>JBBGZY010001452.1:257500-2664082 GCA_037952925.1 Lithobates clamitans | reverse complement strand
CTCCTACTACTACAGCTCCAGCCGGAATCGCATTAGTGAAATCTGTCTCCTATGTCTCTTACCTCTGGTATGCTCCTACTATTACAGCTCCAGCCGGAATCGCATTAGTGAAATCTGTCTCCTATGTCTCTTACCTCTGGTATGCTCCTACTACTACAGCTCCAGCCGGAATCGCATTAGTGAAATCTGTCTCCTATGTCTCTTAACTCTGGTATGCTCCTACTACTACAGCTCCAGCCGGAATCGCATTAGTGAAATCTGTCTCCTATGTCTCTTAACTCTGGTATGCTCCTACTACTACAGCTCCAGCCGGAATCGCATTAGTGAAATCTGTCTCCTATGTCTCTTAACTCTTGTATGCTCCTACTACTACAGCTCCAGCCAGAATCGCATTAGTGAAATCTGTCTCCTATGTCTCTTAACTCTTGTATGCTCCTACTACTACAGCTCCAGCCAGAATCGCATTAGTGAAATCTGTCTCCTATGTCTCTTAACTCTGGTATGCTCCTACTACTACAGCTCCAGCCAGAATCGCATTAGTGAAATCTGTCTCCTATGTCTCTTAACTCTGATATGCTCCTACTACTACAGCTCCAGCCAGAATCGCATTAGTGAAATCTGTCTCCTATGTCTCTTAACTCTGGTATGCTCCTACTACTACAGCTATAGCCAGAATCGCATTAGGGAAATCTGTCTCCTATGTCTCTTAACTCTGGTATGCTCCTACTACTACAGCTCCAGCCAGAATCGCATTAAGGAAATCTGTCTCCTATGTCTCTTAACTCTGGTATGCTCCTACTACTACAGCTCCAGGCAGAATCGCATTAGGGAAATCTGTCTCCTATGTCTCTTAACTCTGTTATGCTCCTACTACTACAGCTCCAGCCAGAATCGCATTAGTGAAATCTGTCTCCTATGTCTCTTAACTCTGGTATGCTCCTACTACTACAGCTCCAGCCGGAATCGCATTAGTGAAATCTGTCTCCTATGTCTCTTAACTCTGGTATGCTCCTACTACTACAGCTCCAGCCGGAATCGCATTAGTGAAATCTGTCTCCTATGTCTCTTACCTCTGGTATGCTCCTACTATTACAGCTCCAGCCGGAATCGCATTAGTGAAATCTGTCTCCTATGTCTCTTACCTCTGGTATGCTCCTACTACTACAGCTCCAGCCGGAATCGCATTAGTGAAATCTGTCTCCTATGTCTCTTAACTCTGGTATGCTCCTACTACTACAGCTCCAGCCGGAATCGCATTAGTGAAATCTGTCTCCTATGTCTCTTAACTCTGGTATGCTCCTACTACTACAGCTCCAGCCGGAATCGCATTAGTGAAATCTGTCTCCTATGTCTCTTAACTCTGGTATGCTCCTACTACTACAGCTCCAGCCGAAATCGCATTAGTGAAATCTGTCTCCTATGTCTCTTAACTCTGGTATGCTCCTACTACTACAGCTCCAGCCAGAATCGCATTAGTGAAATCTGTCTCCTATGTCTCTTAACTCTTGTATGCTCCTACTACTACAGCTCCAGCCAGAATCGCATTAGTGAAATCTGTCTCCTATGTCTCTTAACTCTTGTATGCTCCTACTACTACAGCTCCAGCCAGAATCGCATTAGTGAAATCTGTCTCCTATGTCTCTTAACTCTGGTATGCTCCTACTACTACAGCTCCAGCCAGAATCGCATTAGTGAAATCTGTCTCCTATGTCTCTTAACTCTGGTATGCTCCTACTACTACAGCTCCAGCCAGAATCGCATTAGTGAAATCTGTCTCCTATGTCTCTTAACTCTGGTATGCTCCTACTACTACAGCTCCAGCCAGAATCGCATTAGGGAAATCTGTCTCCTATGTCTCTTAACTCTGGTATGCTCCTACTACTACAGCTCCAGCCAGAATCGCATTAAGGAAATCTGTCTCCTATGTCTCTTAACTCTGGTATGCTCCTACTACTACAGCTCCAGCCAGAATCGCATTAGGGAAATCTGTCTCCTATGTCTCTTAACTCTGTTATGCTCCTACTACTACAGCTCCAGCCAGAATCGCATTAGTGAAATCTGTCTCCTATGTCTCTTAACTCTGGTATGCCCCTACTACTACAGCTCCAGCCAGAATCGCATTAGTGAAATCTGTCTCCTATGTCTCTTAACTCTGGTATGCTCCTACTACTACAGCTCCAGCCAGAATCGCATTAGTGAAATCTGTCTCCTATGTCTCTTAACTCTGGTATGCTCCTACTACTACAGCTCCAGCCAGAAACGCATTAGTGAAATCTGTCTCCTATGTCTCTTAACTCTGGTATGCTCCTACTACTACAGCTCCAGCTGGAATCGCATTAGTGAAATCTGTCTCCTATGTCTCTTACCTCTGGTATGCTCCTACTACTACAGCTCCAGCTGGAATCGCATTAGTGAAATCTGTCTCCTATGTCTCCTAACTCTGGTATGCTCCTACTACTACAGCTCTAGCCGGAATCGCATTAGTGAAATCTGTCTCCTATGTCTCTTAACTCTGGTATGCTCCTACTACTACAGCTCCAGCCGGAATCGCATTAGTGAAAACTGTCTCCTATGTCTCTTAACTCTGGTATGCTCCTACTACTACAGCTCCAGCCAGAATTGCATTAGTGAAATCTGTCTCCTATGTCTCTTAACTCTGGTATGCTCCTACTACTACAGCTCCAGCCGGAATCGCATTAGTGAAATCTGTCTCCTATGTCTCTTAACTCTGGTATGCTCCTACTACTACAGCTCCAGCCAGAATCGCATTAGTGAAATCTGTCTCCTATGTCTCTTAACTCTGGTATGCTCCTACTACTACAGCTCCAGCCAGAATCGCATTAGTGAAATCTGTCTCCTATGTCTCTTAACTCTCGTATGCTCCTACTACTACAGCTCCAGCCGGAATCGCATTAGTGAAATCTGTCTCCTATGTCTCTTACCTCTGGTATGCTCCTACTACTACAGCTCCTGCCAGAATCGCATTAGTGAAATCTGTCTCCTATGTCTCTTAACTCTGGTATGCTCCTACTACTACAGCTCCAGCTGGAATCGCATTAGTGAAATCTGTCTCCTATGTCTCTTAACTCTGGTATGCTCCTACTACTACAGCTCTAGCCGGAATCGAATTAGTGAAATCTGTCTCCTATGTCTCTTAACTCTGGTATGCTCCTACTACTACAGCTCCAGCCGGAATCGCATTAGTGAAATCTGTCTCCTATGTCTCTTAACTCTGGTATGCTCCTACTACTACAGCTCCAGCCGAAATCGCATTAGTGAAATCTGTCTCCTATGTCTCTTAACTCTGGTATGCTCCTACTACTACAGCTCCAGCCAGAATCGCATTAGTGAAATCTGTCTCCTATGTCTCTTAACTCTTGTATGCTCCTACTACTACAGCTCCAGCCAGAATCGCATTAGTGAAATCTGTCTCCTATGTCTCTTAACTCTTGTATGCTCCTACTACTACAGCTCCAGCCAGAATCGCATTAGTGAAATCTGTCTCCTATGTCTCTTAACTCTGGTATGCTCCTACTACTACAGCTCCAGCCAGAATCGCATTAGTGAAATCTGTCTCCTATGTCTCTTAACTCTGGTATGCTCCTACTACTACAGCTCCAGCCAGAATCGCATTAGTGAAATCTGTCTCCTATGTCTCTTAACTCTGGTATGCTCCTACTACTACAGCTCCAGCCAGAATCGCATTAGGGAAATCTGTCTCCTATGTCTCTTAACTCTGGTATGCTCCTACTACTACAGCTCCAGCCAGAATCGCATTAAGGAAATCTGTCTCCTATGTCTCTTAACTCTGGTATGCTCCTACTACTACAGCTCCAGCCAGAATCGCATTAGGGAAATCTGTCTCCTATGTCTCTTAACTCTGTTATGCTCCTACTACTACAGCTCCAGCCAGAATCGCATTAGTGAAATCTGTCTCCTATGTCTCTTAACTCTGGTATGCCCCTACTACTACAGCTCCAGCCAGAATCGCATTAGTGAAATCTGTCTCCTATGTCTCTTAACTCTGGTATGCTTCTACTACTACAGCTCCAGCCAGAATCGCATTAGTGAAATCTGTCTCCTATGTCTCTTAACTCTGGTATGCTCCTACTACTACAGCTCCAGCCAGAATCGCATTAGTGAAATCTGTCTCCTATGTCTCTTAACTCTGGTATGCTCCTACTACTACAGCTCCAGCCAGAATCGCATTAGTGAAATCTGTCTCCTATGTCTCTTAACTCTGGTATGCTCCTACTACTACAGCTCCAGCCAGAAACGCATTAGTGAAATCTGTCTCCTATGTCTCTTAACTCTGGTATGCTCCTACTACTACAGCTCCAGCTGGAATCGCATTAGTGAAATCTGTCTCCTATGTCTCTTACCTCTGGTATGCTCCTACTACTACAGCTCCAGCTGGAATCGCATTAGTGAAATCTGTCTCCTATGTCTCCTAACTCTGGTATGCTCCTACTACTACAGCTCTAGCCGGAATCGCATTAGTGAAATCTGTCTCCTATGTCTCTTAACTCTGGTATGCTCCTACTACTACAGCTCCAGCCGGAATCGCATTAGTGAAAACTGTCTCCTATGTCTCTTAACTCTGGTATGCTCCTACTACTACAGCTCCAGCCAGAATCGCATTAGTGAAATCTGTCTCCTATGTCTCTTAACTCTGGTATGCTCCTACTACTACAGCTCCAGCCGGAATCGCATTAGTGAAATCTGTCTCCTATGTCTCTTAACTCTGGTATGCTCCTACTACTACAGCTCCAGCCAGAATCGCATTAGTGAAATCTGTCTCCTATGTCTCTTAACTCTGGTATGCTCCTACTACTACAGCTCCAGCCAGAATCGCATTAGTGAAATCTGTCTCCTATGTCTCTTAACTCTGGTATGCTCCTACTACTACAGCTCCAGCCGGAATCGCATTAGTGAAATCTGTCTCCTATGTCTCTTACCTCTGGTATGCTCCTACTACTACAGCTCCTGCCAGAATCGCATTAGTGAAATCTGTCTCCTATGTCTCTTAACTCTGGTATGCTCCTACTACTACAGCTCCAGCTGGAATCGCATTAGTGAAATCTGTCTCCTATGTCTCTTAACTCTGGTATGCTCCTACTACTACAGCTCTAGCCGGAATCGAATTAGTGAAATCTGTCTCCTATGTCTCTTAACTCTGGTATGCTCCTACTACTACAGCTCCAGCCGGAATCGCATTAGTGAAATCTGTCTCCTATGTCTCTTAACTCTGGTATGCTCCTACTACTACAGCTCCAGCCGGAATCGCATTAGTGAAATCTGTCTCCTATGTCTCTTAACTCTGGTATGCTCCTACTACTACAGCTCCAGCCGGAATCGCATTAGTGAAATCTGTCTCCTATGTCTCTTAACTCTTGTATGCTCCTACTACTACAGCTCCAGCCAGAATTGCATTAGTGAAATCTGTCTCCTATGTCTCTTAACTCTGGTATGCTCCTACTACTACAGCTCCAGCCAGAATCGCATTAGTGAAATCTGTCTCCTATGTCTCTTAACTCTGGTATGCTCCTACTACTACAGCTCCAGCCAGAATCGCATTAGTGAAATCTGTCTCCTATGTCTCTTAACTCTGGTATGCTCCTAATACTACAGCTCCAGCCAGAATCGCATTAGGGAAATCTGTCTCCTATGTCTCTTAACTCTGGTATGCTCTTACTACTACAGCTCCAGCCAGAATCGCATTAAGGAAATCTGTCTCCTATGTCTCTTAACTCTGGTATGCTCCTACTACTACAGCTCCAGCCAGAATCGCATTAGTGAAATCTGTCTCCTATGTCTCTTAACTCTGGTATGCTCCTACTACTACAGCTCGAGCCGGAATCGCATTAGTGAAATCTGTCTCCTATGTCTCTTAACTCTGGTATGCTCCTACTACTACAGCTCCAGCCAGAATCACATTAGTGAAATCTGTCTCCTATGTCTCTTAACTCTGGTATGCTCCTACTACTACAGCTCCAGCCGGAATCGCATTAGTGAAATCTGTCTCCTATGTCTCTTACCTCTGTTATGCTCCTACTACTACAGCTCCAGCCGGAATCGCATTAGTGAAATCTGTCTCCTATGTCTCTTAACTCTGGTATGCTCCTACTACTACAGCTCCAGCCGGAATCGCATTAGTGAAATCTGTCTCCTATGTCTCTTACCTCTGGTATGCTCCTACTACTACAGCTCCAGCCGGAATCGCATTAGTGAAATCTGTCTCCTATGTCTCTTAACTCTGGTATGCTCCTACTACTACAGCTCCAGCCGGAATCGCATTAGTGAAATCTGTCTCCTATGTCTCTTAACTCTGGTATGCTCCTACTACTACAGCCAGGCCCGGACTGGGACAAAAAATAGGCCCGGGCATTTAAGACTGAGCAGCCAATTTTGTAGGCATTTGCGGGGTGGCTGGTGTCGGTCCTCCACACTGTAATGTACAGGGACACTGTGACACTGTAATGATTACAGTGCCCCTGCAATTATCCCCCCCCCTTTTCTCTGTAATCACAGTGCCCCCTTTTACTCTCTGCTCACTGTGCAGATCTCCAGTTCCTCCTGCCCCCTTACATCAGAGCCCCGTACATCAGAGTCTGCACAAAGCCCCCTTACATCAGAGTCTATTTACATCAGAGTCCGCACTGACCCCCCCCCTTACATCAGAGCCCCGTACATCAGAGTCCGCACTGACCCCCCCTTACATCAGAGCCCCATACATCAGAGTCTGCACAGAGCCCCCTTTCATCAGAGTCTGCTTACATCAGAGCCCCCTTACATCAGAGTCCGCACAGAGCCCCCTTACATCAGAGCCCCCTTACATCAGAGTCCGCACAGAGCCCCCTTTCATCAGAGTCTGCTTACATCAGAGCCCCATTACATCAGAGTCTGCACAAAGCCCCCTTACATCGGAGTCCATTTACATCAGAGCCCCCTTACATCAGAGTCCGCACTGACCCCCCTTACATCAGAGCCCCGTACATCAGAGTCCGCTTACATCAGAGCCCCCGTACATCAGAGTCTGCACAGAACCCCCTTACATCAGAGTCCGCTTACATCAGAGCCCCATACATCAGAGTCCGCTTACATCAGAGCCCCCTTACATCAGAGCCCCCTTACATCAGAGCCCCCTTACATCAGAACCCCCTTACATCAGAGCCCCCTTACATCAGAGCCCCCTTACATCAGAGCCCCCTTACATCAGAGCCCCCTTACATCAGAGTCCGCTTACATCAGAGCCCCCTTACATCAGAGCCCCCTTACATCAGAGTCCGCACAGAGCCCCCTTACATCAGAGTCCGCACAGAGCCCCCTTACATCAGAGTCCGCACAGAGCCCCCTTACATCAGAGCCCCCGTACATCAGAGTCTGCACAGAACCCCCTTACATCAGAGTCCGCTTACATCAGAGCCCCGTACATCAGAGTCCGCTTACATCAGAGCCCCCTTACATCAGAGCCCCCTTACATCAGAGCCCCCTTACATCAGAGTCCGCTTACATCAGAGTCCGCTTACATCAGAGCCCCCGTACATCAGAGCCCCCTTACATCAGAGTCCGCTTACATCAGAGCCCCCTTACATCAGAGTCCGCTTACATCAGAGCCCCCTTACATCAGAGTCCGCTTACATCAGAGCCCCCTTACATCAGAGCCCCCGTACATCAGAGTCTGCACAGAGCCCCCTTAAATTCATTTTACACAGTGGGAGGCAGGAGTGAGGGTAATCTTACTCACCCCAGGATGGAGGCTCAGGCACAGGCTGTCTGTAGCATGTATCTTCTGAGGTAAAACTTCCTTCACATGTGTGTGGGCGGGGCAGACACAGAAGTAGAGGGGCGGGAGGAGGAGAAGCAGTCCGCCTGAGCTGAGAGCACAGAGCGGAACTGTCAGCAGCGGCTCTGAGGCTGAGCTGTGTGTGAGAGACACACAGCTCAGCCAATGCAGCCGATAACCTCACTTGTAGTTCCGGCCGGAGAAGGCACAGGTATGGCCGCATAGCGATGGGGAGCGGCGGCCGCGGCCTGTGTTAGCCCTGTCCAGGCCGCCGCTTACCTCCCGCCGTGCGGCCTGGTCATCAACAGGCCAAGGAGTGGGCAGCCCACCGGGCAAATGCCCGGTCTGCCCTATGGCCAGTCCGGGCCTGACTACAGCTCCAGCCAGGATCGCATTAGTGAAATCTGCCTCCTATGTCTCTTAACTCTGGTATGCTCCTACTACTACAGCTCCAGCCGGAATCGCATTAGTGAAATCTGTCTCCTATGTCTCTTACCTCTGGTATGCTCCTACTACTACAGCTCCAGCCGGAATCGCATTAGTGAAATCTGTCTCCTATGTCTCTTAACTCTGGTATGCTCCTACTACTACAGCTCCAGCCAGAATCGCATTAGTGAAATCTGTCTCCTATGTCTCTTAACTCTGGTATGCTCCTACTACCACAGCTCCAGCCAGAATCGCATTAGTGAAATCTGTCTCCTATGTCTCTTAACTCTGTTTTGCTCCTACTACTACAGCTCCAGCCAGAATCGCATTAGTGAAATCTGTCTCCTATGTCTCTTAACTCTGGTATGCTCCTACCACTTCAGCTCCAGCCAGAATCGCATAGTGAAATCTGTCTCCTATGTCTCTTAACTCTGGTATGCTCCTACTACTACAGCTCCAGCCGGAATCGCATTAGTGAAATCTGTCTCCTATGTCTCTTAACTCTGGTATGCTCCTACTACTACAGCTCCAGCCGGAATCGCATTAGTGAAATCTGTCTCCTATGTCTCTTAACTCTGGTATGCTCCTACTACTACAGCTCCAGCCGGAATCGCATTAGTGAAATCTGTCTCCTATGTCTCTTAACTCTGGTATGCTCCTACTACTACAGCTCCAGCCAGAATCGCATTAGTGAAATCTGTCTCCTATGTCTCTTAACTCTGGTATGCTCCTACTACCACAGCTCCAGCCAGAATCGCATTAGTGAAATCTGTCTCCTATGTCTCTTAACTCTGTTTTGCTCCTACTACTACAGCTCCAGCCAGAATCGCATTAGTGAAATCTGTCTCCTATGTCTCTTAACTCTGGTATGCTCCTACCACTTCAGCTCCAGCCAGAATCGCATTAGTGAAATCTGTCTCCTATGTCTCTTAACTCTGGTATGCTCCTACTACTACAGCTCCAGCCAGAATCGCATTAGTGAAATCTGTCTCCTATGTCTCTTAACTCTGGTATGCTCCTACTACTACAGCTCCAGCCAGAATCGCATTAGTGAAATCTGTCTCCTATGTCTCTTAACTCTGGTATGCTCCTAATACTACAGCTCCAGCCAGAATCGCATTAGGGAAATCTGTCTCCTATGTCTCTTAACTCTGGTATGCTCCTACTACTACAGCTCCAGCCAGAATCGCATTAAGGAAATCTGTCTCCTATGTCTCTTAACTCTGGTATGCTCCTACTACTACAGCTCCAGCCAGAATCGCATTAGTGAAATCTGTCTCCTATGTCTCTTAACTCTGGTATGCTCCTACTACTACAGCTCGAGCCGGAATCGCATTAGTGAAATCTGTCTCCTATGTCTCTTAACTCTGGTATGCTCCTACTACTACAGCTCCAGCCAGAATCACATTAGTGAAATCTGTCTCCTATGTCTCTTAACTCTGGTATGCTCCTACTACTACAGCTCCAGCCGGAATCGCATTAGTGAAATCTGTCTCCTATGTCTCTTACCTCTGTTATGCTCCTACTACTACAGCTCCAGCCGGAATCGCATTAGTGAAATCTGTCTCCTATGTCTCTTAACTCTGGTATGCTCCTACTACTGCAGCTCCAGCCGGAATCGCATTAGTGAAATCTGTCTCCTATGTCTCTTACCTCTGGTATGCTCCTACTACTACAGCTCCAGCCGGAATCGCATTAGTGAAATCTGTCTCCTATGTCTCTTAACTCTGGTATGCTCCTACTACTACAGCTCCAGCCGGAATCGCATTAGTGAAATCTGTCTCCTATGTCTCTTAACTCTGGTATGCTCCTACTACTACAGCTCCAGCCAGGATCGCATTAGTGAAATCTGCCTCCTATGTCTCTTAACTCTGGTATGCTCCTACTACTACAGCTCCAGCCGGAATCGCATTAGTGAAATCTGTCTCCTATGTCTCTTACCTCTGGTATGCTCCTACTACTACAGCTCCAGCCGGAATCGCATTAGTGAAATCTGTCTCCTATGTCTCTTAACTCTGGTATGCTCCTACTACTACAGCTCCAGCCAGAATCGCATTAGTGAAATCTGTCTCCTATGTCTCTTAACTCTGGTATGCTCCTACTACCACAGCTCCAGCCAGAATCGCATTAGTGAAATCTGTCTCCTATGTCTCTTAACTCTGTTTTGCTCCTACTACTACAGCTCCAGCCAGAATCGCATTAGTGAAATCTGTCTCCTATGTCTCTTAACTCTGGTATGCTCCTACCACTTCAGCTCCAGCCAGAATCGCATAGTGAAATCTGTCTCCTATGTCTCTTAACTCTGGTATGCTCCTACTACTACAGCTCCAGCCGGAATCGCATTAGTGAAATCTGTCTCCTATGTCTCTTAACTCTGGTATGCTCCTACTACTACAGCTCCAGCCGGAATCGCATTAGTGAAATCTGTCTCCTATGTCTCTTAACTCTGGTATGCTCCTACTACTACAGCTCCAGCCGGAATCGCATTAGTGAAATCTGTCTCCTATGTCTCTTAACTCTGGTATGCTCCTACTACTACAGCTCCAGCCAGAATCGCATTAGTGAAATCTGTCTCCTATGTCTCTTAACTCTGGTATGCTCCTACTACCACAGCTCCAGCCAGAATCGCATTAGTGAAATCTGTCTCCTATGTCTCTTAACTCTGTTTTGCTCCTACTACTACAGCTCCAGCCAGAATCGCATTAGTGAAATCTGTCTCCTATGTCTCTTAACTCTGGTATGCTCCTACCACTTCAGCTCCAGCCAGAATCGCATTAGTGAAATCTGTCTCCTATGTCTCTTAACTCTGGTATGCTCCTACTACTACAGCTCCAGCCGGAATCGCATTAGTGAAATCTGTCTCCTATGTCTCTTACCTCTGGTATGCTCCTACTACTACAGCTCCAGCCGGAATCGCATTAGTGAAATCTGTCTCCTATGTCTCTTAACTCTGGTATGCTCCTACTACTACAGCTCCAGCCGGAATCGCATTAGTGAAATCTGTCTCCTATGTCTCTTAACTCTGGTATGCTCCTACTACTACAGCTCTAGCCGGAATCGAATTAGTGAAATCTGTCTCCTATGTCTCTTAACTCTGTTATGCTCCTACTACTACAGCTCCAGCCGGAATCGCATTAGTGAAATCTGTCTCCTATGTCTCTTAACTCTGGTATGCTCCTACTACTACAGCTCCAGCCGTAATTGCATTAGTGAAATCTGTCTCCTATGTCTCTTAACTCTGGTATGCTCCTACTACTACAGCTCCAGCCGGAATCGCATTAGTGAAATCTGTCTCCTATGTCTCTTAACTCTGGTATGCTCCTACTACTACAGCTCCAGCCGTAATCGCATTAGTGAAATCTGTCTCCTATGTCTCTTAACTCTGGTATGCTCCTACTACTACAGCTCGAGCCGGAATCGCATTAGAGAAATCTGTCTCCTATGTCTCTTAACTCTGGTATGCTCCTACTACTACAGCTCGAGCCAGAATCGCATTAGTGAAATCTGTCTCCTATGTCTCTTAACTCTGGTATGCTCCTACTACTACAGCTCCAGCCAGAATCGCATTAGTGAAATCTGTCTCCTATGTCTCTTAACTCTGTTATGCTCCTACTACTACAGCTCCAGCCAGAATCGCATTAGTGAAATCTGTCTCCTATGTCTCTTAACTCTGGTATGCTCCTACTACTACAGCTCCAGCCAGAATCGCATTAGTGAAATCTGTCTCCTATGTCTCTTAACTCTGGTATGCTCCTACTACTACAGCTCCAGCCGTAATTGCATTAGTGAAATCTGTCTCCTATGTCTCTTAACTCTGGTATGCTCCTACTACTACAGCTCGAGCCGGAATCGCATTAGTGAAATCTGTCTCCTATGTCTCTTAACTCTGGTATGCTCCTACTACTACAGCTCGAGCCAGAATCGCATTAGTGAAATCTGTCTCCTATGTCTCTTAACTCTGGTATGCTCCTACTACTACAGCTCCAGCCAGAATAGCATTAGTGAAATCTGTCTCCTATGTCTCTTAACTCTGGTATGCTCCTACTACTACAGCTCCAGCCAGAATCGCATTAGTGAAATCTGTCTCCTATGTCTCTTAACTCTGTTATGCTCCTACTACTACAGCTCCAGCCAGAATCGCATTAGTGAAATCTGTCTCCTATGTCTCTTAACTCTGGTATGCTCCTACTACTACAGCTCCAGCCAGAATCGCATTAGTGAAATCTGTCTCCTATGTCTCATAACTCTGGTATGCTCCTACTACTACAGCTCCAGCCAGAATCGCATTAGTGAAATCTGTCTCCTATGTCTCTTAACTCTGGTATGCTCCTACTACTACAGCTCCAGCCAGAATCACATTAGTGAAATCTGTCTCCTATGTCTCTTAACTCTGGTATGCTCCTACTACTACAGCTCCAGCCAGAATCACATTAGTGAAATCTGTCTCCTATGTCTCTTAACTCTGGTATGCTCCTACTACTACAGCTCCAGCCAGAATCGCATTAGTGAAATCTGTCTCCTATGTCTCTTAACTCTGGTATGCTCCTACTACTACAGCTCCAGCCAGAATCGCATTAGTGAAATCTGTCTCCTATGTCTCTTAACTCTGGTATGCTCCTACTACTACAGCTCCAGCCAGAATCGCATTAGTGAAATCTGTCTCCTATGTCTCTTAACTCTGGTATGCTCCTACTACTACAGCTCCAGCCAGAATCGCATTAGTGAAATCTGTCTCCTATGTCTCTTAACTCTGGTATGCTCCTACTACTACAGCTCCAGCCAGAATCGCATTAGTGAAATCTGTCTCCTATGTCTCTTAACTCTGGTATGCTTTTACTACTACAGCTCCAGCCAGAAACGCATTAGTGAAATCTGTCTCCTATGTCTCTTAACTCTGGTATGCTCCTACTACTACAGCTCCAGCCGGAATCGCATTAGTGAAATCTGTCTCCTATGTCTCTTACCTCTGGTATGCTCCTACTACTACAGCTCCAGCCGGAATCGCATTAGTGAAATCTGTCTCCTATGTCTCTTAACTCTGGTATGCTCCTACTACTACAGCTCCAGCCGGAATCGCATTAGTGAAATCTGTCTCCTATGTCTCTTAACTCTGGTATGCTCCTACTACTACAGCTCCAGCCGGAATCGCATTAGTGAAATCTGTCTCCTATGTCTCTTAACTCTTGTATGCTCCTACTACTACAGCTCCAGCCAGAATTGCATTAGTGAAATCTGTCTCCTATGTCTCTTAACTCTGGTATGCTCCTACTACTACAGCTCCAGCCAGAATCGCATTAGTGAAATCTGTCTCCTATGTCTCTTAACTCTGGTATGCTCCTACTACTACAGCTCCAGCCAGAATCGCATTAGTGAAATCTGTCTCCTATGTCTCTTAACTCTGGTATGCTCCTAATACTACAGCTCCAGCCAGAATCGCATTAGGGAAATCTGTCTCCTATGTCTCTTAACTCTGGTATGCTCCTACTACTACAGCTCCAGCCAGAATCGCATTAATGAAATCTGTCTCCTATGTCTCTTAACTCTGGTATGCTCCTACTACTACAGCTCCAGCCAGAATCGCATTAGGGAAATCTGTCTCCTATGTCTCTTAACTCTGTTATGCTCCTACTACTACAGCTCCAGCCAGAATCGCATTAGTGAAATCTGTCTCCTATGTCTCTTAACTCTGGTATGCTCCTACTACTACAGCTCCAGCCAGAATCGCATTAGTGAAATCTGTCTCCTATGTCTCTTAACTCTGGTATGCTCCTACTACTACAGCTCCAGCCGGAATCGCATTAGTGAAATCTGTCTCCTATGTATCTTAACTCTGGTATGCTCCTACTACTACAGCTCCAGCCGGAATCGCATTAGTGAAATCTGTCTCCTATGTCTCTTAACTCTGGTATGCTCCTACTACTACAGCTCCAGCCGGAATCGCATTAGTGAAATCTGTCTCCTATGTCTCTTACCTCTGGTATGCTCCTACTACTACAGCTCCAGCCGGAATCGCATTAGTGAAATCTGTCTCCTATGTCTCTTAACTCTGGTATGCTCCTACTACTACAGCTCCAGCCGGAATCGCATTAGTGAAATCTGTCTCCTATGTCTCTTAACTCTTGTATGCTCCTACTACTACAGCTCCAGCCAGAATTGCATTAGTGAAATCTGTCTCCTATGTCTCTTAACTCTGGTATGCTCCTACTACTACAGCTCCAGCCAGAATCGCATTAGTGAAATCTGTCTCCTATGTCTCTTAACTCTGGTATGCTCCTACTACTACAGCTCCAGCCAGAATCGCATTAGTGAAATCTGTCTCCTATGTCTCTTAACTCTGGTATGCTCCTAATACTACAGCTCCAGCCAGAATCGCATTAGGGAAATCTGTCTCCTATGTCTCTTAACTCTGGTATGCTCCTACTACTACAGCTCCAGCCAGAATCGCATTAATGAAATCTGTCTCCTATGTCTCTTAACTCTGGTATGCTCCTACTACTACAGCTCCAGCCAGAATCGCATTAGGGAAATCTGTCTCCTATGTCTCTTAACTCTGTTATGCTCCTACTACTACAGCTCCAGCCAGAATCGCATTAGTGAAATCTGTCTCCTATGTCTCTTAACTCTGGTATGCTCCTACTACTACAGCTCCAGCCAGAATCGCATTAGTGAAATCTGTCTCCTATGTCTCTTAACTCTGGTATGCTCCTACTACTACAGCTCCAGCCAGAATCGCATTAGTGAAATCTGTCTCCTATGTCTCTTAACTCTGGTATGCTCCTACTACTACAGCTCCAGCCAGAATCGCATTAGTGAAATCTGTCTCCTATGTCTCTTAACTCTGGTATGCTCCTACTACTACAGCTCCAGCCAGAATCGCATTAGTGAAATCTGCCTCCTATGTCTCTTAACTCTGGTATGCTCCTACTACTACAGCTCCAGCCAGAATCGCATTCGTGAAATCTGCCTCCTATGTCTCTTAACTCTGGTATGCTCCTACTACTACAGCTCCAGCCAGAATCGCATTAGTGAAATCTGCCTCCTATGTCTCTTAACTCTGGTATGCTCCTACTACTACAGCTCCAGCCAGAATCTCATTAGTGAAATCTGTCTCCTATGTCTCTTAACTCTGGTATGCTCCTACTACTACAGCTCCAGCCAGAATCGCATTCGTGAAATCTGCCTCCTATGTCTCTTAACTCTGGTATGCTCCTACTACTACAGCTCCAGCCAGAATCGCATTCGTGAAATCTGCCTCCTATGTCTCTTAACTCTGGTATGCTCCTACTACTACAGCTCCAGCCAGAATCGCATTAGTGAAATCTGCCTCCTATGTCTCTTAACTCTGGTATGCTCCTACTACTACAGCTCCAGCCAGAATCTCATTAGTGAAATCTGTCTCCTATGTCTCTTAACTCTGGTATGCTCCTACTACTACAGCTCCAGCCAGAATCGCATTAGTGAAATCTGTCTCCTATGTCTCTTAACTCTGGTATGCTCCTACTACTACAGCTCCAGCCAGAATCGCATTAGTGAAATCTGCCTCCTATGTCTCTTAACTCTGGTATGCTCCTACTACTACAGCTCCAGCCGGAAACGCATTAGTGAAATCTGTCTCCTATGTCTCTTAACTCTGGTATGCTCCTACTACTACAGCTCCAGCCAAAATCGCATTAGTGAAATCTGTCTCCTATGTCTCTTAACTCTGGTAAGCTCCTACTACTACAGTTCCAGCCAGAATCGCATTAGTGAAATCTGTCTCCTATGTCTCTTAACTCTGGTATGCTCCTACTACTACAGCTCCAGCCAGAATCAAATTAGTGAAATCTGTCTCCTATGTCTCTTAACTCTGGTATGCTCCTACTACTACAGCTCCAGCCAGAATCGCATTAGTGAAATCTGTCTCCTATGTCTCTTAACTCTGGTATGCTCCTACTACTACAGCTCCAGCCAGAATCGCATTAGTGAAATCTGTCTCCTATGTCTCTTAACTCTGGTATGCTCCTACTACTACAGCTCCAGCCAGAATCGCATTAGTGAAATCTGTCTCCTATGTCTCTTAACTCTGGTATGCTCCTACTACTACAGCTCCAGCCAGAATCGCATTAGTGAAATCTGTCTCCTATGTCTCTTAACTCTGGTATGCTCCTACTACTACAGCTCCAGCCAGAAACGCATTAGTGAAATCTGTCTCCTATGTCTCTTAACTCTGGTATGCTCCTAATACTACAGCTCCAGCCGGAATCGCATTAGTGAAATCTGTCTCCTATGTCTCTTACCTCTGGTATGCTCCTACTACTACAGCTCCAGCCGGAATCGCATTAGTGAAATCTGTCTCCTATGTCTCTTAACTCTGGTATGCTCCTACTACTACAGCTCCAGCCGGAATCGCATTAATGAAATCTGTCTCCTATGTCTCTTAACTCTGGTATGCTCCTACTACTACAGCTCCAGCCAGAATCGCATTCGTGAAATCTGCCTCCTATGTCTCTTAACTCTGGTATGCTCCTACTACTACAGCTCCAGCCAGAATCGCATTAGTGAAATCTGCCTCCTATGTCTCTTAACTCTGGTATGCTCCTACTACTACAGCTCCAGCCAGAATCTCATTAGTGAAATCTGTCTCCTATGTCTCTTAACTCTGGTATGCTCCTACTACTACAGCTCCAGCCAGAATCGCATTAGTGAAATCTGTCTCCTATGTCTCTTAACTCTGGTATGCTCCTACTACTACAGCTCCAGCCAGAATCGCATTAGTGAAATCTGCCTCCTATGTCTCTTAATTCTGGTATGCTCCTACTACTACAGCTCCAGCCGGAAACGCATTAGTGAAATCTGTCTCCTATGTCTCTTAACTCTGGTATGCTCCTACTACTACAGCTCTAGCCGGAATCGAATTAGTGAAATCTGTCTCCTATGTCTCTTAACTCTGGTATGCTCCTACTACTACAGCTCCAGCCAGAATCGCATTAGTGAAATCTGTCTCCTATGTCTCTTAACTTTGGTATGCTCCTACTACTACAGCTCGAGCCGGAATCGCATTAGTGAAATCTGTCTCCTATGTCTCTTAACTCTGGTATGCTCCTACTACTACAGCTCCAGCCGGAATCGCATTAGTGAAATCTGTCTCCTATGTCTCTTAACTCTGGTATGCTCCTACTACTACAGCTCCAGCCAAAATCGCATTAGTGAAATCTGTCTCCTATGTCTCTTAACTCTGGTAAGCTCCTACTACTACAGTTCCAGCCAGAATCGCATTAGTGAAATCTGTCTCCTATGTCTCTTAACTCTGGTATGCTCCTACTACTACAGCTCCAGCCAGAATCAAATTAGTGAAATCTGTCTCCTATGTCTCTTAACTCTGGTATGCTCCTACTACTACAGCTCCAGCCAGAATCGCATTAGTGAAATCTGTCTCCTATGTCTCTTAACTCTGGTATGCTCCTACTACTACAGCTCCAGCCAGAATCGCATTAGTGAAATCTGTCTCCTATGTCTCTTAACTCTGGTATGCTCCTACTACTACAGCTCCAGCCAGAATCGCATTAGTGAAATCTGTCTCCTATGTCTCTTAACTCTGGTATGCTCCTACTACTACAGCTCCAGCCAGAATCGCATTAGTGAAATCTGTCTCCTATGTCTCTTAACTCTGGTATGCTCCTACTACTACAGCTCCAGCCAGAAACGCATTAGTGAAATCTGTCTCCTATGTCTCTTAACTCTGGTATGCTCCTACTACTACAGCTCCAGCCGGAATCGCATTAGTGAAATCTGTCTCCTATGTCTCTTACCTCTGGTATGCTCCTACTACTACAGCTCCAGCCGGAATCGCATTAGTGAAATCTGTCTCCTATGTCTCTTAACTCTGGTATGCTCCTACTACTACAGCTCCAGCCGGAATCTCATTAGTGAAATCTGTCTCCTATGTCTCTTAACTCTGGTATGCTCCTACTACTACAGCTCCAGCCGGAATCGCATTAGTGAAATCTGTCTCCTATGTCTCTTAACTCTTGTATGCTCCTACTACTACAGCTCCAGCCAGAATTGCATTAGTGAAATCTGTCTCCTATGTCTCTTAACTCTGGTATGCTCCTACTACTACAGCTCCAGCCAGAATCGCATTAGTGAAATCTGTCTCCTATGTCTCTTAACTCTGGTATGCTCCTACTACTACAGCTCCAGCCAGAATCGCATTAGGGAAATCTGTCTCCTATGTCTCTTAACTCTGTTATGCTCCTACTACTACAGCTCCAGCCAGAATCGCATTAGTGAAATCTGTCTCCTATGTCTCCTAACTCTGGTATGCTCCTACTACTACAGCTCCAGCCAGAATCGCATTAGTGAAATCTGTCTCCTATGTCTCTTAACTCTGGTATGCTCCTACTACTACAGCTCCAGCCGGAATCGCATTAGTGAAATCTGTCTCCTATGTCTCTTACCTCTGGTATGCTCCTACTACTACAGCTCCAGCCGGAATCGCATTAGTGAAATCTGTCTCCTATGTCTCTTAACTCTGGTATGCTCCTACTACTACAGCTCCAGCCGGAATCGCATTAGTGAAATCTGTCTCCTATGTCTCTTAACTCTGGTATGCTCCTACTACTACAGCTCCAGCCGGAATCGCATTAGTGAAATCTGTCTCCTATGTCTCTTAACTCTGGTATGCTCCTACTACTACAGCTCCAGCCGAAATCGTATTAGTGAAATCTGTCTCCTATGTCTCTTAACTCTGGTATGCTCCTACTACTACAGCTCCAGCCGGAATCGCATTAGTGAAATCTGTCTCCTATGTCTCTTAACTCTTGTATGCTCCTACTACTACAGCTCCAGCCAGAATCGCATTAGTGAAATCTGTCTCCTATGTCTCTTAACTCTGGTATGCTCCTACTACTACAGCTCCAGCCAGAATCGCATTAGTGAAATCTGTCTCCTATGTCTCTTAACTCTGGTATGCTCCTACTACTACAGCTCCAGCCAGAATCGCATTAGTGAAATCTGTCTCCTATGTCTCTTAACTCTGGTATGCTCCTACTACTACAGCTCCAGCCAGATTCGCATTAAGGAAATCTGTCTCCTATGTCTCTTAACTCTGGTATGCTCCTACTACTACAGCTCCAGCCAGAATCGCATTAGGGAAATCTGTCTCCTATGTCTCTTAACTCTGGTATGCTCCTACTACTACAGCTCCAGCCAGAATCGCATTAGTGAAATCTGTCTCCTATGTCTCTTAACTCTGGTATGCTCCTACTACTACAGCTCCAGCCGGAATCGCATTAGTGAAATCTGTCTCCTATGTCTCTTAACTCTTGTATGCTCCTACTACTACAGCTCCAGCCAGAATCGCATTAGTGAAATCTGTCTCCTATGTCTCTTAACTCTGGTATGCTCCTAATACTACAGCTCCAGCCAGAATCGCATTAGGGAAATCTGTCTCCTATGTCTCTTAACTCTGGTATGCTCCTAATACTACAGCTCCAGCCAGAATCGCATTAGGGAAATCTGTCTCCTATGTCTCTTAAATCTGATATGCTCCTACTACTACAGCTCCAGCTAGAATGACATTAAGGAAATCTGTCTCCTATGTCTCTTAACTCTGGTATGCTCCTACTACTACAGCTCCAGCCAGAATCGCATTAGGGAAATCTGTCTCCTATGTCTCTTAACTCTGGTATGCTCCTACTACTACAGCGCCAGCCAGAATCGCATTAGTGAAATCTGCCTCCTATGTCTCTTAACTCTGGTATGCTCCTACTACTACAGCTCCAGCCAGAATCACATTAGTGAAATCTGCCTCCTATGTCTCTTAACTCTGGTATGCTCCTACTACTACAGCTCCAGCCAGAATCGCATTAGTGAAATCTGCCTCCTATGTCTCTTAACTCTGGTATGCTCCTACTACTACAGCTCCAGCCAGAAACGCATTAGTGAAATCTGTCTCCTATGTCTCTTAACTCTGGTATGCTCCTACTACTACAGCTCCAGCCAGAATCGCATTAGTGAAATCTGCCTCCTATGTCTCTTAACTCTGGTATGCTCCTACTACTACAGCTCCAGCCAGAATCGCATTAGTGAAATCTGCCTCCTATGTCTCTTAACTCTGGTATGCTCCTACTACTACAGCTCCAGCCAGAATCTCATTAGTGAAATCTGTCTCCTATGTCTCTTAACTCTGGTATGCTCCTACTACTACAGCTCCAGCCAGAATCGCATTAGTGAAATCTGTCTCCTATGTCTCTTAACTCTGGTATGCTCCTACTACTACAGCTCCAGCCAGAATCGCATTAGTGAAATCTGCCTCCTATGTCTCTTAACTCTGGTATGCTCCTACTACTACAGCTCCAGCCGGAAACGCATTAGTGAAATCTGTCTCCTATGTCTCTTAACTCTGGTATGCTCCTACTACTACAGCTCTAGCCGGAATCGAATTAGTGAAATCTGTCTCCTATGTCTCTTAACTCTGGTATGCTCCTACTACTACAGCTCCAGCCGGAATCGCATTAGTGAAATCTGTCTCCTATGTCTCTTAACTCTGGTATGCTCCTACTACTACAGCTCCAGCCGGAATCGCATTAGTGAAATCTGTCTCCTATGTCTCTTAACTCTGGTATGCTCCTACTACTACAGCTCCAGCCTGAATCGCATTAGTGAAATCTGTCTCCTATGTCTCTTACCTCTGGTATGCTCCTACTACTACAGCTCCAGCCGGAATCGCATTAGTGAAATCTGTCTCCTATGTCTCTTAACTCTGGTATGCTCCTACTACTACAGCTCCAGCCAGAATCGCATTAGTGAAATCTGTCTCCTATGTCTCTTAACTCTGGTATGCTCCTACTACCACAGCTCCAGCCAGAATCGCATTAGTGAAATCTGTCTCCTATGTCTCTTAACTCTGTTTTGCTCCTACTACCACAGCTCCAGCCAGAATCGCATTAGTGAAATCTGTCTCCTATGTCTCTTAACTCTGGTATGCTCCTACTACTACAGCTCCAGCCAGAATCGCATTAGTGAAATCTGTCTCCTATGTCTCTTAACTCTGGTATGCTCCTACTACTACAGCTCCAGCCGGAATCGCATTAGTGAAATCTGTCTCCTATGTCTCTTACCTCTGGTATGCTCCTACTACTACAGCTCCAGCCGGAATAGCATTAGTGAAATCTGTCTCCTATGTCTCTTAACTCTGGTATGCTCCTACTACTACAGCTCCAGCTGGAATCGCATTAGTGAAATCTGTCTCCTATGTCTCTTAACTCTGGTATGCTCCTACTACTACAGCTCTAGCCGAAATCAAATTAGTGAAATCTGTCTCCTATGTCTCTTAACTCTGGTATGCTCCTACTACTACAGCTCCAGCCGGAATCGCATTAGTGAAATCTGTCTCCTATGTCTCTTAACTCTGGTATGCTCCTACTACTACAGCTCTAGCCGGAATCGAATTAGTGAAATCTGTCTCCTATGTCTCTTAACTCTGGTATGCTCCTACTACTACAGCTCCAGCCGGAATCGCATTAGTGAAATCTGTCTCCTATGTCTCTTAACTCTGGTATGCTCCTACTACTACAGCTCCAGCCGAAATCGCATTAGTGAAATCTGTCTCCTATGTCTCTTAACTCTGGTATGCTCCTACTACTACAGCTCCAGCCGGAATCGCATTGGTGAAATCTGTCTCCTATGTCTCTTAACTCTGGTATGCTCCTACTACTACAGCTCCAGCCGGAATCGCATTAGTGAAATCTGTCTCCTATGTCTCTTAACTCTGGTATGCTCCTACTACTACAGCTCTAGCCGGAATCGAATTAGTGAAATCTGTCTCCTATGTCTCTTAACTCTGGTATGCTCCTACTACTACAGCTCCAGCCGGAATCGCATTAGTGAAATCTGTCTCCTATGTCTCTTAACTCTGGTATGCTCCTACTACTACAGCTCCAGCCGGAATCGCATTAGTGAAATCTGTCTCCTATGTCTCTTAACTCTGGTATGCTCCTACTACTACAGCTCCAGCCGGAATCGAATTAGTGAAATCTGTCTCCTATGTCTCTTAACTCTGGTATGCTCCTACTACTACAGCTCCAGCCGGAATCGAATTAGTGAAATCTGTCTCCTATGTCTCTTAACTCTGGTATGCTCCTACTACTACAGCTCTAGCCGGAATCGAATTAGTGAAATCTGTCTCCTATGTCTCTTAACTCTGGTATGCTCCTACTACTACAGCTCCAGCCGGAATCGCATTAGTGAAATCTGTCTCCTATGTCTCTTAACTCTGGTATGCTCCTACTACTACAGCTCCAGCCGAAATCGCATTAGTGAAATCTGTCTCCTATGTCTCTTAACTCTGGTATGCTCCTACTACTACAGCTCCAGCCGGAATCGCATTAGTGAAATCTGTCTCCTATGTCTCTTAACTCTGGTATGCTCCTACTACTACAGCTCCAGCCGGAATCGCATTAGTGAAATCTGTCTCCTATGTCTCTTAACTCTGGTATGCTCCTACTACTACAGCTGGAGCCGGAATCGCATTAGTGAAATCTGTCTCCTATGTCTCTTAACTCTGGTATGCTCCTACTACTACAGCTCCAGCCAGAATCGCATTAGTGAAATCTGTCTCCTATGTCTCTTAACTCTGGTATGCTCCTACTACTACAGCTCCAGCCAGAATCGCATTAGTGAAATCTGTCTCCTATGTCTCTTAACTCTGTTATGCTCCTACTACTACAGCTCCAGCCAGAATCGCATTAGTGAAATCTGTCTCCTATGTCTCTTAACTCTGGTATGCTCCTACTACTACAGCTCCAGCCAGAATCGCATTAGTGAAATTTGTCTCCTATGTCTCTTAACTCTGGTATGCTCCTACTACTACAGCTCCAGCCAGAATCGCATTAGTGAAATCTGTCTCCTATGTCTCTTAACTGTGGTATGCTCCTACTACTACAGCTCCAGCCAGAATCGCATTAGTGAAATCTGCCTCCTATGTCTCTTAACTCTGGTATGCTCCTACTACTACAGCTCCAGCCAGAAACGCATTAGTGAAATCTGTCTCCTATGTCTCTTAACTCTGGTATGCTCCTACTACTACAGCTCCAGCCAGAATCGCATTAGTGAAATCTGTCTCCTATGTCTCTTACCTCTGGTATGCTCCTACTACTACAGCTCCAGCCGGAATCGCATTAGTGAAATCTGTCTCCTATGTCTCTTAACTCTGGTATGCTCCTACTACTACAGCTCCAGCCGAAATCGCATTAGTGAAATCTGTCTCCTATGTCTCTTAACTCTGGTATGCTCCTACTACTACAGCTCGAACCGGAATCGCATTAGTGAAATCTGTCTCCTATGTCTCTTAACTCTGGTATGCTCCTACTACTACAGCTCCAGCCAGAATCGCATTAGTGAAATCTGTCTCCTATGTCTCTTAACTCTGGTATGCTCCTACTACTACAGCTCCAGCCAGAATCGCATTAGTGAAATCTGTCTCCTATGTCTCTTAACTCTGTTATGCTCCTACTACTACAGCTTCAGCCAGAATCGCATTAGTGAAATCTGTCTCCTATGTCTCTTAACTCTGGTATGCTCCTACTACTACAGCTCCAGCCAGAATCGCATTAGTGAAATCTGTCTCCTATGTCTCTTAACTCTGGTATGCTCCTACTACTACAGTTCCAGCCAGAATCGCATTAGTGAAATCTGTCTCCTATGTCTCTTAACTCTGGTATGCTCCTACTACTACAGCTCCAGCCAGAATCGCATTAGTGAAATCTGTCTCCTATGTCTCTTAACTCTGGTATGCTCCTACTACTACAGCTCCAGCCGGAATCGCATTAGTGAAATCTGTCTCCTCTGTCTCTTAACTCTGGTATGCTCCTACTACTACAGCTCCAGCCAGAATCGCATTAGTGAAATCTGTCTCCTATGTCTCTTAACTCTGGTATGCTCCTACTACTACAGCTCCAGCCAGAATCGCATTAGTGAAATCTGCCTCCTATGTCTCTTAACTCTGGTATGCTCCTACTACTACAGCTCCAGCCAGAAACGCATTAGTGAAATCTGTCTCCTATGTCTCTTAACTCTGGTATGCTCCTACTACTACAGCTCCAGCCGGAATCGCATTAGTGAAATCTGTCTCCTATGTCTCTTACCTCTGGTATGCTCCTACTACTACAGCTCCAGCCGGAATCGCATTAGTGAAATCTGTCTCCTATGTCTCTTAACTCTGGTATGCTCCTACTACTACAGCTCCAGCCGAAATCGCATTAGTGAAATCTGTCTCCTATGTCTCTTAACTCTGGTATGCTCCTACTACTACAGCTCCAGCCAGAATCGCATTAGTGAAATCTGTCTCCTATGTCTCTTAACTCTGGTATGCTCCTACTACTACAGCTCCAGCCAGAATCGCATTAGTGAAATCTGTCTCCTATGTCTCTTAACTCTGTTATGCTCCTACTACTACAGCTCCAGCCAGAATCGCATTAGTGAAATCTGTCTCCTATGTCTCTTAACTGTGGTATGCTCCTACTACTACAGCTCCAGCCAGAATCGCATTAGTGAAATCTGTCTCCTATGTCTCTTAACTCTGGTATGCTCCTACTACTACAGTTCCAGCCAGAATCGCATTAGTGAAATCTGTCTCCTATGTCTCTTAACTCTGGTATGCTCCTACTACTACAGCTCCAGCCAGAATCGCATTAGTGAAATCTGTCTCCTATGTCTCTTAACTCTGGTATGCTCCTACTACTACAGCTCCAGCCGGAATCGCATTAGTGAAATCTGTCTCCTATGTCTCTTAACTCTGGTATGCTCCTACTACTACAGCTCCAGCCGGAATCGCATTAGTGAAATCTGTCTCCTATGTCTCTTAACTCTGGTATGCTCCTACTACTACAGCTCCAGCCGGAATCGCATTAGTGAAATCTGTCTCCTATGTCTCTTAACTCTGGTATGCTCCTACTACTACAGCTCCAGCCAGAATCGCATTAGTGAAATCTGTCTCCTATGTCTCTTACCTCTGGTATGCTCCTACTACTACAGCTCCAGCCGGAATCGCATTAGTGAAATCTGTCTCCTATGTCTCTTAACTCTGGTATGCTCCTACTACTACAGTTCCAGCCGAAATCGCATTAGTGAAATCTGTCTCCTATGTCTCTTAACTCTGGTATGCTCCTACTACTACAGCTCGAGCCGGAATCGCATTAGTGAAATCTGTCTCCTATGTCTCTTAACTCTGGTATGCTCCTACTACTGCAGCTCCAGCCAGAATCGCATTAGTGAAATCTGTCTCCTATGTCTCTTAACTCTGGTATGCTCCTACTACTAAAGCTCCAGCCGGAATCGCATTAGTGAAATCTGTCTCCTATGTCTCTTAACTCTGGTATGCGCCTACTACTACAGCTCCAGCCAGAATCGCATTAGTGAAATCTGTCTCCTATGTCTCTTAACTCTGGTATGCTCCTACTACTACAGCTCCAGCCAGAATCGCATTAGTGAAATTTGTCTCCTATGTCTCTTAACTCTGGTATGCTCCTACTACTACAGCTCCAGCCAGAATCGCATTAGTGAAATCTGTCTCCTATGTCTCTTAACTCTGGTATGCTCCTACTACTACAGCTCCAGCCAGAATCGCATTAGTGAAATCTGCCTCCTATGTCTCTTAACTCTGGTATGCTCCTACTACTACAGCTCCAGCCAGAAACTCATTAGTGAAATCTGTCTCCTATGTCTCTTAACTCTGGTATGCTCCTACTACTACAGCTCCAGCCGGAATCGCATTAGTGAAATCTGTCTCCTATGTCTCTTACCTCTGGTATGCTCCTACTACTACAGCTCCAGCCAGAATCGCATTAGTGAAATCTGTCTCCTATGTCTCTTAACTCTGGTATGCTCCTACTACTACAGCTCCAGCCGGAATCGCATTAGTGAAATCTGTCTCCTATGTCTCTTAACTCTGGTATGCTCCTACTACTACAGCTCCAGCCGGAATCGCATTAGTGAAATCTGTCTCCTATGTCTCTTAACTCTTGTATGCTCCTACTACTACAGCTCCAGCCAGAATCGCATTAGTGAAATCTGTCTCCTATGTCTCTTAACTCTGGTATGCTCCTACTACTACAGCTCGAGCCGGAATCGC
Source organism: Lithobates clamitans (assembly GCA_037952925.1). Classification (NCBI taxonomy): domain Eukaryota; kingdom Metazoa; phylum Chordata; class Amphibia; order Anura; family Ranidae; genus Lithobates; species Lithobates clamitans. The sequence goes on along the minus strand of JBBGZY010001452.1, from coordinate 2,637,761 downwards.
ATTAGTGAAATCTGTCTCCTATGTCTCTTAACTCTGGTATGCTCCTACTACTACAGCTCCAGCCGGAAACGCATTAGTGAAATCTGTCTCCTATGTCTCTTAACTCTGGTATGCTCCTACTACTACAGCTCTAGCCGGAATCAAATTAGTGAAATCTGTCTCCTATGTCTCTTAACTCTGGTATGCTCCTACTACTACAGCTCCAGCCGGAATCGCATTAGTGAAATCTGTGTCCTATGTCTCTTAACTCTGGTATGCTCCTACTACTACAGCTCCAGCCGGAATCGCATTAGTGAAATCTGTCTCCTATGTCTCTTACCTCTGGTATGCTCCTACTACTACAGCTCCAGCCGGAATCGCATTAGTGAAATCTGTCTCCTATGTCTCTTAACTCTGGTATGCTCCTACTACTACAGCTCCAGCCGGAATCGCATTAGTGAAATTTGTCTCCTATGTCTCTTAACTCTGGTATGCTCCTACTACCACAGCTCCAGCCAGAATCGCATTAGTGAAATCTGTCTCCTATGTCTCTTAACTCTGTTTTGCTCCTACTACCACAGCTCCAGCCAGAATCGCATTAGTGAAATCTGTCTCCTATGTCTCTTAACTCTGGTATGCTCCTACTACTACAGCTCCAGCCAGAATCGCATTAGTGAAATTTGTCTCCTATGTCTCTTAACTCTGGTATGCTCCTACTACTACAGCTCCAGCCAGAATCGCATTAGTGAAATCTGTCTCCTATGTCTCTTAACTCTGGTATGCTCCTACTACTACAGCTCCAGCCAGAATCGCATTAGTGAAATCTGCCTCCTATGTCTCTTAACTCTGGTATGCTCCTACTACTACAGCTCCAGCCAGAAACTCATTAGTGAAATCTGTCTCCTATGTCTCTTAACTCTGGTATGCTCCTACTACTACAGCTCCAGCCGGAATCGCATTAGTGAAATCTGTCTCCTATGTCTCTTACCTCTGGTATGCTCCTACTACTACAGCTCCAGCCAGAATCGCATTAGTGAAATCTGTCTCCTATGTCTCTTAACTCTGGTATGCTCCTACTACTACAGCTCCAGCCGGAATCGCATTAGTGAAATCTGTCTCCTATGTCTCTTAACTCTGGTATGCTCCTACTACTACAGCTCCAGCCGGAATCGCATTAGTGAAATCTGTCTCCTATGTCTCTTAACTCTTGTATGCTCCTACTACTACAGCTCCAGCCAGAATTGCATTAGTGAAATCTGTCTCCTATGTCTCTTAACTCTGGTATGCTCCTACTACTACAGCTCGAGCCGGAATCGCATTAGTGAAATCTGTCTCCTATGTCTCTTAACTCTGGTATGCTCCTACTACTACAGCTCCAGCCGGAAACGCATTAGTGAAATCTGTCTCCTATGTCTCTTAACTCTGGTATGCTCCTACTACTACAGCTCTAGCCGGAATCAAATTAGTGAAATCTGTCTCCTATGTCTCTTAACTCTGGTATGCTCCTACTACTACAGCTCCAGCCGGAATCGCATTAGTGAAATCTGTGTCCTATGTCTCTTAACTCTGGTATGCTCCTACTACTACAGCTCCAGCCGGAATCGCATTAGTGAAATCTGTCTCCTATGTCTCTTACCTCTGGTATGCTCCTACTACTACAGCTCCAGCCGGAATCGCATTAGTGAAATCTGTCTCCTATGTCTCTTAACTCTGGTATGCTCCTACTACTACAGCTCCAGCCGGAATCGCATTAGTGAAATTTGTCTCCTATGTCTCTTAACTCTGGTATGCTCCTACTACCACAGCTCCAGCCAGAATCGCATTAGTGAAATCTGTCTCCTATGTCTCTTAACTCTGTTTTGCTCCTACTACCACAGCTCCAGCCAGAATCGCATTAGTGAAATCTGTCTCCTATGTCTCTTAACTCTGGTATGCTCCTACTACTACAGCTCCAGCCAGAATCGCATTAGTGAAATCTGTCTCCTATGTCTCTTAACTCTGGTATGCTCCTACTACTACAGCTCCAGCCGGAATCGCATTAGTGAAATCTGTCTCCTATGTCTCTTACCTCTGGTATGCTCCTACTACTACAGCTCCAGCTGGAATAGCATTAGTGAAATCTGTCTCCTATGTCTCTTAACTCTGGTATGCTCCTACTACTACAGCTCCAGCTGGAATCGCATTAGTGAAATCTGTCTCCTATGTCTCTTAACTCTGGTATGCTCCTACTACTACAGCTCTAGCCGGAATCGAATTAGTGAAATCTGTCTCCTATGTCTCTTAACTCTGGTATGCTCCTACTACTACAGCTCCAGCCGGAATCGCATTAGTGAAATCTGTCTCCTATGTCTCTTAACTCTGGTATGCTCCTACTACTACAGCTCTAGCCGGAATCGAATTAGTGAAATCTGTCTCCTATGTCTCTTAACTCTGGTATGCTCCTACTACTACAGCTCCAGCCGGAATCGCATTAGTGAAATCTGTCTCCTATGTCTCTTAACTCTGGTATGCTCCTACTACTACAGCTCCAGCTGAAATTGCATTAGTGAAATCTGTCTCCTATGTCTCTTAACTCTGGTATGCTCCTACTACTACAGCTCCAGCCGGAATCGCATTAGTGAAATCTGTCTCCTATGTCTCTTAACTCTGGTATGCTCCTACTACTACAGCTCGAGCCGGAATCGCATTAGTGAAATCTGTCTCCTATGTCTCTTAACTCTGGTATGCTCCTACTACTACAGCTCCAGCCAGAATCGCATTAGTGAAATCTGTCTCCTATGTCTCTTAACTCTGTTATGCTCCTACTACTACAGCTCCAGCCAGAATCGCATTAGTGAAATCTGTCTCCTATGTCTCTTAACTCTGGTATGCTCCTACTACTACAGCTCCAGCCGGAATCGCATTAGTGAAATCTGTCTCCTATGTCTCTTAACTCTGGTATGCTCCTACTACTACAGCTCCAGCCGGAATCGCATTAGTGAAATCTGTCTCCTATGTCTCTTAACTCTGGTATGCTCCTACTACTACAGCTCTAGCCGGAATCGAATTAGTGAAATCTGTCTCCTATGTCTCTTAACTCTGGTATGCTCCTACTACTACAGCTCCAGCCGGAATCGCATTAGTGAAATCTGTCTCCTATGTCTCTTAACTCTGTTATGCTCCTACTACTACAGCTCCAGCCAGAATCACATTAGTGAAATCTGTCTCCTATGTCTCTTAACTCTGGTATGCTCCTACTACTACAGCTCCAGCCAGAATCGCATTAGTGAAATCTGTCTCCTATGTCTCTTAACTCTGGTATGCTCCTACTACTACAGTTCCAGCCAGAATCGCATTAGTGAAATCTGTCTCCTATGTCTCTTAACTCTGGTATGCTCCTACTACTACAGCTCCAGCCAGAATCGCATTAGTGAAATCTGTCTCCTATGTCTCTTAACTCTGGTATGCTCCTACTACTACAGCTCCAGCCGGAATCGCATTAGTGAAATCTGTCTCCTATGTCTCTTAACTCTGGTATGCTCCTACTACTACAGCTCCAGCCAGAATCGCATTAGTGAAATCTGTCTCCTATGTCTCTTAACTCTGGTATGCTCCTACTACTACAGCTCCAGCCAGAATCGCATTAGTGAAATTTGTCTCCTATGTCTCTTAACTCTGGTATGCTCCTACTACTACAGCTCCAGCCAGAATCGCATTAGTGAAATCTGTCTCCTATGTCTCTTAACTCTGGTATGCTCCTACTACTACAGCTCCAGCCAGAATCGCATTAGTGAAATCTGCCTCCTATGTCTCTTAACTCTGGTATGCTCCTACTACTACAGCTCCAGCCAGAAACGCATTAGTGAAATCTGTCTCCTATGTCTCTTAACTCTGGTATGCTCCTACTACTACAGCTCCAGCCGGAATCGCATTAGTGAAATCTGTCTCCTATGTCTCTTAACTCTGGTATGCTCCTACTACTACAGCTCTAGCCGGAATCGAATTAGTGAAATCTGTCTCCTATGTCTCTTAACTCTGGTATGCTCCTACTACTACAGCTCCAGCCGGAATCGCATTAGTGAAATCTGTCTCCTATGTCTCTTAACTCTGGTATGCTCCTACTACTACAGCTCCAGCTGAAATTGCATTAGTGAAATCTGTCTCCTATGTCTCTTAACTCTGGTATGCTCCTACTACTACAGCTCCAGCCGGAATCGCATTAGTGAAATCTGTCTCCTATGTCTCTTAACTCTGGTATGCTCCTACTACTACAGCTCGAGCCGGAATCGCATTAGTGAAATCTGTCTCCTATGTCTCTTAACTCTGGTATGCTCCTACTACTACAGCTCCAGCCAGAATCGCATTAGTGAAATCTGTCTCCTATGTCTCTTAACTCTGTTATGCTCCTACTACTACAGCTCCAGCCAGAATCGCATTAGTGAAATCTGTCTCCTATGTCTCTTAACTCTGGTATGCTCCTACTACTACAGCTCCAGCCGGAATCGCATTAGTGAAATCTGTCTCCTATGTCTCTTAACTCTGGTATGCTCCTACTACTACAGCTCCAGCCGGAATCGCATTAGTGAAATCTGTCTCCTATGTCTCTTAACTCTGGTATGCTCCTACTACTACAGCTCTAGCCGGAATCGAATTAGTGAAATCTGTCTCCTATGTCTCTTAACTCTGGTATGCTCCTACTACTACAGCTCCAGCCGGAATCGCATTAGTGAAATCTGTCTCCTATGTCTCTTAACTCTGTTATGCTCCTACTACTACAGCTCCAGCCAGAATCACATTAGTGAAATCTGTCTCCTATGTCTCTTAACTCTGGTATGCTCCTACTACTACAGCTCCAGCCAGAATCGCATTAGTGAAATCTGTCTCCTATGTCTCTTAACTCTGGTATGCTCCTACTACTACAGTTCCAGCCAGAATCGCATTAGTGAAATCTGTCTCCTATGTCTCTTAACTCTGGTATGCTCCTACTACTACAGCTCCAGCCAGAATCGCATTAGTGAAATCTGTCTCCTATGTCTCTTAACTCTGGTATGCTCCTACTACTACAGCTCCAGCCGGAATCGCATTAGTGAAATCTGTCTCCTATGTCTCTTAACTCTGGTATGCTCCTACTACTACAGCTCCAGCCAGAATCGCATTAGTGAAATCTGTCTCCTATGTCTCTTAACTCTGGTATGCTCCTACTACTACAGCTCCAGCCAGAATCGCATTAGTGAAATTTGTCTCCTATGTCTCTTAACTCTGGTATGCTCCTACTACTACAGCTCCAGCCAGAATCGCATTAGTGAAATCTGTCTCCTATGTCTCTTAACTCTGGTATGCTCCTACTACTACAGCTCCAGCCAGAATCGCATTAGTGAAATCTGCCTCCTATGTCTCTTAACTCTGGTATGCTCCTACTACTACAGCTCCAGCCAGAAACGCATTAGTGAAATCTGTCTCCTATGTCTCTTAACTCTGGTATGCTCCTACTACTACAGCTCCAGCCGGAATCGCATTAGTGAAATCTGTCTCCTATGTCTCTTACCTCTGGTATGCTCCTACTACTACAGCTCCAGCCGGAATCGCATTAGTGAAATCTGTCTCCTATGTCTCTTAACTCTGGTATGCTCCTACTACTACAGCTCCAGCCGAAATCGCATTAGTGAAATCTGTCTCCTATGTCTCTTAACTCTGGTATGCTCCTACTACTACAGCTCCAGCCAGAATTGCATTAGTGAAATCTGTCTCCTATGTCTCTTAACTCTGGTATGCTCCTACTACTACAGCTCCAGCCAGAATCGCATTAGTGAAATCTGTCTCCTATGTCTCTTAACTCTGTTATGCTCCTACTACTACAGCTCCAGCAAGAATCGCATTAGTGAAATCTGCCTCCTATGTCTCTTAACTCTGGTATGCTCCTACTACTACAGCTCCAGCCGGAAACGCATTAGTGAAATCTGTCTCCTATGTCTCTTAACTCTGGTATGCTCCTACTACTACAGCTCTAGCCGGAATCGAATTAGTGAAATCTGTCTCCTATGTCTCTTAACTCTGGTATGCTCCTACTACTACAGCTTCAGCCGGAATCGCATTAGTGAAATCTGTCTCCTATGTCTCTTAACTCTGGTATGCTCCTACTACTACAGCTCCAGCCGGAATCGCATTAGTGAAATCTGTCTCCTATGTCTCTTACCTCTGGTATGCTCCTACTACTACAGCTCCAGCCGGAATCGCATTAGTGAAATCTGTCTCCTATGTCTCTTAACTCTGGTATGCTTCTACTACTACAGCTCCAGCCAGAATCGCATTAGTGAAATCTGTCTCCTATGTCTCTTAACTCTGGTATGCTCCTACTACCACAGCTCCAGCCAGAATCGCATTAGTGAAATCTGTCTCCTATGTCTCTTAACTCTGGTATGCTCCTACTACTACAGCTCCAGCCGGAATCGCATTAGTGAAATCTGTCTCCTATGTCTCTTACCTCTGGTATGCTCCTACTACTACAGCTCCAGCCGGAATAGCATTAGTGAAATCTGTCTCCTATGTCTCTTAACTCTGGTATGCTCCTACTACTACAGCTCCAGCTGGAATCGCATTAGTGAAATCTGTCTCCTATGTCTCTTAACTCTGGTATGCTCCTACTACTACAGCTCTAGCCGGAATCGAATTAGTGAAATCTGTCTCCTATGTCTCTTAACTCTGGTATGCTCCTACTACTACAGCTCCAGCCGGAATCGCATTAGTGAAATCTGTCTCCTATGTCTCTTAACTCTGGTATGCTCCTACAACTACAGCTCTAGCCGGAATCGAATTAGTGAAATCTGTCTCCTATGTCTCTTAACTCTGGTATGCTCCTACTACTACAGCTCCAGCCGGAATCGCATTAGTGAAATCTGTCTCCTATGTCTCTTAACTCTGGTATGCTCCTACTACTACAGCTCCAGCCGAAATCGCATTAGTGAAATCTGTCTCCTATGTCTCTTAACTCTGGTATGCTCCTACTACTACAGCTCCAGCCGGAATCGCATTAGTGAAATCTGTCTCCTATGTCTCTTAACTCTGGTATGCTCCTACTACTACAGCTCCAGCCGGAATCGCATTAGTGAAATCTGTCTCCTATGTCTCTTAACTCTGGTATGCTCCTACTACTACAGCTCGAGCCGGAATCGCATTAGTGAAATCTGTCTCCTATGTCTCTTAACTCTAGTATGCTCCTACTACTACAGCTCGAGCCGGAATCGCATTAGTGAAATCTGTCTCCTATGTCTCTTAACTCTGGTATGCTCCTACTACTACAGCTCCAGCCAGAATCGCATTAGTGAAATCTGTCTCCTATGTCTCTTAACTCTGGTATGCTCCTACTACTACAGCTCCAGCCAGGATCGCATTAGTGAAATCTGTCTCCTATGTCTCTTAACTCTGTTATGCTCCTACTACTACAGCTCCAGCCAGAATCGCATTAGTGAAATCTGTCTCCTATGTCTCTTAACTCTGTTATGCTCCTACTACTACAGCTCCAGCCAGAATCGCATTAGTGAAATCTGTCTCCTATGTCTCTTAACTCTGGTATGCTCCTACTACTACAGCTCCAGCCAGAATCGCATTAGTGAAATCTGTCTCCTATGTCTCTTAACTCTGGTATGCTCCTACTACTACAGCTCCAGCCAGAATCGCATTAGTGAAATCTGTCTCCTATGTCTCTTAACTCTGGTATGCTCCTACTACTACAGCTCCAGCCAGAATCGCATTAGTGAAATCTGTCTCCTATGTCTCTTAACTCTGGTATGCTCCTACTACTACAGCTCCAGCCGGAATCGCATTAGTGAAATCTGTCTCCTATGTCTCTTAACTCTGGTATGCTCCTACTACTACAGCTCCAGCCAGAATCGCATTAGTGAAATCTGTCTCCTATGTCTCTTAACTCTGGTAAGCTCCTACTACTACAGCTCCAGCCAGAATCGCATTAGTGAAATTTGTCTCCTATGTCTCTTAACTCTGGTATGCTCCTACTACTACAGCTCCAGCCAGAATCGCATTAGTGAAATCTGTCTCCTATGTCTCTTAACTCTGGTATGCTCCTACTACTACAGCTCCAGCCAGAATCGCATTAGTGAAATCTGCCTCCTATGTCTCTTAACTCTGGTATGCTCCTACTACTACAGCTCCAGCCAGAAACGCATTAGTGAAATCTGTCTCCTATGTCTCTTAACTCTGGTATGCTCCTACTACTACAGCTCCAGCCGGAATCGCATTAGTGAAATCTGTCTCCTATGTCTCTTACCTCTGGTATGCTCCTACTACTACAGCTCCAGCCGGAATCGCATTAGTGAAATCTGTCTCCTATGTCTCTTAACTCTGCTATGCTCCTACTACTACAGCTCCAGCCGAAATCGCATTAGTGAAATCTGTCTCCTATGTCTCTTATCTCTGGTATGCTCCTACTACTACAGCTCGAGCCGGAATTGCATTAGTGAAATCTGTCTCCTATGTCTCTTAACTCTGGTATGCTCCTACTACTACAGCTCCAGCCAGAATCGCATTAGTGAAATCTGTCTCCTATGTCTCTTAACTCTGGTATGCTCCTACTACTACAGCTCCAGCCAGAATCGCATTAGTGAAATCTGTCTCCTATGTCTTTTAACTCTGTTATGCTCCTACTACTACAGCTCCAGCAAGAATCGCATTAGTGAAATCTGCCTCCTATGTCTCTTAACTCTGGTATGCTCCTACTACTACAGCTCCAGCCGGAATAGCATTAGTGAAATCTGTCTCCTATGTCTCTTAACTCTGGTATGCTCCTACTACTACAGCTCTAGCCGGAATTGAATTAGTGAAATCTGTCTCCTATGTCTCTTAACTCTGGTATGCTCCTACTACTACAGCTCCAGCCGGAATCGCATTAGTGAAATCTGTCTCCTATGTCTCTTAACTCTGGTATGCTCCTACTACTACAGCTCTAGCCGGAATCGAATTAGTGAAATCTGTCTCCTATGTCTCTTAACTCTGGTATGCTCCTACTACTACAGCTCCAGCCGGAATCGCATTAGTGAAATCTGTCTCCTATGTCTCTTAACTCTGGTATGCTCCTACTACTACAGCTCCAGCCGAAATCGCATTAGTGAAATCTGTCTCCTATGTCTCTTAACTCTAGTATGCTCCTACTACTACAGCTCCAGCCGGAATCGCATTAGTGAAATCTGTCTCCTATGTCTCTTAACTCTGGTATGCTCCTACTACTACAGCTCCAGCCAGAATCGCATTAGTGAAATCTGTCTCCTATGTCTCTTAACTCTGTTATGCTCCTACTACTACAGCTCCAGCCAGAATCGCATTAGTGAAATCTGTCTCCTATGTCTCTTAACTCTGGTATGCTCCTACTACTACAGCTCCAGCCAGAATCGCATTAGTGAAATCTGTCTCCTATGTCTCTTAACTCTGGTATGCTCCTACTACTACAGTTCCAGCCAGAATCGCATTAGTGAAATCTGTCTCCTATGTCTCTTAACTCTGGTATGCTCCTACTACTACAGCTCCAGCCAGAATCGCATTAGTGAAATCTGTCTCCTATGTCTCTTAACTCTGGTATGCTCCTACTACTACAGCTCCAGCCGGAATCGCATTAGTGAAATCTGTCTCCTATGTCTCTTAACTCTGGTATGCTCCTACTACTACAGCTCCAGCCAGAATCGCATTAGTGAAATCTGTCTCCTATGTCTCTTAACTCTGGTATGCTCCTACTACTACAGCTCCAGCCAGAATCGCATTAGTGAAATTTGTCTCCTATGTCTCTTAACTCTGGTATGCTCCTACTACTACAGCTCCAGCCAGAATCGCATTAGTGAAATCTGTCTCCTATGTCTCTTAACTCTGGTATGCTCCTACTACTACAGCTCCAGCCAGAATCGCATTAGTGAAATCTGCCTCCTATGTCTCTTAACTCTGGTATGCTCCTACTACTACAGCTCCAGCCAGAAACGCATTAGTGAAATCTGTCTCCTATGTCTCTTAACTCTAGTATGCTCCTACTACTACAGCTCCAACCGGAATCGCATTAGTGAAATCTGTCTCCTATGTCTCTTACCTCTGGTATGCTCCTACTACTACAGCTCCAGCCGGAATCGCATTAGTGAAATCTGTCTCCTATGTCTCTTAACTCTGGTATGCTCCTACTACTACAGCTCCAGCCGAAATCGCATTAGTGAAATCTGTCTCCTATGTCTCTTAACTCTGGTATGCTCCTACTACTACAGCTCGAACCGGAATCGCATTAGTGAAATCTGTCTCCTATGTCTCTTAACTCTGGTATGCTCCTACTACTACAGCTCCAGCCAGAATCGCATTAGTGAAATCTGCCTCCTATGTCTCTTAACTCTGGTATGCTCCTACTACTACAGCTCCAGCCAGAAACGCATTAGTGAAATCTGTCTCCTATGTCTCTTAACTCTGGTATGCTCCTACTACTACAGCTCCAGCCAGAATCGCATTAGTGAAATCTGTCTCCTATGTCTCTTAACTCTGGTATGCTCCTACTACTACAGCTCCAGCCGGAATCGCATTAGTGAAATCTGTCTCCTATGTCTCTTACCTCTGGTATGCTCCTACTACTACAGCTCCAGCCGGAATCGCATTAGTGAAATCTGTCTCCTATGTCTCTTAACTCTGGTATGCTCCTACTACTACAGCTCCAGCCAGAATCGCATTAGTGAAATCTGTCTCCTATGTCTCTTAACTCTGGTATGCTCCTACTACTACAGCTCCAGCCAGAATCGCATTAGTGAAATCTGTCTCCTATGTCTCTTAACTCTGTTATGCTCCTACTACTACAGCTCCAGCCAGAATCGCATTAGTGAAATCTGTCTCCTATGTCTCTTAACTCTGGTATGCTCCTACTACTACAGCTCCAGCCAGAATCGCATTAGTGAAATCTGTCTCCTATGTCTCTTAACTCTGGTATGCTCCTACTACTACAGCTCCAGCCAGAATCGCATTAGTGAAATCTGCCTCCTATGTCTCTTAACTCTGGTATGCTCCTACTACTACAGCTCCAGCCGGAAACGCATTAGTGAAATCTGTCTCCTATGTCTCTTAACTCTGGTATGCTCCTACTACTACAGCTCTAGCCGGAATCGAATTAGTGAAATCTGTCTCCTATGTCTCTTAACTCTGGTATGCTCCTACTACTACAGCTCCAGCCGGAATCGCATTAGTGAAATCTGTCTCCTATGTCTCTTAACTCTGGTATGCTCCTACTACTACAGCTCCAGCCGGAATCGCATTAGTGAAATCTGTCTCCTATGTCTCTTACCTCTGGTATGCTCCTACTACTACAGCTCCAGCCGGAATCGCATTAGTGAAATCTGTCTCCTATGTCTCTTAACTCTGGTATGCTCCTACTACTACAGCTCCAGCCAGAATCGCATTAGTGAAATCTGTCTCCTATGTCTCTTAACTCTGGTATGCTCCTACTACCACAGCTCCAGCCAGAATCGCATTTGTGAAATCTGTCTCCTATGTCTCTTAACTCTGTTTTGCTCCTACTACCACAGCTCCAGCCAGAATCGCATTAGTGAAATCTGTCTCCTATGTCTCTTAACTCTGGTATGCTCCTACTACTACAGCTCCAGCCAGAATCGCATTAGTGAAATCTGTCTCCTATGTCTCTTAACTCTGGTATGCTCCTACTACTACAGCTCCAGCCGGAATCGCATTAGTGAAATCTGTCTCCTATGTCTCTTACCTCTGGTATGCTCCTACTACTACAGCTCCAGCCGGAATAGCATTAGTGAAATCTGTCTCCTATGTCTCTTAACTCTGGTATGCTCCTACTACTACAGCTCCAGCTGGAATCGCATTAGTGAAATCTGTCTCCTATGTCTCTTAACTCTCGTATGCTCCTACTACTACAGCTCTAGCCGGAATCGAATTAGTGAAATCTGTCTCCTATGTCTCTTAACTCTGGTATGCTCCTACTACTACAGCTCCAGCCGGAATCGCATTAGTGAAATCTGTCTCCTATGTCTCTTAACTCTGGTATGCTCCTACTACTACAGCTCTAGCCGGAATCGAATTAGTGAAATCTGTCTCCTATGTCTCTTAACTCTGGTATGCTCCTACTACTACAGCTCCAGCCGGAATCGCATTAGTGAAATCTGTCTCCTATGTCTCTTAACTCTGGTATGCTCCTACTACTACAGCTCCAGCCAGAATCGCATTAGTGAAATCCGCCTCCTATGTCTCTTAACTCTGGTATGCTCCTACTACTACAGCTCCAGCCAGAATCGCATTAGTGAAATCTGCCTCCTATGTCTCTTAACTCTGGTATGCTCCTACTACTACAGCTCCAGCCAGAATCGCATTAGTGAAATCTGCCTCCTATGTCTCTTAACTCTGGTATGCTCCTACTACTACAGCTCCAGCCAAAAACTGAAACACTTCTTTTTTCTTTTTCTTTTTTTTTTTTTTTTTTTTAATGTGTCTCTAATAATGCTGGTATGTTATTTTCACTTAACTGTCTGTAGACCTGTCCACATTACAATGCTTTATTATCTCCCTTGTCTTAACCAAAATTATGGCCCTCTGAACTTTAGTGCCCTCTTGCTAGTCTGTTTGTGAATTAAGAATTTTGCCCTATTAACCAGCCAAGCTTTATAACCTCTTGATTGCTAATTGAAATCCGCCCACACCCTACCCCTATCAGTATATATTTAAGCTTCTCTTGGGGGAAGCATTTGCAACTTGGCTCCTTCTCAAAGTGGCGATTTCTACAAGTGAAATGCACTTCTGACTCTGCACTTAAGCGAAGGCACAAAGCGAAAGGACACAAGATAAACACTTTGATAACCAGCCCACAGACATCAGGTGAACTTGTTTACTTCTTTAGCTCTTTTTCCTTGGAACATGCTTTCTCTACCACTGCTTTTGACAACTCTGTCCTCCATCCTTAAACTATCTCTCTTTCACCCCTCTTCTCCCCCCCACAGCATATATATATCACCCTCACTCCTGTCCTGTCCTTATTACTGCACCCACCAACTCCTGTTAATTCTAAATCCACATACACTAAAAATCTCCAAGACCCTGGGGCATGTCACCTCATATATAAATCCCACTTCCATATTACATCCCTCACCCTCTTGCTTCTCCTAACCTCTGGAGATATATCCCCAAACCCTGGGCCTCCATCATTTAACTGTACCCCACGCGCCCATCACCCTGCACCCCCTGGCAGCAGCCACCGTAATCAACACAATTTAGTTTCCATTTCTATTCTTCCCAAATCCAGACTCCCTTTCTCCTGTGCCCTTTGGAACTCGTGCTCTGTCTGCAACAAGCTCGCCTCTCTCCATGACCTGTTTATTGCTAACTCATTTAACCTACTCGCCATTACCGAAACCTGGCTCCTATGAATCCGACACTGCATCTTCTGCTGCCCTATCCCATGGTGGTCTTCTCTGGACTCACTCCCCCAGATCCTGCGGACGTAAGGGAGGAGGTGTCGGAATCCTGCTAGCCCCACATAGCACCTTTCAGGTACTTCAGCTACCTCCCTCTCTGTCACTCTCCTCTTTCGAAGCACACTGTATTCACCTTTTCTCTCCAATTTCTCTAAGGATAGCTGTGATCTACAGGCCCCCTGGACCAGTATCAACCCTTCTTGAAGACTTCTCTGCCTGGCTACCCTACTTTCTTTCTTCTGAAATCCCCACTATCATTCTCGGGGACTTCAACATCCCTATTAATACTAACACTCCTTCCACTTCCAAACTTCTCAGCCTAACATCCTCCTTTGACCTGAAGCAGTGGATACATGCTCCAACTCACTCAGAAGGCAATATCCTTGACCTCACGTTCTCTCGCCTTTGCACTCCATGCAACCTCTCTAACTATCCATCTCCTCTCTCTGATCACCACCTTATTAGTTTCACTCTCTCCCTCTCCTTCACCTCCTCTCCCTCCAACCACCTTAAAGTTACCCGCAGAAACCTACGTCATCTCAACCCTTCTCTTCTCTACTCTGCCAACAACAACCTCTACGACAAAATCTCTCCCCTATCCTGCACCAACCTAGCCACTTCTGTGTACAGCGCTTCACTTCTAGCCTCCCTGAACTCACTTGCCCCCCTCACTAAACACAGAATCAATCCCAGACCCCTTCAACCTTGGCAAACAGATGATACTAGAAGTCTGAAAAAACGTAGTTGTGCTCTGGAGCGCCTGTGGCGTAAGACTAAGTTCCAGAGAGATTTCTACCAATATAAATCTGCCCTCCAAAAATACAACTCCAGCCTCCTCTCTGCCAAGCAGACCTATTTTACCACTCTCATTAGCAACTTATCATCCTGTCCCCGTCAACTCTTCTCCACCTTCAACTCTCTACTTTGTCCTCCACCGCCTCCACCCGCCAACTCACTCACTGCACAGGAGATCGCCAATCACTTCAAACAGAAGATTGATAATATTCACGCTGAGATCTCTACTGTGCCGACACCCTCCACGCTTTACACTTCATGCCCACAGGCACAATCATTATTTCCCTCTTTCAACCCCACCACTACAGACGAAGTTGCTAAACTACTTGCTAATGTCCACCTTACCACCTGCCCTCTGGATCCTGTTCCCTCACAAATGCTACGTTCACCCTCTGGCCCTATACTACACTCTCTAACCCACATCTTCAATCTCTCCCTCTCTTCTGGCATCTTCCCTAACTCTCTAAAACATGCACTTGTCAGACCCATACTTAAAAAGCCCTCACTGGACCCATCCAATCTTAACAACCTACGCCCCATCTCCTTGCTCCCCTTCTTATCCAAACTCCTCGAACGTCTGGTCTACAACCGACTGAGCGTCCACCTCGCTGATCATGGCCTTCTCGATCCCCTTCAGTCTGGATTTCGTCCTCAACACTCCACAAACTGCTCTCCTAAAACTAACAAACGATCTACTAACGGCCAAAACCAATCGACACTATTCTGTACTCCTACTCCTGGACCTCTCTGCTGCCTTTGATACGGTTGACCACCCCCTCCTCCTCAAAAAACTACACACCTTTGGTCTCCGTGACTGTACACTTCGCTGGTTCTCTTCCTACTTATCCAACTGCACCTTTAGCGTTTCTTATAACTCTACGTCCTCCTCTCCTCTTCCTTTCTCTGTTGGGGTCCCTCAGGGTTCTGTTCTTGGACCTCTACTATTTTCAATCTACACTGCCTCCCTGGGTCAACTGAGCCTCCCATGGCTTCCAATACCACCTCTACGCCGATGACACCCAAATCTATTTCTCTACCCCTCGGCTCACTCCCTCTGTCTCCTCACTTATCAGTAATTTACTCTCAGATATATCAGTCTGGATGTCTCACCACTTCCTTAAGCTCAATCTAGCCAAAACCGAACTTCCAATTTTCCCTCCCCCCTATGCCTCTTCCCCTGATCTCTCTGTCAAAATCGATGGCACGACTATAAGCCCATCCCCACATGCCAAGGTTCTAGGTGTAGTCCTAGACTCTGAACTCTCCTTCAAGCAACACATCCAATCACTGTCCAAATCCTGCCGCCTCAACCTCCGCAACATCTCCAAAATACGCCCCTTTCTAACCAATGACACAACAAAGCTCTTAATTCACTCGCTGGTCATCTCTCGCCTTGACTACTGCAACTCCCTTCTCATTGGCTTACCTCTACATAGTCTATCACCTCTTCAATCCATTATGAATGCCGCTGCCAGACTCATCCACCTTACCAGTCGCTCTGTGTCTGCCACTCCTCTATGTCAATCCCTCCACTGGCTTCCGCTCGGCCAAAGAATTAAATTCAAAATTCTAACAACTACGTACAAAGCCATCCACAATTTCGCCCCCAGCTACATCACTAGCTTAGTCTCTAAATACCAACCTACTCGCTCTCTTCATTCCTCTCAAGACCTCCTGCTCTCTAGCTCCCTTGTCACCTCCTCCCATGCTCGCCTCCAGGCCTTTTCCAAAGCCTCTCCAATCCTATGGAACTCCTTACCCCAATCTGTCCGCTTATCTCCTACTTTATTAGCTTTCAGAAGATCCCTGAAAACACGTCTCTTCAAAGAAGCCTATCCTACCCACACCTAACAACTGTACTTTTTTTTTTTTTTTCCCCATCAGCTCATCCCCCACAGTTATTACCTTTTGTCTCCACTTGACCCTCCCTTCTAGATTGTAAGCTCTAACGAGCAGGGCCCTCTGATCCCTCCTGTATTTTGTATTGTAAGTGTACTGTCTGCCCCATGTTGTAAAGCGCTGCGCAAACTGTTGGTGCTATATAAATCCTGTATAATAATAATATATATATATATATATATATATATATATATATATATATATATATATATATATATATATATATATATATATATATATATATATATATATATATATATATATATATATATATATATATATATATATATATATATATATATTATACAGGATTTATATAGCACCAACAGTTTGCGCAGCGCTTTACAACATGTGGCAGACAGTACAATATATATATATATGGACTATGTGAATGTGTCTCCTAGCAGGGTGTATACAAAGCAATTACGGTAGTAAAAAGTAAAAAATATTAAATTAAAAAAAGGTGATCACCTATATAGTATGACAAGTTACAGCCCATGTGTTTCCCAATGAGTACCATTCATATCTGTGTGACTTAAAGTTGCAGCTACTTCAAAGTAGTTCCTGCACTACTTTGGTCAGACTTTCATGTGACTTGAGTGTCATAGGCTTCAATGTAAACCCTCAAAAGTCCCATTATAGCTACACATGCGACTTGTATGCGACTTTGTAGAGCACAGATAATCACATTGGTCAAAGCCAAAGTTGCACTCATCCAAAGTCTCCGCAAAATCGCATCAAAGTCACCTCAAGTTGCACTGTAAAGTTGCAATGGAAATAACACAATTTTGAAGTCATACAAGTGTGAATGGACTCTATGAGGGATCTCACTTCATTCACATCATTCTTATATAATATAGGATGAGATCATGGTAATATAAACACTTACTTTATGCTGGAATACATTTTGTTTAGATTTATTCTTCACCATGTACATGTCATATACAGCCCTGGCCAGAATAAATACAGCCATGTTTGCATAGGAAGCTAAAGGTGAATCACGATACATTACTTTTGAAAGAATTAATGAACTAGCTCCAGATAAGAATTTTTTAACATTGTTATTTTTTTGTAGATCTGTGGAAGACAACCCATAATAAGAAAGCGAAATATCTTCCAGTATTGGGTCATATAAGTGTTTAGGAAACATGCTATGATCATAAATATTTTTCTCTAGGTTGAATTTTAATGGCCATGCAAACATGAAGCTGCAGTTTATTACTTTATAGTCATACATATACACAGTATTTATTTTACTCCATGATGGTGGAAAAATAAATGTGAGTGTTCTCATAACAGAGAGTATACGAAAAGCAAGCCAAAGAAATCGGTCTGTGTAAGATCCACACACTATGACAACTTTAGCTGTTGATTTACTAATAGTCCTTATTTTCTGAATATCTTTTTCAATATTCTTAATGAGTGGAATGATATATTCTGTGCAGATCCCTTGTTGGCTCATCATCTTACTCAGTTCTTGGGACTCCTTATCACCGCTGCCATCATCTGATGATAATATTCCAACCCAATTCCACCCAAAATGCTGCAATAATTTAAGAATGGCGGCATAACGAACCCGGTCATCTGGTGTCATACGGAAGAAATTTGGATACATTTTTCCATCACTCAGGGGAGTGTCAATGACTCGATAAGTGATCTGGATAAGATGTTGGAAAATATTTTGATGGGATGTTATTACTCAAACAATGGAAATATGAGAAATAAAATATATAAATGGCACACAAAGATCTCTTGTCATAGTACATGAAGTACTTGTCAGAATTTATATCTAATCTAAGATCTAAGTATATGACAGCACACAATGCCTACTTACCTTCTCCAGCCTCACATCCAGTCCTTAGCCTAGGTTCACATTGGAGCAATTCATCATGCGATTTGAGAGATCAAATTGCATGACAAGTCGCAGCCTATTGGCGGCAATGGCACTGTTTCAATCGTTGCGACACCCATTTTGCGGCGCCGCACCGATTCGCAAAAGTAGTTCCTGCACTACTTTTGCTGATCAAAATCTCAAAACTATACCTCTCACACGTGTACAGATAGAGATAGCGGCGCTAATATAAATTGTGTAAAATAATGGGTCAGAGCAGTATAATGCCTACGACCCTCTACTTATGCATAAAAATGATAAGGAAATTTCTTTTCATGATAAAATTAATATTTTTCATGACACTATTATTATCATTTTTATGCATAAGTAGAGGGTCGTAGGCATTATACTGCTCTGACCCATTATTTTACACAATTTATATTAGCGCCGCTATCTCTATCTGTACACATGTGAGAGGTATAGTTTTGGGATTTTGATCAGTCTATGTATTTATTTAAGTGGCAGCTTTTTTCTCACTGTACACTGTGGATGTACACATATTTTGTATTCATTTACACATCTTTTATGCAGCTTTGCACTTTTCTTTGGCGCAGTGGAGTAAGACAGATTCAGGGGCGGTTTATTTGTATCTCTTGCTACAAACCCTGCACTACTTTTGCCAGTTTCAGGACTTCAATAGACATCTGTGTATGAAGCCACAGATATCTATCAAGTAGCATCTGAAATCGCGCTGACCTTGCTGCTTTGAAAGCACGCTACTTCAAGTGAAGTAGCGTGTTTTCAAAGTAGCATCAATGTGAACCAGGGCTTAAAGTGCTTATAAACCCCATTCATGAAATTTGACCTAGGCACATATATCTGTTGTGTTTACTTATCTCTCTCCAAAGCTCTAAGTTCCATGTCTTTCTGCTGCTCAGCTCCTTTGTTATCAGCAGAGTCACTTCTGACAAGTTCTCCGACACACGAGATAGCAGCTGAAAATATGTGTTGGGGGGCAGAGCTGTGAAGAGGGGCAGAGGACACAGCTGTGGGGGGTGATGTGAAGGGGGGCAGAGGACACCATTGTGGGGGGATGATGTGAAGGGGCAAAGGACACTACTGTGGGGGGTGATGTGAAGGGGCAGAGGACACTACTGTGGGGGGTGATGTGAAGGGGCAGAGGACACTACTGTGGGGGGTGATGTGAAGGGGGGCAGAGGACACTACTGTGGGGGGTGATGTGAAGGGGGGCAGAGGACACTTCTATGGGGGGATGATGTGAAGGGGCAGAGGACACTTCTATTGAGGGGGGTGATGTGAAGGGGCAGAGGACACTCCTATGGGGGGATGATGTGAAGGGGACAGTGGACACTGCTTTGGGGGGTGATGTAAAGGGGGGCAGAGGACACTACTGTGGGGGTGATGTAAAGGGGGCAGAGGACACCACTTTGGGGGTTGGCGATGTGAAGGGGCAGAGGACAGTATTGTGGGGGCGATTTAAAGGGGGCAGAGGGCACCACTGTGGTGGGTGGTGTGAAGGGGCAAAGGATACTATGGGTGAGATGTGAAGGGGCAAAGGATGCTACTGTGGGGGGTTATGTGAAGGGGCAGAGGACACTATTGTGGGGGTGATATTAAGGGAGGCAGAGGACACCACTGTGGGGGGGTGACGTAAAGGGGAGCTAAGGACACTGCTATAGGGGGTTATGTGATGGGGAGCAGAGGACACTGCTGTGGGCGGTGATTTGAAGGTAAGCAGAGGACACCGCTGTGGGGGGTAGGGTGACCACATTTCCAAACTTCCATTCAGGGACACCCCCCCCCAAAAAAAAGATGATTTTTTGCCGATGTTTGGGGCAGGGGCGTATGAAATCAGCGGGTCCGTGTGCAAGATCAAAAGTGGGCTCTAGGCATCAAGAACAACAACAATATGGCACGCAAAGCGCATCGTGGTGAACAGTGGACATGTCTTAAATTGCGCTAAATATTGGCTTAAAGGGGGTGTTGTTAAAGAGAGTCTGAAATGACTTATATAGTGCAGAATGTGGTAATGTTAAATAGGGAATGCAGAGTGTATGGTGGTGAGTAGTATGTACAGGAGAGGAGTGCGGAATGTATGGTGGGGGTAATATGTACAGGAGAGGAGTGCGGAGTGTATGGCGGTGGGTAATATGTACAGGAGAGGAGTGCTGAATGTATGGCGGGGCGTAATATGTACAGGAGAGGAGTGTGGAGTGTACGGCGGGGAGTAATATGTACAGGAGAGGAGTGCGGAGTGTACGGCGGGGGGTAGTTAGTGGAGAGAGGAGGAAGAGGAGTGCAATACCACCTCCTGATAGTCTGTCAGCCACTGCTATACCACCTTGGTGGTGGGGCACTCCGAAGAATGTAAGGGGGCACTCTGGAGGCACTAAGGGGGCACCCTGGAGGTTGTAAGGGGGGATGTAAGGGGGCACCCTGGCGGTACTGACTTAGTCAGAGCCCCCTTACATCCCCCAGGGTGCCCCCTTAGTGCCTCCTTACATCCTCTGGAGTGTGCCTTACAATCTCCTCCAGAGTGCCCCCTTACATCCTCCTCCAGAGTGCCCCCTTACATCCTCCTCCAGAGTGCCCCCTTACATCCTCCTCCAGAGTGCCCCCTTACATCCTCCTCCATCCTCCTCCAGAGTGCCTCCTTACATCCTCCTCCATCCTCCTCCAGAGTGCCTCCTTACATCCTCCCCCAGAGTGCCCCCTTAGTACTACTGTACTAAGGGGCACTCTGGAGAAAGTAAAGGGGCACTCTGGAGAAAGTAAGGGGAGGAAGTAAGGGGGCACTCTGGAGGCACACAAATAGTACCTCCCAGAGTGCCCCCTGCATAGAGTCCTGAGGAGTGATGGCCATTAATCCATGCCAGGTGAATGTTAGGAAAAACAGAGCACACCACCCACCTCATGGCTGCCCTATTCCATGACATTTGTAGGACTTAAGCCCAGTCTACTGGTGACCTTTTTACCCAAAGTTTTATCCCCCTTTCAACCCTCATAAATGACTCGACCCGGTTTTTGGAGTAAATGGCCTTTACGGCCTATTTATTAACAACTTATAAATAACATCATAAATAATCATAACATTTTTAAAAAACTTTTTTAGGGGTAATAGAGGAAAACAACCATACCACTGGTCACTGCGAACAACTTCTTTGAACTTTTAGGCCTCCAGTCGGAAACCCCTGACTCGGTGGCGTTGCCCCAATGTTCGCAGTGACCTAACCTTTAACCCCTTCCAGGTTAACCCCTCGTAACCTAAAAGTACCTGAAATCAACCCCCATCCTTCCATGGATGGGTACCAAACAACCCCCATCCCATGGATGGGTACCAGAAAAACAACCCCCATTCCATGGATGGGTACCACATGTTCCATACATGTAACCTTTAACTTCTCAATTCCAGTGACCCCAACACTGCCACAGCACACAAGGGGTAACCCGTTACCCTTGCGAGCACCTCCACACCCTCAGCCCTCGCTGTATCCGTTCCTGCAGGCCCAGGGACTACAAATCCGTCCCCACATCATTAAGATGTACTCCATCGCTACGCAAATACCTCCATGTATCTAACTCCAGCTCTCTGTGGCGAATGGCTAAACCACCATTTTTATGAAAAACCTGCTCACTTCTTTGTTAACTTTTATTCAAGCCCTATCCACCTTTTTAGCAGACCATGCCCACCGCCATGACAACCTACCCATCATATCCGACCATACTATTACCATATCACATTTTACGTCCCGAATAAGGTCCTTCATAGATCTGGCTCCCATATCATTACCCCCCACGTGTAACAGCAGAACATCGGGGCCCCTATCAAGGTGGGAGAACCTGTGCACTTCCCCCAACACTCTGTTCCACCACATACCAGGGTCCCCAATCCGCCTGATTTGAGCCTCCTGTCTTGGGATGCGAAGCTGCCTGCCGTTCGGCCGAACATCAGCTCTCCTAGCCCCCCAATAAACGTATAAGTGGCAGAGAATCTATACTAGTCCCACTTCTTGACCTGTGAACAAGAAAATAACAACACAGAACACATAAATTCTAATACCAAAGCCTCGTAACCATAACCAACAGTACGTGACACCTGTTACATTAACATCTGTGGGTGAACGTACAACCTAAATATATCCGAATCCCACCCACCAATACGCCTAATTGCCTCCTGACTCATACCCGCCCTGGCTGCCTCCGTGACCGCCCCTATCCGAAAGGAATGAGAAAAAAAACTGCCATCCCTCTGCTTATGCTCCTTCCTGTACCCTTTTACTGCCTGTCTTAACCAAAACTCTTTTGTGTGATCCCTTTGCCCTTGCCACTTAAAAAGAAAGGCTAAACCTGCCAACTCACGGTCGATGGCAGCTGCCGAGATACTCCTTTCCAATCCCCGGGTAATAAAATAGAGGCCTGGGCTACTTCCGGACCCTCCGGGGGTATTCCCAGCTCGTTCAAGCAAGCAAACCATTCCCTCCATACCTTTGAGTAGGCATTCCACGTAGCTGTACTCACTGATTGTGTGATCCACTTTACTGCAGTCCCAAAGCAATGTTCCACATCCAGTCGGGACATGCGACCCCGTGTTGCTCCGCTTCTGGCGCTAACTTCCGGAACCTGTCCCACTGAAAATGAGACAAAGCGTCAGCCAAAGTGTTGTCAATCCCTGGTAAATGCACAGCATATAAGAATGCATTCACTTGTAAGCAGCGTAGGACCAAATGTCGCAACAGCCTGACCACCGTCAAAGATGCCGCTGTCAGACGATTAACCACCTGTACCACACCAAGATTGTCACAGTTAAAGCGAACCTTCAAGTTGCGAAGATTCCCCCCAAATTTCCATGGCCGCCACAATTGGAAACAGTTCCAAAAGAACCAGGTCCTGCAAAAACCCGGCCTCCTGCCAGGCCAAAGGCCATCTGGCTGCACACATTTGTCCCTTGTAGAAAGCCCCAAACCCTGTAGAACCCGCCGCGTCAGTAAACAGTTCCAGGTTGCAGTTACTGATGGGGCCTGATATCCAAAGAGCACGCCCATTAAATGACTCCAGGAACTCCTGTCACACCCGCAAATCCTCCCTGTGTTCCCTGCCGAGACTCACGTGCGTAGGTGCCCGGACCCCCGCGGTGGCTGCTGCCAGCCGACGGCAAAAGATCCTACCCATCGGGATTATGAGGCAAGCAAAATTCAGCTTGACCAGTAAGGATTGTAGTTGGCGTAGCTGCAATTTCCGTACACCAATGGTCCCACGCACCTCCTCCTTCAACTTCGCCAACTTGTCCCTCGGCAGTCGGCACTCCATTCTCATTGAGTCTATTTCGATTCCCAGAAACGTAATTGTCGCTGTTGGTCCTTCCGTTTTTTCCAAAGCTAGTGGCACACCGAAGCGGTCCGCCAGATGTTTTAACGTCCTTAACAAGACAGCGCAGATATTGGAGCCCGCCTGGCCGGCCAAAAATTGATCCAAATAATGAATGACTGAGTTGATACCCGAAACACCTTGAACTGCCCATTCCAAAAATGAGCTGAACGTTTCGAATAGGGCACATGAGATGGAGCATCCCATAGGCAAGCAACAATCTACGTAATAGTCCCCATTCCACGTACAACCAAGCAGCCGAAAGCTGTCCGGATGTACCGGCAGCAGCCAGAAAGCCGACTCAATGTCCGACTTGGCCATCTAGAACCCCTGCCCGTACTTCCTTACCCAAGCAACCGCCGCATCGAAAGAGGTGTACATTACCGCACACTCTTTGGGTGCAATGGAGTCATTAACCGACCCACCCTTCGGAAAGGAGAGGTGGTGGATAAGTCTGAACTTGTTGGGCTCTTTTTTGGGAACCACACCCAGCGGAGAGACCACCAAATCCAAAAGTGGCACCTTCCCCAATTTTTCAGAAACCACCACTGGGTGCAGCAGTGCTGACCGTAAATTCTTAGCCTCGGGTGGGACTGTCGCCAAAGAACAAGGTATTCTGAAACCACTAGTAAAGCCTGCTTCCAATATGTTCGCCGCCACCCGGTCGGGGTATCTACTGAGGAAAGGAAGCATCCCCACCGGCGTCATCACTCTTACTTGCAGAATCTCCGGCACGACCTTTTCCTTTCTTAAAGCAGTTGGACAGTGCATGGGATCCCTCGGTCATTAGCTTCATCCACAGACTTATGTCCTTATGGTCCCAGCGTAGGGTCGGTCGTACGACCATCCGTTGTCTAAACTGTTTGTCGTACCGAAGCCAGGCCATACCGCCATAAGTCCTGTGTGCCTCACTAATGGCTTCCAGGTAAACAAACAGCGCTGAGCAGTGTTCGGGGGCCTTTTCCCCTACCACACTCGCCAAAATGACAAAGGCCTGCAGCCAGTTTGAAAAGGTACGTGGAATTAAACAGTATCTCCTTTTCTCTTCATCTTCCTTCTTGCCTTCTACCGGCTTCAATCTGTCCAGATTGAATTTTTCCAAAGGGAATAACGTGAATATCTCCACTTATTCCCCTTTCCATATTTTTTCTCTGACTTCTGCCTTAAGATGAGCCCCCAGGGGGCCCTCAAAGCAGACATACACTTTGCTTTTCGTGGAGTCCGCCAACCTAACTGGCTCAGCTTTCTTATCTCCAGCCTCTTCTTGGTCAGCCGGAGTCACCACACTAGCTGTTAAGCTGGAAGACTCACCGCACCCGCAGTTGACACGGGCATATCGCCTGTGGCTCACGTGGCGCCCACCTCTAGCGGAGTGGTCTGCGCAGGTGCCAAGCACGCGCCGGACCGGCTGTATTCCCAGCCTCCACGCACTGTACCAATTATTTTAACCCTGACAATAATTCCCTGAGCCCCTCGTTCCCGGTCAGGGGGGCCGCATCTGGCATCGGTTCTGGGTTAGACTCAGCCCTCACCGCCCCCACTGTCTCTCTAGGACCCGCCTGCCCAGTCTGCTTACTCTGACCCAACAAACTATGCAATAAATTAGAGATAGAAAATGAAGAGTCACACTCACCGGGCTGCCCAGGAATGGGCCCATCAGCCGCCACTCCTGGAACCACCGCTGCTGGATGCCCCCGATTATCACTTCCATCAGATCCGGACAGTTCCCCCTCCGATCTGTCGCTTCTGATCTCGTTCCTGACGACTGACGACTACACCCCAGAAGTACTCGCCCTGGGTGCCGTGGGTCTGCGGTGTTGTGCACGTCCCTCTCTCCCCGCCTTCCCGCCAGACCCGCTCGGTGCCCCTCGTGATGGGCTCCTGCGTCTGCGACTTTTCTGGGTACGTGACAGCTGACTGTCTCCCTCACTCGCCCCTGACCCAGCGCTCCTCCTATGTCCTCTCCTGGACTGCCCTGTGTTGCTGGCCGACCCTGTTGTCCGTGCAGTCCCGCGCTGTATGGTGCCCTGTACCTGTGTATCCTGGCCACTACCCACCTCCCCCTCAGCCCCATCTGCCTGTTCAGTGCATCTACGATGGGCAGGGGAGAAGAGCCATGTGCTGTGCTAGGCTCCCTTCCCACAGGGCCCGTGCCACCACGCCGGGTCCCTCTCACCTCTCCCTGTCTGTTCCTCCTGGTCCCTTGTGAGCTAGGGGGCCATTGGTCGTCCGTTGCCTCCTGCTGCCGCTTCCTCTGGGAACCACTGGGGCCTGAATCCGGGCTTAATCTCTCCGCACAAGGTGTTGCCGCCCCCCCGCTGGTATCCGTTCCGCAGTCTGCTGCAATTGCGGAAACTGCTCCTGCAGCCAGTCTGCAGCCTGAGCGGCGACCGCCGCTCTCATTTGCTGAATGAAACCATCCATTGCCACCATGTGCTAATAGGGGGAGAGAGAGATGCAGAGCGGTGAGGGTGAAGTCTAATCTCTTCCTCCTCCACTCTGTGACTGACGTCACTTCCCCCTCTCCCTTCCTCTCTATTACCATGGCCCCAGCCTGACCCAGTCCTCTCTCCTTTCCTAAAAGGGAAAACAATCATTAAAGCGGCAACTGGGGGTGATGAAAAGGGGGCAGAGGACACCACTGTAGGGGTGATGTGAAGTGGGGCAGAGGACACCACTGTGTTGGGGGTAATGTGAAGTGGGGCAGAGGACACCACTGTGGGGGTGATGTGAAGTGGGGCAGAGGACACCACTGTGGGGGGTGATGTGAAGGGTGCAGAGGGCACTACTGTGGGGGCTAATGTGAAGGGGGCAGAGGACACTATTGTGGGGGTGATGTAAAGGGGGAAGAGGACACCCCTTTGGGGGGGGGTGATGTGAAGGGGCAGAGGATAGTATTATGGGGGTAATGTTAAGGGAGGCAGAGGACACTGCTGTGGGGTGGGATGTGAAGGGGGCAGAGGACACCACTGTGGGGATGATGTGAAGGGGCTGAGGACACTGATGTGGGGGTGATGTGAAGGGGGCAGAGGACACTACTGTGGGGGGTGATGTGAAGGGTGCAGAGGACACCGCTGTGGGGGTGATGTCAAGGGGCAGAGGACAGTATTGTGGGGGTGATGTAAAAAGGGGCAGAGCCCACACTGTGGGAGGTAATGTGAAAGGGGGCAGATGACACTGTTGTGGGGGTGATGTGAAGGGGCAGAGATCACTACTGTAGCGGGTGATGTGAAGGTTGCAGAGGACACTACTGTGGGGATGATGTGAAGGGGCAGAGGACACTACTGTGAAGATGATGTGAAGGGGCAGAGGACACCACTGTGGGGGTGATGTAAAGGGGGCAGAGGACACTTCTATGGGGGGTGATATGAAGGGGGGCAGAGGACAGTACTGTGGGAATCAAACGTAAATGTGAAAATCCTTCGCGCTAAAGTGATTCAGAGGAATTTAAGTGACAATCACAAAGTGAAAAAATAAAAACTCCAAGTGAAAAAATTAAATAGAAAAAATTATTATATGATGACATCTAAGGTGATTGCAGCGAAATCAGAAAGTGTACACATGGCACTCAAAAAATATTAAGGGTAAGAGGATTTCGCGCATATAGTCTATCATATAAATAAATAAATATATATATAAACATCTAATAATAGTGATATGTGGGTGTATACCAATAACAAAACTTTAAATAAAGTGCATCAATAAAGTGCCAATGCTGGAAATTCATATATCCTATTAATAATCACATAAAAATCAAATCAAACGCATGTGCAAAAATGCAAAAAAACATGTGCAGCAAAACACGTAGGGTGATTCCAAAATAAGGATATATCAGAAAAGAGTTCATAAATAACCATAAGAGTTCATAAATATTGCTGGTAATAAAAAGGTGTGGATGGTAATGATAATAATATTCTTCATTAAACGGCTGGCGGCTCAACCAGGCTCTCTAGACTCTCACCTCAAGGATGGAAATAACAGGCATCAGTGTATATCTTTCTTTGTTGTGATAACAGCAACGTTCCCCTCTGCTTACTGTCAGGCACCTCAGGGATGGAAACAACTGGCAACAATGTTTCACTGTATTAATAAGGCAGCGTTCACCTCTGTTAGATGTCAGGTACCTGTAAAATAGACTGGGAATTTTTTCCACCTAGGCTGTGACAGCCCGGTGGGAGGAGGGGGAGGAGAAGAGAGGAGGCCTCTGATGGTGTAGTATTTCGAATAAACAGTTTATTGGATATAAAAACGAAGTGGTCTCTTACATAAAAAACAAGTAAAATTCACATGTAAAAGGAAGGAGCGGCGTCCGAAGCGCCTCCTTACGTGACTTCCGGTGTAGTCACCAGAGGCGTGGCAGAGAATTGACTACACCGGAAGTCACGTAAGGAGGCGCTTCGGACGCCGCTCCTTCCTTTTACATGTGAATTTTACTTGTTTTTTATGTAAGAGACCACTTCGTTTTTATATCCAATAAACTGTTTATTCGAAATACTACACCATCAGAGGCCTCCTCTCTTCTCCTCCCCCTCCTCCCACCGGGCTGTCACAGCCTAGGTGGAAAAAATTCCCAGTCTATTTTACAGGTACCTGACATCTAACAGAGGTGAACGCTGCCTTATTAATACAGTGAAACATTGTTGCCAGTTGTTTCCATCCCTGAGGTGCCTGACAGTAAGCAGAGGGGAACGTTGCTGTTATCACAACAAAGAAAGATATACACTGATGCCTGTTATTTCCATCCTTGAGGTGAGAGTCTAGAGAGCCTGGTTGAGCCGCCAGCCGTTTAATGAAGAATATTATTATCATTACCATCCACACCTTTTTATTACCAGCAATATTTATGAACTCTTATGGTTATTTATGAACTCTTTTCTGATATATCCTTATTTTGGAATCACCCTACGTGTTTTGCTGCACATGTTTTTTTGCATTTTTGCACATGCGTTTGATTTGATTTTTATGTGATTATTAATAGGATATATGAATTTCCAGCATTGGCACTTTATTGATGCACTTTATTTAAAGTTTTGTTATTGGTATACACCCACATATCACTATTATTAGATGTTTATATATATATTTATTTATTTATATGATAGACTATATGCGCGAAATCCTCTTACCCTTAGTACTGTGGGAATGATGTGAAGGGGCAGAGGACACCGCTGTGGGGGGTGATGTGAACGGGGCAGAGGACACCACTGTGGGTGGTAATGTAAAGGGGGGCTGAGGACACCGCTGTGGGGGGATGATGTGAAGGGATAGAAGACACTACTGTGGGGGTGATATGAAGGGGCAGAGGATACTACTGTGGGGGGGTGTGAAGGGGGCAAAGGATGCTACTGTGCGGGGTTATGTGATAAGGGCAGAAGAAACCGCTGTGAGGGGTTATGTGAAGGAGCAGAGGACACTATTGTGGGGGGTGATATTAAGGGAGGCAGAGGACACCACTGTGGGGCATGATGTAAACGGGGGTTAAGGATACTGCTGTGGGGGTGATGTGAAGGGGGCAGAGGACACCGCTGTGGGGGGGTGATGTGAAGGGGACAGAGGACAGTACTGTGGGGATGATGTGAGGGGGCAGAGGACACTTCTATGGGGGGTGATGTGAAGGGGGGCAGAGGACAGTACTGTGGGGGTGATGTGAAGGGGGCAGAGGAAACCGCTGTGTGGGGGATAATGTGAAGGGATAGAAGACACTACTGTGGGGGGTGATAGGAAGGGGCAGAGGATACTACTGTGG
Organism: Lithobates clamitans; assembly: GCA_037952925.1. Taxonomy (NCBI): domain Eukaryota; kingdom Metazoa; phylum Chordata; class Amphibia; order Anura; family Ranidae; genus Lithobates; species Lithobates clamitans. Next base: position 2,608,693 of record JBBGZY010001452.1, on the reverse strand, counting down.
GGGTGGGGATGTGAAGGGGCAGAAGACACCACTGTGGGGGGGATGTGAAGGGGCAAAGGATGTTACTATGGGGGGGTCATGTGAAGAGGGCAGAAGACACCGCTGTGGGTGGTGATGTGAAGGGGCAGAGGACACTATTGTGGGGGGTGATATTAAGGGAGGCAGAGGACACCACTGTGGGGCGTGATGTAAAAGGGGGATAAGGACACTGCTATGTGGGGTTATGTGGGGGGGGCAGAGGACACTGCCTGGGGGGTGATGTGAAGGGGGGCTAAGGACACTGCTATGGGAGTTATGTGACAGGGCAGAGGACACTACTGTGGGAGTGATGTGAAGGAGGCAGAGGACACCACTGTGGGGGGTGATATGAAGGGGCAGAGGACACTTCTATGGGGGGTGTTGTGAAGGGGGGCAGAGGACACCACTGTGGGTGGTAATGTAAAGGGGGGCTGAGGACACTGCTGTGGGGGGGATGATGTGAAGGGATAGAAGACACTACTGTGGGGGTGATATGAAGGGGCAGAGGATACTACTGTGGGGGGGGGGTGTGAAGGGGGCAAAGGATGCTACTGTGCGGGGTTATGTGAAAAGGGCAGAGGACACCACTGTGGGGCGTGATGTAAAAGGGGGATAAGGACACTGCTATGTGGGGTTATGTGAGGGGGCAGAGGACACTGCCTTGGGGGTGATGTGAAGGGGGGCTAAGGACACTGCTATGGGGGTTATGTGACAGGGCAGAGGATACCACTGTGGGGGGTGATATGAAGGGGCAGAGGACACCACTGTGGGGAGGGGTGATGTGAAGGGGCAGAGGACACTGCTGTGGGGGGAGATGTGAAGGTGGGCAGAGGACATCGCTGTGGGGGTGATGGGAAGGGCGGCAGAGAACAATGCTGTGGGGGTGATGTGAAGGAGCAGAGGACACTTCTGTGGGGGGTAATGTAAAGGGGGCAAAGGACACAGCTTTGGGGAGAGGCTATGTGAAGGGGCAGAGGACACTATTGTTGGGGTAATGTTAAGGGAGCAGAGGACACTGCTGAGGGGGAGATGGGAAGGGGGGCAGAAGCCACCGCTGTAGGGAGTGATGTAAAGGGGGCAGAGGACACCACTGTGGGGGGTGATGTAAAGGGGGCAGAGGACACCACTGTGGGGGGTTATGTAAAGGGGGCAGAAGACACTACTGTGGGGGGTGATATAAAGGGGGCAGAGGACACCACTGTGGGGGATGACGTAAAGGGGGCTGAGGACACTGCTGTGGGGGTGATGTGAAGGGGGGCAGAGGACACTGCTGTGGGGAGGTGATGTGAAGGGGCAGAGAATGTGGGGGTGATGTAAAGGGGGCAGAGGACACCACTGTGGTGGGTGATGTGAAGGGGCAGAGGACACCACTGTGGGGGTGATGCAAAGGGGGCAAAGGACACTGCTGTGGGGGGTGATGTGAAGGGGGGCAGAGGACAGTACTGTGGGGGTGATGCAAAGGGGGCAAAGGACACTGCTGTGGGAGGATGATGTGAAGGGGGCAGAGGACACCACTGTGGAGCGTGATGTGAAGGGGCAGAGGACACCACTGTGGGGGTGATGCAAAGGGGGCAAAGGACACTGCTGTGGGGGGTGATGTGAAGGGGGGCAGAGGACAGTACTGTGGGGGTGATGCAAAGGGGGCAAAGGACACTGCTGTGGGAGGATGATGTGAAGGGGGCAGAGGACACCACTGTGGAGCGTGATGTGAAGGGGCAGAGGACACCACTGTGGGGGTGATGCAAAGGGGGCAAAGGACACTGCTGTGGGGGGTGATGTGAAGGGGGGCAGAGGACAGTACTGTGGGGGTGATGTGAAGGGGCAGAGGACACCACTGTGGGGGTGATGTAAAGGGGGCAGAGAACACTGCTGTGGGGGTGATGTGAAGGGGCAGAGGACACTGCTGTGGGGGGTGATGTGAAGGGGGCAGAGGACACTGCTGTGGGAGGTTATGTAAAGGGGGCATAGAACACTGCTGTGGGGGGTGATGTAAAGGGGGGCTGGGGACACTACTGTAGGGGTTATGATGTGAAGGGATAGAAGACACTACTGTGGGGGTGATATGAAGGGGCAGAGGATACTACTGTGGGGGGGGGGTGTTTGAGGGGGGCAAAGGATGCTACTGTGAGGGGTTATGTGAAGAGGGCAAAAGACACCGCTGTGGGGGGTGATGTGCAGGGGAAGAGGACACTATTGTGGGGGGTGATATTAAGGGAGGCAGAGGACACCACTGTGGGGCGTGATGTAAAGGGGGGCTAAGGACACTGCTATGGTGGGTGATGTGAATGGGGCTAAGAACACTGCTATGGGGAGTTATGTGAGGGGGCAGAGGACACTTCTATGGGGGGTGATGTAAAGGGGCAGAGGATACTACTGTGGGGGGGATGGGAAGGGGGCAAAGGATGCTACTGTGGGGGGTTATGTGAAGAGGGTAGAAGACACCGCTGTGGGGGGGTGATGTGCAGGGGAAGGAGACACTATTGTGGGGGGTGATATTAAGGGAGGCAGAGGGTTACACTGTGGGGGTGATGTAAAGAGCGAAAAGGACACTGCTGTGGGGGGATGATGTGAAGGGATAGAAGACACTACTGTGGGGGTGATATGAAGGGGCAGAGGATACTACTGTGGGGGGGGATGTGAAGGGGCAAAGGATGCTACTGTGGGGGTTTATGTGAAGAGGGCAGAAGACACCGCTGTGGGGGGTGATGTGAAGGGGGGATAAGGACACTGCTATGGGGGGTTATGTGATGGGGCAGATGACACTGCTTGGGGGGTCATGTGAAGGGGGGCTAAGGACACTGCTTTGGGCAGTTATGTGACAGGGCAGAGGACAGCACTGTGGGGATGATGTGAAGGGGGCAAAGGACGCTGCTCTGGGGGGTGATGTGAAGGGGCAGAGGACACTTTTGTTGGGGGTGATGTGAAGGGGGGCGGAGGACAGTACTGTGGGGATGATGTGAAGGGGCAGAGGACACCGCTGTGGGGGTTGATGTGAAGGGGTAAGGGACGCTACTGTGGGGGGTATGTGAAGGGGCAGAGGACACTGTTGTGGGGGGTGATGTGAAGGGGCAGAGGACACTACTGTGGGGGGTGATGTGAAGGGGGCAGAGGACGCTACTGTGGGGGTGAAGTGAAGGGGAGCAGAGGACACTGTTGTGGGGGTGATGTGAAGGGGGGCAGAGGACACCACTGTGGTGGGTGATGTGAAGGGGGCAGACGGCACCAATGTGGGGGGTGATGTAAAGGGGGGCTGAGGACACTGCTGTGGGGGGGATGATGTGAAAGGACAGAAGTCACTACTGTGGGGGGTAATATGAAGCGGCAGAGGATACTACTGTGGGGGGATGTGAAGGGGGCAAAGGATGCTACTCTGCGGGGGTTATGTGAAGAGGGCAGAAGATACCGCTGTGGGGGGTAATTTGAAGGGGCAGAGGACACTATTGTGGGGGGTAATATTAAGGGAGGCAGAGGACACATCTGTGGACCTTGATGTAAAGGGGGGGCTAAGGACACTCCTAAGGGGGTTATGTGATGAGGCAGAGGACACTGCTTGGGGGGTGTTGTAAAGGGGGCAGAGGACACCACTGTGGGAGGTGATGTGAAGGGGGCAGAGGACACCACTGTGGGGGTGATGTAAAGGGGGCAGAGAACACTGCTGTGGGGGGGTGGTGTGAAGGGGGCAGAGGACACTTCTATGGGGGGTGATGTGAAGGGGGGCGGAGGACAGTACTGTGAGGATGATGTGAAGGGGCAGAGGACACAGCTGTGGGGGGTTATGTGAATAGGGCAATGGATGTTTCTGTGGGGGGTGATGTGAAGGGGGTAGAGGACACCGCTGTGGGGGGGATTATGTGAAGGGATAGAAGACACTACTGTGGGGGTGATATGAAGGGGCAGAGGATACTACTGTGGGGGGGGTGTGAAGGAGGCAAAGGATGCTACTGTGGGGGGTTATGTGAAGAGGGCAGAAGACACTATTGTCGGGGGTGATATTAGAGGAGGCAGAGGACACCACTGTGGGGCGTGATATAAAGGAGGGCTAAGGACACTGCAATGGAAGGTTATGCGATGGGGGCAGAGGACACTGCTTGGGGGGTGATGTGAAGGGGGGCAGAGAACACCGCTGTGGGGGGTGATGTAAAGGGGGGCAGAGGACACTACTGTTTGGGGGTTATTTGAAGGGAGCAGAGGACACTGCTGTTGGGGGTTATGTGAACAGGTCAGAGGACACTACTGTCGGGAGTGTAAAGGGGGCAGAGGATACTACTGTGGGGGTGATGTGAAGAGGTCAGAGGACACTACTATCGGGAGTGTAAAGGGGGCAGAGGATACTACTGTGGGGGGTGATGTGAAGAGGTCAGAGGACACTGCTGTGGGGGGTGATGTGAACAGGTCAGAGGATACTACTGTTGGGGGTGATGTGAAGGGGGCAAAGGATGCTACTGTTTGGGGGTTATTTGAAGGGAGCAGAGGACACTGCTGTGGGGGGTGATGTGAACAGGTCAGAGGACACTACTGTCGGGGGGTGTAAAGGGGGCAGAGGACACTGATGTGGGGGGTGTAAAGGGGGCATAGGACACTGATGTGGGGGGTGTAAAGGGGGCAGAGGACACTGATGTGGAAATATTGAGCTTCATATTGATATCAAGGGGCTTCAAGGGAATATATATATATATACAGTGGTGTATTTACGTTTTGTGCTGTCCTAGGCCTGACTAAACTCATGCACCCCCAAATTTAAATATGACCCTCCCCTTCCTGTCGATGCAACACCCCTTCATGTTTAAGACCTGCTCTGTCATCTCTAAACCACACCCCTTCCTCTTTAGGCTCCACCTCTTCCTCTCTGTACATTAGGCCTACGTTCACATTAGGGAGGGTTTGAAATCTGAACTCGCATGATTTCAAACCGGCAATGCAGTCCGAATTCGGGGATGATTTGACAGACATCTGTGTGGGTTCATGCACAGATGTCTATTCAAATCGCCCCCAAAGTCACCAAAAGTAGTACAGGAACTTATTTTGGGAATCGGTTCGGCTCCGCAAAGGCGGCGGCGCACCGATTTGAACTGTGTAATTGTCAGCAATAGCTGCCGATTTGACATGCGATTTGACATGCCAAATCGGCCCAATGTGATTGTGGGCTTAAAGTGGGTACCAAGTGCAGCCTCATCAGTGCCGATCAGTGCAGCCTCACCAGTGCCCACACAGGTGGCGAGGAGGCCACATATTGCCTCTAAAAAGAAATCTATGTGGATTGCTTTTCAGAGGCGTGACAGTCTTTTTTAATCAGAGCAGCAGAGGGGGGCATTAGTGTAATTGTTTAGGGGAGGTGATGTTTAAACTTACTAACCAATTTTCCAGCCTCTAGTATGCGTGTACTCTGATTTGCCACCTGTCCTGCACACCTTAACATACACACAGAAAGTGTGTCTGTGTGTGTATCAGGGGGTGGAGTCTGGACATAGCTGATGGGGCAGGCACAACAGAGATTGGATAGATCATAAGGAGGCGGGGCAAAATCATTGGCCTTTTCAGCAAACTGCGTTCACTCCAAATAGAGACAAAAGAAAAAAGAAAGAAAAATAAATATCCGTCAGTCTTAAATGTAGTTAGTAGAATGGACAATAAAATCCAGACTGATCTATAATGAGAAATGACACTTTTCTTCGTATGTCAGAAGGCAGCATGAACCATACAGGTAGCTATGAAAGGTTAAACCAATATATACAAGCAGACACTAAGGTGTTAAATGCCATTTTTTACCAGAAGCACCTGCCTGCAGATGTTGAGCTGTAAATATTCAGGCTGCATTCACACCTGAACATTTTCAGCTCGTAAAACGCCATCAAAAACCCATGAAAATGCCCAACAAGCAAAATCCCATTAATTTAAATGGCCCCTGTTCACATCTGAGCAATTTGTCGCCTGTAGTAAAACGCCTGAAGCTGCATTCACACCTGAGTGTCTCGTTTTCAGGCAGAAAGTTACGCTATTTTTGCCACGATTTTGTACAGGTCAAAAGGTCACCAATGTAAAAGAATTAAAAACGCCTGTAATCTGCCAAAAAAGAAGCTGATGTACTTTTTTGAGCGATGGCTGTTTTGCTTTAGGTGACAGAAAGCTCAGATGTGAACAGGGGCCATTGAAATGAATGGGATTAGTCTTGTTGGGCGTTTTTAGAGCTGAGGCTGAGAGCAAACAAACGCCCAAAAACGCCTGTTTTAAACAGAGCCTGAGCTCAAAAAAGTACATGAACTTCTTTATAGTGTTTTCTTCTATAACGTGTCAACCAGTGTTAAACCACACGCTGAATAAAACCGTGGCGCTCAATTCACACAATGTGCTATACTTTTACCATGGCTAATTAAATACCAGATAAAGTATATACAATATACCTATAAATACACTGTGAACTATATATATATACACATATATCTTCATATGGACTGTATCACCAATATAATTTGATGTGCTTATTAATTAATTTACTTATGGTTCATACTGTTATATTAATGTATTATTTTTTTGAATGAGATTTTGCACTTTACAACTTGTCACATGATTTTCACTTATCACTTGGTGTTCACTTTATACATATATGAAGATATATGTGTATATATATATAGTTCACTGTGTATTTATAGGTATATTGTATATACTTTATCTGGTATTTAATTAGCCATGGTAAAAGTATAGCACATTGTGTGAATTGAGCGCCACGGTTTTATTCAGCGTGTGGTTTAACACTGGTTGACACGTTATAGAAGAAAACACTATATAGTTATATTTTATTTAAAGTGGCACCTAGAGCGTAGTTATTTGTATTAACACATATTACACAATAATAATAATAATTTATTGTGCGTAGACTTCGAGGCGCAGTGGTGGTAAACAAGGTATAGGTGGGCAGTAATACTTTGGGAACCATTTTGACGGTGTGACATGAACTTCTTTATAGGCAGAATATAGGCATTTTTCTGCTTTTTTCTTTGGTGACCTTTTCAAAATTGTGGCAAAAATTGTGGTAAAAACGTGTGACTTTCTGCATGAAAAAAATACGCTCAGGTATGAGTGCAGCCTTAACTATTTAGAGTCCTTTCACAATGAAAGCACCTGGGCGTCGACAGTAAAGCGGCGCTATTTTTAGCGATGCTTTACCGTCATTTTAGCGGCGCTATTCGGCCGCTAGCGGGGCAGTTTTAACCCCTGCTAGCGGCCAAAAAAGGGTTAAATCCACTTGCAAAATGCCGCTGCAGCGGCGCTTTTCCGGTGCTGCCCATTGATTTCAATGGACAGGGGCAGTGTATTCACCACTCCTACACCGCTGCAAAGAAGCTGCTGGCAGGACTTTTTGTAACGCCCTGCCAGCGCAGCGCCCCAGTGTGAAAGCACTCAGGCTTTTTTCAGGCGCTATGCACGTGCTATTTTTAGCGCTGTAGCGCCTGAAAAACGCCTTCAGTGTGAAAGGGGTAAGCAGCAGTGTACACGTGTTCATTAAGCCTAGGTTCACACTGATGTGATGTGGGAAGCAGTGCGATTTCAACACCAGTTGCTGCATTGTATCTCTCCCGCTGACAGATCACACCATCCTCTGCGAACCTCTGTGGGTGTCAATACAAAGTTAATGACACCCCCAGCTTAGTTCACAGATCGCAGTGCGAACTGTTAACTTGCACAGGAATCAGATCGCATAGGTGAGAACACCCGTGCGATCTGATTCTAGTGCTGGGAAAAACAAGTCCCTGCAATTTTTTCTGTGCCAATCCAATGCGAGTTCAGCCATACAATTTCATGGCTGAACTCGCATCTCACAGACATTGCATGTAATCGGTACCGCGGGTGCGAATCATATGCAATGTCTGATCACACTGGTGTGAACCTGGGCTGAAGCAGAGAAGAAAAGAAAAGCACAGTTCTCCCCCAGCAAGGACACAGAGGGTTCATTACTAGAGAGTCTCTATTTCAGATAACAGGAGATAGGAGAAACAAAGTGGGAAAGTTGGAGCACAGATAAGCAGTGCTATGAGGTTTGTAAGGAGACACAGTGAGGATCATTATTTCCTCTCACCCATCCAGCCAGGTCAGATATGCAGAATGTACACAGTAGCCAGTCCGCTGCTGAAGCCACAATTTGACGGCTCAGTGTGCACCTGGGGTCACAACACAGGAAGAGAAACTGACCATCTCTCCCACTCCTCTCTGTCTGTGTAGAGAGAAGGAGGGGGAGGAGGAGGGGGGAACTGTCACCACACGCTGTATGAGAGAGAGACGCTCTCCGAACACTGCAGCCAGCAACTCCGGTGTTCTGTAAAATTCTGGTTGAATAGACTGATCCGGAAGCGGGGGGGGGGGGGGGGCGGCAGCTGCCGCCCCCCCCAAAGTGCCGCCCTAGGCCTGGGCCTTGTCGGCCTAGGCCAAGACACAGCACTGTATAAATATATATATATATATATATATATATATATATATATATATATATATATATATATATATAATGTATTTTTACAGGAAGATGATGTACATAATACATTTTATGATATGATGAGATATGGGTCCGGCTCACAAGACTTCTTTTTCCTGTTTCTAAAAATCTGTTTGATAACTAAGTTTATCGAGATATCAGACTGTGTGTCCCCACCTTATCAACTAGGCTTCAGGTACAGCCAATCAGAATTTGAGGCAACTCTGAACCAATGAAAACAGTCCATTTGTGTGATTGGTGGGGATGGGTAGAGAGGGAACATAAAAATCATAGCTCCCGATGATGCGCCCTCTCTTAGCTCTGTGTGGCTCCCGGCAAGCATGGTAACGTAATATCTGTTTATCCTATTTTCATTACTGTATTATTATATTTCTCTTTTCTTTTCTGTAACTTTTCCTGTCCTATGATTTTTCTTAATACATTGATAGCATTTGTATGTCCATTGTAACAACATATCCTTTTTGTATTAATTATCTTTGTCCACTGGCAACACTGTATTTGTATCATTTACGTTATATTTGGTAATATCAGATTAATTCAAGTTTATTTTCTGTACAACAGTAAGTTTAACCACTTCAATATCAGGCACTTATACACCTTCCTGCCCAGACCAATTTTCAGCTTTCAGTGCTGTCGCACTTTGAATGACAATTGCGCAATCATGCTACGCTGTACCCCAACTACATTTTTATAATTTTGTTCCCACAAATAGAGCTTTCTTTTGGTGGTATTTGATCACCTCTGTGGTTTTTATTTTTTGATAAAAAAAGACCAAAAATTTTGAAAAAATATAAGTTTTGCTTTTATAAAATTTTGTAAATAAGTAAGTTTTCTCTTTCACTGAAGGGCACTGATAAGGCGGCACTGACGGGCACTGATAAGGTGGCACTGATGAGGTGGCACCAATGAGCGGGCACTGAAGGGCACTGACGGGCACCAACAATGGGCACTGATATGCGGCACTGATGGGCACTGGTAGGCGGCACTGATAGGTGGCACTTATATGCAGCACTGATGGGCATTGATAGGCGGCACTGATGGGCACTAATGCGTGGCACTGGTGGGCACTGATAGACGACACTGATGGGCACTGAAAGGCTGCAAAGATGGGTACTTATGGGTGGCACTGATAGGCGGCACTGCTGGGCACTGATGAGCACTGATAGGCGGCACTTCTGGGCACTAATGGGCATTGATACGTGGCACTGATGGGCACTGATACACGACACTGATATGAGACACTGATAGGCATCCCTGGTGGCACTGGCAGTGGTAGGCATTGTGAGTGGGCACTGATTGGCAGCTGCCTGGGCATTGATTGGCAGCTGCCTGGGCACAGATTTGCATTTCCCTGGGGGTCTAGGGGGGGCATACCTGCTGGTCCAGTGTGAATGGCCATCCTGGTGGTCCTGGGCGGCATGATGGTGGTCCTGGGCGGGATCGGAGGGGGGGCTGCGCTCTCCTGACAACAACTGTCAGGAGAGCAGCCGGTCGGCTCTCTTCTACCCGTGTCTGTCAGACGCGAGTGAGGAAAAGCCGATCACCGGCTCTTTCTGTTTACATCATGATCAGCCGTGATTGGAGACGGCTGATCACGTGGTAAAGAGCCTCCGTCAGAGACTCTTTACCTAGATCGGAGTTGAGGTGTGACAACGATCGCTGCAATGCGTGCCCCCGGGGGCGCACATCGGCTTAATATCCTGAGGACGTCATGTGACGCCCAGTCAGGGTGTTGAAACCACTTTGTCATTTTGTGTGGCAAGTGGTTAAATTAATTGGATTGTTATCCTTTTTGCAAGTTATCATTCGTTACTGATTTTATTGGTTATAGCTGCAACTGCATTGGTTGCTTCTTATATAGACAAGGTTGTACTCACTTATTTGATGTATCATTAAGTGTATAAGTGAGGTAGGTAGAAATTGCCATTACAGATGGTGCCCCGTGTGAGGAAGTTTAACATTTGGGTGAATGTGATTTCTTGTATGGAAGACAGAGCTGGTCTATACAGTCCTAACTCCAGAAACGCTAAGCGTTTTTTCTTATGTCTTTTGTGTTCACCTGTCTCCCGTCTGAATACCCAGACTAACAAACTTCTCAGAACTTTCCTTTTTACCTTTTGTCTATACTAATACTTTGATGAGACTGATTTTGAATAATGTATATATAAAATGAAATTGTAAGTGCGAATGATGAGGGTTTCCATTTGGAATCTTGGAGGCAGTGGAAAAAGATATGTGCCTGTGACGGGAGTCACTTTTGGGCACAGGGTGACTGAGAAAATATGTCTTGGATTACTTAAAATGGGACAGTAATATTTATCCACAATATCTCCCAGGCTATATGTAAAGACTATTCTTGGTTTGTTTGATTCTGAACTCAACATGTTAGTTGAGAGAGCTGATCACATTGGCTTCTAGAACTGGGTAGGAGTCGGACAGTCTACTCATACTATTGTTTGTTGCCTACTAGGCTGAGGAGGGGGGGGATCACTGTTTGTATTGTTAATTGTAATTAGCTCCTGCCATTGTGAGAAGGAGTCCTGTGTTTAAACGTATGATAATGTACCATCTACTGTGTGAAGCTCGGTGACAACAAGTCTGACCTGTAGTGAAATCCTGATTTATCATGACAATGACCAGGTTGCTTAAAGGGATTAGTTAATCACTTCAGCCCCGGAAGGATTTACCCCCTTCCTGACCAGAGCACTTTTTACAATTTGGCACGGCGTCGCTTTAACTGCTAATTGTGCAGTCATGCAATGCTGTACCCAAACGAAATTTGCGTACTTTTCTTCCCACAAATAGATCTTTCTTTTGATGGTATTTGATCACCTCTGCAGTTTTTATTTTTTGCGCTATAAATGGAAAAAGACCGAAATTTTTTTAAAAAATGATATTTTCTTCTTTTTGTTATAAAAAAAATCCAACAAACTCAATTTTAGTTATACATTTAGGCCAAAATGTGTGGTGGCATGGTGAGTATTTTGCAGCTCTCATTTGTTTTTGAAAATGAAGAAAGACAAGAAAAAAAAAGTTTTTTTTCTTTTTTCAAATTTCAAAACTTTGTGACAAAAAGTGAGGTCTGCAAAATACTCACTATACCTCTCAGCAAATAGCTTGGGGTGTCTACTTTCCAAAATAGGGTCATTTGTGGGGGTTTTGTGCCACCTGGGCATTCCATGGCCTCCGAAACTGTGATAGGCAGTGAAGAGTGAAATAAAAAATTTACCCCCTTAGAAAGCCTGAAGGCAGCGCTTGGTTTTCGGGGGCCCGTACGTGGCTAGGCTCCCAAAAAGTCTCACACATGTGGTATTCCCGTACTCAGGAGAAGCAACAGAATGTATTTTGGGGTGTAATTTCACATATTCCCATGGCATGTTTGAGCAATATATCATTTAGTGACAACTTTGTGCAAAAAAAAAAAAAAAAAAAATAGTCTCTTTCCCGCAACTCGTGTCACAATATAAAATATTCCATGGACTCGACATGCCTCTCAGCAAATAGCTTGGGGTGTCTACTTTCCAAAATGGAGTCATTTAGGGGGGGGGGGGTTTGAACTGTCCTGGCATTTTATGCACAACATTTAGAAGCTTATGTCACACATCACCCACTCTTCTAACCACTTGAAGACAAAGCCCTTTCTGACACTTTTTGTTTACATGAAAACATTTTTTTTTTTTGCAAGAAAATTACTTTGAACCCCCAAACATTATATATTTTTTTAAAGCAAATGCCCTACAGATTAAAATGGTGGGTGTTTCATTTTTTTTTTACACAGTATTTGCGCAGCGATTTTTCAAACGCATTTTTTGGGGAAAAAACACACTTTTTTAAATTTTAATGCACTAAAACACACTATATTGCCCAAATGTTTGATGAAATAAAAAAAGATGATCTTAGGCCGAGTACATGGATACCAAACATGACATGCTTTAAAATTGCGCACAAACGTGCAGTGGCGACAAAATAAAACAAAATAAACAAAATAAATACATTTTTGAAAGCCTTTAAAAGCCTTTACAGGTTATCACTTTAGATTTACAGAGGAGGTCTACTGCTAAAATTACTGCCCTCGATCCGACTTTTGCGGTGATACCTCACATGCATGGTGCAATTGCATTTTACATTTGACGCCAGACCGACACTTGCGTTCGCCTTAGTGGGAGAGCAGGGGGGGACAGGGGTGCTTTTTTTTTATTATTATTATTATTTTTTTGCTTTTATATCTTATTTTTAAACTGTTCCTTTCATTTTTTTTTTTTTAATCCTTTTTATTGTTTTCTCAGGGAATGTAAATATCCCCTATGATAGCAATAGGTAGTGACAGGTACTCTTTTTTGAAAAAATTGGGGTCTATTAGACCCTAGATCTCTCCTCTGCCCTCAAAGCATCTGACCACACCAAGATCGGTGTGATAAAATGCTTTCCCAATTTCCCAATGGCGCTGTTTACATCAGTCATAAAATGCTCGTAGCTTCCGGTTTCTTAGGCCATAGAGATGTTTGGAGCCATTCTGGTCTCTGATCAGCTCTATGGTCAGCTGGCTGAATCACCAGCTGCATTCTCAGGTTCCCTGTTGAGACAGGAGAGCCAGAGAAAAACACATTAGACGGTGGGGGGGGGGCTTCCCTCCTTCCCTCCCACTGCTTGTAAAAGCAGTCTAGAGGCTAATTAGCCGCTAGGATTGCTTTTACTTGAAAGCTGAAAAGAATGATACCAAGATGATACCTAAACCTGCAGGCATCATTCTGGTATAACCACTCAAAGTCGTGAATGGCGTACCTGAAGACAAAAAAATGGTTAACAATAAAACACATTAAAAGCGTTAAAGTATAAAAAATTGCATACCTGAAAAGAAAACATGATAAAACATAATAACAATAAAACATTGCAGAATAGAATACAGTAAAAAAGAGCAGAACAATAGAGAGAGACTAGAGAGAGAGAGAACAAAAAAACGACAACTATTTTTTTTTATTTTATATATTTTTTTGTGTTTTTTTTTATTACATTTTTTTTGTAACTCTAACTTTTATAACTGTAACCGGTTCCAGGTTCGGGTCTCTCAAAATGCGATGGCATCTTGGGAGACCCTGTGAAAGTGTGCCTAGTCTGTGCAATGCTGTACGCTATGCTAATACTCAACTAGTGAATGGTAGCGTTCAAAACATTCACCAATGCAAAGACCAGGATTGTCAGGACAGGAGGGACAATAACAGCGGGTGTCACGCCTATATGCCTCTCATGCAGCCGACTGCATTTGGTTGGGGATGTGAATGGGGGAAGTACGGGCGCTGCAGAAGTGGTGGGTTCCCAATTAGGATTGGCGAATGCAGCAGGAAGGGCACTATGGGCACGACGGGCCTGTGTTTGTCTTCTTGGTTGCAGCGGGACACTACTTGTACTTGCCACCTCACCAGCTTGAACTGCACTTATGGGACTCGCCGCGTCACCAAGTGTTATTGCAGCGCTGGTTTGACTACGACCGGGGTGTACTAGGCCGCTGGTGCTTGCCAGTTCACCAAAGCGCTACCAAAAAAACTGTTAGCGATCGCAGGGATCAGGCCTGACTCTGCGAACGCTGCAGTTATGCGTTTAGTGTTTTGTAAGTGACAGTGATCGATCAATACTGCACTTGGGTGGGCTGGGCTGGGCTGGGCGGAGGGGCAAAATGCAGGTGCTAGCAGGTATCTGGGCTGATCCCGCTAACGCTGCATTTTTGGGAACCCTAAACTGCTGGGGACGCTAGTATAGATCTGATCAGATCAGATATTGATCCGTTCAGATACTATACCACTAAGGGAGGTGTACGGTGCATGCGTGGGTGTTAGCGGTACTGGCGCTAACCTGACGCTGCCTGGGGCTGGTGCTTGCCAGTTCACCAAAATGCTACCAAAAAAACTGTTAGCGATCGCAGGGATCAGGCCTGACTCTGCAAATGCTGCAGTTATGCGTTTAGTGTTTTGTAAGTGACAGTGATCGATCGATACTGCACTTGGTTGGGCTGGGCTGGGCCGGGCGGAGGGGCAAAACGCAGGTGCTAGCCAGTATCTGGGCTGATCCTGCTAACACTGCATTTTTGGGAACCCTAAACTGCTGGGGACGCTAGTATAGATCTGATGGGATCAGATATTGATCCGTTCAGATACTATACCACTAAGGGAGGTGTACTGTGCGTGCGTGGGTGTTAGCGGTACTGGCGCTAACCTGACGCTGCTTGGGGCTGGTGCTTACCAGTTCACCAAAATGCTACCAAAAAAACTGTTAGCGATCGCAGGGATCAGGCCTGACTCTGCGAACGCTGCAGTTATGCGTTTAGTGTTTTGTAAGTGATAGTGATCGATCGATACTGCACTTGGGTGGGCTGGGCTGGGCCAGGCGGAGGGGCAAAGCGCAGGTGCTAGCAGGTATCTGGGCTGATCCCGCTAACACTGCATTTTTGGGAACCCTAAACTGCTGGGGACGCTAGTATAGATCTGATCGGATCAGATATTGATCTGTTAAGATACTATATCACTAAGGGAGGTGTATTCTGTGTGCATGGGTGTTAGCGGTACTGGCGCTAACCTGATGCTGCCTGGGGCGACGCATATCACCGCCGGGCGATCAGGGGGCTAAACCTTTATTCGGTAATAAACGGTGGGTGCCCTGACACTATAAAAAATAAACGAACTAACCAGCGTCACCCGTAACAGTTATACGGTGATCACTGGTGAAAGGGTTAACTAGGGGGCAATCAAGGGGTTAAAACCTTTATTAGGTAGTATATGGGGGTCCCTGACGCTATAAAATGCTGACGGCGAACCTAAATATTTACCTCCCTAACTAGCGTCACCAGTAACACTAATACAGCGATCAGAAAAATAATCGCTTAATGACACTGGTGATGGGGGGTGATCAAGGGGTTAAAACTTTATTAGGGGGGGTTAGGGGGGTACCCTAGACCTAAAGGGGGCTAACACTAACTGCCCTATCACACTAACTGTCACAAACCTGACACCAATGCAAAAAAAAAAAAAAAACTGCTTGGTGTCAGTGTGACGGGGGGGAGGGGGGGTGATTAGGGGGTGATTGGGGGGTGTAATGTGTGCCTGCCATGTTCTACTGTGTGTGTGTGTTTTACACTCACTCGGATGTCTTCTCTCCTCGGCGCCGGAACGGAAAATACCGAGCCGAGGAGAGATGACATAATTTCCTCTGCTGCTGTTTACTATACAGCAGCAGAGGAATGATCTGTACCATGCGTTTTAAATCTATGACGTGTCTGTTGTGAATGAACCACACGTGAAGAAATAAATTAGTGGCGCTCCCTAAAAACAAAAATTTCACCCTTTACAGTGCCTAAATTGCTCTACTAGTGAACACCTATTTAAAGTGCACAACCCAAAAAAAAAATATATATATAAGATTGGTGAACACCAAGTGAATGTACAAAATATGACTCAGTGTCAATACTGCTCAAAAATAACATTTGCACACAATCCTTATATGGTGAAAATACAAAAAATGTGAAATTCTTATATATCATTAACCCATACAAAATAGTGAACAAAATATGTATGTATGTGAACGTGATCCAGTGACACAAAATAATTAAAAATCGTGTCAAAAAAAGGGGTCCTCTCAACTCCAAAGGTATAATCTTCTTTCAAGAAATCATCCACCACACCTGAGTGTTCAGTGAGCCCACTCCCAGTGAAAATTCACTCACCAGCTCCAAATCCCTCCACTTGCGTGTGAGGCTGTACAGCTTAAAGATTCAAAACATCAGGAATCGGCTAGCAATTTCTCCATCCAGAAACATGTTCCATATGTGAATTGAAAAAAAAGTGCTCCAAATAGTGTGATAACGTCAACCAGTTTATTAACACACACTTCACATAATACTCCAATGGTTCAACTCACATTGTAAAATAAATAGATAAACACAGCAAACTCCACAGCACACTGTAACAGCAGTATCCAACACAGCAACTTGAAAAACCTCCTGGGGGTATGCGGTCACGGCGGACCCGAGATAAGCAGGCGTGTATAGTATTCCTCTCACCCTCTCCTCGCTTGCCCGACTATTGAATCCGATCGCTTCCCCGGTGGGTAAATCACAGCACTCGCTCCTCCTTATGTAACTCGTACGCGATGTTCACCGTTGCTTGGCCACGCCCCGACATGTTTCGTCACACCTGTGACTTAATCATGGGATAGGCCGCTCTCCCTATCAGTCAGTCCTTATATCCCCTCCCATCCGTGACTGATAGATGGTACCTAACTGCGCACGCACCCCACGTCAGCTTCGCGCCTGCGCAGTAGATGTGTCCCCGTGAGCGCAAACCCCCGCTGCTTGGGACCGCTGCTCAATGGGTCCAGAAGTACCATATTGTAATATCTAGTTATCTACTACAAAATCTCACATCCCCAAATGCTAGTTATCTTTCAATAACATATAATTCAATAGTAGATGGTACTTAGTTCGCTGTTACCACATCTAAATACCGGACCCTGAACTAATTAACCCCTTCATGTTGGTTGCTTTATACATGTTGCTATAGTGAACTACAATATTGCATAGCAACCTGTTCCTCTCCTATATTCTCAAATTTACATCATAATCTTGTGCATTAATATCAAAACACACATTTAAAATATATTGATAACAATCAATATTTGTAATTCTATAAAAAGTACTAAAATAAACATTCAAACTACATCTCCATAAAAGACATCTTAGAATGGCTGGAATTTAATAATCCTAACTCATGATTAATTGTGAAATTAGAATATTTATAAAATATATATAAAAATTTTTTTAATTAATATATTGGTGAGTGGGTGGTTTCCCTTAAATATCTATTAATCATTATATTTCCATCTGATTATTTCCTATATTCATCATGCGTTATATCCTACTATGTATACGGTCTGAAAACAAGTTCCCATCGAATTAATCATTGTTATCTATATGCATACATGCCCCTGGGGGTTCCTCCCAATGATCACTGGTGGGTGTTGGTAAGACGTTCATCTTTTAATTTTCCCCTCAATCAAACGCTCCATCAATTAAGCCTACATTTCCAGGCATGAATAATTTACTCTCCAACGTATTATTGTTAGCGAAATTTGGCTGCACACAGAGCACACAGCCAAATCTCCTGTTTCTAATCATAATAACAATTTTGTCTAATGATAGAATACATCTCACCTTTTGATCATATATCTCTCCTTCTGATGTAGACCCTCCTCTGGTGTGTGTGTGTGTCTCATCCAGCCAACTAGACAAAAAATCACATCCTCATGCTTCCAGTTCCAAAAACACACTGCCAGCCAGCCTGTCTCAGCTGTCTGAGTGACCCACTTTATTAGCATATCAATAGCAAGTCCCAAAGCTTGAGGGTTGGGCTTCCAACAGCCAAACACCTCTTACAAAGCTTGTGACCTCACAATAAATGGACACAGGATATGACCTCACAGGATGTGAATGACCATATAAGGATTTAACAACAGAACACAAAACAACCAATGAACAATGACTACAGGACATGATACAATATACTAAATGATGATGACTAAAGTTCCTCGTGCATGGGATATTATCTGCAGGTGTACGTCATGGCACCCCAAACATGTTGATCAGGCATACCAGGAGTGACAAGAGCAAATCATCGCTAAACCAATAATGTCTTTGCAGAGTGAACGCATCCCCACCAGACGATCGTTCTGTGCATTGCACAGGGGCCCTTTGCTGGCGGACATGCCCTCTCTCCGCAAACACTTCTCTCCAAACACCAGGAAGTTTTCCACTACCTAACAGGTCTCAGCCAGCGTTGGTCTGCCCCAGTCAGCTCTTAGAGCGGGCTGCGATTGAACACACACTGGGAGACTTATGACAATACATTAATATAAAATTTTCCACAACATTATATTCTACACTGGTCTTAAAAAAACCTACATCTTCTGGTGACCCATATAGGAGTCCATACACTCCCACATATAATAAACTCCTACAGAGGTTCACCTCCCATACAGAGGCGAGTAGATGTATTATCACCATCTGCTCCAATACTAACTCCCCCCCTCCCCAAGCGCCAGCATTAAACTAATGTATTCTGGACCAATTCTGTCTATACACAATTAAGAGATTCAAACCCACCCACTATAAAGTGACAGTGCTATATAAAGCTTCTAAAAATAAACTCATTCATCGGTAGGTGCTACAATATTTACACTAAAATATTATTCAATCTAAAAATCATTAATAAAACAATTTAGGTCCAGTTCAATATTGAGTCCTCTTGGGGTCAAACTTTTTAAAAAAAATATCCATTCCGTTTCCATTCGTGATAGATCCCTTATCCTGTTGGAACCTCTCCAGGAGGGATGCACTACATCAATGCCACAAAACTGTAGCAATGAGGGGTCCTGTTGGTGTTTGTCCCTAAAGTGCATGAACACACTGTGGTATTTGTATCCATTTTTTATGTTCGTCAAATGTTCACTTATCCGGACCTTCAGTTGTCTTTTGGTCCTTCCTACATAATATAGGCCGCAAGGGCACCACATAAGATAAACCACATGCGTAGTAGTACATGTGCTGAACTCCTTGATTTCGAACATCTCTCCTTCTCTGTTGGTAACACTAGTAATGCCCCTATTACTGACCCTCACTGTCTTACAACAAACAAATTTCCTGCAACAGTAAAATCCCCTAAAGTTAAAGGAGAGAAATCTTGGATTTGGTGGGTTCAAAATCTTCTTAACTATTTGATCACCTATACATGGGGCTCTTCTATATATAACTTTCGGTTGTGCTGGTAATATATCCCCTAGGTATCTATCTTTGCAGAGGATATACCAGTATTTCCTATAAATATTTTTTATTTCCCTGTACTGACAGTGGAATCCTGAAACAAAGCTTAATTGATATTGGGTGTCCCCTACTTGTAGTTCTTTTTTCTTCATGCATTGTTCCCTGGGGATTTCAGCTACTTCCTGTATTATTTCAATCAGTTTCTCATTGTTGTACCCCTTCTGTATAAATTTCTCCTTAAGAACATTTGATTGGATCATATAGTCATCCAGCTGTGTACAATTTCGACGGATACGCAATATCTGTCCTTTTGGAATGTTTCTTATCCAAGACGGATGATGTCCACTCGCCACAGACAAATAACTATTGCGGTCCGTCGGTTTAAAGTACACCTTGGTTTTTAATGTATTGGAGACCTTATCTATAGTGACATCCAAAAAATTGATGGTTTTCTCGCTAATTTGATATTCTAATTTGATATCATTCGTATTCCTATTCAGATGTTCCAAAAATTCCTCCAAAGATTCCTTTGTTCCCTCCCAAATCAGCAAAATATCATCAATAAACCTACGGTAGAACTTGAGCTGGGGTCTGTTTATATTGAACACTTGTCTATCCTCCCATTCGGACATGAACAAGTTGGCGAGGCAAGGGGCATATTTTGCCCCATTGCCACGCCAACCTGTTGAGAGAAAAATTGTCCGTTAAACCAAAAATAGTTGTGGGACATGCAAAATTCTAATGCATGTCCCACAAACTTCTTCTGTGCATACAGGATATCATCCCTCCTACTTAATGCCCAATTAAGGGCCAAGGATGCATCCTCATGCTGTATGTTTGTATATAAGGAGGCTACGTCAGCCGTTACCAAATACGATATTGCTGATGGATGCAATTTCACTTGTTCCAATAAACGCAGCAGGTCAGATGTATCCTTAAGGTAAGCTCTCGTTACCTTTACACTAGGTTGGAGGAATTTGTCTAAATACTCGCCCAACCTTGCAGTCACTGACCCAATTCCATTGACTATAGGACGAGGAGGTGGGTTCTGAATGTTTTGTACATTCACTTGGTGTTCACCAATCTTATATATATATATATTTTTTTGGGTTGTACACTTTAAATAGGTGTTTACTAGTAGAGCAATTTAGGCACTGTAAAGGGTGAAATTTTTGTTTTTAGGGAACGCCACTAATTTATTTCTTCACGTGTGGTTCATTCACAACAGACACGTCATAGATTTAAAACGCATGGTACAGTAGAGGTTTACAACGTGGCAGCTATAGTTAGACCTATACAATAACTTTTGATATTAACTATTAAGGTTGATTCTCCGAGGTGCAATGGTGGGTAACTGAGTATAGAGTGGTGAATATACTTTAGAGACCGTCTAGTAGAGGAATGATCTCATTGGCCGGGAGCGATCGCGAGGGGGGGGGCCGAATGGATGGCCTCCCCCTCACCTCCGATCATCGGGGGACAAATGCCGACCGCCTCGGGCACTGGGGGGTCTGATCGGACCCCCCGCCCGCGGGAGGCAGATCATGTACAGGTACGTGATTCTGCCTGCCCGTGTCATTCTGCCGACGTATATAGTCGTGAGGCGGTCGGCAAGTGGTTAATGAGCTCATGTTAATTAGGTCTGGTCACAGGTGTATTTTCAGAGTAATATGAGCAGGAGGTATACACCTCCTCCTTTTACTGTATATAAGACTGTATTTGTTTTAATAAAAATTCATTCCTGTTTGACCCCCAAGACAGAGCCTTGTCTCGTACTTGGGGGGGGAAGAATTATTCGTATGGGGTTCTTGTTCGACTGATCGGAGTGTTCGGTAACTGCCTTTGAGTTCGGAAATGGAATGTCCTAAATGTCCAGAAGGACAGCTACAAGAAGACACAGGCTAATGGAATCACAGTATGAACGGCTAAAGTGCTCTACCCTCAAGGACTTACTGGAGAACCGGGGCCGACTGGCCAACAACCGTAAGAAGAGGGACATTATCGCAGAACTAGTTGAAATGGATAGAGCTGAAAGAACCAACATAACCGAAAGGCCCAGCGTAACAGACAGGACACCCGAAGAGGTAAGTTTTGATCAAGCTGTTAACATAAGACTGGCACATTATGGCCCTAACCCTACAGCGGAGATCATAGGCCGAGTTATAGCGGCTGTGAATGCAAATTGGCTACAGCAAAGAGGTGCTGCAGCAGCAGGAGTCATAGCAGCACCAACTGAAAGGAGAAAGGTACATTTTGTAGCTTTTAAAAATTTAATCGAAGCAGAAGGGGAGATTGATGGGTACCTTGCCGATTTTGAACAGCGGGTACCCACAGAGGAATGGGTTTCCATTTTGTCTGGAAAATTGTCTGGCCGGGCCAGTGATCAGGGCCATCCCAGACGAGGAGATTATAAACTAAGGGCTGGTAAAAGAAGCACTTCTCGCCAGGTATGCCATCACACCGGAGGCATACCGGTTGCGTTCCGAGAGACAAGCAAGCAGACTGGAGACTCATATACCGAGTGGGCATGCCGCCTACACCGCACGGCATCCCACTGGGTCGCTGAATGCCAAGCAGTATCCAGGGAAAAGGTGCTGCAGCTGTTCCTGCTGGAGCAGGTCTTTGACAAGCTGTCCCCAGAAGTCAGAGAGTGGGTCCGGGACTGAAAACCTTTCACCGTGCCTGAAGCAGCTCGCCTGGCGGACAAATACACAGATGCCCGCAAACTGGATAACCCTGTGGTCAAGACACCCCCTCCAGCTGCCGCCTACAAACCACAGTCGTACCGTCCTACAGCACCACCTCCAGCGGCCACTTATTCTCAGCAGCCCAGGTTCAACTCCAAGGACTACTCACAAACCATCAGGTGTTTCGGGTGTAAACAGCTAGGGCACAAAACGCCAGACTGTCCGTTGAATCCAGCCAGGCAGTCCCAGGCGTGAAGAAAGCCAGCAGGGGGGAATCCCCGCACATCCATGCCTGCGGCTCACTGCTTGAGGAGTAGGAATGAGCTTCGTGTTCGAGTCGAACCGATGTTCGACTCGAACATCATCTGTTCGCCCGTTCGCCGAATTGCGAACGATATGGGCTGTTCGTGCCAAATTTGTGTGGCGCGTCACGGTCCATAATTCCCTGCGGCATCGCAAGCCATTGCAGGCTGATGATTGGCCAAGCATGCACTGTGACCCGCATGCTTGGCCAATCACAGCGCCGTCTGAACAGAGAGCCGTCATTGGCCAAAGCCAAGGAGGCTTTGGCCAATTATGGCTCAGGGGATTTAGTACACGGCCCACTCTATATAAGGCCGCCTGCACGGCGGCCCTGTGTAGTGTGTTTTCCGGCGTTGAAAGAGATAGACATTTGGTTTAAGTTAGAAAGATTAGGCGGGACAATCAGTGAGTTAGCTGCACTTACAATGTATTGTGTGTATATATATGCATCCCAGGTGTTGTGTATATATATATATATATATATATATATATATATATATATATATATATATATATATATATATATATATACACTGTATTCAGTTTAGCTAGATCCGTTCCTGTTATCTTGCTACTGACAGGCTGGCTTGTCTTGTTACAGTATTTACAGCTACCTGAAGAAAATTGCTGGTGTTCTTTTGATCCTATTAGTACCACAGTCAGGCAGCTAGACTATTTACAGTTAGTGTAGTGCGTCCTCCTCACAGTGTTCAGTTAAAGCTACAAGTTAGTTTAGTGTGACCTCTGCACAGTGTTCAGCTAAAACTACAAGTTAGTGTAGTGCACAGTGTTCAGCTAAAGCTACAAGTTAGGGTAGTGCGTCCTCCTCACAGTGTTCAGCTAAAGCTACAAGTTAGTGTAGTGCGACCTCTGCACAGTGTTCAGCTAAAGCTACAAGTTAGTGTAGTGCGACCTTTGCACAGTGTTCAGCTAAAGCTACAAGTTAGTGTAGTGCGTCCTCCTCACAGTGTTCAGCTAAAACTACAAGTTAGTGTAGTGCGACCTCTGCACAGTGTTCAGCTAAAGCTACAAGTTAGTGTAGTGCGTCCTCTGAACAGTGTTCAGTTAAAACTACAAGTTAGTGTAGTGCGAGCTCTGCACAGTGTTCAGCTAAAGCTACAAGTTAGTGTAGTGCGTCCTCCTCACAGTGTTCAGCTAAAACTACAAGTTAGTGTAGTACGACCTCGGCACAGTGTTCAGCTAAAGCTACAAAAAAATTTATTCGGTTACATCAGCATCAGGTGCTTGGTATCTGGTCCTGATCCAAGACTGATTCATTTTTATGAAGGTCAGTCGATTGACCGAGTCGGTGGAATGGTGCACCCTGTGATCGGTTACAAAGCCTCCAGCAACACTGAATGTGCGTTCCGAAATAATGCTGGATGCAGGACAGGCCTCTGCACAGTGTTCAGCGAAAGCTACGAGTTAGTGTAGTACGACCTCTGCACAGTGTTCAGCTAAAGCTACAAGTTAGTGTAGTGCGTCCTCTGCACAGTGTTCAGCTAAAGCTACCTGTAGAAGGTTGGTGGTGTTTTCCTGATCCTATCACTACCGCAGGCAGCTAAATAAGCTACAAGTTAGTGTAGTGCCTCCTCCTCACAGTGTTCAGCTAAAACTACAAGTTAGTGTAGTGCGACCTCTGCACAGTGTTCAGCTAAAGCTACCTGTAGAAGGTTGGTGGTGTTTTCTTGATCCTATCACTACCGCAGGTAGCTAAATAAGCTACAAGTTAGTGCAGTGCGTCCTCCTCACGGTGTTCAGCTAAACCTACAAGTTAGTGTAGTGCGAGCTCTGCACAGTGTTCAGCTAAAGCTACCTGTAGAAGGTTGGTGGTGTTTTCTTGATTCTATCACTAAGGCAGGCAGCTAAATAAGCTACAAGTTAGTGTAGTGCGAGCTCTGCACAGTGTTCAGCTAAAGCTACCTGTAGACGGTTGGTGGTGTATTCCTGATCCTATCACTACCGCAGGCAGCTAAATAAGCTACAAGTTATTTTTTGCGAGCTCTGCACAGTGTTCACCTAAAGCTACCTGTAGAAGGTTGGTGGTGTTTTCCTGATCCTATCACTATCGCAGGCAGCTAAATAAGCTACAAGTTATTTTTTTCCGAGCTCTGCACAGTGTTCACCTAAAGCTACCTGTAGAAGGTTGGTGGTGTTTTCCTGATCCTATCACTACCGCAGGCAGCTAAATAAGCTACAAGTTATTATTTTGTGAGCTCTGCACAGTGTTCACCTAAAGCTACCTGTAGAAGATTGGTGGTGTTTTTCTGATCCTATCACTACCGCAGGCAGCTAAATAAGCTACAAGTTAGTGTAGTGCGTCCTCCTCACAGTGTTCAGCTAAAACTACAAGTTAGTGTAGTGCGACCTCTGCACAGTGTTCAACTAAAGCTACCTGTAGAAGGTTGGTGGTGTTTTCTTGATCCTATCACTACCGCATGCAGCTAAATAAGCTACAAGTTAGTGTAGTGCGTCCTCCTCACAGTGTTCAACTAAACATACAAGTTTATGTAGTGCGAGCTCTGCACAGTGTTCAGCTAAAGCTATCTGTAGAAGGTTGGTGGTGTTTTCCTGATCCTATCACTACCGCAGGCAGCTAAATAAGCTACAAGTTAGTGTAGTGCGAGCTCTGCACAGTGTTCAGCTAAAGCTACCTATAGAAGGTTGGTGGTGTTTTCCTGATCCTATCACTACCGCAGGCAGCTAAATAAGCTACAAGTTAGTGTAGTGCGACCTCTGTACAATGTTGAGCTAAAGCTACCTGTAAAAGGTTGGTGGTGTTTTCTTGATCCTATCACTACCACAGCAGCTAAATAAGCTATAAGTTATTATTTTGGGAGCTCTGCACAGTGTTCACCTAAAACTACCTGTAGAAGGTTGGTGCTGTTTTCCTGATCCTATCACTACCGCAGGCATCTAAATAAGCTACAAGTTAATGTAGTGCGTCCTCCTCACAGTGTTAAGCTAAAACTACCTTTAGAAGGTTGGTGGTGTTTTCTCGATCCTATCACTACCGCAGGCATCTAAATAAGCTACAAGTTAATGTAGTGCGTCCTCCTCACAGTGTTCAGCTAAAGCTACCTGTAGAAGGTTGGTGGTGTTTTCCTGATCCTATCACTACCGCAGGCAGCTAAATAAGCTAAAAGTTTGTGTAGTGCGAGCTCTGCACAGTGTTCAGCTAAACCTACCTGTAGAAGGTTGGTGGTGTATTCCTGATCCTATCACTACCGCAGGCAGCTAAAAAAGCTACAAGTTATTTTTTTGTGAGCTCTGCACAGTGTTCACCTAAAGCTACCTGTAAAAGGTTGGTAGTGTTTTTCTGATCCTATCACTACCGCAGGCAGCTAAATAAGCTAGAAGTTAGTGTAGTGCGTCCTCCTCACAGTGTTCAGCTAAAACTACAAGTTAGTGTAGTGCGAACTCTGCACAGTGTTCAGCTAAAGCTACCTGTAGAAGATTGGTGGTGTTTTTTTTTCTCTGATCCTATCACTACTGCAGGCAGCTAAATAAGCTACAAGTTAGTGTAGTGCGAGCTCTGCTCAGTGTTCAGCTAAAGCTACCTGCAGAAGGTTGGTGGCATTTTCCTGATCCTATCACTACCGCAGGCAGCTAAATAAGCTACACTTTATTGTAGTGCGTCCTCCTCACAGTGTTCAGCTAAACCTACAAGTTAGTGTAGTGCGAGCTCTGCACAGTGTTCAGCTAAAGCTACCTGTAGAAGGTTGGTGGTGTTTTCCTGATCCTATCACTACCGCAGGCAGCTAAATAAGCTACAAGTTATTTTTTTGCGAGCTCTGCACAGTGTTCACCTAAAGCTACCTGTAGAAGGTTGGTGGTGTTTTCCTGATCCTATCACTACAGCAGGCAGCTAAATAAGCTACAAGTTATTTTTTTGCGAGCTCTGCACAGTGTTCACCTAAACCTATCTGTAGAAGGTTGGTGGTGTTTTCCTGATCCTATCACTACAGCAGGCAGCTAAATCGGCTACAAGTTAGTGTAGTGTGAGCTCTGCACAGTGTTCAGCTACAGCTACCTGTAGAAGGTTGGTGGTGTTTTCCTGATCCTATCACTATCGCAGGCAGCTAAATAAGCTACAAGTTAGTGTAGTGCGAGTTCTGCACAGTGTTCAGCTAAAGCTACCTGTAGAAGGTTGGTGGTGTTTTATTGATCCTATCACTACCGCAGGCAGCTAAAAAAGATACAAGTTATTTTTTTGCGAGCTCTGCACAGTGTTCACCTAAAGCTACCTGTAGAAGGTTGGTGGTGTTTTCTTGATCCTATCACTACTGCAGGCATCTAAAAAAGCTACAAGTTAGTGTAGTGCGTCCTCCTCACAGAGTTCAGCTAAACCTACAAGTTAGTGTAGTGCGAACTCTGCACAGTGTTCAGCTAAAGCTACCTGTAGAAGATTGGTGGTGTTTTCCTGATCCTATCACTACCACAGGCAGCTAAATAAGCTACAAGTTAGTGTAGTGCGAACTCTGCACAGTGTTCAGCTAAAGCTACCTGTACATGGTTGGTGGTGTTTTCCTGATCCTATCACTACCGCAGGCAGCTAGATAAGCTACAAGTTAGTGTAGTGCGTCCTCCTCACAGTATTCAGCTAAACCTACAAGTTAGTGTAGTGCGAGCTCTGCACAGTGTTCACCTAAAGCTACCTGTAGAAGGTTGGTGGTGTTTCCTAATCCTATCACTACAGCAGGCAGCTAAATAAGCTACAAGTTAGTGTAGTTCAAGCTCTGCACAGTGTTCAGCTAAAGCTACCTGTAGAAGGTTGGTGGTGTTTTCCTGATCCTATCAATACCGCAGGCAGCTAAATAAGCTACAAGTTAGTGTAGTGTGAGCTCTGCACAGTGTTCAGCTAAAGCTACCTGTAGAAGGTTGGTGGTGTTTTCCTGATCCTATCACTACCGCAGGCAACTAAATAAGCTACAAGTTAGTGTAGTGTGAGCTCTACACAGTGTTCAGCTAAAGCTACCTTTAGAAGGTTGGTGGTGTTTTCTTGATCCTATCACTACCACAGGCAGCAAAATAAGCTACAAGTTAGTGTAGTGAGTCCATCTCACAGTGTTCAGCTACACCTACAAGTTCGTGTAGTGCGAGCTCTGCACAGTGATCACCTAAAGCTACCTGTAGAAGGTTGGTGGTGTTTTCCTGATCCTATCACTACCGCAGGCAGCTAAATAAGTTACAAGTTATTATTTTGCGAGCTCTGCACAGTGTTCAGCTAAAGCTACCTGTAGAAGGTTGGTGGTGTTTTCCTGATCCTATCACTACCGCAGACAGCTAAATAAGCTACACGTTAGTGTAGTGCGTCCTCCTCACAGTGTTCAGCTAAACCTACAAGTTAGTGTAGTGCGAGCTCTGCACAGTGTTCAGCTAAAGCTACCTGTAGAAGGTTGGTGGTGTTTTCTTGATCCTATCACTACCGCAGGCAGCTAAATAAGCTACAAGTTAGTGTAGTGTGAGCTCTGCACAGTGTTCAGCTAAAGCTACCTGTAGATGGTTGGTGCTGTTTTCCTGATCCTATCACTACCGCAGGCAGCTAGATAAGCTACAAGTTAGTGTGGTGTGTCCTCCTCACAGTATTCAGCTAAACCTACAAGTTAGTGTAGTGCGAGCTCTGCACAGTGTTCACCTAAAGCTACCTGTAGAAGGTTGGTGGTGTTTTCCTGATTTTATCACTACCGCAGGCAGCTAAATAAGATACAAGTTAAATATTTTGCGAGCTCTGCACAGTGTTCATCTAAAGCTACCTGTAGAAGGTTGGTGGTGTTTTCCTGATCCTATCACTACCACAGGCAGCTAAATAAGCTACAAGTTAGTGTAGTGCGTCCTCCTCACAGTGTTCAGCTAAACCTACAAGTTAGTGTAGTGCGAGCTCTGCACAGTGTTCAGCTAAAGCTACCTGTAGAAGGTTGGTGGTGTTTTCCTGATCCTATCACTACCGCAGGCAGCTAAATAAGCTACAAGTTAGTGTAGTGTGAGCTCTGCACAGTGTTCAGCTAAAGCTACCTGTAGAAGGTTGGTGGTGTTTTCCTGATCCTATCACTACCGCAGGCAGCTAAATATGCTACAAGTTAGTGTAGTGTGAGCTCTGCACAGTGTTCATCTAAACCTACCTGTAGAAGGTTGGTGGGGTTTTCCTGATCCTATCACTACCGCAGGCAGCTAAATAAGCTACAAGTTAGTGTAGTGCGAGCTCTGCACAGTGTTCAGCTAAAGATACCTGTAGAAGGTTGGTGGTGTTTTCCTGATCCTATCAATACTGCAGGCAGCTAAAGAAGCTACAAGTTATTTTTTTGCGAGCTCTGCACAGTGTTCACCTAAAGCTACCTGTAGAAGGTTGGTGGTGTTTTCCTAATCCTATCACTACAGCAGGCAGCTAAATAAGCTACAAGTTAGTGTAGTTCAAGCTCTGCACAGTGTTCAGCTAAAGCTACCTGTAGAAGGTTGGTGGTGTTTTCCTGATCCTATCACTACCGCAGGCAGCAAAATAAGCTACAAGTTATTTTTTTGCAAGCTCTGCACAGTGTTCACCTAAAGCTACCTGTAGAAGGTTGGTGGTGTTTTCCTGATCATATCGCTACAGCAGGCAGCTAAATAAGCTACAAGTTATTTTGCGAGCTCTGCACAGTGTTCACCTAAAGCTGCCTGTAGAAGGTTGGTGGTGTTTTCCTGATCCTATCACTATCGCTGGCAGCTAAATAAGCTACAAGTTAGTGTAGTGCGAGCTCTGCACAGTGTTCAGCTTAAGCTAGCTGTAGAAGGTTGGTGGTGTTTTCCTGATCCTATCACTACCGCAGGCAACTAAATAAGCTACAAGTTAGTGTAGTGCGAGCTCTGCACAGTGTTCAGCTTAAGCTACCTGTAGAAGGTTGGTGCTGTTTTCCTAATCACATCAATACCGCAGGCAGCTAAATAAGCTTCAAGTTATTTTTTTGCGAGCTCTGCACAGTGTTCACCTAAAGCTTCCTGTAGAAGGTTGGTGGTGTTTTCATGATCCTATCACTACCGCAGGCAGCTAAATAAGCTACAAGTTAGTTTTTTGTGAGCTCTACACAGTGTTCACCTAAAGCTACCTGTAGAAGGTTGGTGGTGTTTTCCTGATCCTATCACTACTGCAGGCAGCTAAATAAACTACAAGTTAGTGTAGTGCATCCTCCTCACAGTGTTCAGCTAAAACTACCAGTTAGTGTAGTGCAACGTCTGCGCAGTGTTCAGCTAAAGCTACCTTTAGAAGGTTGGTGGTGTTTTCCTGATCCTATCACTACCGCAGGCAGCTAAATAAGCTACAAGTTAGTGTAGTTCGAGCTCTGCACAGTATTCACCTAAAGCTACCTATAGAAGGTTGGTAGTGTTTTTCTGATCCTCTCACTACCGCAGGCAGCTAAATAAGCTACAAGTTAGTTTTTTTTGCGAACTCTGCACAGTGTTCACCTAAAGCTACCTGTAGAAGGTTGGTGGTGTTTTCCTGATCCTATCACTACCACAGGCAGCTTAATAAGCTACAACTTAGTGTAGTGCGTCCTCCTCATAGTGTTCAGCTAAAACTACAAGTTAGTGTAGTGCGAGCTCTGCACAGTGTTCAGCTAAAGATACCTGTAGAAGGTTGGTGGTGTTTTCCTGATCCTATCAATACTGCAGGCAGCTAAAGAAGCTACAAGTTATTTTTTTGCGAGCTCTGCACAGTGTTCACCTAAACCTACCTGTAGAAGGTTGGTGGGGTTTTCCTGATCCTATCACTACCGCAGGCAGCTAAATAAGCTACAAGTTAGTGTATTGAGAGCTCTGCACAGTGTTCAGCTAAAGATACCTGTACAAGGTTGGTGGTGTTTTCCTGATCCTATCAATACTGCAGGCAGCTAAAGAAGCTACAAGTTATTTTTTTGCGAGCTCTGCACAGTATTCACCTAAAGCTACCTGTAGAAGGTTGGTAGTGTTTTCCTGATCCTATCACTACTACAGGCAGCTTAATAAGCTACAAGTTAGTGTAGTGCATCCTCCTCACAGTGTTCAGCTAAAACTATAAGTTAGTGTAGTGCGAACTCTGCACAGTGTTCAGCTAAAGCTACCTGTAGAAGGTTGGTGGTGTTTTCCTGATCCTATCACTACCGCAGGCAGCTAAATAAGCTACAAGTTAGTGTAGTGCGAGCTCTGCACAGTGTTCAGCTAAAGCTACCTGTAGAAGGTTGGTGGTGTATTCCTGATCCTATCACTACCGCAGGCAGCTAAATAAGCTACAAGTTATTTTTTTGCGAGCTCTGCACAGTGTTCACCTAAAGCTACCTGTAGAAGGTTGATGGTGTTTTCCTGATCCTATCACTACAGCAGGCAGCTAAATAAGCTACAAGTTATTTTTTTGCGAGCTCTGCACAGTGTTCATCTAAAGCTACCTGTGGAAGACTGGTGGTGTTTTTCTGATCCTATCACTACCAGAGGCAGCTAAATAAGCTACAAGTTAGTGTAGTGCGTCCTCCTCACAGTGTTCAGCTAAAACTACAAGTTAGTGTAGTGCGACCTCTGCACAGTGTTCAGCTAAAGCTACCTGTAGAAGGTTGGTGGTGTTTTCTTGATCCTATCAGTACTGCAGGCAGCTAAAAAAGCTACAAGTTAGTGTAGTGCGTCCTCCTCACAGTGTTCAGCTAAACCTACAAGTTAGTGTAGTGCGAACTCTGCACAGTGCTCAGCTAAAGCTACCTGTAGAAGATTTGCGGTGTTTTCCTGATCCTATCACTACCGCAGGCAGCTAAATAAGCTACAAGTTAGTGTAGTGTGAGCTCTGCACAGTGTTCAGCTAAAGCTACCTGTAGATGGTTGGTGGTGTTTTCCTGATCCTATCACTACCGCAGGCAGCTAGATAAGCTACAAGTTAGTGTAGTGCGTCCTCCTCACAGTATTCAGCTAAACCTACAAGTTAGTGTAGTGCGAGCTCTGCACAGTGTTCACCTAACGCTATCTGTAGAAGGTTGGTGGTGTTTTCCTTATTTTATCACTACCGCAGGCAGCTAAATAAGCTACAAGTTAAATATTTTGCGAGCTCTGCACAGTGTTTAGCTAAAGCTACCTGTAGAAGGTTGGTGGTGTTTTCCTGATCCTATCACTACCACAGGCAGCTAAATAAGCTACAAGTTAGTGTAGTGCGTCCTCCTCACAGTGTTCAGCTAAACCTACAAGTTAGTGTAGTTCAAGCTCTGCACAGTGTTCAGCTAAAGCTACCTGTAGAAGGTTGGTGGTGTTTTCCTGATCCTATCACTACCGCAGGCAGCTAAATAAGCTACAAGTTAGTGTAGTGCGAGCTCTGCACACTGTTCAGCTAAAGATACCTGTAGAAGGTTGGTGGTGTTTTCCTGATCCTATCACTACCGCAGGCAGCTAAATATGCTACAAGTTAGTTTAGTGTGAGCTCTGCACAGTGTTCAGCTAAACCTACCTGTAGAAGGTTGGTGGGGTTTTCCTGATCCTATCACTACCGCAGGCAGCTAAATAAGCTACAAGTTAGTGTAGTGCGAGCTCTGCACACTGTTCAGCTAAAGATACCTGTAGAAGGTTGGTGGTGTTTTCCTGATCCTATCAATACTGCAGGCAGCTAAAGAAGCTACAAGTTAATTTTTTGCGAGCTCTGCACAGTGTTCACCTAAAGCTACCTGTAGAAGGTTGGTGGTGTTTTCCTAATCCTATCACTACAGCAGGCAGCTAAATAAGCTACAAGTTAGTGGATTTCAAGCTCTGCACAGTGTTCAGCTAAAGCTACCTGTAGAAGGTTGGTGGTGTTTTCCTGATCCTATCACTACCGCAGGCAGCTAAATAAGCTACAAGTTATTTTTTTGCGAGCTCTGCACAGTGTTCACCTAAAGCTACCTGTAGAAGGTTGGTGGTGTTTTCCTGATCATATCACTACAGCAGGCAGCTAAATAAGCTACAAGTTATTTTTTTGTGAGCTCTGCACAGTGTTCACCTAATGCTACCTGTAGAAGGTTGGTTTTGTTTTCCTGATCCCATCACTACCGCAGGCAGCGAAATAAGCTACAAGTTAGTCTAGTGCGAGCTCTGCAGGGTGTTCAAATAAAGCTACCTGTAGAAGGTTGGTGGTGTTTCCTGATCCTATCACTACCGCAGGCAGCTAAATAAGCTACAAGTTAGTGTAGTGCGAGCTCTGCACAGTGTTCAGCTAAAGCTACCTGTAGAAGGTTGGTGGTGTTTTCCTGATCCCATCACTACTGCAGGCAACTAAATAAGCTAAGAGTTAGTGTAGTGTGAGCTCTGCACAGTGTTCAGCTAAAGCTACCTGTAGAAGATTGGTGGTGTTTTCCTGATTTTATCACTACCGCAGGCAGCTGAATAAGCTACAAGTTAAATATTTTTCGAGCTCTGCACAGTGTTCAGCTAAAGCTACCTGTAGAAGGTTGGCGGTGTTTTCCTGATCCTATCACTACCACAGGCAGCTAAATAAGCTACAAGTTAGTGTAGTGCGTCCTCCTCACAGTGTTCAGCTAAACCTACAAGTTAGTGTAGTGCGAGCTCTGCATAGTGTTCAGCTTAAGCTACCTGTAGAAGGTTGGTGGTGTTTTCCTGATCCTATCACTACCGCAGGCAGCTAAATAAGCTACAAGTTAGTGTAGTGTGAGCTCTGCACAGTGTTCAGCTAAAGCTACTGTAGAAGGTTGGTGGTGTTTTCCTGATCCTATCACTACCGCAGGCAGCTAAATATGCTACAAGATAGTGTAGTGTGAGCTCTGCGCAGTGTTCAGCTAAACCTACCTGTAGAAGGTTGGTGGGGTTTTCCTGATCCTATCACTACCGCAGGCAACTAAATAAGCCACAAGTTAGTGTAGTGCGAGCTCTGCACAGTGTTCAGCTAAAGATACCTGTAGAAGGTTGGTGGTGTTTTCCTGATCCTATCAATACTGCAGGCAGCTAAAGAAGCTACAAGTTATTTTTTTGCGAGCTCTGCACAGTGTTCACCTAAAGCTACCTGTAGAAGGTTGGTGGTGTTTTCCTAATCCTATCACTACAGCAGGCAGCTAAATAAGCTACAAGTTAGTGGATTTCAAGCTCTGCACAGTGTTCAGCTAAAGCTACCTCTAGAAGGTTGCTGGTGTTTTCCTGATCCTATCACTACCGCAGGCAGCTAAATAAGCTACAAGTTATTTTTTTGCGAGCTCTGCACAGTGTTCAACTAAAGCTACCTGTAGAAGGTTGGTGGTGTTTTCCTGATCATATCACTACAGCAGGCAGCCAAATAAGCTACAAGTTATTTTGCGAGCTCTGCACAGTGTTCACCTAAAGCTGCCTCTGGAATGTTGGTGGTGTTTTCCTGATCCTATCACTATCGCTGGCAGCTAAATAAGCTACAAGTTAATGTAGTGCGAGCTCTGCACAGTGTTCAGCTTAAGCAACCTGTAGAAGGTTGGTGGTGTTTTCCTGATCCTATCACTACCGCAGGAAGCTAAATAAGCTACAATTAGTGTAGTGCGTGCTCCTCACAGTGTTCAGCTAAAACTACAAGTTAGTGTAGTGCGAGCTCTGCACAGTGTTCAGCTAAAGCTACCTGTAGAAGGTTGGTGGTGTTTTCCTGATCCTATCACTACCGCAGGCAGCTAAAAAAGCTACTAGTTAGTGTAGTGCAAGCTCTGCACAATGTTCACCTAAAGCTACCTGTAGAAGGTTGGTGGTGTTTTCTTGATCCTATCACTACCGCAGGCAGCTAAATAAGCTACAAGTTATTTTTTTGTGAGCTCTGCACAGTGTTCACCTAATGCTACCTGTAGAAGGTTGGTGGTGTTTTCCTGATCCCATCACTACCGCAGGCAGCGAAATAAGCTACAAGTTAGTCTAGTGCGAGCTCTGCAGGGTGTTCAAATAAAGCTACCTGTAGATGGTTGGTGCTGTTTTCCTGATCCTATCACTACCGCAGGCAGCTAGATAAGCTACAAGTTAGTGTGGTGTGTCCTCCTCACAGTATTCAGCTAAACCTACAAGTTAGTGTAGTGCGAGCTCTGCACAGTGTTCACCTAAAGCTACCTGTAGAAGGTTGGTGGTGTTTTCCTGATTTTATCACCACCGCAGGCAGCTAAATAAGATACAAGTTAAATATTTTGCGAGCTCTGCACAGTGTTCATCTAAAGCTACCTGTAGAAGGTTGGTGGTGTTTTCCTGATCCTATCACTACCACAGGCAGCTAAATAAGCTACAAGTTAGTGTAGTGCGTCCTCCTCACAGTGTTCAGCTAAACCTACAAGTTAGTGTAGTGCGAGCTCTGCACAGTGTTCAGCTAAAGCTACCTATAGAAGGTTGGTGGTGTTTTCCTGATCCTATCACTACCGCAGGCAGCTAAATAAGCTACAAGTTAGTGTAGTGTGAGCTCTGCACAGTGTTCAGCTAAAGCTACCTGTAGAAGGTTGGTGGTGTTTTCCTGATCCTATCACTACCGCAGGCAGCTAAATATGCTACAAGTTAGTGTAGTGTGAGCTCTGCACAGTGTTCAGCTAAACCTACCTGTAGAAGGTTGGTGGGGCTTTCCTGATCCTATCACTACCGCAGGCAGCTAAATAAGCTACAAGTTAGTGTAGTGCGAGCTCTGCACAGTGTTCAGCTAAAGATACCTGTAGAAGGTTGGTGGTGTTTTCCTGATCCTATCAATACTGCAGGCAGCTAAAGAAGCTACAAGTTATTTTTTTGCGAGCTCTGCACAGTGTTCACCTAAAGCTACCTGTAGAAGGTTGGTGGTGTTTTCCTAATCCTATCACTACAGCAGGCAGCTAAATAAGCTACAAGTTAGTGTAGTTCAAGCTCTGCACAGTGTTCAGCTAAAGCTACCTGTAGAAGGTTGGTGGTGTTTTCCTGATCCTATCACTACCGCAGGCAGCAAAATAAGCTACAAGTTATTTTTTTGCAAGCTCTGCACAGTGTTCACCTAAAGCTACCTGTAGAAGGTTGGTGGTGTTTTCCTGATCATATCGCTACAGCAGGCAGCTAAATAAGCTACAAGTTATTTTGCGAGCTCTGCACAGTGTTCACCTAAAGCTGCCTGTAGAAGGTTGGTGGTGTTTTCCTGATCCTATCACTATCGCTGGCAGCTAAATAAGCTACAAGTTAGTGTAGTGCGAGCTCTGCACAGTGTTCAGCTTAAGCTAGCTGTAGAAGGTTGGTGGTGTTTTCCTGATCCTATCACTACCGCAGGCAACTAAATAAGCTACAAGTTAGTGTAGTGCGAGCTCTGCACAGTGTTCAGCTTAAGCTACCTGTAGAAGGTTGGTGCTGTTTTCCTAATCACATCAATACCGCAGGCAGCTAAATAAGCTTCAAGTTATTTTTTTGCGAGCTCTGCACAGTGTTCACCTAAAGCTTCCTGTAGAAGGTTGGTGGTGTTTTCATGATCCTATCACTACCGCAGGCAGCTAAATAAGCTACAAGTTAGTTTTTTGTGAGCTCTACACAGTGTTCACCTAAAGCTACCTGTAGAAGGTTGGTGGTGTTTTCCTGATCCTATCACTACTGCAGGCAGCTAAATAAACTACAAGTTAGTGTAGTGCATCCTCCTCACAGTGTTCAGCTAAAACTACCAGTTAGTGTAGTGCAACGTCTGCGCAGTGTTCAGCTAAAGCTACCTTTAGAAGGTTGGTGGTGTTTTCCTGATCCTATCACTACCGCAGGCAGCTAAATAAGCTACAAGTTAGTGTAGTTCGAGCTCTGCACAGTATTCACCTAAAGCTACCTATAGAAGGTTGGTAGTGTTTTTCTGATCCTCTCACTACCGCAGGCAGCTAAATAAGCTACAAGTTAGTTTTTTTTGCGAACTCTGCACAGTGTTCACCTAAAGCTACCTGTAGAAGGTTGGTGGTGTTTTCCTGATCCTATCACTACCACAGGCAGCTTAATAAGCTACAAGTTAGTGTAGTGCGTCCTCCTCATAGTGTTCAGCTAAAACTACAAGTTAGTGTAGTGCGAGCTCTGCACAGTGTTCAGCTAAAGATACCTGTAGAAGGTTGGTGGTGTTTTCCTGATCCTATCAATACTGCAGGCAGCTAAAGAAGCTACAAGTTATTTTTTTGCGAGCTCTGCACAGTGTTCACCTAAACCTACCTGTAGAAGGTTGGTGGGGTTTTCCTGATCCTATCACTACCGCAGGCAGCTAAATAAGCTACAAGTTAGTGTATTGAGAGCTCTGCACAGTGTTCAGCTAAAGATACCTGTACAAGGTTGGTGGTGTTTTCCTGATCCTATCAATACTGCAGGCAGCTAAAGAAGCTACAAGTTATTTTTTTGCGAACTCTGCACAGTGTTCACCTAAAGCTACCTGTAGAAGGTTGGTAGTGTTTTCCTGATCCTATCACTACTACAGGCAGCTTAATAAGCTACAAGTTAGTGTAGTGCATCCTCCTCACAGTGTTCAGCTAAAACTACAAGTTAGTGTAGTGCGAACTCTGCACAGTGTTCAGCTAAAGCTACCTGTAGAAGGTTGGTGGTGTTTTCCTGATCCTATCACTACCGCAGGCAGCTAAATAAGCTACAAGTTAGTGTAGTGCGAGCTCTGCACAGTGTTCAGCTAAAGCTACCTGTAGAAGGTTGGTGGTGTATTCCTGATCCTATCACTACCGCAGGCAGCTAAATAAGCTACAAGTTATTTTTTTGCGAGCTCTGCACAGTGTTCACCTAAAGCTACCTGTAGAAGGTTGATGGTGTTTTCCTGATCCTATCACTACAGCAGGCAGCTAAATAAGCTACAAGTTATTTTTTTGCGAGCTCTGCACAGTGTTCATCTAAAGCTACCTGTGGAAGACTGGTGGTGTTTTTCTGATCCTATCACTACCAGAGGCAGCTAAATAAGCTACAAGTTAGTGTAGTGCGTCCTCCTCACAGTGTTCAGCTAAAACTACAAGTTAGTGTAGTGCGACCTCTGCACAGTGTTCAGCTAAAGCTACCTGTAGAAGGTTGGTGGTGTTTTCTTGATCCTATCAGTACTGCAGGCAGCTAAAAAAGCTACAAGTTAGTGTAGTGCGTCCTCCTCACAGTGTTCAGCTAAACCTACAAGTTAGTGTAGTGCGAACTCTGCACAGTGCTCAGCTAAAGCTACCTGTAGAAGATTTGCGGTGTTTTCCTGATCCTATCACTACCGCAGGCAGCTAAATAAGCTACAAGTTAGTGTAGTGTGAGCTCTGCACAGTGTTCAGCTAAAGCTACCTGTAGATGGTTGGTGGTGTTTTCCTGATCCTATCACTACCGCAGGCAGCTAGATAAGCTACAAGTTAGTGTAGTGCGTCCTCCTCACAGTATTCAGCTAAACCTACAAGTTAGTGTAGTGCGAGCTCTGCACAGTGTTCACCTAACGCTATCTGTAGAAGGTTGGTGGTGTTTTCCTTATTTTATCACTACCGCAGGCATCTAAATAAGCTACAAGTTAAATATTTTGCGAGCTCTGCACAGTGTTTAGCTAAAGCTACCTGTAGAAGGTTGGTGGTGTTTTCCTGATCCTATCACTACCACAGGCAGCTAAATAAGCTACAAGTTAGTGTAGTGCGTCCTCCTCACAGTGTTCAGCTAAACCTACAAGTTAGTGTAGTTCAAGCTCTGCACAGTGTTCAGCTAAAGCTACCTGTAGAAGGTTGGTGGTGTTTTCCTGATCCTATCACTACCGCAGGCAGCTAAATAAGCTACAAGTTAGTGTAGTGCGAGCTCTGCACACTGTTCAGCTAAAGATACCTGTAGAAGGTTGGTGGTGTTTTCCTGATCCTATCACTACCGCAGGCAGCTAAATATGCTACAAGTTAGTTTAGTGTGAGCTCTGCACAGTGTTCAGCTAAACCTACCTGTAGAAGGTTGGTGGGGTTTTCCTGATCCTATCACTACCGCAGGCAGCTAAATAAGCTACAAGTTAGTGTAGTGCGAGCTCTGCACACTGTTCAGCTAAAGATACCTGTAGAAGGTTGGTGGTGTTTTCCTGATCCTATCAATACTGCAGGCAGCTAAAGAAGCTACAAGTTAATTTTTTGCGAGCTCTGCACAGTGTTCACCTAAAGCTACCTGTAGAAGGTTGGTGGTGTTTTCCTAATCCTATCACTACAGCAGGCAGCTAAATAAGCTACAAGTTAGTGGATTTCAAGCTCTGCACAGTGTTCAGCTAAAGCTACCTGTAGAAGGTTGGTGGTGTTTTCCTGATCCTATCACTACCGCAGGCAGCTAAATAAGCTACAAGTTATTTTTTTGCGAGCTCTGCACAGTGTTCACCTAAAGCTACCTGTAGTAGGTTGGTGGTGTTTTCCTGATCATATCACTACAGCAGGCAGCTAAATAAGCTACAAGTTATTTTTTTGTGAGCTCTGCACAGTGTTCACCTAATGCTACCTGTAGAAGGTTGGTTTTGTTTTCCTGATCCCATCACTACCGCAGGCAGCGAAATAAGCTACAAGTTAGTCTAGTGCGAGCTCTGCAGGGTGTTCAAATAAAGCTACCTGTAGAAGGTTGGTGGTGTTTCCTGATCCTATCACTACCGCAGGCAGCTAAATAAGCTACAAGTTAGTGTAGTGCGAGCTCTGCACAGTGTTCAGCTAAAGCTACCTGTAGAAGGTTGGTGGTGTTTTCCTGATCCCATCACTACTGCAGGCAACTAAATAAGCTAAGAGTTACTGTAGTGTGAGCTCTGCACAGTGTTCAGCTAAAGCTACCTGTAGAAGATTGGTGGTGTTTTCCTGATTTTATCACTACCGCAGGCAGCTGAATAAGCTACAAGTTAAATATTTTTCGAGCTCTGCACAGTGTTCAGCTAAAGCTACCTGTAGAAGGTTGGCGGTGTTTTCCTGATCCTATCACTACCACAGGCAGCTAAATAAGCTACAAGTTAGTGTAGTGCGTCCTCCTCACAGTGTTCAGCTAAACCTACAAGTTAGTGTAGTGCGAGCTCTGCATAGTGTTCAGCTTAAGCTACCTGTAGAAGGTTGGTGGTGTTTTCCTGATCCTATCACTACCGCAGGCAGCTAAATAAGCTACAAGTTAGTGTAGTGTGAGCTCTGCACAGTGTTCAGCTAAAGCTACTGTAGAAGGTTGGTGGTGTTTTCCTGATCCTATCACTACCGCAGGCAGCTAAATATGCTACAAGATAGTGTAGTGTGAGCTCTGCGCAGTGTTCAGCTAAACCTACCTGTAGAAGGTTGGTGGGGTTTTCCTGATCCTATCACTACCGCAGGCAACTAAATAAGCCACAAGTTAGTGTAGTGCGAGCTCTGCACAGTGTTCAGCTAAAGATACCTGTAGAAGGTTGGTGGTGTTTTCCTGATCCTATCAATACTGCAGGCAGCTAAAGAAGCTACAAGTTATTTTTTTGCGAGCTCTGCACAGTGTTCACCTAAAGCTACCTGTAGAAGGTTGGTGGTGTTTTCCTAATCCTATCACTACAGCAGGCAGCTAAATAAGCTACAAGTTAGTGGATTTCAAGCTCTGCACAGTGTTCAGCTAAAGCTACCTCTAGAAGGTTGCTGGTGTTTTCCTGATCCTATCACTACCGCAGGCAGCTAAATAAGCTACAAGTTATTTTTTTGCGAGCTCTGCACAGTGTTCAACTAAAGCTACCTGTAGAAGGTTGGTGGTGTTTTCCTGATCATATCACTACAGCAGGCAGCCAAATAAGCTACAAGTTATTTTGCGAGCTCTGCACAGTGTTCACCTAAAGCTGCCTCTGGAAGGTTGGTGGT
Source organism: Lithobates clamitans (assembly GCA_037952925.1). NCBI lineage: Eukaryota > Metazoa > Chordata > Amphibia > Anura > Ranidae > Lithobates > Lithobates clamitans. The sequence continues at coordinate 2,568,712 of JBBGZY010001452.1, read as the reverse complement.
GTTTTCCTGATCCTATCACTATCGCTGGCAGCTAAATAAGCTACAAGTTAATGTAGTGCGAGCTCTGCACAGTGTTCAGCTTAAGCAACCTGTAGAAGGTTGGTGGTGTTTTCCTGATCCTATCACTACCGCAGGAAGCTAAATAAGCTACAATTAGTGTAGTGCGTGCTCCTCACAGTGTTCAGCTAAAACTACAAGTTAGTGTAGTGCGAGCTCTGCACAGTGTTCAGCTAAAGCTACCTGTAGAAGGTTGGTGGTGTTTTCCTGATCCTATCACTACCGCAGGCAGCTAAAAAAGCTACTAGTTAGTGTAGTGCGAGCTCTGCACAATGTTCACCTAAAGCTACCTGTAGAAGGTTGGTGGTGTTTTCTTGATCCTATCACTACCGCAGGCAGCTAAATAAGCTACAAGTTATTTTTTTGTGAGCTCTGCACAGTGTTCACCTAATGCTACCTGTAGAAGGTTGGTGGTGTTTTCCTGATCCCATCACTACCGCAGGCAGCGAAATAAGCTACAAGTTAGTCTAGTGCGAGCTCTGCAGGGTGTTCAAATAAAGCTACCTGTAGAAGGTTGGTGGTGTTTCCTGATCCTATCACTACCGCAGGCAGCTAAATAAGCTACAAGTTAGTGTAGTGCGAGCTCTGCACAGTGTTCAGCTAAAGCTACCTGTAGAAGGTTGGTGGTGTTTTCCTGATCCCATCACTACTGCAGGCAACTAAATAAGCTAAGAGTTAGTGTAGTGTGAGCTCTGCACAGTGTTCAGCTAAAGCTACCTGTAGAAGGTTGGTGGTGTTTTCGTGATCCTATCACTACCGCAGGCAGCTAAATAAGCTACAAGTTAGTTTTTTGCGAGCTCTGCACAGTGTTCACCTAAAGCTACCTGTAGAAGGTTGGTGGTGTTTTCGTGATCCTATCACTACCGCACGCAGCTAAATAAGCTACGAGTTAGTTTTTTGTGAGCTCTACACAGTGTTCACCTAAAGCTACCTGTAGAAGGTTGGTGGTGTTTTCCTGATCCTATCACTACCGCAGGCAGCTAGATAAGCTACAAGTTAGTGTAGTGCATCCTCCTCACAATATTCAGCTAAACCTACAAGTTAGTGTAGCGCGAGCTCTGCACAGTGTTCACCTAAAGCTACCTGTAGAAGGTTGGTGGTGTTTTCCTGATTTTATCACTACCGCAGGCAGCTGAATAAGCTACAAGTTAAATATTTTGCGAGCTCTGCACAGTGTTCAGCTAAAGCTACCTGTAGAAGGTTGGCGGTGTTTTCCTGATCCTATCACTACCACAGGCAGCTAAATAAGCTACAAGTTAGTGTAGTGCATCCTCCTCACAGTGTTCAGCTAAATCTACAAGTTAGTGTAGTGCGAGCTCTGCATAGTGTTCAGCTAAAGCTACCTGTAGAAGGTTGGTGGTGTTTTCCTGATCCTATCACTACCGCAGGCAGCTAAATAAGCTACAAGTTAGTGTAGTGTGAGCTCTGCACAGTGTTCAGCTAAAGCTACTGTAGAAGGTTGGTGGTGTTTTCCTGATCCTATCACTACCGCAGGCAGCTAAATATGCTACAAGATAGTGTAGTGTGAGCTCTGCACAGTGTTCAGCTAAACCTACCTGTAGAAGGTTGGTGGGGTTTTCCTGATCCTATCACTACCGCAGGCAACTAAATAAGCCACAAGTTAGTGTAGTGCGAGCTCTGCACAGTGTTCAGCTAAGGATACCTGTAGAAGGTTGGTGGTGTTTTCCTGATCCTATCAATACTGCAGGCAGCTAAAGAAGCTACAAGTTATTTTTTTGCGAGCTCTGCACAGTGTTCACCTAAAGCTACCTGTAGAAGGTTGGTGGTGTTTTCCTAATCCTATCACTAAAGCAGGCAGCTAAATAAGCTACAAGTTATTTTTTTATGAGCTCTGCACAGTGTTCACCTAAAGCTACCTGTAGAAGGTTGGTGGTGTTTTCCTGATCCTATCACTACCGCAGGCAGCTAAATAAGCTACAAGTTATTTTTTTATGAGCTCTGCACAGTGTTCACCTAAAGCTACCTGTAGAAGGTTGGTGGTGTTTTCCTGTTCCCATCACTACCGCAGGCAGCGAAATAAGCTACAAGTTAGTCTAGTGCGAGCTCTGCAGGGTTTTCAAATAAAGCTACCTGTAGAAGGTTGGTGGTGTTTTCCTGATCCTATCACTACCGCAGGCAGCAAAATAAGCTACAAGTTATTTTTTTGCAAGCTCTGCACAGTGTTCACCTAAAGCTACCTGTAGAAGGTTGGTGGTGTTTTCCTGATCATATCGCTACAGCAGGCAGCTAAATAAGCTACAAGTTATTTTGCGAGCTCTGCACAGTGTTCACCTAAAGCTGCCTGTAGAAGGTTGGTGGTGTTTTCCTGATCCTATCACTATCGCTGGCAGCTAAATAAGCTACAAGTTAGTGTAGTGCGAGCTCTGCACAGTGTTCAGCTTAAGCTAGCTGTAGAAGGTTGGTGGTGTTTTCCTGATCCTATCACTACCGCAGGCAACTAAATAAGCTACAAGTTAGTGTAGTGCGAGCTCTGCACAGTGTTCAGCTTAAGCTACCTGTAGAAGGTTGGTGCTGTTTTCCTAATCACATCAATACCGCAGGCAGCTAAATAAGCTTCAAGTTATTTTTTTGCGAGCTCTGCACAGTGTTCACCTAAAGCTTCCTGTAGAAGGTTGGTGGTGTTTTCATGATCCTATCACTACCGCAGGCAGCTAAATAAGCTACAAGTTAGTTTTTTGTGAGCTCTACACAGTGTTCACCTAAAGCTACCTGTAGAAGGTTGGTGGTGTTTTCCTGATCCTATCACTACTGCAGGCAGCTAAATAAACTACAAGTTAGTGTAGTGCATCCTCCTCACAGTGTTCAGCTAAAACTACCAGTTAGTGTAGTGCAACGTCTGCGCAGTGTTCACCTAAAGCTACCTGTAGAAGGTTGGTGGTGTTTTCCTAATCCTATCACTACAGCAGGCAGCTAAATAAGCTACAAGTTAGTGGATTTCAAGCTCTGCACAGTGTTCAGCTAAAGCTACCTCTAGAAGGTTGCTGGTGTTTTCCTGATCCTATCACTACCGCAGGCAGCTAAATAAGCTACAAGTTATTTTTTTGCGAGCTCTGCACAGTGTTCAACTAAAGCTACCTGTAGAAGGTTGGTGGTGTTTTCCTGATCATATCACTACAGCAGGCAGCCAAATAAGCTACAAGTTATTTTGCGAGCTCTGCACAGTGTTCACCTAAAGCTGCCTCTGGAAGGTTGGTGGTGTTTTCCTGATCCTATCACTATCGCTGGCAGCTAAATAAGCTACAAGTTAATGTAGTGCGAGCTCTGCACAGTGTTCAGCTTAAGCAACCTGTAGAAGGTTGGTGGTGTTTTCCTGATCCTATCACTACCGCAGGAAGCTAAATAAGCTACAATTAGTGTAGTGCGTGCTCCTCACAGTGTTCAGCTAAAACTACAAGTTAGTGTAGTGCGAGCTCTGCACAGTGTTCAGCTAAAGCTACCTGTAGAAGGTTGGTGGTGTTTTCCTGATCCTATCACTACCGCAGGCAGCTAAAAAAGCTACTAGTTAGTGTAGTGCGAGCTCTGCACAATGTTCACCTAAAGCTACCTGTAGAAGGTTGGTGGTGTTTTCTTGATCCTATCACTACCGCAGGCAGCTAAATAAGCTACAAGTTATTTTTTTGTGAGCTCTGCACAGTGTTCACCTAATGCTACCTGTAGAAGGTTGGTGGTGTTTTCCTGATCCCATCACTACCGCAGGCAGCGAAATAAGCTACAAGTTAGTCTAGTGCGAGCTCTGCAGGGTGTTCAAATAAAGCTACCTGTAGAAGGTTGGTGGTGTTTCCTGATCCTATCACTACCGCAGGCAGCTAAATAAGCTACAAGTTAGTGTAGTGCGAGCTCTGCACAGTGTTCAGCTAAAGCTACCTGTAGAAGGTTGGTGGTGTTTTCCTGATCCCATCACTACTGCAGGCAACTAAATAAGCTAAGAGTTAGTGTAGTGTGAGCTCTGCACAGTGTTCAGCTAAAGCTACCTGTAGAAGGTTGGTGGTGTTTTCGTGATCCTATCACTACCGCAGGCAGCTAAATAAGCTACAAGTTAGTTTTTTGCGAGCTCTGCACAGTGTTCACCTAAAGCTACCTGTAGAAGGTTGGTGGTGTTTTCGTGATCCTATCACTACCGCACGCAGCTAAATAAGCTACGAGTTAGTTTTTTGTGAGCTCTACACAGTGTTCACCTAAAGCTACCTGTAGAAGGTTGGTGGTGTTTTCCTGATCCTATCACTACCGCAGGCAGCTAGATAAGCTACAAGTTAGTGTAGTGCATCCTCCTCACAATATTCAGCTAAACCTACAAGTTAGTGTAGCGCGAGCTCTGCACAGTGTTCACCTAAAGCTACCTGTAGAAGGTTGGTGGTGTTTTCCTGATTTTATCACTACCGCAGGCAGCTGAATAAGCTACAAGTTAAATATTTTGCGAGCTCTGCACAGTGTTCAGCTAAAGCTACCTGTAGAAGGTTGGCGGTGTTTTCCTGATCCTATCACTACCACAGGCAGCTAAATAAGCTACAAGTTAGTGTAGTGCATCCTCCTCACAGTGTTCAGCTAAATCTACAAGTTAGTGTAGTGCGAGCTCTGCATAGTGTTCAGCTAAAGCTACCTGTAGAAGGTTGGTGGTGTTTTCCTGATCCTATCACTACCGCAGGCAGCTAAATAAGCTACAAGTTAGTGTAGTGTGAGCTCTGCACAGTGTTCAGCTAAAGCTACTGTAGAAGGTTGGTGGTGTTTTCCTGATCCTATCACTACCGCAGGCAGCTAAATATGCTACAAGATAGTGTAGTGTGAGCTCTGCACAGTGTTCAGCTAAACCTACCTGTAGAAGGTTGGTGGGGTTTTCCTGATCCTATCACTACCGCAGGCAACTAAATAAGCCACAAGTTAGTGTAGTGCGAGCTCTGCACAGTGTTCAGCTAAGGATACCTGTAGAAGGTTGGTGGTGTTTTCCTGATCCTATCAATACTGCAGGCAGCTAAAGAAGCTACAAGTTATTTTTTTGCGAGCTCTGCACAGTGTTCACCTAAAGCTACCTGTAGAAGGTTGGTGGTGTTTTCCTAATCCTATCACTAAAGCAGGCAGCTAAATAAGCTACAAGTTATTTTTTTATGAGCTCTGCACAGTGTTCACCTAAAGCTACCTGTAGAAGGTTGGTGGTGTTTTCCTGATCCTATCACTACCGCAGGCAGCTAAATAAGCTACAAGTTATTTTTTTATGAGCTCTGCACAGTGTTCACCTAAAGCTACCTGTAGAAGTTTGGTGGTGTTTTCCTGTTCCCATCACTACCGCAGGCAGCGAAATAAGCTACAAGTTAGTCTAGTGCGAGCTCTGCAGGGTTTTCAAATAAAGCTACCTGTAGAAGGTTGGTGGTGTTTCCTGATCCTATCACTACCGCAGGCAGCTAAATAAGCTACAAGTTAGTGTAGTGCGAGCTCTGCACAGTGTTCAGCTAAAGCTACCTGTAGAAGGTTGGTGGTGTTTTCCTGATCCTATCAATACCGCAGGCAGCTAAATAAGCTACAAGTTATTATTTTGCGAGCTCTGCACAGTGTTCAGCTAAAGCTACCTGTAGAAGGTTGATGGTGTTTTCCTGATCCTATCACTATCGCAGGCAGCTAAATAAGCTACACGTTATTGTAGTGCGTCCTCCTCACAGTGTTCAGCTAAACCTACAAGTTAGTGTAGTGCGAGCTCTGCACAGTGTTCAGCTAAAGCTACCTGTAGAAGTTTGGTGGTGTTTTCCTGATCCTATCACTACCGCAGCCAACTAAATAAGCTACAAGTTAGTCTAGTGTGAGCTCTGCACAGTGTTCAGCTAAAGCTACCTGTAGAAGGTTGGTGGTGTTTTCCTGATCCTATCACTACCGCAGGCAGCTAAATAAGCTACAAGTTAAATATTTTGCGAGCTCTGCACAGTGTTCAGCTAAAGCTACCTGTAGAAGGTTGGCGGTGTTTTCCTGATCCTATCACTACCACAGGCAGCTAAATAAGCTACAAGTTAGTGTAGTGCGTCCTCCTCACAGTGTTCAGCTAAACCTACAAGTTAGTGTAGTGCGAGCTCTGCATAGTGTTCAGCTAAAGCTACCTGTAGAAGGTTGGTGGTGTTTTCCTGATCCTATCACTACCGCAGGCAGCTAAATAAGCTACAAGTTAGTGTAGTCTGAGCTCTGCACAGTGTTCAGCTAAAGCTACCTGTAGAAGGTTGGTGGTGTTTTCCTGATCCTATCACTACCGCAGGCAGCTAAATATGCTACAAGTTAGTGTAGTGTGAGCTCTGCACAGTGTTCAGCTAAACCTACCTGTAGAAGGTTGGTGGGCTTTTCCTGATTCTATCACTACCGCAGGCAGCTAAATAAGCTACAAGTTAGTGTAGTGTGAGCTCTTCACAGTGTTCAGCTAAAGATACCTGTAGAAGGTTGGTGGTGTTTTCCTGATCCTATCAATACTGCAGGCAGCTAAAGAAGCTACAAGTAGGGATGAGCCGAACACCCCCCGGTTCGGTTCGCACCAGAACCCGCGAACGGACCGCAAGTTCGCACGAACGTTAGAACCCCATTGACGTCTATGGGACTCGAACGTTCGAAATCAAAAGTGCTCATTTTAAAGGCTAATTTGCATGGTATTGTCCTAAAAAGGGTTTGGGGACCCGGGTCCTACCCCAGGGGACATGTATCAATGCAAAAAAAACTTTTAAAAACGGCCGTTTTTTCGGGAGCAGTGATTTTAATGATGCTTAAAGTAAAAAAAAAAAAGTGAAATATTCCTTTAAATATCGTACCTGGGGGGTGTCTATAGTATGCCTGTAAAGTGACGCGTGTTTCCCATGTTTAGAACAGTCCCTGCACCAAATGTCATTTTTAAAGGAAAAAATCTCATTTAAAACTGCTTGCGGGTTTAATGTCATGTCGGGTCATGGCAATATGGATGAAAATCAGTGAGACAAACGGCATGGGTACCCCCCAGTCCATTACCAGGCCCTTTGGGTCTTGTATGGATATTAAGGGGAACCCCGCACCCAAATTAAAATAAGGAAAGGTCCCTATATACTCTGAACAGCAGTATTCAGGCGGTGCAAACAAGACAGGGACTGTAGGTTTGTTGTTAAGTAGAATCTGTTTGTAATTTTGAACATTTTTAATGTGTTTAGTTCAGGCCAAAAAATCTTTTCTAAGCTTTTTGGAAAACATAGGGAAGGGTTATCACCCCTGTGACATTTGTTTTGCGTCTTTCCTCCTCTTCAGAAGATTTCACCTCACTTTTTTGTCCCAATGAAAAATGTTTTTGGAAAATTTGGGTTTTTTTGTGGAACAAGGATTGGAAAGCATCAGTGGAAAGGAGAAATTGTTTTCCCATATTAACTCTTACAGGAGAGAATTTCCCTTCCTTAGGGGTAGATTTCATCTCACTTCCTGTTGTCTCCTTCCGTTTGCAAGTAGGAGTCGTTTGTAAGTTAGATGTTTGAAAGTAGGGTCCTGCCCTATATACTCAGCAGAAATTTGGGCCTTAGGTGTTGCTGTGGCCAAAACACTGTAAGCCCTCACAGGGCCCTGCTGTGAAATATTAGATCAAGAATTGTAATTACATGCCCCTGTTGAACAGGAGCTGAAAAATTAGGCCTTAGGCACTGGTGCTGGTGCCACAACACTGCAACCCCTCACAGACACTCTAGTTGGAACGCAGGAACGAGCCCTGCTGCAAAGTATTGCATCAAAAATTGTAATTACACGCCCCTGTTAGACAGGGGCAGAAAAATTGGGTCTTAGGCACTGGTGCTGGTGCCACAACACTGCAACCCCTCACAGACACTCTAGTTGAAACGCAGGAACAAGCCCTGCTGCAAAGTATTGCATCAAAAATTGTAATTACACGCCCCTGTTAGACAGGGGCTGAAAAATTGGGTCTTAGGCACTGGTGCTGGTGCCACAACACTGCAACCCCTCACAGACACTCTAGTTGGAATGCAGGAACGAGCCCTGCTGCAAAGTATTACATCAAAAATTGTAATTACACGCCCCTGTTAAACAGGGGCTGAAAAATTGTGCCTTAGGCACTGGTGGTGGCGCCCAGAACCAAAAATGTTCTTACAAGCTATCAGCGTGATGATTGAGGAGGAAGAGGATAATTACTCAGGGATAGTCACTCAGCATCAGCATAGGCAGTCTTTGAAGGGATCTGAGATTTCAAAAAAAATTATTCGGTTACATCTGCATCAGGTGCTTGGTAGCTGGTGGTGATCCAAGACTGATTCATTTTTATGAAGGTCAGCCGATCGACCGAGTCAGTGGACAGACGCACCCTGTGATCGGTTACCACGCCTCCAGCAGCACTGAATGTGCGTTCCGAAAGAACGCTGGATGCAGGACAGGCCAGTAGCTCAATTGCATACTGTGCAAGCTCTGGCCAGTGATCCATCCTCAAGACCCAGTAACCCAGAGGATTTTCGGTGGGAAAGGTGTCCAAGTCTGATCTTGCCCCTAGGTATTCCTGCACCATGTAAAACAGACGCTGGCGATGGTTGCTGGAACCGATCATACCTTGGGGCTGCGGACCAAAAAATTGTCTGAACGCATCGGTCAGACGGCCACCTTCTCCACCGCTCCTTCTTTGACTGACCGAAGCCTCAGCAACACGTTGTCCAGAAACAGGAGTTTGTAACCTCCCAGTCTCTGGGAACGCGTTGCACAGACCTTTCTGCAAGGCCTCCCGAAGATGTTTCATCCTCTGCTCCCTCTGCGATGGCAAGATAAGGTCTGCAACCTTACCCTTGTAACGTGGATCAAGGAGGGTTGCCAGCCAGTATTGGTCCTTCTCCTTGATACCACGAATACGAGGATCCTTACGCAGGCTTTGCAGGATCAGGGAGGCCATGCAGCGTAGGTTTGCTGAGGCATTCGGTCCGGAGTCCTCTGGGTCACTAAGGACAACAACGTCCGCAGCCACCTCCTCCCAGCCACGTACAAGTCCATGTGTTCCTTGGGACTGATCCCTTAAAGACTGCTGATGCTGAGTGCCAGGCTCCACCTCCATACTGACACAATCTTCCTCCTCCTCCTCCTCCTCCTCCTCGTCCTCTTCCTGTGTGATCGGCGGGCACGCAGGAACACTGTCTGGATAAAGGGGGCCTTGAGAGCTAAGGAAGTCCTCCTCTTCCTGCCTCTGTTCTGCCTCAAGTGCCCTGTCCATTATTCCACGCAGCGTGTGCTCCAACAGGTGGACAAGGGGGACAGTGTCACTGATGCATGCACTGTCAGTGCTCACCATCCTCGTGGCCTCCTCGAATGGTGACAGGACAGTGCATGCATCCCTGATCATGGCCCACTGGCGTGGGGAAAAAAAACCAAGGTCCCCTGACCCTGTCCTGGTGCCATAGTCGCACAGGTACTCATTGATGGCCCTCTGCTGCGTGTGCAGCCGCTGCAGCATGGCCAACGTCGAGTTCCACCTGGTGGGCATGTCACAGATTAGGCGGTTCTTGGGCAGGTTAAACTCCTTTTGGAGGTCCGTCAGCCGAGCACTGGCATTATATGACCGGCGGAAATGCACAGAGACTTTCCTGGCCTGCCTCAGGACATCCTGTAAGCCCGGGTACCTGCCCAAGAACCGCTGCACCACCAAGTTAAGGACGTGAGCCAAACAGGGCACATGGGTCAGTTGTCCCTGTCGGAGGGCAGAGAGGAGGTTGGTGCCATTGTCGCAAACCACCATTCCTGCCTTAAGTTGGCGTGGCGTCAACCACCTCTGAACCTGCCCCTGCAGAGCTGACAGAACCTCTGCCCCAGTGTGGCTCCTGTCCCCCAAGCACACCAGCTCAAGCACCGCATGGCATCTTTTGGCCTGCGTACTTGTGTAGCCCCTTGAACGCCTACGGAGCACCGCTGGTTCCGAGGAAGAGGCCATGGAGGAAGAAGAAGAGGAGGGGGTGGAGGAGAGAGGTGTGTCACAATCAGCATTTTGGAGGCGTGGTGGCGGAACAACCTCCAACACTACTGCACCTTGTCCTGCATCCTTCCCAGCTGCCAGCAGAGTCACCCAATGCGCCGTGAAACTTAAGTAACGTCCCTGTCCATGCCTGCTGGACCATGAGTCAGCGGTAATATGCACCTTACCGCTGACCGCCCTGTCCAGCGAGGCATGGACATTGCCTTCCACATGCCGGTAGAGAGCCGGAATCGCCTTCCGTGAGAAAAAGTGGCGTTTGGGTACCTGCCACTGAGGAACCGCACATTCCACAAACTCACGGAAGGGGGCAGAGTCTACCAACTGAAAAGGCAGCAGTTGAAGTGCTAGCAATTTTGCCAAGCTAGCATTCAACCGCTGGGCATGTGGATGGCTGGGAGCAAACTTCTTTCGGCGGTGCAGCAGCTGGGGCAGGGAAATTTGCCTGGTACAATCTGACGTCGGTGTACCAAAAGCAGATTGCCCACAAGTACTTGGCTGTGACACACCTAATTCTACACCTTCATTCCTCTCACTGCAGGTCGCAGAGAGGACTGAAGGTCTAGTGGGGTTGGAAATCTCAGCTGATGAGGAGCAAGGAGAGATCGTCTTTGTTCTTTGGTGTGGGTCTTTTAGATACGCTTGCCAACGAACTGCATGGCAGGTCAACATATGTCTGGTCAAGCATGTGGTACCCAAGCGGGAGATGTTTTGGCCACGCGAGATACGCTTGAGACATATGTTGCAAATAGCAGCGGTGCGATCTGATGCACTCGTCTCAAAAAAGGCCCACACCAAAGAACTTTTTGAATAACGCGCAGAGACTGCAGCGCCCTGCACATGTGGAGCTTTGGGGTGTGATGCAGTCAATGTGCTGCCCTTAGGCTGGCCCCTGGAGGGCATCCTGCCTAGTTGGTGATGTGCCACCTCCTCCTCCTCCTCCTCCTCCTCCTCCTCTCTCCTATCAGGCACCCACGTTGAGTCAGTGACCTCATCATCCCCTCCCTCCTCATCACTGGAGCAAACCTGGCAGTATGCTGCAGCAGGGGGAGCATGACTGCCAGATTGCTGTCCTTCTTGGGCACCCCCTCTGTCCGTGCTCATGTTACTGCCTTCATTGAGCTCAGTATCATCATCAGAGCCTTCCAAACGCTGGGCATCCTCCTGGAGCATGTACCCAACACTGTGGTCAAACAGTTCGAGGGAATCCTCATGAGGACATGGTGGAGCTAGGGAAGGAGTCACTGATGACATTGAGCTGAGGGAAGAGGCCGCTGCTTTGCCAGACAAAGCACCCTGGGCATGGGTGAGAGAGGATGAGGAGGATGAGGACGGCTTGGTCATCCACTCGACCAAGTCTTCCGCATGTTGCGGCTCAACACGGCCAGCTGCCGAAAAAAAGGCCAAGCGTGTCCCATGGCCACGTGCTGATGAGGATGCACCGTCTCCACGACCAGCACTAGACACAGAGCCTGCTTGCCCTCTCTTATTGGCTTGTGACTGTCTGCCTCTCCTTCTTGGCCTTCCAGACATACTAATGGCCTGTAGCTGCACTAAGCTGGGATAGAACACCTGTAATTTTCTTCAGGTAGCTTTATATACTGTAACCAGACAAGCCTGCCTGTCAGTAGGAAGATAACAGGAACGGATCTAGCTGAACACTGTGAGCAGGACGTACTGCACTAAATGTATATAGCAGGAACGGATCTAGCTGAACACTGTGAGCAGGACGCACTGCACTGAATGTAAATACCAGGAACGGATCTAGCTGAACACTGTGAGCAGGACGCACTGCACTGAATGTAAATACCAGGAACGGATCTAGCTGAACACTGTGAGCAGGACGCACTGCACTGAATGTAAATAGTCTAGCTGCCTGACCGTGGTACTAATAGGATCAAAAAGAACACCTGTAATTTTCTTAAGGTAGCTTTATATACTGTAACCAGACAAGCCTGCCTGTCAGTAGGAAGATAACAGGAACGGATCTAGCTGAACACTGTGAGCAGGACACACTGTACTAAATGTAAATAGTCTAGCTGCCTGACCGTGTTACTAATAGGATCAAAAAGAACACCTGTAATTTTCTTAAGGTAGCTTTATATACTGTAACCAGACAAGCCTGCCTGTCAGTAGGAAGATAACAGGAACGGATCTAGCTGAACACTGTGAGCAGGACACACTGTACTAAATGTAAATAGTCTAGCTGCCTGACCGTGGTACTAATAGGATCAAAAAGAACACCTGTAATTTTCTTAAGGTAGCTTTATATACTGTAACCAGACAAGCCTGCCTGTCAGTAGGAAGATAACAGGAACGGATCTAGCTGAACACTGTGAGCAGGACACACTGTACTAAATGTAAATAGTCTAGCTGCCTGACCGTGGTACTAATAGGATCAAAAAGAACACCTGTAATTTTCTTCAGGTAGCTTTATATACTGTAACCAGACAAGCCTGCCTGTCAGTAGGAAGATAACAGGAACGGATCTAGCTGAACACTGTGAGCAGGACGTACTGCACTAAATGTATATAGCAGGAACGGATCTAGCTGAACACTGTGAGCAGGACGCACTGCACTGAATGTAAATAGCAGGAACGGATCTAGCTGAACACTGTGAGCAGGACGCACTGCACTGAATGTAAATAGCAGGAACGGATCTAGCTGAACACTGTGAGCAGGACGCACTGCACTGAATGTAAATAGCAGGAACGGATCTAGCTGAACACTGTGAGCAGGACGCACTGCACTGAATGTAAATAGCAGGAATGGATCTAGCTGAACACTGTGAGCAGGACGCACTGCACTGAATGTAAACAGCAGGAACGGATGTAGCTGAACACTGTGAGCAGGACGCACTGCACTGAATGTAAATAGCAGGAACGGATCTAGCTGAACACTGTGAGCAGGACGCACTGCACTGAATGTAAATAGCAGGAACGGATGTAGCTGAACACTGTGAGCAGGACGCACTGCACTAAATGTAAATACCAGGAACGGATCTAGCTGAACACTGTGAGCAGGACGCACTGCACTGAATGTAAATAGCAGGAACGGATCTAGCTGAACACTGTGAGCAGGACGCACTGCACTAAATGTAAATAGCAGGAACGGATCTAGCTGAACACTGTGAGCAGGACGCACTGCACTGAATGTAAATAGCAGGAACGGATCTAGCTGAACACTGTGAGCAGGACGCACTGCACTGAATGTAAATAGCAGGAACGGATCTAGCTGAACACTGTGAGCAGGACGCACTGCACTGAATGTAAATAGCAGGAACGGATCTAGCTGAACACTGTGAGCAGGACGCACTGCACTGAATGTAAATAGCAGGAACGGATCTAGCTGAACACTGTGAGCAGGACGCACTGCACTGAATGTAAATAGCAGGAACGGATCTAGCTGAACACTGTGAGCAGGACACACTGCACTGAATGTAAATAGCAGGAACGGATCTAGCTGAACACTGTGAGCAGGACGCACTGCACTGAATGTAAATAGCAGGAACGGATCTAGCTGAACACTGTGAGCAGGACGCACTGCACTGAATGTAAATAGCAGGAACGGATCTAGCTGAACACTGTGAGCAGGACACACTGCACTAAATGTAAATAGTCTAGATAGAAGATAACAGGAACGGATCTAGCTAAACTGAATACAGTGTATATATATATATGCAACACCTGGGATGCATATATATACACAATACACTGTAAGTGCAGCTAACTGACTGACTGTTCTGCCTAATCTATCTAACTCAAATCAAATGACACTGTCTCTCTCTCTCTCTATCTCTCAGCACACCGGAACACACACTACACAGGGCCGCCGTGCAGGCGGCCTTATATAGTGTGGGGTGTGTACTAAATCCCCTGAGCCATAAGTGGCCAAAGCCACCCTGGCTTTGGCCAATTACAGCTCTCTCTACTGACGGCGCTGTGATTGGCCAAGCATGCGGGTCATAGTGCATGCTTGGCCAATCATCAGCCAGCAATGCACTGCGATGCCGCAGTGAATTATGGGCCGTGACGCGCCACACGAATTTGGCGCGAACGGCCCATATCGTTCGCAATTCGACGGACGGTCGAACAGCCGATGTTCGAGTCGAACATGGGTTCGACTCGAACACGAAGCTCATCCCTAGCTACAAGTTATTTTTTTGCGAGCTCTGCACAGTGTTCACCTAAAGCTACCTGTAGAAGGTTGGTGGTGTTTTCCTAATCCTATCACTACAGCAGGCAGCTAAATAAGCTACAAGTTAGTGTTGTGTGAGCTCTGCACAGTGTTCAGCTAAAGCTACCTGTAGAAGGTTGGTGGTGTTTTCCTGATCCTATCACTTCCGCAGGTAGCTAAATAAGCTACAAGTTTTTTTTTTGTGAGATCTGCACAGTGTTCACCTAAAGCTACCTGTAGAAGGTTGGTGGTGTTTTCCTGATCCCATCACTACCGCAGGCAGCGAAATAAGCTACAAGTTAGTCTAGTGCGAGCTCTGCAGGGTGTTCAAATAAAGCTACCTGTAGAAGGTTGGTGGTGTTTCCTGACCCTTTCACTACCGCAGGCAGCTAAATAAGCTACAAGTTAGTGTAGTGCGAGCTCTGCACAGTGTTCAGCTAAAGCTACCTGTAGAAGGTTGGTGGTGTTTTCCTGATCCCATCACTACCGCAGGCAACTAAATAAGCTACAAGTTAGTGTAGTGTGAGCTCTGCACAGTGTTCAGCTAAAGCTACCTGTAGAAGGTTGGTGGTGTTTTCCTGATCCTATCACTACCGCAGGCAGCTAAATAAGCTACAAGTTAGTTTTTTGTGAGCTCTACACAGTGTTCACCTAAAGTTACCTGTAGAAGGTTGGTGGTGTTTTACTAATCCTATCACTACCGCAGGCAGCTAGATAAGCTACAAGTTAGTGTAGTGCGTCCTCCTCACAGTATTCAGCTAAACCTACAAGTTAGTGTAGTGCGAGCTCTGCACAGTGTTCACCTAAAGCTATATGTAGAAGGTTGGTGGTGTTTTCCTGATTTTATCACTACCGCAGGCAGCTAAATAAGCTACAAGTAAAAAATTTTGCGAGCTCTGCACAGTGTTCAGCTAAAGCTACCTGTAGAAGGTTGGCGGTGTTTTCCTGATCCTATCACTACCACAGGCAGCTAAATAAGCTACAAGTTAGTGTAGTGCGTCCTACTCACAGTGTTCAGCTAAACCTACAAGTTAGTGTAGTGCGAGCTCTGCATAGTGTTCAGCTAAAGCTACCTGTAGAAGGTTGGTGGTTTCCTGATCCTATCACTACCGCAGGCAGCTAAATAAGCTACAAGTTAGTGTAGTGTGAGCTCTGCACAGTGTTCAGCTAAAGCTACTTGTAGAAGGTTGGTGGTGTTTTCCTGATCCTATCACTACCGCAGGCAGCTAAATATGCTACAAGTTAGTGTAGTGTGAGCTCTGCACAGTGTTCAGCTAAACCTACCTGTAGAAGATTGGTGGGGTTTTCCTGATCCTATCACTACCGCAGTCAGCTAAATAAGCTACAAGTTAGTGTAGTGCGAGCTCTGCACAGTGTTCAGCTAAAGATACCTGTAGAAGGTTGGTGGTGTTTTCCTGATCCTATCAATATTGCAGGCAGCTAAAGAAGCTACAAGTTATTTTTTTGCGAGCTCTGCACAGTGTTCACCTAAAGCTACCTGTAGAAGGTTGGTGGTGTTTTCCTAATCCTATCACTACAGCAGGCAGCTAAATAAGCTACAAGTTAGTGTAGTTCAAGCTCTGCACAGTGTTCAGCTAAAGCTACCTGTAGAAGGTTGGTGGTGTTTTCCTGATCCTATCAATACCACAGGCTGCTAAATAAGCTACAAGTTAGTTTAGTGAGTCCTCCTCACAGTGTTCAGCTAAAACTACAAGTTAGTGTAGTGCGAGCTCTGCACAGTGTTCAGCTAAAGCTACCTGTAGAAGATTGGTGGTGTTTTCCTGATCCTATCACTACCGCAGGCAGCTAAATAAGCTACAAGTTAGTGTAGTGCGAGCTCTGCACAGTGTTCAGCTAAAGCTACCTGTAGAAGGTTGGTGGTGTTTTCTTGATCCTAACACTACCGCAGGCAGCTAAATAAGCTACAAGTTATTTTTTTGCGAGCTCTGCACAGTGTTCACCTAAAGCTACCTGTAGAAGGTTGGTGGTGTTTTCCTGATCCTATCACTACCGCAGGCAGCTAGATAAGCTACAAGTTAGTGTAGTGCGTCCTCCTCACAGTATTCAGCTAAACCTACAAGTTAGTGTAGTGCGAGCTCTGCACAGTGTTCACCTAAATCTATATGTAGAAGGTTGGTGGTGTTTTCCTGATTTTATCACTACCGCAGGCAGCTAAATAAGCTACAAGTTAAATATTTTGCGAGCTCTGCACAGTGTTCAACTAAAGCTACCTGTAGAAGGTTGGCGGTGTTTTCCTGATCCTATCACTACCGCAGGCAGCTAAATAAGCTACAAGTTATTTTTTTGCGAGCTCTGCACAGTGTTCACCTAAAGCTACCTGTAGAAGGTTGGTGGTGTTTTCCTGATCCTATCACTACCGCAGGCAGCTAGATAAGCTACAAGTTAGTGTAGTGCGTCCTCCTCACAGTATTCAGCTAAACCTACAAGTTAGTGTAGTGCGAGCTCTGCACAGTGTTCACCTAAAGCTATATGTAGAAGGTTGGTGGTGTTTTCCTGATTTTATCACTACCGCAGGCAGCTAAATAAGCTACAAGTTAAATATTTTGCAAGCTCTGCACAGTGTTCAGCTAAAGCTACCTGTAGAAGGTTGGCGGTGTTTTCCTGATCCTATCACTACCACAGGCAGCTAAATAAGCTACAAGTTAGTGTAGTGCGTCCTCCTCACAGTGTTCAGCTAAACCTACAAGTTAGTGTAGTGCGAGCTCTGCATAGTGTTCAGCTAAAGCTACCTGTAGAAGGTTGGTGGTGTTTTCCTGATCCTATCACTACCGCAGGCAGCTAAATAAGCTACAAGTTAGTGTAGTGTGAGCTCTGCACAGTGTTCAGCTAAAGCTACCTGTAGAAGGTTGGTGGTGTTTTCCTGATCCTATCACTACCGCAGGCAGCTAAATATGCTACAAGTTAGTGTAGTGTAAGCTCTGCACAGTGTTCAGCTAAACCTACCTGAAGAAGATTGGTGGGGTTTTCCTAAACCTATCACTACCGCAGGCAGCTAAATAAGCTACAAGTTAGTGTATTGCGAGCTCTGCACAGTGTTCAGCTATAGATACCTGTAGAAGGTTGGTGGTGTTTTCCTGATCCTATCAATACTGCAGGCAGCTAAAGAAGCTACAAGTTATTTTTTTGCGAGCTCTGCACAGTGTTTACCTAAAGCTACCTGTAGAAGGTTGGTGGTGTTTTCCTAATCCTATCACAACAGCAGGCAGCTAAATAAGCTACAAGTTAGTGTAGTTCAAGCTCTGCACAGTGTTCAGCTAAAGCTACCTGTAGAAGGTTGGTGGTGTTTTCCTGATCCTATCACTACCACAGGCAGCTTAATAAGCTACAAGTTAGTTTAGTGCGTCCTCCTCACAGTGTTCAGCTATAACTACAAGTTAGTGTAGTGCGAGCTCTGCACAGTGTTCAGCTAAAGCTACCTGTAGAAGGTTGGTGGTGTTTTCTTGATCCTATCACTACCGCAGGCAGCAAAATAAGCTACCAGTTAGTGTAGTGATTCCATCTCACAGTATTCAGCTACACCTACAAGTTCGTGTAGTGCGAGCTCTGCACAGTGATCACCTAAAGCTACCTGTAGAAGGTTGGTGGTGTTTTCCTGATCCTATCACTACCGCAGGCAGCTAAATAAGCTACAAGTTATTATTTTGCGAGGTCTGCACAGTGTTCAGCTAAAGCTACCTATAGAAGGTTGGTGGTGTTTTCCTGATCCTATCACTAGCGCAGGCAGCTAAATAAGCTACACGTTAGTGTAGTGCGTCCTCCTCACAGTGTTCAGCTAAACCTACAAGTTAGTGTAGTGCGAGCTCTGCACAGTGTTCATCTATAGCTACCTGTAGAAGGTTGGTGGTGTTTTCCTGATCCTATCACTACCGCAGGCAGCTAAATAAGCTACAAGATATTTTTTTGCGAGCTCTGCACAGTGTTCACCTAAAGCTACCTGTAGAAGGTTGGTGGTGTTTTCCTGATCCTATCACTACAGCAGGCAGCTAAATAAGCTACAAGTTATTTTTTTGCGAGCTCTGCACAGTGTTCACCTAAACCTACCTGTAGAAGGTTGGTGGTGTTTTCCTGATCCTATCATTACCGCAGGCAGCTAAATCAGCTACAAGTTAGTATAGTGTGGGCTCTGCACAGTGTTCAGCTAAATCTACCTGTAGAAGGTTGGTGGTGTTTTTCTAAACCTATCACTACCACAGGCAGCTAAATAAGCTACAAGTTAGTGTAGTGCGTCCTCCTCACAGTGTTCAGCTAAACCTACAAGTTAGTGTAGTGCGAGCTCTGCACAGTGTTCAGCTAAAGCTACCTGTAGAAGATTGGTGGTGTTTTCCTGATCCTATCACTACCGCAGGCAGCTAAATAAGCTACAAGTTAGTGTAGTGCGAGCTCTGCACAGTGTTCAGCTAAAGCTACCTGTAGAAGGTTGGTGGTGTTTTCTTGATCCTATCACTACCGCAGGCAGCAAAATAAGCTACAAGTTAGTGTAGTGATTCCATCGCACAGTATTCAGCTACACCTACAAGTTCGTGTAGTGCGAGCTCTGCACAGTGATCACCTAAAGCTACCTGTAGAAGGTTGGTGGTGTTTTCCTGATCCTATCACTACCGCAGGCAGCTAAATAAGCTACAAGTTATTATTTTGCGAGCTCTGCACAGTGTTCAGCTAAAGCTACCTGTAGAAGGTTGGTGGTGTTTTCCTGATCCTATCACTACCGCAGGCAGCTAAATAAGCTACACATTAGTGTAGTGCGTCCTCCTCACAGTGTTCAGCTAAACCTACAAGTTAGTGTAGTGCGAGCTCTGCACAGTGTTCATCTAAAGCTACCTGTAGAAGGTTGTTGGTGTTTTCCTGATCCTATCACTACTGCAGGCAGGTAAATAAGCTACAAGATATTTTTTTGCGAGCTCTGCACAGTGTTCACCTAAAGCTACCTGTAGAAGGTTGGTGGTGTTTTCCTGATCCTATCACTACCGCAGGCAGCTAAATAAGCTACACATTAGTGTAGTGCGTCCTCCTCACAGTGTTCAGCTAAACCTACAAGTTAGTGTAGTGCGAGCTCTGCACAGTGTTCATCTAAAGCTACCTGTAGAAGGTTGGTGGTGTTTTCCTGATCCTATCACTACCGCAGGCAGCTAAATCAGCTACAAGTTAGTGTAGTGTGGGCTCTGCACAGTGTTCAGCTAAATCTACCTGTAGAAGGTTGGTGGTGTTTTTCTGATCCTATCACTACCACAGGCAGCTAAATAAGCTACAAGTTAGTGTAGTGCGTCCTCCTCACAGTGTTCAGCTAAACCTACAAGTTAGTGTAGTGCGAACTCTGCACAGTGTTCAGCTTAAGCTACCTGTAGAAGATTGGTTGTGTTTTCCTGATCCTATCACTACCGCAGGCAGCTAAATAAGCTACAAGTTAGTGTAGTGTGAGCTCTGCACAGTGTTCAGCTAAAGCTACCTGTAGAAGGTTGGTGGTGTTTTCCTGATCCTATCACTACCGCAGGCAGCTAAATAAGCAACAAGTTAGTGTAGTGCATCCTCCTCACAGTATTCAGCTAAACCTACAAGTTAGTGTAGTGCGAGCTCTGCACAGTGTTCACCTAAAGCTACCTGTAGAAGGTTGGTGGTGTTTTCCTGATCCTATCACTACCGCAGGCAGCTAAATAAGCTACAAGTTAAATATTTTGCAAGCTCTGCACAGTGTTCAGCTAAAGCTACCTGTAGAAGGTTGGTGGTGTTTTCCTGATCCTATCACTACCACAGGCAGCTAAATAAGCTACAAGTTAGTGTAGTGCATCCTCCTCACAGTGTTCAGCTAAACCTACAAGTTAGTGTAGTGCGAGCTCTGTACAGTGTTCAGCTAAAGCTACCTGTAGAAGGTTGGTGGTTTTTTCCTGATCCTATCACTACCGCAGGCAGCTAAATAAGCTACAAGTTCGTGTAGTGCGAGCTCTGCACAGTGATCACCTAAAGCTACCTGTAGAAGGTTGGTGGTGTTTTCCTGATCCTATCACTACCGCAGGCAGCTAAATAAGCTACAAGTTATTATTTTGCGAGCTCTGCACAGTGTTCAGCTAAAGCTACCTTTAGAAGGTTGGTGGTGTTTTCCTGATCCTATCACTACCGCAGGCAGCTAAATAAGCTACACATTAGTGTAGTGCGTCCTCCTCACAGTGTTCAGCTAAACCTACAAGTTAGTGTAGTGCGAGCTCTGCACAGTGTTCATCTAAAGCTACCTGTAGAAGGTTGATGGTGTTTTCCTGATCCTATCACTACCGCAGCCAACTAAATAAGCTACAAGTTATTTTTTTTGCGAGCTCTGCACAGTGTTCACCTAAACCTACCTGTAGAAGGTTGGTGGTGTTTTCCTGATCCTATCACTACCGCAGGCAGCTAAATCAGCTACAAGTTAGTGTAGTGTGGGCTCTGCACAGTGTTCAGCTAAATCTACCTGTAGAAGGTTGGTGGTGTTTTTCTGATTCTATCACTACCACAGGCAGCTAAATAAGCTACAAGTTAGTGTAGTGCGTCCTCCTCACAGTGTTCAGCTAAACCTACAAGTTAGTGTAGTGCGAACTCTGCACAGTGTTCAGCTTAAGCTACCTGTAGAAGATTGGTGGTGTTTTCCTGATCCTATCACTACCGCAGGCAGCTAAATAAGCTACAAGTTAGTGTAGTGTGAGCTCTGCACAGTGTTCAGCTAAAGCTACCTGTAGAAGGTTGGTGGTGTTTTCCTGATCCTATCACTACCGCAGGCAGCTAAATAAGCTACAAGTTAGTGTAGTGCATCCTCCTCACAGTATTCAGCTAAACCTACAAGTTAGTGTAGTGCGAGCTCTGCACAGTGTTCACCTAAAGCTACCTGTAGAAGGTTGGTGGTGTTTTCCTGATCCTATCACTACCGCAGGCAGCTAAATAAGCAACAAGTTAAATATTTTGCGAGCTCTGCACAGTGTTCAGCTAAAGCTACCTGTAGAAGGTTGGTGGTGTTTTCCTGATCCTATCACTACCACAGGCAGCTAAATAAGCTACAAGTTAGTGTAGTGCGTCCTCCTCACAGTGTTCAGCTAAACCTACAAGTTAGTGTAGTGCGAGCTCTGTACAGTGTTCAGCTAAAGCTACCTGTAGAAGGTTGGTGGTTTTTTCCTGATCCTATCACTACCGCAGGCAGCTAAATAAGCTACAAGTTAGTGTAGTGTGAGCTCTGCACAGTGTTCAGCTAAAGCTACCTGTAGAAGGTTGGTGGTGTTTTCCTGATCATATCACTACAGCAGGCAGCCAAATAAGCTACAAGTTATTTTGCGAGCTCTGCACAGTGTTCACCTAAAGCTGCCTGTAGAAGGTTGGTGGTGTTTTCCTGATCCTATCACTACCGCAGGCAGCTAAATAAGCTACAAGTTAGTGTAGTGTGAGCTCTGCACAGTGTTCAGCTAAAGCTACCTGTAGAAGGTTGGTGGTGTTTTCCTGATCCTATCACTACCGCAGGCAGCTAAATAAGCTACAAGTTAGTGTAGTGTGAGCTCTGCACAGTGTTCAGCTAAAGCTACCTGTAGAAGGTTGGTGGTGTTTTCCTGATCCTATCACTATCGCTGGCAGCTAAATAAGCTACAAGTTAGTGTAGTGCGAGCTCTGCACAGTGTTCAGCTTAAGCTACCTGTAGAAGGTTGGTGGTGTTTTCCTGATCCTATCACTACCGCAGGCAACTAAATAAGCTAAAAGTTAGTCTAGTGTGAACTCTGCACAGTGTTCAGCTAAACTACCTGTAGAAGGTTGGTGGTGTTTTCCTGATCCTATCAATACCGCAGGCAGCTAAATAAGCTACAAGTTATTTTTTTGCAAGCTCTGCACAGTGTTCACCTAAAGCTACCTGTAGAAGGTTGGTGGTGTTTTACTGATCCTATCACTACCGCAGGCAGCTAAATAAGCTACAATTAGTGTAGTGCGTGCTCCTCACAGTGTTCAGCTAAAACTACAAGTTAATGTACTGCAAGCTCTGCACAGTGTTCAGCTAAAGCTACCTGTAGAAGGTTGGTGTTGTTTTCCTGATCCTATCACTACCGCAGGCAGCTAAATAAGCTACAAGTTAGTGTAGTGCGAGCTCTGCACAGTGTTCAGATTAAGCTACCTGTAGAAGGTTGGTGGTGTTTTCTTGATCCTATCACTACCGCAGGCAGCTAAATAAGCTACAAGTTATTTTTTTGCGAGCTCTGCACAGTGTTCACCTAAAGCTACCTGTAGAAGGTTGGTGGTGTTTTCCTGATCCCATCACTACCGCAGGCAGCAAAATAAGCTACAAGTTAGCCTAGTGCGAGCTCTGCAGGGTGTTCAAATAAAGCTACCTGTAGAAGATTGGTGGGGTTTTCCTGATGCTATCACTACCGCAGGCAGCTAAATAAGCTACAAGTTAGTGTAGTGTGAGCTCTGCAGAGTGTTCAGCTAAAGCTACCTGTAGAAGGTTGGTGGTGTTTTCCTGATCCTATCACTACCGCAGGCAGCTAAATAAGCTACAAGTTATTATTTTGCGAGCTCTGCACAGTGTTCAGCTAAAGCTACCTGTAGAAGGTTGGTGGTGTTTTCCTGATCCTATCACTACCGCTGGCAGCTAAATAAGCTACAAGTTAGTGTAGTGCGAGCTCTGCACAGTGTTCAGCTAAAGTTACCTGTAGAAGGTTGGTGGTGTTTTCCTGATCCCATCACTACCGCAGGCAGCGAAATAAGCTACAAGTTAGTCTAGTGCGAGCTCTGCAGGGTGTTCAAATAAAGCTACCTGTAGAAGGTTGGTGGTGTTTCCTTATCCTATCACTACCGCAGGCAGCTAAATAAGCTACAAGTTAGTGTAGTGCGTCCTCCTCACAGTGTTCAACTAAACCTACAAGTTAGTGTAGTGCGAACTCTGCACAGTGTTCAGCTAAAGCTACCTGTAGAAGATTGGTGGGGTTTTCCTGATGCTATCACTACCGCAGGCAGCTAAATAAGCTACAAGTTAGTGTAGTGTGAGCTCTGCACAGTGTTCACTTAAAGCTACCTGTAGAAGGTTGGTGGTGTTTTCCTGATCCTATCACTACAGCAGGCAGCTAAATAAGCTACAAGTTATTTTTTTGCGAGCTCTGCACAGTGTTCAGCTAAAGCTACCTATAGAAGATTGGTGGTGTTTTCCTGATCCTATCACTACCGCAGGCAGCTAAATAAGCTACAAGTTAGAGTAGTGCGTCCTCTTCACAGTATTCAGCTAAACCTACAAGTTAGTGTAGTGCGAGCTCTGCACAGTGTTCACCTAAAGCTACCTGTAGAAGGTTGGTGGTGTTTTCCTGATCCTATCACTACCACAGGCAGCTAAATAAGCTACAAGTTATTATTTTGCGAGCTCTGCACAGTGTTCAGCTAAAGCTACCTGTAGAAGGTTGGTGGTGTTTTTCTGATCCTATCACTACCACAGGCAGCTAAATAAGCTACAAGTTAGTGTAGTGCGAACTCTGCACAGTGTTAAGCTAAAGATACCTGTAGAAGGTTGGTGGTGTTTTCCTGATCTCATCACTACCGCAGGCAGCGAAATAAGCTACAAGTTACTGTAGTGCGAGCTCTGCAGGGTGTTCAAATAAAGCTACCTGTAGAAGGTTGGTGGTGTTTCCTGATCCTATCACTACCGCAGGCAGCAAAATAAGCTACAAGTTAGTGTAGTGCGAGCTCTGCACAGTGTTCAGCTAAAGCTACCTGTAGAAGGTTGGTGGTGTTTTCCTGATCCTATCACTACCGCAGGCAGCTAAATAAGCTACAAGTTATTTTTTTGCGAGCTCTGCACAGTGTTCACCTACAGCTACCTGTAGAAGGTTGGTGGTGTTTTCCTGATCCTATCACTACAGCAGGCAGCTAAATAAGCTACAAGTTTTTTTTTTGCGAGCTCTACACAGTGTTCACCTAAAGCTACCTGTAGAAGGTTGGTAGTGTTTTTTTGATCCTATCACTACTGCAGGCAGCTAAATAAGCTACAAGTTAGTTTTTTTTGCAAGCTCTGCACAGTGTTCACCTAAAGCTACCTATAGAAGGTTGGTGGTGTTTTCCTGATCCTATCACTACCACATGCAGCTAAATAAGCTACAAGCTAGTGTAGTGCGTCCTCCTCACAGTGTTCAGCTAAACCTACAAGTTAGTGTAGTGCGAACTCTGCACAGTGTTCAGCTAAAGCTACCTGTAGAAGATTGGTGGTGTTTTCCTGATCCTATAACTACCGCAGGCAGCTAAATAAGCTACAAGTTAGTGTTGTGTGAGCTCTGCACAGTGTTCAGCTAAAGCTACCTGTAGAAGGTTGGTGGTGTTTTCCTGATCCTATCACTACCGCAGGCAGCTAAATAAGCTACAAGTTAGTGTAGTGCGTCCTCCTCACAGTATTCAGCTAAACCTACAAGTTAGTGTAGTGCGAGCTCTGCACAGTGTTCACCTAAAGCTACCTGTAGAAGGTTGGTGGTGTTTTCCTGATACTATCACTACCGCAGGCAGCTAACTAAGCTACAAGTTAAATATTTTGCGAGCTCTGCACAGTGTTCAGCTAAAGCTACCTGTAGAAGGTTGGTGGTGTTTTCCTGATCCTATCACTACCACAGGCAGCTAAATAAGCTACAAGTTAGTGTAGTGCGTCCTCCTCACAGTGTTCAGCTAAACCTACAAGTTAGTGTAGTGCGAGCTCTGCACAGTGTTCAGCTAAAGCTACCTGTAGAAGGTTGGTGGTGTTTTCCTGATCCTATCACTACCGCAGGCAGCTAAATAAGCTACAAGTTAGTGTAGTGTGAGCTCTGCACAGTGTTCAGCTAAACCTACCTGTAGAAGGTTGGTGGGGTTTTCCTGATCCTATCACTACAGCAGGCAGCTAAATAGGCTACAAGTTAGTGTAGTGC
This sequence comes from Lithobates clamitans, assembly GCA_037952925.1. Lineage (NCBI taxonomy): Eukaryota > Metazoa > Chordata > Amphibia > Anura > Ranidae > Lithobates > Lithobates clamitans. The sequence continues at coordinate 2,543,635 of JBBGZY010001452.1, read as the reverse complement.
GAGCTCTGCACAGTGTTCAGCTAAAGATACCTGTAGAAGGTTGGCGGTGTTTTCCTGATCCTATCAATACCGCAGGCAGCTAAATAAGCTACAAGTTATTTTTTTTCGAGCTCTGCACAGTGTTCACCTAAAGCTACCTGTAGAAGGTTGGTGGTGTTTTCCTAATCCTATCACTACAGCAGGCAGCTAAATAGGCTACAAGTTAGTGTATTTCAAGCTCTGCACAGTGTTCAGCTAAAGCTACCTGTAGAAGGTTGGTGGTGTTTTCCTGATCCTATCACTACCGCAGGCAGCTAAATAAGCTACAAGTTATTTTTTTGCGAGCTCTGCACAGTGTTCAGCTAAAGCTACCTGTAGAAGGTTGGTGGTGTTTTCCTGATCCTATCACTACCACAGGCAGCTAAATAAGCTACAAGTTAGTGTAGTGCGTCCTCCTCACAGTGTTCAGCTAAACCTACAAGTTAGTGTAGTGCGAACTCTGCACAGTGTTCAGCTAAAGCTACCTGTAGAAGATTGGTGGTGTTTTCCTGATCCTATCACTACCGCAGGCAGCTAAATAAGCTACAAGTTAGTTTTTTGTGAGCTCTACACAGTGTTCACTTAAAGCTACCTTTAGAAGGTTGGTGGTGTTTTCCTGATCCTATCACTACTGCAGGCAGCTAAATAAGCTACAAGTTTGTGTAGTGTGAGCTCTGCACAGTGTTCAGCTAAAGCTACCTGTAGAAGGTTGGTGGTGTTTTCCTGATCCTATCGCTGGCAGCTAAACAAGCTACAAGTTAGTGTAGTGCGAGCTCTGCACAGTGTTCAGCTTAAGCTACCTGTAGAAGGTTGGTGGTGTTTTCCTGATCCTATCACTACCGCAGGCAGCTAAATAAGCTACAAGTTATTTTTTTGCGAGCTCTGCACAGTGTTCACCTACAGCTACCTGTAGTAGGTTGGTGGTGTTTTCCTGATCCTATCACTACAGCAGGCAGCTAAATAAGCCACAAGTTATTTTTTTGCGAGCCCTGCACAGTGTTCACCTAAAGCTACCTGTAGAAGGTTGGTAGTGTTTTTCTGATCCTATCACTACCGCAGGCAGCTAAATAAGCTACAAGTTAGTTTTTTTTGCGAGCTCTGCACAGTGTTCACCTAAAGCTACCTGTAGAAGGTTGGTGGTGTTTTCCTGATCCTATCACTACCACAGGCAGCTAAATAAGCTACAAGTTAGTGTAGTGCATCCTCCTCACAGTGTTCAGCTAAACCTACAAGTTAGTGTAGTGCGAACTCTGCACAGTGTTCAGCTACAGCTACCTGTAGAAGATTGGTGGTGTTTTCCTGATCCTATCACTACCGCAGGCAGCTAAATAAGCTACAAGTTAGTGTTGTGTGAGCTCTGCACAGTGTTCAGCTAAAGCTACTTGTAGAAGGTTGGTGGTGTTTTCCTGATCCTATCACTACCGCAGGCAGCTAAATAAGCTACAAGGTATTTTTTTGCGAGCTCTGCACAGTGTTCACCTAAAGCTACCTGTAGAAGGTTGGTGGTGTTTTCCTGATCCTATCACTACCGCAGGCAGCTAAATAAGCTACAAGTTTGTGTAGTGTGAGCTCTGCACAGTGTTCAGCTAAAGCTACCTGTAGAAGGTTGGTGGTGTTTTCCTGATCCTATCACTATCGCTGGCAGCTAAATAAGCTACAAGTTAGTGTAGTGCGAGCTCTGCACAGTGTTCAGCTTAAGCTACCTGTAGAAGGTTGGTGGTGTTTTCCTGATCCTATCACTACCGCAAGCAACTAAATAAGCTACAAGTTAGTGTAGTGTGAGCTCTGCACAGTGTTCAGCTAAAGCTACCTGTAGAAGGTTGGTGGTGTTTTCCTGATCCTATCAATACCGCAGGCAGCTAAATAAGCTACAAGTTATTTTTTTGCGAGCTCTGCACAGTGTTCACCTAAAGCTACCTATAGAAGGTTGGTGGTGTTTTCCTGATCCTATCACTACCGCAGGCAGCTAAATAAGCTACAAGTTAGTTTTCCGTGAGCTCTACACAGTGTTCACCTAAAGCTACCTGTAGAAGGTTGGTGGTGTTTTCCTGATCCTACCACTACTGCAGGCAGCTAAAAAAACTACAAGTTAGTGTAGTGCGTCCCCCTCACAGTGTTCAGCTAAAACTACAAGTTAGTGTAGTGCGACCTCTGCACATTGTTCAGCTAAATCTGCCTTTAGAAGGTTGGTGGTGTTTTCTTGATCCTATCACTACCACAGGCAGCTAAATAAGCTACAAGTTAGTGTAGTGCGTCCTCCTCACAGTGTTCAGCTAAACCTACAAGTTAGTGTAGTGTGAGCTCTGCACAGTGTTCAGCTAAAGCTACCTGTAGAAGGTTGGTGGTGTTTTCCTGATCCTATCACTACTGCAGGCAGCTAAAAAAGCTACAAGTTATTTTTTTGCGAGCTCTGCACAGTGTTCACCTAAAGCTACCTGTAGTAGGTTGGTGGTGTTTTCCTGATCCTATCACTACCACAGGCAGCAAAATAAGCTACAAGTTAGTGTAGTGAGTCCATCTCACAGTATTCAGCTACACCTACAAGTTCGTGTAGTGCGAGTTCTGCACAGTGATCACCTAAAGCTACCTGTAGAAGGTTGTGGGGTTTTCCTGATCCTATCACTACCGCAGGCAGCTAAATAAGCTACACGTTAGTGTAGTGCGTCCTCCTCACTGTGTTCAGCTAAACCTACAAGTTATTTTTTTTCGAGCTCTGCACAGTGTTCAGCTAAAGCTACCTGTAGAAGGTTGGTGGTGTTTTCCTGATCCTATCACTACCGCAGGCAGCTAAATAAGCTACAAGTTATTTTTTTGCGAGCTCTGCACAGTGTTCACCTAAAGCTACCTGTAGTAGGTTGGTGGTGTTTTCCTGATCCTATCACTACCGCAGGCAGCCAAATAAGCTACAAGTTATTTTTTTGCAAGCTCTGCACAGTGTTCACCTAAAGCTACCTGTAGAAGGTTGGTGGTGTTTTCCTGATCATATCACTACAGCAGGCAGCTAAATAAGCTACAAGTTATTTTGCGAGCTCTGCACAGTGTTCTCCTAAAGCTGCATGTAGAAGGTTGGTGGTGTTTTCCTGATCCTATCAATACTGCAGGCAGCTAAATAAGCTACAAGTTTGTGTAGTGTGAGCTCTGCACAGTGTTCAGCTAAAGCTACCTGTAGAAGGTTGGTGGTGTTTTCCTGATCCTATCACTATCGCTGGCAGCTAAATAAGCTACAAGTTAGTGTAGTGCGAGCTCTGCACAGTGTTCAGCTAAAGCTACCTGTAGAAGGTTGGTGGTGTTTTCCTGATCCTATCACTACCGCAGGCAACTAAAAAAGCTACAAGTTATTTTTTTGCGAGCTCTGCACAGTGTTCAACTAAAGCTACCTGTAGTAGGTTGGTGGTGTTTTCCTGATCCTATCACTACCACAGGCAGCAAAATAAGCTACAAGTTAGTGTAGTGAGTCCATCTCACAGTGTTCAGCTAAACCTACAAGTTAGTGTAGTGTGAGCTCTGCACAGTGTTCAGCTAAAGCTACCTGTAGAAGGTTGGTGGTGTTTTCCTGATCCTATCACTACTGCAGGCAGCTAAAAAAGCTACAAGTTATTTTTTTGCGAGCTCTGCACAGTGTTCACCTAAAGCTACCTGTAGTAGGTTGGTGGTGTTTTCCTGATCCTATCACTACCACAGGCAGCAAAATAAGCTACAAGTTAGTGTAGTGAGTCCATCTCACAGTATTCAGCTACACCTACAAGTTCGTGTAGTGCGAGTTCTGCACAGTGATCACCTAAAGCTACCTGTAGAAGGTTGGTGGTGGTTTCCTGATCCTATCACTACTGCAGGCAGCTAAATAAGCTACAAGTTATTATTTTGCGAGCTCTGCACAGTTTTCAGCTAAAGCTACCTGTAGAAGGTTGGTGGTGTTTTCCTGATCCTATCACTACCGCAGGCAGCTAAATAAGCTACACGTTAGTGTAGTGCGTCCTCCTCACTGTGTTCAGCTAAACCTACAAGTTATTTTTTTGCGAGCTCTGCACAGTGTTCAGCTAAAGCTACCTGTAGAAGGTTGGTGGTGTTTTCCTGATCCTATCACTACCGCAGGCAGCTAAATAAGCTACAAGTTATTTTTTTGCGAGCTCTGCACAGTGTTCACCTAAAGCTACCTGTAGAAGGTTGGTGGTGTTTTCCTGATCCTATCACTACCGCAGGCAGCCAAATAAGCTACAAGTTATTTTTTTGCAAGCTCTGCACAGTGTTCACCTAAAGCTACCTGTAGAAGGTTGGTGGCGTTTTCCTGATCATATCACTACAGCAGGCAGCTAAATAAGCTACAAGTTATTTTGCGAGCTCTGCACAGTGTTCACCTAAAGCTGCATGTAGAAGGTTGGTGGTGTTTTTCTGATCCTATCACTACTGCAGGCAGCTAAATAAGCTACAAGTTTGTGTAGTGTGAGCTCTGCACAGTGTTCAGCTAAAGCTACCTGTAAAAGGTTGGTGGTGTTTTCCTGATCCTATCACTATCGCTGGCAGCTAAATAAGCTACAAGTTAGTGTAGTGCGAGCTCTGCACAGTGTTCAGCTTAAGCTACCTGTAGAAGGTTGGTGGTGTTTTCCTGATCCTATCACTACCGCAGGCAACTAAATAAGCTACAAGTTAGTGTAGTGTGAGCTCTGCACAGTGTTCAGCTAAAGCTACCTGTAGAAGGTTGGTGGTGTTTTCCTGATCCTATCAATACCGCAGGCAGCTAAATAAGCTACAAGTTATTTTTTTGCGAGCTCTGCACAGTGTTCACCTAAAGCTACCTGTAGAAGGTTGGTGGTGTTTTCCTGATCCTATCACTAACGCAGGCAGCTAAATAAGCTACAAGTTAGTTTTTTTTGAGCTCTACACAGTGTTCACCTAAAGCTACCTGTAGAAGGTTGGAGGTGTTTTCCTGATCCTATCACTACTGCAGGCAGCTAAAAAAACTGCAAGTTAGTGTAGTGCGTCCTCCTCACAGTGTTCAGCTAAAACTACAAGTTAGTGTAGTGCGACCTCTGCACAGTGTTCAGCTAAAGCTACCTTTAGAAGGTTGGTGGTGTTTTCTTGATCCTATCACTACCACAAGCAGCTAAATAAGCTACAAGTTAGTGTAGTGCGTGCTCCTCACAGTGTTCAGCTAAACCTACAAGTTAGTGTAGTGTGAGCTCTGCACAGTGTTCAGCTAAAGCTACCTGTAGAAGGTTGGTGGTGTTTTCCTGATCCTATCACTACCGCAGGCAGCTAAATAAGCTACAAGTAATGCCGCGTACACACGAGCGGACTTTACGGCGGACTTTGCCCGGCGGACTGGATTTCGTCGGACAATTTGATGTGTGTGGGCTCCAGCGGACTTTGTTTGCTCAAAAGTTGGACGGACTTAGATTTGAAACTTGTTTAAAATTTATCCGTTGAAATCGAGTCCGGTCGAAATGTCCGCCGTCTGTATGCTAGTTCGACGGACAATAAGCCACGCTAGGGCAGCTATTGGCTACTGGCTATGAATTTCCTTGTTTTAGTCCTGTCGTACGTCATCACGTATGAATTCGACGGACTTTGGTGGATTGTGTGTAGGCAAGTCCGTTCATTCAGAAAGTCCGTCGTAAAGTACGTCGAAAAATCCGCCGGGCAAAGTCCGCTGTAAAGTCCGGTCGTGTGTACGCGGCATTAGTGTAGTGCGAGCTCTGCACAGTGTTCAGCTAAAGCTACCTGTAGAAGGTTGGTGGTGTTTTCCTGATTCTATCACTACCGCAGGCAGCTAAAAAAGCTACAAGTTAGTGTAGTGCGTCCTCCTCACAGTGTTCAGCTAAAACTACAAGTTAGTGTAGTGCGAACTCTGCACAGTGTTCAGCTAAAGCTACCTGTAGAAGATTGGTGGTGTTTTCCTGATCCTATCACTACCGCAGGCAGCTAAATAAGCTACAAGTTAATGTAGTGCGAGCTCTGCACAGTGTTCAGCTAAAGCTACCTGTAGAAGGTTGGTGGTGTTTTCCTGATCCTATCACTACCGCAGGCAGCAAAATAAGCTACAAGTTAGTGTAGTGAGTCCATCTCACAGTATTCAGCTACACCTACAAGTTCGTGTAGTGCGAGTTCTGCACAGTGATCACCTAAAGCTACCTGTAGAAGGTTGGTGGTGTTTTCCTGATCCTATCACTACCGCAGGCAGCTAAATAAGCTACAAGTTATTATTTTGCGAGCTCTGCACAGTGTTCAGCTAAAGCTACATGTAGAAGGTTGGTGGTGTTTTCCTGATCCTATCACTACCGCAGGCAGCTAAATAAGCTACACGTTAGTGTAGTGCGTCCTCCTCACAGTGTTCAGCTAAACCTACAAGTTAGTGTAGTGCGAGCTCTGCACAGTGTTCAGCTAAAGCTACCTGGAGAAGGTTGGTGGTGTTTTCCTGATCCTATCACTACCGCAGGCAGCTAAATAAGCTACAAGTTATTTTTTTGCGAGCTCTGCACAGTGTTCACCTAAAGCTACCTGTAGAAGGTTGGTGGTGTTTTCCTGATCCTATCACTACGGCAGGCAGCTAAATATTCTACAAGTTAGTGTAGTGTGAGCACTGCACAGTGTTCAGCTAAACCTACCTGTAGGAGGTTGGTGGGGTTTTCCAGATCCTATCACTACCGCAGGCAGCTAAATAAGCTACAAGTTAGTGTAGTGCGAGCTCTGCACAGTGTTCAGCTAAAGATACCTGTAGAAGGTTGGTGGTGTTTTCCTGATCCTATCAATACTGCAGGCAGTTAAAGAAGCTACAATTTATTTTTTTGCGAGCTCTGCACAGTGTTCACCTAAAGCTACCTGTAGAAGGTTGGTGGTGTTTTCCTAATCCTATCACTACAGCAGGCAGCTAAATAAGCTACAAGTTAGTGTAGTTCAAGCTCTGCACAGTGTTCAGCTAAAGCTACCTGTAGAAGGTTGGTGGTGTTTTCCTTATCCTATCACTACCGCAGGCAGCCAAATAAGCTACAAGTTATTTTTTTGCAAGCTCTGCACAGTGTTCACCTAAAGCTACCTGTAGAAGGTTGGTGGTGTTTTCCTGATCCTATCACTACTACAGGCAGCTAAATAAGCTACAAGTTATTTTGCGAGCTCTGCACAGTGTTCACCTAAAGCTGCATGTAGAAGGTTGGTGGTGTTTTCCTGATCCTATCACTACCGCAGGCAGCTAAATAAGCTACAAGTTAGTGTAATGTGAGCTCTGCACAGTGTTCAGCTAAAGCTGCCTGTAGAAGGTTGGTGGTGTTTTCCTGATCCTATCACTATCGCTGGCAGCTAAATAAGCTACAAGTTAGTGTAGTGCGAGCTCTGCACAGTGTTCAGCTTAAGCTACCTGTAGAAGGTTGGTGGTGTTTTCCTGATCCTATCACTACCGCAGGCAACTAAATAAGCCACAAGTTAGTGTAGTGCGTCCTCCTCACAGTGTTCAGCTAAAACTACAAGTTAGTGTAGTGCGAACTCTGCACAGTGTTCAGCTAAAGCTACCTGTAGAAGATTGGTGGTGTTTTCCTGATCCTATCACTACCGCATGCAGCTAAATAAGCTACAAGTTAGTGTAGTGCGAGCTCTGCACAGTGTTCAGCTAAAGCTACCTGTAGAAGGTTGCTGGTGTTTTCCTGATCCTATCACTACCGCAGGCAGCAAAATAAGCTACAAGTTAGTGTAGTGAGTCCATCTCACAGTTTTCAGCTACACCTACAAGTTCGTGTAGTGCGAGCTCTGCACAATGATCACCTAAAGCTACCTGTAGAAGGTTGGTGGTGTTTTCCTGATCCTATCACTACCGCAGGCAGATAAATAAGCTACAAGTTATTATTTTGCGAGCTCTGCACAGTGTTCACCTAAAGCTACCTGTAGAAGGTTGGTGGTGTTTTCCTGATCCTATCACTACCGCAGGCAGCTAAATATGCTACAAGTTAGTGTAGTGTGAGCTCTGCACAGTGTTCAGCTAAACCTACCTGTAGAATGTTGTGGGGTTTTCATGATCCTATCACTACCGCAGGCAGCTAAATAAGCTACAAGTTAGTGTAGTGCGAGCTCTGCACAGTGTTCAGCTAAACCTACCTGTAGAAGGTTGGTGGTGTTTTCCTGATCCTATCAATACTGCAGGCAGCTAAAGAAGCTACAAGTTATTTTTTTGCGAGCTCTGCACAGTGTTCACCTAAAGCTACCTGTAGAAGGTTGGTGGTGTTTTCCTAATCCTATCACTACAGCAGGCAGCTAAATAAGCTACAAGTTAGTGTAGTTCAAGCTCTGCAGAGTGTTCAGCTAAAGCTACCTGTAGAAGGTTGGTGGTGTTTTCCTGATCCTATCACTACCGCAGGCAGCAAAATAAGCTACAAGTTAGTGTAGTGAGTCCATCTCACAGTATTCAGCTACACCTACAAGTTCGTGTAGTGCGAGTTCTGCACAGTGATCACCTAAAGCTACCTGTAGAAGGTTGGTGGTGTTTTCCTGATCCTATCACTACCGCAGGCAGCTAAATAAGCTACAAGTTATTTTGCTAGCTCTGCACAGTGTTCACCTAAAGCTACCTGTAGTAGGTTGGTGGTGTTTTCCTGATCCTATCACTACCACAGGCAGCAAAATAAGCTACAAGTTAGTGTAGTGAGTCCATCTCACAGTATTCAGCTACACCTACAAGTTCGTGTAGTGCGAGTTCTGCACAGTGATCACCTAAAGCTACCTGTAGAAGGTTGGTGGTGTTTTCCTGATCCTATCACTACCGCAGGCAGCTAAATAAGCTACAAGTTATTATTTTGCGAGCTCTGCACAGTTTTCAGCTAAAGCTACCTGTAGAAGGTTGTTGGTGTTTTCCTGATCCTATCACTACCGCAGGCAGCTAAATAATCTACACGTTAGTGTAGTGCGTCCTCCTCACTGTGTTCAGCTAAACCTACAAGTTATTTTTTTGCGAGCTCTGCACAGTGTTCAGCTAAAGCTACCTGTAGAAGGTTGGTGGTGTTTTCCTGATCCTATCACTAACGCAGGCAGCTAAATAAGCTACAAGTTATTTTTTTGCGAGCTCTGCACAGTGTTCACCTAAAGCTACCTGTAGAAGGTTGGTGGTGTTTTCCTGATCCTATCACTACCGCAGGCAGCCAAATAAGCTACAAGTTATTTTTTTGCAAGCTCTGCACAGTGTTCACCTAAAGCTACCTGTAGAAGGTTGGTGGTGTTTTCCTGATCATATCACTACAGCAGGCAGCTAAATAAGCTACAAGTTATTTTGCGAGCTCTGCACAGTGTTCACCTAAAGCTGCATGTAGAAGGTTGGTGGTGTTTTCCTGATCCTATCACTACTGCAGGCAGCTAAATAAGCTACAAGTTTGTGTAGTGTGAGCTCTGCACAGTGTTCAGCTAAAGCTACCTGTAGAAGGTTGGTGGTGTTTTCCTGATCCTATCACTATCGCTGGCAGCTAAATAAGCTACAAGTTAGTGTAGTGCGAGCTCTGCACAGTGTTCAGCTTAAGCTACCTGTAGAAGGTTGGTGGTGTTTTCCTGATCCTATCACTACCGCAGGCAACTAAATAAGCTACAAGTTAGTGTAGTGTGAGCTCTGCACAGTGTTCAGCTAAAGCTACCTGTAGAAGGTTGGTGGTGTTTTCCTGATCCTATCAATACCGCAGGCAGCTAAATAAGCTACAAGTTATTTTTTGCGAGCTCTGCACAGTGTTCACCTAAAGCTACCTGTAGAAGGTTGGTGGTGTTTTCCTGATCCTATCACTAACGCAGGCAGCTAAATAAGCTACAAGTTAGTTTTTTGTGAGCTCTACACAGTGTTCACCTAAAGCTACCTGTAGAAGGTTGGAGGTGTTTTCCTGATCCTATCACTACTGCAGGCAGCTAAAAAAACTACAAGTTAGTGTAGTGCGTCCTCCTCACAGTGTTCAGCTAAAACTACAAGTTAGTGTAGTGCGACCTCTGCACAGTGTTCAGCTAAAGCTACCTTTAGAAGGTTGGTGGTGTTTTCTTGATCCTATCACTACCACAAGCAGCTAAATAAGCTACAAGTTAGTGTAGTGCGTCCTCCTCACAGTGTTCAGCTAAACCTACAAGTTAGTGTAGTGTGAGCTCTGCACAGTGTTCAGCTAAAGCTACCTGTAGAAGGTTGGTGGTGTTTTCCTGATCCTATCACTACCGCAGGCAGCTAAATAAGCTACAAGTAATGCCGCGTACACACGAGCGGACTTTACGGCGGACTTTGCCCGGCGGACTGGATTTCGTCGGACAATTTGATGTGTGTGGGCTCCAGCGGACTTTGTTTGCTCAAAAGTTGGACGGACTTAGATTTGAAACTTGTTTAAAATTTATCCGTTGAAATCGAGTCCGGTCGAAAAGTCCGCCGTCTGTATGCTAGTTCGACGGACAATAAGCCACGCTAGGGCAGCTATTGGCTACTGGCTATGAACTTCCTTGTTTTAGTCCGGTCGTACGTCATCACGTATGAATTCGACGGACTTTGGTGGATTGTGTGTAGGCAAGTCCGTTCATTCAGAAAGTCCGTCGTAAAGTACGTCGAAAAATCCGCCGGGCAAAGTCCGCTGTAAAGTCCGCTCGTGTGTACGCGGCATTAGTGTAGTGCGAGCTCTGCACAGTGTTCAGCTAAAGCTACCTGTAGAAGGTTGGTGGTGTTTTCCTGATTCTATCACTACCGCAGGCAGCTAAAAAAGCTACAAGTTAGTGTAGTGCGTCCTCCTCACAGTGTTCAGCTAAAACTACAAGTTAGTGTAGTGCGACCTCTGCACAGTGTTCAGCTAAAGCTACCTTTAGAAGGTTGGTGGTGTTTTCTTGATCCTATCACTACCACAAGCAGCTAAATAAGCTACAAGTTAGTGTAGTGCGTCCTCCTCACAGTGTTCAGCTAAACCTACAAGTTAGTGTAGTGTGAGCTCTGCACAGTGTTCAGCTAAAGCTACCTGTAGAAGGTTGGTGGTGTTTTCTTGATCCTATCACTACCGCAGGCAGCTAAATAAGCTACAAGTAATGCCGCGTACACACGAGCGGACTTTACGGCGGACTTTGCCCGGCGGACTGGATTTCGTCGGACAATTTGATGTGTGTGGGCTCCAGCGGACTTTGTTTGCTCAAAAGTTGGACGGACTTAGATTTGAAACTTGTTTAAAATTTATCCGTTGAAATCGAGTCCGGTCGAAAAGTCCGCCGTCTGTATGCTAGTTCGACGGACAATAAGCCACGCTAGGGCAGCTATTGGCTACTGGCTATGAACTTCCTTGTTTTAGTCCGGTCGTACGTCATCACGTATGAATTCGACGGACTTTGGTGGATTGTGTGTAGGCAAGTCCGTTCATTCAGAAAGTCCGTCGTAAAGTACGTCGAAAAATCCGCCGGGCAAAGTCCGCTGTAAAGTCCGCTCGTGTGTACGCGGCATTAGTGTAGTGCGAGCTCTGCACAGTGTTCAGCTAAAGCTACCTGTAGAAGGTTGGTGGTGTTTTCCTGATTCTATCACTACCGCAGGCAGCTAAAAAAGCTACAAGTTAGTGTAGTGCGTCCTCCTCACAGTGTTCAGCTAAAACTACAAGTTAGTGTAGTGCGAACTCTGCACAGTGTTCAGCTAAAGCTACCTGTAGAAGATTGGTGGTGTTTTCCTGATCCTATCACTACCGCAGGCAGCTAAATAAGCTACAAGTTAATGTAGTGCGAGCTCTGCACAGTGTTCAGCTAAAGCTACCTGTAGAAGGTTGGTGGTGTTTTCCTGATCCTATCACTACCGCAGGCAGTAAAATAAGCTACAAGTTAGTGTAGTGAGTCCATCTCACAGTATTCAGCTACACCTACAAGTTCGTGTAGTGCGAGTTCTGCACAGTGATCACCTAAAGCTACCTGTAGAAGGTTGGTGGTGTTTTCCTGATCCTATCACTACCGCAGGCAGCTAAATAAGCTACAAGTTATTATTTTGCGAGCTCTGCACAGTGTTCAGCTAAAGCTACCTGTAGAAGGTTGGTGGTGTTTTCCTGATCCTATCACTACCGCAGGCAGCTAAATAAGCTACACGTTAGTGTAGTGCGTCCTCCTCACAGTGTTCAGCTAAACCTACAAGTTAGTGTAGTGCGAGCTCTGCACAGTGTTCAGCTAAAGCTACCTGGAGAAGGTTGGTGGTGTTTTCCTGATCCTATCACTACCGCAGGCAGCTAAATAAGCTACAAGTTATTTTTTTGCGAGCTCTGCACAGTGTTCACCTAAAGCTACCTGTAGAAGGTTGGTGGTGTTTTCCTGATCCTATCACTACGGCAGGCAGCTAAATATTCTACAAGTTAGTGTAGTGTGAGCACTGCACAGTGTTCAGCTAAACCTACCTGTAGAAGGTTGGTGGGGTTTTCCAGATCCTATAACTACCGCAGGCAGCTAAATAAGCTACAAGTTAGTGTAGTGCGAGCTCTGCACAGTGTTCAGCTAAAGATACCTGTAGAAGGTTGGTGGTGTTTTCCTGATCCTATAAATACTGCAGGCAGTTAAAGAAGCTACAATTTATTTTTTTGCGAGCTCTGCACAGTGTTCACCTAAAGCTACCTGTAGAAGGTTGGTGGTGTTTTCCTAATCCTATCACTACAGCAGGCAGCTAAATAAGCTACAAGTTAGTGTAGTTCAAGCTCTGCACAGTGTTCAGCTAAAGCTACCTGTAGAAGGTTGGTGGTGTTTTCCTGATCCTATCACTACCGCAGGCAGCCAAATAAGCTACAAGTTATTTTTTTGCAAGCTCTGCACAGTGTTCACCTAAAGCTACCTGTAGAAGGTTGGTGGTGTTTTCCTGATCCTATCACTACTACAGGCAGCTAAATAAGCTACAAGTTATTTTGCGAGCTCTGCACAGTGTTCACTTAAAGCTGCATGTAGAAGGTTGGTGGTGTTTTCCTGATCCTATCACTACCGCAGGCAGCTAAATAAGCTACAAGTTAGTGTAATGTGAGCTCTGCACAGTGTTCAGCTAAAGCTGCCTGTAGAAGGTTGGTGGTGTTTTCCTGATCCTATCACTATCGCTGGCAGCTAAATAAGCTACAAGTTAGTGTAGTGCGAGCTCTGCACAGTGTTCAGCTTAAGCTACCTGTAGAAGGTTGGTGGTGTTTTCCTGATCCTATCACTACCGCAGGCAACTAAATAAGCCACAAGTTAGTGTAGTGCGTCCTCCTCACAGTGTTCAGCTAAAACTACAAGTTAGTGTAGTGCGAACTCTGCACAGTGTTCAGCTAAAGCTACCTGTAGAAGATTGGTGGTGTTTTCCTGATCCTATCACTACCGCATGCAGCTAAATAAGCTACAAGTTAGTGTAGTGCGAGCTCTGCACAGTGTTCAGCTAAAGCTACCTGTAGAAGGTTGCTGGTGTTTTCCTGATCCTATCACTACCGCAGGCAGCAAAATAAGCTACAAGTTAGTGTAGTGAGTCCATCTCACAGTTTTCAGCTACACCTACAAGTTCGTGTAGTGCGAGCTCTGCACAGTGATCACCTAAATCTACCTGTAGAAGGTTGGTGGTGTTTTCCTGATCCTATCACTACCGCAGGCAGATAAATAAGCTACAAGATATTATTTTGCGAGCTCTGCACAGTGTTCACCTAAAGCTACCTGTAGAAGGTTGGTGGTGTTTTCCTGATCCTATCACTACCGCAGGCAGCTAAATAAGCTACAAGTTATTTTTTTGCGAGCTCCGCACAGTGTTCACCTAAAGCTACCTGTAGAAGGTTGGTGGTGTTTTCCTGATCCTATCACTACCGCAGGCAGCTAAATATGCTACAAGTTAGTGTAGTGTGAGCTCTGCACAGTGTTCAGCTAAACCTACCTGTAGAAGGTTGGTGGGGTTTTCCTGATCCTATCACTACCGCAGGCAGCTAAATAAGCTACAAGTTAGTGTAGTGCGAGCTCTGCACAGTGTTCAGCTAAAGATACCTGTAGAAGGTTGGTGGTGTTTTCCTGATCCTATCAATACTGCAGGCAGCTAAAGAAGCTACAAGTTATTTTTTTGCGAGCTCTGCACAGTGTTCACCTAAAGCTACCTGTAGAAGGTTGGTGGTGTTTTCCTAATCCTATCACTACAGCAGGCAGCTAAATAAGCTACAAGTTAGTGTAGTTCAAGCTCTGCAGAGTGTTCAGCTAAAGCTACCTGTAGAAGGTTGGTGGTGTTTTCCTGATCCTATCACTACCGCAGGCAGCTAAATAAGCTACAAGTTATTTTGCGAGCTCTGCACAGTGTTCACCTAAAGCTGCCTGTAGAAGGTTGGTGGTGTTTTCCTGATCCTATCACTACCGCAGGCAGCTAAATAAGCTACAAGTTAGTGTAGTGTGAGCTCTGCACAGTGTTCAGCTAAAGCTACCTGTAGAAGGTTGGTGGTGTTTTCCTGATCCTATCACTATCGCTGGCAGCTAAATAAGCTACAAGTTAGTGTAGTGCGAGCTCTGCACAGTGTTCAGCTTAAGCTACCTGTAGAAGGTTGGTGGTGTTTTCCTGATCCTATCACTACCGCAGGCAACTAAATAATCTACAAGTTAGTGTAGTGTGAGCTCTGCACAGTGTTCAGCTAAAGACACCTGTAGAAGGTTGGTGGTGTTTTCCTGATCCTATCAATACCGCAGGCAGCTAAATAAGCTACAAGTTATTTTTTTGCGAGCTCTGCACAGTGTTCACCTAAAGCTACCTGTAGAAGGTTGGTGGTGTTTTCCTGATCCCATCACTATCGCAGGCAGCTAAATAAGCTACAAGTTAGTTTTTTGTGAACTCTACACAGTGTTCATCTAAAGCTACTTGTAGAAGGTTGGTGGTGTTTTCCTGATCCTATCACTACTGCAGGCAGCTAAATAAACTACAAGTTAGTGTAGTGCATCCTCCTCAATTTGTTCAGCTAAAACTACAAGTTAGTGTAGTGCGACCTCTGCACAGTGTTCAGCTAAAGCTACCTTTAGAAGGTTGGTGGTGTTTTCTTGATCCTATCACTACCACAGGCAGCTAAATAAGCTACAAGTTAGTGTAGTGCGTCCTCCTCACAGTGTTCAGCTAAACCTACAAGTTAGTGTAGTGTGAGCTCTGCACAGTGTTCAGCTAAAGCTACCTGTAGAAGGTTGGTGGTGTTTTCCTGATCCTGTCACTACCGCATGCAGCTAAATAAGCTACAAGTTAGTGTAGTGCGAGCTCTGCACAGTGTTCAGCTAAAGCTACCTATAGAAGTTTGGTGGTGTTTTCCTGATCCTATCACTACCGCAGGCAGCTAAAAAAGCTACAAGTTATTTTTTTGCGAGCTCTGCACAGTGTTCACCTAAAGCTACCTATAGAAGGTTGGTAGTGTTTTTCTGATCCTATCACTACCACAGGCAGCTAAATAAGCTACAAGTTAGTGTAGTGCGTCCTCCTCACAGTGTTCAGCTAAAACTACAAGTTAGTGTAGTGCTAACTCTGCACAGTGTTACGCTAAAGCTACCTGTAGAAGGTTGGTGGTGTTTTCCTGATCCTATCACTACCGCAGGCAGCTAAATAAGCTACAAGTTAGTGTAGTGCGAGCTCTGCACAGTGTTCAGCTAAAGCTACCTGTAGAAGGTTGATGGTGTTTTCTTGATCCTATCACTACCGCAGGCAGCAAAATAAGCTACAAGTTAGTGTAGTGAGTCCATCTCACAGTGTTCAGCTACACCTACAAGTTCGTGTAGTGCGAGCTCTGCACAGTGATCACCTAAAGCTACCTGTAGAAGGTTGGTGGTGTTTTCCTGATCCTATCACTACCGCAGGCAGCTAAATAAGCTACAAGTTAGTGTAGTGCGAGCTCTGCACAGTGTTCAGCTAAAGCTACCTGTAGAAGGTTGGTGGTGTTTTCCTGATCCTATCACTACCGCAGGCAGCTAAATAAGCTACAAGTTATTTTTTTGCGAGCTCTGCACAGTGTTCACCTACAGCTACCTTTAGAAGGTTGGTGGTGTTTTCCTGATCCTATCACTACAGCAGGCAGCTAAATAAGCTACAAGTTAGTGTAGTTCAAGCTCTGCACAGTGTTCAGCTAAAGCTACCTGTAGAAGGTTTGTGGTGTTTTCCTGATCCTATCACTACCGCAGGCAGCTAAATAAGCTACAAGTTATTTTTTTGCGAGCTCTGCACAGTGTTCACCTACAGCTACCTTTAGAAGGTTGGTGGTGTTTTCCTGATCCTATCACTACCGCAGGCAGCTAAATCAGCTACAAGTTAGTGTAGTGTGAGCTCTGCACAGTGTTCAGCTAAAGCTACCTGTAGAAGGTTGGTGGTGTTTTTCTGATCCTATCACTACCACAGGCAGCTAAATAAGCAACAAGTTATTGTAGTGCGTCCTCCTCACAGTGTTCAGCTAAACCTACAAGTTAGTGTAGTGCGAACTCTGCACAGTGTTCATCTAAAGCTACCTGTAGAAGATTGGTGGTGTTTTCCTGATCCTATCACTACCGCAGGCAGCTAAATAAGCTACAAGTTAGTGTAGTGTGAGCTCTGCACAGTGTTCAGCTAAAGCTACCTGTAGAAGGTTGGTGGTGTTTTCCTGATCCTATCACTACCGCAGGCAGCTAAATAAGCTACAAGTTAGTGTAGTGCGTCCTCCTCACAGTATTCAGCTAAACCTACAAGTTAGTGTAGTGCGAGCTCTGCACAGTGTTCACCTAAATCTACCTGTAGAAGGTTGGTGGTGTTTTCCTGATCCTATCACTACCGCAGGCAGCTAAATAAGCTACAAGTTAAATATTTTGCGTGCTCTGCACAGTGTTCATCTAAAGCTACCTGTAGAAGATTGGTGGTGTTTTCCTGATCCTATCACTACCGCAGGCAGCTAAATAAGCTACAAGTTAGTGTAGTGTGAGCTCTGCACAGTGTTCAGCTAAAGCTACCTGTAGAAGGTTGGTGGTGTTTTCCTGATCCTATCACTACCGCAGGCAGCTAAATAAGCTACAAGTTATTTTTTTGCGAGCTCTGCACAGTGTTCACCTACAGCTACCTTTAGAAGGTTGGTGGTGTTTTCCTGATCCTATCACTACAGCAGGCAGCTAAATAAGCTACAAGTTAGTGTAGTTCAAGCTCTGCACAGTGTTCAGCTAAAGCTACCTGTAGAAGGTTTGTGGTGTTTTCCTGATCCTATCACTACCGCAGGCAGCTAAATAAGCTACAAGTTATTTTTTTGCGAGCTCTGCACAGTGTTCACCTAAGGCTACCTGTAGAAGGTTGGTGGTATTTTCCTGATCATATCACTACAGCAGGCAGCTAAATAAGCTACAAGTTATTTTGCGAGCTCAGCACAGTGTTCACCTAAAGCTGCCTGTAGAAGGTTGGTGGTGTTTTCCTGATCCTATCACTACCGCAGGCAGCTAAATAAGCTACAAGTTAGTGTAGTGTGAGCTCTGCACAGTGTTCAGCTAAAGCTACCTGTAGAAGGTTGGTGTTGTTTATCTAATCCTATCACTATCACTGGCAGCTAAAAAAGCTACACGTTAGTGTAGTGCGAGCTCTGCACAGTGTTCAGCTAAAGCTACCTGTAGAAGGTTGGTGGTGTTTTACTGATCCTATCACTACCGCAGGCAGCTAAATAAGCTACAAGTTAGTGTAGTGTGAGCTCTGCACAGTGTTCAGCTAAAGCTACCTGTAGAAGGTTGGTGGGGTTTTCCTGATCCTATCACTACCGCAGGCAGCTAAATAAGCTACAAGTTAGTGTAGTGCGAGCTCTGCACAGTGTTCAGCTAAAGCTACCTGTAGAAGGTTAGTGGTGTTTTCCTGATCCTATCAATACCGCAGGCAGCTAAATAAGCTACAAGTTAGTGTAGTGTGAGCTCTGCACAGTGTTCAGCTAAAGCTACCTGTAGAAGGTTGGTGGGGTTTTCCTGATCCTATCACTACCGCAGGCAGCTAAATAAGCTACAAGTTAGTGTAGTGTGAGCTCTGCACAGTGTTCAGCTAAAGCTACCTGTAGAAGGTTGGTGGGATTTTCCTGATCCTACCACTACCGCAGGCAGCTAAATAAGCTACAAGTTAGTGTAGTGCGAGCTCTGCACAGTGTTCAGCTAAAGCTACCTGTAGAAGGTTGGTGGTGTTTTCCTGATCCTATCACTACCGCAGGCAGCTAAATAAGCTACAAGTTAGTGTAGTGCGAGCTCTGCACAGTGTTCAGCTAAAGCTACCTGTAGAAGGTTGGTGGTGTTTTCCTGATCCTATCACTACCGCAGGCAGCTAAATAAGCTACAAGTTATTTTTTTGCGAGCTCTGCACAGTGTTCACCTACAGCTACCTTTAGAAGGTTGGTGGTGTTTTCCTGATCCTATCACTACAGCAGGCAGCTAAATAAGCTACAGGTTAGTGTAGTTCAAGCTCTGCACAATGTTCAGCTAAAGCTACCTGTAGAAGGTTTGTGGTGTTTTCCTGATCCTATCACTACCGCAGGCAGCTAAATAAGCTACAAGTTATTTTTTTGCGAGCTCTGCACAGTGTTCACCTAAGGCTACCTGTAGAAGGTTGGTGGTATTTTCCTGATCATATCACTACAGCAGGCAGTTAAATAAGCTACAAGTTATTTTGCAAGCTCAGCACAGTGTTCACCTAAAGCTGCCTGTAGAAGGTTGGTGGTGTTTTCCTGATCCTATCACTACCGCAGGCAGCTAAATAAGCTACAAGTTAGTGTAGTGTGAGCTCTGCACAGTGTTCAGCTAAAGCTACCTGTAGAAGGTTGGTGTTGTTTATCTGATCCTATCACTATCACTGGCAGCTAAATAAGCTACACGTTAGTGTAGTGCGAGCTCTGCACAGTGTTCAGCTAAAGCTACCTGTAGAAGGTTGGTGGTGTTTTCCTGATCCTATCACTACCGCAGGCAGCTAAATAAGCTACAAGTTAGTGTAGTGTGAGCTCTGCACAGTGTTCAGCTAAAGCTACCTGTAGAAGGTTGGTGGGGTTTTCCTGATCCTATCACTACCGCAGGCAGCTAAATAACCTACAAGTTAGTGTAGTGCGAGCTCTGCACAGTGTTCAGCTAAAGCTACCTGTAGAAGGTTAGTGGTGTTTTCCTGATCCTATCAATACCGCAGGCAGCTAAATAAGCTACAAGTTAGTGTAGTGTGAGCTCTGCACAGTGTTCAGCTAAAGCTACCTGTAGAAGGTTGGTGGGGTTTTCCTGATCCTATCACTACCGCAGGCAGCTAAATAAGCTACAAGTTAGTGTAGTGTGAGCTCTGCACAGTGTTCAGCTAAAGCTACCTGTAGAAGGTTGGTGGGGTTTTCCTGATCCTACCACTACCGCAGGCAGCTAAATAAGCTACAAGTTAGTGTAGTGCGAGCTCTGCACAGTGTTCAGCTAAAGCTACCTGTAGAAGGTTGGTGGTGTTTTCCTGATCCTATCACTACCGCAGGCAGCTAAATAAGCTACAAGTTAGTGTAGTGTGAGCTCTGCACAGTGTTCAGCTAAAGCTACCTGTAGAAGGTTGGTGGGGTTTTCCTGATCCTATCACTACCGCAGGCAGCTAAATAAGCTACAAGTTAGTGTAGTGTGAGCTCCGCACAGTGTTCAGCTAAAGCTACCTGTAGATGGTTGGTGGTGTTTTTCTGATCCTATCACTAACGCAGGCAGCTAAAAAAGCTACAAGTTATTTTTTTGCGAGCTCTGCACAGTGTTCACCTACAGCTACCTGTAGAAGGTTGGTGGTGTTTTTCTGATCCTATCACTACCGCAGGCAGCTAAATAAGCTACAAGTTAGTGTAGTGCGTCCTCCTCATAGTGTTCAGCTAAAACTACAAGTTAGTGTAGTGTGACCTCTGCACAGTGTTAAGCTAAAGCTACCTGTAGAAGGTTGGTGGTGTTTTCTTGATCCTATCACTACCAAAGGCAGCTAAATAAGCTACAAGTTAGTGTTGTGCGTCCTCCTAACAGTGTTCAACTAATCATACAAGTTAATGTAGTGCGAGCTCTGCACAGTGTTCAGCTAAAGCTATCTGTAGAAGGTTGGTGGTGTTTTCCTGATCCTATCACTACCGCAGGCAGCTAAATAAGCTACAAGTTAGTGTAGTGCGAGCTCTGCACAGTGTTCAGCTAAAGCTACCTGTAGAAGGTTGGTGGTGTTTTTCTGATCCGATGACTACCGCAGGTAGCTAAATAGGCTACAAGTTAGTGTAGTTTGAGCTCTGCACAGTGTTCAGCTAAAGCTACCTGTAGAAGGTTAATGGTGTTTTCTTGATCCTATCACTACCACAGGCAGCTAAATAAGCTTCAAGTTATTGTAGTGCGTCCTCCTCACAGTGTTCAGCTAAACCTACAAGTTAGTGTAGTGCGAACTCTGCACATTGTTCATCTAAAGCTACCTGTAGAAGATTGGTGGTGTTTTCCTGATCCTATCACTACCGCAGGCAGCTAAATAAGCTACAAGTTAGTGTAGTGTGAGCTCTGCACAGTGTTCAGCTAAAGCTACCTGTAGAAGGTTGGTGGTGTTTTCCTGATCCTATCACTACCGCAGGCAGCTAAATAAGCTACAAGTTAGTGTAGTGCGTCCTCCTCACAGTATTCAGCTAAACCTACAAGTAAGTGTAGTGCGAGCTCTGCACAGTGTTCACCTAAATCTACCTGTAGAAGATTGGTGGTGTTTTCCTGATCCTATCACTACCGCAGGCAGCTAAATAAGCTACAAGTTAAATATTTTGCGAGCTCTGCACAGTGTTCAGCTAAAGCTACCTGTAGAAGGTTGGTGGTGTTTTCCTGATCCTATCACTACGACAGGCAGCTAAATAAGCTACAAGTTAGTGTAGTGCGTCCTCCTCACAGTGTTCAGCTAAACCTACAAGTTAGTGTAGTGCGAGCTCTGCACAGTGTTCAGCTAAAGCTACCTGTAGAAGGTTGGTGGTGTTTTCCTGATCCTATCACTACCGCAGGCAGCTAAATAAGCTACAAGTTAGTGTAGTGCGAGCTCTGCACAGTGTTCAGCTAAAGCTACCTGTAGAAGGTTGGTGGTGTTTTCCTGATCCTATCACTACCGCAGGCAGCTAAATAAGCTACAAGTTATTTTTTTGCGAGCTCTGCACAGTGTTTACCTACAGCTACCTGTAGAAGGTTGGTGGTGTTTTCCTGATCCTATCACTACAGCAGGCAGCTAAATAAGCTACAAGTTAGTGTAGTTCAAGCTCTGCACAGTGTTCAGCTAAAGCTACCTGTAGAAGGTTGGTGGTGTTTTCCTGATCCTATCACTACCGCAGGCAGCTAAATAAGCTACAAGTTATTTTTTTGCGAGCTCTGCACAGTGTTCACCTAAGGCTACCTGTAGAAGGTTGGTGGTATTTTCCTGATCATATCACTACAGCAGGCAGCTAAATAAGCTACAAGTTATTTTGCGAGCTCTGCACAGTGTTCACCTAAAGCTGCCTGTAGAAGGTTGGTGGTGTTTTCCTGATCCTATCACTACCGCAGGCAGCTAAATAAGCTACAAGTTAGTGTAGTGTGAGCTCTGCACAGTGTTCAGCTAAAGCTACCTGTAGAAGGTTGGTGTTGTTTATCTGATCCTATCACTATCGCTGGCAGCTAAATAAGCTACAAGTTAGTGTAGTGTGAGCTCTGCACAGTGTTCAGCTAAAGCTACCTGTAGAAGGTTGGTTGGGTTTTCCTGATCCTATCACTACCGCAGGCAGCTAAATAAGCTACAAGTTAGTGTAGTGTGAGCTCTGCACAGTGTTCAGCTAAAGCTACCTGTAGAAGGTTGGTGGGGTTTTCCTGATCCTACCACTACCGCAGGCAGCTAAATAAGCTACAAGTTAGTGTAGTGCGAGCTCTGCACAGTGTTCAGCTAAAGCTACCTGTAGAAGGTTGGTGGTGTTTTCCTGATCCTATCACTACCGCAGGCAGCTAAATAAGCTACAAGTTAGTGTAGTGTGAGCTCTGCACAGTGTTCAGCTAAAGCTACCTGTAGAAGGTTGGTGGGGTTTTCCTGATCCTATCACTACCGCAGGCAGCTAAATAAGCTACAAGTTAGTGTAATGTGAGCTCCGCACAGTGTTCAGCTAAAGCTACCTGTAGAAGGTTGGTGGTGTTTTCCTGATCCTATCACTACCGCAGGCAGCTAAAAAAGCTACAAGTTATTTTTTTGCGAGCTCTGCACAGTGTTCACCTACAGCTACCTGTAGAAGGTTGGTGGTGTTTTCCTGATCCTATCACTACCGCAGGCAGCTAAATAAGCTACAAGTTAGTGTAGTGCGTCCTCCTCACAGTATTCAGCTAAACCTACAAGTTAGTGTAGTGCGAGCTCTGCACAGTGTTCACCTAAATCTACCTGTAGAAGGTTGGTGGTGTTTTCCTGATCCTATCACTACCGCAGGCAGCTAAATAAGCTACAAGTTAAATATTTTGCGAGCTCTGCACAGTGTTCATCTAAAGCTACCTGTAGAAGATTGGTGGTGTTTTCCTGATCCTATCACTACCGCAGGCAGCTAAATAAGCTACAAGTTAGTGTAGTGTGAGCTCTGCACAGTGTTCAGCTAAAGCTACCTGTAGAAGGTTGGTGGTGTTTTCCTGATCCTATCACTACCGCAGGCAGCTAAATAAGCTACAAGTTATTTTTTTGCGAGCTCTGCACAGTGTTCACCTAAGGCTACCTGTAGAAGGTTGGTGGTATTTTCCTGATCATATCACTACAGCAGGCAGCTAAATAAGCTACAAGTTAGTGTAGTGTGAGCTCTGCACAGTGTTCACCTACAGCTACCTTTAGAAGGTTGGTGGTGTTTTCCTGATCCTATCACTACAGCAGGCAGCTAAATAAGCTACAAGTTAGTGTAGTTCAAGCTTTGCACAGTGTTCAGCTAAAGCTACCTGTAGAAGGTTTGTGGTGTTTTCCTGATCCTATCACTACCGCAGGCAGCTAAATAAGCTACAAGTTATTTTTTTGCGAGCTCTGCACAGTGTTCACCTAAGGCTACCTGTAGAAGGTTGGTGGTATTTTCCTGATCATATCACTACAGCAGGCAGCTAAATAAGCTACAAGTTATTTTGCGAGCTCAGCACAGTGTTCACCTAAAGCTGCCTGTAGAAGGTTGGTGGTGTTTTCCTGATCCTATCACTACCGCAGGCAGCTAAATAAGCTACAAGTTAGTGTAGTGTGAGCTCTGCACAGTGTTCAGCTAAAGCTACCTGTAGAAGGTTGGTGTTGTTTATCTAATCCTATCACTATCACTGGCAGCTAAAAAAGCTACACGTTAGTGTAGTGCGAGCTCTGCACAGTGTTCAGCTAAAGCTACCTGTAGAAGGTTGGTGGTGTTTTACTGATCCTATCACTACCGCAGGCAGCTAAATAAGCTACAAGTTAGTGTAGTGTGAGCTCTGCACAGTGTTCAGCTAAAGCTACCTGTAGAAGGTTGGTGGGGTTTTCCTGATCCTATCACTACCGCAGGCAGCTAAATAAGCTACAAGTTAGTGTAGTGCGAGCTCTGCACAGTGTTCAGCTAAAGCTACCTGTAGAAGGTTAGTGGTGTTTTCCTGATCCTATCAATACCGCAGGCAGCTAAATAAGCTACAAGTTAGTGTAGTGTGAGCTCTGCACAGTGTTCAGCTAAAGCTACCTGTAGAAGGTTGGTGGGGTTTTCCTGATCCTATCACTACCGCAGGCAGCTAAATAAGCTACAAGTTAGTGTAGTGTGAGCTCTGCACAGTGTTCAGCTAAAGCTACCTGTAGAAGGTTGGTGGGATTTTCCTGATCCTACCACTACCGCAGGCAGCTAAATAAGCTACAAGTTAGTGTAGTGCGAGCTCTGCACAGTGTTCAGCTAAAGCTACCTGTAGAAGGTTGGTGGTGTTTTCCTGATCCTATCACTACCGCAGGCAGCTAAATAAGCTACAAGTTAGTGTAGTGCGAGCTCTGCACAGTGTTCAGCTAAAGCTACCTGTAGAAGGTTGGTGGTGTTTTCCTGATCCTATCACTACCGCAGGCAGCTAAATAAGCTACAAGTTATTTTTTTGCGAGCTCTGCACAGTGTTCACCTACAGCTACCTTTAGAAGGTTGGTGGTGTTTTCCTGATCCTATCACTACAGCAGGCAGCTAAATAAGCTACAAGTTAGTGTAGTTCAAGCTCTGCACAATGTTCAGCTAAAGCTACCTGTAGAAGGTTTGTGGTGTTTTCCTGATCCTATCACTACCGCAGGCAGCTAAATAAGCTACAAGTTATTTTTTTGCGAGCTCTGCACAGTGTTCACCTAAGGCTACCTGTAGAAGGTTGGTGGTATTTTCCTGATCATATCACTACAGCAGGCAGTTAAATAAGCTACAAGTTATTTTGCGAGCTCAGCACAGTGTTCACCTAAAGCTGCCTGTAGAAGGTTGGTGGTGTTTTCCTGATCCTATCACTACCGCAGGCAGCTAAATAAGCTACAAGTTAGTGTAGTGTGAGCTCTGCACAGTGTTCAGCTAAAGCTACCTGTAGAAGGTTGGTGTTGTTTATCTGATCCTATCACTATCACTGGCAGCTAAATAAGCTACACGTTAGTGTAGTGCGAGCTCTGCACAGTGTTCAGCTAAAGCTACCTGTAGAAGGTTGGTGGTGTTTTCCTGATCCTATCACTACCGCAGGCAGCTAAATAAGCTACAAGTTAGTGTAGTGTGAGCTCTGCACAGTGTTCAGCTAAAGCTACCTGTAGAAGGTTGGTGGGGTTTTCCTGATCCTATCACTACCGCAGGCAGCTAAATAACCTACAAGTTAGTGTAGTGCGAGCTCTGCACAGTGTTCAGCTAAAGCTACCTGTAGAAGGTTAGTGGTGTTTTCCTGATCCTATCAATACCGCAGGCAGCTAAATAAGCTACAAGTTAGTGTAGTGTGAGCTCTGCACAGTGTTCAGCTAAAGCTACCTGTAGAAGGTTGGTGGGGTTTTCCTGATCCTATCACTACCGCAGGCAGCTAAATAAGCTACAAGTTAGTGTAGTGTGAGCTCTGCACAGTGTTCAGCTAAAGCTACCTGTAGAAGGTTGGTGGGGTTTTCCTGATCCTACCACTACCGCAGGCAGCTAAATAAGCTACAAGTTAGTGTAGTGCGAGCTCTGCACAGTGTTCAGCTAAAGCTACCTGTAGAAGGTTGGTGGTGTTTTCCTGATCCTATCACTACCGCAGGCAGCTAAATAAGCTACAAGTTAGTGTAGTGTGAGCTCTGCACAGTGTTCAGCTAAAGCTACCTGTAGAAGGTTGGTGGGGTTTTCCTGATCCTATCACTACCGCAGGCAGCTAAATAAGCTACAAGTTAGTGTAGTGTGAGCTCCGCACAGTGTTCAGCTAAAGCTACCTGTAGATGGTTGGTGGTGTTTTTCTGATCCTATCACTAACGCAGGCAGCTAAAAAAGCTACAAGTTATTTTTTTGCGAGCTCTGCACAGTGTTCACCTACAGCTACCTGTAGAAGGTTGGTGGTGTTTTTCTGATCCTATCACTACCGCAGGCAGCTAAATAAGCTACAAGTTAGTGTAGTGCGTCCTCCTCATAGTGTTCAGCTAAAACTACAAGTTAGTGTAGTGTGACCTCTGCACAGTGTTAAGCTAAAGCTACCTGTAGAAGGTTGGTGGTGTTTTCTTGATCCTATCACTACCAAAGGCAGCTAAATAAGCTACAAGTTAGTGTTGTGCGTCCTCCTAACAGTGTTCAACTAATCATACAAGTTAATGTAGTGCGAGCTCTGCACAGTGTTCAGCTAAAGCTATCTGTAGAAGGTTGGTGGTGTTTTCCTGATCCTATCACTACCGCAGGCAGCTAAATAAGCTACAAGTTAGTGTAGTGCGAGCTCTGCACAGTGTTCAGCTAAAGCTACCTGTAGAAGGTTGGTGGTGTTTTTCTGATCCTATGACTACCGCAGGTAGCTAAATAAGCTACAAGTTAGTGTAGTTTGAGCTCTGCACAGTGTTCAGCTAAAGCTACCTGTAGAAGGTTAATGGTGTTTTCTTGATCCTATCACTACCACAGGCAGCTAAATAAGCTTCAAGTTATTGTAGTGCGTCCTCCTCACAGTGTTCAGCTAAACCTACAAGTTAGTGTAGTGCGAACTCTGCACATTGTTCATCTAAAGCTACCTGTAGAAGATTGGTGGTGTTTTCCTGATCCTATCACTACCGCAGGCAGCTAAATAAGCTACAAGTTAGTGTAGTGTGAGCTCTGCACAGTGTTCAGCTAAAGCTACCTGTAGAAGGTTGGTGGTGTTTTCCTGATCCTATCACTACCGCAGGCAGCTAAATAAGCTACAAGTTAGTGTAGTGCGTCCTCCTCACAGTATTCAGCTAAACCTACAAGTAAGTGTAGTGCGAGCTCTGCACAGTGTTCACCTAAATCTACCTGTAGAAGATTGGTGGTGTTTTCCTGATCCTATCACTACCGCAGGCAGCTAAATAAGCTACAAGTTAAATATTTTGCGAGCTCTGCACAGTGTTCAGCTAAAGCTACCTGTAGAAGGTTGGTGGTGTTTTCCTGATCCTATCACTACGACAGGCAGCTAAATAAGCTACAAGTTAGTGTAGTGCGTCCTCCTCACAGTGTTCAGCTAAACCTACAAGTTAGTGTAGTGCGAGCTCTGCACAGTGTTCAGCTAAAGCTACCTGTAGAAGGTTGGTGGTGTTTTCCTGATCCTATCACTACCGCAGGCAGCTAAATAAGCTACAAGTTAGTGTAGTGCGAGCTCTGCACAGTGTTCAGCTAAAGCTACCTGTAGAAGGTTGGTGGTGTTTTCCTGATCCTATCACTACCGCAGGCAGCTAAATAAGCTACAAGTTATTTTTTTGCGAGCTCTGCACAGTGTTTACCTACAGCTACCTGTAGAAGGTTGGTGGTGTTTTCCTGATCCTATCACTACAGCAGGCAGCTAAATAAGCTACAAGTTAGTGTAGTTCAAGCTCTGCACAGTGTTCAGCTAAAGCTACCTGTAGAAGGTTGGTGGTGTTTTCCTGATCCTATCACTACCGCAGGCAGCTAAATAAGCTACAAGTTATTTTTTTGCGAGCTCTGCACAGTGTTCACCTAAGGCTACCTGTAGAAGGTTGGTGGTATTTTCCTGATCATATCACTACAGCAGGCAGCTAAATAAGCTACAAGTTATTTTGCGAGCTCTGCACAGTGTTCACCTAAAGCTGCCTGTAGAAGGTTGGTGGTGTTTTCCTGATCCTATCACTACCGCAGGCAGCTAAATAAGCTACAAGTTAGTGTAGTGTGAGCTCTGCACAGTGTTCAGCTAAAGCTACCTGTAGAAGGTTGGTGGGGTTTTCCTGATCCTACCACTACCGCAGGCAGCTAAATAAGCTACAAGTTAGTGTAGTGCGAGCTCTGCACAGTGTTCAGCTAAAGCTACCTGTAGAAGGTTGGTGGTGTTTTCCTGATCCTATCACTACCGCAGGCAGCTAAATAAGCTACAAGTTAGTGTAGTGTGAGCTCTGCACAGTGTTCAGCTAAAGCTACCTGTAGAAGGTTGGTGGGGTTTTCCTGATCCTATCGCTACCGCAGGCAGCTAAATAAGCTACAAGTTAGTGTAGTGTGAGCTCCGCACAGTGTTCAGCTAAAGCTACCTGTAGAAGGTTGGTGGTGTTTTCCTGATCCTATCACTACCGCAGGCAGCTAAAAAAGCTACAAGTTATTTTTTTGCGAGCTCTGCACAGTGTTCACCTACAGCTACCTGTAGAAGGTTGGTGGTGTTTTTCTGATCCTATCACTACCGCAGGCAGCTAAATAAGCTACAAGTTAGTGTAGTGCGTCCTCCTCATAGTATTCAGCTAAAACTACAAGTTAGTGTAGTGTGACCTCTGCACAGTGTTAAGCTAAAGCTACCTGTAGAAGGTTGGTGGTGTTTTCTTGATCCTATCACTACCAAAGGCAGCTAAATAAGCTACAAGTTAGTGTTGTGCGTCCTCCTAACAGTGTTCAACTAATCATACAAGTTAATGTAGTGCGAGCTCTGCACAGTGTTCAGCTAAAGCTATCTGTAGAAGGTTGGTGGTGTTTTCCTGATCCTATCACTACCGCAGGCAGCTAAATAAGCTACAAGTTAGTGTAGTGCGAGCTCTGCACAGTGTTCAGCTAAAGCTACCTGTAGAAGGTTGGTGGTGTTTTTCTGATCCTATGACTACCGCAGGCAGCTAAATAAGCTACAAGTTAGTGTAGTTTGAGCTCTGCACAGTGTTCAGCTAAAGCTACCTGTAGAAGGTTAATGGTGTTTTCTTGATCCTATCACTACCACAGGCAGCTAAATAAGCTACAAGTTAGTGTAGTGCATTCTCCTT
Organism: Lithobates clamitans; assembly: GCA_037952925.1. Lineage (NCBI taxonomy): Eukaryota > Metazoa > Chordata > Amphibia > Anura > Ranidae > Lithobates > Lithobates clamitans. Next base: position 2,515,401 of record JBBGZY010001452.1, on the reverse strand, counting down.
ACAGTGTTCAGCTAAACCTACAAGTTAGTTTAGTGCGAGCTCTGCACAGTGTTCAGCTAAAGCTACCTGTAGAAGCTTGGTGGTGTTTTCCTGATCCTATCATTACCGCAGGCAGCTAAATAAGCTACAAGTTAGCTTTTTGCGAGCTCTGCACAGTGTTCACCTAAAGCTTCCTGTAGAAGGTTGGTGGTGTTTTCCTGATCCTATCACTACCGCAGGCAGCTAAATAAGCTACATTTAGTGTAGATTGTGCTCCTCACAGTGTTCAGCTAAAACTACAAGTTAGTGTAGTGCGAGCTCTGCACAGTGTTCAGCTAAAGCTACCTGTAGAAGGTTGGTGGTGTTTTCCTGATCCTATCACTACCGCAGGCAGCTAAATAAGCTACAAGTTAGTCTAGTGCGAGCTCTGCACAGTGTTCAGCTAAAGCTACCTGTAGAAGGTTGGTGGTGTTTTCCTGATCATATCACTACCGCAGGCAGCTAAATAAGCTACAAGTTAGTCTAGTGCGAGCTCTGCACAGTGTTCAGCTAAAGCTACCTGTAGAAGGTTGGTGGTGTTTTCCTGGTCCTATCACTACCGCCGTCAGCTAAATAAGCTACAAGTTAGTGTAGTGCGAGCTCTGCACAGTGTTCACCTAAAGCTACCTGTAGAAAGTTGTTGGAGTTCTCATACTAGAGGCAGGCAGTTGATTTTGCTAGCTGCAGTATCAGTGTATATATATATATATATATATATATATATATATATATATATATATATATATATATATATATATATATATATATATATATATATATATATATATATATATTGTAACCTGGGGGACAGGTAGCAGGTACAAAAGCTCCCTGGGATGAGCAGTCTTTCAGGCATAGATACCAAATCCAGTGAAATAGTGACAAACAGTGCAGTGTTTATTTGTGATATATACAAGTCTATATACAGGTGCTGTACAGTGTTCCAAAAAAACCAAATAGGAACAAAAATAGCCAAAACAAAACCTAGCCGTGTCTCGGCACTAACTAAACAATATTTACAGATCCTCACTACCAAGCTGAGCAAGCCTACAGCTTGTCAGCTTCCACATACCTTTTTGCTCTCCTACACAGAAGTAGTCTGAGTATCCCAGGCCAAGAGCAAAGGCTGTCTTGCTCAGGTGAGCTTAAATTAGCCTGGGGGTGAGGACCAAGACCTGAACTGGACCATGGATCAGAGATCCCTGAACCTGTATGAGAGGAGCCTGGGAGATGTATAAACCCCGAAAAGGACTTTTCCAGGCTCTCTGTGGGACGCTCTGCTACATACCCCCCCCCTTGTTTCAACTCCAAGGTTGGAACACCTGTAGCCCAACAGGAGTGAACACGGGACAGGGCATTTACATTCGCCATCTCAACATCTGTGTTTTACAGTGAATGAGTAATCCTGTAGAGCCAAAAACCACCGGTTCACCCGTCTATTAGTTTCCTTCTTTTGGGCCATCCATTTCAGAGGAGCATGGTCAGTTATTAACTCAAACTGGCTTCCTAACAAATAGTACCTGAGTGCATCCACGGCCCACTTTATGGCTAAACACTCCTTTTCAATGACTGCATACCTTTGCTCATGGTCATTGAGCTTTCTGCTTAGGTACACCACAGGGTGTTCTTCCCCATTGTGTACCTGTGATAGTACTGCCCCGATACCAACATCAGACGCATCCGTCTGAACCAAAAAATCTTTGGAGAAATCGGGGGAGTACAGTACTGGTTGTGCACAAAGAGCCTTCTTCAGGACTTGGAAAGATTCCTCTGCTACTGAGGACCATTTCACCATTAGAGAGTCTTTCCCTTTCGTAAGGTCTGTCAGTGGGGCAGCTATAGTTGCAAAATTTGGGATAAATCTTATATAATACCCCGCAATGCCAAGAAAGGCCCTGACCTGCTTCTTGTTTGCAGGACGTGGCCATTCCTGGATGGCTTCTATTTTATTCACTTGAGGTTTTATGTCACCACGCCCAATAGTGTAGCCCAGATACTTGGCTTCCTCTAGACCAATGGCACATTTTTTTGGATTTGCTGTAAAACCTTCTTTGAAGAGGGAATCGAGGACAGCCTGGACACGGGGCAAGTGAGACTCCCAGTCAGTGCTATGTACCACTATGTCATCTAGATATGCTGCTGCATATTGTCGGTGGGGTCTTAGAGTCCTGTCCATGGCCCTCTGAAATGTGGCAGGGGCATTTTGCAACCCAAAAGGCATTTTTTTATATTGAAAGGAACCCTCTGGGGTCACAAATGCAGTCTTCTCTTTGGCGCTACAAGTCAGGGGTATTTGCCAATAACCTTTTGTCAAGTCCAAAGTGGTCAGATAGCGAGCCTTGCCAAGTCAGTCTATAAGTTTGTCCACTCTGGGCATTGGGTACATGTCAAACTTTGTCACTGCATTAAGCTTCCTGAAGTCATTACAGAACCTCCAAGTGCCATCCGGTTTTGGGACTAACACGATGGGGCTAGACCAGTCACTATTGGATTCCTCAATGACATCTAGCTCCAACATTCTTTTAACTTCCTCGCTGATGTCCTTCCTCCTCGCTTCAGGAATTCGATATGGTTTAAGCTTGACACGGACCCCAGGTTCAGTAACAATATCATGCTAAACTGCTGACGTCGTGCCAGGTAATTCTGAAAATTTCTCTCTATTTCTTATCAGGAATTCTCTAGTTTCCTGCTTTTGAGAATATGACAGGATGTCTGGAATCGTGACCTCAGGGATCAGAGGGGACTCAGTACCCTTAGGCGTTACCTGGAGGGACCTCGCAGTTAACGCCAGTCTATCCTTCCAGGGCTTTAACAGGTTTATGTGGTAAATCTGTTCGGGCTTCCCTTTTCCTGGTTGATATATTTTGTAATTGACCTCCCCAACTCTTTCAATTACTTCAAAGGGACCCTGCCACTTAGCCAGGAACTTGCTCTCAACAGTGGGAACTAACACCAGAACCCTATCACCAGGTGAGAAAACACGGAGTTGGGCCCCCCTGTTGTATATCCTCTGTTGAGCTGTTTGGGCCTGCAGTAAGTGTTCTTTTAACATCGGCATGATTGCTGCAATCCTGTCCTGCATTTGAGCGATATGCTCAATGACACTTTTATGGGGTGTCTGCTCCCCCTTCCAAGTTTCTTTGGCTATGTCCAAGAGTCCCTGAGGGTGTCTCCCATAAAGCAACTCAAAGGGAGAGTACCCCGTGGAGGACTGGGGAACCTCCCTGATGGCAAACATCAAGTATGGTATCAGGAAGTCCCAGTTTTTCCCATTCTTGTCAACAACCTTTTTTAACATGCTCTTTAATGTTTTATTGAAGCGTTCCACCAAGCCATCCGTTTGAGGATGGTACACCGAGGTTCGCAATTGCGTCACCTTAAATAACTTGCACAGCTCTCTAGTTATTCGTGACATAAATGGGGTGCCCTGGTCTGTAAGGACTTCTTTAGGGATTCCAACATGACTGAACACCATAAACAGCTCTTTGGCAATGTTTTTAGCAGACGCGGTGCGTAAGGGAATGGCCTCTGGGTAACGGGTAGCATAATCCATGATTACGAGGATATGCTGATGACCTCGGGCAGACTTGGGGAGTGGACCCACAAGGTCCATGGCAATCCTCTCAAAGGGCACTTCAATAATGGGCAAGGGCACTAAAGGACTTCGGAAGTGGGGTAGTGGGGCTGACATCTGACACACAGGAAAGGATTGACAATAATTCTCAATATCCTTCTGTATCCCGGGCCAATAAAACCTGCGCAACACCCTTTCAGTAGTTTTCTCAACCCCTAAATGACCTCCTAGCAAGTGCCCATGGGCAAGTTCCAACACCACCCGTCTGTATGGCTTAGGGACCACCAACTGTTCAACCACTTCATCATTTTTTTTTACATACACGATACATTAAACCCTCATTGCTACTGAAATAAGGAAAACAGAGCCTGTCCTCTGATTCGACAGGTACATCATTAATCACCATTACATTTTCCCAGGCCCTGGCAAGGGTTGGGTCTTTTCTCTGCTCGGTACCAAAATTTTCCTTGTGTACATTAAGGTCAGCAAACTCCAACGTAGGCTCAGATTCAGCAGATGGCTGTCCGGCTCCACTGGTTGTGGGGACCTCCTCAGGCTCCTCTAGCTCTCCTGCCATAACTGAGAAAGGAAAACCCGGGGAGCACTGAGAAGAGTCCCCTGAACCCACATTGTCAGTAGCGCCCAGGAGTTCTGGCTCTGCCACCAAGTCAGCTACTGCGACCGGGTCGGGACGATCCCACAGTTCCCAAAACTTAGGGAAGTCCCTACCTACGATGGCCTCGTGCACCAAGTGGGGCACAAGTCCGACAGGATGGGTCACCGTACCTAAGCCAGTTTTAAACTGAACAGTGGCTATAGGATACTCGCGGGTATCCCCATGTATACAGATCACAGCAACTTTTTTAGCATGCAAATTCACAGTTTCAACCATCTCAGCTGTAACCAAAGTCACTAAACTTCCAGAGTCAAGCAAGGCCATGATAGGCTTATTATTAACAGTCATTTGGCACATGTGTTTTCCCATACTTGGTGCTGCAGCGCATGAAACAGCAGCAAACATAGACTGCCTTCTAATAGATAGATCACACTGCATTGGTTCATCTGTCAATGGACAGTTTGCTGCAACATGTCCCAGTTCTTGGCAACGAAAACACATGATGTTTCCCCAGTTTGGTTTGCTGACAGGCAGTAGCTTCCCTTGTTTGGGATGCCAAACTTCAGTCCTGGCACCAAAAATCCTCCTGTCTATTTCCTTGCCATGCTTACCACCCGCTTCCCCTGGAACAGTCTTACCGGTTTCCTGGGGAGACCGTGGCTTTGGGCGGAAAGTGGGTGTAGGGGTGGTGACCAGGTTCTCTGCAGCAAAGTACCTTTCAACAAGTTCCACGAGGTTGTCCGCCGAGTTGGGGTCTCCTTGACTCACCCACTTCTGCAGAGGAACTGGTAGTGACCTCCGGAACCGGTCCATGACTGGTCCATGACCACACGCTCCACTATTTGTGGCCCAGACAGGGACTTTTCTCACCAAGTGAATTAGGTCGAACATCTGCGATCTTGGGGGCCTCTCGTCTTGGAAGAACCAGCTGTGGACCCGCTGTGCTCGAACTGCCAAGGTGACACCAAGTCGCGCCAGGATTTCTCGCTTGACCTTTTCATAGTCTCCTGCTTCTGCTGACTCCAAATCATAGTAGGCCTTCTGCGATTCTCCAGACAGCAAGGGGGCGACCAGTCCTGCCCACTGGGTTTTGGGCTAACCTTCCTTCTCAGCGGTCATTCAAACGTTAAGAGAAAGGCCTCTGGATCATCATCTGCAGTCATCTTGGAAAGAAAGCGACCCACATGGATGGCTGAGGGCTTGTCTCCAACAACATTAACTTTAGCAGGTGACCACTGAGCTAGCGTCTCCACAACCGCAGCCAGGGTTTTCCTATCCTCTTTTGCGTCAGTGGCTAGCTGTTCAAACAGCCTCTGCGATAGCTCCTGTACAGCACCAATCTGTTGGCACAGCGCCTTGGTTTGCTCCTGTGCGATAGCGTTTGTTTGCTGCTGTGTAGCGTTTGCTTGATGCAGTGCAGCGTTTGCTTGTTGCTGTGCAGCATTGGATTGTTGCTGTGCAGCATTGGATATCACCAATTGTTTTAGGATTTCCTCCATGTTTAGTCACTCTAGGTACTGGCCTTTTAAGTAGTAACTTACTACAGCTGCCCGCATTCTCCACCATATGTAACCTGGGGGACAGGTAGCAGGTACAAAAGCTCCCTGTGATGAGCAGTCTTTCAGGCACAGATACCAAATCCAGTGAAATAGTGACAAACAGTGGGGTGTTTATTTGTGATATATACAAGTCTATATACAGGTGCTGTACAGTGTTCCAAAAAAACCAAATAGGAACAAAAATAGCCAAAACAAAACCTAGCCGTGTCTCGGCACTAACTAAACAATATTTACAAATCCTCACTACCAAGCTGAGCAAGCCTACAGCTTGTCAGCTTCCACATACCTTTTTGCTCTCCTACACAGAAGTAGTCTGAGTATCCCAGGCCAAGAGCAAAGGCTGTCTTGCTCAGGTGAGCTTAAATTAGCCTGGGGGAGAGGACCAAGACCTGAACTGGACGATGGATCAGAGATCCCTGAACCTGTATGAGAGGAGCCTGGGAGATGTATAAACCCCGAACAGGACTTTTCCAGGCTCTCTCTGGGACGCTCTGCTACAATATATATATATCCCAGCTTAGTGCAGCTACAGGCCATTAGTATGTCTGGAAGGCCAACAAGGAGAGGCAGACAGTCACAAGCCAATAAAAGAGGGCAAGCAGGCTCTGTGTCTAGAGGCAACAGTGCTGGTCGCGGAGACGGTGCATTCTTATCAGCACGTGGCCGTGGGACACGCTTGGCCTTTTTTTCGGCAGCTGGCCATGTTGAGCCGCAACATGCGGAAGACTTGGTCGAGTGGATGACCAAGCCATCCTCATCCTCCTCATCCTCTCTCACCCATGCTCAGGGTACTTTGACTGGCAAAGCAGCTGCCAATGGGGCCTCTTCCCTCGGCTCAATGGCATCAGTGACTCCTTCCCTAGCCCCACCATGTCCTCCTGAGGAGTCCCTCGAACTGTTTGACCACAGTATTGGGCACATGCTCCAGGAGGATGCCCAGCGTTTAGAAGGCTCTGATAATGATACTGAGCTAGATGAAGGCAGTAACGTGAGCACGGACAGAGGGGGTGCCCAAGAAGGACAGCAATCTGGCAGTCATGCTTCCCCTGCTGCAGCATACTGCCAGGTTTGCTCCAGTGATGAGGAGGGAGGGGATGATGAGGTCACTGACTCAACGTGGGTGCCTGATAGGAGAGAGGAGGAGGAGGAGGCACATCACCAACGAGGCAGGATGCCCTCCAGGGGCCAGCCTAAGGGCAGCACACTGACTGCATCACACCCCAAAGCTCCGCATGTGCAGGGCGCTGCTGTCTCTGCGTGTTATTCAAAAAGTTCTTTGGTGTGGGCCTTTTTTGAGATGAGTGCATCAGTTCGCACCGCTGCTATTTGCAACATATGTCTCAAGTGTATCTCGCGTGGCCAAAACATCTCCCGCTTGGGCACCACATGCTTTACCAGACTTATGTTGACCTGCCATGCAGTTCATTGGCAAGCGTATCTAAAAGACCCACACCAAACAACAAAGAGGACCTCTCCTTGCTCCTCATCAGCTGAGATCTCCAACCCCACTATACCTTCAGTCCTCTCTGAGACCTGCACTGAGAGGAATGAAGGTGTAGAATTAGGTGTGTCATAGCCAAGCACTTGTGGGCAATCTGCTTTCGGTACACCGACGTCAGATTGTACCAGGCAAATTTCCCTGCCCCAGCTGCTGCACCGCCGAAAGAAGTTCGCTCTCAGCCATCCACATGCCCAGCAGTTTAATGCTAGCTTGGAAAAATTGCTAGCACTTCAACTGCTGCCTTTTCAGTTGGTAGACTCTGACCCTTCCGTGAGTTTGTGGAATTGGGGTTCCTCAGTGGCAGGTACCCAAACGCCACTTTTTCTCACGGAAGGCGATTCCGGCTCTCTACCGGCATGTGAAAGGCAATGTCCATGCCTCGCTGGAAAGGGCAGTCAGCAGTAAAGTGCATGTTACCGCTGACTCATGGTCCAGCAGGCATGGACAGGGACGTTACCTAAGTTTCACATTCACAGGTTCGCATTGGGTGACTCTGCTGGCAGCTGGGAAGGATGCAGGACAAGGTGCAGTAGTGTTGGAGGTTGTTCCGCCACCATGCCTCCAAAATGCCACTAGTAATGATTGTGACATACCTCTCTCCTCCACCCCCTCCTTTTCTTCTTCCTCCATGGCCTCTTCCTGTGCTTTGTCCTCGGAACCAGCAGTGCTCCGTAGGCGTTCAAGGGGCTACGCATGTATGCAGGCCAAAAGATGCCATGCGGTGCTTGAGCTGGTGTGCTTGGGGGACAGGAGCCACACTGGGGCAGAGGTTCTGTCAGCTCTGCAGGGGCAGGTTCAGAGGTGGTTGATGCCACGCCAACTTAAGGCAGGAATGGTGGTTTGCGACAATGGCACCAACCTCCTCTCTGCCCTCCGACAGGGACAAATGCCCTATGTGCCCTGTTTGGCTCACGTCCTTAACTTGGTGGAGCAGCGGTTCTTGGGCAGGTACCCGGGCTTACAGGATATCCTGAGGCAGGCCAGGAAAGTCTGTGTGCATTTCCGCCGGTCATATAATGCCAGTGCTCGGCTGGCGGACCTCCAAAAGGAGTTTAACCTGCCCAAGAACCGCTGTGACATGCCCACCAGGTGGAACTCAACGTTGGCCATGCTGCAGCTGCTGCACATGCAGCAGAGGGCCATCAATGAGTACCTGTGCGACTATGGCACCAGGACAGGGTCAGGGGAGCTTGTTTTTTTTCCCTAGGCCAGTGGGCCATGATCAGGGATGCATGCACTGTCCTGTCACCATTTGAGGAGGCCACGAGGATGGTGAGCATTGACAGTGCATGCATCAGTGACACTGTCCCTCTTGTCCACCTGTTGGAGCACACGCTGCGTGGAATAATGGACAGGGCACTTGAGGCAGAACAGAGGCAGGAAGAGGAGGACTTCCTTAGCTCTCAAGGCCCCCTTTATCCAGACAGTGTTCCTGCGTGCCCACCGATCACACAGGAAGAGGATGAGGAGGAGGAGGAGGATTGTGTCAGTATGGAGGTGGAGCCTGCCACTCAGCATCAGCAGAAATCTTTAAGGGATCAGTCCCAAGAAACACATGAACTTGTACGTGGCTGAGAGGAGGTTTCTGCAGACCATGTTGTCCTTAGTGACCCAGAGGACTCTGGACCAAATGCCTCAGCAAACCTACGCTGCATGGCCTCCCTGATCCTGCAAAGCCTGCGTAAGGATCCTCGTATTCGTGGTATCAAGGAGAAGGACCAATACTGGCTGGCAACCCTCCTTGATCCACGTTACAAGGGTAAGGTTGCGGACCTTATCTTGCCGTCGCAGAGGGAGCAGAGGATGAAACATCTTCGGGAGGCCTTGCAGAAAGGTCTGTGCAACGTGTTTCCAGAGACTGGGAGGTTACAAGCTCCTGTTTCTGGAAAGCGTGTTGCTGAGGCTTCGGTCAGTCAAAGAAGGAGCGGTGGAGAAGGTGGCCATCTGACCGATGCGTTCAGACAATTTTTTGGTCCGCAGCCCCAAGGTATGATCGGTTCCAGCAACCATCACCAGCGTCTGTTTTACATGGTGCAGGAATACCTAGGGGCGAGATCTGACTTGGACACCTTTCCCACCGAAAATCCTCTGGGTTACTGGGTCTTGAGGATGGGTCACTGGCCAGAGCTTGCACAGTATGCAATTGAGCTACTGGCCTGTCCTGCATCCAGCGTTCTTTCGGAACGCACATTCAGTGCTGCTGGAGGCTTTGTAACCGATCACAGGGTGCGTCTGTCCACCGACTCGGTCAATCGACTGACCTTCATAAAAATGAATGTCTTGGATCACCACCAGCTACCAAGCACCTGATGCTGATGTAATCGAATAATTTTTTTTGAAATCTCAGATCCCTTCAAAGACTGCCTATGCTAATGCTAAGTGACTATCTTGAGTAATTATCCTCTTCCTCCTCAATGATCACGCTGATAGCTTGTAAGAACATTTTTGGTTTTGGGCTCTGCCACCAGTGCCTAAGGCCCAATTTTTCAGCCCCTGTTTAACAGGGGCGTGTAATTACAATTTTTGATGCAATACTTTGCAGCAGGGCTCGTTCCTGCATTCCAACTAGAGTATCTGTGAGGGGTTGCAGTGTTGTGGCACCAGCACCAGTGCCTAAGGCCCAATTTTTCAGCCCCTGTTTAACAGGGGTTTGTAATTACAATTTTTGATGCAGTACTTTGCAGCAGGGCTCGTTCCTGCGTTCCAACTAGAGTATCTGTGAGGGGTTGCAGTGTTGTGGCACCAGCACCAGTGCCTAAGGCCCAATTTTTCCGCCCCTGTTCAACAGGGGCATGTAAGTACAATTCTTGACCTAATATTTCACAGCAGGGCCCGTTTCTGCGCCCACCAAGAGCGAGTGAGGACTTACAGTGTTGTGGCACCAGCACCACCACCACCACCAAAGGCCCAATTTTTCTGCCCCTGTTCAACAGGGGCATGTAATTACAATTCTTGATCTAATATTTCACAGCAGGGCCCTGTGAGGGCTTACAGTGTTGTGGCCACAACAACACCTAAGGCCCAAATTTCTGCTGAGTATATATGCAGGCCCCTTCTTTCAAACATCCAACTTACAAATGACTCCTACTTGCAAACAGAAGGAGACAACAGGAAGTGAGATGAAATCTACCCCTAGGAAGGGAAATTCTCTCCTGTATGAGTTAATATGGGAAAAACATTTCTCCTTTCCACTGATGCTTTATCACCAATACTTGTTTCACAAAAAAAACAAATTTTCAAAAAACATTTGCCATTGGGACAAAAAGTGAGGTGAAATCTTCTGAAGAGGAGCACAGACAGCAAAACAAATGTCACAGGGGTGATAACCCTTCCCTATGTTTTCCAAAAATCTTAAAATATATTTTTTGGCTGGAGCTGAACACGTTAAAAATGTACCAGTTCAAAATTACAAACAGATTCTACTTAACAACAAACCTACAGTCCCTGTCTTGTTTGCACCGCCTGTATACTGCTGTTCAGAGTACAGAGCCTTGACTTTAGTATAACAGATGTTAAATGCAGAGGCTATCAAAGCCAACCCACTCCAACTTTATTTTACTCCCCTTTTTACCCATTAAAGGAGACCACACCATTTCTGGAGTATTTATTGGCCCCTTTATTAAATTTCTATGAAATAACATATTTGAAACAACAAGATCTGTTAAACCTCAACTGGTAACGTTGGTCTATGCAGGACATCCTTCTCCCCCAACATCACATCAAGATCATCCACCATGCACTGCGGTACCTTCAACTGAAAATAGTCCTCCAGCTGACAAGCTAGCTCAGAGACAACCCGAACACAGCCCGCAGTGCACCCATTTATCAAAATTCCAGCTAAATAACATTAGCTGGAATACACCAACGGGCCCATACTAACGATGAGTCCCGCATTCACCTTATCTTGGGGGGGTTTCTTCCTATACCTGCAACGACCAACACCCGCCAACTGCCACGACGTTCTAACGAAGGTCTCTGTTAAAGAAAAGCATGTTAACAATATATAACCCAAACTTATTACAGGGAGGGAGGGTGGGAAGCTGCTTCCTATACACACACTGACGCTGGGGAGGGACCTCCCATCCCTTGCTTTCCTTCCAACTCCTCCTCTTCCCCTTTTGCCACCAATCCTATCTATTTTTACAAATCCCATTATACCCCTGTTCACCCAGTCATGTAAGCCCTACGTTTATTTTCTTTTAGGCATCACTCCGGGCTTCTCTGTATACTGCTGTTTCCTTTTTTAATTTGGGTGCGGGGTTCCCCTTGATATCCATACAAGACCCAAAGGGTTGGTAATGGACTGGGGGGTACCCATGCCGTTTGTCTCACTGATTTTCATCCATATTGCCAGGACCCGACATTACATTAAAGCCGCAAGCAGTTTTAAATGACTTTTAAATTACTTTTTTTCCTTTAAAAATGACATTTTGTGCAGGGACTGTTCTAAGCACGGGAAACACGCGCCACTTTACAGGCATACTATAGACACCCCCCAGGTACGATTTAAAGGAATATTTCACTTTTTTTTTTACTTTAAGCATTATTAAAATCACTGCTCCCGAAAAAAGGTCCATTTTTAAAACTTTTTTTTTAATTGATACATGTCCCCTGGGGCAGGACCCGGGTCCCCAAACCCTTTTTAGGACACTACCATGCAAATTAGCCTTTAAAATGAGCACTTTTGATTTCGAACGTTCGAGTCCCATAGACGTCAATGGGGTTCTAACGTTCGTGCAAATTTTCGGTCCGTTCGCAGGTTCTGGTGCGAACCAAACCGGGGGCTGTTAGACTCATCCCTATTGAGGAGGAAGAACATTGGTATGTCCTGCATGAGGCGAATCCAGTGCAAGCAGCTAACCAGGACAACAGGCAGCAACACAGGCAGACTGTCCGGGTTAATGGAAAGGTAGCCAATGGCCTACGTGATACTGGCGCCACCATGACCCTACTACAGAAGAACCTCATCCCAGAGAGCCAACACACCGGAGACACTGTAGCCGTAAGGGTAGCAGGAGGTACCATTTTCCGGCTACCCGTTGCCCGTGTTCACCTGGATTGGGAGGTTGGTTCGGGATGCGTGAATGTGGGGGTGATGTAGGATTTGCCAGCGGCTGTACTACTGGGGTATGATTTGGCCCCATCGCTTCCGGTTACGCCCCGATGGGCCCCACTGAAGCCAACCCAGTAACTACCCGTGCCCAGACCCGTGCTGTTGGAACCGACCCGTTTGCTGCTGAGACCCAGGTAAGACCAACTTCCCCGACATGTACCTTAGATTAGGCTCCCCTAGGCTGGGATACCCCAGAGGCATTTGGGAGGGAAACCCGGGAGGACCTGACCTTACACAAGTATAGGGCTAAGGCAGATACTCAGGAAAGGAGAATAGATGGGGAGCTTTATGAATGGGTGGGGGATAGACTGTATAGGATCCCTAAGCCATCCTCGAGAAGTAAAGCCCCTTCGCAGAAATGACAGCTGGTGGTACCTAAGAAATACCAGCTGGAGATTCTACGAATCAGGCATGATGTACCACTAGCCAGACATCTAGGGTCCCGTCGCACCGCCCATAGAATTACACAGAATTTCTTCTGGCCCAATTTTAACCAGGTTGTGCGACAGTACTGCAAAACGTGTGACACATGTTAATGGGTAGGTAAGCGGGGGGACTACCCTAGGGCCAGACTTATGTCCATGCCTATTATTGGGGAGCCCTTTTACCACATAGCCGTTGACATTTAGGGTCCCTTGGCCAGGTCTAGTCCATCCGGGAAGAAGTATATTCTCACCGTGGTGGACTACGCCACCCGTTACCCAGAGGCAGTAGCTATGTCCAACATTGAAGCAGAGACAGTAGCTGATGCCCTGGTTAAGATATTTACTAGAGTGGGGTTCCCTAAGGAGATTCTCTCTGACCAGGGAACCCAGTTTACTGTTGTGCTCACCCAACAGTTGTGGAAGGTGTGCAATATTAAGCCCTTGCTGAGCTCACCTTACCACCCCCAGACTAATGGTCTCTACGAGCGCTTTAACAGGACCCTCATGCAAATGCCGAGGACCTTTTCAGACGCTTGCCGAGACTGGGAGAGATTGCTGCCTAACATTTTATTTGCGTACAGAGAGGTACCCTAGGAATCTACTGGGTTCTCTCCCTTCGAGTTACTCTATGGGAGAAGGGTCCGTGGACCCCTCGATCTCATTAGAGGACACTGGGAGGGAGAGACAGAGCAGGAGGGGACCCCCATATTGCCCTATGTTCTGGAACTCAGGGACCGCATGGAGCAATTGTCTCTGATGGTAAGGGAGAATCTCCAGGCGGCCCAGGGGAAACAGAAGAGATGGTATGATCGGGGGGCCCGACAGCGTATCTTCCAGGTTTGGCAGAAGGTCTTAGTGCTCAAGCCTGTGAAGACCGACAAGATGCAGGCATCTTGACGGGGCCCGTATAAAGTAGTAGCCCAGGTATGTGATACTACCTATGTTATTGCCAGCTGTGCAGATGAAAGAATCCAGGTAACCTTTTATGTGAACATGCTGAAGGAGTATCGGGAACGGCAGGAGGATGTTGTTGCAGTATGTGCCCCTGCTGCGGACGACTCCAAAAGTTTACCCCTCCCTGACTTACTAGAGAGAGACCCCCAGACTGACTTCATTAGCCTCGTACAGCTAGGGGACCGGTTAAGCCCCACAAAGAAGGAAAAGGCTAAGCGGCTTCTGTGGGAGAAACAGGCGACTTTCTCCCAAAAACCGGGCTACACGACCCTGGCTGTGCATAAGGTAGAGACCCCTGGACAAGCACCCCTTCGACATCCCCTCTACCGTATCCCTGAAGCAGTCTGAGAAGGAATGCGGAAGGAGATACAGGAGATGATTCAGTTAGGAATCATTGAGCCCTCTGACAGCCCTAGGGCCTCGCCTGTAGTCCTGGTGCCTAAGAAAGACGGAACTACCCGGTTCTGCGTGGACTACTGTCAGGAAGATCCTGCCAGTAATCAGCTTTCCAGGCTCATTGGCGCACGGCCGCGGGCGCTACCGCGCACGGGCACACATGCTACCGCGCACGGGCACGCGCATCCCCGTTGGCGCCAGGTGGGCTATTTAAACCTGCCTGTCACACTCAGTCCCCGCTGTCTGCTCTATAGCGTTCCGTGTGCCAAAACCTGATCTGATCTGAAACCTTCTGTTACCTGACCCGGCTTCCTGTTTTGACTATCCAGCCTATCCGCCTGCATCTGACCCTTTGGCTTGCTTAGACCATTCTCCTGTCTGATCCCTGGTACCTCTGCTGTCCGCCTGATATCGAACACTAGCCTGTCTGACTATCCTTCTGCTTGATACCTATTACCAGCCTGCTACCTGCTGTTGTTCCTGGTTCCGGTCCAGCGTTCCAGTATCCGGTCTGCTACCTACTGCTGTTCCCAGTTCCAGTTCAGCATTCCAGTACCAGCCTGCTACCTGCTGTTGTTCCTGGTTCCAGTTCAGCATTCCATTATCCAGCCTGCTACCTGCTGTTGTTCCTGGTTCCAGTCCAGCACTCCAGTATCCAGTCTGCTACCTGCTGTTGTTCCTGGTTCCGGTCCAGAGTTCCAGTATCCGGTCTGCTACCTGCTGTTGTTCCTGGTTCCAGTCCAGCACTCCAGTATCCAGCCTGCTACCTGCTGGTGTTCCTGGTTCCAGTCCAGCATTCCAGTATCCAGCCTGCTACCTGCTGTTGTTCCTGGTTCCGGTCCAGCCTTCCAGTATCCGGTCTGCTACCTGCTGTTGTTTCTGGTTCCAGTCTAGCACCCCAATATCCAGCCTGCTACCTGCTGTTGTTCCTGGTTTCAGTCCAGCGTTCCAGTATCCAGCCTGCTACCTGCTGCTGTTCTTGGTTCCAGTCCAGCATTCCAGTACCAGCCTACTACCTGCTGTTGTTCCTGGTTCCAGTCTACCACTCCAGTTTCTGCCTACTTACCTGCTGTTTTTCCTGGCTCCAGTCTGCGTTCCAGTCTCCAGTCCTCTCTTCAGTTCCTGGTTCCTGAGTTTCCACCACTCCAGGACTTCTGGGTGACTGTTGATCCTGCCAGGCACCCATACCACTTCTTACTCCTGTGTCCTCTGTCTCCATTCCAGAGGGCCGAGAGTGGGAGCTGTAGGGGAGGTCTCTCTCTGCACGTCAGGCTCAAAACCTACCAGGTACATGACAGTAGCAGACAGCCATGTCTGAGCGTGAGCAGGGAACCTCTCCCATGGAGGAACTGTGTGCACACCTGGCAGGATTGACTGAAGCAGTCAAGAATCTGCAGCAAGGATACACCCGGCTGGAAGAACGGTATTAACTTTGTCTAACCCTACCGGGGTCCAGGGAGTCCCTCCTGCTTCCACTTCTTTAGCTGGGTCTTCCCCAACGGTGGTGATGCTTCCTCCAGAACCCAGAGTTCCGACACCCGAACGATTCTCCAGAGATCGACATAAATTCAGGGCCTTTCGTATTTCCTGTGAACTATTTTTTGCTCTTCAGCCACGTACCTTTTCCCTGGAGGCCACCAAGGTGGGCTTTGTGATTTCCTTACTTACAGGCAACCCCCAAACCTGGGCCCATCGTCTCTTGAACAAATGGATGTATCTCTGACCAACCTCACCACCTTCTTCTACGCATTGGCCCAGTTGTATGAAGACCCCCAGCTTTCTGTGACTGCGGAAACTGCACTGCATACCCTTCAGCAGGGACGCAGGGCAGCAGAGGATTATGTGGCTGAATTCAGAAGGTGGAGCGCAGATACAAACTGGAATGATGCGGCCCTCCGCTATCAATTCCAAATGGGACTTTGTGATTCTTTGAAGGATGAGTTAGCCAGGGTTGGTATACCACAGACTCTGAATGCTTTGATCGATCTGGCCATTCAGATCGATTGACGCTTAAGGGAACTTAGGGCAGAAAAAGCTACAGGATTTTCTCGCCCAACCTGGATGCTTCCCAAGGTTCCAAATCATACTTCACCAGCACCATCTACCTCCTTGTTAAACCCACCTGAACCTATGCAGTTGGGGGTCCTTCGGCCTTCTCTCACCCAGGAGGAGCGTCAACGTCATCGGATGAATAATCAGTGTCTGTACTGCGGGGAACCTGGACACTACGTTAGGAACTGCCCTCTTAAGCTCCGTAAGTGCCTCTCCCTGTCTAATGATTATGTTGTTCCTCTGGCCAAGAGCACTTCTCACCTTGCTCTCTCTATCTTATTACAGCTCCCAGGAAAGACTCTGCAAATAACCGCTATTATTGACTCCGGAGCTTGCAGCTGTTTCATGGATTCTTCTTTTGCTGCAAAACACCAGATTCCCCTGTTGTCTAAGGCCCATGGACTCTCAATTCATCTGGCTGATGGGACCGCCATCAAATCCGGACCTGCTACGCTTGGACATCATTGCTTCACCCTTGTTCCCCATAATCCTCGGCATGCCTTGGTTGCAAGTGCACAATCCTGACATCAACTGGGCCACAGGAGAGGTTACCTTTTCTTCTTCCTATTGTCAGCAGTTCTGCGGATTTCAAGACGCTCATAGGGCCTCTACCTTGCTATGCCTAGACACAGATTCCAGCCTACATCAGTCTATTCCTGAAGCTTACCATGACTTCCTAGATGTGTTTAGTAAACAGGGGGCAGAGGCCTTGCCTCCCCACCGTACCTATGACTGTCCTATCGAGTTGCTCCCTGGAGCAGAGATTTCATTCGGAAGGATTTTTCCTCTAACAGAGGTAGAACAAGGGGCATTAAGGGAGTATATCGATGAAAACTTAAAGAAAGGCTTTATTCACCCGTCCACGTCTCCAGCAGGCAAGGGCATCTTCTTTGTACAGAAAAAGGATCATACCCTTCGACCATGCGTGGACTACCATGAACTAAATTAAAATTACAGTAAAAAATCGCTATCCTCTTCCCCTGGTACCAGAATTGTTCCAAAGACTTGGAACTGCCACTATGTTCACTAAGCTTGACCTCCGCGGAGCCTACAATTTGGTCCATATCAGGGGCAGAGAGGAGTGGAAGACTGCCTTCGGTACCCGCTATGAGCATTTTGAATACTTGGTGATGCCCTTTGGATTGTGTAATGCCCCTGCTACATTCCAGTATTTCATCAATGATGTTTTACAAGACTTTCTAGATCTGTTTGTCATCGTCTACCTAGACGATATACTAATCTTCTCTTTTTCCCTTGAATCTCACCGCAGGCACGTCAGAAGTGTGTTGGCTCGGCTTCGACAGCATGGTTTATATGCAAAGTCAGAGAAGTGTGAGTTTGAACAGGAAAGTATACCGTTTTTGGGGTTAATCATCTCTAGTAAGGGCATTAAGATGGATCCTAAAAAGATCGCTGCAATATTAGATTGGCCGGTCCCAACAGACAAAAAGGGAATCCAACGATTCTTTGGATTCGCCAATTTTTATTGGAAATTTATTAAGGGGTTTTCAGCCATTATCACGCCCATTACCCAGTTAACCATACAGGGAACACATTTTCACTGGTCTGCTGAAGCCCAAAAGGCTTTTGAGACCCTCAAGGCCCTCTTTACTTCTGCTTCCATATTAAAACATCCAGATTCCTCTCTGCCATTTGTACTTGAAGTGGACGCATCTGAAATTGCGGTAGGAGCAGTGTTGTCCCAAAGACAGGGAACCAAGGCCCTGCTGTACCCAGTGACCTTCTTCTCTTGCAAGTTGTCCACGGCAGAGAGAAATTATGACGTGGGAGACAGAGAGTTGTTGGCAATTAAATCAGCATTAGAGGAGTGGCGATACCTTCTGGAAGGAGCCGCTCATCCAGTCTTAATTTTTACAGATCATAAGAACCTGGAGTATTTGAGATCTGCAAAGAGGCTGAAACCACGACAAGCCAGGTGGGCCCTCTTTTTCTCCAGGTTCTCTTTTCATGTCACTTACCGCCCTGGCTCCAAAAACACTAAACCCGATGCCCTATCCAGGATGTTCCACAAATCTCAAGAAATTTCCCCTTCGGACACCATCCTGTCCCCGGGGAATTTTCTCCTGCTTCAGGGAAACCTTCTTTCCCAAATTAAGCAAGCTTCCGCAGGACTGGGATCTTCTGTTGGGCCAGAACTTCAGATTAAGGATGGGCTACTTTGGCACGAAAGTAAGATTTATATACCCGAAAATCTACGAGTACCTATATTGGAACTTTGTCACGATCATGCACTGGCTGGGCATTTCAGTATAACCAAGACCACCGATCTGGTACAGCGTACCTTTTGGTGGCCTCAGTTACCTGAGGATTGCAAAAAATTTGTGGAATCCTGTACAACCTGTATTAGGAACAAGGGTTACAAAACCAAGGCATGGGGGCTACTAAGACCTTTGCCTGTCCCAGACAGGCCATGGAAGATGTTATCCATATACTTTATTGTTGAACTACCTCCGGCAGGGGGCTACACCACCATCTTTGTGATAGTAGACCGGCTATCAAAAATGGCCCATTTTGTCCCAATGAAGGGTACCCCCTCAGCTTCAGAAACAGCACAAATGTTCATCAAAGAAGTCATCAGACCCCACGGGGTGCCGGCCAATATTGTTTCAGATCAGGGGGTACAGTTTACCTCCCGATTCTGGAAGTCTCTGTGTAAAACTCTGAACATTGAGCTATCATTCTCCTCTGCCTACCATCCCCAGACTAATGTGCAAACAGAGAGAACAAACCAAACTCTTGAACAATACCTACGCTGTTTCTCTTCTTTTGCCCAAGATGACTGAATTTCTGTACTTCCATTAGCCGAATTCGCCTACAACTCCATTCATTCCGCTATCAAACAGACTCCATTTTTTGCAAATTATGGCTTCCACCCTTCATTCCTACCTAATTCCCTTCCTGAGTGTACAGTACCCGCAGTTCAGGAGAAATTGAATTTCTTTACCTCCAATAATCAAATTCTGCAGGAAACCATGACCAGGACCCAGGAATACAACAAGACAACTTTCGATAAAAGAAGGCGAGTTGAGTTGTTACTTGCACCCGGTTACCAGGTATGGTTATCCACGATGAACCTTAGGTTGGCCTGCCCTTCGAAAAAATTGGGTCCCAAGTTCTTGGGGCCATTTCCTGTCAGACGGAGCATTAATGAGGTGGCATATGAACTAGAACTCCCTGATTTGTTAAAAGTCCACCCGGTATTCCATGTATCTTTACTCAAACCTTCCATTTTCAATCCATTTTCAGGTCGAAGTACGGATCCTCCTGATCCAATTTTGGTAGATGGTGAGGAGGAATTCAAAGTGGAATCTATCTTGGACCACAGGAGGAGAGGTAATCAGAATCAATTCCTGATAAAGTGGAGGGGGTTTGGACCCGAAGAGAATTCTTGGGAGCCTGAGGATAATATCCATGCTGAAGGTCTGTTACAATCTTTTAAGAGGTCCCATCCCAAAAAATTTGCCTGAAAGGGCATCCGGAGGCTGCCCCTTGGGGGGGGCAATGTCAGGAAGATCCTGCCAGTAATCGGCGTTCCAGGCTCACTGGCGCGCGGCCGCGGGTGCTACCGTGTGCGCGCGCACACGGGCGCTACCACGCACGGGCACGCGCATCCCCGTTGGCGCCAGGTGGGCTATTTAAACCTGCCTGTCACACTCAGTCCCCGCTGTCTGCTCTACAGAGTTCCGTGTGTCAACAAAACCTGATCTGATCTAAAACCTTCTGTTACCTGACCCGGCTTCCTGTTTTGACTATCCAGCCTATCCGCCTGCATCTGACCCTTTGGCTTGCTTAGACCATTCTCCTTTCTGATCCCTGGTACCTCTGCTGTCCGCCTAATTTCGACCACCGGCCTGTCTGACTATCCTTCTGCTTGATACCTATTACCAGCCTGCTACCTGCTGTTGTTCCTGGTTCCGGTCCAGCGTTCCAGTATCCACCCTGCTGCCTGCTGTTGTTCCCGATTCCAGTCCAGCATTCCAGTACCAGCCTGCTACCTGCTGTTGTTCCTGGTTCCAGTTCAGCATTCCAGTATCCACCCTGCTACCTGCTGTTGTTCCTGGTTCCAGTCCAGCATTCCAGTATCCAGCCTGCTACCTGCTGTTGTTCCTGGTTCCGCTCCAGTGTTCCAGTATCCGGTCTGCTACCTGCTTTTGTTCCTGGTTCCAGTCCAGCACTCCAGTATCCAGCCTGCTACCTGCTGTTGTTCCTGGTTCCAGTCTAGCACTCCAGTATCCAGCCTGCTACCTGCTGTTGTTCCTGGTGCCAGTCCAGCATTCCAGTATCCAGCCTGCTGCCTGCTGTTGTTCCTGGTTCCGCTCCAGCGTTCCAGTATCCGGTCTGCTACCTGCTTTTGTTCCTGGTTCCAGTCCAGCACTCCAGTAACCAGCCTGCTACCTGCTGTTGTTCCTGGTTCCAGTCCAGCATTCCAGTATCCGGTCTGCTACCTGCTGTTGTTCCTGGTTCCAGTCTAGCACTCCAATATCCAGCCTGCTACCTGCTGTTGTTCCTGGTTCCAGTATCCAGCTTGCTACCTGCTGCTGTTCCCGGTTCCAGTCCAGCATTCCAGTACCAGCCTGCTACCTGTTGTTGTTCCTGGTTCCAGGCTACCACTCCAGTTTTCTGCCTACTTACCTGCTGTTGTTCCTGGCTCCAGTCTGCATTCCAGTTTCCAGTCCTCTCTTCAGTTCCTGGTTCCTGAGTTCCCACCACTTCAGGACTTCTGGGTGACTGTTGATCCTGCCAGGCACCCATACCAATCCTTACTCCTGTGTCCTCTGTCTCCATTCCAGAGGGCCGAGAGTGGGAGCCATAGGGGAGGTCTCTCTCTGCACTTCAGGCTCAAAACCTACCAGGTACGTGACAACTACAGGCGACTCAATGAGAAGACTCCCGCTGACGCCTACCCGATGCCCAGGGTAGACAAACTGCTAGATCATATAGCCAGGGAATGTTATTTAACTACAATATACCTTAATGTCTTGCAGGACAATTTTATGGGTCAGATGGTAGACGCACCAACTAGAAATAAAACATTACTGGATCTACTGATTACCAACAATACAGACCTGATCACGGATGTGGAAATACGGGGCAATTTAGGTAACAGCGATCACAGGTCAATTCGTTTCAGTATAAATCACACAAATAGGAAACATAAAGGGAATACAAAGACACTGAATTTCAAAAGAGCCAACTTTCCTAAACTACAAACCTTGCAAAAAGGCATAAATTGGGATAAAATATTAGGAACAAAGAATACGGAGGAGAGATGGGTTTGCTTTAAGAGCATATTAAATAAGGGCATTAGCCAATGTATCCCATTGGGTAATAAATTTAAAAGAGCAAACAAAAGTCCTGGATGGCTTAACTCCAATGTAAAAATGCATATAAAAGCAAAGGAGAAGGCCTTCAAAAAATACAAGGTTGAGGGATCATCCTCAGCATTCAGACTTTATAAAGAACGCAACAAGAAATGTAAGGACAGCTAAGATAGAACATGAAAGACACATAGCGGAGGAGAGCAAAAAAAATCCCAAGAAATTCTTTAAGTATGTAAACAGTAAAAAAGGGAGGACAGACCATACTGGCCCCATAAAGAATAAGGAAGGACATCTGGTTACAAAGGATGGGGAGATGGCAAAGGTATTGAATTTATTCTTCTCCTCAGTCTTCACGAGTGAATCGGGGGGCTTCAGTAACCAAAACTGCAGTGTTTATCCTCATGACACAACACAGGAAGCACTTCCATGGTTAACAGAGGACAGAATTAAAATTAGACTTGAGAAACTTAACATTAATAAATCACCAGGACCAGATGGCTTGCATCCTAGGGTACTTAGGGAACTCAGTCAAGTGATTTTCAGACCGTTGTTCCTAATTTTTACAGATAGTCTACTGACTGGAATGGTACCAGCTGATTGGAGAAAAGCCAATGTAGCACCAATATTTAAAAAGGGCCCAAAATACATCCTTGGGAATTACAGACCAGTTAGCCTAACATCAATAGTATGTAAGGGACTATATACAAGATTTTAGTAATAAGAACGGTATCATTAGCAGTAATCAGCATGGATTCATGAAGAATCGTTCTTGCCAAACCAATCTATTAACCTTCTATGAGGAGGTGAGTTGCCATCTAGATAAAGGAAGGCCCGTAAACGTTGTGTATCTGGATTTTGCAAAAGCATTTGACACAGTTCCCCATAAACGTTTACTGTACAAAATAAGGTCCATTGGCATGGACCATAGGGTGAGTACATGGATTGAAAACTGGCTGCAAGGGCGAGTTCAGAGGGTGGTGATAAATGGGGAGTACTCAGAATGGTCAGGGGTGGGTAGTGGGGTTCCCCAGGGTTCTGTGCTGGGACCAATCCTATTTAATTTGTTCATAAAGGATCTGTGGATGGAATAAACAGTTCAATCTCTGTATTTGCAGATGATACTAAGCTAAGCAGGGCAATAACTTCTCCGCAGGATGTGGAAACCTTGCAAAAAGACCTGAACAAATTAATGGGGTGGGCGACTACATGGCAAATGAGGTTCAATGTAGAAAAATGTAAAATAATGCATTTGGGTGGCAAAAATATGAATGCAATCTATAGACTGGGGGGAGAACCTCTGTGGGAATCTAGGATGGAAAAGGACCTGGGGGTCCTAGTAGATGATAGGCTCAGCAATGGCATGCAATGCCAAGCTGCTGCTAACAAAGCAAACAGAATATTGGCATGCATTAAAAGGGGGATCAACTCCAGAGATAAAACAATAATTCTCCCGCTCTACAAGGCTCTGGTCCGGCCGCACCTGGAGTATGCTGTCCAGTTCTGGGCACCAGTCCTCAGGAAGGATGTACTGGAAATGGAGCGAGTACAAAGAAGGGCAACAAAGCTAATAAAGGGTCTGGAGGATCTTAGTTATGAGGAAAGGTTGCGAGCACTGAACTTATTCTCTCTGGAGAAGAGACACTTGAGAGGGGATATGATTTCAATTTTCAAATACCGTACTGGTGACCCTACAATAGGGATAAAACTTTTTTGCCGAAGAGAGTTTAACAAGACTCGTGGCCACTCATTAAAATTAGAAGAAAAGAGGTTTAACCTTAAACTACGTAGAGGGTTCTTTACTGTAAGAGCGGCAAGGATGTGGAATTCCCTTCCACAGGCGGTGGTCTCAGCAGGGAGCATTAATAGCTTCAAGAAACTATTAGATAAGCATCTGAATGACCGCAACATACAGGGATATATAATGCAATACTGACACATAATCACACACATAGGTTGGACTTGATGGACTTGTGTCTTTTTTCAACCTCACCTACTATGTAACTATGGAACTATGTAACCTGTGTAAGGGCTATTGGCAGATTCAAGAAATAATGTGAAAGGAAAATGTAGCGCGTGAACTGTGCAAGAAGTCCACAATCAAGGAAACAACTAAATAATAAATCTCAATAAATGGTGTCCACAGCAACAATATAACTTATAAGTCTCTAAATATGGATGAATAAAGTCCAATAAGTGAGTGGAAAAACTATATATGTGTAGAGTGTCCCACTAGAGATAGTGAGTAAACGTGTAACGGCAAATGTTCAAACACAGGTAGATCCTCAAATCTTCCAAAAGAACTGTATCCAACAACTGCATATGTCTTGGTAGAAATGATGTGTAAGAAACTCTTACCAGATACATTGGACTCCCTTGTCAGCGACAGGGAATCACTCGAGCAGGTTGCCTCTCAGGGCCTGGAAGCGGACATCACAACTCTGGAAACCTTCTGGGTCAAACTCTGCATGGATCTTCCGGGGCCGCCAGGCTGGTCCTCCCAAAGGATGGCCAAGGTACGAATCAGAGGAGACAGTGCATCAAGCATAAAGCTGGAGTGGAGGCTGGATTTTCTCTCAGGTGGTATGTGGAGAAAAAATAAACAGGCTCCGCATAGTGTAGATGAGCAAGGTGGGGTTTTTTATTGCTAAAAAGCCTGGTTACAATAAAAATGTGATCACACGATATAAAAGCAAAAAAATGGGCAACAAGGAGGATGCTGAAAGCGCCCCATTTTTTATTTTTTAGTTTTTATTTTAGTTTTTAGCGCAGTGTATACATTTAATTACTATTGGCAGATTCCCCTGGCCAAGGGTGCTATCCCCAAGTCGGCATTTGTTACCCCGTTTGGCCTGTACCAGTCTAAGGTCATGCCATTTGGGATGAAAAATGCCCCGGCTACCTTCCAACGTATGGTAGATAGGCTCCTGGATGGCTTTCAGAATCTTGCTTGTGCATACCTGGATGACATTGCGATCTACAGTGGATCTTGGGAGGAGCACCTGGTTCACATAGGGGTGGTTCTGGACAAGATTCGGGCAGCAGGCCTGACCTTGAAACCAGACAAGTGCCATCTAGGTATGGCGGAGGTGCAGTACCTGGGACATTGAGTAGGGTGTGGGAACCAGAGACCAGAGCCAAACAAGGTAGAGGCAGTAGCTAACTGGCCCACCCCCCGTACTAAGACCCAGGTTTTAGCCTTCTTGGGGACTGCAGGGTACTACCGACATTTTGTCCCTGATTATAGTGCTATCGCCAAGCCCCTGACTGACCTGATGAAAAAGAATTTACCTAGGTAGATCCTGTGGTCTCCAGCTTGTGAAGCCGCGTTTCTAGCCCTCAAGCAAGCACTTGTAAATGCCCCTGTCTTGGCCACCACAGTACCTAACAAACGTTTCATTGTCCAGACAGATGCTTCCATGTTTGGACTGGGGGCTGTGCTGAGCCAAATCGGGGAGGATGGAGAACACCCTGTCACATACCTGAGCAGAAAGCTATTACCCCGGAAAGTGAGCTATGCGGCAGTGGAGAAGGAGTGCTTGGCCCTGGTCTGGGCCCTTAAAAAGTTGAACCCTTATTTGTATGGCCAGGAATTTTCATTAGTCACCGACCACAACCCATTGGTCTGGCTTAACCAGGTCTCAGGAGACAATGGCAGGTTGCTGCGTTGGAGCTTAGCCCTGCAACCTTACAATTTCACCATCAGCTACCGACCCGGGAAGCAATATGGCAATGCTGATGGGTTGTCCCGGCAAACAGATGTCACACCGGCCTCCTAGTTCTGGACATCCCTAAATTGACCCGAGAAGGATCAAGCCGGGTCTGCTGGAGTGTCCCATAAGGAGGGAGCTATGTGACGGGAGTCACTTTTGGGCACAGGGTGACTGAGAAAATATATCTTGGATTACTTAAAATGGGACAGTAATATTTATCCACAATATCTCCCAGGCTATATGTAAAGACTATTCTTGGTTTGTTTGATTCTGAACTCAACATGTTAGTTGGCCTCTAGAACTGGGTAGGAGTCAGACAGTCTACTCATACTATAGTTTGTTGCCTACTAGGCTGAGGAGGGGGATCACTGTTTGTATTGGTAATTGTAATAAGCTCCTGCCATTGTGAGAAGGAGTTCTGTGTTTAAATGTATGATAATGTACCATCTACTGTGTGAAGCTCGGTGACAACAAGTCTGACCTGTAGTAAAATCCTGATTTATCATAACAATGACCAGGTTGCTTAAAGGGATTAGTTAATGAGCTTATGTAAATTAGGTCCGGTCACAGGTGTATTTTCAGAGTAATATGAACAGTAGGTAAACACCTCCTCCTTTTACTGTATATAAGACTGTATTTGTTTCAATAAAAATTAATTCCTGTTTGACCCTCAAGACAGAGCCTCGTCTCGTATTGGGGGGGAACAATTATTCGTATGGGGTTCTTGTTCGGCTGATCGGAGTGTTCGGTAGCTGCCTTTGTGTTCAGAAATGGAATGTCCTAAACGGCTTTAATCCCTTTCATACTCAGGGTGTCGTTACAGTGCCTCTCTGCCAAAAAGTAATTTAAGTCGACCCTTTGATTGAGATTAGGCCAATCTTTGTGATTGAAAAGCACCTGTGGGCATAGGGCTATGTTTCCACTGGTACAACTCCAAGGTCGCACAATTGAAAGTGTGACTGAGGTGCGACTTTAGTGCGACTGTGGTGTAGCAATAAATGCGACTTTAATCCAAATTTACACTCTGGGTCAGAGTTACATCCAGTCACAAGTTGCATCAGGGTGGTGCAGGTACCTTTTCAGAGTCACTGCAGCTTTGAATCGAATAGATTGGAACGGGTGCTATTGAAATCAATGGGCTGCGACTTGTAATGCAACTTTATGTGTCCAAAGTTGCATGACAAATTGCACTAGGGGAAACGGAGACTAAATCATACTAAATTATCTTGAGTATGAATCTTTCTTCTTTGCTATTACTAACTGGGGATTGTAAGCTTTGTAATTAGACCTGGGAACAGAGGCTATACTGTAAGTGATACAAATCATATTGCAAATAAGTGTGCCTCAGTTGACGGCCTTCTGTACTCCAAGCAGGCATATATTGTCTTGATTAACCAACTTTGCTCTAATCATTCTTGAGATAACAAAAATAATAGCCCTACTTTAGGCCATTTTTTGGAATACCTCAGAAAAGTCACTGGGGGATAGGGATGAGCCGAACACCCCCCGGTTCGGTTCGCACCAGAACCCGCGAACGGACCGCAAGTTCGCACGAACGTTAGAACCCCATTGACGTCTATGGGACTCGAACGTTCGAAATCAAAAGTGCTCATTTTAAAGGCTAATTTGCATGGTATTGTCCTAAAAAGGGTTTGGGGACCCGGGTCCTACCCCAGGGGACATGTATCAATGCAAAAAAAACTTTTAAAAACGGCCGTTTTTTCGGGAGCAGTGATTTTAATGATGCTTAAAGTAAAAAAAAAAAAGTGAAATATTCCTTTAAATATCGTACCTGGGGGGTGTCTATAGTATGCCTGTAAAGTGACGCGTGTTTCCCATGTTTAGAACAGTCCCTGCACCAAATGTCATTTTTAAAGGAAAAAATCTCATTTAAAACTGCTTGCGGGTTTAATGTCATGTCGGGTCATGGCAATATGGATGAAAATCAGTGAGACAAACGGCATGGGTACCCCCCAGTCCATTACCAGGCCCTTTGGGTCTTGTATGGATATTAAGGGGAACCCCGCACCCAAATTAAAATAAGGAAAGGTCCCTATATACTCTGAACAGCAGTATACAGGCGGTGCAAACAAGACAGGGACTGTAGGTTTGTTGTTAAGTAGAATCTGTTTGTAATTTTGAACATTTTTAATGTGTTTAGCTCCAGCCAAAAAATCTTTTCTAAGCTTTTTGGAAAACATAGGGAAGGGTTATCACCCCTGTGACATTTGTTTTGCGTCTTTCCTCCTCTTCAGAAGATTTCACCTCACTTTTTTGTCCCAATGAAAAATGTTTTTTGAAAATTTGGGTTTTTTTGTGGAACAAGGATTGGAAAGCATCAGTGGAAAGGAGAAATTGTTTTCCCATATTAACTCTTACAGGAGAGAATTTCCCTTCCTTAGGGGTAGATTTCATCTCACTTCCTGTTGTCTCCTTCCGTTTGCAAGTAGGAGTCGTTTGTAAGTTAGATGTTTGAAAGTAGGGTCCTGCCCTATATACTCAGCAGAAATTTGGGCCTTAGGTGTTGCTGTGGCCAAAACACTGTAAGCCCTCACAGGGCCCTGCTGTGAAATATTAGATCAAGAATTGTAATTACATGCCCCTGTTGAACAGGAGCTGAAAAATTAGGCCTTAGGCACTGGTGCTGGTGCCACAACACTGCAACCCCTCACAGACACTCTAGTTGGAACGCAGGAACGAGCCCTGCTGCAAAGTATTGCATCAAAAATTGTAATTACACGCCCCTGTTAGACAGGGGCAGAAAAATTGGGCCTTAGGCACTGGTGCTGGTGCCACAACACTGCAACCCCTCACAGACACTCTAGTTGGAACGCAGGAACGAGCCCTGCTGCAAAGTATTGCATCAAAAATTGTAATTACACGCCCCTGTTAGACAGGGGCAGAAAAATTGGGTCTTAGGCACTGGTGCTGGTGCCACAACACTGCAACCCCTCACAGACACTCTAGTTGAAACGCAGGAACAAGCCCTGCTGCAAAGTATTGCATCAAAAATTGTAATTACACGCCCCTGTTAGACAGGGGCTGAAAAATTGGGTCTTAGGCACTGGTGCTGGTGCCACAACACTGCAACCCCTCACAGACACTCTAGTTGGAACGCAGGAACGAGCCCTGCTGCAAAGTATTGCATCAAAAATTGTAATTACACGCCCCTGTTAGACAGGGGCAGAAAAATTGGGTCTTAGGCACTGGTGCTGGTGCCACAACACTGCAACCCCTCACAGACACTCTAGTTGGAATGCAGGAACGAGCCCTGCTGCAAAGTATTACATCAAAAATTGTAATTACACGCCCCTGTTAAACAGGGGCTGAAAAATTGTGCCTTAGGCACTGGTGGTGGCGCCCAGAACCAAAAATGTTCTTACAAGCTATCAGCGTGATGATTGAGGAGGAAGAGGATAATTACTCAGGGATAGTCACTCAGCATCAGCATAGGCAGTCTTTGAAGGGATCTGAGATTTCAAAAAAAATTATTCGGTTACATCTGCATCAGGTGCTTGGTAGCTGGTGGTGATCCAAGACTGATTCATTTTTATGAAGGTCAGCCGATCGACCGAGTCGGTGGACAGACGCACCCTGTGATCGGTTACCACGCCTCCAGCAGCACTGAATGTGCGTTCCGAAAGAACGCTGGATGCAGGACAGACCAGTAGCTCAATTGCATACTGTGCAAGCTCTGGCCAGTGATCCATCCTCAAGACCCAGTAACCCAGAGGATTTTCGGTGGGAAAGGTGTCCAAGTCTGATCTTGCCCCTAGGTATTCCTGCACCATGTAAAACAGACGCTGGCGATGGTTGCTGGAACCGATCATACCTTGGGGCTGCGGACCAAAAAATTGTCTGAACGCATCGGTCAGACGGCCACCTTCTCCACCGCTCCTTCTTTGACTGACCGAAGCCTCAGCAACACGTTGTCCAGAAACAGGAGTTTGTAACCTCCCAGTCTCTGGGAACGCGTTGCACAGACCTTTCTGCAAGGCCTCCCGAAGATGTTTCATCCTCTGCTCCCTCTGCGATGGCAAGATAAGGTCCGCAACCTTACCCTTGTAACGTGGATCAAGGAGGGTTGCCAGCCAGTATTGGTCCTTCTCCTTGATACCACGAATACGAGGATCCTTACGCAGGCTTTGCAGGATCAGGGAGGCCATGCAGCGTAGGTTTGCTGAGGCATTCGGTCCGGAGTCCTCTGGGTCACTAAGGACAACAACGTCCGCAGCCACCTCCTCCCAGCCACGTACAAGTCCATGTGTTCCTTGGGACTGATCCCTTAAAGACTGCTGATGCTGAGTGCCAGGCTCCACCTCCATACTGACACAATCTTCCTCCTCCTCCTCCTCCTCCTCTTCCTGTGTGATCGGCGGGCACGCAGGAACACTGTCTGGATAAAGGGGGCCTTGAGAGCTAAGGAAGTCCTCCTCTTCCTGCCTCTGTTCTGCCTCAAGTGCCCTGTCCATTATTCCACGCAGCGTGTGCTCCAACAGGTGGACAAGGGGGACAGTGTCACTGATGCATGCACTGTCAGTGCTCACCATCCTCGTGGCCTCCTCGAATGGTGACAGGACAGTGCATGCATCCCTGATCATGGCCCACTGGCGTGGGGAAAAAAAACCAAGGTCCCCTGACCCTGTCCTGGTGCCATAGTCGCACAGGTACTCATTGATGGCCCTCTGCTGCGTGTGCAGCCGCTGCAGCATGGCCAACGTCGAGTTCCACCTGGTGGGCATGTCACAGATTAGGCGGTTCTTGGGCAGGTTAAACTCCTTTTGGAGGTCCGTCAGCCGAGCACTGGCATTATATGACCGGCGGAAATGCACAGAGACTTTCCTGGCCTGCCTCAGGACATCCTGTAAGCCCGGGTACCTGCCCAAGAACCGCTGCACCACCAAGTTAAGGACGTGAGCCAAACAGGACACATGGGTCAGTTGTCCCTGTCGGAGGGCAGAGAGGAGGTTGGTGCCATTGTCGCAAACCACCATTCCTGCCTTAAGTTGGCGTGGCGTCAACCACCTCTGAACCTGCCCCTGCAGAGCTGACAGAACCTCTGCCCCAGTGTGGCTCCTGTCCCCCAAGCACACCAGCTCAAGCACCGCATGGCATCTTTTGGCCTGCGTACTTGCGTAGCCCCTTGAACGCCTACGGAGCACCGCTGGTTCCGAGGAAGAGGCCATGGAGGAAGAAGAAGAGGAGGGGGTGGAGGAGAGAGGTGTGTCACAATCAGCATTTTGGAGGCGTGGTGGCGGAACAACCTCCAACACTACTGCACCTTGTCCTGCATCCTTCCCAGCTGCCAGCAGAGTCACCCAATGCGCCGTGAAACTTAAGTAACGTCCCTGTCCATGCCTGCTGGACCATGAGTCAGCGGTAATATGCACCTTACCGCTGACCGCCCTGTCCAGCGAGGCATGGACATTGCCTTCCACATGCCGGTAGAGAGCCGGAATCGCCTTCCGTGAGAAAAAGTGGCGTTTGGGTACCTGCCACTGAGGAACCGCACATTCCACAAACTCACGGAAGGGGGCAGAGTCTACCAACTGAAAAGGCAGCAGTTGAAGTGCTAGCAATTTTGCCAAGCTAGCATTCAACCGCTGGGCATGTGGATGGCTGGGAGCAAACTTCTTTCGGCGGTGCAGCAGCTGGGGCAGGGAAATTTGCCTGGTACAATCTGACGTTGGTGTACCAAAAGCAGATTGCCCACAAGTACTTGGCTGTGACACACCTAATTCTACACCTTCATTCCTCTCACTGCAGGTCTCAGAGAGGACTGAAGGTCTAGTGGGGTTGGAAATCTCAGCTGATGAGGAGCAAGGAGAGATCGTCTTTGTTCTTTGGTGTGGGTCTTTTAGATACGCTTGCCAACGAACTGCATGGCAGGTCAACATATGTCTGGTCAAGCATGTGGTACCCAAGCGGGAGATGTTTTGGCCACGCGAGATACGCTTGAGACATATGTTGCAAATAGCAGCGGTGCGATCTGATGCACTCGTCTCAAAAAAGGCCCACACCAAAGAACTTTTTGAATAACGCGCAGAGACTGCAGCGCCCTGCACATGTGGAGCTTTGGGGTGTGATGCAGTCAATGTGCTGCCCTTAGGCTGGCCCCTGGAGGGCATCCTGCCTAGTTGGTGATGTGCCACCTCCTCCTCCTCCTCCTCCTCCTCCTCTCTCCTATCAGGCACCCACGTTGAGTCAGTGACCTCATCATCCCCTCCCTCCTCATCACTGGAGCAAACCTGGCAGTATGCTGCAGCAGGGGGAGCATGACTGCCAGATTGCTGTCCTTCTTGGGCACCCCCTCTGTCCGTGCTCATGTTACTGCCTTCATTGAGCTCAGTATCATCATCAGAGCCTTCCAAACGCTGGGCATCCTCCTGGAGCATGTACCCAACACTGTGGTCAAACAGTTCGAGGGAATCCTCATGAGGACATGGTGGAGCTAGGGAAGGAGTCACTGATGACATTGAGCTGAGGGAAGAGGCCGCTGCTTTGCCAGACAAAGCACCCTGGGCATGGGTGAGAGAGGATGAGGAGGATGAGGACGGCTTGGTCATCCACTCGACCAAGTCTTCCGCATGTTGCGGCTCAACACGGCCAGCTGCCGAAAAAAAGGCCAAGCGTGTCCCATGGCCACGTGCTGATGAGGATGCACCGTCTCCACGACCAGCACTAGACACAGAGCCTGCTTGCCCTCTCTTATTGGCTTGTGACTGTCTGCCTCTCCTTCTTGGCCTTCCAGACATACTAATGGCCTGTAGCTGCACTAAGCTGGGATAGAACACCTGTAATTTTCTTAAGGTAGCTTTATATACTGTAACCAGACAAGCCTGCCTGTCAGTAGGAAGATAACAGGAACGGATCTAGCTGAACACTGTGAGCAGGACACACTGTACTAAATGTAAATAGTCTAGCTGCCTGACCGTGGTACTAATAGGATCAAATAGAACACCTGTCATTTTCTTAAGGTAGCTTTATATACTGTAACCAGACAAGCCTGCCTGTCAGTAGGAAGATAACAGGAACGGATCTAGCTGAACACTGTGAGCAGGACGTACTGCACTAAATGTATATAGCAGGAACTGATCTAGCTGAACACTGTGAGCAGGACGCACTGCACTGAATGTAAATAGCAGGAACGGATCTAGCTGAACACTGTGAGCAGGACGCACTGCACTAAATGTAAATACCAGGAACGGATCTAGCTGAACACTGTGAGCAGGACGCACTGCACTAAATGTAAATACCAGGAACGGATCTAGCTGAACACTGTGAGCAGGACGCACTGCACTGAATATAAATAGCAGGAACGGATCTAGCTGAACACTGTGAGCAGGACGCACTGCACTAAATGTAAATACCAGGAACGGATCTAGCTGAACACTGTGAGCAGGACGCACTGCACTGAATGTAAATAGCAGGAACGGATCTAGCTGAACACTGTGAGCAGGACGCACTGCACTGAATGTAAATAGCAGGAACGGATCTAGCTGAACACTGTGAGCAGGACGCACTGTACTAAATGTAAATAGTCTAGCTGCCTGACCGTGGTACTAATAGGATCAAAAAGAACACCTGTAATTTTCTTAAGGTAGCTTTATATACTGTAACCAGACAAGCCTGCCTGTCAGTAGGAAGATAACAGGAACGGATCTAGCTGAACACTGTGAGCAGGACACACTGTACTAAATGTAAATAGTCTAGCTGCCTGACCGTGGTACTAATAGGATCAAAAAGAACACCTGTAATTTTCTTCAGGTAGCTTTATATACTGTAACCAGACAAGCCTGCCTGTCAGTAGGAAGATAACAGGAACGGATCTAGCTGAACACTGTGAGCAGGACGTACTGCACTAAATGTATATAGCAGGAACGGATCTAGCTGAACACTGTGAGCAGGACGCACTGCACTGAATGTAAATAGCAGGAACGGATCTAGCTGAACACTGTGAGCAGGACGCACTGCACTAAATGTAAATAGCAGGAACGGATCTAGCTGAACACTGTGAGCAGGACGCACTGCACTGAATGTAAATAGCAGGAACGGATCTAGCTGAACACTGTGAGCAGGACGCACTGCACTGAATGTAAATAGCAGGAACGGATCTAGCTGAACACTGTGAGCAGGACGCACTGCACTGAATGTAAATAGCAGGAACGGATCTAGCTGAACACTGTGAGCAGGACGCACTGCACTAAATGTAAATAGCAGGAACGGATCTAGCTGAACACTGTGAGCAGGACGCACTGCACTGAATGTAAATAGCAGGAACGGATCTAGCTGAACACTGTGAGCAGGACGCACTGCACTGAATGTAAATAGCATGAACGGATCTAGCTGAACACTGTGAGCAGGACGCACTGCACTAAATGTAAATACCAGGAACGGATCTAGCTGAACACTGTGAGCAGGACGCACTGCACTGAATGTAAATAGCAGGAACGGATCTAGCTGAACACTGTGAGCAGGACGCACTGCACTGAATGTAAATAGCAGGAACGGATCTAGCTGAACACTGTGAGCAGGACGCACTGCACTAAATGTAAATACCAGGAACGGATCTAGCTGAACACTGTGAGCAGGACGCACTGCACTGAATGTAAATAGCAGGAACGGATCTAGCTGAACACTGTGAGCAGGACGCACTGCACTAAATGTAAATACCAGGAACGGATCTAGCTGAACACTGTGAGCAGGATGCACTGCACTGAATGTAAATAGCAGGAACGGATCTAGCTGAACACTGTGAGCAGGACGCACTGCACTGAATGTAAATAGCAGGAACGGATCTAGCTGAACACTGTGAGCAGGACGCACTGTACTAAATGTAAATAGTCTAGCTGCCTGACCGTGGTACTAATAGGATCAAAAAGAACACCTGTAATTTTCTTAAGGTAGCTTTATATACTGTAACCAGACAAGCCTGCCTGTCAGTAGGAAGATAACAGGAACGGATCTAGCTGAACACTGTGAGCAGGACACACTGTACTAAATGTAAATAGTCTAGCTGCCTGACCGTGGTACTAATAGGATCAAAAAGAACACCTGTAATTTTCTTCAGGTAGCTTTATATACTGTAACCAGACAAGCCTGCCTGTCAGTAGGAAGATAACAGGAACGGATCTAGCTGAACACTGTGAGCAGGACGTACTGCACTAAATGTATATAGCAGGAACGGATCTAGCTGAACACTGTGAGCAGGACGCACTGCACTGAATGTAAATAGCAGGAACGGATCTAGCTGAACACTGTGAGCAGGACGCACTGCACTAAATGTAAATAGCAGGAACGGATCTAGCTGAACACTGTGAGCAGGACGCACTGCACTGAATGTAAATAGCAGGAACGGATCTAGCTGAACACTGTGAGCAGGACGCACTGCACTGAATGTAAATAGCAGGAACGGATCTAGCTGAACACTGTGAGCAGGACGCACTGCACTGAATGTAAATAGCAGGAACGGATCTAGCTGAACACTGTGAGCAGGACGCACTGCACTAAATGTAAATACCAGGAACGGATCTAGCTGAACACTGTGAGCAGGACGCACTGCACTGAATGTAAATAGCAGGAACGGATCTAGCTGAACACTGTGAGCAGGACGCACTGCACTGAATGTAAATAGCAGGAACGGATCTAGCTGAACACTGTGAGCAGGACGCACTGCACTAAATGTAAATACCAGGAAAGGATCTAGCTGAACACTGTGAGCAGGACGCACTGCACTGAATGTAAATAGCAGGAACGGATCTAGCTGAACACTGTGAGCAGGACGCACTGCACTGAATGTAAATAGCAGGAACGGATCTAGCTGAACACTGTGAGCAGGACGCACTGCACTAAATGTAAATACCAGGAACGGATCTAGCTGAACACTGTGAGCAGGACGCACTGCACTGAATGTAAATAGCAGGAACGGATCTAGCTGAACACTGTGAGCAGGACGCACTGCACTAAATGTAAATACCAGGAACGGATCTAGCTGAACACTGTGAGCAGGAGGCACTGCACTGAATGTAAATAGCAGGAACGGATCTAGCTGAACACTGTGAGCAGGACACACTGCACTAAATGTAAATAGTCTAGATAGAAGATAACAGGAACGGATCTAGCTAAACTGAATACAGTGTATATATATATATGCAACACCTGGGATGCATATATATACACAATACACTGTAAGTGCAGCTAACTGACTGACTGTTCTGCCTAATCTATCTAACTCAAATCAAATGACACTGTCTCTCTCTCTCTCTATCTCTCAGCACACCGGAACACACACTACACAGGGCCGCCGTGCAGGCGGCCTTATATAGTGTGGGGTGTGTACTAAATCCCCTGAGCCATAATTGGCCAAAGCCACCCTGGCTTTGGCCAATTACAGCTCTCTCTACTGACGGCGCTGTGATTGGCCAAGCATGCGGGTCATAGTGCATGCTTGGCCAATAATCAGCCAGCAATGCACTGCGATGCCGCAGTGAATTATGGGCCGTGACGCGCCACACGAATTTGGCGCGAACGGCCCATATCGTTCGCAATTCGGCGAACGACCGAACAGCCGATGTTCGAGTCGAACATGGGTTCGACTCGAACACGAAGCTCATCCCTACTGGGGGATATTGAACTATTAATAAGTTTGTGAAATCTTAAGGCTGACTTGAAGGACTATCATCACAAACAGGGAAAATATTGTTCTGACAAGTAGTGAAAAGCAGCAACGGTGATAGGGGCCGTACATGTCAACCCAATCACGGTCCAGAAAGTAGCTACCCCTGGAGGATCATCCTATAAAAGGTTGGGAAATCAGGTCAGGGTCCAAGCATCCGTAAGGCTGGCTAATAGAATTGCTTCAAAGAGGGGGTCTGAGTGGGATAAACCCTAGCAACTGACCCCAAAGGAAGAGATGATAGATAAATATGGGCCCTGGGTGGTAAAATATATTTGTGATTGGGAATGTTGGACTGGGAAGTGTTTTTTTAAGAAAAGTACATTTAAACTTAAAGTATGGGAAGATCTGTGCCGTGCTCACCACAAAAAGATGACACGGCCATATGAAAAAGATACTTGGAGTATATGGATGCTGGAGTTAGCGAATAAAACAGAAGAAATTCATGTTTTTACTATGGGATTTAAGGAGAAATCATTCCAAACAAAGAAACAAAATTGGGATGATCAGGGCGACAAGGAGAAATTGTCAGGACTTGGGCCTTATGCAGTTGCCCAGTCCTTGTCAGCAAAGTACTCAGGGGCTGACATGAACTGTCACCTTTCAGTGGCTGACAAAAAGGGGGAACCACAACACAAGTCTGATACCCCAGTAACATGTGAAGTAAAGGGGGGTTATGAGGTACAGGAAGAAGAAGGCAGAGCAACAAGACATGGAGAGGAAATGGCCATGCCGGCATTAAGGGAGGAAAGTCTCCAGGGAGAAGGGACACTTTCTGTCCCACTGACGGGAGAGGATGTGAAATTAAATTTCACTGGAAGAAGCTGTAGTAAGCACACGGGAAAAATGCTGCTAATCTTTGCGGCCAGGTGGTTAGCGAAACAGTATGAACATTTGAAAGTGCAAAATGTTGAGAGTGGTGAGAATGACACATTTTCAAACCAACAATACTAACCGCTCTAATGCCCCGTACACGCGGTCGGATTTTCCGATGGAAAATGTCCGATCGGAGCGTGTTGTCAGAAATTCCGACCGTGTGTGGGCTCCATCGGACATTTTCCATCGGATTTTCCGACACACAAAGTTGGGGAGCAGGAGATAAAATTTTCCGACAACAAAATCCGTTGTCGGAAATTCCGATCGTGTGTACACAAATCCGACGGACAAAGTGCCACGCATGCTCAGAATAAATAAAGAGATGAAAGCTATTGGCCACTGTCCCGTTTATAGTCCCGACGTACGTGTTTTACGTCACCGCGTTTAGAATGATCGGATTTTCCGACAACTTTGTGCGACCGTGTGTAGACAAAACAAGTTTGAGCCAACATCCGTCGGAAAAAATCCTAGGATTTTGTTGTCGGAATGTCCGAACAAAGTCCGACCGTGTGTACGCCCTATAATTCTAACCAAGTTTGTGCCAAGACTGTCTTTCTTTGATAGAAATTGAATCAGCAAGCAGCAGTCTGGTGAAAGAGGCTCCCATCCCAGATGCTAAGAACCTTTTTGTCACTGGTTCCAGGTATTACACCCCAGATGGTAAGCCACGCACAGGTTATGCAGTGACCACAGTCCCGATGTCTGGGTTATTGTCATAAGAGTCTCCCAGTGTCTGTTCTCTTGCAGCCCGCTCTAAAGAGCTGACTGGGGCAGACTGACGCTGGTTGAGACCTGTTAGGTAGTGGAAAACTTCCTTGTGTTTGGAGAGAGGTGTTTGCGGAGAGAGGACATGTCTGCCAGCGAAGGGCCCCTGTGCAATGCACAGAATGATCGTCTGGTGGGGGTGTGCTCGCTCTGCAAAGACATTATCGGTTGTTTCCTCTTGTCACCCCGATATATGCCTGATCAACATGTATGGGGTGCCATGACGTACACCTGCAGCACCTCCCATCCATGAGGAACTGTACCCATCGTATTTAGTTATTGTATATTGTATCATGTCCTGTAGTAATTTGTGGTTGTATTGTGTTGTGTTGTTAAATCCTTATATGGTCATTCACATCCTGTGAGGTCATAGCCTGTGTCCATTTCTTGTGAGGTCACAAGCTTTGTAAGGGGTGTTTGGCTGTTGGAAGCCCAACCCTCGAGCTTTAGGACTTCCTGTTATGCTAATAAAGAGTCAGCACACGGCTGAGCAGGCAGTATGATCTTGGAACTGGAAACGTAAGGATGTGTTTTGTCTAGTTGGATGGATGGGGCACACAACAGAGGATGGATACGATCAAAAGGTGAGATGCATTTATATCATTAGACAAAATTGTTATTATTATGAGAAACAGGAGATTTGGCTGTGTGCTCTGCGTACAACCAAATTTCCATAACAAAAAACACATCCCTAAAAGAAGCGCTAGAAATAACCAAAGATAACATTTTAGAAGCTTCTATGTCAAATTTTGAGGCTATCCCAGGGCTGGGGTGCATGGGGTGCGGGGCACCCGGGTGCCACAGAGGTGGAGGCGCTGAAGTGCCAGAGGGCTCCCCTCCCTCCTCCTCCTCTCCTTGTCCGTAGGCGGCTCTTTCTGCTGGTCACCGCCACCGCCCCTGTGTTTCTTGCCGAAGCCCATCCCCCCTCCCTCCTCCTGTCAGAGAAGGAGAGCGTAAACAGCTGGAGATCGGACTGGCTGTGTCTCTGTGTGCAGAGAGACCAGCCGCGCAGTGACGTCACTGGGGGGGCAGTTCGTGCCCGACGTGTTCCAGTTCTCCTCCTCCTGTGTGTAACTCCCGCCTGCTGCCCAAGCCTGACACGCTCTGTTCTCCACCCGGTTGGCGCGGCTGCACACTGTCCTCTCCTCTCCAGCTGCCGCCCGGGTGTTTTTTAATTAGCTTAATGGAGGGGTGGGGGTGGTTTGTCAGGGGTCTATACTAATGGAGGGGGGGTTTGTCCTGGGGGGTCTATACTAATGGAGTTGGGGTTTGTCCTGGGGGGGTCTATACTAATGGAGGGGGGGTTTGTCCTGGGGGGTCTGTACTAATGGAGGGGGGGTTTGTCCTGGGGGGTCTGTACTAATGGAGGGGGGTGGTTTGTTCTAGGGAGGTCTGTACTAATGGAGGGGGGGTGGTTTGTTCTAGGGGGGTCTGTACTAATGGAGGGGGTGGTTTGTTCTGGGGGGTCTGTACTAATGAAGAGGGGGTGGTTTGTCCTGGGGGGTCTGTACTAATGGAGGGGGGGTGGTTTGTCCAGGGGGGTCTATACTAATGGAGGGGGGGTGATTTGTCCTGGGGGGTCTATACTAATGGAGGGGGGTGGTTTGTTCTGGGGAGGTCTGTACTAATGGAGGGGGGGTGGTTTGTTCTAGGGGGGTCTGTACTAATGGAGGGGGTGGTTTGTCTAGGGGGGGTCTGTACTAATGGAGAGGGGTGGTTTGTTCTGGGGGTCTGTACTAATGAAGGGGGGTGGTTTGTCCTGGGGGGGGTCTGTACTAATGGAGGGGGGGTGGTTTGTCCAGGGGGGTCTGTACTAATGGAGGGGGGTGGTTTGTTCTGGGGGGAATGTACTAATGGAGGTGGGTGGTTTGTCCTGGGGGGGTCTGTACTAATAAAGGGGGGGTGGTTTGTCCTGGGGGGTCTGTACTAATGGAGGGGGGGTGGTTTGTCCAGGGGGGTCTGTACTAATGGAGGGGGGTGGTTTGTCCAGGGGTCTGTACTAATAGAGGGGGTGGTTTGTTCTGGGGGATCTGTACTAATGGAGGTGGGTGGTTTGTTCTGGGGGATCTGTACTAATGGAGGGGGGTGGTTTGTTTTGGGGTCTGTACTAATGGAGGATGTGGTTTGTTTTGGGGGGGTCTGTACTAATACAGGGGGGTGGTTCTGTACTAATGGAGAGGGGTTTGTTCTGGGGGGGTCTGTACTAATGGAGGGGGGGTGGTTTGTCCTGGGGGGTTTGTACTAATGGAGGGGGGTGGTTTGTCCCGGGGGTCTGTACTAATGGAGGGGGTGGTTTGTCCGAGGGGTCTGTACTAATAGAGGGGGTGGTTTGTTCTGGGGGGGTTTGTACTAATGGAGGGGGGTGGTTAGTTTTGGGGGGTCTGTACTAATGGAGGGGGGTGGTTGGTTTTGGGGGGTCTGTACTAATAGAGGCGGGTGGTTCTGTACTAATGGAGGGGGGTGGTTTGTTTTGGGGGGTCTGTACTAATGTAGGGGGTGGTTTTTCCAGGGGGGTCTGTACTAATGGACGGGGGTGGTTTGTTCTAAGGGGTCTGTACTAATGAGGGGGGGTGGTTTGTCCTGGGGGGGTCTGTACTAATGGAGGGGGGGGTGGTTTGTCCTGGGGGTCTGTACTAATGGAGGGGGTGGTTTGTTCCGGGGGGGTCTGTACTAATGGAGGGGGGTGGTTTGTCCAGGGGGTCTGTACTAATAGAGGGGGGTGGTTTGTTCTGAGGAGTCTGTACTAATGGAGGGGGGTGGTACTGTACCAATTGAGGGGGATGGTTTGTCCTGAGGGGGTCTGTACTAATGGAGGGGGGTGGTTTGTTTAGGGGGTGTCTGTACTAATGGAGGGGGGTGGTTCTGTACTAATGTAGGGGGGTGGTTTGTCCTGAGGGGGGTCTGTACTAATGGAGGGGGGGTCGGTTTGTCTTGAGGGGGGTCTATACTGATAGGGGGGGTGTTTTGTCCTGGGGGGTCTATACTGATGGGGGGTCTGTACTGAGGGAAGGGTTTATACTTAGTGGGGGGGTCTGCACTGACAGAGGGGGGTCTATACTTAGTGGAGGGGGGGTCTGTACTGAGGGTTGACTATAGTTAGTGGAGGGGGGTGATACCATGTTTTACCGCACTGGGTGACACCCCTCTCCCTCTCCTCTTCACGCGCACTGCTGTACTAGTGACCGGCGCACTATGTTTCTTCCCCCGCCTTCA
The DNA here is from genome assembly GCA_037952925.1 of Lithobates clamitans. NCBI lineage: Eukaryota > Metazoa > Chordata > Amphibia > Anura > Ranidae > Lithobates > Lithobates clamitans. Next base: position 2,474,612 of record JBBGZY010001452.1, on the reverse strand, counting down.
TATCGACCAAGGAAGAAAAAAAGGAGCAAAGAAGAGGATTGTGGGACATGTAGTGCCGAGGACTGGCAGCCCCACTGTAACACGGAAACTGCAGCCCACACAGCATGCTCAGCTGAATGGGAGAGAGAGAGAGCCAGGAGCCTGGGAAAGCTTTCAGGGAAGTACACCCAGGACTCCAGAGGGAGAGGACAGTGCTGAGGGAACACCATCAGAGAGAGAACCCCGGTGCCCTGCGCCATCAGAGGGAAAGCCACATAGCCTAGCGCCATCCCTGGGGGAGAAAGGAATGGAGTCATTGCCAGAATACAGATCTGGGTGCTACCCAGCGGAGTCGCCACGGGCAATTCAGAGTGAGCAGACTCCTGATCAGAGAAAATGTTGTTGCTGTATCGCTGGGTCAGGTGAGAGGGCCGATCGGCCATTATCTGCTGAAGTCCATAGGAACTGCAGTCTCTGACCATCTCTTGTAACATGTCTGCAGTCTCTGACCATCTCCTGTTTTATGTCTGCCGTCTCTGACCATCTTTTGTATCATGTCTGCAGTCTCTGACCATCTCTTGTATCATGTCTGCAGTCTCTGACCATCTCCTGTACTATGTCTGCAGCCTCTGACCATCTCCTGTACTAAGTCTGCAGTCTCTGACCATCTCCTGTATTATATCTCCAGTCTCTGACCATCTCCTGTAATATGTCCGCATTCTCTGACCATCTCCTGTACTATGTCTGCAGTCTCTGACCATCTCTTGTAACATGTCTGCAGTTTCTGACCATCTCTTGTATTATGTCTGCAGTCTCTGCTCATCTTCTGTATTATGTCTGCCATCTCTGACCGTCTCCTGTAGTATATCTGCAGTCTCTGACCATCTCCTGTAATATGTCCGCAATCTCTGACCATCTCCTGTACTATGTCTGCAGTCTCTGACCATCTCCTGTATTATGTCTGCCATCTCTGACCATTTGCTGTAGTATATCTGCAGTCTCTGACCATCTCCTGTAATATGTCCGCATTCTCTGACCATCTCCTGTACGATGTCTACAGTCTCTGACCATCTCCTGTAGTTTGTCTGCAGTCTCTGCTCATCTTCTGTATTATGTCTGCCATCTCTGACCGTCTCCTGTAGTATATCTGCAGTCTCTGACCATCTCCTGTAATGTGTCCGCATTCTCTGACCATCTCCTGTACTAAGTCTGCAGTCTCTGACCATCTCCTGTATTATATCTTCAGTCTCTGACCATCTCCTGTAGTTTGTCTGCAATCATTGACCATCTCCTGTAATATGTCCGCATTCTCTGACCATCTCCTGTACTATGTCTGCAGTCTCTGACCATCTCTTGTATCATGTCTGCAGTCTCTGACCATCTCCTGTACTATGTCTGCAGTCTCTGACCATCTCCTGTACTAACTCTGCAGTCTCTGACCATCTCCTGTAATATGTCTGCCGTCTCTGACCGTCTCCTGTAGTATATCTGCAGTTTCTGACCATCTCTTGTAACATGTCTGCAGTCTCTGACCATCTCTTGTATTATGTCTGCAGTCTCTGACCATCTTCTGTATTATGTCTGCCATCTCTGACCATCTCCTGTAGTATATCTGCAGTCTCTGACCATCTCCTGTAATATGTCCGCAGTCTCTGACCATCTCCTGTACTATGTCTGCAGTCTCTGAACATCTCCTGTATTATGTCTGCCGTCTTTGACCATTTCCTGTAGTATATCTGCAGTCTCTGACCATCTCCTGTAATATGTCCGAATTCTCTGACCATCTCCTGTACTATGTCTACAGTCTCTGACCATCTCCTGTACTATGTCTGCAGTCTCTGACCATCTCCTGTATTATATCTTCAGTCTCTGACCGTCTTCTGTAGTTTGTCTGCAATTGCTGACCATCTCCTGTAATATGTCCGCATTCTCTGACCATCTCCTGTACTATGTCTGCAGTCTCTGACCATGTCTTGTATCATGTCTGCAGTCTCTGACCATCTCCTGTACTATGTCTGCAGTCTCTGACCATCTCCTGTACTAACTCTGCAGTCTCTGACCATCCCCTGTATTATGTCTGCCGTCTCTGACCATCTCCTGTAGTATATCTGCAGTCTCTGACCATCTCCTGTAATAGGTCCGCAATCTCTGACCATCTCCTGTACTATGTCTGCAGTCTCTGACCATCTCCTGTATTATGTCTGCCATCTCTGACCATTTCCTGTAGTATATCTGCAGTCTCTGACCACCTCCTGTAATATGTCCGCATTCTCTGACCATCTCCTGTACTATGTCTACAGTCTCTGACCATCTCCTGTACTAAGTCTGCAGTCTCTGACCATCTCCTGTATTATATCTTTAGTCTCTGACCATCTCCTGTAGTTTGTCTGCAATCGCTGACCAACTCCTGTAATGTGTCCGCATTCTCTGACCATCTACTGTACTATGTCTGCAGTCTCTGACCATCTCCTGTATTATATCTTCAGTCTCTGACCATCTCCTGTAGTTTGTCTGCAATCACTGACCATTTCCTGTAATATGTCTGCATTCTCTGACCATCTCCTGTACTATGTCTGCAGTCTCTGACCATCTCTTGTATCATGTCTGCAGTCTCTGACCATCTCCTGTACTATGTCTGCAGTCTCTGACCATCTCCTGTACTAACTCTGCAGTCTCTGACCATCTCCTGTATTATGTCTGCCGTCTCTGACCGTCTCTTGTAGTATATCTGCAGTTTCTGACCATCTCTTGTAACATGTCTGCAGTCTCTGACCATCTCTTGTATTATGTCTGCAGTCTCTGACCATCTTCTGTATTATGTCTGCCATCTCTGACCATCTCCTGTAGTATATCTGCAGTCTCTGACCATCTCCTGTAATATGTCTGCAGTCTCTGACCATCTCCTGTACTAACTCTGCAGTCTCTGACCATCCCCTGTATTATGTCTGCCGTCTCTGACCATCTCCTGTAGTATATCTGCAGTCTCTGACCATCTCCTGTAATAGGTCCGCAATCTCTGACCATCTCCTGTACTATGTCTGCAGTCTCTGACCATCTCCTGTATTATGTCTGCCATCTCTGACCATTTCCTGTAGTATATCTGCAGTCTCTGACCACCTCCTGTAATATGTCCGCATTCTCTGACCATCTCCTGTACTATGTCTACAGTCTCTGACCATCTCCTGTACTAAGTCTGCAGTCTCTGACCATCTCCTGTATTATATCTTTAGTCTCTGACCATCTCCTGTAGTTTGTCTGCAATCGCTGACCATCTCCTGTAATGTGTCCGCATTCTCTGACCATCTACTGTACTATGTCTGCAGTCTCTGACCATCTCCTGTATTATATCTTCAGTCTCTGACCATCTCCTGTAGTTTGTCTGCAATCACTGACCATTTCCTGTAATATGTCCGCATTCTCTGACCATCTCCTGTACTATGTCTGCAGTCTCTGACCATCTCTTGTATCATGTCTGCAGTCTCTGACCATCTCCTGTACTATGTCTGCAGTCTCTGACCATCTCCTGTACTAACTCTGCAGTCTCTGACCATCTCCTGTATTATGTCTGCCATCTCTGACCGTCTCCTGTAGTATATCTGCAGTTTCTGACCATCTCTTGTAACATGTCTGCAGTCTCTGACCATCTCTTGTATTATGTCTGCAGTCTCTGACCATCTTCTGTATTATGTCTGCCATCTCTGACCATCTCCTGTAGTATATCTGCAGTCTCTGACCATCTCCTGTAATATGTCTGCAGTCTCTGACCATCTCCTGTACTATGTCTGCAGTCTCTGACCATCTCCTGTATTATGTCTGCCGTCTTTGACCATTTCCTGTAGTATATCTGCAGTCTCTGACCATCTCCTGTAATATGTCCGAATTCTCTGACCATCTCCTGTACTAAGTCTGCAGTCTCTGACCATCTCCTGTATTATATCTTCAGTCTCTGACCTTCTCCTGTAGTTTGTCTGCAATCGCTGACCATCTCCTGTAATATGTCCACATTCTCTGACCATCTCCTGTACTATGTCTGCAGTCTCTGACCATCTCTTGTATCATGTCTGCAGTTTCTGACCATCTCCTGTACTATGTCTGCAGTCTCTGACCATCTCCTGTACTAACTCTGCAGTCTCTGACCATCTCCTGTATTATGTCTGCCGTCTCTGACCATCTCCTGTAGTGTATCTGCAGTCTCTGACCATCTCCTGTAATATGTCCACAATCACTGACCATCTCCTGTACTATGTCTGCAGTCTCTGACCATCTCCTGTATTATGTCTGCCATCTCTGACCATTTCCTGTAGTATATCTGCAGTCTCTGACCATCTCCTGTAATATGTCCACATTCTCTGACCATCTCCTGTACTATGTCTACAGTCTCTGACCATCTCCTGTACTAAGTCTGCAGTCTCTGACCATCTCCTGTATTATATCTTTAGTCTCTGACCGTCTCGTGTAGTTTGTCTGCAATCGCTGACCATCTCCTGTAATGTGTCCGCATTCTCTGATCATCTCCTGTACTATGTCTGCAGTCTCTGACCATCTCCTGTACTAACTCTGCAGTCTCTGACCATCTCCTGTATTATGTCTTCCGTCTCTGACCATCTCCTGTAGTTTGTCTGCAATCACTGACCATTTCCTGTAATATGTCTGCATTCTCTGACCATCTCCTGTACTATGTCTGCAGTCTCTGACCATCTCTTGTATCATGTCTGCAGTCTCTGACCATCTCCTGTACTATGTCTGCAGTCTCTGACCATCTCCTGTACTAACTCTGCAGTCTCTGACCATCTCCTGTATTATGTCTGCCGTCTCTGACCGTCTCCTGTAGTATATCTGCAGTTTCTGACCATCTCTTGTAGCATGTCTGCAGTCTCTGACCATCTCTTGTATTATGTCTGCAGTCTCTGACCATCTTCTGTATTATGTCTGCCATCTCTGACCATCTCCTGTAGTATATCTGCAGTCTCTGACCATCTCCTGTAATATGTCTGCAGTCTCTGACCATCTCCTGTACTAACTCTGCAGTCTCTGACCATCCCCTGTATTATGTCTGCCGTCTCTGACCATCTCCTGTAGTATATCTGCAGTCTCTGACCATCTCCTGTAATAGGTCCGCAATCTCTGACCATCTCCTGTACTATGTCTGCAGTCTCTGACCATCTCCTGTATTATGTCTGCCATCTCTGACCATTTCCTGTAGTATATCTGCAGTCTCTGACCACCTCCTGTAATATGTCCGCATTCTCTGACCATCTCCTGTACTATGTCTACAGTCTCTGACCATCTCCTGTACTAAGTCTGCAGTCTCTGACCATCTCCTGTATTATATCTTTAGTCTCTGACCATCTCCTGTAGTTTGTCTGCAATCGCTGACCATCTCCTGTAATGTGTCCGCATTCTCTGACCATCTACTGTACTATGTCTGCAGTCTCTGACCATCTCCTGTATTATATCTTCAGTCTCTGACCATCTCCTGTAGTTTGTCTGCAATCACTGACCATTTCCTGTAATATGTCCGCATTCTCTGACCATCTCCTGTACTATGTCTGCAGTCTCTGACCATCTCTTGTATCATGTCTGCAGTCTCTGACCATCTCCTGTACTATGTCTGCAGTCTCTGACCATCTCCTGTACTAACTCTGCAGTCTCTGACCATCTCCTGTATTATGTCTGCCATCTCTGACCGTCTCCTGTAGTATATCTGCAGTTTCTGACCATCTCTTGTAACATGTCTGCAGTCTCTGACCATCTCTTGTATTATGTCTGCAGTCTCTGACCATCTTCTGTATTATGTCTGCCATCTCTGACCATCTCCTGTAGTATATCTGCAGTCTCTGACCATCTCCTGTAATATGTCTGCAGTCTCTGACCATCTCCTGTACTATGTCTGCAGTCTCTGACCATCTCCTGTATTATGTCTGCCATCTTTGACCATTTCCTGTAGTATATCTGCAGTCTCTGACCATCTCCTGTAATATGTCCGAATTCTCTGACCATCTCCTGTACTAAGTCTGCAGTCTCTGACCATCTCCTGTATTATATCTTCAGTCTCTGACCTTCTCCTGTAGTTTGTCTGCAATCGCTGACCATCTCCTGTAATATGTCCACATTCTCTGACCATCTCCTGTACTATGTCTGCAGTCTCTGACCATCTCTTGTATCATGTCTGCAGTTTCTGACCATCTCCTGTACTATGTCTGCAGTCTCTGACCATCTCCTGTACTAACTCTGCAGTCTCTGACCATCTCCTGTATTATGTCTGCCGTCTCTGACCATCTCCTGTAGTGTATCTGCAGTCTCTGACCATCTCCTGTAATATGTCCACAATCACTGACCATCTCCTGTACTATGTCTGCAGTCTCTGACCATCTCCTGTATTATGTCTGCCATCTCTGACCATTTCCTGTAGTATATCTGCAGTCTCTGACCATCTCCTGTAATATGTCCACATTCTCTGACCATCTCCTGTACTATGTCTACAGTCTCTGACCATCTCCTGTACTAAGTCTGCAGTCTCTGACCATCTCCTGTATTATATCTTTAGTCTCTGACCGTCTCGTGTAGTTTGTCTGCAATCGCTGACCATCTCCTGTAATGTGTCCGCATTCTCTGATCATCTCCTGTACTATGTCTGCAGTCTCTGACCATCTCCTGTACTAACTCTGCAGTCTCTGACCATCTCCTGTATTATGTCTTCCGTCTCTGACCGTCTCCTGTAGTATATCTGCAGTTTCTGACCATCTCTTGTAACATGTCTGCAGTCTCTGACCATCTCTTGTATTATGTCTGCAGTCTCTGACCATCTTCTGTATTATGTCTGCCATCTCTGACCATCTCCTGTAGTATATCTGCAGTCTCTGACCATCTCCTGTAATATGTCCGCAGTCTCTGACCATCTCCTGTACTATGTCTGCAGTCTCTGAACCATCTCCTGTATTATGTCTGCCATCTCTGACCATTTCCTGTAGTATATCTGCAGTCTCTGACCACCTCCTGTAATATGTCCGCATTCTCTGACCATCTCCTGTACTATGTCTACAGTCTCTGACCATCTCCTGTACTAAGTCTGCAGTCTCTGACCATCTCCTGTATTATATCTTTAGTCTCTGACCATCTCCTGTAGTTTGTCTGCAATCGCTGACCAACTCCTGTAATGTGTCCGCATTCTCTGACCATCTACTGTACTATGTCTGCAGTCTCTGACCATCTCCTGTATTATATCTTCAGTCTCTGACCATCTCCTGTAGTTTGTCTGCAATCACTGACCATTTCCTGTAATATGTCTGCATTCTCTGACCATCTCCTGTACTATGTCTGCAGTCTCTGACCATCTCTTGTATCATGTCTGCAGTCTCTGACCATCTCCTGTACTATGTCTGCAGTCTCTGACCATCTCCTGTACTAACTCTGCAGTCTCTGACCATCTCCTGTATTATGTCTGCCGTCTCTGACCGTCTCCTGTAGTATATCTGCAGTTTCTGACCATCTCTTGTAACATGTCTGCAGTCTCTGACCATCTCTTATATTATGTCTGCAGTCTCTGACCATCTTCTGTATTATGTCTGCCATCTCTGACCATCTCCTGTAGTATATCTGCAGTCTCTGACCATCTCCTGTAATATGTCTGCAGTCTCTGACCATCTCCTGTACTAACTCTGCAGTCTCTGACCATCCCCTGTATTATGTCTGCCGTCTCTGACCATCTCCTGTAGTATATCTGCAGTCTCTGACCATCTCCTGTAATAGGTCCGCAATCTCTGACCATCTCCTGTACTATGTCTGCAGTCTCTGACCATCTCCTGTATTATGTCTGCCATCTCTGACCATTTCCTGTAGTATATCTGCAGTCTCTGACCACCTCCTGTAATATGTCCGCATTCTCTGACCATCTCCTGTACTATGTCTACAGTCTCTGACCATCTCCTGTACTAAGTCTGCAGTCTCTGACCATCTCCTGTATTATATCTTTAGTCTCTGACCATCTCCTGTAGTTTGTCTGCAATCGCTGACCATCTCCTGTAATGTGTCCGCATTCTCTGACCATCTACTGTACTATGTCTGCAGTCTCTGACCATCTCCTGTATTATATCTTCAGTCTCTGACCATCTCCTGTAGTTTGTCTGCAATCACTGACCATTTCCTGTAATATGTCCGCATTCTCTGACCATCTCCTGTACTATGTCTGCAGTCTCTGACCATCTCTTGTATCATGTCTGCAGTCTCTGACCATCTCCTGTACTATGTCTGCAGTCTCTGACCATCTCCTGTACTAACTCTGCAGTCTCTGACCATCTCCTGTATTATGTCTGCCGTCTCTGACCGTCTCCTGTAGTATATCTGCAGTTTCTGACCATCTCTTGTAACATGTCTGCAGTCTCTGACCATCTCTTGTATTATGTCTGCAGTCTCTGACCATCTTCTGTATTATGTCTGCCATCTCTGACCATCTCCTGTAGTATATCTGCAGTCTCTGACCATCTCCTGTAATATGTCTGCAGTCTCTGACCATCTCCTGTACTATGTCTGCAGTCTCTGACCATCTCCTGTATTATGTCTGCCGTCTTTGACCATTTCCTGTAGTATATCTGCAGTCTCTGACCATCTCCTGTAATATGTCCGAATTCTCTGACCATCTCCTGTACTAAGTCTGCAGTCTCTGACCATCTCCTGTATTATATCTTCAGTCTCTGACCTTCTCCTGTAGTTTGTCTGCAATCGCTGACCATCTCCTGTAATATGTCCACATTCTCTGACCATCTCCTGTACTATGTCTGCAGTCTCTGACCATCTCTTGTATCATGTCTGCAGTTTCTGACCATCTCCTGTACTATGTCTGCAGTCTCTGACCATCTCCTGTACTAACTCTGCAGTCTCTGACCATCTCCTGTATTATGTCTGCCGTCTCTGACCATCTCCTGTAGTGTATCTGCAGTCTCTGACCATCTCCTGTAATATGTCCACAATCACTGACCATCTCCTGTACTATGTCTGCAGTCTCTGACCATCTCCTGTATTATGTCTGCCATCTCTGACCATTTCCTGTAGTATATCTGCAGTCTCTGACCATCTCCTGTAATATGTCCACATTCTCTGACCATCTCCTGTACTATGTCTACAGTCTCTGACCATCTCCTGTACTAAGTCTGCAGTCTCTGACCATCTCCTGTATTATATCTTTAGTCTCTGACCGTCTCGTGTAGTTTGTCTGCAATCGCTGACCATCTCCTGTAATGTGTCCGCATTCTCTGATCATCTCCTGTACTATGTCTGCAGTCTCTGACCATCTCCTGTACTAACTCTGCAGTCTCTGACCATCTCCTGTATTATGTCTTCCGTCTCTGACCGTCTCCTGTAGTATATCTGCAGTTTCTGACCATCTCTTGTAACATGTCTGCAGTCTCTGACCATCTCTTGTATTATGTCTGCAGTCTCTGACCATCTTCTGTATTATGTCTGCCATCTCTGACTGTCTCCTGTAGTATATCTGCAGTCTCTGACCATCTCCTGTAATATGTCCGCAGTCTCTGACCATCTCCTGTACTATGTCTGCAGTCTCTGACCATCTCCTGTATTATGTCTGCCGTCTTTGACCATTTCCTGTAGTATATCTGCAGTCTCTGACCATCTCCTGTAATATGTCCGCATTCTCTGACCATCTCCTGTACTATGTCTGCAGTCTCTGACCATCTCTTGTATCATGTCTGCAGTCTCTGACCATCTCCTATACTATGTCTGCAGTCTCTGACCATCTCCTGTACTAACTCTGCAGTCTCTGACCATCCCCTGTATTATGTCTGCCGTCTCTGACCATCTCCTGTAGTATATCTGCAGTCTCTGACCATCTCCTGTAATATGTCCGCATTCTCTGACCATCTCCTGTACTATGTCTACAGTCTCTGACCATCTCCTGTACTAAGTCTGCAGTCTCTGACCATCTCCTGTATTATACCTTTAGTCTCTGACCGTCTCCTGTAGTTTGTCTGCAATCGCTGACCATCTCCTGTAATGTGTCCGCATTCTCTGACCATCTACTGTACTATATCTGCAGTCTCTGACCATCTCCTGTATTATATCTTCAGTCTCTGACCATCTCCTGTAGTTTGTCTGCAATCACTGACCATCTCCTGTAATATGTCCGCATTCTCTGACCATCTCCTGTACTATGTCTGCAGTCTCTGACCATCTCTTGTATCATGTCTGCAGTCTCTGACCATCTCCTGTACTATGTCTGCAGTCTCTGACCATCTCCTGTACTAACTCTGCAGTCTCTGACCATCTCCTGTATTATGTCTGCCGTCTCTGACCGTCTCCTGTAGTATATCTGCAGTTTCTGACCATCTCTTGTAACATGTCTGCAGTCTCTGACCATCTCTTGTATTATGTCTGCAGTCTCTGACCATCTTCTGTATTATGTCTGCCATCTCTGACCATCTCCTGTAGTATATCTGCAGTCTCTGACCATCTCCTGTAATATGTCCGCAGTCTCTGACCATCTCCTGTACTATGTCTGCAGTCTCTGACCATCTCCTGTATTATGTCTGCCGTCTTTGACCATTTCCTGTAGTATATCTGCAGTCTCTGACCATCTCCTGTAATATGTCCGCATTCTCTGACCATCTCCTGTACTATGTCTGCAGTCTCTGACCATCTCTTGTATCATGTCTGCAGTCTCTGACCATCTCCTGTACTATGTCTGCAGTCTCTGACCATCTCCTGTACTAACTCTGCAGTCTCTGACCATCCCCTGTATTATGTCTGCCGTCTCTGACCATCTCCTGTAGTATATCTGCAGTCTCTGACCATCTCCTGTAATATGTCCGCATTCTCTGACCATCTCCTGTACTATGTCTACAGTCTCTGACCATCTCCTGTACTAAGTCTGCAGTCTCTGACCATCTCCTGTATTATACCTTTAGTCTCTGACCGTCTCCTGTAGTTTGTCTGCAATCGCTGACCATCTCCTGTAATGTGTCCGCATTCTCTGACCATCTACTGTACTATATCTGCAGTCTCTGACCATCTCCTGTATTATATCTTCAGTCTCTGACCATCTCCTGTAGTTTGTCTGCAATCACTGACCATCTCCTGTAATATGTCCGCATTCTCTGACCATCTCCTGTACTATGTCTGCAGTCTCTGACCATCTCTTGTATCATGTCTGCAGTCTCTGACCATCTCCTGTACTATGTCTGCAGTCTCTGACCATCTCCTGTACTAACTCTGCAGTCTCTGACCATCTCCTGTATTATGTCTGCCGTCTCTGACCGTCTCCTGTAGTATATCTGCAGTTTCTGACCATCTCTTGTAACATGTCTGCAGTCTCTGACCATCTTTTGTATTATGTCTGCAGTCTCTGACCATCTTCTGTATTATGTCTGCCATCTCTGACCATCTCCTGTAGTATATCTGCAGTCTCTGACCATCTCCTGTAATATGTCCGCAGTCTCTGACCATCTCCTGTACTATGTCTGCAGTCTCTGACCATCTCCTGTATTATGTCTGCCATCTCTGACCATTTCCTGTAGTATATCTGCAGTCTCTGACCATCTCCTGTAATATGTCCACATTCTCTGACCATCTCCTGTACTATGTCTACAGTCTCTGACCATCTCCTGTACTAAGTCTGCAGTCTCTGACCATCTCCTGTATTATATCTTTAGTCTCTGACCGTCTCCTGTAGTTTGTCTGCAATCGCTGACCATCTCCTGTAATGTGTCCGCATTCTCTGATCATCTCCTGTACTATGTCTGCAGTCTCTGACCATCTCCTGTACTAACTCTGCAGTCTCTGACCATCTCCTGTATTATGTCTTCCGTCTCTGACCGTCTCCTGTAGTATATCTGCAGTTTCTGACCATCTCTTGTAACATGTCTGCAGTCTCTGACCATCTCTTGTATTATGTCTGCAGTCTCTGACCATCTTCTGTATTATGTCTGCCATCTCTGACCATCTCCTGTAGTATATCTGCAGTCTCTGACCATCTCCTGTAATATGTCCGCAGTCTCTGACCATCTCCTGTACTATGTCTGCAGTCTCTGACCATCTCCTGTATTATGTCTGCAGTCTCTGACCATCTCCTGTATTATGTCTGCCGTCTTTGACCATCTCCTGTAATATGTCCGCATTCTCTGACCATCTCCTGTACTATGTCTACAGTCTCTGACCATCTCCTGTATTATATCTTCAGTCTCTGACCATCTCCTGTAGTTTGTCTGCAATCGCTGACCATCTCCTGTAATATGTCCGCATTCTCTGACCATCTCCTGTACTATGTCTGCAGTCTCTGACCATGTCTTGTATCATGTCTGCAGTCTCTGACCATCTCCTGTACTATGTCTGCAGTCTCTGACCATCTCCTGTACTAACTCTGCAGTCTCTGACCATCTCCTGTATTATGTTTGCCATCTCTGACTGTCTCCTGTAGTATATCTGCAGTCTCTGACCATCTCCTGTAATATGTCCGCGGTCTCTGACCCTCTCCTGTAATATGTCCGCATTCTCTGACCATCTCCTGTACTATGTCTGCAGTCTCTGACCATCTCTTGTAACATGTCTGCAGTCTCTGGCCATCTCCTGTACTATATCTCCAGTCTCTGACCGTCTCCTGTAGTATACCTGCAGTCTCTGACCATCTCCTGTAATATGTCCGCATTCTCTGACCATCTCCTGTACTATGTCTGCAGTCTCTGACCATCTCTTGTAACATGTCTGCAGTCTCTGACCATCTCCTGTATTATATCTCCAGTCTCTGACCGTCTCCTGTAGTTTGTCTGCAGTCTCTGACCATCTCCTGTATTATATCTCCAGTCTCTGACCATCTCCTGTAGTATGTCTGCAGTCTCTAACCATCTCCTGTAATATGTCAGCATTCTTTGACCATCTCTTGTAACATGTCTGCAGTCTCTGACCATCTCTTGTAACAGGTCTGCAGTCTCTGACCATCTCTTGTATCATGTCTGCAGTCTCTGACCATCTCTTGTATTATGTCTGCAGTCTCTGACCATGACCATCTCCTGTAGTATGTCTGCAGTCTCTGACCATCTCCTGTACCATGTCTGCAGTCTCTGACCATCTCTTGTAACATGTCTGCAGTCTCTGACCATCTTCTGTATTATGTCTGCAGTCTCTGACCATCTCCTGTACTATGATTGCAGTCTCTGACCGTCTCTTGTATCATGTCTACAGTCTCTGACTTTCTCCTGTACTATGATTGCAGTCTCTGACCGTCTCTTGTATCATGTCTACAGTCTCTGACCATCTCCTGTACTATGATTGCAGTCTCTGACCGTCTCTTGTATCATGTGTACAGTCTCTGACCATCTCCTTTATTATGTCTGGGGGCTCTTTCTAACAGAAGCCCTCTCTGTGTGCATCAGAGAGACTCCCCTCCAGGTCTCATTAGTGTAAGCTCTTCCTGTATTTTCTTTATTGTTAAAAGATCATGGGAGGATCCCAGGGTAACAAAGACTTCTTAGGGGAGTATCTCTGTGTTTGAGTCGTAACATTTGTAAAGGGCAGGAGTTGGTAAGATGACCACGCCCACGTGAAAAATTTATGCACCCAGGCTTCTGTGACCCTAGGATCGGCCATGGGCTATCCACCAGCAATTAGTACTAGAAAACCAAAGATTACAGGAGGACGTTCATCAGTTGGAAGAAAGACTGAAGAATGCAGAAAGGGAAGTAAAACTGTTATCTGTCAGCTTCCAAGAGCTGTTTGCTCAGTTTTCAGATATAGGAGATAACAGAGTAACTGATTTGGGTAGGTCTGAATTCAGGGGGACATCCTCCACACCTAAGGTATGTACCAACAAGAATAAATCCCTGGAAGTTAAGAGCTCTTTAAAAATTGCCCCTATATTTTGTAAGCCGCAGGTAAAAACTACTAATTCAGAAAAAGCCATCCCACTTTTTCAGTCGTCTAAAACAAAGCCTGTAATTAAGAGATGTTGTGCCACTTTAGATGAGATAAAATGTCGCTTATGTGGGGTATTTTGTCACATCGCGAGATTCTGTCTATCCAGTTCCAGTGACAAAGTCAGGAAACATAATCCATATAGGACCACAAGATGTGATTATGAAGTATAGTCAGTGCACTTTGCAAAGTGACCTAGGTGTACGAAGTATGAACCGCCTACATCATGGGTCCCATTCCAAAATCCTAAGAATGTGTCCATACAGGCTGAGAATGGACTAATGAAATGGAATGAATTTTTGAAAGAATTTCAACCTTACAACCCCCCCCCCTTCTTTCTGACCAGGTCGTGAGAGTGTAAAGTGAACTGTATTGACATGCAAATTACCTGAGGCAATATAAATATCTGTAACAGTGAATCGAAATGTGTATTTACTAAAATGTGTTTGTTTTCCAGAGAGACAGTTCTGGAGAGGTTTGTGGTGAGGTATTACGATTTGTTGATAAATGGTACCGCTAAAAGGTTTATTATGAGTTGCTAATTTTTTTCTCACCATGGTGAACACATTTTTTGGGGGGAAATTAATTGTATACCATAAAACAAAAATCCACGTGGTAGTGATGAAAGTTGAGCTTAACTATTTTTGGTATTTTAAAAAAGTGCACGGTTCCAAAACAAATAAGAAAGACTTTCTTTATGGAATGTAAAATAATGGCCCAAAAGAGTTGATTCCTCCCAGGGTGGCCTGAAGCCTTGGGAGAATGGTAAGTCTGGAGGACGGCAGTACGGAGACTCTCTGGGACAAAGAAGCGGTCACAAGGTTTCTCAGGAGGAGCATGGACCTGAGTAGCAAGGATTTTGTCACCCAAACGAGAAGTGAGACTGGTGCGAACTGTAGCCAGAATTAGATCAGGAGGAATCACAGGAACCGGAACAGACTCCAACTTGAAAGTGGAGGAAAATTGTTGTGACAAGGCGTCAGCCCTTACATTCTTAATACTGGGTAAGAATGAGACAATGTAATTGAAACTTGACAAGAAAAGAGACCATTGCGCCCTTCTGGGAGAGAGGCGTTTAGCCTCAGACAAGAATGTGAGATTCTTATGGTCAATAAGAATGAGAACCGGCACAGTGGTACCTTCGAGGAGGGCTAAAATAATCGCCAACAGCTCTCTGTCACCAATCTCGTAAGCACTCCGCAGGTGACAATTTCTTGGAAAAGTAGCCACAAGGATGCATAGCGCTCTCAGAGGTAGGACGTTGAGACAGAAGGGTGCCAACACCAGTCTCAGAAACATCAACCTCAAGGATAAAAGGTAACGTAGGATCAGGATGTGCCAACACAAGAGCAGAAACAAAGGCAGCCTTGAGACTCTCAAAGGCCTTAATGGACTCTGGAGACCAACTCTGTGGGTTACCGTCCTTTCTGGTCAAATCAGTCATGGGCTTGACCAGAGATGAGAAGTTACGAATAAACTTCCGATAATAGTTGGCAAAGCCTAGGAAACGCTGCAGAGGACATAAACCCACAGGTCGGGGCCACTGTAGAACTGCCGAAAGTTTCTTTGGGTCCATCGAAAAACCAACAGTGGAAATGACATAACCCAGGAATTGAACCTTCTCCAGTTTATAATAGAGATTGTTCTCTCTTCGTTTCTGAAGCACACGACAGACATCTGTGTGGTGGCTCTTCAGGGAAAGTATGAGGATATCATCGAGATAAACCACCACACATAACTGCAACAAATCCCTAAAGGTCATCGTTAATAAATTCCTGGAAAACTGCTGGGGCGTTACAAAAGCCAAAAGGCATTATGAGGTACTCATAAAGGCCTGTTCTGGTATTAAACGCAGTTTTCCACTCTTCGCCCTCCTTAATCCTCATGAGATTGTATGCCCCTCTCATATCAAGCTTCGTGAAAACCGTTACTGACTGGAGGCGTTCAAATAACTCCATAATCAATGGAATCGGATAGGCATTCTTAATCGTGAAACAATTGAGACCCCTATAATCAATACAAGGTCTCAGTTCACCACTCCTCTTCTTAACAAAGAAGAAACCAGCACCAGCAGGAGACGAGGATTTGCAGATGAAACCTGGAGAAAGTGTGTCTGCAACATACTCATCCATGGCCTTATCCTCCAAGACCAACAAAGGGTAAACCTGGCCACGAGGGGGTATGGCACCAGGTTGAATGTCAATTGTGCAATCATATGGCCGGCGTGGAGGCAAACTACCTTTGTCGAAGATATCGCTTAAATCGTGGTACTCCTCCGGTAGGGAGGAGAGTGAAGAGGTGCACAGGACCTTGGCTACCTTCTGGAAGCATGTCTCACTGCATTGTGGTGACCAGGAGAGAAGCTCAGCACAGAGCCAATCAAAAGAGGGGTTGTGCCTCTGTAACCAAGGATAACCAATAACCAGCGGAAACTTTGGTGAGGAAATAACTTGGAATTGGATTATCTCATGGTGAAGAGCCCCTACGGCCATGGACAACAGAACCGTCTCATGAGTCACATGGGCAGGCTGTAGAGGTCACCCGTCAAGAGCCTCAATGGCAAGTGGATTGTCACACAGCTGCAGCGGAATTAAGTGCTTCGATACAAAGGCTGCATCAATGAACAGGCCTGCAGCCCCAAAAGTCGATTAGAGCTTGTATCTCGACAGACGACTCAGCCCAAGAAAGGGTGACCGAAACCAGGGGCTTATCCTTCTGGATAATTGGGGATGAAACAAGGCCACCTAAGGTATGTCCCTGACAGGACCTCAAAGTTCGGGTGGGTAGGACAAGTCTTCAAAAAGTGACCTGCCTGGCCACAATAAAGGCACAATCTCTCCCTCCTCCTAAAGGTTCTCTCATCCGCAGAGAGACGCGTGAAACCTGCATGGGTTCACCTTCACTGACCTTCACTGACAGACTCAGTACCAGGAGACATGGGAGGTGAGGGAGGCATGGGTGGGACTGCAAAGCTCAGAGACAAACGTACAGGAGGCTTCCGCAAGCGCTCCTTAAAAGAGAGTCTTTCTCTGAGTCTGTAGTCAATGAGGATGGCAAACGTGATCAACTTTTTCAGCTCAGTGAGTATATCTTGGGCTGCTACCTCATCCTTGATGGTATCTGAGAGACCATGAGAAAAAGCAGCCACGAGAGCCTCATTGTTCCACACAACCTCTGCTGCCAGAGTACGGAATTCAATGACGTAGTCGGCAACAGTTCTCGTACTCTGTTCGATGGACATGAGGCACTTAGCAGCAGAAGTTGAGCATGCGGCAACATCAAATACCCTTTTAAACAAAGCCACAAACTCAGAGTAGCTCAAGACAACAGGTTTTTGCGTCTCCAATAGAGGGTTTCCCAGGCCAAGGTTTTCACAGAAAGCAAAGATATCACAAAACCTACTTTGCTTCTGTCCGTGGGAAATGCCTGGGGCAGCATCCCAAAGTATATCTCAACCTAGTTGAGAAACCCTCTGCATTGGCCTGGATCACCCCCAACTCACTGGGGAAGCGGAGCGGAACCAGACATACCTCTTATAGAGGTAATCCTCGAGGATGGTGCCTGCACAGAGACTGGAGCATCAGCAGGGTCAGCCTGAAACATAGGTTGTACCTGGGTGGCCACAGTGGGAGATTCCAGGTGAGCCGTGCAACTCAGGAACATTTGTAACGCCATGGCAAACTGATCCATGCGGTGATCCAGTTCATCCAATCTGTAAAAAATATTACCAACAAGTGGATTGACTGCATCTTCTGAATTCATGGCCTTCCCCTGCTGTCAGAAACCATTAAATTAGGTTGAGACAGAAGTACAGTTAAATCTCACTTGTTTAATAATAAAAGAAAAAAGAACAAATGTAGTCAAAACATAGTGTGATGGAATTATTGGATATCATATTTATATCAATGAGATTCAAGTGGACCATTGCAAGGACTCCAATTTAAACTGCCTTGCCCCATAGGATGTGTATATGTATATATAGGTGTATGTGTATATATATGTATATATATATCTACGTGTATATGTGGGTATCTATGTGTGGGTATATATATATTTCATATATGGGAATGTTTCTTAATATCATGATAGAACAAAGCTCACCTTAAGAAATATATTTACCTTGGTGTGAACCCGAGAAGCCCTAGAGGTGTTGATTAGATCAAAGGTTATTGGCAGACCTTAAGGCATTCATTCTTCAGGGGGCCATTAACATGCTTCCAATACACTGATGGGAATCAGGGAAGGTCCCCTAGGTGGTAATCAACTCACCAGGGGCCATTAACATACTACGGTCGGGACTGTTTGGGCTAGGAGATCAAAGGAGATTGTTCATTAATTCATAGACTGGTAGGCACCGAGGGGGTCGCAATGTCCGAGCATGAATTCTGTGACATCTCTAACCCAATCAATATGTGGCATCTGTTGATTGGTGGAGAATGCATATAAAAGGGAGTGGGCTAAATGGTTACAGCAGTCCAGCCCGAGAACATCTGAGGGACATGCTGTCTGTGTAAAGTATCTATGTCTATCTTTCTTTCTAACCTTTTTTAATCCTAGGATTTATCTTATAACTTTGTATATCTTGTATATGTCCATTGAAAACAATTATGAGTTTATGCCTGAATTAACTTAGAATTAACTTTGCAGCCTAGAGCCAACACTATAGAGATATATGATAAATTCTAATCATTCTAACCTTCTTTTTCTGTGTAAATAAATGTAATTTTTATCTTTTTTCCCTGTTATCACTCGTTTTTATTTTTATATAGACAAAGGTTTAATCACTTATATTTGTATCGTTAATCGTTTAAATGAGGTAGAGATATTTCCGTAACAAATGGTGCCTGCCGTGTGAGGAAGCTTCACGTTCGAGTGATTCTGCGGGTGGAGGACAAGTCTAACTCCAGAAACAGTAAGCATTTTTATGTTTTTGTATGTCTGTCTCCCCTGTATGAACACCCAAACTAGCAAGCTTCTTTGAACATTGTTTATCTATATACCGTATTTATCGGCGTATAACACGCACCGGCGTATAACACGCACCTCAATTTAGGAGGGAATTTTAAGGAAAAAAAACTTTTAGGAGGGAAGTTGAAGGGAAAAAAACTTACATTTAAATGCCCATCATTGCAGCCTTCTCAGTGCAGCCTTGCCCCAGTCCAGCCTTGTCAGTGCAGCCTTGTCAGTGCAGCCTTGTCAGTGCAGCCATGTCAGTGCAGCCATGTCAGTGCAGCCATGTCAGTGCAGCCTTGCCAGTGCAGCCTTGTCAGTGCAGCCTTGTCAGTGCAGCCTTGTCAGTGCAGCCATGTCAGTGCAGCCTTGCCAGTGCAGCCTTGTCAGTGCAGCCATGTCAGTGCAACCTTGCCAGTGCAGCCTTGTCAGTGCAGCCATGTCAGTGCAGCCTTGCTAGTGCAGCCATGTCAGTGCAGCCATGTTAGTGCAGCCTTGCTAGTGCAGCCATGTCAGTGCAGCCTTCCCCAGTGTCCAGTCCAGCCTTGCCCCAGTCCAGCCTTGCTGAAGCCTGTGAGCTCCAAAATCGCCGACCGCGATTTGAAAATGGCGCCGCCGGTGCCGAAATACACAGAGCCGCTCCTCGGCTCTTCTCGGCGGCTCTCGTTTACTTTCGGTTTCACTCGGACGGTGAGCGGAGCTATCCGAAACTAGCCGAGTATACTCGGCTAGGTTCGGGCGGCGCTCGAGTGAAACCGAAAGCCGCCGAGAAGAGCCGAGGACCGGCACTGCGTATTTCGGCGCCGGCGGCGCCATTTTCAAATCGCGGTCAGCGATTTTTAAATTTTGACAGCTCGGATCGCAGGGGATCGGCGTATAACACGCACCCGCGATTTTCCCCTGATTTTAAGGGGAAAAAAGTGCGTGTTATACGCCGATAAATACGGTAACCTTTTGTCTGTACTAATACTTTGATGAGACTGATATGAACAGTATAAGTGAAATAAAATTGTACTGAGAGTGTATGAGAAGGCATCCTGCTCGGTTGGGCCAACACTGCAGGAGGGTGTCTGCGTGAATGATAAGGGGTTCTGATTGGACGTTTGAAGGCAGTGGAAAGAAGTAGGATCTGGGCCTTTCTGCCAACAAGCGCTTCTGGTTGACCCTTGCATGAGTCTAGGTCAAGACGCTTCCCGGTCTTTGAGATCGAATTGCACCTGTGGGCCTAGTACACACTGAATGATCTTCGATGTATGTATCTATCTTTCTGTGTAAACTACTAACTGGGGATCGTAAGCTTTGTGATTAGATCTGTAATGTTGTAACTCCTACAAATCGTATTGCAATTAGGTGTGCATCAGTTAACTACCTCCTGTACTACAAGCACGCATTTCTTTTAGAGTACTTTAGAAAAGTCCACGGGGGGATTAAACTATTATTTAGTTTGGGAAAATCTCCAGGCTGATTTTTTGAAGGACTATAGCCAGGACAGGGAATTGGCCTAGCAAGTAGCGAAAAAAAATCGGCAAGGGCGACAGGGGCAGTACCTGTCAACCCAATTCTTGGTCAGAGAGTAGCTACCTCTGAAGTAAAGGCAACCTGTAAAAAGGTTGGGGAAATCAGTTCAAGGTCCGGAGTCCGTAAAGGATGGGTAATCGAATCGCTTCAAAGAGGGCGTCTAACCGTGGGGAACCATACCACTTGACCCCGAGGGAAGAGATGATAGATAAATATGGACCTTGGGTTGTGAAATATTTGCAAGATTGGGATAGTTGGACTGGGAAAAAGTATTCTAAAAGAGGTACTTTTAAGCCGAACGCTTGGGAAGCCCTGTGGTACAATCACCGCGGGAAGATGACACGAACAAATGAAAGAGATGCATGGAGCGCGTGGATGGTAGAATCCATGCGTAGAACTGATGATGTGAATATTTTTACGGTGGGAGTTAAGGAGAAAAAACACCAGATGATGCTGCGGAGTAGGGACAAGCAGGGACAGCCACTAGAGCCACATCCCCAGAGTAGTGACAGTGATGAACAGGGGGATGATGAGGAATGGCCAGGATTGGGGCCTTATACAGCCGCCCGGTCCTTGTTGGCCAGATACTCAGAAAGGGATAGGAATTGTCATCTATCAGCAGATGAAAAAAAGGGGAATCTACAACTTGCTGCCAAGTTTAACACCCCAGTTAAAACCCCCAATGAATCACAGAAAAACTCTTCCTGTGAAGCATTGAAACCACAGGAAAGAGATAGCACAGCAAACCAAGGGGAGGGAGTGCTGGAATCAGGGGAGAAAAATCTCCCTAGTTCCAGAGAGCAGATACCATCAAAAGGGAAACTTTCTTCCCCTCTGACGGAAGACCCTCCCGAGTATAGTAATCCCCCATTTATGGGCTGCGAGCCAGCATTCTCCCCTAAGCGGCAGTTAACTAGCAACCCTGCTCCTGTAAGCAATACTGGCAGTTCTGCTACAGAGTACACAGCCTATGTACCTTTATACCCCCAAGTAACTAGCACCCCACAGCAAGGACCTGTGTGGTGTCACTCTAATGGGGAAAGGATATCACCCAATGTGGGCACACCGGTGTACCATGGGACTGTTAATGCCACCCTTCAGGGCACTTTGCAGTTGGATAAAGTGCCCCCACCTGGCAGCAACCATTGTCCACAGTCTTATTGGGATTCTGTGACAGAACCCCAAAAGACCAATCCACAACTGATATCTTTTTCAGATGACGTATCTGTCTATCCTGTAAGAGAACAGGTGGTCTATGACAACAGTGGGAGATCCACGGGAAAGATGACACATCACGTGCCATGGACTCCCTCTGAGATGAAGGGATTTCTGAGTGTTATCCCCCATCCAAGGACAGATCCTATTAAATTTGCCAAAGAGCTGCTGGACATCCAGGCAAGCTACAATGCAAACTGGAGTGATATGCTTCAAATAATGAAGAGGGTTTGTGGAGATGGGGACTTGGATGAAATCCTTAGTAAAACCAATATTCCACGAACCCTGTATGTGGACTCCAGCCATCAAGGAGATATACTCACTAAACAGTTAGCACAGTTGATTAAAACAGTCTACCCTCCCCAGTCTTGGACCAAGGTGTCAGGAGTGATCCAAGGTCCAAAGGAAGATTGTATGACATACTACAATCACTTTAAACAAGCCGTGGAATCAGCTGGTGGGGACATTAATAACAGTGCCCTATCCCCCGTATTGATCCATAGCTTCATTACCGGGTTGAGAGGAAACATCAGGGAAAAATTGATGACTGCAAATCCAGACTGGAGAGATAAGCCCCTCGCCTCTTTGTTGTCACTTGCAACGGCGATTGAAAGGAATATAGCAGATTGGGAGTCACAAAAACCTCAAAAGATCTGCATTGTCACTGATCAGTTGAACAGTGCAGATCTTGGGCAGAAACCAAGGGGGAAACCGGTTTGTTTCAAATGCCACAGACCCGGACACTTCAAGAAGGATTGTAGAGCAGCAAGACCAAATAGGCCACCACGACAGGAGAAGGAATCTGGAAGAGACCTCCAGTGATGGGGAGAGCTCCCGGTGTTGCCTGTAATCTCGACAAATGAACAAGGGAGTGCTTATGTACAAATGCATTTAAATAATCAGACCCTAAGGCTATTAACAGACACCGGGGCAGCTCGTACCATTTTGAAATCTAGTGAGGTGAATCTTCCCATTCAAAATACAGTGAGAGGAGTTGGGCTAGGGGGTATATCATATCCCCTATTTGAAACCACTCCCACAAAAATTCGAGTCGGACCCTTTCAAACTGAAGCCTCCCTGCTCTTGAGCGATTCAGTTCCTTGTAATTTGCTGGGAAAAGATTTGCTCTCACAAATGAGAGCACAAATACAATTCACTGAGGATGGAGTGGAAGTAAAGATCCCTTCTGATCCTGGCCAACACCAAATGGTAGAAACCTGGGATAGCATCATTGCTTTGTCTAAATTAGAACAGGATGCAAGCTTTGCAGAAAGCTTGCCCAGTGATTTAGTCAAAAACACCAATCCAGATGTTTGGGCTAAAGAGGAGAACACGGGACTTATGATCCGCTGTCCCCCTGTTAGGATCAAACTAAAACCAGATGCTATAATTCCTAGATTACCTCAGTATCCCTTGAAATTGGCTCAATTGGAGGGAATTAGGGACCAAATCAAACACCTCCTTAAGGAGGGTATACTGGTGAAAGTGAGCTCACCAGCTAATACCCCATTGTACCCCGTGAAAAAACCAGGCCGGAACGTTTATCGGATGGTACAAGACCTGAGGGCAATTAACAAAATCATCCAAGAGGATGCTCCAGTGGTACCAAACCCTCACACTATTCTGAGTAACATCATCCCTTCTAATCAATATTTCACAATTATGGATTTGAAGGATGCTTTTTTCACGGTACCACTCCACCCTGACTGTCAATACCTCTTTGCCTTCAGCTTTGAACTGCAGCAATATACCTGGTGTAGATTGCCCATGGGGATGGTATCAAGCCCAAACGAGTACAGAAAAGCAATGAAAGAGTGCTTGGACAGGTGGCACTGCCCGGAGGGTATCACTCTCCTTCAGTATGTGGATGACTTACTGATTGGAGGCGACACGAGAGAAGCATGTAGAGAGGCCACTATCTCCTTGTTGAATCACCTTGGAGAGGAGGGATGCAGGGTATCCCCCGCCAAGTTACAATACAACATGGACCGAGTTGTGTTTTTGGGTCATTGCATTTCCAAAGGAAAAAAACACTTAACACAAGACCGAAAGAAGGCTATTCTGAATAGCAAAATGCCACAAAATGCAAAACAATTGAGGGGATTCCTAGGGTTGGTTGGATATTGCCGACAATGGATACCAGAAATGTCCAATGTTTGTAAGCCACTCTATGATTCTGTAAACATACAGGGGAAACTGGAACTCAGTGAAGAGCAAATACATGCTATTCAGACATTGAAGGCTGCAATCAGTGAAGCCCCTGTTCTGGGCCTGCCAGATTATACCAAGGGATTCCGGCTTTACTGTCATGAGTCTAGAGGCCACGCTGCTGGAGTTCTGACACAGGACCATGGAGGACATGACAAGCCCATTGGCTATTACAGTTGTCAGATTGACACAGTTGTCAATGCAATGGCACCCTGTCTGAGGGCAGTAGCAGCAGCTGCTGAGATGCTGACTAAAACTGCAGACATTGTGCTAGGGAACCCGTTAGAAGTTTATGTACCCCATGAGGTTCACGTGGTCATGCAGAACCTGACCACAAAGCACATTTCGTCAGCAAGATTGACCAAATATGAACTGGCACTTTTAACGCCCACAAATATTACCCTCAAAAGGTGTGCAAAATTGAATCCAGCTACATTGCTACCAGAGACATCGCAAGATGAAATAGAAAGCCATGACTGCAATGCAGAAATGGAAGATCACTATCGTGAAGCACAGAGAGTAAGAGACACTCCTATCCACAATGCTGACCTCACTGTTTTTGTAGATGGGTCCCGCTTCTATACTGAAGAAGGGCACCCTGTTACTGGGTATTCAGTAGTCACCAAGGATGAAATCCTGTTCCAAGGAAGACTACCTGGGAATCATTCTGCCCAGGTGGCAGAGCTTATGGCTCTCATGCAAGCTTGCATAGTAGGGAAAGGAAAAAAGCTCAATGTCTACACTGACTCGAGATATGCTTTTGGAATATGTCACGATTTCGGCCAACTATGGAAACTGAGAGGCTTCCTGACCACCTGTGGAAAACCCATTAAACATGGTGAGCTCATTAAGAAAGTCCTTGAGGCACTTTGGTTCCCAGAGGAAATAGCAGTCCTAAAATGTGCCGCACACACCAAAGGCACGGATGAGGTTTCACTTGGGAATGCTAAAGCAGATACTGCTGCAAAGGCAGCGGCTGTAACTGGTACTGAGTCTGTGGGAATCTTCATGGCCACACCTTGCTCCGACAGTCCTGATCAGGTAGATTTGACTGTTCTGAAGAGATTGCAAGTGCAAACTGATGAAAAGACAAAACAGAAGTGGCGAGACCAGGGATGTAAAGAAACAGCTGGACTTTGGGCCCATGAGGATGGAAGGTATTGTGCCCCTCCAGCACTGTATTCATATTTGGCCGAGGCATCGCACGGCCCCTCTCATCTGTCCAAAGGAGCTATGGTCTCCACAATCACATCTCACTGGGTGGCCCCCGGATTCACCACTGTTGCGGAGAGATTCTGTCATGGGTGTGAAACATGTCAGATACATAATCCAGGGAGGCTTGTCAAAACTCCAACTAAACATTTGCCCAAAGCCCAGTACCCCTTCCAGAGACTGCAGATTGATTATATTCAATTGCCAAAATGCCAACAATTCCAATTTGTTCTCGTATGTGTGGACATGTTTTCAGGTTGGGTAGAAGCTTGGCCTGTAGCCAATGCTACTGCGTCGGTCACCGCACAGAAACTATTGCAGGAAATTGTGTGCAGGTATGGCCTAATGGAGACCATAGAATCAGATCAAGGGAGCCATTTCACAGGTCAAGTGATGGCTGAGGTTATGGGAGGACTCCAAATTGAACAAAAGTTCCATACTCCCTATCACCCACAGGCATCAGGAAAGGTTGAGAGGTATAATGGAATGATCAAGAATAGACTAGCCAAAATTTGTGAAAATACGCGCCTTACTTGGGTGCAAGCTCTCCCTCTGGTATTGAAATCCATGCGACATACTCCTAGAGGTCCAGAAAAACTATCTCCATTCGAGATATTGTTCGGGAGACCCCCAATGACAGGATTGTTTTTTCCACAAGAGATGACATTAATGCATTGTTCCTTAAAGATGTATGTGCAGGAATTACATAAGCAGCTCACCAAATTGCATGCCCAAGTGTTCTCTTCTATTCCAGACCCAAATTCTGACGGTAAATCTCACTCCTTACAGCCTGGAGATTGGGTGGTAATCAAGAAATTTCAACGAAGAGGACTGGAACCCAGGTTTGAGGGTCCCTACCAGGTATTGCTGACCACCCCCACCTCAGTGAAGATAGAGGGAAAAATCTCTTGGGTGCATGCTTCGCATTGCAAACAAGTTCAGAAGGAGATTTAGGAAGGTGGGTGGGATGGGCACATCTTCCCTATTGTTAGGTTTACTCAGCTGGTATGTTCTCGTTTCTGCTCAAGAAACACCAGCTCCTAAGCAGGAAATCCAAACAGAGCCTGTACCCTGGATCCCACCGAAGGAGTATAGTAAATGGGTCATAAAACCTGAGGGGTGGAGTCACACACAGATCCATAAGGCCGAGTGCAAACAAGGACAACTTCTCCCCAGATACCCAATGTATTTTCATGGGTATATACTCATTCATGCCATAGCAGGGATGGGTTTTGATGGGACCTTCCTAGAACATACCACCGGCCTCGATCCCCACCCTTACAGATTTCATACAGCCTTTGGGGACATTGATGCAGGGTATCTACTAGACAGGCTTTGCAGTCTTGCGTACTGGAAGACCAGTCCTGATGAGCGGGAACGAATACAGCAGGTGGTAAGAGAGAGCCCTGATACCACAATGTATGTAACATATCACCTAGATGACTACGTTGCCTTGTGTGAAGGAGATTGGGACCCCAAGGATGTGGAATGTCTAATCCCAGGATTTTTTCCTAAAGGATCAAATGACAGTCAATCTACCCAGAGGATGTTTGTAGATCTTGATACCGAGACCTATGAAATGTCCATAACAAACTTAACCAAGGGGTCAGAGTTATGGAGGATAAAATGCAAAAATAGCAAGTTATATCCCGTAGATCCCACAGGGGAGAACTATGAAGGGTGGTATATTGTTTACATTATCTTCAATCAGGGGGAAGAGAAAGAACATAAGAGGTACTATTATGACTTTCCAGAACTTGTTCAAGGGTCACTAGCGGATAAGTGTTTCCACCCCGCGGAGGGAACCCTTGAGATCCTTATCACTAAAAGTCCCACCTATGATAGGAAGACACATCCACTAAACTATCTGTCAAAGAAAAAGGTTGTCTTGCAGTTGAATTGTAGTAGCGCCCATCAGGCTATGTGGTATGAACGAGCAAATGTGACTCTTTCTACCAAATATACAAACACTGTAATCCTAAAAATTAGGACCGATGCTAAAAACAAACAGTATGAGGTCCTGGATTTACAACCAAGACTGTCCATTCATGCCTTTGTGTTGCAAGTAATGAGGGAAACTTGTGACCCCGATACAGAGGGTCATTATTTTATTGACACCGCTTATTGGCCCCCAAATCAGTCCTTGGCTTTTAACAGTCCAAACCCATGGAAGTGGGATGTTTTATGCAATGGTGTGGATCTGCCTAGTGTGAATGAGTGGATGAATGGAAGGCCAATGAATGAAGAAATGAGAGGCGTGCATATGACTGTAGACTGGCAGGATCCCCAAGGATATGATTTGGATTTAGACTTACATCTAGATGGCCCATTTGTGTGGCCATTCTGCAACGCATTTGACGAAGGCTGTTGGACCTTTATGCAAATGACAAAGCTTAGGAATGATGACATGTTTCCCGGAATCAGTACCCCAGTTATTGATCCTAAACGTTGGTATCCCTGGAAGGGGCGAGGAAAAATCTGTGTGACAGTTGTACGGGTACCCAATGAATTAGATGTTCTTGTGCCAGCAAAAATTAGTTCAGACTCCTGTAAGGCTCCTATAGTGAAGGCAGCAGATCTAGTCATCCCTTTACTCTCTTCTCACTGGACGGTATTAACAGACACGCAATTTATGTTATATACTTGGAGGATAACCTTATCTGATTTCCGGGTTGATAAGTGGGATAAACGGTGTGCAGCCTTCACAAAGAATCAGGTATACATGTTGAAGGGGTGGCTGCAGTCGGGATATTCAGAATATTCCCACACTAGAGTAAAGAGAGGTCTAACAGAGACTGCCTTAGGAGCAGGGGGTGTTGCCCTGGGTAGCCTAAACACTATGGATTTGGAAATACTCAGAAACAAGTTAGGAGGGTTGGCACAACATGTTGGAGAAGGGGTCAAGGTGCAGCTAGACGTGAATCATATCCTCGAAAATCTACAACATGCGCATATCGATGCTACTGCCTCACTATCTGAGGTAATGAAACAGAAATTCACAGGATTGATAGCGGGTTTATCCAAAGTACAGGAAAGCATCCAACTTGCTTTATCTTGCACCCAGGTACAATCAGAATTGTCCCAAGACCTCAGAGTAATGATTGCTTCTTTTTCAGCAGGACAATTTCCACTAAATTTGAGAAAACAAGCAGGTAGGGTAGTATCCAAGTTTGCTATGAGTCATATGGATTGGTGGATGACTCAATTCCATGGCTGTAAAAACCTGACTTGCACAGTCTCATCCCTGATTCCGGTTGCAGGGACTGAGCATCGTGCTTATACCACAGTCAATTTGGGTACTATCCTATCGGGCTCTACCGTGTTACACCCCCGAGTCCATCATGATCTGATGGTTTATGAGTCCGGACAACCTCAATTGATTGATACTGATGGGTGCTGGAGAAAGGAAGGGGTTGTGTTATGCCAAGGGAAACAGGATAGGATCATGAGACAACAATGCTGGCACAGGGAAGGGTCATGTCTCATGGATGCCGAGGAAATGTCCCAACCTTATATAAAATACTTGGGCCAAGGGTATTGGTGTTGGTATCAAACGTCCAGTGATGCCCTATATTCTGCCTACGGGTTGAACTGTACTCAGCGTGGTACGTTACCTCAGGGAGTCTACTGCACATCTTCCCCCGTCCTTGGAATAGATATAGCAGGGACACAAGGGCGGACCCCTATTACCCCAGAGAAAAGGCTTGATATCAAACCTGATACCCCCATACATTTACAGAAACTTCCTCTGGGATTTGGGGCTGAGTTAAAAGCTTGGCTGATGGATTTCGGACAACAGGATGAAATATTAAATGTACTAAGAGATGCTGAAAAACAAGCCACCATACGACTCACCCATGATCAAAATAGACTGATCCAAGTATCCCACGCTTTAGATGCAGACGCTAAGATTTCCTGGTGGGAAAGTTTATTTGGGTATAGTCCGAACGCTACAGCTTTCCTAAACATTTTGCTCCACCCTGTTGTTGTCCTAACCTGTGCAGCCTTATTGCTTTTCCTGATGCAGGTAATAATGTGCGTTACTATCAGGAGAATGAATGCCAAAGCTATGAGAATGTGTACCTCAACAAGGTATCTTCTCTCAAGGAACAGAAAGGCCACTAACTCAGAAACAAATCTCTGAGGAAGCCAGATCCAATCCAGACCAGTACTAAGAAGTTGCACATGTAAGAGAGGACCCTAGAACTATATTTTTCTTGTTCCAGGGATAAGCCTCTTCAATTTTTAGTAATAAAGTGCAGTCAGGTTTACCTAAATTCCAAAAGTTTTAATCATTTTTTTTATTATTTTTAGTTTTATTTTTTTATTTTTTTTTTTTTTTCTCTCCCTTTTGTTGTTAATATCTCTGTACCTGACCTGCAAAAATACTGTTAATGGGAGAGGAGGGTTTTTTTTTTAAGAAAAACATTTGTTTTGTTTTTTTGTTTTTTATTTTTTTTATTTTGTTTTTTTTGACCAATGTATTAAAAACATTTGTTTTGTTTTTTTTGTTTTTTATTTTTTTTTATTATGTTTTTTTTGACCAATGTATTCATTTTTTTTTTTATATACAGATTCAAGGCTCTTTAACAGTCTTGGTTGGAGCAGCGTTCGATCTGTAGTTTTTTTCGCTTTTTTGTTCTTTTTTTCGTTTCCACTATTTTTTCCTGTTCATTTTCATTACTCACGTCTCTTCCATTCCTTTTTCTTCTTTAATATTATGCTCTCTGAGTTTTTTTTTCCTTTGATTTCTATCATCTATCTTCTCGAGATAATGTAACTAAGACATCAGTCATATAATTTTTTGTTTAAAAAAGACTTATTTATAAAAAAAAAAACAAAAAAAAAAAAAACATATTTTAACTAAAGTATCCCTGGACATCCAGTTTTATGTCTTAATGTAATTTCACCTCCCCTAGTCTACCTACTACTTTAACCTGAGCCCCGTGAGCAGGTGTGGTGAACCCAGGGACCTGGCAATAACAGACAGTATTGTCTATCCCTACCATCAAGGGCCATGGATGATACTGGCTGTTGCTCAGACTCTGTACCCTGTGGGAACCCACTCTACTCGTCCACATTACACCCTTTATGAGTATTTAGTTTTAATGGCCAACACTCTGTTCCTGTCCAGCATTTCTCTGTACACTAACGTTCTCCTCTCTCTTTCTGTATTCATGCACGACTGTCTGGAGACCCGCCCGACCCCACCTGAAGAAGCAGCGACCACCAAGTTATCTCTTGAGATAAACGTGTCACGAATAAGACTTTCCTAGACTTTCCTTCACCATGCTGAAAAGTGCTGTCTCGCGGTCCGATCCAATCGATGCAACCATTACATGGTCTTACAAAGATACAGAACTAGATATGCCAGGATCCCGCCATCAATGTTGGAGTTCCGCTCCTCCAAGGCAGAGGAGTGATGAAACATTGCAATACAGACACTCATGGTTTGAATGTGGAGTCTCCAAAGGACCAGGATTTCTTTGCTATCTTAAGCCTACTTTGAGGAGTTCCGGCGTGTTCAAGAAAGGAAGAGGAGGCCGCAGTGGTGGTGGGGAAGGGTCGGGGTTTCTGGGCTGTTGTGGGTGGGTGCAAGATCATTGAAGGAGGACATAAGTTCAAGAATGAACTTCAGGGGGAAATGTGATGGAATTATTGGATATCATATTTATATCAATGAGATTCAAGTGGACCATTGCAAGGACTCCAATTTAAACTGCCTTGCCCCATAGGATGTGTATATGTATATATAGGTGTATGTGTATATATATATGTATATATATATCTACGTGTATATGTGGGTATCTATGTGTGGGTATATATATATTTCATATATGGGAATGTTTCTTAATATCATGATAGAACAAAGCTCACCTTAAGAAATATATTTACCTTGGTGTGAACCCGAGAAGCCCTAGAGGTGTTGATTAGATCAAAGGTTATTGGCAGACCTTAAGGCATTCATTCTTCAGGGGGCCATTAACATGCTTCCAATACACTGATGGGAATCAGGGAAGGTCCCCTAGGTGGTAATCAACTCACCAGGGGCCATTAACATACTACGGTCGGGACTGTTTGGGCTAGGAGATCAAAGGAGATTGTTCATTAATTCATAGACTGGTAGGCACCGAGGGGGTCGCAATGTCCGAGCATGAATTCTGTGACATCTCTAACCCAATCAATATGTGGCATCTGTTGATTGGTGGAGAATGCATATAAAAGGGAGTGGGCTAAATGGTTACAGCAGTCCAGCCCGAGAACATCTGAGGGACATGCTGTCTGTGTAAAGTATCTATGTCTATCTTTCTTTCTAACCTTTTTTAATCCTAGGATTTATCTTATAACTTTGTATATCTTGTATATGTCCATTGAAAACAATTATGAGTTTATGCCTGAATTAACTTAGAATTAACTTTGCAGCCTAGAGCCAACACTATAGAGATATATGATAAATTCTAATCATTCTAACCTTCTTTTTCTGTGTAAATAAATGTAATTTTTATCTTTTTTCCCTGTTATCACTCGTTTTCATTTTTATATAGACAAAGGTTTAATCACTTATATTTGTATCGTTAATCGTTTAAATGAGGTAGAGATATTTCCGTAACAATAGCCAAACAACAAATGTAGTCAAAACATAGCCAAAGTTCAGTAACCCGAATGGATAGTCAGCCAAGCCAGAAGTCAGGGATCAATATAGTGGAACAGCAAGCAGGATCTGGAGCCAGAAGGGATGTCAGCAAAGCAAGTCAGAGAAGGAATGGCTGAGCCCAACCCTGACAAACAGTCACTCCCAGCCTGGCTAATATTTCCGCCTTTAGCAGTTTATAGTCCCGTGCTGACTCTGGGGCCAAGTCACAGTATGTCTGTTGGGGATGTGCAGTCAGGAAAGGAGCCAACACATCCACCCAGTCTTTCTCAAGCAGTCCTTCTCTTGTTGCAATTTGCTCAAACATCACCAAGTAACATTATCTGTGGCTGTCATCTTTTGCAGGGTCCGCTGTACAGCCTTCCACGGTTCACCCTTCACAATGGGGTCACCTCTCACCATTTCAGCCTGCTGGGTCAGTGCCTTCTGTAAACAAGTTTGTCTCTTGCTGAGCAGCAACTGCCTGTGCATGAGCCACTACTAATTGTTTAATCAGTTCTTCCATTGCTTTTTCAGAAATCTTCACACCCTGTGTAGCTTTAACCCAGGACATGGAACTGGCCTACACCCCTCCAACTGTCCGCATTCTCCACCGATTGTCAGGATCTGAGGGGTAAACAGGGGCTGGGAGACACTTCAGTCAACTTAAAGTTTGCTTTATTCAGCAAAACAGCAAAATAATGACAGACTTTGTCTTCACTGGCTGCTCAAAATTACACAAAAAACTCTGCTCATCAACACAACACAATCTTTTTAAATCATGTTCAGCATCCCAGCCAAAACATCCACAATATTGCAAAAGTCTGAGTTACAGACCAGCTCACCCAGCCACACCTTTTTTTTGCATGTGTTGGATTTTTTTTTTGTTCAGTAGCAAAGCGGGGAGGATTACAGATTACAGGCTGCTCGTTTCCCTGTCAGACTCTACACAAATGAGTTGTGTTGGTTTGCAGAGTTAGCTAAAATGTTAAGTTCAATTTTTATCTTCCTTTACAACCACTATAAAGTGTAAGTAAACCCTCATCTTGTAAAACGACCCATTTAGTTTAAAATAGAAATGAAAGGCAAAACATTTATGTATAGATATAAAGACTATCTTTCCCTTTTTTTATAAGTGATCACATGTTCTGTGTTCTCAGCTGCATAAGAGCTGGGGAGAGGAGAAACAGCAGCACATTGAACTCAGTGAATGTCTGTGTAGGTGAAGGGGGCATATCAGCACAAAGATGATCATTAGAGGAGAGCAGGCTGAGTTCCCAGAACCGCTAGAGAACTGACCACACTGTGCTTTCATGCTTTTTGTGGTCAGTTTTTAATAAGTTGTGGAAATTTTATTAAGATGTATTCAATATGTAATGCCACAGTGTCTCCCAGTGTTAGTTCTGCTGCGGCCCGCTCTAAAGAGCGAGCCAGGGCAGACTGACAATGGTGGAGGCCCGTTGGTAGTGAAAAGCTTCCTGAAGATGTGGAGAAGTGTTTGCAGGGTGAGGATATGTCCGCCAGCGAAGGGCCCCTGTGCAATGCGCAGATGTTTGTCTGGGGGAATGTGTTCACTCTGCAAAGACATTATCGGTTTGATACCTATTTGCCCTTTTGTGTAGGGATGTACACTCATGTCTTCCTATGTGTCTGATCAGCACATGGAGGAACAATGACATGCCCCTGCAGATAGTCTCCCATCCGCAGCAATGGTAGTATAATCCGGCTATGCGTTGTTCTCTGAACAATGCAAAATAAGGATTTGCGCCAATGATAAAAACGGGAGTGTTTGCGTGCGTTGGTCGGGCAGCGTTTGTGATTTCTTAGGCCAAACATGTGGCTTTCTTTGTCTAACTGAAGGTCATAGCTTACAGGGTGGGAATCCATACACTCTGCCCTGCAGAGACACGCCCATACACTCCCCTAGTCATTGTTCATTGGTTGAGATTTGTATAACTCCTCCTGTTTGAAGGAATGCCTGGGCTTATTTGGCTGATTGTGAAGCCACCAAGCTCTATTGTTATCGCTATACAAAGTACTATTGTCAGGAAGATCCTGCCAGTAATCGGCATTCCAGGCTCAGCGGCGTGCGGACGCGGGCGCTACCGCGCACGGGCACGCGCATGCGCATCCCCGTTGGCGCCAGGCGGGCTATTTAAAACTGCCTTTCACACTCAGTCCCCGCTGTCTGCTCTACAGCGTTCCGTGTGCCAAAACCTGATCTGAAACCCTCTGTTACCTGACCCTGCTTCCTGTTTTGACTATCCAGCTATCCGCCTGCATCTGACTCTTTGGCTTGCTTAGACCATTCTCCTGTCTGATCCCTGGTACCTCTGCTGTCCGCCTGATATCAACCACCAGCTTATCTGACTATCCTTTTGCTTGATACCTGTTACCAGCCTGCTACCTGCTGTTGTCCTGGTTCCAGTCCAGCATTCCAGTACCCAGCCTGCTACCTGCTGTTGTTCCTGGTTCCGGTCCAGCATTCCAGTACCAGCCTGCTACATGCTGTTTGTCCTGGTTCCAGTCCAGCATTCCAGTACCCAGCCTGCTACTTGCTGTTGTTCCTGGTTCCAGTCCAGCATTCCAGTATTCAGCCTGCTACCTGCTGTTGTTCCTGGTTCCAGTCCAGCATTCCAGTATCCAGCCTGCTACTTGCTGTTGTTCCTGGTTCCGGTCCAGCGTTCCAGTATCCAGTCTGCTACCTGCTGTTGTTCCTGGTTCCAGTCCAGCATTCCAGTATCCAGCCTGCTACTTGCTGTTGTTCCTGGTACCGGTCCAGCGTTCCAGTATCCAGTCTGCTACTTGCTGTTGTTCCTGGTTCCAGTCTAGCACTCCAGTTTCCTGCCTACTTACCTGCTGTTGTTCCTGGCTCCAGTCTGCGTTCCAGTCTCCAGTCTTCTCTTCAGTTCCTGGTTCCTGAGTTCCCACCACTCCAGGACTTCTGGGTGACTGTTGATCCTGCCAGGCACCCATACCACTCCTTACTCCTGTGTCCTCTGTCTCCATTCCAGAGGGCCGAGAGTGGGAGCCGTAAGGGAGGTCTCTCTCTGCACTTCAGGCTCAAAACCTACCAGGTACATGACAGTAGCAGACAGCCATGTTTGAGCCTGAGCAGGGAACCTCTCCCATGGAGGAAATGTGTGCACACCTGGCAGGATTGTCTGAAGCAGTCAAGAATCTGCAGCAAGGATACACCCGGCTGGAAGAATGGGTATTAACTTTGTCTAACCCTACCGGGGTCCAGGGAGTCCCTCCTGCTTCTGTTTCTTCAGCTGGGCCTTCCCCAACGGTGGTGATGCTCCCTCCGGAACCCAGAGTTCCGACACCTGAATGATTCTAAAGAGCGAGCCAGGGCAGACTGACAATGGTGGAGGCCCGTTGGTAGTGAAAAGCTTCCTGAAGATGTGGAGAAGTGTTTGCAGAGTGAGTATATGTCCACCAGCGAAGGGCCCCTGTGCAATGCGCAGATGTTTGCCTGGGGGAATGTGTTCACTCTGCAAAGACATTATTGGTTTGATACCTATTTGCCCTTTTGTGTAGGGATGTACACTCATGTCTTTCTATGTGTCTGATCAGCACATGGAGGAACCATGACATGCCCCTGCAGATAGTCTCCCATCCGCAGCAATCGTAGTATAATCCGGCTATGCATTGTTCTCTGAACAATGCAAAATAAGGATTGTCCTCTGTCTCCATTCCAGAGGGCCGAGAGTGGGGGCCGTAGGGGAGGTCTCTCTCTGCACTTTAGGCTCAAAACCTACCAGGTACGTGAAAACTATAAATAAACAAAGCACGGGCTATCCAGACAAGACTGTCTGTGGAGCTTTCGATGGGAGAACAGCGACTATGTCAGTTTTCTTTAGGAAGCATGGGTGCACTCAGATGCAATATGCAAAAGAGCTTAAAAGTGCGCTTATTAGCGCAGGAGACATCGATTACACACAGCGTATAGTGGAATATCAATGTCAGCATGATGAGCCAGGATTTTACAGAGCCAACAGAACCTCCTACACAGCGGATCAGGAGGAGGGAGAGCGAATCCATTGTCCGGGACAACAAAAACAGCTATTTTATTTCATTTTTTGAAATCCTTTGTTGCCCCGAGGCCAGGGTTTTTTTTTCTGTCTGCTGTGTTAGGTGAGTTCTGCTTTGCAAAAGAATAAATTTTTCATCTTTTGGTATAATGGCGGGATTTTTAATTGTAGGTTAAATAACTGTATATTGTGTAATATGTTTGTGTAGAAATGTATGAATTGTGATTATTACCTATGTATGGGACCAACAAGTAGATTGCATCAGTTGTGTATATTTTTTAACTGATTCATGGCACATATCCCCATACATATGTAATAATATCTCACCCACAGACAGTTTGATGGACTTTGAAGTCGTTTTGAAATGGTTTGGTTTGAAGTCGTTTGAAAATGGCTGCCACATAGTCAATTAGCCATGTGGCTGTGGGGGGAAGGGCAGCCATGCATTGCTGAGACATCACTCACAAAGAGACCTGTTTAGTGGTTGAAATGGCTACGCCCATACTTGCCAACAGTCCTGATTTTCCGGGACAATCACGATTTTTGGACCCTCGTCCCGATCGGAGCTCGTCCTGATTAATTTATAGAGAACAAAAACAAGGGGGGAGGAAGCAGAAAGAATTCTTCAGTGAGGAACCAGCAAGTTTAGCAAAAGTATAAATATTTATTATAGAAAAAATAATACCACATATACACCAGATAGTGTCAACAAAAAAATGACTGTGAATAGACTATAGTCTATTTTATTGTTAGTGGTGGTTATTGGTCTATTCACAGTCATTTTTTTGTTGACACTATCTGGTGTATATGTGGTATTATTTTTTCTATAATAAATATTTATACTTTTGCTAAACTTGCTGGTTCCTCACTGAAGAATTCTTTCTGCTTCCTCCCCCCTTGTTTTTGATATGTATCACAATTCAGAGGAACACACCCACCTGTGACCTTCTAGTTGGTTGTTAGCAAGTATTAGCGTCATTAGGCAGATCTCCTATGGGTATCATCCCTATCTGTCTATAGCTATATGATATTTAAGCAAAGTGTCTGATTCATAAATTTTCTCTTGTTCATTCATAATTTATAGAGAGTAGCGCTAGAAACCGTGAATTTGACCATTAAATTAATAATGCAAAAAATGATTAATCAAACAAACAGAAAAAATAAATTAATAATAGTCCTGAATATGCCCAATGGGAAATAAGGCATTTAAGCTTGTATAAATGCACAGGTATACGATGAGTAACTCTAATATCTTAAATCACTAAAGAATAAATGCAAATGTGAAAAATAATAAAATTAAGTGATATAAAAGTGTGACACTAGATGGACACAAAAGGTTCAATCGTGCAAAAGTCCAAAGGTTGTCAACAGATGTGAAGAAGGAGTCCAGAAATTAAAGAGGATGATCCCACAGATCCAGAAGCATATTTATCAGACATCACTTGGAAGAAGTTGGAATAGTAAGTAAGCCTTCACCATTAGTCATAAGGAGGCTTACCAGATGTCAATGACTTGGGAAGGCGTATGCTGCCCAAGTCGTTAAAGCTTTCAACCAGCTGACTGGAAAGGTGCGCCTGCTTGACCGGCCAAGGTGACTTAATGCGAACGTTTCACGGGCAGCAGCTTGTAGGAAATACTCCAAATGGGGATTCAAATCCGATATTCACAAACCATGCAAAGATAAATGAAATGCTTGCATAGCGTGATACCGTATGCATAAAAAAATGTATTGTAAAAAAAGTTATATAAACTCACATGATAACGATCATCTAAAGCATGTAAAAGAGAAAAAACGGTATGTAAGTAGGTCCACCCAATGCGTTTCTGCTAATAAGCCACCATCTGGGGTACAGACCACCCAAACACTACCGCTTATATAGCAATAATGACCCCTTATTTGGAAATTGCATATCACCGGAAGTAAAACATTATTACATCATTTCCGGTGTATTAACCCCAAAAAATAGTTTGAATGAATAAACATATTCAAAAAATATTACTTATGTGTTATATATTCTCGTGTATCTTTAATTAAATGGGGTGAATGTTATATTCCTATAAAAGGATTCCTCCGTAACCACTACTGAAACAAAGCCTCATTCTAAAGAGGCAACATAACTCCGTTGCGTACACTAAGCAGCATCACAGAGTAGCACTACACAGCTACGGATGAAACGGTGACAGGAAGTTCACCGTATCCACCGCTGAACCAAGCCTCATTTTATAAAGGCTTCATATCATTGCTGTGTACGCTTTACAGTGTTTCAGCATGCCGCCTGGATTACACTGTCCTTAGAAGGAAGGTGATGTGACCGCAACTTGCGACATAATGACGTCACGAACGCTGCGTTCCCCACCATCAGTAGTTAACCAAGCCTCAATACAAAAGAGGCACTGAAGACTTTACCCCGGTTCAGCCTTGGTTAACTAGAAATATTAAATAATTAGAGATAGTTCCGAGGGTACCAATGAAACCGAAAAAAAGGAAAAATAACTAGAAAAATGATGAACAAAAACCCATATTGGACCCACACGTGGGATCATATATATATGGACCCAGTGTCTGAATATGGACTCCGATAATGTATATAAATTAAATATAGGGCCATGTAGCAATGTCCAAATGGGGTCAATTAATTGCTAACAAAATAAAAAACAAATACATAGATGTATAGTTATATAAAAATATAAAATATACAGAAAAAGTTAAAAAAAGTCAGAATAAAATCAACATCCACAGTATTAATTACAATAGAGACTAGAAGGTCAATATCAGAAATTTAAAGATATAAAATATATAAAATATAAAACAAAATATAAAAAAAAAAAAAACTTAAAGTAGGGTAAAAAAGAAAGTGATTCCTATTAAGACTGATTGATGAACGAATTAATGTCCCACTCCACATTCATTCCTTGTGGGTGGTGGGTCTGTAACTCATATATCCAAAACGTCTCTAGTCTGGAGATCCCCCTTAAACTAGCTCCTCCCCTCTATGGGGCAATATATTTGTCAAAGACCAAAAATTGAGTACCGGTAGGGTTACGGTCATGATATTGTCTATAATGCTGAGGTACTGTGTGTTTGGTGCTACCGGACTTGATCAAATTGATATGCTCTGTTACCCTCACTGTGAAAGATCTTATAGTGCGACCAACGTATTGTTTACCACGCGGACATGTTATTAGGTAAACAACATTCGTGGTTGTGCAGGTGCAAAAATGTTTGATTTTATACACACGATTGGTTGCTGTTGATCTAAACTCATTATTGGTCCTTCTACCACAGGTATTAACCTGGCAAACCGTACATCTCTTACATGGATAAAATCCAGTCCAGTTGTGGAAGAAGGACGTTTTTTGTGGGGGATCTACAACAGATGGTGCCAGTTTGCTCTTGAGTGAAGGTACCCCTCTGTAGTTAAAGATAAGACTTGTGAAAGGGTATATAAATGCAAGCTCTACAATTGTTAGACAGACAAGTCAGATAGGAGCTCATAAGGCTGAATCTGTGTATGCTGCCCTATTGCACGGGTCATAGAGGTCAGAACCAATGGGCAAGTATCTGTCCATAACTTGTCTCCTCGTATGAGTCAGAGAAGACTTCTTAACTTGTTCCAGAATGTGGTCTCAGGTGAATTTCCTTCACGAACTTGGTTGAGCTGGAACCCAGAACTCTGTGAGGGGACCAGACCACCGGCCAATTGACTGGTCCCTATCAGTCGACGGGTTCCCAAGAATTGGCAGAAAAGACCCATTCTGGTTCAAGGTGAGAACAATTCACAATTGTTTCAATTTGGTTAGAGGATAAGAATACCTATATCTAATATGCTTGCATTGTAAGAAACTGTATAATTTAGACCTGTATCTTGTAATACTTTGAACATAAACCTGTATGTTATCAGCTGTTAATAAACCTGCATTGCTGAAGTTCTGGCTGGTTCAATACTTTACTTTTCTACTGCATTTGGTGGCCTATATGGGGACAGCATAACCTCAACTCCGATTTGCCTAACTCCATGCTGGTGAGGCACTGAGCTCAACTCAATTTTGTGCAATTTATACCAGGTTAGCAGACTCCTATTATTAGTTCTGCATTGTGTTTTGCTAGCGCTATAAGGGGCAGGTGGTTGTTGTTGGGGTATCGCTGTCCACCTGGCAGGTTGGGTTTTCTCAACTGTAGGTGCCTTAAAGTACATTGTACAGGATGAAATACCCTGGGTAGAAAATGTATTTTTTTTTTCTCTTTTCTCTTTTTCTTTTCCTTCAATTCTTTCTTTTCCGAAGGGGTACCCCTGTAGAGGGTTAATTACTTTCTATGTAAACCTAGGTTTAACATGCATGTTGGTTCCCTGGACTGCAAAAATTAGTCAGGAAGAGGTTTTAGGGATTTAGGACCCCTGGAGAACCTATGTTAACATGCATGTTGTTTACCTGGACTGCAAAAATTAGTCAGGAAGAGGTTTTGGGGATTTAGGACCCCTGGAGAACCTATGTTAACATGCATGTTGGTTCCCTGGACTGCGTATTTAAGTCTGGGTGAGGTTTTGGGGACTTAAAGACCCCTGGAGAACCTGCGTAACATGCATGTTGTTTACCTTGACTACAAAACTTTGTCTGGATGAGGTTTTGGGGACTTAAAGACCCCTGGAGAACCTGCGTTAACATGCATGTTGATTTCCTGGATTGGTAATCAATCAGGAGGAGGCTTTGGGGCTATCAGATCCCTGGAAAGCCGAAGTTAATTTTTTTTTTAGGATGAGTACTACCGGTAATATGTAGTTCCCAGTAGAAAAGGGTACCTTTGTTTTATATAATATTGAACATAAAAATTGTGGTGTAAAATAATACTCATGAGTTTAGAAATTTTAGGAGAGAAGTCCTGACAGGTAAATGAGGTAAAGGTTTTGGAGCTCCATTTGTTAACAAAGTTAAAAGGTATGTATCGTCTTTGTGCTATAAGTGTATGTGTTTATATGTATCTGTTATAATGGTCTGTGTACTAACTGAGTTAAGATCAGGTTGAGACATTCCTGATCGCTGTGGCAAGCAGGGCTTGGCGGTTTTTCGTGTCTTGAGACAAGCGTTTTGATAAGGAGACGTATGCGCGTACGGTACCTATTGGCTTTACTCTGAGCACTGCTGTCCATAAGTAATTACTAACTAACCTGTCAGTTTTAATAATTCTGTGAATATTTGTATATTTATATATAGTCAGGAATTTGTGTTCATATGTATGCATA
Organism: Lithobates clamitans; assembly: GCA_037952925.1. NCBI lineage: Eukaryota > Metazoa > Chordata > Amphibia > Anura > Ranidae > Lithobates > Lithobates clamitans. The sequence goes on along the minus strand of JBBGZY010001452.1, from coordinate 2,433,705 downwards.
CTTTGCTAGGTGGAGTGGCTGTGTATTGCTATATAGAAAACAGAAGATAATGACATTTTGTTAATGAATGTTCACAAATGTAAGTTAATTTCTTTGTAATCTTTGTAGACTGTTAGGGAATATTGCATGTGTGACGGAGACTGATCGTCTCCCAAATTAGGTTAGAATAAGTCTGTAGTGGTTGTAAAAACGTTGGTGTGAAAGGACCCTGTGTGTTAGTTCTATGAGTGAATTGTAAGAAGTATGCAACTGATGCTGAATTCTGCATAGTGTATGATAAATAGGGAAATGGTATGTATCTTCAATGCAAATACAATTAGAACTTTCTGTGTCATATCTTTGATTTCGTGACACTTGTTATTAGTATTTGATAGGAGGATTTACATTTATATGAGTTAAATGTGTGTGTATGTGTGTGTTTTTTGTATGAGGTGTAAAATGAATCCCTATGTGAATGATTGTATGTGTCTTTGGTGGAGAGGCTAGGGATTGATACCTCTATGGTGACTGATTGACTTTAGCGTCAAAGTTCTAAATGTTATTGGCAGTGAGTGAGTGTGTGTGTGGAAGGCACGATTCATTCATCTTTTTTGTATTCTTTACAATATGTACCTCAGCTGGATAGCGCCATGAATGGGCTGAGGAGTTGGAAGTTATTTAAACTGTAGAAAAAAGAAAGTTGTTCGTTTTAAGTAATTTATGTAGGTAATCATAGCATCTTAAACTGAAAACAAAGGGTTTGTTTTGTTTTATAGTCGCTAGCCCCTTTTTCTTGCTGAAATACTGCAATAGGCAGAGGATTCAATGTGACCTAAATAATACTGAAGTTTATAGTCATAAGAATATTAGACATTTTGATGATATAGATGACTGTAATGATCTCTCCCCTTTTTGGGTGTTTAGATAAAATTTATGTATATATCTCATTGTTGTAGCTGCTCTCTGAGTACTATCTGTTGTAGAACCACAAGTCCCAGCATAACTCGAATCTGTAGATAAATTCAATGCTGCTACTATAATTAATGTCATGCTTAAAATAATTTTACAGTTTTACATGTTAGACAAGATAATGAATTTCTTTCAGTATGAGCGTAGAAAGTTTAACCACCATTTTAGAAATAGCTGTCTGCACGTATGTGCAAAAACATTAAATCACTCTGTACTAAGATGAAAGGGGCACGTTTAGGGGAGTTATGTCTGGTGACAGAAACTGGATGAGCTGACCATAAAAGAAATAAATAAATTAAATAAATTAAATCTCAGAATACATTCTTATTCTTAAACATTTGTTGATTTTTTATTAGAATATAAACTGTAGGACCGATGCGAGGATGGGCGTGAGTGAGTGAGTGAGTGCCCCCCCCCCTCATGTTCCCGGGCTAAGAGCACGAGAAATCATCCGGCTGTCAGATGGAACACAGAGACGCTGGGAGACGCTGAGACATAGAGAGAGAGAGCTTGTCTGCCTGCCTAGCTGCCGAGATACTTGGTTTCAGCCCTGCTGTTCTGCTGTACGCTGGGAGGATACACACCAGAGCCCTCTTGTCTGCCTGGGCTTGCCTGTCTAGCTGTCTGGCTTCAATCCTGTTACATACCGTACGGCAGGCAAATACACACCGGAGCTCTTAGGATAAACGGACGGGCGGCCAAAACCGAAAGTGGAAGGAGAGTGAGGTGAGAAGTGATTGGCGGCTCCTCCTGATCCCTTCCTGAACATCCCTTCTATCTACATATACCATTTACAAATACCACTCCACCGCTGTGTTACTGGCCGGCAGGGTCATCGCTTCAACACATCACAGCTCCCATTGTGTCACTGTATTAAATCCCTTCAATCTAATTATATTACTCCACTGCTGTGTTACTGGCTGGCTGGATCACTGCCTCATTACATCACAGTCCCCACTGTGTCAGTATATGAAATAATTTTCAATTTAACTACACCATTCCACCGCTGTGTTATTGGCTGGCTGGGACACTGCTTCATTGCTTCATTACATCACAGCTCCCACTGTGTCATTGTATTTAATCCCTTCTATTTAATTACACCACTCCACTGCTGTAATACTGGCCAGGTGGGTCACCGCTTTATTACACCACAGTTCCCACTGTGTCATTGTACGAGGATGACAACTCGCAGACAAGTAGCCGCGCAGCCAACAGCAGGGAGAGGAAGGAAATCAATGGACGGCATTAAGGCTTTCATGTCCCCCCGCACACCTGAGCCAACTGGACGGCTGGATATTAAAAAACGGAGCGGAGCCACCATAACTGACAGTGTGGAGAAAACAGAGTGGGAGTCTGGGATAAAGCGGGCGGACGTACAGCCGAAAGGAGACAGTGTCATCGTGAACGGTAAGAGACCACCTATAGCGGGAAGAGGGAGGAGGACCCCGGAGCAGAGCCCTCCCGGTAGTGGTGGTGGGTGCCCCCAGGTAAAAGGGGCTAAAAATATAGCCCAGCTAGTTCCTGGTAATGGACATCTAGAAGCGGCTATACAAAGTACATCAATGGGAAGCCGGGGTACAGTAACACAGGGGAAGGATAATAGACAGACTCAAGAAGAGTCTGAGACCATAGATATGGAGAGGATGAGAGCAAGAGAAGGAGAGGACCCAACCCCCAACATGGACCGAAGTAATAGTCAGGAATATCCAAGTATAAAAGGTGGGGGAGAGGGTAGATGTGGGTCACCGCAGAGACATGTCATGGACTGTGACCAGGAGAGCCTCCAAAACGGTGAAGGGAACCCACAAGGATGGACTGGACAAAGTGTAGACCCAGAAAGGGATATCTGGGGCCTGTTAAAGGCCCTCCCCACTAAAAATGATATTCAGCAATTAATAAATGCAGTTGAACAATCTTGTATGCAAGCAGTAGCAAGGGTAAAAGAGGACATCAGGGACCTGGGATACAGAGTAGAGGGGATGGAAAAAGAACAAGAAGTTATTATACAAGCTGTGACGGAAACTCAAGAGTCCATGAAAAAATATGAAGAAACTTTAAATGCATACAGGGACCAGCTGGATGAATACGAGAATAGGGATAAACGCCAAAATATACATATAAAGGGACTGAAAGAGTCAATCACAGCGACAGAACTAGCCCCAGTGGCACAAAAAGTGTTTGGACAGATTTTAGTGGATCAAGCCCCTAATGTTATAGAAATAGACCGGATACACCGGGCCCACTCCAAGAGTACAAAAACTGACGTACCCAGAGATGTAATATGTAAAGTCCACAAATATGCAGTGAAGGAGAGTATAATGAAGATGGCACGTGATAACCCTAGGATTACATTTGAAGGTTCAAACATAGCTCTGTATCCAGATATATCGAAAAGGACTCTCTTTAAACGTGGGGCGGTTCGCCCACTGCTGGAAATTTTACAGAAGGCGGAGATCAAGTATAGGTGGGGGTTCCCTTTCAGTCTAACAGCTTCCAGGAATGGAAGAACCGCAACATTGCGAACGAAGGACGATCTAAAAGTATTTGTGGAAAAATTAGATCTCCCGATGGTGGACTTTGTGGACTGGAGAATAAGTTGTCTAGGGCCCCCCCTACAACGAGCAGAGAAATGGCAAGAAGTACCAGCAAAGGTTAACAGGGGAATAGCCCAGAGAAGGACTTAAAGGACTTGGAGGACTTTTTTTTTTTTTTCTTCTTTGTCCTTCCCACTCAAGAGGGGGTTAACAGAGTAACGCCGGGGAGGGGGGGGGATTGGAAGGGAAAGTGTAATGGGAAAGGTGTACCTTAGGTAGGTCAATAGGTCAGCCCCAATGGAAGGGGAGAATAATCCTGCGGAAGGCAGGGAAGGGAGGTAGCAGGCGCACAGAAGGTGTGGGTGTGCGCAAGCTACATACCCGATTTTTAGATATACCCCTAATGGAAGGTTCGTGGTATGGGAGGACAGGATGTAAGTATATAAGGTCTATATTTACGATATACAAGTGGTATATTTTTGTTTTTTTCTGTGTTTTTTGTTTGGAAGCAATGAATGAGGGGGAGGGGGGGTAGAAGGGGGGGTGGGATTGGCAGAGGAGAAGATAGAGAGCAAGGGCAAGGGGCTGGGTGTCCTAAAAATGAAATAAAATGACAGCCATTTTGAAAATTTTGTCATATAATGTGAGGGGTTTGAATTCACCAAATAAAAGAGAGCGCTTATGGGTTGAGCTGCAACACTGGGGAGCTGATGTTGTTTTCCTGCAGGAGACCCACTTCAAGAGCAGCTTAATTCCAAGCTTACCCCAGAATGTACTGAATCAGTGGTATCATGCGGTATCCCCAATAGCGAGGGCAAGAGGGGTCACAATTGCGTTCAAAAAATTGTGCCCTTGGACTACGGAGACCATGCAAAGTGACCCAGAAGGTTGGTACTTGTTTGTAAACGGTACGCTACAGGGGAGACAATATACCTTTGCTTCAATATATTCGCCCAAATGTTGGGACAGCTAATTTTCTGGTTAAAGTATTTAGAAAACTGGAAGAATTTAAGGAAGGGTGTGTAGTGGTAGGAGGAGATTTTAATATGGTGTTAGAGCCGAGTATAGATACCTCTACGGGTAGAACTGCTGTGTCTTTTAAAGCCATAAACTGGGTTAAACAAACCTTACGCTCTCAACACCTAGTGGATACTTGGAGAGCTTTACATCCAGGTACCAGGGATTATAGCTATTACTCTAAAATACACGATATGTATTCACGGCTAGACCTCTTTTTGGTGGATCAATTCTACTTGGGGAATGTCAGCACAAGTACAATTGAACCAATAACTATGTCTGACCATGCTCCAATAATTTTGACCCTTCAACCAACTCAAATGACTCGTACGGAACGAACATGGCGTCTGAACGAGTCATTGCTGGATAAAGAAGACATAGTGGAGAAATTAAGGGTTAAGATAAAGGAGTATTTCGAAATAAATAAAACAGAAGGAGTGTCAGATCAAGTGGTGTGGGAAGCACACAAAGCGGTTGTGAGGGGGGACTTAATCGCCTTTGGCACATATATGAAAAAGGAAAGCAAAAGGGAAATGGACGAATTACTAGAGAAGATCAGAACCCTAGAAATAAAGCATAAGGAAAATCTCGATCCAGTGGATGGTAGATGTCTGGAGAGTGTACGGGCAGAGCTTGTGCAATATTTAGAATATAAAGCAAAGAACAAAATTAGGTTTTTCGCAAATAGAGCATATGAACAAGGAAATAAATGCGGTAGGCTACTGGCAAAACAACCTTAAAAAACAACAGGACTCCAGACACGTGCACAGCTTACTAGTTCAGGGTAGGAAAATAATAGACACAAAGGCAATAGCAAAAGAATTTAGTAAATTTTATGAGGTATTATATAACATCTCCAAAACAGAACTATCTGAAGAAGGGGAAAGCGAGGGACAAAGGAGAGATAAGTTCGAGGATTACATTGAGAACGCAGACATGCCCATACTAACTAGAGAAACTTCCGAGATTATGGAACGCCCAATCACGGTGGAAGAGTTGAGCAGAGTGATAGTAGCCCTACCCCCAGGGAAAAGCCCAGGCCCAGATGGGCTGACAAACATATATTACAAGAAATTTCTCCCAATTTTGGTAAAACCACTTTGTGATTATTTCAACTCTATGGGTGCTGGAAATCCACTTTCCTCAGAAGCATCACTGGCGTACATAACGGTTTTGCCAAAAGAGGGAGAAGATCCCCAGGTATGTGCCAATTACAGGCCAATCTCTCTGCTGAACTCAGACACCAAGATACTGGCAAAAATTCTGGCCCCGAGACTACAGGAAGATGTAGGAGATTTAGTGCACCCAGATCAAGCAGGGTTTGTAAAGGGGCGAGAAGCAAGAGATAACACCACCCGCGGACTCCATATACTGCATTGGATGTGACATGGCCCAGGTGAAGCCCCAGGAATCACTCTGTCGATTCATGCGGAGAAAGCCTTCGACAGAGTGAACTGGGGCTTTATGAGAGAGGTACTGGGGAGGATAGGACTGGGGGAGAGGATGCTGGGATGGATTATGGCACTATACACAAAACCAAGAGCAAGAATTAAGGTAAATGGGACAGTATCTGAATGCTTTAACATACAAAACGGTACCAGGCAGGGGTGTCCACTGTCCCCATTGATATTTGCAATAGTAATGGAACCTTTTTTTGTGTAGAATTAGAAAGAATAAGGAGATAGCGGGGACGCACATAGGCCATACGGAACATAAAGTAGCAGCATATGCGGACGATTTATTGTTTTTTCTGTCTGCTCCCCAGACATCTATAGCCGCATTGATGGTAGAAGTACAGAAATTTGGAAGGGTGTCTGGCTTTAAGATTAATTTCGAGAAATCAGTCATCCTTCCCAATCATGTCCCAGCGGAGATGGAGAGAACACTGAAGGAGAAATATCCATTTATATGGAACAGGGAGTCGCTGACATACCTGGGGGTATGGATAAGCGCAGACTATGAACTATTGTTGGAGCATAATTATGGTTCACTAGTGAAAGAAATAACAGAAGAATTAAAGAAATGGAAGGGGAAATACTTGACCTGGTTCGGAAGAATCAGTGCCATAAAAATGAGTATACTGCCCAGAATAGTTTATGTGCTACGTACAGTGCCAATCAGGTTGCCGGCGAGCCTCCTTAAACAAATGCGTCGGCTATTTATGGCCTTTGTGTGGAACGATAAAAGGCCTAGACTGGCGCACGATATTTTAAGAAGGAGTAGAACGGAGGGTGGCCTAGGACTCCCGGATATAACATCCTATTATAAGGCCATAGAATAATAGACTGGTGCCATGACCTAGATAGAAAACCATGGGTACAGGCAGAAATGATGATGTCGGGGAGAAACCTGGCAGGAGCACCATGGATCCAAGGGTCACTGAGAGGGCTGTCACAATGGACATCACCAATAACCCTGAATACATTAGAAGTATGGGATAGAATGAATAAAGAGGGCAGGTATGCCCCACAGACCTCCCTTCTGGCTCCTCTGGAGGGATTTCCGTGGTTCCCCCCTGGGGGAGAAGACGGGAAGTCTGGGGGCGTGGGGACAAGATGGGAATATTAGATGCGGTAAGTTTGCCCCAAGTGGAGTTTTAATACCACTGACAGAGATGATCTTGAAATTTGGGGAGACAAGAATGGCGGAATGGAAGCACCGTCAAATGGCGAGCTTCCTTAAGAAAATAAAACCGTTAAGATCCATAAATACACTTACCGCATTTGAGAGGAAGTGTGCGCAGACATCGGAAGATGGGCATACATTATCTCAGATGTACAGAATGATCCTAGGAGAACAAGAAAAGAAACCCCCATACTTCATAAAAGAATGGGAGAGGGAGCTAGGCCAAGTGTGGACAGATAAACAAATAAATAAAATGATATCGTTAACATTTACTACCTCCATAAGTACAAAGGTGCAAGAAATGGCATATAAATTCCTAGCGAGATGGTATAGGACACCAGTTAAAATGGCACAAATCTCTCCAGAAGCTAATGATAAATGCTGGAGGGGCTGTGGACAGAGGGGAACTTTTCTTCATCTATGGTGGACATGCCCAATAATTAAGCGTTTTTGGGAATTAGTAGCCCCCTGGATTAAGAAAATGACGACGGAGCACATAGAGTTTGGGCCCATACAATATTTATTTCATGGAATGACTGGACCTGTCAAAAAATATAGAGAAAGTATAACCCCACATTTGTTAAATGCAGCGAAAAAATTAATTCCGAAGTACTGGAGACAGGACCGGATCCCGTCAGTTATGGAGTGGAGAAATGAGGTTAATATAATAAAGGAAGCAGAGAGATGGGTTCATGTGGTTAAAAACCAAAGAAAGAAATTTGAAACGACATGGGCAAACTGGGAACAATGCGCTGAGGAGATAATAGAAGAAGGAAATACAGATGGGTAGGAGGAAGGAATGGTATAGTCATTTAGAATAGAGATATAAGAAGAATGGCCCTGAAGGGTAGATGTAAATAGTCATATAACTTCTCTAATGCTAATCAAAGAGGGAGGGGGTAAGATAATGTATGGTTATATGTATATGTGGTTTCTGTTTTTTTTTTTTTTTTTTTTACTATTTCCCTTTTGTCCCAGTTTTGACAAACATTGGAGGTGGAGGGGGGAAGGAGATAGACACACGATTAATAACAATTATGAATTATAGGGATATTACTCCCCCACCCCCCCTCCCCCCTTTTTTTTTTTCATGCACATTTACATTATTATGAATTTTAGATGTTAGTGACACGAACTAGAATAAAGGGGTTATATTTAATAATGAATTGAAGTGATTAATGACACGAATTAGAATAAGGGGGGAATGTATTCATAAATTTATCTTTAAAACACTTTATAAATTATATAATTACAAACACGAATATACACGGAAAGGGTTTTTATTTATTTATTTTTTTTTCTTCTTCACAATACATAATAAGGAATTGAAGGGACTAAAGACACTAATCAGAATAAGGGGGGAACTCCCCCCCCTTTTTTTTTAAGAACTTTATAATCATAAGTACTATTATACACGGAGGGTTGTTTTTATATTTTAATTTTTTTTTTCCTCTTTTTTCTTTTCTTTTCACAATATATAATTATGAATTGAAGTGATTAATGACACTAATAAGAATAAGGGGGAACTCATTTATAATTTTATTTTTAAACACTTTATAAATATAAGCACGATAAACACGGTGGGGGGGTCCCTTTTTTTTTCTCACAATACATAACAAGGAATTGAAGGGATTAAAGACACCAATTAGAATAAGGGGGGAACTCATTTTTTTAATTTTAAGAGGGAACAAAGAAAAAAATTTTTTTTTTTTGCTTTTGCTCCTCGCATATGTAAATGTCGACCGCTGGGACAGGGGGGAAAACGGTGGTAGGTGATGAAGGATGTAATGTGTAGTATGTTTCTGTTGATTGAACAAAGGGGTATAGAATGTTGTATAAATGGTGTATATATAAATGAAATAAACAATAAAAATTTTTGATTATTAAAAAAAAGAATATAAACTGTAGATTATAATAGGTATTTTGTCTTTTATATTATTGACTGTAGTAGTGAAAGGTGCATTTTATTTTTAGTGTATCACCCTTGTAAGTAGGGTGCTTATTCTCCCTCGTAGCTTTTGTTAGTTATTTTGTCATGTCCCTATCTTATTGTACAGTATTATGTATACTGTCATCTTTATATATTTGCCTACTTAGTAGTATTCACAAAGATAACAATGGGATTTATTTATTTGGTAAAAGGGAATTTCAAATTTACATTTGTTTCTTATTTTCTACTAAGTATAGTGAAGAGTGATGCATGGTAACCGTGCTACCATCTTATTATATGTGCTATATGTAGCACATACATGAGGGTGAGTTAGATAATTAGAGTCTTAATTTTTATTATTAGCTTGTAAGCTCTGGTGAGCAAGGTCCCTTATTGGTATTGGCTATAACTTATTTTGTCCTACCTGATTACAATATTTAGTAATCATCAGGCTGATTATTAGTTTACCTAAAAAAATAATTTGTTTCTTTATTCCAGGAGCAGCCAGCACGTTTTCATATGTAAAGTTATACTTTGTAAAATTTCACTCCTTTTGATTTTTTATTATTCAAGTTCCTAGTTATGCTACTGCAGGTGGCAAAGTCAGTTTTTGGATTAGGGTCACTTTGCATTAATATGATCTAGTAACAATAAAATGTGTATATAATTATTCTTAAGGAAACTCTAGTTAACTAATAAAATTTTGAAAGACCTGGAAGCTATGGGTGCAATATACATGAGACATATTTTAGGAGGGGCTCTCTTGAATAATATTATATTAAAATTGGGTTTTTTGGGGATCATACACTGTAATAGCATGCAATGTAAATCTGCAACCAACCAATTAAGTATAATACTTTATTGTACAAGGAGTATGTGTGTGTATATATATATATGTAGTGCGGGATCAATCTATAATTTTGTTACTTCATTAAACATTGGGTTAGCCTTATCCCAGATATGTGGCTTGTTTTTTGGTCACCAATTATAAGGGTTACATTCATTGATGTGGGAAAAAATGTTTTATGGAGACATAAGCACAATGTGCTAATGTGTCAAAAGTAATTAAATAAACTGTAATGACATTCTATTTACTTATGGCCCCTGTAAAGGACATATGATACATTTTAATAATACATTTAGAAAGTTTTACTGACAACAGAAACTGTGTCTTATAAAAATGTTAAGCTTTCTTTCGCTCATAAACAGTGGTATTTGTTGCTAGTGATGGTATACTCAAATATTTAGATATCTTAAGTTTGTAGGATGTTGATCTTGGCATTGTTTTATCATTGATAATAACACTGATTAATGTTTTCAGGTTTTATTTTCTTCTTTTAGCTACGTAGGAATATAGTAATGCACATTTTCTTAACTTCTTTAGATTTAACAGACTGTGCAAGTAACCGTGTAATTTTATTTTGACTTATTTTTAATTATGAACAATCGCAATGTAGTTTCACAAAATGTAGTTCTACAAAGTTTATTTTGTGTGCCTGCATATAGATGTAGCGCTGGTAGATTTTAATCTACCGCTGATAAGTAAATTTAGTGGGTCGCTTATTAGAGGAGGTTAGATTTGCCTCTGTTCCAGCTTGGCTGACGTTGCGTGTAGTTCCACATTGTGCCGTTGTCGTTGTCACCATCGGCTGGTGTTGGAGAGGCAACGTGTTGAAGCGGATGAGTGCTCCTCTGTCCCGGAGATAGCTCGGTGGAGGTGGTCCTCCGAGTTGCATTCTGGGAGAGGGTATTTATGGGACAGATGCCATGTTTTAGGGTTCGTTTTTCAGCCACCTGCTGGCCCTCCTGACCGACGGGTACGCACTAGGAGTACCACCTCGTGGTCCTCCGTTCTGGAGGCCCACGACGCTTCGGCATGTGGGTGGGCCCAGAAGCCTGTCTGGGGTCTGGAAAGGGGCCTGGTGACTCGGTTGGAGGACGCATTCCGAAGTAATCTTACAGTATAGTACTGCTGGGTTGGCTTAAAGGTTCAAGTACTGTGTCTGACAATTCACTACAAATCAATACATCCTGTGGCAGAGGATCGTACGGGGTTTGCTTCAAACAAGTCTGTGGCAGAGACTTTAGTTCGTGCTACGTGCTGGCTGCTAGACAAGTGAGAGAGGTCTATCCAGAAGGGCAAGGATTGAATCCCACAAGGGGAGTGTTTTCAACCACAAGTGATCAATCTCAGAGAAATGTTCTAAAGAATACTAAGGAAAGGTATTTGAGCTTCCCTGCAGCTTTCCTTCTACCTCTTTCCTGCTACTTCCCTTTTTCGTTTATTAAAGCATTGGAAAACCTACTCAAGTGTTTGGTGCTTATATCGTCCAGGGGTAAACTCAACGGAACCCTAGACCCGGTGCCGGTGAAACAGAGGTGTCGAGAGTGAAGGTAACAAGCCCGCTTAAACCAGAAGCTCCACCGAGAGTTATTGCTACATGTGGGCGCGTCGTCCGGGATTTGTTGGCCGTGAATTCTCGCAACCTGGAGAGGTGTTTCACCGGGAGTTTACGGTGAGAGCTGGACTTTGTCAATTTTTCAGGAGAAGAAGAGGTTAAAAGTTGCAGGACTTTATTTCTGACTGCGTAAGCGGTGGGCGCCAGTAAAAGCCCGGGGGCTATGTGATCAGAAGGACAAGTGGGAGGAGCCTACCCTACTTGATACCGCGTGGGACGCGTGTATGTGTTTGGCGCCAGAGAAGAAGAGAGGCCTTGTGATTGTGCTGAGAAGATCAGAGTGTGGCCATGTCTTTTTCGGCGATGCAGCCAATTATGGGACCAAGAATGTTCCCTGCGAGCACCGTGTCGAGTACAGTGTTGACTGGAACCCTGCTTACAGATCCCGGTATTTGTCTGAAGCCGCAGGGGAGATTTGTTCTTTATACTGCCGGAGATATTGAAGGGCTGGGCATAATTTGCCACAAATGTGAAGGAATGACTGTACATCTCCATCCATTTGGTCGCTGCCCGCAATGTGGAGAATATCTGTTTATGGTGGAGCAACCTACCATGTCGCCCCGTGCCTTTCGAATGGATTGGGTGATAGGTATCGCCACAGTAGAAGCTGCTACTGCTGCGGAAAGAGAACAGCAGGCCGCGACTTTGTCTGTGGTTGCCAAGATTGTTCCGGAGAGAGACACTGCTGTTGCTGTCTCATCAGGGGACATTACTTTAATTTCAACGTCCACCACACCTATCCCTGTTGTACCTGTTCCGAGGAAGGTGGGATATGTGAAGGCTTCCTGCGGCCATGGTCGAGGCCTACCCCAGAGACTACCCGAACCGGATCCAACAAAGTCCACGACAGGAACGGGTGAGCAATTGTTGGAGAATGTATCTGGGACTGTAAATAAATATCTGCCAGCAGAAGAACTGGGAGATTCGGAGATAGAATCCATGTCGGATCTCTCCGGTGATGATGACCTATTTGAGACTATGTCACAAGAACTGTTGTGGGCCCAAGGCAAAGATGCCACCTCTGCTATGACTTTCCCTGAATGGACAGCCCTGAGTTCTGGGAAGACGTCACCTTGTGTGGAGCCACACAGCACTGTAAATGAGACATTGTCAAAAGTTGCTAGTTCACTTCAGACGCTGGCTGGGTCTATGGTGAGCAAATCTTTGAATTCCTGTGTGCCTCCTGGTATGGGGAAAAATAGACCCTTACCGAAACTTGCAGGTTTGCAGAGAATGTTGAACAAACGTGTAGCTACGGAATATGGTTTGGAGTTTCCTTATGTTCCCCAGGACATAATGCAAGCGATTGAAGCTTACCGGGAGCTTTGGTACAGTGAAGCTGTTTGGGACTATTTGTCTGTGCCTAAGCCTTTCCGAAAGACTGGATGTTCCGTAAAAATGGATGAACGTTTCAGCGGATGTTTTATGCACTGGAATTTCAGTCAGCACATCTATGCTGACAGAGTGATCATCTGCAGGCCCGGAAAAGATGACGTTGTATATTTCATCACTACAGTGGATAAACTGGGAAAAGCACTGACATTGCCAGATCCCCGGTTTTACTGGTAATTATGGACAAAAGAACTTTGTAGTTAGTATCAGTGTATAGAGATCTTCGTGGTCAAGATCTGAATACTCATCTCAGTGTTTTAAATCCAAGGCGCGTCGTCCGGGATTTGTTGGCCGTGAATTCTCGCAACCTGGAGAGGTGTTTCACCGGGAGTTTACGGTGAGAGCTGGACTTTGTCAATTTTTCAGGAGAAGAAGAGGTTAAAAGTTGCAGGACTTTATTTCTGACTGCGTAAGCGGTGGGCGCCAGTAAAAGCCCGGGGGCTATGTGATCAGAAGGACAAGTGGGAGGAGCCTACCCTACTTGATACCGCGTGGGACGCGTGTATGTGTTTGGCGCCAGAGAAGAAGAGAGGCCTTGTGATTGTGCTGAGAAGATCAGAGTGTGGCCATGTCTTTTTCGGCGATGCAGCCAATTATGGGACCAAGAATGTTCCCTGCGAGCACCGTGTCGAGTACAGTGTTGACTGGAACCCTGCTTACAGATCCCGGTATTTGTCTGAAGCCGCAGGGGAGATTTGTTCTTTATACTGCCGGAGATATTGAAGGGCTGGGCATAATTTGCCACAAATGTGAAGGAATGACTGTACATCTCCATCCATTTGGTCGCTGCCCGCAATGTGGAGAATATCTGTTTATGGTGGAGCAACCTACCATGTCGCCCCGTGCCTTTCGAATGGATTGGGTGATAGGTATCGCCACAGTAGAAGCTGCTACTGCTGCGGAAAGAGAACAGCAGGCCGCGACTTTGTCTGTGGTTGCCAAGATTGTTCCGGAGAGAGACACTGCTGTTGCTGTCTCATCAGGGGACATTACTTTAATTTCAACGTCCACCACACCTATCCCTGTTGTACCTGTTCCGAGGAAGGTGGGATATGTGAAGGCTTCCTGCGGCCATGGTCGAGGCCTACCCCAGAGACTACCCGAACCGGATCCAACAAAGTCCACGACAGGAACGGGTGAGCAATTGTTGGAGAATGTATCTGGGACTGTAAATAAATATCTGCCAGCAGAAGAACTGGGAGATTCGGAGATAGAATCCATGTCGGATCTCTCCGGTGATGATGACCTATTTGAGACTATGTCACAAGAACTGTTGTGGGCCCAAGGCAAAGATGCCACCTCTGCTATGACTTTCCCTGAATGGACAGCCCTGAGTTCTGGGAAGACGTCACCTTGTGTGGAGCCACACAGCACTGTAAATGAGACATTGTCAAAAGTTGCTAGTTCACTTCAGACGCTGGCTGGGTCTATGGTGAGCAAATCTTTGAATTCCTGTGTGCCTCCTGGTATGGGGAAAAATAGACCCTTACCGAAACTTGCAGGTTTGCAGAGAATGTTGAACAAACGTGTAGCTACGGAATATGGTTTGGAGTTTCCTTATGTTCCCCAGGACATAATGCAAGCGATTGAAGCTTACCGGGAGCTTTGGTACAGTGAAGCTGTTTGGGACTATTTGTCTGTGCCTAAGCCTTTCCGAAAGACTGGATGTTCCGTAAAAATGGATGAACGTTTCAGCGGATGTTTTATGCACTGGAATTTCAGTCAGCACATCTATGCTGACAGAGTGATCATCTGCAGGCCCGGAAAAGATGACGTTGTATATTTCATCACTACAGTGGATAAACTGGGAAAAGCACTGACATTGCCAGATCCCCGGTTTTACTGGTAATTATGGACAAAAGAACTTTGTAGTTAGTATCAGTGTATAGAGATCTTCGTGGTCAAGATCTGAATACTCATCTCAGTGTTTTAAATCCAAGGACTTCTTTTTGCTAGCCGGATTTCATTTAAGAGAAAATATATATATATAGGGATGGACTCCTAAAGATTATTCTGATGTAGATAATGGGAAGAGAGTTTCATTTTTTAAATGAGACTTTGCTCCTGAAATTGTATAGCTTGCATGTGTGTATAATATGTTTTCCTTTTCAGGAACTATTGGATCTCCTATCAAGCTGTTAGGCTTTTCAACTAAGATAGATAGTGGGGTTATGTACAGTATATAGGATGGTTTTGTTTACGGATGTGAACATAATGTTTTACAAATGTTAACCTTGTAATGTCTTTCTACTGTCTTTCCTTCTTCTTTAACTAAATCCAAGTTTTAAGCTCAAATACCTGCTCTCAGGCTTGGGAGTTATTATTTTTGTGATAGATGTTGAGGACAACGTCTATTGCACTGGGGGAGCATGTAGCGCTGGTCGATTTTAATCTACCGCTGATAGGTAAATTTAGTGGGTCGCTTATTAGAGGAGGTTAGATTTGCCTCTGTTCCAGCTTGGCTGACGTTGCGTGTAGTTCCACATTGTGACAGTGGGTGTCGTTGTCACCATCGGCTGGTGTTGGAGAGGCAACGTGTTGAAGAGGATGAGTGCTCCTCTGTCCCGGAGATAGCTCGGTGGAGGTGGTCCTCCGAGTTGCATTCTGGGAGAAGGTATTTATGGGACAGACACCATGTTTTAGGGTTCGTTTTTCAGCCACCTGCTGGCCCTCCTGGCCGACAGGTATGCACTAGGAGGACCACCTCGTGGTCCTCTGTTCCGGAGGCCCACGTCGCTGCGGCGTGTGGGTGGGCCCAGAAGCCTGTCTGGGGCCTACCACAGCAGCGGAGGAATGGTGCTGAGCTGTCTTTCCTGAGTGAAGAAACTGGACAGCCGAGGAGATCCCAGGGGAGGACCCGTCATGGAAGGATCATGCAGAGTGCTGGTCTGGAAAGGGGCCTGGTGACTCGGTTGGAGGACGCATTCCGAAGTAATCTTACAGTATAGTACTGCTGGGTTGGCTTAAAGGTTCAAGTACTGTGTCTGACAATTCACTACAAATCAATACATCCTGTGGCAGAGGATCGTACGGGGTTTGCTTCAAACAAGTCTGTGGCAGAGACTTTAGTTCGTGCTACGTGCTGGCTGCTAGACAAGTGAGAGAGGTCTATCCAGAAGGGCAAGGATTGAATCCCACAAGGGGAGTGTTTTCAACCACAAGTGATCAATCTCAGAGAAATGTTCTAAAGAATACTAAGGAAAGGTATTTGAGCTTCCCTGCAGCTTTCCTTCTACCTCTTTCCTGCTACTTCCCTTTTTCGTTTATTAAAGCATTGGAAAACCTACTCAAGTGTTTGGTGCTTATATCGTCCAGGGGTAAACTCAACGGAACCCTAGACCCGGTGCCGGTGAAACAGAGGTGTCGAGAGTGAAGGTAACAAGCCCGCTTAAACCAGCAGCTCCACTGAGAGTTATTGCTACATAGACTTTATTGCAATGAAAGATCAAAGCTGTAGATATAGATATACTTTAATAAATGTCTGCTCCTTTTTAAAGTAGATCAAAGTTTTTCATATGGTCATGCAAATGTACAGGACAACAGCTAAGTGTCTGATGTGGGAAGTTTTCCCCAGGATTGGAGTGTATACAGCACTGATATCAAATAATTGTACCCATTTTTATGAAAAATCAGTTCCATTCTGCTCTATGCTTGGCATAGACAATAGAACCTAGTGTCCACACTCATATTCATTTGTGGATATGTCGTATGGGCTGTTGTAGACTAAATTAAATACAATTTACTGGGCCATATGAAACTTTGGATGGATTTGTCACTAAGTTTAGGCCTTCTAGAGGCAAATGATAGTTGCTTAGACTTCATGCTGTACAGAGGGAGATAAAATGTTCATGTGTTTAAAATAATTAACCAAATTGGTGTAGTTTTGTTTCTAAACAGATCCTTGTTTTAGATGTGATCTCTTGTTCCAATCAGAGCCACTAAAGGAATGTATGTCAGTAACTCTTGATGACTGCAAGTACATTAAAGATCATAAAAGGAAGTGGAAGAATTTACAATTCAAGTGTCCATTTAAATCCACATTTGTGACAGTGACATTTTCAGTTTCTATAGTAGTCAAAGTCTGAGTGAGATTAGCAGGAGTGTTATTCACATAAGTGTGTCAGGGACATGTCGGTGGCAATCTGGCTAACTTGCGTGCACGTAGGTGCACAAGGAGCATTCCTAGAGTTGCTGGGCTTAATCCCCCACTGGGGGGCGCTGGCGCGCTCCCGCGTTCGCGCGTTCGCGCATTCGCGCATTCGCGGGTGCGCGCGCGCGCCTGTGCGCGCGCCCGTTCGCGCTAGCGCTGTTTGGCGCCAAAGCCCCTTTAAAAGGGTGTCAGTTACTCCCATTAGGTGCTGTTCGTCTTCAGCTCTGCACCTGAAAACCTGTATCCTGCTTGTTGTTATTGTTACTATTGACCCGGCTCCGTCTGACTACTCTGCTATCTCCAACCCGACCCGGCTTGCCTGACCTTGTTGATATCCTGCTACCTGTTACCGAATACCTGCCTGCCTGACTATTCTGTGATCATTCCTTCTGCCTTATACCTGCCTGATCTCCTGCCAACTCGGACTGTCTGACGCTGCTTTGCTTGTGCCTGTGACCCTGTCACCACCTGTTCTTCCAAGATCCAGGTTCTGCTGCTGCATACCATCCACCTGTCTGCTAACGGATCCGCTTCTGCTTACCTGCATCCGCTATACAGTCATTCCGGAGAAGTCTCCTCAGCTCCTGTGTTGGTTGTCGCCAGGAATCGCATCAGACACTCCTACCCACTGTGCTCAGGAGACCACTGTTCCCACTCCAGTGGCTCCTGAACCAGCGCTTAAGAGAGGTCTCCTTCCACCAGTCGGGCTCATCTACCAGGTACCTAACAGTACGAACAGCCATGTCTGAGCCCGCGGGAGAGGCCTCTCCTATCCAGGAGATCTGCACGCATTTAGCGGCACTCACACAAGCCGTAAAGACTCTGCAAGATAGCTATAATAGACTAGAAGGTCAAGTCCTGAACCTTAGTGGGCCAGGAGGCGCATCCCCTGCTTCAGCAGCAGCCCCAGTACAAGCTGCTGCACCTCCCTCTGTGGTCATGCTTCCACCCGAACCAAGAGTTCCCGTCCCTGAGAGGTTCTCCGGAGATCGCACAAAATTCGTGGCCTTCCGCAGTGCCTGCCAGTTATACTTTGCTCTACAACCACGGACTTTTTCTTTGGAGGCTACTAAAGTAGGATTTGTGATATCCCTACTGCAAGGAGAGCCGCAGACCTGGGCTCACCGCCTGCTGGAATCTAACTCGGTACAGGTACAGACTTTGCCCTCCTTCTTGGAGGCCATGGCTCAGTTGTATGAGGATCCTCAGCGGACCACCACTGCTGAGTCAGCTTTGTTCGCGCTCCAGCAAGGCCGTAGACCGGCCGAGGACTATGTCATGGACTTTCGACGCTGGAGCGCGGACACACAATGGAACAATGCAGCATTACGCCATCAATTTCGCATGGGGCTATCAGAGAATCTCAAGGATGAGCTTGCACGGGTAGGAATGCCAAATACCCTTGAAGAACTTATTGCTTTAACAATCCAGATCGACCGACGCCTTCGTGAACGTCGGTCTGAACGATCTTCCCAGCAAACACGCCCCATGTGGATGACTGCAAAGGTTCCAATGCCTGCTTCCCGATATCTACCGTCAACCAGCTCTAACCCGGTCACTTCAACATTTGACGTCCCTGAACCAATGCAGTTGGGACTACTGCGTTCTACTTTATCCCCAGAAGAGCGGGCACGCAGACGCCAGCTAAACCTCTGCCTTTACTGCGGTGGATCAGGCCACTATGTAAACAACTGTCCGGTCAAGTTCCGTAAGTGTGTTTCCTATACTTCAGCCAGTCTTTCTGCATTAACCGCCAATGCCACTCAACTTGCTCTCCCCCTCTCGTTACAGCTCCAGGGAAGAACAATCCGGATCAACGCCATCATTGATTCTGGGGCTTGCAGCTGCTTTATTGACTCTGCCTTTGCTGCTCAACAAAATCTCCCTCTGAAAAACAAAACACACAAACTTTCAGTTTTCTTGGCCGATGGGTCTCACATAAAATCAGGACAAGTTTCTCAGGAGACCCTCCCATTGTCTGCCACCTGTTCATCTCAGCATAAAGAAATCCTGATCCTGGACGTCATCTCCTCTCCTCTGTTCCCGATCATTTTGGGCATGCCCTGGCTCCAGGCCCATAACCCTCACGTTAATTGGTCTACCGGTGAAATCAAGTTTTTGTCACCCTATTGTCAGAAACATTGCCTTCCTGAAATTCCCAAACCAGCTGCCACCTTACTTTGCATGGATGCGGATCCAGACCATCTCCAAGCCATACCAGAGGTTTACCATGAATTTGCGGATGTCTTCAGCAAGAAGGGAGCGGATTCCCTACCACCCCACCGCCCGTATGATTGCCCAATTGAGCTGCTCCCTGGGGCCGAGATTCCCTTCGGGCGCATCTTTCCACTATCTGAAAAGGAACAAGAGGCACTTAAACTGTATGTTGATGAAAACCTCGAAAAGGGCTTTATTCGACCCTCTACCTCCCCAGCTGGGGCCGGAATATTCTTTGTTTCTAAAAAAGATCAAACTCTTCGTCCATGTGTGGACTATCGGGATTTAAATAAGATCACAGTTAAGAACCGCTACCCGCTGCCCCTGATACCTGAACTATTTCAGAAATTGAGATCTGCCATTATCTTCACTAAACTGGATCTAAGAGGGGCCTACAACCTGGTTCGCATTCGGGCCGGGGATGAATGGAAGACGGCTTTCCGGACCCGTTTCGGGCATTATGAGTACTTGGTCATGCCCTTTGGCCTGTGCAATGCTCCTGCAACTTTTCAGCATCTGGTCAATGATGTATTCAGAGATTTCCTGGACATCTTTGTGATAGTTTACTTGGATGACATCTTAATTTTTTCTAATTCCCTTGAACAACATCGGGAACATGTTCGCAAGGTCTTGGGCCGTCTTCGCTTACATGGACTGTACGCCAAAGCAGAAAAATGCGAATTCGAACAAAGTAACATTCAGTTTTTGGGGCTAGTGATCTCCCCTACCGGCATTAAGATGGATCCTCAAAAAGTGTCCGCTGTGCTAGATTGGCCTGCTCCTTTGGACAAGAAGGGCGTGCAGCGTTTCATCGGATTCGCAAATTTCTATAGAAAATTTATTAAAGGATTCTCTGCCATCATTTCACCCATCACGCAACTAACCAAGCAGAACTGCCGTTTTCATTGGAGCCCAGAGGCCCAGGAGGCCTTTGAAGAATTGAAAAGGCGTTTCACTTCAGCCCCAATTCTCAGCCATCCTGACCCGTCCCTACCTTTTATTCTAGAGGTGGATGCTTCTGAAGTGGCCGTGGGTGCAGTCATCTCTCAGCGACGAGGTAATAAGGATCTCATGCATCCTGTGGGGTTTTTCTCCAGGAAACTCTCGCCGGCTGAGCGAAATTACGATGTGGGTGACCGAGAATTACTGGCCATCAAGGCGGCACTAGAAGAGTGGAGGTATCTGCTAGAGGGTGCAGTCCATCCGGTTTTAATATATACCGACCACAAGAACCTCGAGTATTTAAGATCCGCTAAGAGACTGAAACCTCGTCAAGCCCGATGGGCCCTATTCTTCACACGTTTCTGCTTTCATATCACCTACCGGCCAGGAACCAAGAACGTAAAACCAGACGCGCTTTCGCGCATGTTTGATCACCCCAGGGAACCTTCTGTACCTGACACCATCCTGCCAGCAAACAGTTTTTTACTCCTCCAGACGGACATCCTGTCCTTGATCAGAGAAGCATCACCAGAATCGTCAAATCTTCAGGGACTCGCTTTAACTTCCCGAGATGGGTTGCTATGGAAAGGAAGTCAGATATTCGTGCCAGAAGATGTCCGAGTCAAAGTGCTGACTTTGTTGCATGATCACCCACTTGCGGGACATTTTGGGGTTCGTAAGACCCTTGAACTCGTGCAACGCACGTTTTGGTGGCCCAACATGAAGGATTTTTGCAGGAAGTACGTCAGCTCTTGTTCTGTTTGCATTCAAAATAAAACCTCCAGGAACCGAGCTTGGGGACTGTTGAGGCCGTTGCCCGTACCAGATAGGCCCTGGAGGATGATAGCCATGGACTTTATTGTAGAATTACCATGCTCAGAAGGATGTTCGGCGATCTTTGTGGTCGTCGATCGTCTGTCTAAAATGGCTCACTTCTTGCCCTTAAAGGGGACACCCTCTGCTGTAGAAACGGCCCGAGTGTTCATAAAAGAGATCGTCAGGCTGCACGGAGTACCTGCAAATATAGTATCTGATAGGGGGGTACAGTTTACCTCACGTTTTTGGAAAGCTCTATGTGAAATACTGAAAATTGAATTAGCCCTGTCTTCAGCGTATCACCCCCAAACTAATGGGCAAACGGAACGGACTAATCAAACGCTAGAGCAATATATTAGGTGTTTTACCTCATTTGTGCAAGACGATTGGGTGTCCCTACTGCCTTTAGCGGAGTTTGCTTATAATAATGCTAGCCATTCTGCCACGGGTCAGTCCCCGTTTTTTGCCAATTATGGTTTTCACGTATCTTTCTTGCCAGATTGTCTTCCAGAATCTCCAGTTCCAGCAGTCCAGGACACAGTACAGTTCCTCAGTCGCAACAACCGGATGCTACAGGAAGCGGTATCCAAGGCACAAGCAGACAGTAAAAGGATCTTCGATCAAAAAAGAAGAGGAGATCTAAAGCTGCAAATTGGTGATAAGGTATGGCTGTCTACCAGTAATATTAAACTAGCTTGTCCTTCCAAAAAGCTTGCTCCTAAGTTTATTGGGCCCTTTCCGGTGAAAAAGAAGATTAATGAGGTGTCTTTTGAACTATGTTTACCTGATTCGCTTAAAATCCATCCTGTCTTCCATGTCTCATTATTGAAGCCTGCTGTAACCGATCCCTTCCCTAATAGGGGCACCAGGGTCCCCGAACCTGTCTTGGTGGACGGAAACGAGGAATACGAGGTGGAGGCCATCCTCGACTGTAGAAAGAGATTGGGACAGGTACAGTTTCTGATCAAATGGAAGGGGTACGGTCCGGAGAATAATTCTTGGGAACCTAATAGCAATGTTCACGCTAAACATTTAATCCATGCTTATTTTGCTGCCCATCCTGAGAAGAAGAGTTATCTGGGCATCCGGAGGCTGCCCGTTGGGAGGGGGCAATGTCAGGGACATGTCGGTGGCAATCTGGCTAACTTGCGTGCACGTAGGTGCACAAGGAGCATTCCTAGAGTTGCTGGGCTTAATCCCCCACTGGGGGGCGCTGGCGCGCTCCCGCGCGCGCGCGTTCGCGCATTCGCGCATTCGCGGGTGCGCGCGCGTGCCCGTGCGCGCGCCCGTTCGCGCTAGCGCTGTTTGGCGCCAAAGCCCCTTTAAAAGGGTGTCAG
Source organism: Lithobates clamitans (assembly GCA_037952925.1). Lineage (NCBI taxonomy): Eukaryota > Metazoa > Chordata > Amphibia > Anura > Ranidae > Lithobates > Lithobates clamitans. The sequence continues at coordinate 2,411,338 of JBBGZY010001452.1, read as the reverse complement.
TTACTCCCATTAGGTGCTGTTCGTCTTCAGCTCTGCACCTGAAAACCTGTATCCTGCTTGTTGTTATTGTTACTATTGACCCGGCTCCGTCTGACTACTCTGCTATCTCCAACCCGACCCGGCTTGCCTGACCTTGTTGATATCCTGCTACCTGTTACCGAATACCTGCCTGCCTGACTATTCTGTGATCATTCCTTCTGCCTTATACCTGCCTGATCTCCTGCCAACTCGGACTGTCTGACGCTGCTTTGCTTGTGCCTGTGACCCTGTCACCACCTGTTCTTCCAAGATCCAGGTTCTGCTGCTGCATACCATCCACCTGTCTGCTAACGGATCCGCTTCTGCTTACCTGCATCCGCTATACAGTCATTCCGGAGAAGTCTCCTCAGCTCCTGTGTTGGTTGTCGCCAGGAATCGCATCAGACACTCCTACCCACTGTGCTCAGGAGACCACTGTTCCCACTCCAGTGGCTCCTGAACCAGCGCTTAAGAGAGGTCTCCTTCCACCAGTCGGGCTCATCTACCAGGTACCTAACAAAGTGCAAGTGGAATACATACAAGAGACTGTTGCAGACAAAGACATTGGAAGTATTTCAGTAATGGACAATTCTAATTAATTATATGTGATACTTTGTATGTAGAAACTTACTGTTGTTTAATATATATGTTATTATTATTATTATAGTGAACACCTTAAAGTGAAACTTTGGTCAGAAAACGAATTCCTATTCTTGCTGGATCACTTGGGGCTGACCCCTTTTGCAGGTGTAGCTATGAAGCACAGTAAAAAAATAAGTGCCTATACTGTTTAAAATCCACTGTTCCACCCTGCTCTACACAGGCTCAGTTGTGCTCTATTTTTTGCACTGATTAAAATCTAGAGGCCAGTCTGCTGACAGCCTGAAATTCTACTGCTGCTCAAAGGTTCTGGGCTCCAGTAGAAAGGTAACATAATAATTAATGTGGAATGTACGGTATTTTTCTTGCTAATGAACCTTATTTTATCACATTTTTATGAATAGAGTTCCACTTTGAGTAAATGTTCAATCATTATAAACAAATAGTTTTATCATTTAAAAAAAAAAAAGTGGGGAGGTATAATGTAATGAGTATGACATTTTTGCTAAAAAATGTATGATATTGATGCTTTATAAGATAAGTTATGATATTTATCTTGATATTGTTTTATAATTCATGTTTTAAGACATAGGAGAGGTAGGCTACTGACAGTATAGCAGTGACTGACAGAAGAGACCCATGCTGACTGTTATTGTATAATATTCTGCAGTATAGTACGTGCAGGGATGGACAAAGAGTGGAATGGTTTTGGGTTTAGCAAGTGTTGTGGGAAGACTGCAGAATAAAAACTAATGAAATATCTGGACTGCCTTAATTGACCTATGACATGACCAGGGTAATAGTGACTGGTGTGGAGTCAAGGTTAAGAAATTATAAGAATTTTACATTTATTGTATGGGAAATAGTATAGGTTGGGAAATAAAATGTAAAAGAATAATCTATATAAAATACTTCATACTGAAAACATGTACTTCAAAGGATTTATACAGATAATTATTATTAATATTCTAAGAGTATTGTATGATAAAACTATATAGATACATGTATATTTCTTTAGTGGATGTTGTAGAAGTAAAAGGAACACACTAAATTAAGTTATTAGATAAGATGAGAGTGTAGGAGCCATTGCTTTGTAGGTTGCCCTGAAATGTTTGCCGGAGACCTATTGTATCCTGACACTGACTATTTTTTATTTTTTACAACTATAAATTTGAAGTGTATTTTATATCCAGACAAATATCGGGTGATCGCAGAAGACATGATGCAACTTGTTACAAATGTTAATTGCCACAAAGGAAGGATTTCATGCAATAAAGGAGGAACTGAAACATCTGAGACTTGTACCTTTGCAGAACAGGTATGCACTGAACTTGTGTCTTAAAGCATCCAAAGCAGCTTGTGCTATGATACTGAACCAGCAAATTATGCTGAAGAAGGAGATCTCTCCATGAAACATCAAGCACTTGGCTAAGCTGAAAAGACCTATGCAGGAAAAGGCAGAGCCTTATGGGACTGAGTCTGCTGAATGGTCCCTGGAAACACATATTTGGCTTTCATTCACTAGCTAAACGGACTGTTCTTCTTCCCTGTTATCCTAGATGCGATGTTGCTCAGTAACTGTTGCCTGTTGCAAGAAGTTTGTGGCAAGAATGATCACGATGCCACTGAGACTGATAACTATGTTTTCCGTGCCACATATGGAGAAGGACTTTGCAGCTACAGAAGAAGATGCAGTGTGTTTTTTGATTGGACTGATTTATTTTTATTTTTTGGACAATTTATGTGATAAGTGTCAGGTTCATTGGGGTCTCTGAAGGGCATGGTGGGTGATCTGTATTGTAATTGCTGTGAGGCTTATGCCTCAACAGGGGGAAAATGTTGTAGAATCTCATATTATCCAATGTATTTCATATTATTCATATTGATTTGCATATATTTTATTAATAATTATTATTATCATTATTATTATTATTCATATTATTATATAGTAGTGGTTTTATCAATATTATTATTCAATAGGTAAAGCAACAATTATTAATCCTTAATAATGTATACTGTGTTTTCCAGATTTTGAAAGTCTTCATTTTTAAGTGTTGAACTTTAAATGACCTCTGCTTTATGACAAGTACTTGTACACAGGTGTTCTCAAAAATGTATTAAGATAGTCTACTGGGTGAAAGTTCATTAGAATAGATTCAAGTAGTATAGAATTGTCTCAAGTCTGAAATGCATACAGTATAAATCAGACAGATAAAGATAAGAAAACAGGTGGTTTAGAAATAATTAAAGTTTTGTACAGCACATTAAATTAAGTTTGACAGGGTCAAACAGAGGTCTGCTTGTGCCCTCATTAAAACTGTTAAAATACATGCATATAGTGAAACATATAAAACATCTGGTGGGGTTATTGAAAGTTCATTTTCCCAAAAGTCATGAATCTGTAATTCTTGAACTTAGTTAAATCTTTTTAAGATGAGAAGAGTTTGATAACACAGCTGGGTGCCAGACTGTCTCTACACAGGTGTTTTTAATTGGACAAAACCAGTTATAAATCACTTTAATGAACATATAGGAATTTTGGGAATAATTAAGTGTATCTGGTTGTAGAACAGGTGTCAGATTTATGGTTAGTTACATTGATGTAGATCTTAGCGACCAATCATATGTAAGAAAGATGGTTAAGATAAGACTTGTGAAAGGGTATATAAATGCAAGCTCTACAATTGTTAGACAGACAAGTCAGATAGGAGCTCATAAGGCTGAACTCTGTGTATGCTGCCCTATTGCAAGGGTCATAGAGGTCAGAACCAATGGGCAAGTATCTGTCCATAACTTGTCTCCTCGTACGAGTCAGAGAAGACTTCGTAACTTGTTACAGAATGTGGTCTCAGGTGAATTTCCCTCACGAACTTGGTCGAGCTGGAACCCAGAACTCTGTGAGGGGACCAGACCACCGGCCAATGGACTGGTCCCTATAAGGTGACGGGTTCCCAAGAATTGGCAGAAAAGACCCATTCTGGTTCAAGGTGAGAACAATTTTCAATTGTTTCAATTTGGTTAGAGGATGAGAATACCTATATCTAATATGCTTGCATTGTAAGAAACTGTATAAATTAGACCTGTATCTTGTAATACTTTGAACATAAACCTGTATGTTATCAGCTGTTAATAAACGTGCATTGCTGAAGTTCTGCCTGGTTCGATACTTTACTTTTCTACTTCAGTAGATCACTTTAGGCCTCTCGGGCAATAGAAGGCCTAAAATGTTGTTGTTTCTTAAGATATCCCAGTGTTGTTCAAAAATGTGTTTGATTTGTCTATGTTGGGTTGAAAATGAGGTAAGGAAGGACCATTTGAAGTCACCATCTTCCCGCCGTGGCTTATCCACCAGCAATAAGGAGCGGTCAACATCAAGATCAAATTTTAGGTTTTGGTCTACTTCTACATGGTTGTAGCCCTTCTCCAAGAATCTTTCCCTTAGAACTGAGGCCTGAGTTGTAAAAGTGTCAATATCAGTACAATTCCTCCGTATTCGCAGGAATTGACTCTTTGGGACAGACCTTAGCCAAGCCTTGTGATGGCAGCTATCAGTGGGTATGAACCCATTCCTGTCCGTGGGTTTAAAATAAGTGCTAAAAATAAATTGTTGGTCCTCTCTTTCTATAACCAAATCCAAAAAATGTATCTTGGATTTACTGGATTTGTGGGTAAGGGCTATACCTCTATCATAAGTATTAAAAACTAAAAAAAAAAAGACAAAATAAGAAACAACAAAATTCTAGGCCCTCTATTGCCCGAGAAGCCTAAAGTGATCTACAGAGGGGTACCTTCACTCAAGAGCAACCTGGCACCAGCTGTTGTAGATCCCCCACAAAAAACGTCCTTCTTCCACAACTGGACTGGATTTTATCCATGTAAGAGATGTACGGTTTGCCAGGTTAATACCTGTGGTAGAAGGACCAATAATGAGTTTAGATCAACAGCAACCAATCGTGTGTATAAAATCAAACATTTTTGCACCTGCACAACCACAAATGTTGTTTTCCTAATAACATGTCCGTGTGGTAAACAATACGTTGGTCGCACTATAAGATCTTTCACAGTGAGTGTAACAGAGCATATCAATTTGATCAAGTCCAGTAGCACCAAACACACAGTACCTCGGCATTATAGACAATATCATTACCGTAACCCTACTGGTACTCAATTTTTGGTCATCGACAAATATATTGCCCCATGGAGGGGAGGAGCTAGTTTAAGGGGGGTTTCCAGACTGATGTTTTGGATATACGAGTTACAGACCCACCACCCACAAGGAATGAATGTGCAGTGGGACATTAATTCGTTCATCAATCAGTCTTAATAGGAATCACTTTCTTTTTTACCCTTTTTTAATTTTTTTTTTTTAAATATTTTGTTTTTATATTTTATATATTTTATATCTTTAAATTTCTGATATTGACCTTCTAGTCTCTATTGTAATTAATACCGTGGATGTTGATTTTATTCAGACTTTTTCGAACTTTTTCTGTATATTTTATATTTTTATATAACTATACATCTATGTATTTGTTTTTAATTTTGTTAGCAATTAATTGACCCCATTTGGACATTGCTACATGGCCCTATATTTAATTTATATACATTATCGGAGTCCATATTCAGACACTGGGTCCATACGTATATGATCCCACGTGTGGGTCCGATATGGGTTTTTGTTCATCATTTTTCTATTTATTTTTCCTTTTTTTTGGTTTTATTGGTACTCTCGGAACTATCTCTGATTATTTAATCTGTCTAGAACAAGAATGTGTAGAATATGGGACTTTAAAGGTACAACATATGCATGAAAAACACTATTAAATAAAATTATATAAATATTTATTGAAAAAACAGTTTAAAAAGACAGTGAAAAGTGAAAACAGTTTACAGTCACAGTCAGAGGTAAACATCCATTACCAAACATTGAGAAATGAAGGAGAGAACCGTAGTCACATAAATCTAAGCGTAGCCACGTCCAAAAATTTCAACATGTTTCGCCGGGAAGGCTTCATCAGGAAAATGGACGAGGATATTTGATTATTAAATGACAATACACATGATATGACCAACCTTGGATGTATAGAAAGAAACAAAGAATAATTATATAAGAAAAATATTTGAAATGACACATAGCATTTGCATTTATACATGTTAGTAGCTCTATAGCTTGCACAACCATGACTCCATCATCCGTCACAAAAAAAAAAAAAATATAACAAGCTCCTCCAATTGGAGACGAGATGGATCTATTCTTTACAGGCCACCTGGTCCCCTGGCCTTAATGAGGGGATTAGTTACAAGCCCTTTTTGTGAACAATATCCTTCTTTTGGACATGTCCACTTTTGTCTTGTTGAGTTGGTGTTTCCTAAATATGGATATCTATCTGGGTACCCTGACCATAGACTTGATTCCATTCTATCATCTATCCTTTAATTTCTTAGTCACTCATCATTTTTGAACATCATGTGACTTTCAAGTACATACTATACCATGACCGGTATCTGACGGGCTGTCCCGTCTAAGGTTGCCTTTTGTTACTTATAATTTTGATTTTGAATAGGGAAAGTAATGCATACTGAGCTAGTTGTGATATCTTATATACTTTTATAACTATCTATATACAGATATAAACAATATGTGGAATATTGTAATTTAAATATTGTGATGCACAGTCATGACCACATCTAAGCTCAGTTGTTTTTTTTTTTTTTTCTTCCCTCTCCTCCTCTCCCCTCATTTGCTGCTTCCTTGGTCCAGTGCCATTAGATCCCTGTATGGACGCCCAAGGGTGTGGAGTGGCGCTAGGTAACTCCCCCTTCGGGGTGGTGCTGCCCTGCTGCACGCCCGCTTTGAGGTATCCTTTTATCCCATGGCGCTCCGGTTTAACTGTGACCATGAGCCATCATTTACCACCCTTCCAATTTTTACCATCCCTTTGGTTCAGCACTGTCCCCAATGTGGGTCGTGGCGCTGTTCTTGGCTACCGGAAGTATCACATACTTCCGTGTTTTGGTATCCGGTTTCTGGTTATTCGGTCCATGGATCTTGGACCTCCCCTCTGCGTCCGCTTGGCGCTGGTGCGGCATGACGTCATGTGCTGCATTTTGGCGCCATGGGGAGGGATATTTAAATCCCACACATTTGATGTCTGCTTTGGCAGCTTGGGAGCTCATGTTGAACACGGACGTCGGCACTAGGTAAACTCACAATGATAGATAGCTGGTTCAGTGTTTTGCTGTGTATCCAACTTGGAATTAAGCATTGTCCTGGGTGCTTGTTTTCAGTTTTCTTTTTCTTAGATTACCATTAGTCATCTCTTCGCTCTCTTTGGAGCATAGGAGCGGACTATCTTTTGATGTTTCCCGCCCTTGTGCTCCCTCTCAGCCGCGGAGTTTGTAATGTGATATAGCTCCTTACACAGCAGTGTGATATCTTTAGGGTGAGCAAATGCTCTTAAAGATTTAGAGACACACCACATATATATATTTCTCACATAGGACATTGATGCATGTGTATATACACATATATCGTTTCAGAAACTATGAATTAGCTGTGTCCTTTTTGGACTTTCTTATTGATGCATCTTCATATTCGGTGTTGTCCCTTTGGTCCGCATGAGCTCCCAATATAGACACTTGTTTGTTTTTATTGGATAGCGGTGAGTACGGTCCATTGACAAGGCGGTGTTGTGGACTTATGCTCCTCCTATCCTTAATACATGTTTTTTCTCATAATCTATGATATATATTGCAGATATCGTTATCATTTTCCTATTTTGGACGGTTTATTAACTACAAAAACATACATCCCTCCCTACGGATGATCTGGCAACCTCTTTGGACTGTTTGGGCAGCAGGATTTGAGGGCCCCCCCTCTTCCCTGAACACCCCTGATACTGCGGTCTCTCCGGAACTCATCATTGAGGTATGGAGTTGACGTAGGGGTTGTGTCTATGGTAGTTGGGGGGTTTGGAGATGATGGGTGAAGGGTGGGACTGGGTTGGGGTTGGTTGTTTTTTTTTTTTTTGTGACGGATGATGGAGTCATGGTTGTGCAAGCTATAGAGCTACTAACATGTATAAATGCAAATGCTATGTGTCATTTCAAATATTTTTCTTATATAATTATTCTTTGTTTCTTTCTATACATCCAAGGTTGGTCATATCATGTGTAGTATCATTCAATAATCAAATATCCTCGTCCATTTTCCTGATGAAGCCTTCACGGCGAAACATGTTGAAAATTTTGGACGTGGCTACGCTTAGATTTATGTGACTACAGTTCTCTCCTTCATTTGTCAATGTTTGGTAATGGATGTTTACCTCTGACTGTGACTGTAAACTGTTTTCACTTTTCACTGTCTTTTTAAACTGTTTTTTCAATAATATTTATATAATTTTATTTAATAGTGTTTTCATGCATATGTTGTACCTTTAAAGTCCTATATTCTACACATTCTTGTTCTATTACTTCTAGGGATGTTGGTACAAAAACTTTTTTGTGCTCTCTGAAAACTGATCTCTACCCGATTCGCTTGATTTAATATGTCTAGTTAACCAAGGCTGAACCGGGGTAAAGTCTTCGGTGCCTCTTTTGTATTGAGGCTTGGTTAACTACTGACGGTGTGGAACGCAACTTTGACGTCATTACGTCGCGAGTTGCTGTCACATGACCTTCCTTCTAAGGAGAGTGTAATCCGGGCGGCATGCTGCAACGCTGTAAAGCATACGCAGCAATGAAATGAAGCCTTTCTAAAATGAGGCTTGGTTCAGCGGTGGATACGGTGAACTTCCTGTCACCATTTCATCCGGAGCTGCACAGTGCTACTCTGTGACGCTGCTTAGTGTACGCAACGGAGTTATGTTGCCTCTTTAGAACGAGGCTTTGTTTCAGTAGTGGTTACGGAGGAATCCTTTTATAGGAATATAACATTCACCCCATTTAATTAAAGATACACATGCATATATAACACATAAGTAATATTTTTTGAATGTTTATTCATTCAAACTATTTTTTGGGGCTAATACACCGGAAATGATGTAATAACGTTTTACTTCCGGTGATATGCAATTTCCAAATAGGGGGTCATTATTGCTATATAAGCGGTAGTATTTGGGTGGTCTGCACCCCAGATGATGGCTTATTAGCAGAAACGCGTTGGATGGACCTACTTACATACCGCTTTTTCTCTTTTACATGCTTTAGATGATCATTATCATGTGAGTTTATATAACTTTTTTACAATCAATTTTTTTATGCATACGGTATCACGCTATGCGAGCATTTAATTTTTGTCTTTGCATGGTTTGTGAATATCGGATTTGAATCCCCATTTGGAGTATTTCCTACAAGCTGCTGCCCGTGAAACGTTCGCATTAAGTCACCTTGGCCGGTCAAGCAGGCGCACCTTTCCAGTCAGCTGGTTGAATGCTTTTACGACTTGGGCGGCATACGCCTTCCCAAGTCATTGACATCTAGTAAGCCTCCTTATGACTAATGGTGAAGGCTTACTTACTATTCCAACTTCTTCCAAGTGATGTCTAATAAATATGCTTCTGGATCTGTGGGATCATCCTCTTTAATTTCTGGACTCCTTCTTCACATCTGTTGACATCCTTTGGACTTTTGCACGATTGAACCTTTTGTGTCCATCTAGTGTCACACTTTTATATCACTTCATTTTATTATTTTTCACATTTGCATTTATTTTTTTAGTGATTTAAGATATTAGAGTCACTCATCGTATACTTGTGCATTTATACAAGCTTAAATGCCTTATTTCCCATTGGGCACATTCACGACTATTATTAATTTAATTTTTTCTGTTTGTTTGATTAATCATTTTTTCCATTATTAATTTAATGGTCAAATTCACGGTTTCTAGCGCTACACTTTACTTTCTATACTTGTTGCTTTGGTCTATAGCTGTGTTGGCTGCTATTTACACTTTTTTGCACAGCGCTGTAATTTCCTCTTCTTTTTTTTTGTCCTGATTAATTTCCCGGGATTTCTCCTTTGTCCCAGTAAAATCGGAAATGTTTTAGGAAAAACGTCCGGTGGGCTACAAAAAGATGTCCGCCGCCGCAGTCACAACTCGAGGATTATTTAGCCTTGTGTTCAGAGGGGAGGGGCACGGGAGCCGGGACACGGAGGAGGGAAGACGCCGCCAAATAGATAGATTCAAACAGGGATGGAGGGGAGCTCCCTGCACTGATCACACCGGCAATCTATCAGCTGAGCTGTGACCACAGTATCGTACCGTAAGTCAGCGGGGGGGTGCACAGTGGTGGGCTGGAGCGATGGGGGGGTCCTTGGTCAAATAAAAGTGGCAGAGGTTTTCATTTGTGTAGGGTGCCCACATGACTGTGTTATTGACCAAAATCATTTGTATGTCCTGGATTGTTGGAACTGCGTTTGTACCTTTCGAAAAAGCCTTACTCTGTCTATTTATCAGTATAACCATGTTATGCTAAATGCAAAGATTGCTATTTTCGAAACTGCTCTTTTCGAAACAAGCTCCAGACTTGGGCAGCAGAAGAAAAGGGACATAAACCAGAAATCAACCTTGATCCTTAGGCTTGGCAACAATTAGTCACTAGCATCAGACCAGTGGATTTTTTATGTACTTTTGCCATGTCTCTTTTTATTCTATTCATCCTTCATTCAGCCTATTTTATTCCCTGTTATGAATCCCTTGAGCCATGTGATTAAATGCAGAATACCAAAAAGTCTATAACAAATATTTTCATAAATGGATCTTAAAAATTAGACAAGCTTTGTTGGGGCTTTCGCTGCTGGCATTGTATGTACTTTTCTGTATTAGTGGCACACAGGAGACTGCTAACTTCCCTCTTACCTCATCACATGGTAGCTTTAAAATGGCGCACACTATGTATTCTCTGCCAGCACTGAACCCTTCTGCAATTCCCTGTCTAATGATTGATGGCTCTGTTCTGTAGTCTCCCCATTCAATCAGAGAATTAAGAGATTAGGCTTTATTTGGTTTTGGCAGTGCACTAAACCCAGGCAAAAAGTGCTCTGTGGGGATATATTACACCTCGTATATAAATTGGTTGGGGCAAACCGACAGACCATTCCACTTCTCAGCTTAAAGACAGCAATATTTAAAATAAAGGAGGGCTCTGCTGCCAGGGACACACAGGAGGACTCTGCTGATGGGTACATAGATGTGAGGCCGGCTCCACTGCTGGGGACGAACGCTGATGTGAGAAGGACTCCGCTGATGGGGACACCACGGGTATGTAAGGAGGACTGATGGGGACACAGATGTAAGGAGGACTCTGCTGATGGGGACACCAGATGTAAGGAGGACTCTGCTGATGGGGACACCAGATGTAAGGAGGGGCTCCGCTGATGGGGACACCGGCTGTAAAGAGGGACTCCGCTGCTGGGGACACAGATGTGAGAAAGGCTCCGCTGATGGGGGCACCTGATGTAAGGACGGACTCTGCTGGGGGCACATGATGTAAGAACGGCTCTGCTGGGGGGGCACCTGATGTAAGAATGAACTCTGCTGGGGGTACCTGATGGCATCAGGTGGCAGAAAACGGTGGCAGGTGACACGCTTAGGGCTCCCACTGATTCTACATTATGGTGAGTTGAATGATTTCATTTGATATTACTATGTAATAATAGAAATAATGTGCTTCAATCATCCTGACACCATAACAACCATGGTGCCGGGATGATTGAAGCGCTAACACCTGGTGTTTGGAGTATCTTTATCTGCTGATTGTTGAACTCTGGAATACACATTTCAATTGTGGTGTGGGATCTAGGGCTGCTGTCCCTCCATCCCTCTCCCCCCTCTCCCCCTTTCCCTCTCCATCCCTCATTGATCTCAGACTCTAAACACACCCCTTTGAGCCATGCCCATTTAAATCACGCCCACTATTCACGTAAACCACACCCATTTTTGGTGTATTTTAATTTTTCATATGCCACGCCTACAAACACATGCCCCGCCCCTAATTAAAATGTGACTCCGCCTACAGCCAAAAAAGTGTCCCTAATTTTTTTTTACAATGTTGGCAACTATGGCTACGCCCTGTGAGTGGTGTCTGGGATGCAGGACTATAGAGTCAATAGCAGGGGAGAGCTCTCTTGTTTTGAGATGAAAAGATCATGCATGCAACCATTGCTGTATTTCTCATTGTCTTGTTCCTGTGGAAGCTGATGATATGACCTTTCTTTGGGAACAAGAGTGTATGTTTAAGTCGTGTTATTTCGTGTTTTATGTAACTTTGGCATTTTTGGTTATATTGTTTAGTTAAATAACCTACGGTATATTTTAGTCCTCCTATAGGCCTTAATTGATATAGCTCAAAGTGTTTAGTCCATATACGTGAATATTATCTGATCTCATATATCCTTATAACCCAACGAACCTTCTCCTAGATACATGAGAGCAAATAAGAGGCGCTCATATCCCTAGTGTAAGAAATCACATGTGCTGTAATTCCATCAAATAATAACGACATATAAGTGTACAAGTTCATGCATAAGCTTAATGGTGTGTACCAACTCTAATTAAACCATGCAAAAATACATCCTATGTGCAAGTGAAAAAAGCTGTGACAGCGGAATAATTAAATGGCCAAAAATCCCCAATTAATGTGATTCACAAAATAAGTGATTGAAAGTGCAAAAAAATTTTATATTGTGAAAAAAATTTTGAAGCATGAAAATCAGTCTTTGAAAATCTTGTGACAAAAAATACGTGATTAAATTTGTGACAACAGAAATAATCACACAAATCTTCTATGGTGCAGTGATCTTGATAATGCTGAACTCCACGTGTCTTTCACCTCACCAACGTGAAACGTGAATCCACTCCCAAAGGAATCTCACTCACCGAAAAATTTTGCCAGCACTCTCATGCACGGCAAAAAACGCTTAGTAGCCACACTCCAGAGTAATCCAATAAGCAGTAATTCCACAGTGTTTAGAATCATTCCACATGTAAAAGAATTTGAAGAACTCACATAGCGTAAACCAGCACGGCACGTTTATTTAAAACCACTACAATCTTCAATGGAAACACTCACATTTTAAAAGATATAAACCAGCAGTAAAACCAATGTGATTCACAGCAACTTCAAATTCAGTGGATACACTCAGAACAACAAGTGGTCACGGCGGACCCGAGGTGTGTTGATGCTAGGACTCACGGTCTCTCTCACCCCCCTCCGTAGCGCGCCGTGCAATAACAAACTCTCCTTCCTATAGTGTGGCTCTCAGCGTTGCTCGTCACATCTCATAGCCACGCCCCCGACATGTTTCGTCATAGATTAGACTTATTCATGGGATTCTAATCTAATCTAATCTATGACGAAACATGTCGGGGGCGTGGCTATGAGATGTGACGAGCAACGCTGAGAGCCGCACTATAGGAAGGAGAGTTTGTTATTGCACGGCGCGCTACGGAGGGGGGTGAGAGAGACCGTGAGTCCTAGCATCAACACACCTCGGGTCCGCCGTGACCACTTGTTGTTCTGAGTGTATCCACTGAATTTGAAGTTGCTGTGAATCACATTGGTTTTACTGCTGGTTTATATCTTTTAAAATGAGAGTGTTTCCATTGAAGATTGTAGTGGTTTTAAATAAACGTGCCGTGCTGGTTTACGCTATGTGAGTTCTTCAAATTCTTTTACATGTGGAATGATTCTAAACACTGTGGAATTACTGCTTATTGGATTACTCTGGAGTGTGGCTACTAAGCGTTTTTTGCCGTGCATGAGAGTGCTGGCAAAATTTTTCGGTGAGTGAGATTCCTTTGGGAGTGGATTCACGTTTCACGTTGGTGAGGTGAAAGACACGTGGAGTTCAGCATTATCAAGATCACTGCACCATAGAAGATTTGTGTGATTATTTCTGTTGTCACAAATTTAATCACGTATTTTTTGTCACAAGATTTTCAAGGACTGATTTTCATGCTTCAAAATTTTTTTCACAATATAAAATTTTTTTGCACTTTCAATCACTTATTTTGTGAATCACATTAATTGGGGATTTTTGGCCATTTAATTATTCTGCTGTCACAGCTTTTTTCACTTGCACATAGGATGTATTTTTGCATGGTTTAATTAGAGTTGGTACACACCATTAAGCTTATGCATGAACTTGTACACTTATATGTCGTTATTATTTGATGGAATTACAGCACATGTGATTTCTTACACTAGGGATATGAGCGCCTCTTATTTGCTCTCATGTATCTAGGAGAAGGTTCGTTGGGTTATAAGGATATATGAGATCAGATAATATTCAAGTTTCATAGTCATTTAAAGGGGCAGCTCTCTTTTACTTTTTATTGAGTGAGTTATATATATTTTGTTGCACATTGAGTGGGCCATTCACTGGACCTCATTCCTGATTGTTTTATGCTCTATCTACTGGCGCAGTGGGGGCAGTTTTGAATTAAGGGCGGCTTAATATTCAGATTACCCATTTTTATATTTAGTCCATATACGGTTAAGTGTTCATTTGGTGTCTCAATTGTGTAGTCAGTTTTTGTGGGGAGAAATTTCGGTTTTCTAGTGAAGAAATCTTGGTTTGTGCTGGTTTTGGCAGCATCAGTGACTGAAATTCAATTGTTAATGCTGCCATTTTGTTGTAGTGTAAATCTCATCTACCATTTTGTCGTAGACCGATTTTCATTGGCCATTTTTTTGTATTTCAATTGTTACAACTACCATTAGTTTCTGCAGAATTTTTGTTCTGTGTAAAATTACTCTGCATTTGGGGAAGTTTCAGCATTTAATGAAATTAAGTGATCTTTTTTCAAGAATTTCAGTTTTTGGCTTTTGTTGCGCTGCCGTTGTGCAATTTTCTCGAGTGAAATGGTCTGACTGCCCAGAAGATACGGTATTCGAAAGGGATTTCCTCCCATTTACAATATGGGGGATTTATTTCACCCTTTCCTGGACAAAGGGGTGTTTATATTTCCTATATTATGCTATAGTCATATTATGCTAAGTCAGGAGGGGGTATGTGTTGCCATAACTATTTTTTGTGTCTTGATAGACATAATATGAAGTTAGATTTTTTTTTGAGACCATATGTTTTCAGGGAAACCAGGCTTCCCCGCCCCTCCCCCTTCCTGTCCATTAATATGTAAATAAACCAGTTGGATAGGTTTTTTAGAGCTGAGAAGAGAACAGCAAGTGCTCTGCAGGATGTGATTTATGCAACAGGAAGTTCTCTGCAGGAAGTTGGTGGGAGGGGCATGGGGTCTTTGGAAACAAGCATGTGGACACAACTGGACTTGTGTTTGGAAGGACAATGAAAATCACTTTGAGTTTTAAAGTTAATTCCAGTTGTTTTGCAGAGTTTTATACTGTAATTCAGTTTTAGGTAGACAGTCAACATTCTGTGAGTAGACAGTATAAGGCATCCCCATTGTTGTTGTAACATCTAGATACAGATAGAAAGAAGCCACGTTTTAATTTTGAATAGCGAAGGATTTCATTGTGCTTTGTAGTTGTCTGGCAAACACATTTAGAGGGCTGCCGATAACCCGCTGTATAGCATGTAAAAGTGAGGAGTCGTTTCTAGCAGCCCGGTCAGGCCGTGTATATTAATTGGAATTCCGGGGGGCAGTTATAGTGATAAAGGTGCCAACAATAACCGCTTTAAAAAGTAAAGCGCAAGGGTTCTCTGGATGCAGAGTCCACCAACAAAGCGATTTGAATCGCCATGGGTAATGTTGTCCATGCGTGGGAGGAAAAAATGAGGCTCCACACCAGTCAGACAGCTGCACAGCACATGAGGTCTGGTTTTGGGGCATGAGACCCCTTAAAGATTGGCATATATGGTCAGAGGGTACAGCAAAGTATATGTCTTTGGAAGGTGCTTTTGATGTCTGGAGGTACGAGACTCCAGAATAAAAATACCTTGGAAGTAGCTCAGCTGTGGCTTCACAAATCTGTAATGATGAGTGGATTGGATGTGTAGTACACGCTTGTGTGGTTAAAATTCTCCCGCCTGTTTTTCAACTTTGTGTGGCTGACCCATGCAAGGTTTTTGATCTGCTCTCGTGTTTTTCCTATTGTATTTTTTTCTGTTGTTGAAAGAGTTAAGGCAGCATTCCGTCTGGTTGTTTTTTTATTTTTGTTTTGGAAACTATGAAATATCTCCCTCACATTTGTATCTAAATGTTTGTCTCATGTTTTAGTCTTCTCATTGTTTGTATGTAGTAATATGTTAGAACCCACCCCGGCAGCCCTCCTACTTGTTGTGGCCATTGTATTTTTGTAGGAATGTGAAACTAGGAGTTACAGAGGGTTTTGTTGTTGTCGGTTATAACGAATGTCAGTGACAATTTTTACCAATGTACAGGAATGTTGTATTGTTTGCCTTTCTTTGCAGGTTAAAGATGAAGGCTAGTGTAATAACTCTTGTTTATAAGTATCTTTTTCAGGTCATAGCTGTACACATGCATAAATACACACGCCTAATGCCCTGTACACATGACCGTTTTTCCAGTCGGAATAAACTCAGAAGGTTTTACACACGGTAACACCAAATTCCGACCGTCCTGAACGTGGTGACGTACAACACGTATGACGGGAGTTCAATAGCCAATGCGCCACCCTTTGGGCTCCTTCTGCTAATCTTGTGTTTATCTCATGTTAGTAGAAGTTTGCTGAGAGACGATTCGCGCTTTTCAGCTTTTGTGCTTTTCAGTCCATTACTGCTCTTCAGTTTGTGCTTGTGGGGTTTGTATCTGTTCTTCAGTGCGTGTAGTCAGTTTGTATCTGTTTTACAGTGTGTTCTTGTTCGCTCGTTTCTGATTTTCAGCTCGCTCTTCACAGGCCTTGCTGTGCTTCAGTGCGTTCTGTTTGTTCGTTCTGAGCAGCCGACCGTTTTGAAGCCAGGTTGCGGGGACATACTCATCGTAGAGTTTGTGCTTGGTGTTGGGGTTCATACTTGTACCCAAGCCCAGTCCATGAACAGGGTGGGGAGGAGTTCATGGACCAAGAATTGATTACTCCAGCGTGACCAATTCTCTCATATGCCTTTGCTGCGTGAGATCCAGGAGAATAACCCTAATGATTTCAGGAACTTTCTCCGGATGATGGACCCAGTTTTTCACTGTCTGTTGGCTTTGCTGACCCCTTATATTATAAAGCAGGACACCTGCATTCAGCAAGCCATCACTCCGGAGCAGAGGCTCGTCGCCAAGTTGCGGTACTTGGCGACGGGAGGAGTCTACAGGACCTGAAGTTCTCTAAAGGCATCTCCCCCCAGGCTCTCGGAATCATTATTTCAGAGACCTGTTCTACCATCATTCAGGTCCTGCAGAAGGACTATATTAGGGTAAGTTTTCTCCTTTAACATCACATTCTATGTATTTCATATTTGCTAATGTATTGTATTTCATTCATCATTCCCTAATTACCATGATTGTAATATGCTGTGAATGTCCTCTTTATCCTCATGCATGCTTTAAGTTTTTAATGCTCCTTTTTTGTCCTTCATGCATATTTGCCTTCACTAACCTCCCCAGCATGCTATCCTGGGCCAATATACACCTAGCCTAGTCACTTAACAATGTATTTTGTCAGCTCCATATTAGTGCTTTACCCTAAACACTCCTTAAAATGTGTCCAAATGTTACTGTTGTCCTTAAATTCAGGCAGAGTGCCTGATGCTTTTTTTTTGCTCCCAAACTCAGCTCGAACCCTCCCCCCTAACATTTTTACAATGGGCCATCAGAGGGGGTGAGGAATCTGATATTTTTGTCTTTAAATACTCCTTAAAATGTTATACTGATGTTCGCCAAGAATGTTTTTGTGTAATCTGCTTGCAATGTTATGTGTAAAAGTACTAACATTTTTTTTGGTTTGACTCTACAGTTTCCTTCAACGCCACAGGATTGGCAGACTGTGGCCTACCATTTTGCCGACTGTTGGGACTTTCCCAACCATGGAGGGGCTATACATGGGAAGCACATCCACATCGTGCCACCACTACATTCCGGTTATGACTGTTTCTGACAACAATACATATGTCAGACTACAAAATTAACCACATCATATTATCCTGCTGCATATTGCACAATTTTTTACAGAAAAATGCCCAAAATTATCTTGCCTCAGTTGAGCCTGAGGCTGGACTTCCTGCTAATCCCCTGATGGGCCTGGATACTGGCCGTCCTGGCTTGGCACCCCAAAGCGCCCGTGAAGTTCGCCAGAAATATGTCAATTATTTTACAAGTAGGGGGGCCATTGCTATGCCAGACAATATCTAAATAATTTTTTAATTAAAAAAAATTATCTGATAAAATCTAGAAATCTAGAATTACCATGATTGTAATATGCTGTGAATGTCCTCTTTATCTTCATGCATGCTTTAAGTTTTTAATGCTCCTTTTTTGTCCTTCATGCATATTTGCCTTCACTAACCTCCCCAGCATGCTGTCCTGGGCCAATATACACCTAGCCTAGTCACTTAACAATGTATTTTGTCAGCTCCATATTAGTGCTTTACCCTAAACACTCCTTAAAATGTGTCCAAATGTTACTGTTGTCCTTAAATTCAGGCAGAGTGCCAGATGCTTTTTTTTTGCTCCCAAACTCAGCTCGAACCCTCCCCCCCTAACATTTTTACAATGGGCCATCAGAGGGGGTGAGGAATCTGATATTTTTGTCTTTAAATACTCCTTAAAATGTTATACTGATGTTCGCCAAGAATGTTTTTGTGTAATCTGCTTGCAATGTTATGTGTAAAAGTACTAAAATTTTTTTTTGGTTTGACTCTACAGTTTCCTTCAACGCCACAGGATTGGCAGACTGTGGCCTACCATTTTGCCGACTTTGGGACTTTCCCAACCATGGAAGGGCTATACATGGGAAGCACATCCACACCGTGCCACCACTACATTTGGGGTCTTACTATTACAATTATAATGATTTTAATAGTATAGTGTTGATGGCGGTGGTGTCGGCACAATATGAGTTCCTCTATGTGGATGTGGGGAAGAATGGCCGGATGTCAGATGGAGGAGTCTTCGCCCAGACCAAGTTCTACCAACATCTCCAGACTGGTGGCCTGGCATTGCCACTTGCTGCGGACAATGTTGAAGGACTCTCGTTCATCTTTATTGCTGATGAAGCATTCGGTCTGGGCGAGCACCTGATGAGGCCATTCCCCCAGAGGACCCTCACCCCGGAGAGGAGGGTTTATAACTACCAGCTGGCCAGAGCCAGAGAATGCCTTCGGGATAATGGCTAGCTGGTTATGCCTGTTTCTGACAACAATACATATGGCAGACTACAAAATTAACCACATCATATTATCCTGCTGCATATTGCACAATTTTTTACGGAAAAATGCCCAAAATTATCTTGCCTCAGTTGAGCCTGAGGCTGGACTTCCTGCTAATCCCCTGATGGGCCTGGATACTGGCCGTCCTGGCTTGGCACCCCAAAGCGCCCGTGAAGTTTGCCAGAAATATGTCAATTATTTTACAAGTAGGGGGGCTATTGCTATGCCAGACAATATCTAAATAATTTTTTAATAAAAAAAAATTATCTGATAAAATCTAGAATTTTCTTTATTGCTTGTGGTTCTTTTTAGCTGTCTCCTAGGTTCTCCTAATGCACTTGTAGTGCCAAGTGGGTTTTCCTTTAGTAAATAAGCTCCATTGTCACTGTAAACACAAATTACTTCCAAAACTGGTATTGAGCATTGAAAGAAGAAGCCACACAAGTTGATTATCAAACGTTTTACTCTGTGCACATTCACATGTGCGTTATCAAATTTTGGTGTTTAAAATTTTTTTTTTTCTCAAGTTTTTTACAATTTTTTTTTGGTATAAACTGGCATGTTTCAAAACATAGCATACACAACTATGGAACTTACAAAGTTCAACGTATACAAACTGAAGGCAATATCAGACATTATAGTGTCAAAAATGTGTTGATATTGCAGATGGGGTGATGTCACCCCTGTAAAAGCCAAATTTTGAAGATGCACACAATTTGGGAGTCAAAATGGGTATTTCTCTCCTGATCCCATGCCTAAAGTCAATATGTGCTATCTCCCATCATGGGGGATCAATGGACGTGTTTTGGGGGTGCAACCCCTTCCTCTCACCTACTAGAGTTATGAGGAAGGGGTTGCACCCACAAAACGCGTACATTGATATCCCCTGATGGCAGATAGCACATGTTGACACACAGTGTGCATATTCAAAATTTGGCTTTTAAAATGTACAAAAAATATTTTCGTTTAGTCCAAAACAATTAAAATGGTGGCATTTGGAAGATATTTAGATTCTCCCCAACACATCAATCATGTTCTTCATTTGTTGTTCAAGAACATTGAGTTTATGCCTTATGATGTCTATTGCACGATTCCACACCATGATGTCCTGGATTAGGATTTGTGCACTGTCATTTGTGAAATGTTAAGCTTGCTCTTCCACAACCAACACATCACCTAAAAAATTTGAGTAAAAACATGTATTATAAATATGCAGGCATACATATATTACCTGAAGCTGGGGTGTCAGACACTGACCTGTTGTGGTGACAATTTTGCCCACTTCCACCACCTCTCTTTCCTCCAGATCCTCGGGTGTGGTGTTGTGCTTAGTTCCCCTTCTTTCTGAGGTGTGGGGTTCCTGGTGTCCTCTGAGTGGTGTCCTCAGAGTCTTTTCTCCCCTATGAGAATGAAACAAAAGGTATACTTAGCACACAGATATTTGAGTCCAGAAATAGGAATATGAAACATTGCTGGGAAGTGGGGTACAATTGTTTGTTTTGGGCAGAGTTCCAAGCTGAAGACATGATTTTTTACCTTACCAAAACTGGAATACTTACCATTTTTGTGACAATTTTCACACATGGAGACATACCAAGTATCCACTGGAGTACCTGTGTGGGACACCTTAAAAAGGTTGTTCTTGTGTCCCACACTAGTGCTCCTGAGTCCAGATGTGTAAACTGCTCAGTGGCCTCTCCTTACATTACACTGAATCAAGCTTGCATTTCATTCTAGTTACAAACACATCTAGACAACAATGTACAAAACTTATTTTTATACAAATAGGCATGACCAAATGTATTTAACCTGTATCTGCCCAAAACATTGTACGGTATTTATTGAGTGAAAAATGTTTCCTACGACCGATTACTGTGCCCATGAACATGAAAGTCACCATTTTAAACTGTACGACAGTAAAGAAAAGCACATGGAGGAGCATGCAAGTATATTAATAATGATAGGAACACACAACAAGAACTTCCTTTTTAGAAGCACTCTCTTGATTCTTCTATACTTATCCTGCTCCCTCAGTTTCAGGTCTGGCCAGCGTTTCCTCAATTGCTCCTTGGATCGTCGTACCCCAAAATGCCTGTGCAGACTCTTCACAACTTTAGTCATGATCTTGGCCTTTCTCTCATTAGGGTTGGTGTCCTTTCTTCCCATCATAGTCGTTCCTCCTCAAGATGACCACCATCTCCACCATCTCTATAAAGGCCATATTTGAGGCCTTAAATCTTCTCCTCCAGGATCGGGACGTTTCTGGCTCTGGGCTTTCCTCCTCCTCATCACTAGAATTAACACACACCTGCTGTGTCTCCGCCATATCGCTCCTACTGCGCGCTGAAAGAGACTGGGCAGGGAATATTCTAGAAAAAATGTCAAGGGCGGGCGACGCAGACGGAGTTTCACGCATGTGCAGTGTATATCAAGCTAACATGCATGTGTCGTACGTACAATCTGTGTGTGGAGGAAGGAGGAACGGAAGTGGCGAGCGTCCTAAACGAAGGTAAAAATGTTACTTGGGCCACCAGTGGCCTATACTGCTTCAAGATTGAGGCCTATATTGGGATAAGATTATGAGAGTTTAGGCTGACATTAGTGTGTTTGTCTTGTGTATTGTCTTACAGCCAATATGAATCACTTTAAGGACCCAGAATTCATGGCCAGTTTCATAGACAGGTACAGGGAGATGAGGAATTTGTGGGAGATGAAACACAGCTTATATTATAATAAATAAGCTAGGAGGTCAACGCTGGAGAAACTTCTGGAATTTGTGAAGACTCGGGTCCTCGATGCAACCATCATGTTCTTGGAAAAGAAAATTGGGATCTTGAGGAATATGTATAAGAAGGAGAATAATAAGATCCAGAAATCACTCAGATCAGGAGCAGCGCAAGTGTACCCAGGCTGTGGTACTGCGGTTTCTGGATGACCAGACTGAAGCCAGGGAATCACTTTCTACCTTTCCCTGCAGCCTTCCCTCCACCCTTCCCTCAACCCCAGCAGAGGCTGACGAGGAACAACCTGGGCCTTCCATCCTGGAAGAAGTGGATGCGCCCAGCTGGAGTCAGGTATAATATTTTTAGACATATTTATTGTCCTAATATTAATGATGTTAACTAGATGTTATAATTGATAACAAATTAATGATTTAAAAAAAAGTGATTTACATATCAATAGACAGTAGTGGCCAAAAATGTTTGGGACAAGAATGAAAAATGCTGGGCTCAGAATGATAGTTTTTTCTATTTATTACCATTCAATTTGCAAGTCATGAGCTGAAAATTGTGTGATTGATGAACCAAAAACTAAAACTATGTCCCTTTTTTATACACAGGATGAGCTCAGCCAGGAGGAGGGTCTAGAAAGTGGCAGGCAGGAGGAGGCCATGTCCAGTGTCAACCAGGAGGTGACCGTGCCCAGTGTCAGCCAGGAGGTGGCCATGCCCAGTGTCAGCCAGGAGGTGGGCGGGCCCAGTTTCAGCCAGGAAGTGGGCGGGCCTAGTGTCAGCCAGGAGGTGGGTGGGCCCAGTGGCTTCACCCAATCACAGGTCCCCTCCGCCTTACAACAAAAAGGCCCAGGAAGGGGACGATCATGGAGGAGGCAGCACTGGGCCTCATTAGGGAAGCAAGTGATGTCCTCAGAAGCCCCCCCGACGCTGAAGAGGCCTATGGCTGCTATCTAGCCACTACAGTAGGTGACCGCGATATTGTGTCAATCTCGCTGCATTTCTCGGCGAGATTTGACACCTGTGAGCCCCGTCGCAGGAGCCAGCGCCGAGATGGCTCACTCATCGGGAAAGGAAAACTTTGTTTTCCTTTCACGATGAATGACAGGCAGTGTTGACAGCTGTCTGGTATGAATCATGAGGGGGAACGCCGCGCCAAATTTTAAATGAAAAAACTGGCGTGGGTTCCCCCCCAGGGGCATACAAGGCCCTTAGGTCTGGTATGGATTGTAAGGGGAACCCCCTACGCCGGAAAATCGGTGTAGAGGTCCCCCCAAAATCCATACCAGACCCTTATCTGAGCACTCAGCCCGGCCGGTCAGGAAAGGGGGTGGGGACGAGCGAGCGCCCCCCCTCCTTAGCCGTACCAGGCCGCATGCCCTCAACATGAGGGGTGGGTGCTTTGGGGGAGGGGGCACCCTGCGGGCCCCCCCACCCTAAAGCACCTTGTCCCCATGTTGATGAGGACAAGGGCCTCTTCCCGACAACCCTGGCCGTTGGTTGTCGGGGTCTGCGGGCGGGGGGCTTATCGGAATCCAGGAGCCCCCTTTAATAAGGAGGCCCCCAGATCCCGGCCCCCCACCCTGTGTGAATGAGTATGGGGTACATGGTACCCCTACCCATTCACCTAGGGAAAAGTGTCAATAAAAAAAAAACACAGTACACAGGTTTTAAGAGTAATTTATTAGGCAATGAAATGGTCAGTTCTGTACTGGATGCTGGAGTGAACAGTCACAAGTTCAATAGACATCTGAGATGTGGAGGAGGAGCTAGGACCCGGACTGGCCCAGGACCCCAGCTAGGACTATAGCTATACACATCCAGCTGCCATAAGGATCTCGCAGAGCCGGCAAGCGTGGACATAGTAACGCGATTGAGACCCAGGATGCTATGGTTAAGCAATTCATTATGCGGTTGACCTAGCACCGCTAGGTAAGGGGCCATTACCCACACTAGCGCATGCTGCACGAAGAGGACACAGAGTGTTTTTGCATCCCATCACCTCACTGTCATCTATTGTCGTTTACTGAGCACTGTTTTTTGTGCACCATTGATAAGACTTGTTTTTTGCACGCATTTGCTTGATTCACTGATATGACATATATTATTTTTGGACACTAGCATTTGGATTGGGTCATTATATTATCTATTTGACCATCCACACTGGATTTTATACTATACTCATTTCACCACTAGGATTTGGTGATCATATCATTTTCCCACTGGATTTATTTATTTCTATTCACTTTATGATTTGTTATTTATCTGTCTGAATAATTGTATTCATGTCACTTGAGCACTAGTATTTTTATTTGTTTTGTATGACCTATTGCTTTATTTATTGGATGGTTGTAGATATATGTTTTATTGTTCACATGGAGTAACCCTTACCACTTCCTTGGATTATTATATATATTTTTTCACATCCCACTAGGTTTTTAGTAATAACACTAACCTATGTGATTTTAATATATTCATGCGATTTCATTTTTATCTCATTCGATTTCACTGATGCTTTTCTTATATCACATGGCTTTAGCACATAGTAAGTGACCATACATAGAGATCTCTAGCTATTTTCCTGGTTAGCGCAGCACCCCCCCCAATTTTAATTTATTAGACAGCTCCGGGGTCTTCTTCCGACTTCGGGGGGTCTCCTTCCGACTTCTCCCGGTGTTTGGCCTCTTCTCCTGGTGTTCGGCCTCTTCTCCTGGTGTTCCGCCTCTTCTCCCGGTGTTCCGCCTCTTCCCCCGGGCCCCGCCGCTATATTCTTCCAGCTCATTTGCCAGCAAGGGGCCCGGTCTGCTGCCGCTGTCTTGTCGCCGCTGTATTGACACTTTTCGATAGATGAATGGGTAGGGGTACCATGTACCCCATACTCATTCACACAGGGTGGGGGGCCGGGATCTGGGGGCCCCCTTATTAAACGCGGATGCCGGATTCTGATAAGACCCCCGCCCACAGACCCCGAAAACCAACGGCCAGGGTTGACGGGAAGAGGCCCTTGTCCTCATCAACATGGGGACAAGGTGCTTTGGGGTGGGGGGGCCCGCAGGGTGCCCCCCTCCTCCAAAGCACCCACCCCCCCATGTTGAGGGCATGCGGCCTGGTACGGCTCAGGAAGGGGGGGCGCTCGCTCATCCCCACCCCCTTTCCTGACCGGCCAGGCTGTGTGCTTGGATAAGGGTCTGGTATGGATTTTGGGGGGACCCCCACGCCGATTTTCTGGCGTAGGGGGTTCCCCTTACAATCCATACCAGACCTAAGGGCCTGGTATGCCCCTGGGGGAACCCACGCCGGTTTTTTCATTTAAAATTTGACAGCTGTCAGCACTGCCTGTCATTCATCGCGAAAGGAAAACAACGTTTTCCTTTCCCGATGAGTGAGCCAGCACGACATGCACAGTACCCTGTCGCCGAGAACCAGCGCGATGGTATAGCGCTGGAAACACAATCTCGCGGTCAGGTGCTGTATATTGCAAAAATTGGAGGAGGGCCAATGCTTCCTCTGTGAGGGAATTTTTGCCCAGGCCCTTCAGAAGGGGTTGAGGGGACAGCTGACTGAGAACAGCCACGTATGTGAGCTCGCCCATCCTCCTCCTCCTGCCACAAGTCCACCACCAGAGCCACAGCCTCCAAGGAAGGCTGCAGGGAAGGCTGCAAGGAAGGCTGCAGGGAAGTGTGGAGGGAAGGCTGCAGTGAAGTAAAGAAAGTGATGACCTGGGTTCAGTCTGGTCTGGCAGAAGATGCAGGCTGGTGTAGTACCACAGCTGCTGGTCCTGACTTCTGGGAGTACTGGACCAGATTGGGCTCCAAATGATATGGACTCCTCAAGCTAACAATTTTATTTTCCACAGACTTAATGTCTGCCCTGTGGCCAAAAGGTTTCACAAATCCCAAAAGTTTCTCCAGCGTTGCCTTCCTCTCTATTTTGTTACCCAGAATAAATGGAGATTTTATTTTTCACAAATACTTGCCTATGTGTTTTTCTACAAAAAGGACAGTTTGTTTGTGAGTAGGCAGGTACATTTAAAAAATGCAATGTCAAATTAACAAGGGACAACGACCAACCTCCTTGCAGTTAAAAAATACAAGATAATAATGTTATTGTGGAAACTTGACACACAAAAAATTTTTTATGTGGTTGGGTCACATTCGGGTCTAAATGTAAAGGGCAGTACAGTGCACTTTCACATTTTGCTTGCACATTGATATAAGGTAATGCATTGTCCATTATCAATATATTTCATCTCACACCATGTTTTATCACGCTTTTTGCGGGCACCCTCACCTATATTCAGTTTTTTATTTTCTATCTTCACATTTCTGCTCACTTATTTATATTTGAGTCACCTACTTGGTATACACGCTCTATTCATTTCTCCTTGTTACACAGCACATACAATATATTATATATGCTGCACACATAGTCTCTTATTATCTCTTCAAGTCCCAGCACACAAACAATCCCATGCCTTTTATTCACTTCTAATTTCATCTGATCAATTCTTTTGAATTTGATCACCACCACTTGGTTTCCTCGTTTTGAACTTTCACCTTGGTATTTCTGTCACCCATATGCACGATCTACTTATTTTTCAATACATATATATATTTAATACTATTTAAATACAGTCTGTATATGAGGTATGTGTATAGACTGATATTCTCACTTCTCTACCTTTTACTTTTTTACCTTCTCACTCAATTAACTATATACTTCTTAATACAATGTTTTTGATATATATTACAAGTATGTTTCTCAGAAATGCTCTTTTTGGGCTTCTGCTGCAGGTGTTTGCCTTCCCCCCCCCGACCGTCTGTGTGGTCCAGGTAGGGGGTGATCTTCAGTGTGACCTCTTGTAAGCCACATCACTGGCTTTTGCCCCGGCTCCGGTGGCTGCGTTGGTGGAGGCGTTATAGGACCTCTCGGGGGGAGTGAGCAGGCATTTTTGATTTTAAGGGGCCTCTCCTATAGGAAGTTTTTCGCTTATGGGACACGCACTATTGGGTAACTATGCTATATGGAATATGATATGTTTCTTTTGGTATATGCAACCAAGCTTTTATAAGTATTCTCATTGTATATTTTTCAACAGACAGACCTCTGAAGAAGACCTTGAAATATATAGGTTGAAACGCGTCAGGTCCTTTTTTTCAATATTGATAATATCTATATGATGTTGTTATGGAAAATTATGTCTGTATAAATGCGTGTCTGCTTCTACTAGTTTTGTAAACACTCTATATCAGAGCTCATTTTTAACAATCCTTGTGTAAATATATTCTTTGAATAATAAACATTTTCTTTTTATACAACATTGGTCTAATATTTCAAACGCCGCTGCCTAAAAACCCCACCTGGGGAAATCCTTTTCCTATTTTTTGCCTTCATAATAGGGGTGAGCAGCAATTTCTTTTCCCCTCCCCCAACTGTGTCTCCTTCTTGCCAGAACATGTTCTCTATCTAAGTCCGTCTAAATTTTCGACGGAAAAAGTCCGATGGGGCATACACACGGTCAGAATATACGCTGAAAAGCTCCCATCGGACTCTTTCTGTCGGAAATTCGGATTGTGTGTACGCGGCATAAGAGAAAGTAAAAGTATAATGGGCTTCTGTTTCATCGTTTTTTTCTGCACCATTCCAAACCCTGCGTCTCTTCCTCCTATTTGTAATGAGGAAGAAAATGGGGGGGTGATAATGGTAAGAATTACAATTTTGCAAACTAACAATACTAACCTCTCTAATTCTAACCAAGTTTGTGACCTAGTAGGACGACATGTTCCACGACTGTCTTTCTGTGATGGAATTTGAATCAGCAACCAGCAGTTGGTGAAGGAGGCTCCCATCCCAGATGCTAAGAACCTTTTTGTCAATGGTCCAAGGTATTACACCCCAGATGGTAAGCCACACACAGGTTATGCAGTGACCACAGTCATTGAGTTCCCACATGTCTGAGTTATCTCCATCTGAGGTTTGTTTGGAGGTCAACCAAAAACAGCAGCTGTTAACATTCTCAGCTGATGGGATGGGTGCAGTCACTGTATTGTGAACTTCAAAAAGTTCTACCACAGGGTTCATGAGTCCTTCCTGGACCCTGACACAATAATAGGTTTACATTCTTTCCAACCAGGTGGCTGGGTCGTTGTAAGGAAGCTTGAGGGACAAGGCAACTGTATCTACACCAGCCACTGCAAGAAGCTGCTCAACCACACCAAAGAATGACAAGTATCTTTTTGTTTATTTTTTTAGCTTAGTGTATTCTCCAACTAGCTAAGAAAGCGAACAGGACCAATTGCTGGGTCTACTCTAAAGCCCCATACACACTATTTTCTGCTGATTTTTGTCTTCAGATTTACCAAAACCATATAATATGAGGTCAAACCTTAGGAGTTTCAATTTGTATGCAATCAGGCAGGCCCTTGCACTACACCGTTTTGGCAAATCTGAAGACAAAAATCAGCAGAAAATCTGATAGTGTGTATGGGGCTTTAATCTCCACTGAGCTTTAGTACCCCAGTGATGACAGCGGTATATGCTATATATGATCATATTGGTATGAGGAATTTTGAAAATCTAGTAAAAACCCCAAACAGACAATTGTCCATAGAACTTAATGATACATTTCTAGAGGGTAAAATTTGTTATAGTTTTGACAATAGCTCTGGTTCTTGCCAGTTTGGGTATCGAGACAACTAGGTAGACCAGAAGTGTGCTTCAACTTTAGTTTGGTAAAGGGGATAATTTTCTGGGAACCACAACCCGTAGGGAAAATATAAAAGTTTATCTTACCAATAAAACCCCCCCGGCCTTTGTAATAACACCTCTAGACCAGATTACATCTGTTGGAAGGAAGGATGTGATGTTCAGACCAAGGGAGAAATCCCCCAGTCCATTCTGTTACTATTCAGAGCCCGTAACCATCAGAGAAATTCCTCTTGGGCGGCTATAACAGGTCCCTACTACTTCATATGCGGTTCTACAGCTTATAAGGTAATTTCCCCTAATGCAAGAGGTTCATGCGTCCTGGTGAAACTCGTCCAAACATCTTATGTCGCGGCCAATCGTGAGGATCTGATGGCGCAAAAGAAGGTAAGAATGGTAGGAAGAGCTAGAAGGAAATTGTTCACCAACCCCAACTAGGTCTGGGCATGGTTTCCTGGCTGAACTGGGAGGGGGATTGAACTTATGAAACAATTGAACAATTTCTCATCCATTGTGGATGGGATGTTCAATGAAACCATTGAAGCTGCCAGAGAGATCCTTGATTATCTGTTGGCATCCAAGGGGGATTTCTGTGAATTCATAGGAAAAGATTGTTGTACCTGGATCAAAAATACTAGTGACAAAGTTCAGGCCCATATGGATAAGGCTAGATCCCTTCAAGGCAAAGCAAGAGCGATGGCTAGTTAAGGTTGGAATCCTTGTGAGGGTGTGGGAATCTTTTAGGATTTTATATTTTTCATCGGGTCATGGTTGAAGGAAGTAGGGGTATATATACTCATGTTATTTTTGTTTCTATTCCCTCTATATGCCGTGATGAGGTGCTACTCTTGCCTGATTGGACGAGTGAACAGAGTCCGAGCAGATGACCACATCTTCCTCTGTTGTGAAAATTTTTATTAATGTTTGTTGTCAGATGTCCCCCAGTGTCTGTTTTGCTGTAATACGCTCATGTGAGGGTATTCGCACATACAGACTTTGGTGGAAGACCATTGGCTGCGGAAACCTTCCCATGGACACGGCAGATCTGTTTGCTCTTTTAAAGTTGTTTGTTTATGCTTCACCAAGAGACTGGCCACTCCATGGCAACCGCATTTAAACTCCTAAGAAAGCAGATCTGCGTACATGGGAACCATAGCATAACCATACAAAATTATGGCCCACTGAGCCTTGATAGAGTATGGCTCACGTCATTGGTAGCAGTGGGAGTGTGCATACGATCGTGTTCAGAACCATGTGCTTGCCGCATGGTTTTGCACACGTCCATCTGCACACATCACTACTGCATTTCTATTTGAATATATACATGTGTGTGATTGGTTCTTTTGAATGAATACAAGTGTCTCTTCTCTTGAGGATTCTCCTGAGCTCAACGTGATACCAGTGTCTGTTTGTGTTACTGAGAGACATACAAGCGCGCTTTCCCGAGATTATTTGAGAGAGCTATATTTGTGCTTTTAAGCACAAAGAAATCATATGCTTATAGGGAGAAGCTTACATTTTCTCGGACACCTCACTGAGATGAGGTGCCCTGAAGCCCAACCCATGTACAAGACACAGAGGATCCCAACTGGTCTTCATGTCCTCCTTTAAGTCATTCCTCCTGAAGAACAGAGTCTACAAATCAAAGCCGTGTTTTTCTTTTTATGGACTCACATGGACTGTAAAGACCGATTCATTTCCAGGTGTAAGAAGAAAATCAAGATTCATCTAGGGCAGTGGTTCTCAACTCCAGTCCTCAGGACCCACCAACAGGCCAGGTTTGCAAGATAGCTGAAATACATCACAGGTGATATCACTTGCTGCTCAGTGATTGCAGTATTCTAGTCTGCATCTCCCCAAGGTAATACTTAAAATCTGACCTGTTGGTGGGTCCCGAGGACTGGAGTTGAGAACCACTGATCTAGGGACACATGGAAGCACATGACAAAAGAGGCAGGACTGTTGTGAAAATTTTATTAAGATGTATTCAATATGTATTGTCACAGTGTCTCCCAGTGTTAGTTCTGCTGTGGCCCGCTCTAAAGAGTGAACCAGGGCAGACTGACACCGGTGGAGGCCCGTTGGTAGTGAAAAGCTTCCTGAATATGTGGAGAAGTGTTTGCAGAGTGAGGATATGTCCGCCAGCGAAGGGCCCCTGTGCAATGTGCAGACGTTTGTCTGGGGGGAATGTGTTCACTCTGCAAAACATTATCGGTCTGATACCTATCTGTCATTTTGTGTAGGGATGTACACTCATGTCTTTCTATGTGTCTAATCAGCACATGGAGAGACCATGACAGACTGATTCATTTCCAGGTAGACTGATTCATTTCCAGGTGTAAGAAGATGATCAAGATTCATTGAAGGACACATGGGAGCATATGACAAAAGGGGCGGGACTATTGTGAAAATTTTATTAAGATGTATTCAATATGTATTGTCACAGTATCTCCCAGTGTTAGTTCTGATGTGGCCCACTCCAAAGAGTGAACCAGGGCAGACTGACACCGGTGGAGGCCCGTTGGTAGTGAAAAGCTTCCTGAATATGTGAAGAAGTGTTTGCAGAGTGAGTATATGTCCGCCAGCGAAGGGCCCCTGTGCAATGCGCAGATGTTTGTCTGGGTAGAATGTGTTCACTCTGCAAAAACATTATCGGTCTGATACCTATCTGTCATTTTGTGTAGGGATGTACACTCATGTCTTTCTATGTGTCTAATCAGTACATGGAGGGACCATGACAGACTGATTCATTTCCAGGTGAAAGATGAAGATCAAGATTCATCGAAGGACACATGGAAGCATATGACAAAAGGGGTGGGACTGTTGTGAAAATTTTATTAAGATGTATTCAAAATGTATTGTCACAGTGCCTCCCAGCATCAGCTCTGCTGCGGCCCGCTCTAAAGAGCGGGCCGGGGCAGACTGACACTGGTGGAGGCCCATTGGTAGTGAAAAGCTTCCTGAAGATGTGGAGAAGTGTTTGCAGAGTGAGGATATGTCTTCCAGCAAAGGGCCCCTGTGCAATGCGCAGACGTGTAGGGATGTACACTTATGTCTTTCTATGTGTCTAATCAGCACATGGAGGGACCATGACATGCCCCTGCAGATAGTCTCCTATCTGCAGGAATGTTAGAATAATCCAGCTATGCGTTGTTCTCCGATCAATGCAGAATAAGGATTCGTGCAAATGGTAAAAATGGGAGTGTTTGCGTGCGTTTGTCGGGCAGCATGCATGATTTCTTAGACCAAACCTGTGGCTTTTTTTGTCTAACTGAAGAACAAAGCTTACAGATACAAAGGGCAGAACATAATACACACCGCCCTGCACAGACATGCCCATACACTCCCCTAGTCATTGTTCATTGGTTGAGAATTGTATAACTCCTCCTGTTTGATGGGTGCACTCAGATGCATTATACAAAAGAGCTAAAAAGTGCACTTATTAGCACAGGAGACACCGATTACACATAACGTATAGTGGATTATCCACGTCAAAGAGGAAAGCAGAGGGACTGGCAGGAACACCAGGGATTTCACACAAAGGAAGATACACAATGAGAACAGGATACATTTTTCATACGAGTACATGGTACAGCAGGCGCATATCAGGAATATGAAATGTTGGGTTACCATATTCTTTAAACAAATGGCACAACTTGTTTTTCTACAGCTCCTGATTGTTGGGCTTACATTCTGGGCACTAGATCCAAAACACCAGAAGATAATTCCAAGAATCTACCAAAGGGACATGGTAAGTTCAAGCCACCTGGATTGCTTTCTTATTCAAGCAAATAAAACTATTAAGTAGAGTGCTGGGACCCAGTGGGACTTGTCAATAATGGTTACTGAATAATTTCCTCAAGTTTACAATGTTCTGTGGACCTGAAATATGCAGATTTCTGTTTATTTTGACCTGTACTCATTCCTTCAGGAACATTGGCGTCAAAAGGGTTAAGCAATGGCTTTGGGGTGGGGGGGGTGGGGGGGTTGGTGAGGTGTAGGGATGAGCTTCGAGTTCGAGTCGAACTCATGATCGACTCGAACATTGGCTGTTCGCAAGTTCGCCAAACACCGAACAATTTGGGGTGTTCGCGGCAAATTCGAATGCCGCGGAACACCCTTTAAAAGTCTATGGGAGAAATCAAAAGTGCTAATTTTAAAGGCTTATATGCAAGTTATTGTCATAAAAAGTGTTTGGGGACCCGGGTCCTGCCCCAGGGGACATGGATCAATGCAAAAAAAAGTTTTAAAAACGGCCGTTTTTTCAGGAGCAGTGATTTTAACCACTTGCCGACCGCCTAACGCAGATATACTGCGGCAGAGTGGCACGGACAGGCAAAATCACGTACCTGTACGTGATCTGCCTTCCGCGGGTGGGGGGTCCGATCGGACCCCCCCCCGGTGCCATAGACGGTCGGCTCTCGTTCGCGGGCGATGGGAGGTGAGGGGGAGGCCATCCATTGATGGCCACCCCCTCCCGATCGCTCCCGGCGAATGAAAATGCTTCCTTTCCCTCTGTAATGTAAACAGAGGGAAAGGAAGTGATGTCATCTCTCCTCGAGTCGGTCTTTTCGTCCGGCGCAGAGGAGAGAAGACATCCAAGTAAGTGCACCAACACTACACTAACAGTAGAACACGCAGGCACACTTTTCACCCCCCTGTCACCCCCCGATCACCCCCTGATCACCCCCCTGTACCCCCTGTCACTCTGACACCAATAGCGGTGTTTTTTTTTTTTTTGCATTGGTGTCAGTTTGTCAGTTATAAGTGTTAGGGCAGTTAGGTTAGCCCCCTTTAGGTCTAGGGTACCCCCCCTTAGGTCCAGGGTACCCCCTAACCCCCCCCTAATAAAAGTTAACCCCTTGATTACCCCCCGTCACCAGTGTTGCTAAGCGATCGTTTTTCTGATCGCTGTATTAGTGACACAGGTGACGCTAGTTTAGGGAGGTGAGTATATAGGTTTGCTGTCAGTGTTTTATAGCGACAGGGACCCCCATATACTACCTGCTAAAGGTTTTAACCCCCTGATTGCCCCCTAGTTAACCCTTTCACCAGCGATCACCGTATAAGTGTTACGGGTGACGCTGGTTAGATAGTTTGTTTTTTGTAGTTTATTATAGTTTATTACAGTTTATTATAGTTTATTATAGTTTTAGGGCACCCGCCGTTTATTACCTTATAAAGGTTTAACCCCCTAATTGCCCGGCGGTGATAGAAGTTAAGTTTTTAGGATCTGATAAGGTCTGCGTCGCCCCAGGCAGCGTCAGGTTAGCGCTAGTACCGCTAAAACCCACGCACGCAGCATACACCTCCCTTAGTGCTATAGTATCTGAACGGATCGATATCTGATCCGATCAGATCTATACTCCCCAGCAGTTTAGGGTTCCCTGAAACACAGTGTTAGCGGGATCAGCCCAGATACCTGCTAGCACCTGCGTTTTGCCTCTGCGCCCAGCCCAGCCCAGCCCACCCAAGTGCAGTATCGATCGATAACTGACACTTACAAAACACTAAGCACACAACTGCAGCGGTCGCAGAGTCAGGCCTGATCCCTGCGATCGCTAACAGTTTTTTGGTAGCGTTTTGATAGTCGCTAACAGTCAGGAGCTTTTTTGCCTGTGAGTCTCACTAGTGTACCCCTAAATTTAGAGGCCAAAATGGCAAATCCAAGGTACACTAGTGAAGAGGCCTACAGGATTCTGAGTATGACAGATAGTGAAGAGGAAGTCACTCATCTGTCAAGTTCAGGCTCAGAATACGAACCTGTAGAGGACAGCGGCTCCATGACAGATAGCTCTGACGACGGAGTTGTGGTCCCTGCTAGGGTCAGGCGTACCAGACCCCGAACTTATGCTGTCCTTGAAGTGCATGAACCGCAGGGCTCTCGTATGGAGCAGAGCAGTACTAGCGCCGCTACTCCTTCTGGTGAACTGGCAAGCACCAGCGGCCTAGTACACCCTGGTCGTACATCCAGCACTGCAGTATCACGTGGTGACGTGGCGAGTCCCATAAGTGCAGTTCAAGCTGGCGAGGTGGCAAGCAGTAGTAGTGTCCCGCTGCCACCAAGAAGACAAAGACAGGCCCGTCGTGCCCATAGTGCCCTTCCTGCTGCATTGGCCAATCCGAATTGGGAACCTTCCACTTCTGCAGCACCCGTACTTCCCCCTTTCACTGGCCAACCCGGAATTCAGGTGGAAACAGTTGACTTTACGCCACTCGATTTTTATTCGCTGTTTTTCACCGAAGATCTCTATAGATCTATTGTGGACCAAAGCAATTTGTACGCTGGTCAACACATCGCCACTATTCCCCAGTCCACCCTTGCCAGAGATTGGAGACCAATTACGGTCTCCGAATTTAAGACCTTTCTGGGCCTTTCCCTCCTCATGGGCATAACCAAAAAGAGTGAGTTGCGGTCATATTGGTCCACTGACCCAATTCACCATATGCCCGTGTTCTCTGCCTCCATGACCAGGGCACGATACGAGCAGATTTTGCGGTTCATGCATTTCAACAACAATGAACTCTGTCGTCCTCGTGGAGACCCTGCATACGATCGGCTCTACAAAATTCGGCCCCTCGTAAACCACTTCAACCAACGTTTTGCAGACTTGTTTACCCCCCATCAAGTTGTCTGCGTTGATGAGTCCCTGATTAAGTTTTCTGGCCGCTTGTCCTTCAAACAGTACCTTCCCAGCAAGCGTGCCAGATACGGGGTCAAGATGTATAAGCTCTGTGACAGGGCCACAGGCTATACATGTAGATTTATGGTTTACGAGGGCAAAGATAGTCACGTAGAGCCGATAAACTGCCCTGACTACATAGGAAGCGCTGGCAAGATAGTGTGGGACTTGGTGTCACCCTTATTCGGAAAGGGGTACCACTTGTACGTGGACAATTATTATACGAGCGTGCCACTTTTTAGTCACTTGTTTGATCATCAGATTGGAGCATGTGGCACCGTGCGACCTAATCGCCGGGGCTTTCCCCAGCGGCTTGTAGAGTCCCGTCTTAGGCTGGGGGAGAGAGCCTGCTTGCAGTATAATAATTTGCTCGCTATGAAGTGGAGGGATAAGAAGAATGTTTTCGTTCTCACCTCCCTTCATGCAGACACGACGACCCAAATTCCTACGGCGACTGGTGTTGTGGAGAAACCCCTCTGTGTCCACGAATACAACCTTAATATGGGAGGGGTGGACCTCAACGACCAGTTGTTGGCGCCGTACTTAGTTGCCCGTAAGGCCAGACGCTGGTACAAAAAAGTGTCTGTTTACTTATTTCAATTGGCTTTGCTGAATGCTCATGTGCTATACAGAGCTTCAGGACGGACTGGATCCTTCCTTAAATTCCAGGAAGAGATCGTCAGAGCCCTTCTGTATCCAGATGGTGCTCCACCTCACCTTCCCAATCCAAATGCAGTAAGCCGGCTGCATGGGAGGCATTTTCCTTATGTCCTCCAGAGTACCCCTACCCAACGAGCCCCCCAAAAAAGATGTCGTGTCTGCAGCAAGCGCGGATTTAGGCGTGACACCCGGTATTGTTGTCCCTCCTGTCCTGACAATCCTGGTCTATGCATTGGTGAATGTTTTGAACGCTACCATACACTAGTGGAGTATTAGCGTAGGGTTCAGCACGGCACAGACTAGGCACACTAACACAGGGTCTCCCAAGATGCCATCGCATTTTGAGAGACCCAAACCTGGTACAGTTACAGTTAAAAGTTAAAGTTACTAAAAAAAGTGTTAAAAAAAAAAAAAAATACAAAAAAAATAAAAAAATAAAAATACAAAAAAAATATAAAATAAAAAAACCAAAAATAGTTGTCGTTTTATTGTTCTCTCTCTCTATTCTCTCTCTATTGTTCTGCTCTTTTCTATTGTATTCTATACTGCAATGTTTTATTGTTATGTTTTTATCAGGTTTGCTTTATAGGTATGCAATTTTTTTTATACTTTTTTATTGTTAACCACTTTTTTGTTTTCAGGTACGCCATTCAGCTGCAGAGCGGATTTATTTATCTTGACAGCAACAGCGTTTGCTCCCACGATATATAAAGCCGTGACTCCAGCGCTGTCGGAGGTGATTTCACCACCACAGTTCAATACTTCAGCATATATGCCGAAGCGTGGGGGCAGTAGTGGGTGGAGGAGCAATTTGCTCCTGCCTTTTGCGGGAGGATGCCCCCATGCTTCGGCATATATATATTTTAGGTAGGCACAGGTTGCGTTAAATGTTTTATTTTTTACTATGTTTTTTTTGTATTTGCTTTGCAGGTATGGTAAGGTATACTGTTATACTGTAATGTTACTTTGTTTTTTTGTTAACCATCATTTGCTTAGCAGGTACGCCATTCAGTTGCAGCGCGGATTTATTTATCTTGACAGCAAAAGCGTTTGCTCCCACGATATATAAAGCCGTGACTCCAGCGCTGTCGGAGGTGATTTCACCACCACAGTTCCATACTTCAGCATATATGCCGAAGCGTGGGGGCAGTAGTGGGTGGAGGAGCAATTTGCTCCTGCCTTTTGCGGGAGGATGCCCCCATGCTTCGGCATATATATATTTTAGGTAGGCACAGGTTGCGTTAAATGTTTTATTTTTTACTATGTTTTTTTTTGTATTTGCTTTGCAGGTATGGTAAGGTATACTGTTATACTGTAATGTTACTTTGTTTTTTTGTTAACCATCATTTGCTTAGCAGGTACGCCATTCAGTTGCAGCGCGGATTTATTTATCTTGACAGCAAAAGCGTTTGCTCCCACGATATATAAAGCCGTGACTCCAGCGCTGTCGGAGGTGATTTCACCACCACAGTTCCATACTTCAGCATATATGCCGAAGCGTGGGGGCAGTAGTGGGTGGAGGAGCAATTTGCTCCTGCCTTTTGCGGGAGGATGCCCCCATGCTTCGGCATATATAAATGGTGCATGTATGCCCATCATTAGAAGTGGGCGGATGAAGGGAGGTATTCTAATGGTGGGCATACCCACCGATCAATATCTTTTTTTCGTTCAGCCCACAGGCTGCATGAAAAAAAGTTTACAATACAAGGACCAGCAACGTACTGGTATGTTGCTGGACTTTGAGTGGTTATACCAGAATGATGCCTGCAGGTTTAGGTATCATCTTGGTATCATTCTTTTCAGCCAGCGGTCGGCTTTCATGTAAAAGCAATCCTAGCGGCTAATTAGCCTCTAGACTGCTTTTACAAGCAGTGGGAGGGATTCCCCCCCCCCCCCCACCGTCTTCCATGTTTTTCTCTGGCTCTCCTGTCCCAACAGGGAACCTGAGAATGCAGCCGGTGATTCGGCCAGCTGACCATAGAGCTGATCAGAGACCAGAATGGCTCCAATCATCTCTATGGCCTAAGAAACCGGAAGCTACGAGCATTTCATGACTTAGATTTCGCCGGATGTAAACAGCGCCATTGGAAAATTGGGAAAGCATTTTATCACACCGATCTTGGTGTGGTCAGATACTTTGAGGGCAGAGGAGAGATCTAGGGTCTAATAGACCCCAATTTTTTCAAAAAAGAGTACCTGTCACTACCTATTGCTATCATAGGGGATATTTACATTCCCTGAGATAACAATAAAAAAGATAAAAAAAAAAAAAAAATGAAAGGAACAGTTTAAAAATAAGATAAAAAATCAAAAAATTAATAAAAAAAAAAAAAAAAAAAAAAAAAAGCACCCCTGTCCCCCCCTGCTCTCGCGCAAAGGCGAACGCAAGCGTCGGTCTGGCGTCAAATGTAAACAGCAATTGCCCCATGCATGTGAGGTATCACCGCGAAGGTCAGATCGAGGGCAGTAATTTTAGCAGTAGACCTCCTCTGTAAATCTAAAGTGGTAACCTGTAAAGGCTTTTAAAGGCTTTTTAAAATGTATTTAGTTTTTCGCCACTGCACGTTTGTGCGCAATTTAAAAGCATGTCATGTTTGGTATCCATGTACTCGGCCTAAGATCATCTTTTTTATTTCATCAAACATTTGGGCAATATAGTGTGTTTTAGTGCATTAAAATTTTAAAAAGTGTGTTTTTTCCCCAAAAAATGCGTTTGAAAAATCGCTGCGCAAATACTGTGTGAAAAAAAAAATGAAACACCCACCATTTTAATCTGTAGGGCATTTGCTTTAAAAAAATATATAATGTTTGGGGGTTCAAAGTAATTTTCTTGCAAAAAAAAATTATTTTTTTATGTAAACAACAAGTGTCAGAAAGGGCTTTGTCTTCAAGTGCTTAGAAGAGTGGGTGATGTGTGACATAAGCTTCTAAATGTTGTGCATAAAATGCCAGGACAGTTCAAAACCCCCCCAAATGACCCCATTTTGGAAAGTAGACACCCCAAGCTATTTGCTGAGAGGCATGTTGAGTCCATGGAATATTTTATATTGTGACACAAGTTGCGGGAAAAAGACAATTTTTTTTTTTTTTTTTGCACAAAGTTGTCACTAAATGATATATTGCTCAAACATGCCATGGGAATATGTGAAATTACACCCCAAAATACATTCTGCTGCTTCTCCTGAGTACGGGGATACCACATGTGTGAGACTTTTTGGGAGCCTAGCCGCGCACGGGACCCCGAAAACCAAGCACCGCCTTCAGGCTTTCTAAGGGCGTAAATTTTTGATTTCACTCTTCACTGCCTATCACAGTTTCGGAGGCCATGGAATGCCCAGGTGGCACAAACCCCCCCCAAATGACCCCATTTTGGAAAGTAGACACCCCAAGCTATTTGCTGAGAGGTATAGTGAGTATTTTGCAGACCTCACTTTTTGTCACAAAGTTTTGAAAATTGAAAAAAGAAAAAAAAAATATGTTTTTATTGTCTTTCTTCATTTTCAAAAACAAATGAGAGCTGCAAAATACTCACCATGCCTCTCAGCAAATAGCTTGGGGTGTCTACTTTCCAAAATGGGGTCATTTTGGGGGGTTTTGTGCTATCTTGGCATTTTATGGCCTTCAAAACTGTGATGGGTAGTGAGGAGTAAAATCAAAAATTAACGCTCTTAGAAATCCTGAAGGCGGTGATTGGATTTTGGGGCCCGTATGAAGCTAGGCTCCCAAAAAGTGCCACTCATGTGGTATCCCCATACTCAGGAGAGTAGCAGAATGTATTTTGGGGTGTAATTCCACATATGCCCATGGCATGTTTGAGCAATATATCATTTAGTGACAACTTTGTGAAAAAAAAAAAAAAAAAAAAAAAAAATTGTCACTTTCCCGCAACTTGTGTCAAAATATAAAATATTCCATGGACTCAACATGCCTCTCAGCAAATAGCTTGGGGTGTCTACTTTCCAAAATGGGGTCATTTGGGGGGGTTTTGTGCCATCTTGGGATTTTATGGCCTTCAAAACTGTGATAGGTAGTAAGGAGTGAAATCAAGAATTTATGCCCTTAGAAATCCTGAAGGCGGTGCTTGGTTTTCGGGGCCCCGTACGCGGCTAGGCTCCCAAAAAGTCCCACACATGTGGTATCCCCGTACTCAGGAGAAGCAGCTAAATGTATTTTGGGGTGCAATTCCACATATGCCCATGGCCTGTGTGAGCAATATATCATTTAGTGACAATTTTGTGCAAAAAAAAAAAAAATTGTCACATTCCCGCAACTTGTGTTAAAAAATAAAATATTCCATGGACTCAACATGCCTCTCAGCAAATAGCTTGGGGTGTCTACTTTCCAAAATGGGGTCATTTGGGGGGGTTTTGTGCCATCTTGGCATTTTATGGCCTTCAAAACCGTGATAGGTAGTGAGGAGTGAAATCAAAAATTTATGCCCTTAGAAATCCTGAAGGCGGTGCTTGGTTTTCAGGGCCTCGTACGCGGTTAGGCTCCCAAAAAGTCCCACACATGTGGTATCCCCGTACTCAGGAGAAGCAGCAGAATGTATTTTGGGGTGTAATTCCACATTTGCCCATGGCATGTTTGAGCAATATATCATTTAGTGACAACTTTGTGCAAAAAAAAAAAAAAAAAAAAAAAAATGGTCACTTTCCCGCAACTTGTGTCAAAATATAAAATATTCCATGGACTCAACATGCCTCTCAGCAAATAGCTTGGGGTGTCTACTTTCCAAAATGGGGTCATTTGGGGGGGTTTTGTGCCATCTTGGCATTTTATGGCCTTCAAAACTGTGATAGGTAGTGAGGTGTGAAATCAAAAATTTATGCCCTTTGAAATCCTGAAGGTGGTGCTTGGTTTCGGGGCCCCGTACGCGGCTAGGCTCCCAAAAAGTCCCACACATGTGGTATCCCCGTACTCAGGAGAAGCAGCTAAATGTATTTTGGGGTGCAATTCCACATATGCCCATGGCCTGTGTGAGCAATATATCATTTAGTGACAACTTTGTGCAAAAAAAAAAAAAATTGTCACATTCCCGCAACTTGTGTCAAAAAATAAAATATTCCATGGACTCGACATGCCTCTCAGCAAATAGCTTGGGGTGTCTACTTTCCAAAATGGGGTCATTTGGGGGGGTTTTGTGCCATCTTGGCATTTTATGGCCTTCAAAACTGTGATAGGTAGTGAGGTGTGAAATCAAAAATTTATGCCCTTTGAAATCCTGAAGGCGGTGCTTGGTTTTCGGGGCCCCGTATGCGGCTAGGCTCCCAAAAAGTCCGACACATGTGGTATCCCCGTACTCAGGAGAAGCAGCTAAATGTATTTTGGGGTGCAATTCCACATATGCGCATGGCCTGTGTGAGAAATATATCATTTAGTGACAACTTTTTGTAATTTTTTTTTTTTTTTTTTTTTTTTGTCATTATTCAATCACTTGGGACAAAAAAAAAAAATATTCAATGGGTTCAACATGCCTCTCAGCAATTTCCTTGGGGTGTCTACTTTCCAAAATGGGGTCATTTGTGGGGGTTTTGTACTGCCCTGCCATTTTAGCACCTCATGAAATGACATAGGCAGTCATAAAATAAAAGCTGTGTAAATTCCAGAAAATGTACCCTAGTTTGTAGACGCTATAACTTTTGCGCAAACCAATAAATATACGCTTATTGACATTTTTTTTACCAAAGACATGTGGCCGAATACATTTTGGCCTAAATGTATGACTAAAATTGAATTTATTGGATTTTTTTTATAACAAAAAGTAGAAAATATCATTTTTTTTCAAAATTTTCGGTCTTTTTCCGTTTATAGCGCAAAAAATAAAAACGGCAGAGGTGATCAAATACCATCAAAAGAAAGCTCTATTTGTGGGAAGAAAAGGACGCAAATTTCGTTTGGGTACACCATTGCATGACTGCGCAATTAACAGTTAAAGCGACGCAGTGCCAAATTGTAAAAAGTGCTCTGGTCAGGAAGGGGGTAAAACCTTCCGGGGCTGAAGTGGTTAATAATGCTTAAAATCAAACAATAAAAGTGTAATATCCCTTTAAATTTCGTACCTGGGGGGTGTCTATAGTATGCCTGTAAAGGGGCGCATGTTTCCCGTGTTTAGAACAGCCTGACAGCAAAATGACATTTGGAAGGAAAAAACTCATTTAAAACTACCCGCGGCTATTGCATTGCCGTCAATACACATAGAAGTTCATTGATAAAAACTGCATGGGAATTCCCCACAGGGGAACCCCGAACCAAAATTAAAAAAAAAAAAATGAAGTGGGAGTCCCCCTGAATTCCATACCAGGCCCTTCAGGTCTGGTATGGATATTAAGGGGAACCCCGGCCAAAATTTAAAAAAAAAAAATGACGTGGGGTTCCCCCTAAATTCCATACCAGACCCTTCAGGTCTGGTATGGATTTTAAGGGGAACCCCGCGCAAAAAAAAAAAAAAACAGCGTGGGGTTCCCCCAAAAATCCATACCAGACCCTTATCCGAGCACGCAACCTGGCAGGCCGCAGGAAAAGAGGGGGGGACGAGAGTGCGCCCCCCCCTCTTAAACCGTACCAGGCCACATGCCCTCAACATTGGGAGGGTGCTTCGGGGTAGCCCCCCAAAACACCTTGTCCCCATGTTGATGAGGACAAGGGCCTCATCCCCACAACCGTGGCCGGTGGTTGTGGGGGTCTGCGGGCGGGGGGCTTATCGGAATCTGAAAGCCCCCTTTAACAAGGGGACCCCCAGATCCCGGCCCCCCCCTGTGTGAAATGGTAAGGGGGTACTTACCCCTACCATTTCACTAAAAAAGTGTCAAAATAGTTAAAAATGACAAGAGACAGTTTTTGACAATTCCTTTATTTAAATGCTTCTTCTTTCTTCCTTCTTCTTCTTCTTCTTCTGGTTCTTCTGGCTCTTCTGGTTCTTCCTCCGGCGTTCTCGTCCAGCATCTCCTCCGCGGCGTCTTCTATCTTCTTCTCCTCGGGCCGCTCCGCACCCATGGCATTGGGGGGGAGGCTCCCGCTCTTCTCTTCATCTTCTTCTTCATCCTCTTCTCTTCTTCCTTCTTCTCTTCTTCTCTGTTTCTCTTCTTAATTTTCTTCTCCGGGCCGCTCCGCATCCATGCATGGAGGGAGGCTCCCGCTGTGTGACGGCGTCTCCTCATCTGACGGTTCTTAAATAACGGGGGGGCGGGGCCACCCGGTGACCCCGCCCCCCTCTGACGCACGGTGACTTGACGTGAGATGACATGTAAGTGCACCAAACACACACACACACACAGTAGAACATGCCAGGCATACATTACACCCCCGATCCCCCCCCGATCGCCCCCCGATCCCCCCCCAATCACCCCCCCCCCTGTCACAAACTGACACCAAGCAGGTTTTTTTTTTTTTTTTTCCTGATTACTGCATAGTGTCAGTTTGTGACAGTTAGCAGTGGTAGGACAGTGAGTGTTACCCCCCTGTAGGTCTAGGGTACCCCCCTTACCCCCCTAATAAAGTTTTAACCCCTTGATCACCCCCCCTCACCAGTGTCGCTAAGCGATAATTTTTCTGATCGCTGTATTAGTGTCGCTGGTGACGCTAGTTAGGGACGTAAATATTTAGGTTCGCCGTCAGTGTTTTATAGCGACAGGGACCCCCATATACTACCTAATAAACGTTTTAACCCCTTGATTGCCCCCTAGTTAACCCTTTCACCACTGATCACCATATAACCGTTACGGGTGACGCTGGTTAGTTCATTTATTTTTTATAGTGTCAGGGCACCCGCTGTTTATTACCGAATAAAGGTTTAGCCCCCTGTAGGTCTAGGGTACCCCCCCTTACCCCCCCTAATAAAGTTTTAACCCCTTGATCACCCCCTGTCGCCAGTGTCGCTAAGCGATCATTTTTCTGATCGCTGTATTAGTGTCGCTGGTGACGCTAGTTAGGGACGTAAATATTTAGGTTCGCCGTCAGTGTTTTATAGCGACAGGGATCCCCATATACTATCTAATAAATGTTTTAACCCCTTGATGGCCCCCTAGTTAACCCTTTCACCACTGATCACCGTATAATCGTTACGGGTGACGCTGGTTAGTTTGTTTATTTTTTATAGTGTCAGGGCACCCGCCGTTTATTACCGAAAAAAGGTTTAGCCCCCTGATCGCCCGGCGGTGATATGCGTCGCCCTAGGCAGCGTCAGATTAGCGCCAGTACCGCGAACACCCACGCACGCACCGTACACGCACCGTACACCTCCCTTAGTGGTATAGTATCTGAACGCATCAATATCTGATCCGATCAGATCTATACTAGCGTCCCCAGCAGTTTAGGGTTCCCAAAAACGCAGTGTTAGCGGGATCAGCCCAGATACCTGCTAGCACCTGCGTTTTGCCCCTCCGCCCGGCCCAGCCCAGTCCAGCCCACCCAAGTGCAGTATCGATCGATCACTGTCACTTTTTTTGTAGCGTTTTGGTGAACTGGCAAGCACCAGCGCCCTAGTACACCCCGGTCGTAGTCAAACCAGCACTGCAGTAACACTTGGTGACGTGGCGAGTCCCATAAGTGCAGTTCAAGCTGGTGAGGTGGCAAGCACAAGTAGTGTCCCGCTGCCACCAAAAAGACAAACACAGGCTTATCGTGCCCATAGTGCCCTTCCTGCTGCATTCGCCAATCCTAATTGGGAACCCACCGCTTCTGCAGCGCCCGTACTTCCCCCATTCACATCCCCAACCAAATGCAGTCGGCTGCATAGGAAGCATTTTCTTTATGTCCTCCCGAGTACCCCTACCCAACGAACCCCCCCCCCCCAAAAAAAAAGATGTGTCTGCAGCAAGCACGGATATAGGCGTGACACCCGCTATTATTGTCCCTCCTGTCCTGACAATCCTGGTCTTTGCATTGGTGAATGTTTTGAACGCT
Source organism: Lithobates clamitans (assembly GCA_037952925.1). NCBI lineage: Eukaryota > Metazoa > Chordata > Amphibia > Anura > Ranidae > Lithobates > Lithobates clamitans. The sequence continues at coordinate 2,366,743 of JBBGZY010001452.1, read as the reverse complement.
ACCATTCACTAGTTGAGTATTAGCGTAGGTGATAGCATTGCACAGACTAGGCACACTTTCACAGGATCTCCCAAGATGCCATCGCATTTTGAGAGACCCGAACCTGGAACCGGTTACAGTTATAAAAGTTACAGTTACAAAAAAAAAGTGTAAAAAAAAAAAAAAACACAAACAAAAATAAAAAAAAATAGTTGTCGTTTTATTGTTCTCTCTCTCTCTATTCTCTCTCTATTGTTCTGCTCTTTTTTTACTGTATTCTATTCTGCAATGTTTTATTGTTATTATGTTTTATCATGTTTGCTTTTCAGGTATGCAATTTTTTATACTTTACCGTTTACTGTGCTTTATTGTTAACCATTTTTTTGTCTTCAGGTACGCCATTCACGACTTTCAGTGGTTATACCAGAATGATGCCTGCAGGTTTAGGTATCATCTTGGTATCATTCTTTTTAGCCAGCAGTCGGCTTTCATGTAAAAGCAATCCTAGCGGCTAATTAGCCTCTAGACTGCTTTTACAAGCAGTGGGAGGGAATGCCCCCCCCACCGTCTTCCGTGTTTTTCTCTGGCTCTCCTATCTCAACAGGGAACCTGAGAATGCAGCCGGTGATTCAGCCAGCTGACCATAGAGCTGATCAGAGACCAGAGTGGCTCCAAACATCTCTATGGCCTAAGAAACCGGAAGCTACGAGCATTTTATGACTTAGATTTCGCCGGATGTAAACAGCGCCATTGGGAAATTGGGGAAGCATTTTATCACACCGATCTTGGTGTGGTCAGATGCTTTGAGGGCAGAGGAGAGATCTAGGGTCTAATAGACCCCAATTTTTTCAAAAAAGAGTACCTGTCACTACCTATTGCTATCATAGGGGATATTTACATTCCCTGAGATAACAATAAAAATGATTTAAAAAAAAAAATGAAAGGAACAGTTTAAAAATAAGATAAAAAAGCAAAAAAAAATAAAGAAAAAAAAAATAAATAAAAAGCACCCCTGTCCCCCCTACTCTCGCGCTAAGGAGAACGCAAGCGGCGGTCTGGCGTCAAATGTAAACAGCAATTGCACCATGCATGTGAGGTATCACCGCGAAGGTCAGATCGAGGGCAGTAATTTTAGCAGTAGACCTCCTCTGTAAATCTAAAGTGGTAACCTGTAAAGGCTTTTAAAGGCTTTTAAAAATGTATTAATTTTGTTGCCACTGCACGTTTGTGCGCAATTTTAAAGCATGTCATGTTTGGTATCCATGTACTCGGCCTAAGATCATATTTTTTATTTCATCAAACATTTGGGCAATAAAGTGTGTTTTAGTGCATTAAAATTTTAAAAAGTGTGTTTTTTCCCCAAAAAATGCGTTTGAAAATCGCTGCGCAAATACTGTGTGAAAAAAAAAAAATGAAACACCCACCATTTTAATCTGTAGGGCATTTGCTTTAAAATAATATATAATGTTTGGGGGTTCAAAGTAATTTTCTTGCAAAAAAAAATAATTTTTTCATGTAATCAAAAAGTGTCAGAAAGGGCTTTGTCTTCAAGTGGTTAGAAGAGTGGGTGATGTGTGACATAAGCTTCTAAATGTTGTGCATAAAATGCCAGGACAGTTCAAACCCCCCCCAAATGACCCCATTTTGGAAAGTAGACACCCCAAGCTATTTGCTGAGAGGCATGTCGAGTCCATGGAATATTTTATATTGTGACACAAGTAGCGGGAAAGAGACAAATTTTTTTTTTTTTTTTTTCACAAAGTTGTCACTAAATGTTATATTGCTCAAACATGCCATGGGAATATGTGAAATTACACCCCAAAATAAATTCTGTTGCTTCTCCTGAGTACGGGGATACCACATGTGTGGGACTTTTTGGGAGCCTAGCCGCGCACGGGACCCCGAAAACCAAGCACCGCCTTCAGGCTTTCTAAGGCCATAAATTTTTGATTTCACTCTTCACTGCCTATCACAGTTTCGGAGGCCATGGAATGCCCAGGTGGCACAACCCCCCCCCCAAATGACCCCATTTTGGAAAGTATACACCCCAAGCTATTTACTGAGAGGTATAGTGAGTATTTTGCAGACCTCACTTTTTGTCACAAAGTTTTGAAAATTGAAAAAAGAAAAAAAAAATTTTTTTCTGGTCTTTCTTCATTTTCAAAAACAAATGAGAGCTGCAAAATACTCACCATGCCTCTCAGCAAATAGCTTGGGGTGTCTACTTTCCAAAATGGGGTCATTTGGGGGGGGTTTGTGCCATCTTGGCATTTTATGGCCTTCAAAACTGTGATAGGTAGTGAGGAGTAAAATCAAAAATGTATGCCCTTAGAAATCCTGAAGGTGGTGCTGGGTTTTCGGGGCCCCGTACGCGGCTAGGCTCCCAAAAAGTGCCACACATGTGGTATCCCCGTACTCAGGAGAAGCAGCTGAATGTATTTTGGGGTGCAATTCCACATATGCCCATGGCCTGTGTGAGCAATATATCATTTAGTGACAACTTTTTGTAAATTTTTTTTTTTTGTCATTATTCAATCACTTGGGACAAAAAAAATAAATATTCAATGGGCTCAACATGCCTCTCAGCAATTTTCTTGGGGTGTCTACTTTCCAAAATGGGGTCATTTGGAGGGGTTTTGTACTGCCCTGCCATTTTAGCACCTCAAGAAATGACATAGGCAGTCATAAACTAAAAGCTGTGTAAATTCCAGAAAATGTACCCTAGTTTGTAGACGCTATAACTTTTGTGCAAACCAATAAATATACGCTTATTGACATTTTTTTTACCAAAGACATGTGGCCGAATACATTTTGGCCTAAATGTATGACTAAAATTTCGTTTATTGGATTTTTTTTATAACAAAAAGAAGAAAATATCATTTTTTTTCAAAATTTTCAGTCTTTTTCCGTTTATAGCGCAAAAAATAAAAACGGCAGAGGTGATCAAATACCATCAAAAGAAATCTCTATTTGTGGGAAGAAAAGGACGCAAATTTCGTTTGGGTAGAGCATTGCATGACCGCGCAATTAGCAGTTAAAACGACGCAGTGCCGAATTGTAAAAAGTGCTCTGGTCAGGAAGGGGGTAAATCCTTCCGGGGCTGAAGTGGTTAAGGAGAAGTGAACAGTGGACCAGTCATGTACTAAGCCATCTGTTGGACACTCCATGTTCCATACATAATATACTGAAGTGATTACTTACCTGTGTATACCAATACAGACTAAGTAACTGGGCCAACGCCTCATTTGTATAGAAAGTACTGTCACCAATAAAACCAGCCACTTCTCCATCTCCTTTACAGTAATAGTTAGGGGCTTCCTTTTTTCCAGACAATATCTTTATGGCATATCCCAAAGTTTTCATTGGATCATTAAATGTACTAAATATATGATAGCCCAGGGTAATATTGGGCAGAAAATTGGGGAACTTGTTAATCTGATTGACACCTAAGATCATCGCCAAGATGCTTGTGTACTCTTCAATGTCAACACTGCAGGATATTGAGAGGTTTTCAAACCATAACCATAATAATTAAAAGTTAAAAGGCAATTGCAGACAACATAAATTACAAACAGTAAACTGTTAATGATATCTGGTAAACATGGTAACTTTTAAAAATGTGGAAATCTCTATTGCTTGGCGCCCTGGGGGTGCAGGAAGAACAATGCTGGAAAAGGGTTGCAGGAGGTGCAGAGGTGAGCAGTGCTGGAAGAAGGGTGCAGAAGGGGGAACGGATGAGTAGTGTGCAGGAGGTGCAGAGGTGAGAAGTTTTGGAAGAGAGTGCATAAGGAGAAGAAGAGAGTAGTGCTGGATAAAAAGTGCTGGAAGAGGGTTGCAGGGGATGCAGGGATGAGCAGTGTTGGAAGAAGGGTGCAGGAGGTGTAGAGAGGAGCAGTGCTAGAAGAGGAGCGCAAGAGGTGCAGAGGTGAGCAGTGCTGGAAGAGGACAATGTGGACTACAATTGCAAAGTGCAGTGATCCTTCAGTATCTCTATGCATCACATGTCCCCTAGTGCCTAGTGTTATTAACTGACATCATATTTGTGAGCCCAGCTAAAGGGATTATGGGATGAGTAGTTCCTCAGACTGGTAATTGCTCCAGATGACCATGCACCTGGACTACATATCCCAGGGATCTTTGCTACCATCAGAAAGATTGCTGGGAGGAGCTATAGAAGAAGCAAGGGACACGCCCATTGCTTTCTTCTTCCTGGGCCTGATGCAAGACGGACCTCTCCGTGCATGGAGAGAGAGGTCGTGGCCTACCACGCGGTGTACAATGTTCCAGCTCGGATGAGAAGGGCCTAGCACCGCCTGCTGTTCATCCGACATCCATCCAGCACCACCTTGTTCACACTACAACCTGTGCTTCAAGCTTCGCATCGGAAGATCGTTGCAGTGGATCCGCTGCATGAGCGTCGATCCAGGACCTGATTGTCCTAAGGCATTGAATCGGCCTGGTTGTTGGTGAGAGGGCAATTGCCCACCTTTGCAATCTTTCCTTATTGTTTCACTGGGACACTTTGCACAGACAGCTTTACCTTGACAATACTTTACTGAACCTATCTTGAACACTGTGCACAGACATCTTTAGTTTCTACTATTTCAAGGAGTTACATTGCTTACTACTACACCTTATTGGATATAGTTAATTAACTCTGATTGCTGACAAAGACCATCATACCTGCAACGGGGACATTGTCCATTACAACTACAAGGGCCCTCATACCGTGTCTATAAAGTCTGACCTCTCCTTAGGGTTAAAATTTTCTAGGCCGCCCGGTGTTCCCCCTTTAGAAAGTTGCCAGTATAATTCAACGCTGCTTATCCCTTCAGGTGCTAACAGTACTCTATTGTATATATATATATAAATAATATACTGTTTATCTACAACTGTTTTGATTTGTGTTATGCGGAGGAATTTCTCTGCTGAGTTGGCGCTGTTATTCAAAACTCAGCAGATCTATTGCCTCCTCTTTGTGACAATAAATACTATATAATACAAAATAAAAATGCACAGAGTTGTTTGACTTATTACTTTAAGGTGGTGCAAGGATGTCTGAACCCAGAGTGTCAGATGTGCTGGAATGTTTATCAGGTCATGGCAGTGCAGATGAGCAGGTAAATCCAAGCAGCCTCCTAGGGGTGTCGTGCTACATTTGGGGGCTCGTCCGGGATGCTATCTGCAACTGGCCCTAACCGACCTAGATAAGAGCCACAATCCACGTGGGAAGCTGATTCAATGGCCGTGGTTGCTTGGGGCAAAAGTCAGGGAGCCCCAACAGAGAGGAGCACTGTTCTGGAGATCTCGGGAAGTGAGCATATTGAGAAAGAGATCAGAAGGTGGCTGAGAGCTCTGGCCCTGAGACACCGGGCTTACATTGTGGAACTTGAAGCCACATATGAGTTGGATCAAGTCAGAGTACTATTGGAATGGCAGGAAGAGGTACCTATGTGTTTCCAGGAGGAAGAGGTATGCCTGGCCGAAGGGGTGAATGCTCAAATGTTTCCACTCAAAGTGGGGGGAGAGCAGACTGAGAGGCAGCCATCAACCTGGGGTCAGGAGAAGGGTCCCATACTTGTGGGAGCTGACTCTCAAGGGCCAAATGCCCCCCCTCTCTTTTTACACTGATATGAGCTGGCTAGTCGATAGCTTAGTGAAGAATGGATCTGGAAATGCCAACCAGAGCTTTCAAAGATTCAAGTTTTTCTCAGGACAATTGCCAACCCCAGTGGGGGAAGATGAGTTTGAAACCTGGATGAGTCAGGCCCTGCAGGCTATGGAAGAGTGGAGTGTTCCAGACGCTGTAAAACAGCAATGGCTTAGTGAGAGCCTTAGAGGCCCGGCAGCCGATGTGATCTGTAATCTGAGGATGGGCAAGAAAACTTGTGTTGCCATGGACTACATGGATGCTTTGTATGCTGTATTTTGGAGGGTTGAAACTACCGCAGACCTGATGTACAAATTTAACCACAGGAGGGAGAGTCTGTCTGAATACATATCTCGAGTAGACAGAATACTGCATCAAATTATCCTCAAGAGGGGTATTGACCCCAAAGATGTTGACCAAGCTCGCCTAGACCCGGGTTTTAGACGGGGCTCAGCCAAACCACCCTAAAGTGTTAAAGTTATTACTGAAGAGAACCCAACTGGTGCCCACGTACCCTGCATTGATAAGAGAAGTACAAGAGGAGGCTCTATTAGAAGAGAAAAGCCAAAGACCGAGAGAATTGAGCTCTATTGCTGAAAACAAAGAGAAAGTGGTGGCTCGAGGTGTTCAGGTAGAAATGGATTGCTCGGATGAAGATAGTGGAACTGAGTTGGATTGGCCATTCCTGACATTAAGAAGCCAGTACCCGAACTTGGGCCAACCGAATTGATGGCTCAGGTAGCTCAGGCACAAACTCAAATGTACCATGCTGTCAGAGAGGTTACCTGGTTGGGCGCCGGGGCGCGTTGGCGCTCGTGTCCCTGTCCGTGCTGGGGCGTGTGTCCCTGGGGGCGCCGGTGTGTCTGGGCCAATCGGCCGTGGCGTGTGGGGTGGCGTTCGGGCATCCGTGCGTACGCGCGTCCGCGTTAGCGCGCGTCCGCCTGCGGGCTTTACCTTTGACATGCCCGGTGGTGTGGGCGTGCACGCCGGTGTCGGGGGCGCGCTCGGGCGCGTGCGGGGGCGCGGTGCGCCTTGGTGAATTGGCGCGTGCACGAGCGCGGCGTTTTGGCGCCAATCAGCCTATTTGAAGCCTGCCTCTACGCTGACCCGGTGCTGCCTGATCAAACAGCTCTGTACCTTGTCCCGTGATCATCCTGTGTTCCTGTATCTTCGTAGTGTTTACCCGTTGTGACCCGGCTTGCCTTTGGACCTTCCTTGACTGCTGCCTGAACCCGACCCCGGCTTGTTTGACCTCGTTTTTGCCTTATCCCTTGTACCGTTGCTGCCAGCCCGTTGCCGACCTCTGCCTGTGTGTGACCAGCCTGATTAGCTCCTGCTCAGCATCTGCTCTATCCAGCCTGAAGATCCACCGGTTGCTTGCCAGACCACCGTGCTCCAGGACTCTAACTTTAGGCCCTCATACCACTCCGCATTCGCGGGCCTCCTGTCTACTCTACCAGGGGCCCCGAATCGGATACGTAAGGGAGCCTACCCTCTGCCCAAGCGGACTCACCTGTCTGGTAAGTATGGGACCTGACAGTATCAGGCAGCCATGACTGAGTCCGGGCAGGGGGCCTCCCCCATGGATGAACTGTGCAGGCACCTAGCGGGCCTTACTCAAGCTGTTAAAAGTCTACAGGAAGGCTACACCAGACTGGAAGGGCAGGTCCAGGCCCTCTCAGCCTCTCCTCCAGGAGCAGTGTCCAATCCTGCCTCAGCGCCCTCTGTAGTGATGCTCCCACCAGAGCCCAGGGTGCCTACACCCGAAAAGTTTTCCGGAGAACACAGTAAGTTCCGGGCGTTCCGTAACGCATGCGAACTATACTTTGCCTTACAACCCCGTACGTTCTCCCTGGAGGCTACTAAAGTGGGGTTTGTCATATCCTTGCTGACTGGCGAGCCTCAAACATGGGCCCACCATCTACTGGAGCAAAAGGCTCAATCTCTTGACTCCTTGAGTGACTTTTTCCTAGCTATGTCTCAGCTGTATGAGGACCCTCAGCTAACAGCCACGGCAGAAGCCGCCTTGCATTCCCTTCAACAAGGTCGCAGAGCGGCCGAAGATTACGCCGTGGAGTTTAGGCGTTGGAGCTCGGATACGGAGTGGAATGACGCAGCCTTGCGTCACCAATATCGGCTGGGGTTGTCGGATCCCCTAAAGGATGAATTAGCGCGGGTGGGGGTACCCCAGACACTAGAGGAGCTAATCAATCTGTCAATTCAAATTGACCGCCGCCTCAGGGAAAGACGCTCTGAGAGATCTGTTGGTCACCCACGCCTCACCTGGATGCTGCCCAGGGCCCCTAGTGCCCCGAACCAAGCTCCGCTTGTCTCGTCTGCTCCAGCCCAGGAGGTTTCGGAGCCTATGCAGTTGGGACTGCTCCGTCCCTCTCTGACTCCTGAGGAGAAAATACGAAGACGCACACTCAACCTGTGCTTGTACTGTGGAGAGCCTGGTCACTTTGCAAGAGCATGCCCCAATAAAAGACGTAAGTGTCTGCCGTCTTCCTCATTGTGTGCACCTGTCCTACCCAGTGCCGGTAACCATTTAACATTCTCTATTGTTTTACAGTTACCTGGAAGGAGCATCCCAGTACCGGTCATCATTGATTCGGGGGCATGCAGTGGATTCATTGACCGGACCTTCGTCGAAACTCACCATATCCCCACTCAAACTAAAGCCCAAGGACTGGGAGTTTTTCTAGCGGACGGTTCCACCCTCCGCTCCGGACGCGTTACCCAAGAAACGGTTCCCCTATTGGCCAACATTGGCCCGGAACATCAGGAACTGTTACGTGTAGATGTCATCTCCTCTCCTCTCTTCCCAATTATCCTAGGAATACCTTGGCTACAGGCTCACAATCCTAGTATCAACTGGTCTACGGGCAAAATCCAGTTTTCTTCTGAATATTGCAGACAAAACTGCTTACGGGGGACCTCCTTAACCTCCTCCCAATGCTTGTGCATGGACTCAGAAACTAAGTTCTACCAAGATCTTCCTGAACCTTACCGGGATTTCCTGGATGTGTTCAGTAAAAAGGGGGCAGAAACCCTTCCAGTACATAGATCCTATGATTGCCCAATAGAACTTTTACCGGGTACCGAAGTTCCTTTTGGGAGGATCTTCCCTCTAACTGAGCAGGAGCTGGGCACCTTGAAAACCTATATAGATGAAAATCTGAAGAAAGGGTTCATTCGTCCTTCCACGTCTCCAGCTGGGGCAGGCATCTTTTTCGTGGAAAAGAAAGATCACTCCTTACGTCCCTGCATTGATTACCGGGAGCTTAATAAAATTACTATAAAGAACAGATACCCGCTACCCTTGGTTCCTGAACTATTTCAGAGATTAGGATCTGCTACCATTTTCACTAAGCTAGACCTCCGTGGGGCCTATAATTTGATCCACATAAGAGAAGGAGACGAGTGGAAGACAGCCTTTCGTACTCGATTCGGACATTACGAGTATCTCATCATGCCTTTTGGTCTGTGCAACGCACCGGCGACATTCCAGCATTTTGTCAACGATGTCTTTCATGACTTACTGGACTTATATGTCATCGTTTACCTGGACGATATCCTGGTCTTCTCTGCCTCCCTGATGGAGCACCGCAAACACGTACGAAATGTACTCTCCCGGCTGAGACAACATGGGCTTTACGCCAAACTTGAAAAGTGTGAATTTGAGCTTCAATCTATACAGTTCTTAGGCTTGATCATTTCTCCTGATGGCATTAAAATGGATCCACAGAAAGTATCCGCTATTCTGGATTGGCCTGCACCGACTGACAAGAAAGGAGTACATCGTTTTATTGGCTTCGCCAATTTCTATAGGAAGTTTATTAAGGGATTTTCCTCAATCATAACTCCCATTACAGAACTTATTAAACAGGGGTCCAGCAGAACCGGCATCCTTAAGGCACAAGAGGCCTTTGAAAGACTCAAGGCGCTGTTCAGATCAGCCACTATTCTTAAACATCCCAACCCTGCCTTGCCTTTCGTCCTGGAAGTGGATGCCTCCGAGGTTGCAGTTGGAGCCGTACTGTCACAGAGACAGGGTGCCAAAGCACTCCTGCACCCCGTGGGATTCTTCTCACGTAAACTCTCTCCTTCCGAGAAAAATTATGACGTGGGTGATCGGGAACTTCTAGCCATTAAAGCAGCTCTGGAGGAATAGCGTTATCTCCTGGAAGGTGCAGCACACCCCATTTTGGTCTACACAGACCATAAGAACTTAGAATACCTAAGAACAGCCAAGAGATTAAAACCCCGGCAGGCCAGATGGGCACTTTTTTTTTCCCGATTTATTTTCCATATTACTTACAGACCCGGATCCAAGAATGTCAAATCCGACGCCCTTTCCCGAATGTTTCTCGACTCTGAAAGAACCCTGTCCCCAGACACCATTCTCCCCTCTGGAAATTTCCTAATTCTACAGGAGGACTTAATTTCTCAAATCAGACGAGCCTCCATGGGAATGCCTCCACCTGCTGAAGCCTGTACCAAGGATGGGCTGTTCTGGGTTAAGAATAAGATTGTGGTCCCTGAGGAGCTGAAAGTAGGAGTGCTAAGCTTGTGCCATGATCACAAACTTGCTGGTCACTTCGGCACACGGAAAACAGCTGACCTTGTCCAACGCACCTTTTGGTGGCCTCACCTTGCCAAGGATTGCAAAGAATATGTGGAGTCCTGTAACACGTGTGCCAGAAACAAGACTAGCCGGACAAGAGCATGGGGCCTGTTGAAACCATTACCAGTCCCAGAGAGACCTTGGGCCATGATTTCAATGGACTTTATCGTTGAGCTCCCACCATCAGAAGGTTTTTCGTCCATTTTTGTCGTGGTAGACAGGCTGTCTAAAATGGCCCATTTTCTCCCCATGAAGGGCACCCCTTCAGCCATGGAGACCGCCTCCATCTTTATTAAAGGGATCGTCAGACTACATGGAGTCCCGACCAATATAGTCTCAGACAGAGGCGTCCAGTTCACCTCCAGATTCTGGAGGGCCCTTTGTGGCGCCCTTGAGATCGAGTTGTCCTTTTCTTCGGCCTACCACCCTCAGTCAAATGGACAAACCGAGAGGACAAACCAAACCTTGGAGCAATACATCCGCTGTTTTTCTGCATTCTCCCAGGATGACTGGGCTTCCCTGCTCCCCATCGCAGAGTTTTCATATAATAACTCACTACATTCAGCGACTAATCAGTCTCCGTTTTATGCCAATTGTGGTTTCCACCCATCCTTCTTGCCTGGAGCACTTCCTGAGTGCCCTGTCCCTGCAGTATCCGAAACCTTGGATTTCTTTTCCAACAACAACATATTGCTGCAGGAAACCATGACCAAGGCTCAGGAAGACTACAAGAAGATCTTTGACAGGAAGAGACGGGGGGAACTTGTTCTAGAACCTGGCAATTCTGTCTGGCTGTCTACCGCTAACCTCAAGTTAGCATGCCCATCCAGGAAACTGGGTCCCAAGTACCTGGGTCCCTTCTTGATCAAAAGGAAGATCAACAATGTGGCATATGAACTGGACCTTCCTAACTCCCTGAGGATACACCCAGTGTTCCACGTGTCCCTCCTGAAGCCGGTCACCCCCAATTTCTTTCCTGGTCGCAGTATTGGCCCACCCAAACCTTTTGTGGTTTACATGCTAAAGAACTTCTGCAATCCTTTAAAACCTCTCATTCCTCAAAGATGGCCCAGCTGGGCATCCGGAGTCTGCCCTTGAGGAGGGGGCACTGTCAGAGAGGTTACCTGATTGGGCGCTGGGGCGCGCCGGGGCGCGCCGGGGCGCGCCGGGGCGCGTTGGCGCTCGTGTCCCTGTCCGTGCTGGGGCGCGTGTCCCTGGGGGTGCCGGTGTGTCTGGGCCGACCGGCCGTGGCGTGCGGGGTGGCGTTCGGGCGTTCGTGCGTACGCGCGTTGGCGCTAGCGCGCGTCCGCGTTAGCACGCGTCCGCCTGCGGGCGTTACCTTTGACATGCCCAGTGGTGTGGGCATGCACGCCGGTGTCGGGGGCGCGCTCGGGCGTGTGCGGGTTGCGCGGCGCGCCTTGGCGAATCGGTGCGTGCACGAGCGCAGCGTTTTGGCGCCAATCAGCCTATTTAAAGCCTGCCTCTACGCTGACCCGGTGCTGCCTGATCAAACAGCTCTGTACCTTGTCCCGTGATCATCCTGTGTTCCTGTATCTTCGTAGTGTTTACCTGTTGTGACCCGGCTTGCCCTTGGACCTTCCTTGACTGCTGCCTGAACCCGACCCCGGCTTGTTTGACCTCGTTTCTGCCTTATCCCTTGTACCGTTGCTGCCAGCCCGTTGCCGACCTCTGCCTGTGTGTGACCAGCCTGATTAGCTCCTGCTCAGCATCTGCTCTATCCAGCCTGAAGATCCACCGGTTGCTTGCCAGACCACCGTGCTCCAGGTCTCTAACTTTAGGCCCTCATACCACTCCGCATTCGCGGGCCTCCTGTCTACTCTACCAGGGGCCCCGAATCGGATACGTAAGGGAGCCTACCCTCTGCCCAAGCGGACTCACCTGTCTGGTAAGTGTGGGACCTGACACATGCTCTGATGAGAGTGATGGAAGCCCAATCGAAGGTCCAAGAACAAGGGACTTATTGAGGGGAACCAAAACTGTCCCAAAGGCAAGAAAGGAGATGTTACGGGTGCGGAGAGGTTGGACACTTCCGAGCTGAGTGCCCCAAGATTGGCATCAGTCCTCAATTACTCCCTGAAGTTTTGAGAGCCTTGCAAAAATTGCTCCTCCCAAAGCCGTCGGGAAACTTCAGTGGACCTCAGTGAAGGAGCTCAGTGAGGGAAAACTGCGCTCCAAAACCAAGAAAAGATGTAAGAAGAAGGGACACAAGTCACCTGCTCACCCTTCCCCTCACTTACCTAGAAAAACAAGAGAAACAAAGTCCTCAGGGAAGGAAAAACAAAGGCAGGAAATTAATGCACACCTTACAGAACGAGAAGTTACACCAACTCCACTGCCTCCAAAGAGGCTGATTAGAGCACAAACTATAGAGTCACCTGCAAGAAACCTTCCAAAGAACTTAGTGGGGCCCTCCCCTATAGGCTCAGTACAAGTAGAGGGCATCTATATGCAAGCCTTACTGGATACTGGAGCTCAGGTGACGTTGCTGTATCAAGAGCATTTGACACAGTTCCCCATAACCGTTTACTGTACAAAATAAGGTCCATTGGCATGGACTATATGGTGAGTACATGGATTGAAAACTGGCTACAAGGGCGAGTTCGGAAGGTGGTGATAAATGGGGAGTACTCTTAATGGTCAGGGGTGGGTAGTGGGGTCCCCCAGGGTTCTGTGCTGGGACCAATCCTGTTTAATTTGTTCATAAACGACCTGGAGGATAGGGTAAACAGTTCAACCTCTGTATTTGCAGATGATACTATGCTAAGCAGGACAATAACTTCTCAGCAGGATGTGGAAACCTTGCAAAAAGATCTGAACAAATTAATGGGGTGGGCAAATACATGGCAAATGAGGTTCAATGTAGAAAAATATGAATGCAATCTATACACTGGGGGTAGAACCTCTGGGGGAATCTAGGATGGAAAAGGACCTGGGGGTCCTAGTAGATGATATGCTCAACAATGGCATGCAATACCAAGCTGCTGCTAACAAAGCAAACAGAATATTGGCATGCATTAAAAAGGGGATTAATTCCAGAGATAAAACGATAATTCTCCTGCTCTACAAGACTCTGGTCCGGCCGCACCTAGAGTATGCTGTCCAGTTCTGGGCACCAGTCCTCAGGAAGGATGTACTGGAATTGGAGCGAGTACAAAGAAGGGCAACAAAGCTAATAAAGGGTCTGGAGGATCTTAGTTATGAGGAAATGTTTGCGAGCACTGAACTTATTCTCTCTGGAAAAGAGACATTTGAGAGGGGAATATGATTTTAATATATAAATACCATACTGGTGACCCCACAATAGGGATCAAACTTTTTTGCAGAAGGGAGTTTAACAAGACTCGGGGCCACACAATAAAATTAGAAGAAAAGAGGTTTAACCTTAAACTACGTAGAGGGTTCTTTACTGTAAGAGCGGCAAGGATGTGGAATTCCCTTCCACAGGCAGTGGTTCCCAGTGGGGGCATTGATAGTTTCAAGAAACTATTAGATAAACAAGCGCCTGAACGACCGCAACATACAGGGATATACAATGTAATACTGACATATAATCACACACATAGGTTGGACTTGATGGACTTGTGTCTTTTGTCAACCTCACCTACTATGACTGGTATAGCAAGTTAGGACTGTTTTTGTTATAAGACTTTTACCACAAGTATTTGAAGCATATCCCTCTGAGAAAACTCGAGGAGTTAGAGATTTGGGGCATAGGAACTGAGAAGTGCCCCTACGATGGATACATACCTATAAAGATAACCTTCGATACCGCTGTAGCAGGAAAGCCCGAGATTTTCGATACGTTGGCTGTTGTCTGTCCCCGACCCCCTGAAGCAGGCCGAAATTCCTTATTGATAGGCACCAACACCAACCTTGTGAGGAGACTACTCACCCCACTGGCCTTGGAGGGCGCCCCAGTAGGGAAGGTTCATCCTGAACTGAGGCAGGCATTCCAGCGAGTGTTGCAGGAGAGGAAAGCACCTGTGGAAGGAGTAGGAAGACTGTGGCGACTGGACACTCGTGAAAGGGTGTTGCAGCCTGGGGAGAGGGCCTGTCTGAAGGCCATAGTCAAGCTGTCATGGGACCAGCTGGGTCCTTACATGGTGGTGGAAGCTGACTCAACAGAGGAGGAAGTTGGGATAGAACTGGTCCTGGAGATCATCCCCACTCGGGCCTTACTAGGAAGCGAGGGGCAAATTCCTGTCAGTGTGAGGAACGTCACTGGCCACCCAATCGGCTAAAGCCCCAGATGGTGATCGGGAAAGTGAGTGCCGGCACCCCAATGGTGGGGGATGAGCTAGATCAGAAGAGAGATGAAAGAGGAACCACTGTCTGTTAGGAGATTACGGCTTCTAAGACCACCCAGATAGGTTCAGGTAATGCAGGAAGACCTCCGTTGACCCCCAGGCCTGGAGATATCAATAAAGTGACACAGGAGACAGGTTTGCTTAGCCACTTAATGACATCTAATTTGAGTTTCAGAAATACAGCATTTATGTCTTTTGAGGGATGGGAGGAGTTTTACTAACCTTATACATGTCATTGAAATGAAAATAGGTTCAGTTAATATTTAACTATTAGCTGGTGTTATAAGACAAAATCTTACATCATTTCTACTAGAATATTCATTAACAGGTGAAGGACGCACTTTATCTTATCAAGAACAAACATGAGCTAGGCCAAACTCCATATTCTAGCTAAAATGTATAGGTAACCTTGAGAAGGTTTTCTATAGATAACAGCTTAAAGATAATATTGGTTTCAGTTAAAACTCACATTTGAGTTTTCTCAATTTTCCTGTAAAACTAAAATGGTGTCTTAAAACTAAAATGGAGTCCCTCATGATATGTGCTATGTTCTTTACAATCCCCTCTTTGAGACATTATTTATATGGCTCACTATCTTTCACAGTTATGTAAATTTTCTTCTATCATAATACATACTCAGATAAATTCTATTCGCAGCAGCAGGATCAGGGGTTCGGGATGCCTTAACAATTATACACATTATAAGCTTATAACAGGCATATAGGAACAAAACAAAAAGAGCAATCATAATTATAGTTATGGCAGCACTCTTTATCCATGCCAAAATTCCTATCCCAGAACTTAGGTTTGCAAAAGGATCCCATGTCTTAGCAATGTTTCTAGCTTCATCTTGTAATTTGTTTACTTCTTTCCGGTGTTGTGCAATTATATCATAATAATCTGGTACCTCCATACTTGTGTTATGAAACCAGGTACAACACTCATAATCTTCTGTGTTTTCACATAACCCAGTTAAGGCAGCACTCATGCTTTCTATGGCTAACTCGTGTAGTTCTAATTGTTTTCTAATTGCCCTAGTTTCTATATTTAATTTAGTAATATCATCAGAATTCTTTTCCATTATTTCATCAATGATTCCAGTGTAATTATTCAACCTTTTCATTAAGTCTATTCCCCACCCAGTCCATGAGGGAAACCAAGCCCATGCCTTATCCTTTGTAAGAAATAACTCCCTTTTATTGCGGTGTTTGAGGGGGTACCTAGGATGCATGCTAGCTTCAAGGAGGTGTCCTCCCTTGCTATCTCCTACTACGCCCATGATGGGGACTAGGGATGCAAGATAACACCATCCTTGGGGTTCGGTGGGGATCCAAGGGTGACAGTTTTTTCCACAACAGATATAAATACTGTTTCCTAGAGCTAAGGATCGTTTGTTGAATATTGTCATCATTTCATCAGAAAAACTGGAAAAAGTTAAACTCGACAATAATTGTCCTACTGTGGAAGTGGAACTGGAGTTAAGAAAGTTTATTAGAGTGGTGTTTAGGGCAGGTTCTGAAGTATGAAAGAAAGGGCTTTCAATTGAAGTCATTGAAAAGTTAATATTAGCTTGTTGGCAAACTTCAGCTCCATTTGTGGAGTTTCCCAGCCTAAAACACCAGTCTGGGGAATGACTTCTACCAGTAATTTGGAAAGTAAGGGTATTATTTGAAAGTGTTCTTATGACTTCTGTGAGGACGACAGGAGGTGTGCCATTAAGGAGTGGGGTGAAGTTTAGAGGTACTGCCATTAAGGGGATTCTAGCAGTGCTAGGATGGAGTTTACTACATATCCAACATTTTTCAAATCCAGATTTCTGGGCGTAGCTATATTTAAACTTCAACAATAACATTTTATCTGTAAAACTTTCTGAGTTTTCATTTCTCTTGTGTCTGTCATGTGTATTATTCTGTTGTAGAGTGTTAGAGGCCCCACAAATACCCTTTATGAGTCCCAAATCTTCAGAATAATAAATACAGTTAGTTATCAGCCAAGTTGGCAGGAACACAATCAGGGCAGCCCAGCATAGGAGGCACAAGGCCTTCCCAGAAGTCCGTGGTGAAATAAGCGACGTCATCTTGTTCAGAGTCTTGACCACCTGCTTCACTCTGTTTTCGAGGATTTATATCACCTGCTTCACCTCTCTGTGCTTTATCTTTGCCTTGCTTCTTAGGGTCCTGGTTGACCTTCTTTACGCGACTTGCATGAATCCAGGCCTGTTGTCCTTCTACCAAAATAGCTGTGCGGGTGACTGCGATCACTGTGGTTGGGGGTCCGAAGGGAAACTCTTGTTTCTTGGTGCGGTTCAATCTCTGGACCACCACGGTGTCACCCACCTGGAAAGGGTGTGTAGGTTCCTGTGAAGAAGAAGGAGAGGTGCGAGCAACATTCCTTTCAACTTTATCCAAAGTTTCAATAAGTTTTTTTACATATTCTTCCTGAATAAGATCTAGGTCCCCTCTTTCTAACATAAGTGGCTGTCTGGCCCATGGGGTGGGGAATGGCCTACCCATTAAGACTTCAAAAGGAGAGTATCCTGTCTTTTTAGAGGGTGTCATTCTTACCTCGGCTAGTACAGCTGGTAGGACCTTCTTCCAATTTGCATACGTACCTCCAGTGGCCTTCCTGATCTTATCTTTGATGGTTCTGTTCATCCTTTCCACTATACCTGAACTCTGGGGGTGGTAAGGAATATGAAACTTCCATTCTATTTTCAGTGTTTTTACCAGGTCTTGACAAACTTTGGCCACAAATGCAGGACCATTGTCAGAGTTGATCTGTAGTGGGCAACCCCACCTTGGGATAATTTCTTGTATCAGAATCCTCACTACTGTTTGTGCATCTTCCTTTGTAGTTACAAACAATTCTATCCATCTTGAGAACATGTCCACTATTATTAGCAAATATTCCTGTCTTTTACCTAGTTTGGGCATGTGTGTAAAATCTATCTGCAGATGAGTGAATGGTGTAGATGGATATATCAGATGTTCGTGTTTTGCTTTGTGAGGGTTGCTAGGGTTATTCCGAATGCATGTGATGCATCTGGAAACATATGCCTTAACGAGAGAGGGAAGACCTGGAATGTAAAAATCCTTATCCAAAAGTTCACATGTGACTTTCCACCCTCTGTGACCTATCCCATGGTATTGTGAAATAAAAATGGGTGCACTGGCTACAGGGATACATGGTCTCCCCTCTTGGCAGACAAGGTCAGTTTCTGGGTTTGTCTGCACACCTATTGAGTTCCATTGCTGGATGTCTTGTTCTGTGGCATATGCTTGGAGATCACGCAATGTTTGATCCAAAAGAGGAATTTCTGGTGAGAGTAATGGCATTTGTATGTTTGCAGGCTGTGTGGATGCTGCTTCTTTTGCTGCTTTGTCAGCTAAGGCGTTGCCTTTGGCTATGTCATCCTGTTGCCCTGTATGTGCCCTACAGTGTAGTATAGCTATGGACCTTGGTAATTGTATAGCTTCTAACAGACTTGTGACAAGCGTGGAATGTGAGATGGATTTACCGTCTGCTGCTATATAGCCCCGCCTTTTCCATATGACTCCAAAATCATGCGCGACACCGTACGCGTACTTGGAGTCTGTGTAAATGTTTACATCCTGCCCTTCAAAAAGCTGACAAGCTCGAGTAAGGGCTATAAGTTCTGCAGCTTGTGCTGATTGGAATGGGACAGGGTTTGCTTCCAGTATTTTATCAGGCAGCTGAACAACAGCATACCCTGCATGGTATGTGTTATCATTTGGTCTTGAACAAGACCCATCCACAAAGACATTCTGTGCTCCAGGGAGAGCAGTTGAAGACATGTCTGGTCTCGGGGATGTGTCTTGGTGGATGAGGTCCATGCATTCATGTTGAGGCACTACCTCATCTTCTTCACCTTTCAAGCCTAGCAAGGCATTCAGGATTGGAGCTGGGCCAGAAGTGGGAGAGGCATATTTGATCTCAAGTTTTGGGTTAGAAAGTAAAATTACTTCATAACCGCTCAGCCTCTGGGCTGACATGTGCTGGGTATGGATGTTCTTTAGTAGAATAGATACATTGTGAGTGGTGTGTAGTGTGGTGGCATGCCCTAGAGTGAATGATGTAGCCATTTCCACCACCATCGCACAGGATGCCAGAGCTCTGAGACACGCCGGCATGCCCTGTACTGGCATCGGCACAACTTTTGAAAAAAACGCAATTGGGCGGAGTTTCCCCCCATGCTCCTGAGCCAGGACCCCCGCCATTGTTTTACAGTTGTCCCTTGCAAACAAGTGAAACATTTTACCATATTCAGGTAGTCCAAGTCCAGGAGATGTGACCATTGCAGTTTTAAGATACACAAAAGCATTGTACATTTCATCATTCCATTTCACACAATCTGGCATGTCAGTACCTGTGGCTTGCCTCAGGAGATTATCATAGTAGGAACAATCAGGTATCCATTGGCGGCAGTAACCAATCATTCCAAGAAAGGATAGCATGTCCTTCTTAGTAAGTGGGCGGGGCAGACCCACGAGAGCCGCAGCTCTCTTGTGACTGATTTTCCTTTCTCCTTTGGAGAGTACAAAACCAAGGTATTCAACAGTTTCCTGACACCATTGTAGCTTTTTCTTAGAAACCTTGTGACCATTGTCTGCTAACCAATGTAACAGATCTAAACCATCATTTTTACATGCTTTCTGGCTTGGACTACACAACAACAAATCATCAACATATTGAAGTAGGACGGAACCATGGCGGGGTGTCCAAGACCGCAGGGTTGCCTGGAGGGCCACTGTGTACACTACAGGGGAGTCTACATAGCCCTGGGGTAATCTACACCACGTCATCTGGCGGTTTCTGAAATTGAATGCAAAGATAGGCTGTGTCTCTTCGTCAACAGAAACTGAAAAAAATGCATTACAAAGGTCAATGACCGAAAAATACTCTGCATCGCATGGTATGGAGGTTAAGAGTGATGGCACGTCAGGCACTATGGGAGCGATGGGTATCACTAGGTTGTTTATAGCTCTGAGGTCTTGTACAAACCTGTAAGAGCCGTCTGGCTTCATTACTGGGTTAATGGGGGTGTTGTAGGGTGACAGTGTCTCTTTAAGAATTCCTAGCTGCAGGAACCTTTCCACCATTGGGGCCACTCCTTCCTCTTTTTCTTTTGAAATTGGGTATTGTTTGTGATAAACCGGCTGTGCCCATGATTTTAAAGCTGCCTTGTATGGGGTACAAGAAATAAGACCTACATCCAAGGAGCTTTTTGACCATACCGGATCATCTGGTGGAGGGAGATCACTATCCTCAGTGTAATATATTGGTATTACCTTGGAGTGTACGAAGACCCCTCCTTCAGTAGTCATTTTCAGTGTTATACCCAATCTTCCCATCAAATCTCTACCCAAGAGATTCACAGGACAATTTGGTATAATCCTGAAACAATGATGCAAGACTGTTGCACCTCCCCTTTCAACATCACTTACTGGTAAAGGTGGTGTTTTGTATGTTTTGGTAAGTATCCCATTAATTCCCATAGAAGGTTCAGCAATTTTAGTCTCACCTCTGTAGTAGTCCTCACTGAGGGTGCTCCGAGTTGCCCCTGAATCGGTTAAAAACGGAACAGGCCTATGTTTGACATATAGGGTCACAATTGGTTGTTCATTGTAAGAGTGTGAGATCAAAGGAAATGCTGGGATACTACCTTCCGGGCAGCTTCATTTTAGTTGCTGTTGATTCCACTGTATAGGGAATCGGGGACCCTGTTGCTTTGGGGCAACTTGATTTGGTTGGCTAGATTGGGGTCCCTGTGTATGCAGTTGATCTTGATCTTGAGTATTTGGGTTATTCCATTCATAAGGACATTGATTTCTCCAGTGACCCTGTTGTCCACAGTTAAAACAACATGTGCGGGACTGCTGGGGTGGTCTGGAAAAACCATGCCCTCTCCCTCTTGTTCTTCCTCTTCCTCTGCCTCTGTTTCCACTGCCCCATTGTCCACCATTATCTTGGGGAGGCTGAGTTCGCACTCCACCCTGATAAAGGCTACTCACTGCTTTCTCTTTTATTACATCAAAACACCCTGCTGCTTCTTTCTGTATTAAGGTTTCCTGAAATTGGTCAATCGTCTGTGTGGTCCATTCAGATATCATCTGTTTCACCACCAAGGCGAACTGGGGTTTTAGATTATTCATAAAAGTTTGAATAAACAAAGCTCCCACATCAGTAGTTGTAGCTAATCCAGCTTCTGTTGTCCAATTTTCATGAAACCTTTTCCAGAATTCAACTACAGTTTCTCCTGACTTTTGTTTGCATGCTATGGCAGTAGGGAGGGAACTTTTATTTTTAAATACTCTCATCATTTCAGTCTCTAATTCTGTCCACATGGTGTTCCTACCTGGTACTGTGTTTAACCCATATGCTCCCGCGTTTCCAGTGTCAATAGTGTTTATACTTGGAACATTTGCCCAGCTCCAGGAACTGGTGTGTCCTATGATACCATCAATGATAAGACGCATGTCTTCCTGTGTGTAATTTCTACCCTTACAGGCCTTTTTTAAGTAAATTAAAGTGCCACCTGCAGAGGCGGTGGGTTTGGGGCAATGTTTTACTATCCTATCAATGTCCTCAATGTCTATTACCTTTTTTAATAATTCATTTCCAATGGTCATGAAAGGTGCTTGAAGGTTAGTGTTACTATATACAGTTCCACTCTTTGTTTTAGGGGGACTAAGTATTCTATCCCCTTTAACGTCTTCTTCCTCCTGCTCTTGGCCAGGTGGTGAAACTACCCCTCCTATAGCTCCCTGATCATCTTCTGGTTCCCCTACCTCGACTCGGGCCCTCTGTGGGTGCTGTCTATCTTGTTGTGGAGCGGGAGGGATCTGCTGTTGTGGTTGTGGAGCGGGGGGGACCTGCCGTTGTCTGGTTGCATAATGTCCAGCCAGAAGATCAATATCTTCCTTTCTTAAACTTGGATAGACATGTACATATGCGGGTGGAGGATGACTGACTATTGGCAGGGGTGAGGCTATTGGGTCAGGGACAAATCTCTTTTTATCGGCTTCTTCTCTATGTTTCTGGGCATAATCTTCCTTACTTAAACATTTGGTGGGCTTTTTCTGTTTCTTATTATCCCTCTGAAACCAATATGGGGCGTATTTTAACCAGTTCTCTCCTCCCTTTTCCATATAATCCATATCCCATTGAGGATCCCCGGGGTACCAAGGGAAAGCTCTCTTATCTCCTAAACACAATCCTTTTATCATATCTATGTGAAATTCATCATTAGCGCCATCCCGGGGAAAGGGGTCTACACTGTGTATGGCTTCGGTCCATCCCGCTAAATTTGAAACCCATGGGACTATGAATTCATAATTAGTACCACAAATTCTGGCTACAAAATCCTTACACGTTTCTCCTGGATTGGGAAGAGGGGGAGGATCTTCTTTACCTTGTTTCTGACCCATATTGACAGTGGGAGTCGACTGTTCTTACCACCCAGTCTTCTGACCCACACACACACAACAGATTATCTTATAACTTCTAATGCGATAGATAAGAAAAAGCAAAGGATTTTGGGGTCACCGGAGTCTATTTCCTCATTAACCACTTCATATCCCTTCCCAAAAGGAATGTCTCTATATATGTGTATGCAGTACTGCTTATCTTTGTGGGTTTCCCAAAAACCCTCCAATATTAACCTCTGGCGTGGTTCTTATCCCCTACTAATTTACGGGTCTAAAAAGCTTTAATCAGAGCTGAGGCAAGAAATATTTCGTCAATAAAGACAAAATGAAGACTTACCTTCAGATATGATTTTATTTGGCTTTTTTTCCCGGCGAGCCCCCAGATCTGTTAGGAGATTACGGCTTCTAAGACCACCCAGATAGGTTCAGGTAATGCAGGAAGACCTCCGTTGACCCCCAGGCCTGGAGATATCAATAAAGTGACACAGGAGACAGGTTTGCTTAGCCACTTAATGACATCTAATTTGAGTTTCAGAAATACAGCATTTATGTCTTTTGAGGGATGGGAGGAGTTTTACTAACCTTATACATGTCATTGAAATGAAAATAGGTTCAGTTAATATTTAACTATTAGCTGGTGTTATAAGACAAAATCTTACATCATTTCTACTAGAATATTCATTAACAGGTGAAGGACGCACTTTATCTTATCAAGAACAAACATGAGCTAGGCCAAACTCCATATTCTAGCTAAAATGTATAGGTAACCTTGAGAAGGTTTTCTATAGATAACAGCTTAAAGATAATATTGGTTTCAGTTAAAACTCACATTTGAGTTTTCTCAATTTTCCTGTAAAACTAAAATGGTGTCTTAAAACTAAAATGGAGTCCCTCATGATATGTGCTATGTTCTTTACACTGTCCACTACCCAAATCTACCCTCCACATGGGAGGAAAGGATCAAAGCTCAGATAGCTCAATGGGAGAAAATGTTCTCCAAGAATGACTTTGATGTGGGCTGTGCCAAGAGTGCTTAACATCAAATTCGGCTGACTGAATCAGGCGAGTCCCCTTGTGTGACCTGGAGGATCTTCGAGAGCAGTTGGCTGAATTAAAGAAGTCAGGGGTCATTAAGGTGTCCAGGAGCCCTTATGCTTCACTGATTGTGGTAGTAAGAAAGAAGAATGGGTCACTGCGGATGTGCATCGACTACCGAAACCTTGAAGGGAAGAACTATCCCAGATCAGTACACAACCCCTCGCATAGAAGAAGCCCTGCAGTGCTTGTCAGGGGCTAAATGGTTCAGTGTGCTGGATCTAAAGAGTGGATACTACCAAATACCCATGCATCCAAATGACCGAGAAAAGACGGCCTTCATCAGGCCTTTAGGGTTTTTCGAGTTTGACCGAATGCCACAGGGATTAACAGGGGCTCCTGCTACTTTTCAGAGATTGATGGAGAACACTGTGGGTTATATGTACATGATAGAAGTGCTAGTATATCTTGATGATATCATCGTGTTCGGCAGAACATTGGAGGAGCATGAAGCTTGGTTGGAGAAAGTTTCCCAGAGACTACACATTGAGGAGCTGAAGCTATCGTTTGGGAAGTGTCAGTTCTACCAGACTTCGTCATGTACCTAGGGCATGTAGTGTCAGTCGAGGGAATAGCAACTGACCCTCAGAAGCTGGAGGCTGTTACCTCCTGGCCTCGTCCGAATACTGTGACTGAGTTGAGGTCTTTCCTGGATTTCTGCTCTTACTATAGAAGATTTGTGAAGAACTTCTCACAGATTGCCCGGCCATTGAACGAGCTGTTACAGAAGCAAACGGAGGGGGATCAGCAGAAATCTCAGGAAGGAGGGACCAGGAAGCCACGTGAACCTATTCAAGAACAATGGACGGTGAAGTGTGAGAGGTCTTTTGAATGTCAAAGCACCGGTGTTGGCCTACGCTGATCAATCTAAGCCGTATGAATAGCACGTGGATACCAGCAGAGATTTTTTTGGGGGATGTTGTACCAAGAGTCAGAGGGAAGACTTTGCCCAGTGGCCTATGTGAGTCGCAGCCTCACCCCCCCCAGAGAAGAACTATCCTGTGCACAAATTGGAGTTCTTGGCCCTCAAGTGGGCTGTGGTAGACAAGCTACGTGACTATTTGTATGGGGCTACCTTTGTGGTGAAGACTGACAACAACTCACTGACTTACCTATTGTCCACCGCCAAGTTGGATGCCACTGGACATAGGTGGTTGGCAGCCTTGTCTGAATTCCAGTTCAGCTTGAAATATGAACCAGGAGTGGGAAACCGGGACGCTGACGCTCTTTCTGGAAGGCCTCACTTCGCCAGTGCTGACCAGAAGAGTTGGGTCCACTTACCATTTGAAGGAGTACAGGCTGAATATAGGCTTGGGCGCTTACCCCGATCTGCGTGTGACATAGGTGCTGGAGGTGGGTTTGTCTATTGAGCCGGTCACCTAGCAACCAGCGTGTGTGAGAGCTTCGAGCGCCATCCCCTTCTAGCCTGCGAGTGACATAGGAGTTGGGGGCGGGTCTGTGCTTCCAGAATTTGCATGTCACTCATCCCTGTACATGTGGTGACGCTTAAGCTGGGGGCGGGACCGAACGCATGACAGTGCGAGGTCCAGCGCTGGCAGGGATTGGGTGATGTATGATGGCCTCTCACCCGGAAGCAATAGGCTTGGTTGTTATGTTTGTGTAGGCTGGGATCAGAGGAAGTATGCTGGCCTCCCATCCAGAAGTGTAAAATTATAGAGGTGTTGCTGATTCAGCTGGTTAAGGTGGGTGTTTCAAGAGAATATGGGGGTGTGTGTATATCCCACTGGTCTATGAGGTCGCCCCTCACTTTTTCGCTACTCCTATCCCATTCACCAATGAAATACTAGCACACATTCAATCCATGATTGCAGGAAGGGTGGGGTGGTTTGAGATTGATTGTTTGATGAACCAGGATGATATAAAAGAACTGACGCAAGGGCCCCTAATCAGATTCGCTGAGGAAGCCCTTATCCACGGACGATACGCGTGCGAGGGGCTTTGTGACGTCAGTACAGCCACCTGCCTGGTTTTTATATATATGCTGTGTACTTCAGCACTGGGACTCAGTGCCACTCTTGTGAGTAATCTTTATTCAATAAAGAAGTGACTTTTATTGTATGGAGAGCACTATGTTTTTTTATTTTGTTTTAACATGACCTGTGTATGCCGATGAATATGCTATTTGGATATCGCATGACCGAGGGGAGGGCATATATGAAGTCAGTCTACTCATCTTTACTATTACCCTTATGACGGGACTGCACTAGTGACCTATCTGTTAGCCCAGTGGGTCCATTTAAGAAGGTGAGCGGCCTGCACTTCTGGTGGTGGAATACACTGATTTGGAAGCACGATTGTTACCATCATTCCATTACAGCACCTTATTCACCTTTAGGGAGTCTCCTCTCTGTCTGTTGATGTGACATCTACTTATTTCTATGGGAATTACATGCTTTGGGACTTTTTTCATACTGCTTTTGAGCGCTGCACCACTTTGCTTTTAATGTCCTCCAAAAAGGCTGACGTATGATACACTGGGAGAAATTTCTGATGAACTTATACCTACTGCTCAATGATCCAGTCAAGCATTTGCCTAGTTTATTGAACCTTTAGTAAAGGATGATCTTGATCCACCTCCTGACACTACTTGGTGGGCCGCTGACTTGTTATTGGCCTGTCACAAAATTGATATGACTTTGCCTGGAAATATATATAATTTACTGTTAGAAGATCCTTCTTTGGGTCAGTTGTTAGCTGTTGCAACTTCTAGTTTGCCAGATGATTAATCATTCAATTTCTTATAATACAGTAAAGGGATTCCACAGATTGTATTCTGTCTGTACGGACCAAAGACTTTCAAGTCGGGGGAGGATGTAGCAATGTGGACTACAATTGCAAAGTGCAGTGATCCTCCAGTATCTCTATGCATCGCATGTCCCCTAGTGCCCAGTGTTATTAACTGACATCGTATTTGTGAGCCCAGCTAAAGGGATTATGGGATGAGTAGTTCCTCAGATTGGTAATTGCTCCGCATGACCATACACCTGGACTACATATCCCAGGGACCTTTGCTACCATCAAGATCATTGCAGCGGGTCGGCTGCATGAGCGTTGCTCCAGAAGCTGCTGTCCTAAGGCATTGAATCGACCTGGTCGTTGGCGAGACGGCAATCGCCCACCTTTGCAATCTTTCCTTATTGTTTTACTGGGACACTTTGCACAGACAGCTTTACCTTGACAATACTCTACTAAACCTATCTTGAACACTGTGCATAGACACCTTTAGCTTCTACTATTTAAAGGAGTTGCATTTCTTACTACTACACCTTATTGGATATAGTTAATGAGCTCTGATTGCCGGTGAAGTCCATCAGGCCTGCAATGGGGACATTGTCCATTACAACTACAAGGGCCCTCATACCGTGTCTATAAAGTCTGACCTCTCCTTAGGGATAAAGGTTTATAGGCCTCCTGTGGTTCCCCTTTAGGAGTTGCCAGTATAATTCATTAACTCTGCTTATCCCTTCAGGTGCTAACAGTACTCTATTGTATATATGTGTATATAATATACTGTTTATCTACAACTGTTTTGATTTGTGTTATGCGGAGGGATTTCTCTGCTGAGTTGGGGCTGTTATTCAAAACTCAGCAGATCTATTGCCTCCTCTTTGTGACAACATCCTCTTTGAATTGTTCCAGTAAACATTATCAGAATATAAACGCACAGCGTTGTTTGACCTATTACTTTAAGGTGGTGCAAGAATGTCTGAACCCAGAGTGTCAGGTGCGATGGAATGTTTATCAGGTCATGGCAGTGCAGATGAGCAGGTAAATCCAAGCAGCCTCCTAGGGGGTCGTGCTACAGCTGCACTCACTATATATCCACATACTGTACATATAGCTAACAAATATAAAAAAAAGTGTTGTGCTATCAAGATAAAGTACTAGTGCATCAAATGATAAAGCAAATAAAGTGTTTAAACAAACATGATTACATGCAAAAATTGATTTATAAAAGTGTAAATAAATTAATTCATAAACATCCAAGAAAAATTTATATAGGAAAAGAGAACAGTGCAAACCAGTCCAATATATGCTCAGTGTAGACAGTCCATAAATGAATGTATGTGACCCCCAAATCCAATGATCCTGTGTGTGTATACACCCCTTCACACCCTAGTGCACACCCCACTCACAAACCACTTACTGACAGGTAAGACCTCAAAGATGAAGGTCTGGCTGAACTCTTATGCCGCGTACACACGAGCGGACTTTACGGCAGACTTTGCTCGGCGGACTTTTCGCTGGACTTTGTCGGCTCCTTGCGCCAGACTTAAAAAGGGACGGACTTGGACACAAACGATCACTGCAAAAGTTTGAAACACGGTGACGTACAGCACGTACGACGGGACTATAAAAAGGAAGTTCAAGCCCCACTACGGCACCCTTTGTGCTCCTTCTGCTAATCTCGTGTTTATCTCGTGTTAGCAGAAGTTTGGTTAGAGACGATTTGCGCTTATCACACTTCAGCTTATTTCGATAGTTTTCTGTGGTTCAGTTTGTGCTTGTGAGGTTTGTATCTGCTTTTCAGTGCGTGTTGGTCAGTTTGTAACCTGCCTTGCAGGTCGTTCCTGATTTTCAGGTCGTTCTTCATAGGCCTTGCGTTTGTTATAAGTTTGTTTGTTTGACCAGCCGACCGTTTTGAAGCCATGTCGCGTGGACGTACTCGTTCTCGAGTTCGTGCTGCGTGGGGACTTGGTGTTGGGGTTAATACTTTGACCCTAATCCAGTCCACGAACAGGGCGAGGAGGAGCTCATGGATGAAGAATAGGGATGAGCCGAACACCCCCCCGGTTCGGTTTGCACCAGAACATGCGAATGGACCGAAAGTTCGCACGAACGTTAGAACCCCATTGACGTCTATGGGACTCGAACGTTCGAAATCAAAAGTGCTCATTTTAAAGGCCAATTTGCATGGTATTGTCCTAAAAAGGGTTTGGGGATCCAGGTCCTACCCCAGGGGACATGTATCAATGCAAAAAAACTTTTAAAAACAGACGTTTTTTCGGGAGCAGTGATTTTAATGATGCTTTAAGTAAAAAAAAAAAAAAAGTGAAATATTCCTTTAAATATTGTACCTGGGGGGGTGTCTATAGTATGCCTGTAAAGTGTCGCGTGTTTCCCGTGTTTAGAACAGTCCCTGCACCAAATGTCATTTTTAAAGGAAAAAATCTCATTTAAAACTGCTTGCGGGTTTAATGTAATGTCCGGTCCTGGCAATATGGATGAAAATCAGTGAGACAAACACCATGGGTACCCCCCAGTCCATTACCAGGCCCTTTGGGTCTTGTATGGATATTAAGGGGAACCCCGCACCCAAATTAAAATAAGGAAAGGTGTGGGGCCACCAGGCCCTATATACTCTGAATAGCAGTATATTACATAGTTACATAGTTACATAGTAGGTGAGGTTGAAAAAAGACACAAGTCCATCAAGTCCAACCTATGTGTGTGATTATGTGTCAGTATTACATTACATATCCCTGTATATTGCGGTCATTCAGGTGATTATCTAATAGTTTCTTGAAGCTATCAATGCTCCCCGCTGAGACCACCGCCTGTGGAAGGGAATTCCACATCCTTGCCGCTCTTACAGTAAAGAACCCTCTACGTAGTTTAAGGTTAAACCTCTTTTCTTCTAATTGTAATGAGTGGCCACGAGTCTTATTAAACTCTCTTCTGCGAAAAAGTTTTATCCCTATTGTGGGGTCACCAGTACAGTATTTGTAAATTGAAATCATATCCCCTCTCAAGCGTCTCTTCTCCAGAGAGAATAAGTTCAGTGCTCGCAACCTTTCCTCATAACTAAGATCCTCCAGACCCTTTATTAGCTTTGTTGCCCTTCTTTGTACTCGCTCCATTTCCAGTACGTCCCTCCTGAGGACTGGTGCCCAGAACTGGACAGCATACTCCAGGTGCGGGCGGACCAGAGTCTTGTAGAGCGGGAGAATTATCGTTTTATCTCTGCAGTTGATCCCCCCTTTAATGCATGCCAATATTCTGTTTGCTTTATTAGCAGCAGCTTGGCATTGCATGCCATTGCTGAGCCTATCATCCACTAGGACCCCCAAGTCCTTTTCCATCCTAGATTCCCCCAGAGGTTCTCCCCCCACTCTATAGATTGCATTCAGATTTTTGACACCCAAATGCATTATTTTACATTTTTCTACATTGAACCTCATTTGCCATGTAGTCGCCCACCCCATTAATTTGTTCAGGTCTTTTTGCAAGATTTCCACATCCTGCGGAGAAGTTATTGCCCTGCTTAGCTTAGTATCGTCTGCAAATACAGAGATGCAACTGTTTATCCCAACCTCCAGGTCGTTTATGAACAAATTAAATAGGATTGGTCCCAGCACAGAACCCTGGGGGACCCCACTACCCACCCCTGACCATTCTGAGTACTCCCCATTTATCACCACCCTCTGAACATGCCCTTGTAGCCATTTTTCAATCCATGTACTCACCCTATGGTCCATGCCAACGCACCTTATTTTGTACAGTAAACGTTTATGGGGAACTGTGTCAAATGCTTTTGCAAAATCCAGATACACCACGTCTACGGGCCTTCCTTTATCTAGATGGCAACTCACCTCCTCATAGAAGGTTAATAGATTGGTTTGGCAAGAACGATTCTTCATGAATCCATGCTGATTACTGCTAATGATATCATTCTTATTACTAAAATCTTGTATATAGTCCCTTATCATCCCCTCCAAGAGTTTACATACTATTGATGTTAGGCTAACTGGTCTTTAATTCCCAGGGATGTTTTTTGGGCCCTTTTTAAATATTGGTGCTACATTGGCTTTTCTCCAATCAGCTGGTACCATTCCAGTCAATAGACTGTCTGTAAAAATTAGGAACAACGGTCTGGCAATCACCTGACTGAGTTCCCTAAGTACCCTCGGATGCAAGCCATCTGGTCCCAGTGATTTATTAATGTTAAGTTTCTCAAGTCTAATTTTAATTCCGTCCTCTGTTAACCATGTAGGTGCTTCCTGTGTTGTGTCATGAGGATAAACACTGCAGTTTTGGTTACTGAAGCCCCCCGATTCACTCGTGAAGACTGAGGAGAATAAATTCAATACCTCTGCCATCTCCCCATCCTTTGTAACCAGATGTCCTTCTTCATTCTTTATGGGGCCAATATGGTCTGTCCTCCCTTTTTTACTGTTTACATACTTAAAGAATTTCTTGGGATTTTTTTTGCTCTCCTCCGCTATGTGTCTTTCATGTTCTATCTTAGCCATCCTAATTGCACCCTTACATTTCTTATTGCATTCTTTATAAATTCTGAATGCTGAGGATGACCCCTCAACCTTGTATTTTTTGAAGGCCTTCTCCTTTGCTTTTATATGCATTTTTACATTGGAGTTAAGCCATCCAGGATGTTTGTTCGCTCTTTTAAATTTATTACCCAATGGGATACATTGGCTAATGCCCTTATTTAATATGCTCTTAAAGCAAACCCATCTCTCCTCTGTATTCTTTGTTCCTAATATTTTATCCCAATTTATGCCTTTTAGCAAGGTTTGTAGTTTAGGGAAGTTGGCTCTTTTGAAATTCAGTGT
Organism: Lithobates clamitans; assembly: GCA_037952925.1. Classification (NCBI taxonomy): domain Eukaryota; kingdom Metazoa; phylum Chordata; class Amphibia; order Anura; family Ranidae; genus Lithobates; species Lithobates clamitans. The sequence continues at coordinate 2,336,021 of JBBGZY010001452.1, read as the reverse complement.
CTTTGTGTTCCCTTCATGTCTCATATTTGTGTGATTTACACTGAAACTAATTGACCTGTGATCGCTGTTACCTAAATTGCCCCGTATTTCCACATCTGTTATCAGGTCTGTATTGTTGGTAATCAGTAGATCTAGTAATGTTTTATTTCTAGTTGGTGCGTCTACCATCTGACCCATAAAATTGTCCTGCAAGACATTAAGGAACTGGCGAGCCTTAAATGAATGCGCGGTTCCCTCCGCCCAGTCTATGTCTGGATAATTAAAATCCCCCATTATGATAACACTTCCCATCCTTGCTGCTAATCCAATTTGTGATAGGAGATCCGTCTCCACTTCCTCCCTCAGGTTAGGGGGCCTATAGCATACTCCCAGTATTATTTTCCCCTTAGCTTCATCCCTTTGGAGCTCTACCCATAAAGATTCCACCTCCTCCCTAGCCCCCTCAGTGATGTCATCTCTCACATTCACTTGTACATTATTCTTCATATATAGGCATACCCCTCTCCCTTTTTTACCCTCTCTATCCTTGCGGTATAGGGTATACCCTTGAATGTTTGCCAGCCAATCATGAGAGCTGTTGAACCAGGTCTCTGAAATTCCCACAAAATCCAAATCCTCCTTGTACAACAGTATCTCTAGTTCACCCATCTTGTCCGCCAGGCTACTGGCATTGGTGAACATGCCACATAGTTTAGACCGGTCACATATTGTCCTCGTATTGGGTGTTTCAAGATTGCAACTTGGACTTGCTACTATACTCACCTTGCGTTTTTGTGCTTTGGTTAACCTACCACTAATGCCCCCAATACTACCCTCTGGAATATCTTCCGCGCTGGCTATCACTGTCTCTGGACCCTCCCCCCCATTGCCTAGTTTAAGAACCCCTCTAACTTTTTGGCCATCTTCATTCCCAGCAGATCTGCACCCTCCTCATTTAGATGCAGTCCGTCCCTTCTATAGTACCGGTTACCGACTGAGAAGTCGGCCCAGTCCTCCAGGAACCCAAACCCCTCCTTACTACACCAGCTCTTCAGCCACTTGTTTACTTCCCTAATCTCCCTCTGCCTCTCTGGTGTGGCTCGATGTACCGGTAGTATTCCTGAGAACACTACCTTGGAGGTCCTTTTCCTCAATTTAGCTCCTAAGTCCCTAAAATCGTTCTTTAGGACACTCCATCTGCCTCTGACTTTGTCATTGGTGCCAACGTGCACCATGACAGCCGGGTCTTCCCCAGCCCCTCCCAGTAATCTGTCCACAAGATCCGTGATGTGCCGAACCCGAGCGCCCGGTAGACAACATACTGTTCGGCGCTTCAGGTCTTGGTTACAGATTGCCCTCTCTGTCCTTCTAAGAATTGAGTTCCCTACCACCAGAATCTGTCTTTCCTTTCCCTTTGCTGCCCCCCCACTCTTACTGGAGGAGTTCTTCCCCTGGCAGCTAGGAGAGTCCCTCAACTCCAGCAGTGCTGGTCCCTGACTGGTTACACCAATGTCACTCAATGGAGCGTACTTATTGGGATGCTCCAGTCCTGGATCGGTCTCCCTGGCACTTCCCCCTCTACCCCTCCTGACTGTCACCCATCTACTCTTTGCTAGTGCCTGCACCTCTTTGTCTCCACCCGCCTCTGTGCTGGCCCCTGCCGGCACCTGCCGTGTACGTTCCTGGCTCACCTTTAGTATGGAGGGACTTCTCAGTGCTGACAGTTGCTTCCCCAGATTCAGAACCTGGGCTTCCAGGGAAACAATGTGCTTACATTTTGCACAGCAGTATTCGCCCTCGATCGGATGATCAAGGAACGCATACATGCGGCAAGATGTACAAAGAGTCGCCTCTCCACACCCGCCGGGCATCGTACCTATTAAATTTAGTGAGGATTTGGGGATTTTACCCTGTCCAAATTACCAAACAACTAGCTTCCTGGCACTAATACTCAAGACAATACACAGGTACACAATACACAAGTACTAACGATCCACACACACTACTCAGACAACACTCAGATACTCACACTACACAGGTACTATGACCCCTGTTATAACCTCCTGTTTTAAACTCTTGTTTATAACTCCCACTTAATCCAGCTCCACTTACACCAAGCTCCACAGCTTCAAACTGAGCACGCTCAACTGAGTCCTACAACAAGTTAAATAGGCACCTGGTCACCTGTGAGCAATTAACCACACCACCATACAGGCGGTGCAAACAAGACAGGGACTGTAGGTTTGTTGTTAAGTAGAATCTGTTTGTAATTTTGAACGGGTACATTTTTAACGTGTTTAGCTCCAGCCAAAAAATCTTTTTTAAGCTTTTTGGAAAACATAAGGAAAGGTTATCACCCCTGTGACATTTGTTTTGCTGTCTTTCCTCCTCTTTAGAAGATTTCACCTCACTTTTTGTCCCAATGACAAATGCTTTTTGAGAATATGGGTTTTTTTGTGGAACAAGGATTGGAAAGCATCAGTGGAAAGGAGAAATGTTTTTCCCATATTAACTCTTACAGGAGAGAATTTCCCTTCCTAGGGGTAGATTTCATCTCACTTCCTGTTGTCTCCTTCTGTTTGCAAGTAGGAGTCGTTTGTAAGTTAGATGTTTGAAAGTAGAGGCCTGCCCTATATACTCAGCAGAAATTTGGGCCTTAGGTGTTGTTGTGGCCACAACACTGTAAGCCTTCACAGGGCCCTGCTGTGAAATATTAGATCAAGAATTGTAATTACATGCCCCTGTTGAACAGGGGCAGAAAAACTGGGCCTTTGGTGGTGGTGGTGGTGGTGCTGGTGCCACAACACTGTAAGTCTTCACTCGCTCTTGGTGGGTGCAGAAATGGGCCCTGCTGTGAAATATTAGATCAAGAATTGTAATTACATGCCCCTGTTGAACAGGGGCAGAAAAATTGGGCCTTAGGCACTGGTGCTGGTGCCACAACACTGCAACCCCTCACAGACACTCTAGTTGGAACGCAGTAACGAGCCCTGCTGCAAAGTATTGCATCAAAAATTGTAATTACATGCCCCTGTTAAAACAGGGGCAGAAAAATTGTGCCTTAGGCACTGGTGGTGGCGCCCAGAACCAAAAATGTTCTTACAAGCTATCAGCGTGATCATTGAGGAGGAAGAGGATAATTACTCAGGGATAGTCACTCAGCATCAGCATAGGCAGTCTTTGAAGGGATCTGAGATTTCAAAAAAAATTATTCGGTTACATCAGCATCAGGTGCTTGGTAGCTGGTGGTGATCCAAGACTGATTCATTTTTATGAAGGTCAGTTGATCGACCGAGTCGGTGGACAGACGCACCCTGTGATCGGTTACCACGCCTCCAGCAGCACTGAATGTGCGTTCCGAAAGAATGCTGGATGCAGGACAGGCCAGTAGCTCAATTGCATATTGTGCAAGCTCTGGCCAGTGATCCATCCTCAAGACCCAGTAACCCAGAGGATTTTCGGTGGGAAAGGTGTCCAAGTCTGATCTTGCCCCTAGGTATTCCTGCACCATGTAAAACAGACGCTGGCGATGGTTGCTGGAACCGATCATACTTTGGGGCTGCGGACCAAAAAATTGTCTGAACGCATCGGTCAGACGGCCACCTTCTCCACCGCTCCTTCTTTGACTGACCGAAGCCTCAGCAACACGTTGTCCAGAAACAGGAGTTTGTAACCTCCCAGTCTCTGGGAACGCATTGCACAGACCTTTCTGTAAGGCCTCCCGAAGATGTTTCATCCTCTGCTCCCTCTGTAACGTGGATCAAGGAGGGTTGTCAGCCAGTATTGGTCCTTCTCCTTGATACCACGAATACGAGGATCCTTACGCAGACTTTGCAGGATCAGGGAGGCCATGCAGCGTAGGTTTGCTGAGGCATTCGGTCCGGAGTCCTCTGGGTCACTAAGGACGACAGCCACCTCCTCCCAGCCACGTACAAGTCCATGTGTTTCTTGGGACTGATCCCTTAAAGACTGCTGCTGATGCTGAGTGCCAGGCTCCACCTCCATACTGACACAATCTTCCTCCTCCTCCTCCTCGTCCTCTTCCTGTGTGATCGGCGGGCACGCAGGAACACTGTCTGGATAAAGGGGGCCTTGAGAGCTAAGGAAGTCCTCCTCTTCCTGCCTCTGTTCTGCCTCAAGTGCCCTGTCCATTATTCCACGCAGCATGTGCTCCAACAGGTGGACAAGGGGGACAGTGTCACTGATGCATGCACTGTCACTGCTCACCATTCTCGTGGCCTCCTCAAATGGTGACAGGACAGTGCATGCATCCCTGATCATGGCCCACTGGCGTGGGGAAAAAAAAACAAGCTCCCCTGACCCTGTCCTGGTGCCATAGTTGCACAGGTACTCATTGATGGCCCTCTGCTGCGTGTGCAGCCGCTGCAGCATGGCCAACGTTGAGTTCCACCTGGTGGGCATGTCACAGATTAGGTGGTTCTTGGGCAGGTTAAACTCCTTTTGGAGGTCCGTCAGCCGAGCACTGGCATTATATGACCGGCGGAAATGCACACAGACTTTCCTGGCCTGCCTCAGGACATCCTGTAAGCCCGGGTACCTGCCCAAGAACCGCTGCACCACCAAGTTAAGGACGTGAGCCAAACAGGGCACAGGGGTCATTTGTCCCTGTCGGAGGGCAGAGAGGAGGTTGGTGCCATTGTCGCAAACCACCATTCCTGCCTTAAGTTGGAGTGGCGTCAACCACCTCTGAACCTGCCCCTGCAGAGCTGACAGAACCTCTGCCCCAGTGTGGCTCTTGTCCCCCAAGCACACCAGCTCAAGCACCACATGGCATCTTTTGGCCTGCGTACTTGCGTAGCCCCTTGAACGACTACGGAGCACCGCTGGTTCCGAGGACAAAGCACAGGAAGAGGCCATGGAGGAAGAAGAAGAGGAGGGGGTGGAGGAGAGAGGTGTGTCACAATCATTAGCATTTAGCAGGCGTGGTGGCGGAACAACCTCCAACACTACTGCACCTTGTGCTACATCCTTCCCATCTGCCAGCAGAGTCACCCAATGCGCCATGAAACTTAGGTAACGTCCCTGTCCATGCCTGCTGGACCATGAGTCAGCGGTAATATGCACCTTACCACTGACCGCCCTGTCCAGCGAGGCATGGACATTGCCTTCCACATGCCGGTAGAGAGCCGGAATCGCCTTCCGTGAGAAAAAGTGGCGTTTGGGTACCTGCCACTGAGGGACCGCACATTCCACAAACTCACGGAAGGGGGCAGAGTCTACCAACTGAAAAGGCAGCAGTTGAAGTGTTATCAATTTTGCCAAGCTAGCATTCAACCGCTGGGCATGTGGATGGCTGGGAGCAAACTTCTTTCGGCGGTGCAGCAGCTAGGGCAGGGAAATTTGCCTGGTACAATCTGATGTCGGTGTACAAAAAGCAGATTGCCCACAAGTACTTGGCTGTGTCACACCTAATTCTACACCTTCATTCCTCTCAGTGCAGGTCTCAGAGAGGACTGAAGGTCTAGTGGGGTTGGAAATCTCAGCTGATGAGGAGCAAGGAGAGGTCCTCTTTGTTGTTTGGTGTGGGTCTTTTAGATACGCTTGCCAGCGAACTGCATGGCAGGTCAACATATGTCTGGTCAAGCATGTGGTACCCAAGCGGGAGATGTTTTGGCCACGCGAGATACGCTTGAGACATATGTTGCAAATAGCAGCGGTGTGATCTGATGCACTCGTCTCAAAAAAGGCCCACACCAAAGAACTTTTTGAATAACGCGCAGAGACTGCAGCACCCTGCACATGTGGAGCTTTGGGGTGTGATGCAGTCAATGTGCTTCCCTTAGGCTGGCCCCTGGAGGGCATCCTGCCTCGTTGGTGATGTGCCACCTCCTCCTCCTCCTCCTCCTCCTCTCTCCTATCAGGCACCCACATTGAGTCAGTGACCTTATCATCCCCTCCCTCCTCATCACTGGAGCAAACCTTGCAGTATGCTGCAGCAGGGGGAGCATGACTGCCAGATTGCTGTCCTTCTTGGGCACCCCCTCTGTCCGTGCTCATGTTACTGCCTTCATCGAGCTCAGTATCATCATCAGAGCCTTCCAAACGCTGGGCATCCTCCTGGAGCATGTACCCAACACTGTGGTCAAACAGTTCGAGGGACTACTCAGAAGGACATGGTGGGGCTAGGGAAGGAGTCACTGATGACATTGAGCCGAGGGAAGAGGCCGCTGCTTTGCCAGACAAAGTACCCGGGCATGGGTGAGAGAGGATGAGGAGGATGAGGACGGCTTGGTCATCCACTCGACCAAGTCTTCCGCATGTTGCGGCTCAACACGGCCAGCTGCCGAAAAAAAGGCCAAGCGTGTCCCACGGCCACGTGCTGATGAGGATGCACCGTCTCCACGACCAGCACTAGACACAGAGCCTGCTTGCCCTCTCTTATTGGCTTGTGACTGTCTGCCTCTCCTTCTTGGCCTTCCAGACATACTAATGGCCTGTAACTGCACGAAGCTGGGATATATATATATATATATATATATATATATATATATATATATATATATATATATATATATATATATATATATATATATATATATATATATATGTATGTATATATATATATATATATATATATATATATATATGTATATATATATATATGTATATATATATATGTACTGATACTGCAGCTAGCAAAATCAACTGCCTGCCTGGAGTATGAGAACACCACCAACCTTCTACAGGTAGCTTTAGCTGAACACTGTGCAGAGCTCGCAAAAAAACTAACTTGTAGCTTTTTTAGCTGCCTGCGGTAGTGATAGGATCAGGAAAACACCACCAACCTTCTACAGGTAGCTTTAGGTGAACACTGTGCAGAGCTCGCAAAAAAATAACTTGTAGGTTTAGCTGAACACTGTGAGGTGGACGCACCACACTAACTTGTAGTTTTAGCTGAACACTGTAAGCAGGACGCACAGCACTAACTTATAGTTTTAGCTAAACACTGTGAGCAGGACGCACTGCACTAACTTGTAGCTTGAGATGAACACTGTGCAGAGGTCTAACTACACAGTCTTGTAGTTTTAGCTGAACACTGTGAGCAGGACGCACAGCACTAACTTGTAGTTTTAGCTGAACACTGTGAGCAGGACGCACTGCACTAACATGTAGCTTTAGATGAACACTGTGCAGAGGTCTGACTACACCAACTTGTAGTTTTAGTTGAACACTGTGAGCAGGACGCACAGCACTAACTTATAGTTTTAGCTAAACACTGTGAGTAGGACGCACTGCACTAACTTGTAGCTTGAGATGAACACTGTGCAGAGGTCTAACTACACCAACTTGTAGTTTTAGTTGAACACTGTGAGCAGGACGCACAGCACTAACTTGTAGTTTTAGCTGAACACTGTGAGCAGGACGCACTGCACTAACTTGTAGCTTGAGATGAACACTGTGCAGAGGTCTAACTACACCAACTTGTAGTTTGAGATGAACACTGTGAGCAGGACGCACTGCACTAACTTGTAGCTTTAGATGAACACTGTACAGAGGTCTCACTACACCGACTTGTAGGTTTAGCTGGACACTGTCAGCAGGACGCACAGCACTAACTTGTAGTTTTAGCTGAACGCTGTGAGCAGGACGCACAGCACTAACTTATAGTTGTAGCTAAACACTGTGAGCAGGACGCACTGCACTAACTTGTAGCTTGAGATGAACACTGTGCAGAGGTCTAACTACACCAACTTGTAGTTTTAGTTGAACACTGTGAGCAGGACGCACAGCACTAACTTATAGTTTTAGCTAAACACTGTGAGCAGGATGCACTGCACTAACTTGTAGCTTTAGATGAACACTGTGAGCAGGATGCACAGCACTAACTTAAAGTTTTAGCTAAACACTGTGAGCAGGACGCACTGCACTAACTTGTAGCTTGAGATGAACTCTGTGCAGAGGTCTCACTACACCAACTTGTAGTTTTAGCTGAACACTGTGAGCAGGACGCACAGCACTAACTTGTAGTTTTAGCTGAACACTGTGAGCAGGACGCACTGCACCAACTTGTAGGTTTAGCTGAACACTGTGAGCAGGATGCACAGCACTAACTTGTATTTTTAGCTGAACACTGTGAGCAGGACGCACAGCACTAACTTGTAGTTTTAGCTGAACACTGTGAGCAGGATGCACTGCACTAACTTGTAGCTTTAGATGAACACTGTGAGCAGGATGCACTGCACTAACTTGTAGTTTTAGCTGAACTCTGTGAGCAGGACGCACTGCACTAACTTGTAGCTTGAGATGAACACTGTGCAGAGGTCTCACTACACCAACTTGTAGTTTTAGCTGAACACTGTGAGCAGGACGCACTGCACTAACTGTAAATAGTCTAGCTGCCTGACTGTGGTACTAATAGGATCAAAAGAACACCAGAATTTTTTTTCAGGTAGCTGTAAATACTGTAACAAGACAAGCCTGCCTGTCAGTAGGAAGATAACAGGAACAGATCTAGGTAAACTGAATACAGTGTATATATATATATATATGCAACACCTGGGATGCATATATATACACAATACACTGTAAGTGCAGCTAACTGACTGACTGTTCTGCCTAATCTATCTAACTCAAATCAAATGTCACTGTCTGTCTCACTCTCTCTCTCAATGAACGCCGGAACACACACTACACAGGGCCGCCGTGCAGGCGGCCTTATATAGTGTGGGGCGTGTACTAAATCCCCTGAGCCATAATTGGCCAAAGCCTCCTTGGCTTTGGCCAATTACGGCTCTCTGTTCAGATGGCGCTGTGATTGGCCAAGAATGCGGGTCATAGTGCATGCTTGGCCAATCATCAGCCAGCAATGCACTGGGATGCCGCAGTGAATTATGGGCTGTGACGCGCCACACGAATTTGGCGCGAACGGCCCATATCGTTCGCAATTCGGCGAACGGGCGAACAGACGATGTTCGAGTCGAACATGGGTTCGACTCGAACACGAAGCTCATCCCTAATGAAGAATTGGTTGTGCCAGCGTGATCAATTCTCGCATATGCCTTTGCTCCGTGAGATCTGTGAGAATAATCCTGAGGATTTCAGGAATTATCTCCGGATGACGGACCCCGTTTTTGAGCGTCTACTGGCTATGCTGACCCCCTATATCAGCAGGCAGGATACCTGCATGAGGCAAGCCATCAGTGCGGTGCAGAGGCTAGTTGCCATGTTACGTTACTTGGCGACTGGGAGAAGTCTTCAGGACTTGAAGTTCTCGACAGGCATCTCCCCCCAGGCTCTGGGGATCATTATCCCAGAGATCTGTTCTGCTATTATTCAGGTCCTGCAGAAGGACTATATGAAGGTTAGTTTTCTCCTTTAACATTACATGATATGTAATAAATGTTTGCTAATGTATAGTCTAAAATTTCCTCCTTACCTAATTACCATGCTTGGAATATGCTGTGAATGTCCCCTTTATCTTCATGCATGTCTGTTTTTGGACATTAATCATTTATTGCCCTACATGCATATTTACCTTCAATAACCTCCCCACCATGCAATCCTGGGTCCATTTATATCTCTAGCCTATAGTCCCTTGAACAATGTATATTGGCTGCTCCATTGTCTTGTTTGACCCTCCCCCACCCCTCAAATGTTTAAAACTGTCAGGTGTGTTTTGTTAACCTAATTAGAACCCCTCCCCCACCCCTCAAATGTTTAAAACTGTCAGGTGTGTTTTTGACCCTAATTAGAACCCCTCCCCACCCCTCAAATGTTTAAAACTGTCAGGTGTGTTTTTGACCCTAATTAGATCCCCACCCCCTCAAATGTTTAAAACTGTCAGGTGTGTTTTTGACCCTAATTAGAACCCCTCCCCCAGCCCCTCAAATGTTTAACCACTTAAGGACCGCCTCACGCCGATGTACGTCAGCAAGGCGGCACGGCAGGCAAAATCACGTACATACACGTGATTTGCCTCCCGCGGGTGGGGGGTCCGATCGGACCCCCCCGGTGCCCGAGGCGGTCCTCTTTTGTCCCCCGGCGATCGGAGGTGAGGGGGAGGCCATCCGTTCGTGCCCCCCCTCGCGATCGCCGCCGGCCAATCAGATCATTTCCTTTGCTGCTGTATGCTAAACAGCAGCAAAGGAAATGATGTCATCTCTCCTCGGCTCGGTATTTTCCGTTCCGGCGCCGAGGAGAGAAGACTGTAATGTGAGTGCACCAACACTACACACACAGTAGAACATGCCAGGCACACAAAACACCCCGACCCCCCCCCGATCGCCCCCCGATCCCCCCCCAATCACCCCCCCCCGTCACAAACTGACACCAGCAGTTTATTTATTTATTTATTTATTTTTCTGATTACTGCATTGGTGTCAGTTTGTGACAGTTACAGTGTTAGGTCAGTTAGTGTTAGCCCCCTGTAGGTCTAGGGTACCCCCCTAACCCCCCTAATAAAGTTTCAACCCCTTGATCACCCCCTGTCACCAGTGTCACTAAGCGATCATTTTTCTGATCGCTGTATTAGTGTCGCTGGTGACGCTAGTTAGGGATGTAAATATTTAGGTTCGCCGTCAGCATTTTATAGCGACAGGGACCCCCATATACTATCTAATAAATGTTTTAACCCCTTGATTGCCCCCTAGTTAACCCTTTCACTACTGATCACTGTATAACTGTTACAGTGACGCTGGTTAGTTCGTTTATTTTTTATAGTGTCAGGGCACCCGCCGTTTATTACCGAATAAAGGTTTAGCCCCCTGATCGCCTGGCGGTGATATGCATCGCCCCAGGCAGCGTCAGATTAGCGCCAGTACCGCTAACACCCACGCACGCACCATACACCTCCCTTAGTGGTATAGTATCTGAACGGATCAATATCTGATCCGATCAGATCTATAATAGCATCCCCAGCAGTTTAGGGATCCCAAAAACGCAGTGTTAGCGGGATCAGCCCAGATACCTGCTAGCACCTGCGTTTTGCCCCTCTGCCCAGCCCAGCCCACCCAAGTGCAGTATCGATCGATCACTGTCACTTACAAAACACTAAATGCATAACTGCAGCGTTCGCAGAGTCAGGCCTGATCCCTGCGATCGCTAACAGTTTTTTTGGTAGCATTTTGGTGAACTGGCAAGCACAGGCGGCCTAGTACACCCCGGTCGTAGTCAAACCCGCACTGCAGTAACACTTGGTGACGTGGCGAGTCCCATAAGTGCAGTTCAAGCTGGTGAGGTGGCAAGCACAAGTAGTGTCTCGCTGCCACCAAGAAGACGAACACAGGCCCGTCGTGCCCATAGTGCCCTTCCTGCTGCATTCGCCAATCCTAATTGGGAACCCACCACTTCTGCAGCGCCCGTACATCCCCCATTCACATCCCCAACCAAATGCAGTCAGCTGCATGAGAGGCATTTTCTTTATGTCCTCCCGAGTACCCCTACCCAACGAACCCCCCAAAAAAGATGTTGTGTCTGCAGCAAGCGCGGATATAGGCGTGACACCCGCTATTATTGTCCCTCCTGTCCTGACAATCCTGGTCTTTGCATTGGTGAATGTTTTGAACGCTACCATTCACTAGTTGAGTATTAGCGTAGGTGATAGCATTGCACAGACTAGGCACACTTTCACAGGATCTCCCAAGATGCCATCGCATTTTGAGAGATCCGAACCTGGAACCGGTTACAGTTATAAAAGTTAGTTACAAAAAAAGTGTAAAATAAAAAATATATATATAAAATAAAAAAAAATAGTTGTCGTTTTATTGTTCTCTCTCTCTCTATTCTCTCTCTATTGTTCTGCTCTTTTTTACTGTATTCTATTCTGCAATGTTTTATTGTTATTATGTTTTATCATGTTTGTTTTTCAGGTATGCAATTTTTTATACTTTACCGTTTACTGTGCTTTATTGTTAACCATTTTTTTGTCTTCAGGTACGCCATTCACGACTTTGAGTGGTTATACCAGAATGATGCCTGCAGGTTTAGGTATCATCTTGGTATCATTCTTTTCAGCCAGCGGTCGGCTTTCATGTAAAAGCAATCCTAGTGGCTAATTAGCCTCTAGACTGCCTTTACAAGCCGTGGGAGGGAATGCCCCCCCACCTTCTTCCGTGTTTTTCTCTGGCTCTCCTGTCTCAACAGGGAACCTGAGAATGCAGCCGGTGATTCAGCCAGCTGACCAAAGAGCTGATCAGAGACCAGAGTGGCTCCAAACATCTCTATGGCCTAAGAAACCGGAAGCTACGAGCATTTTATGACTTAGATTTCGCCGGATGTAAACAGCGCCATTGGGAATTTGGGGAAGCATTTTATCACACCGATCTTGGTGTGGTCAGATGCTTTGAGGGCAGAGGAGAGATCTAGGGTCTAATAGACCCCAATTTTTTCAAAAAAGAGTACCTGTCACTACCTATTGCTATCATAGGGGATATTTACATTCCCTGAGATAACAATAAAAATGATTAAAAAAAAAAAAATGAAAGGAACAGTTTAAAAATAAGATAAAAAAGCAAAAAAATAATAAAGAAAAAAAAAAAAAAAGCACCCCTGTCGCCCCCTGCTCTTGCGCTAAGGCGAACGCAAGCGGCGGTCTGTCGTCAAACGTAAACAGAAATTGCACCATGCATGTGAGGTATCACCGCGAAGGTCAGATCGAGGGCAGTAATTTTTGCAGTAGACCTCCTCTGTAAATCTAAAGTGGTAATCTGTAAATGCTTTTAAAGGCTTTTAAAAATGTATTTATTTTGTTGCCACTGCACGTTTGTGCGCAATTGTAAAGCATGTCATGTTTGGTATCCATGTACTCAGCCTAAGATCATCTTTTTTATTTAATCAAACATTTGGGCAATATAGTGTGTTTTAGTGCATTAAAATTTAAAAAAGTGTGTTTTTTCCCCAAAAAATGCGTTTGAAAAATGGCTGCGCAAATACTGTGTGAAAAAAAAAATGAAACACCCACCATTTTAATCTGTAGAGCATTTGCTTTAAAAAAATATATAATGTTTTGGGGTTCAAAGTAATTTTCTTGCAAAAAAAAAAAACTTTTTCATGTAAACAAAAAGTGTCAGAAAGGGCTTTGTCTTCAAGTGGTTAGAAGAGTGGGTGATGTGTGACATAAACTTCTAAATGTTGTGCATAAAATGCCAGGACAGTTCAAAACCCCCCCAAATGACCCCATTTTGGAAATTAGACACCCCAAGCTATTTGCTGAGAGGCATGTCGAGTCCATGGAATATTTTATATTGCGACACAAGTTGCGGGAAAGAGACAATTTTTTTTTTTTTTGCACAAAGTTGTCACTAAATGATATATTGCTCAAACATGCCATGGGAATATGTGAAATTACACCCCAAAATACATTCTGCTGCTTCTCCTGAGTATGGGGATACCACATGTGTGAGACTTTTTGGGAGCCTAGCCGCGCACGGGACCCCGAAAACCAAGCACTGCCTTCAGGCTTTCTAAGGGCGTGAATTTTTGATTTCACTCTTCACTGCCTATCACAGTTTCGGAGTCCATGGAAGGCCCAGGTGGCACAAACCCCCCCCCCCCAAATGACCCCATTTTGGAAAGTAGACACCCCAAGCTATTTGCAGAGAGGTATAGTGAGTATTTTGCAGACCTCACTTTTTGTCACAAAGTTTTGAAAATTGAAAAAAGAAAAAAAAAATGTTTTTTCTTGTCTTTCTTCATTTTCAAAAACAAATGAGAGCTGCAAAATACTCACCATGCCTCTCAGCAAATAGCTTGGGGTGTCTACTTTCCAAAATGGTGTCATTTGGGGGGGTTTGTGCCACCTGGGCATTCCATGGCCTCCGAAACTGTGATAGGCAGTGAAGAGTGAAATCAAAAATTCACGCCCTTAGAAATCCTGAAGGCGGTGATTGGTTTTCGAGGGCCTGTACGCGGCTAGGCTCCCAAAAGGTCCCACACATGTGGTATCCCCATATTCAGGAGAAGCAGCTAAATGTATTTTGGGGTGCAATTCCACATATGCCCATGGCCTGTGTGAGCAATATATCATTTAGTGACAACTTTGTGCAAAAAAAAAAAAAAAATGTGTCACGTTCCCGCAACTATTGTCAAAATATAAAATATTACATGGACTCAATATGCCTCTCAGCAAATAGCTTGGGGTGTCTACTTTCCAAAATGGGGTCATTTGGGGGGGTTTTGTGCCACCTGGGCATTCCATGGCCTCCGAAACTGTGATAGGCAGTGAAGAGTGAAATCAAAAATTTACACCCTTAGAAATCCTGAAGGCGGTGATTGGTTTTTGGGGCCCTGTACGTGGCTAGGCTCCCAAAAAGTCCCACACATGTGGTATCCCCGTACTCAGGAGAAGCAGCTGAATGTATTTTGGGGTGCAATTCCACATAGGCCCATGGCCTGTGTGAGCAATATATCATTTAGTGACAACTTTTTGTAAATATTTTTTTTTTTTGTCATTATTCAATCACTTGGGACAAAAAAAAAAATATTCAATGGGTTCAACATGCCTCTCAGCAATTTCCTTGGGGTGTCTACTTTTCAAAATGGGGTCATTTGGGGGGGTTTTGTACTGCCCTGCCATTTTAGCACCTCAAGAAATAACATAGGCAGTCATAAACTAAAAGCTGTGTAAATTCCAGAAAATGTACCCTAGTTTGTAGACACTATAACTTTTGCGCAAACCAATAAATATACGCTTATTGACATTTTTTTTACCAAAGACATGTGGCCGAATACATTTTGGCCTAAATGTATGACTAAAATTGAGTTTATTGGATTTTTTTTATAACAAAAAATAGAAAATATCATTTTTTTTTCAAAATGTTCGGTCTTTTTCCGTTTATAGCGCAAAAAATAAAAACCGCAGAGGTGATCAAATACGATCAAAAGAAAGCTCTATTTGTGGGAAGAAAAGGACGCAAATTTAGTTTGGGTACAGCATTGCATGACCGCGCAATTAGCAGTTAAAGCGACGCAGTGCCAAATTGGAAAAAGACCTCTGGTCCTTAGGCAGCATAATCGTCCGGGGCTCACGTGGTTAAAACTGTCAGGTGTGTTTCTTAACATAATTAGAACCCCTCCCCCCACATTCAAATTGATCAATGGGCCATCAGAGGGGGTGATTAATCTTGTAAGTGGGCCTTCTGTTTTTAAAAAGTTAAATTACAAACACACATATTAATAATGTTTGACTGCTGTTGTTCACTAATGTTTTTGTGTAATCTGATATCCAAGTTATGTTTAAAAGTCCTTATCTTAATTTTTTTTTTTTTTTCACTCCACAGTTTCCTTCCAGTACACAGGAATGGCAGACTGTGGCCTCCCAGTTCGCTGACCGTTGGGACTACATAACTTTTTACGTAGACATTCTGCTACATTTATTACCTCTGTTGGGCCTGAGGCTGGACTTGTACAAGATGAAACAATGACAGGCCTAGAAATTGGCCGTATTGGCTTGGCCCCCCGAACCGCACGTCAAGTGCGTGAGCGATATGTGAATTATTTTAATGGTCGGGGGGCCATTGCTATTCAACAAGAGCTTTAATTTTTACAAAAAATAATACAATTTTTTTTTTTTTAAATATCTTGTTTTTATTCTTGTTTGCATTTAGTTTGGTCTGTCTCCTAGTGCACTTGTAGTAGTGGCAAGTGCATTTACCTTTAGTTAATAAGGCCCTTTGTCACTGTAACCACACAAAAATTTCTAAAACATATTATTGAGAAATAATCAGCCACACACATTGTTGTAGTAAAAACATTTTACTGTGTGCACATTTAAAGGTGCATTTTTTGAAACTTTGGTTTTTTTTTTCAATAATTTTTTTTTTTTTGGAAAATATTTTTTTTTTGGAAAATATATATATATATTTTTTTTAAATAATTTTTTTTTTTTTTTTTTAGAATAACGTTATTAAAGGCATATTTAAACAAAAATAGACCTTGTTTAAAATCTTAAAATTCACAACAGTGTTTAGAAAAACATACCAAAAAATAAAAGAACTTACAAAGTTCAACATTTTGAGAATGGTGCTGGTGATGTCACCCTTGTAAATCGTTAATTTTTCAGATGCTCAAAATTGGGCATTACAAAAGGGTCAAGTCAACATGTGCTATCTCCCATCATGGGTGAGCAATGTATGTGTTTTGTGTGTGTAATCCCTTTGTTCCTCTCACCACTAAATAATTTTGAGGATGAAGGGGTTGCAAACAAAAAACAAGTACATTGATATCCCATGATGGATGATAGCACATGATGACACACCGTGTGCATGATAAAAATATTTTTCTTACCAAAAAACTTTACAAAAAAATTACAAGAAGAAACAAACTTCACAAGGAAATGAAGAACATGATTGATGTTTTTAGGACAAACTTTATATTCTGCCCAAAACATCAATCATCTTCTTCATTTCCTGTTGCATGGAGTCCAGGCGAAGTTTCATGCTGTGAATTTGGTCACGCATTTTATCAATTTGGCCATTCCACAGCATTATCTGGCCAATCAGTCTTTGTGCACTGTCTGTGCTGAATGGCTCTGCCGCTTGGCCTTCCACAACCAGAAGCTCACCTAAAATGTGTGAAAAAAACAAGGGTTAAAATATGCAAGACTTCCGGTTCCGGCGCCACATGAGGAAGAGGTGAGTAGCTCCAGCTCCCGCACAGCTCCTCACAAAACCGGCATCTAAACCAGCCACAGCACCGGGGGGAACCCCTACTGCCTCTGCTTCATCCCAGGCAGGCATGGATCGCTTCGTGGAGCGATCATACGCTCGGGCGCTGTCCTTGCCCCCCTCCACAGCTCCACCGGCGGGAGACATAGTGGCCGACACAGCCAAGATGGCGGCCACTCCGGACATAGCAGAGCAGCCTCAGCAGCAGCCACAACCTCCCCCTGCCCCTGCTATGGCAGAGACAGACCCCACATCCCCTGCTAACATTGCCCAGGCTGTAGTACAACTCCTGGGGCCATCCCTAACAGCCACCGTGGACGCAGCGGTGCACAGAGGGCTGGAACAGCTGCACATAGAGCTCCAGGCTCAGGCCCAGCGCATCACTCAGGTGGAGGAAAGAATTTCTATACTTGAAGATGACTGCACAGCCTCATCTGCAGCACTTGCACGCATCAATGCTTCACATAGAGACATATGGGACAAGCTGGACGATTTAGAAAATCGCTCAAGAAGGAACAACTTGCGTATAATTGGCTTGCCAGAGTCGATCCCAGCCTCCCACCTTACAAACATATGTGCGAAAACCATCCCAGAGCAACTTGGCCTCCGCATACCCTGCACTGTTGAACGAGCGCACCGTATGGGTCAATATTCTGACACACGCGCTAAACCTCGGCATGTGATAGTGAAATATTTAAACTACGCTGACAAAAACGCCATAATGCAAAAATTTTGTTGCACGTGCTCACTGGTGGTAGATGGCGCGAAACTGTTGCTCTTCGCGGACTATTCCATAGAGGTAATGAAACAACGCAAGGCATTCTCCTCGGTATGCTCCACTCTGCACCACAATCAAATCCGATTCTCCCTAGCTTATCCAGCTGTCCTCCGTGTTCAAACACCTGAAGGGGAGCAACTCACCTTTCATACACCTGAAGAGGCGGAAACCTACCTAACCAACAGAAGCTCCGAAATGGAACACAGCACCGCGGCAGAGGGCTCACCATCGTCATCTTCACAGCATGCGTATGGACCCCTAAACACCCCCGAAGCCCAACCAAACCTCCATACAAGCGCAGCCGCTTCACCAACCAGGAAGATCGCTCTGGGAATCGTTGAAGGACTCCACATCACCACCTTTTTCACCTCGCCATCTTCTAACGGGTAGTATCAACCCATCTTATACTTTTTTCTTTTCTTAAATTTTTTATCCTTAAGATGAGGATGCTTTTGATGCCTCTGTAAACTGCCGTACATGCTCTTTATGGAGCACTACCCCTACCAGCCTGTAGCTAAAAGTTATGCAGCTAAAAGTTATGCAGTTATGGTCATGTAACTCAATAACAGAGATGGCCCCCCACTACCTGGGAAACCTTCCTTTTCAGGGACACTTGCAATGTTTTGATTACATGTATGTTCTATCTTCTGGTTTGTTTAAGCCTAATTTAAAGAGGGGGGCCCTCCCCTGTGTTTAGCATACCTCGCCATCATTTAATTTAAACCTGCACTGCCTCCTCAGGGGATCCCCCCCTAGACTACTCTCCCTTCCTATCCTGTAACCCCTCCCCCCCTATCCCCCTTTCCTCTCCCCTACCCTCCCTATCCTCACCCCCCGTTGCTACCACCCTGCCCCTACGTGAGGAGCTGGCAATCAATGGGAGCTATGCTAACTAGATAGGTGGGACCTCATGTGGAAAAAAGAGAAGTCCACAAGTCACGTTATGTATTTCCTTATACAATATACTGCCTTATTAATGTTTATAACTTATTGTTGCTTAGAGAAGTTTAAGTTCATGTTTGCCAATCTAGTTCATATGTCTTCAGGGGCTCTGAGGCGCTTTGGTGGCTCCCAAAAGGTAGATAGCACATCCACAAAGGGTTCTTAGACAAACCCCTAAACCAAACCACTTTTAACTATCAATCATGTCACAGTCTGCAGATGGGAGTCGCCTAAGGTTTGTCTCGTGGAATGTTAAGGGGCTGCGTTCCCCAAACAAACGCATGTCCATCCTCAGACACCTGCGGCGTCTTCGGGCTGATGTGGCTCTACTTCAAGAGACACATCTGGCTGCAGACGACTTGCAACGTCTTCGTAGATTGTGGGTGGGCTCTGTTTATGGTTCAACAGCAGTAGGCCGTAAAGCGGGTGTTGCTATCCTTCTGCACAAGAATTTACAGCACACTGTTAGGGATGTCAAGGTTGACTCGGAAGGAAGGAAAATTACTCTACATCTGACTATAGATGACAAACCTGTAGCACTTACTAACATCTATGCTCCCAATTCTCCTGACACCTCCTTCTTTCAAGATTTAGTGAAATGGGTGCTAACTACACCAGAGACGTTACACCTACTGGGTGGGGATTTTAATTCAGTCATGTCCTCCCTAGCTGATCGCACAGGCCCCCCTTACACATAGAACACACACCTGTACCCCCTCATCTGCATCTACCCTACTGTCACAAGCCGTCGCCTCCATGCAATTTGTGGATGTCTGGCACTTAATGCACTCAACGGATCGGGAATACACTTTTTTTTTGCCCCCGCACAATACGTTCTCACGTATAGACTATTTTTTTGCCTCCCCGGCCCTAAGCTCCGTAATCAGCGCACCAGACATACAAGACGCAGCGATCTCAGATCACAGCCCAATTGTGGTTCATCTAACCCAAACGGCTCGCTCATCTCCCTCCCCTACTTGGCGCTTCCCCTCCTATTTAGTTGACAATGAGGACTTTCAACATACACTATACTGCGCCTGGGAGGAATACATCTCCACTAATGGAGCTCACATTACAGACCCTAACCTATTCTGGGAAGCAGGTAAGGCCTTCTTACGGGGTAAAATAATTTCATACACAACCCAGTTTAAAAAAAGAGCCAAGCAACAATATAGTAAGTCAAGCGAAGCCCTACGCTTGGCACATGAACAGCTCACATTAAACCGCACCATAGAGAACATACAAAAATGGAGACAGGCTAAAAGCACCTTTGACCTCTGGGCAGAACAGCATGAAGCGGCCAAAACGTCATACTCTCAGCTACATTTTCATAGATTTGGCAACAAGGCTGGCAGGCTCCTGGCCAAGATGTGCTCAGGCCCTAGACGTCCTACTCGTATCTCTGCTCTTAGAGCTAAGACAGTTTTTCTCTGGTCACCTCCCCAGCTGAAATTAGCAACCTACTCGTGGAATACTACACTAATCTATACAAAGCTGACCCGACTGACTTGCCTACTACTGACTCTCTGCTCGACAAAGTACGTCTACCCAAACTCCACCACACACAATTAGAGACGATTAATGCCCCCATTACTGATGATGATATTCGATCTACGATCAAAAACATGGCCTCGGCCAAAGCCCCGGGACCCGACGGCTACACCGCCGAATTCTATAAAATGACCAGGGAATTTATTCCGGATACCTTAAAACATGTATACGCAGCCATGTGGGACGGAGCGCCCTATCTTCCTACGGGAACACAGGCCCACATTAAACTAATCTCTAAGAAAGGGAAAGATCCCCTATTACCGGGCTCATACCGACCGATATCGTTAATCAATGTCGATGTCAAAATCCTATCCAAAATAATTGCGTCGCGCCTAGCTCCCCTACTGCCATCATTATTACACCCAGCCCAATCTGGCTTTGTTTCGGGCAGATCAGCTACCCTAAACATTCGCAAAGTGTTAATGGCTCTGGAATATGCCAAAGCCCACCCTAACCAAGACATTGCCATCATGTCCTTAGACGCGGAAAAAGCCTTTGACAACATCAGTTTCTCCTGGCTCTTTAGAGTGATGACACAATTTGGATTCTCAGGACCGATTATGCGATTCCTTCTACAAATGTACGCATCCCCTACTGCACGTCTTGTCACCCCTGACTTTATCTCAGACACGATTCCATTAACAAAAGGAACGAGACAGGGCTGCCCCCTGTCTCCACTCCTGTTCAATCTAGCAATCGAACCCCTGTCCAGAATACTAAATTCAGCTGATGGAATCAGTGGCATCACTCTAGAGAACCACACTCTTCATTCGGTGCTATTTGCAGACGACATACTATTGTTCTCCACTGACCCTATAACAGACTTTGACAGACTCAAACAACTTTTTTCGGACTTCAGACTTTGCTCGGGATTCAGAATCAATTTTGATAAGAGTGAGATACTACCATTGCACCCCCATCTCTCCAGTAAATGGAAACACCTATCCCCCTGGCCATAGCCAACCAACATATTACATACCTGGGCATTAAAATAGGACGTCAACCATCCTCTCTGTACTCTTTGAATTACCCCCCTTTGATAAC
Source organism: Lithobates clamitans (assembly GCA_037952925.1). Taxonomy (NCBI): domain Eukaryota; kingdom Metazoa; phylum Chordata; class Amphibia; order Anura; family Ranidae; genus Lithobates; species Lithobates clamitans. Next base: position 2,315,105 of record JBBGZY010001452.1, on the reverse strand, counting down.
CAAAATTGTGAAGGAGTTGGAGGCTTGGGGGACCCTACCTCGCTCTTTGGGAGATGCCACCTTTTCAAAATGGTATCTTTCGCACGCTTGCTTTACCCAATGCAGACCATACCTCTTCTAATTAAACATTCAGATATCCAAAAACTCCAGAAGGCCCTAACTGCCTTCATATGGTCTCACAAGAAACCTCGCATAGCGCTGCAGAAACTATGTCTCCCGAAGGGCGAGGGCGGGGCGGGACTGCCCAATATGCGTTTCTACAACCTGGCATGTTTACTTAGACAGGGCTTAGACTGGCTAACTGGTGGTTCTAAATATTCTAACCTATCCTTAGAAGAGGCTATGGTACACCCATATGACCTCTCGGCCATCCTCCATTCTAATCCCAATACATTACCCCCCCACCTCAAAACAAGTGTACTAATTAAGGATACAGTTATTGCATGGAGAGAAGTACGAAAATTGCTCAAAGTGCCATCCAGCATCTCCAAATACCTCAAAATACAAGGCAACCCTATGTTCCTTCCATCTATCATCCATAAAGGTTTTGGCCAATGGAAAATTAAAGGCCTCACGGATGTCTCGTCTTTCTATCTCAACAAGCCGGGCAAATTCAAACCATTTCAAACCCTGATGCGGGAGTACTCCCTACCACCAACTCATGTTTTCTTCCATCACCAACTCATCAACTATCTCAAATCATGCTCTGGCCCCAATACCAATCCACTTGAAACATCCTGCATTGATACTCTCATCAAAAGCAATAACTACTCCATCTCCAATATTTACTCCTGTCTCATACAGCATCAAACACGGAAGTATGCCCTCAAACCCTTTCAAAAGTGGTCACACGTATTAGAAGACGAATCTCTGCCAGAAAAAATCCTTGAGGGGTACAAGACAGTCCCCAACCTTACTGCTTCTGAATCTTGGAGGGAAACACAATTCAAGATCATTCACAGGGCTTATTTCCCTTTCCGCTTCAACAAGAAGGACCCCACCCAAGCGCAATGTTCCTGGTGTAACCTACCTCGCCCCACTTTGCTACATAGGCTCTGGGACTGTAACAAGATTGATGCTTATTGGACTAAGGTGATCACCTACATCAACGAGGTCCACAAAATTCAGTGTACTAAGGACCGCCTATTATGCCTGTTTAGCATACCCCCTTCACCCTCATCGCCAACGAGGGTCTCACAAAATATTCCACATTGGGCTCACCTGTGTCTTCTAGTGGCTCGCAGGACTATTATGTCTCACTGGATATCAGCTACTCCTCCTACCCTAACAATGTTTAAAAAAGCCTTGGCATCACTTTTCCATCTAGAGAGATTGGACACCATCACCCTTAATTTCCGATCGACTTCCCCTTTTTTTAAAAGATGGAGGAAATACATTAAAGCTACATTCGCTCCGCAGGCACTGATGGATATAATACACCCATTCCGCTACACGAAATGGTACTTGACAAAAGATCTCACCAACTCTCTTGGCCGACTCAAAATACCCCCCACCCTGGATTCCTTTACTTTTAACCCACCGTAGGATATCCACAAATCCATTGTGCCCCCTTAGCATCCACCCCCCCACATTTATTACTTAATATTTCCTAGTATAGCAAGATCAATCAGGTTATTTATTATACCTTGACCAATATATACCATGCTCAGCCAGATATGTGCAGACCCTGCCTCCACTCCTGAAGGTATCTAGATGTTAAGATTTCATATGTCGAGCAAAGTTACGCTCCATAGTGTTGATAAGATGGCAAACATGAACTTCCCCGTCTTCCCCTTCCCCTAACTTTTCTTTTTATTTTTATGTTTTCTGTTACTTCTCTCTTGTTCTAACTGATATGACAAGCTTGTATTTCAACCACTATGAGAAGTCATTGATCTTTACAGATTGTAACAATTAATACTCTGTAACTTTTGTTACACTCAGTTTTTATACTTTTGTATGCCATAAAACCCAATAAATATTTTTCAAAAAAAAAAAATATGCACGCTAAAATACATTAACTTAAGCTGGGGTGTCAGTCACTCACTTGGTGGGGTTGAAAGCTCGCACACTTCCTCCACATCTCCTTCCTCCAGCTCGTCGGGTGGGCATGGTCTTGGGCTTTGGCTCTCTTCAGCCTCAGGCTGGTGACTTGGGGGGGTCCTGGGATCCTTGGACTGCTGTCTGAGTCTTTTCTCCCCTATGATAATTCAACAAAAGGTATAGTTAAAACACAGTGATATTTTAAATTTTGAACAATAATATGAAACGTTGGTTATGTTGTGGACAATTGCCTTTTTTTGTCCTCAAACATTTATAAAACAGGATGAACATTCCCTCTGAACATCAATTCTAAACAATACACATTTTCATGCAAGTTTCACAGATGCAGACACCTCAATTATCTCCTATATGTGTATTACCCCTCTAAAACGTCTTTATGGTCACATAGTACACTAGTGCTCATGAGTCCAGATGTGAAAACAGCTGCTGTGTCCTGTCCTTTTTGAAGAAGCATTATATTTTCCAACACATCTACACCACATCAACCAATTTTTGGAATACGAAAAATTATCAAGACATAAATGTATGTCCAACCCTGTACCATCGTATTTGGTGAAAAAATAACGTCATTTTCTAAAGACGCATATGTATTTTACAAAGAACGGTCTTTATGAACGATGCTGTATAAACTTAAAAAAAATGTATCAGCATGCAAGTTAAGTATCTCAATAGGAACACACAACAAGTACTTACTTTTTTTAAGCAGCTTCTTTATTCGCCAATATTGTTCTGGCTCCCTACTTTTGATGTCAGACCACCGCTTCCTCAATTGTTCTTTAGAACGTTTAGTGCCAAATTTAGCTTTTAGAGCGGTGACAACTGAGGACATTATTTTGTCTTTCCGCATATTTGGCCGTGTGTACGGTCCTTTTTTGCCATCGTAGTCCTCCCTTCTCAATATGGACACCATCCCCACCATCTCTTCAAAAGCCATGTTGGTGGCCTTATATCTCCTCTGGGATATGGATGGTTGTGGCTCCGGGCTTTCCTCCGCGCTACTTCCACTGATTCTCTCCGCCATCTTTCTCTATATACTCCCACTGCGCAACGAAGAGTGAAGGGGCGGGGACAAATTGTACTAAAGAACGTCAGGGGCGGGCGACGCAGGCAGAGCATGACACATGCGCAGTGTATATAAAGCTATTACGATGGCCTACGTATGTCCGCGGAAGTAGCGAGCGTCAGAAACGAAGGTAAGATTTAACGTGGGGGTGTGTGTGTTTGGTGAATGTGTTTGGTGTGTGTGTGTGTGTGTGTGTGTGTGTGTGTGTGTGTATGTATATGTGTCCCCTAGATTCTTCACCAAATAATCCTGTGAGTTATGACTGACATTACAGTTTTGATCTTGTGTCTTGTCTTTCAGCAACAATGAATCCCTTTAAAGAGGCAGATTTTTTGTCGCGATTTATTGACCTGTATCAGGAAAAGAAAAACCTGTGGGAGGTCAAACACCCACTATATTACAATAGAGATGTAAGGATGGCAACACTGGGCACACTTTTAGAATTTGTGAAGACTCGAGTCCCCCAGGCAGACCTCAAGTTTGTGGACAAGAAAATTGGTATCTTGCGAAACATGTATAAGCGGGAACACAATAAAATCCAGGAGTCGCTCAGATCCGGTTCAGAAGCTTACCAAGTTTATGTACCCAAGTTGTGGTACTACCACAAAATGCGATTCCTGGATGACCAGACAGAAGCCAGGCAATCACTTTCGACCCTTCCCCCCACCCTTCTCCCCACCCTTCCCCTCACCCTTCCCTCCAGCCTTCCCCCCACTCTTCCCTCCAGCCTTCCATCCACCTCCACCCCAGCTGAGGAGTCCCAGGAAGAACTGGGCCTTTTCATTCCTGATGAAGTGGATGCGCCCAGCTTCAGCCAGGTATCCTTTTTGTGGAAATTGTGATTGTGGAAATGTTATTAATGATGTTAACTTGTTAAATTTTTAAGTGCTTCATAAAAATTAATATTAATATGTAGACATATCACTAGACAGTAGTGGCCAAAAATATACTTCTGCATAGGTGTGCGCAGCCTCTTGAATTAGGGTGTGCACCCCAAAGCTTAAATACATATGCATGTGTATATGTACTGATGGTGTCAGTAGGGCAGTGGACAGTGTAATTTTGTTTATTTTCTTTTCCAAAAAATTATTTTCTTTTGTAACTTTTTTTTGGGGATGAAATATCAGTGGTCTAAACAGGGGGTAATATGCACCACACAAGGCGATTAGGGTGTGCCCAGGCACACCTGGCACACCCTGTGGGCACGCCTATGTACTTCAAATATTGTTGATCACCTGAAATAATGGTGGTGTCAAATAGATAGCCTTTACTATTTGTTGAGAATTATATTTGCAAGTCATGAGCTGAAAATTGTGTGTGATTGCGTAACACAAAATTACAACTATGTCCCTTTTTTTGACACAGGATGACCTCAGCCAGGAGGAGGCCTTGACCAGTGGGAGAGAGGAGGAGGCCTTGCCCAGTGGGAGAGAGGAGGAGGCTGTGGCTGGGCTGAGTAGAAGCCGCACGGAGTGTCAGGTGCCTCCCCTCCGCATTACCACCAAAAGGCCCAGAAAAATGACCCAAACTGAGGAGGAATCCCTAGCCCTCATACGTGAAGCCAGCCAAATTCTGAGCACACCACCCAATGCAGAGAAGGTGTATGACACCTATACAGCCAGCAGATTGCTGGAGTTGGAAAAGGGCCAACGCCTCCTCTGTGAGGGTTTGATTTTTCAGGCCTATCAGAAGGGCTTGAGAGGGGAGCTTACTGCTGCCATGTATCTGGCAGATGAAGCCACTCCTCCTCCTCCTCCTCCTCCTGCCCCAAGTACACTACCAGAGGCCCAGACTCCGAGGAAGGCTGCAGGGTAGCGTGCAGGGAAGGCTCCACGGAAGAGTCGAAAGTGATTGCCTGGTTTCTGTCTGGTCTGACTGTGCTCCCTTTGCTCCCTAGTCGCAAGATACCAATTTTCTTGTCCTAAAACTTGATGTGTGTCCTGGGGGACGAAAGGCTTCACAGATTCTAAAAGTGTCTCCAGTGTTGCCTTCCTAATTTTTTTTTCACCAAAATAAATGGATTTTTTGTTACCTTACATTATTGACTATGTGTTTTGATTCCAAAACGACATTTTGTTTGGGAGTAGGCAGGTACAGGTCAAAAAGACTATGGGGTTGATTTAATAAAAGCAAATAGACTGTGCACTTTGCAGAGGGCAGTTGCCCTCCGCAAGTGCAATTTCTCCAGAGCTTAGGAAATGAGGTAAGGCTTGACTTTGCAAAGAGTACCCAATCCTGTGCAAGGAAAATTCAAAAAACAGCATTTTTGCTTGCACATGATTGGATGATGGAAGTCAGCAGAGCTTCTGCTCATTTACTAAGCACTGGAGCAACTGCTCTTGCAGAGGGCAACTGCACTTTGCAAAGTGCACAGTCTTTTTCCCTTTAGTAAATCAACCCCTATGTGTGTTGCCAAAAGGCTAAATCATCTCTAAAATCTAATGAAAAGTACTAGTGAAAAATTCACTTTAGAAATTGCACAGCAAGTGCACTTGTTGGAAGTGCAGTCGCTGTAAATCTGAGGGGAAGAGCTGAAATGAGGGGAAGCTCTGCTGATTTTATCATACAATCATGTGCAAGAAAAAGGTTTTTTTTGGGGGGGGTTCCTTGCATGTGACCCTCGGATCCACAGCGAAGGCACTTCAAAATGCTCTTTCTGTGCAATTCCAAGTAGAATTTGCACTTGTAGTGAAAAATGAATTTGCCTTTGGAAAATAAACCCCCCTATGTCTAATTAACAAGGAACACCAACCTCATTAGGGTTCATTAAACAACACAAAATATTAAGGTTATTGTGGTAACTTGAAAATACAAAAATAAAATAAACAAAAAAAAATGTTTGTATAATTCAGCACACATTGTAAAATAAATAGTGTTGAAATCAATAAAAAAAAAAAGAGTCCAAAATCGAATTTAATACTCCATTCACTCCTGAGGGCTTTCACACTGGAGACACAGCAGCAGCTGTTTCAGGGTGCTTTTTTTAGCTCCTGCAAAATGCCTCAGTATGAAAAGGGTCTTCATGTACAATCTGTGGCAACCCATGTAAACCCAAGATAACAAAAAACAGTCTCTTTATGTGACTTCACTTTTCCTGGTTCCCGCACTTGCCCGGGAGATTGCCAATTTTTGGCCTTGTGACGCCCAAAATTCTGGTGCCGGCTATGTGGATGCCTGTTGGATGGTGAATAGAAGCACTGTGTAACTCTGCATGATGGGCGGTGAGGAGCAGGAGGCGAAGATACGTTGGAGGACCCTTGGCCAGCATTTGGGATTATACGATTATATTGGGATTATACGAGCTTGGCGCTCGTGGGTTGAGGCTTGCGCTCATTGGTCACAAGTGAGTGCAACCCCCCCTCTCCCCCTCTTCCTACTCTTCCTCTCCTCCTGTGTCCTCCACATCAAACGGAATTATAACATATGCTGTTTATCTTGTTTCTTTGCATATGACACACCGCATCCTTGATCAACGCCATCTGCTGCATTTTTGGGATTTTACTATCTGCTGGGCTTCTAATATATATGCTGTATACCTTACAGCTGTAAGGTAAGGGGCCTGTGGACACGGTGGTGCCCCCACTGAAGATCACTCCCCTCCCTTTACTTACACCATTGTCTTTTTGGATTTCATTCAGAAGTGTCACATCTGGTGGCGGGACTGTTGTCACATTTTTTTGATATAACTTTTATTTTTTATTGTTTCTTTAATGTGAATTTTTATTTTTGGATTATACTTGCTAGCTGCCAAGTGTTTTGGTGTTTTTTTCAACACTTACCACTGGGACTATTATATATTTTTGATTTTTTTATTTATTCGTTTATTCATGCATTTATTTTGTTGATATGATATATTCTTCAGCATATTCTACACGTTTTAAAGGAATTGTATATGATCACCTTTGGGATTTTGAACTTGTCTGGCTGCTTTCCATACCCATGTGCACTGTTTATTGATATGTATTGTGATATATTTTCTTTGTTGCTTGATGATAGCACTTTCTTCATACACCATTAAGTGGTATTCCCATGTAGTTCACCATTCATTTGCACATGCCAGCTTTCTCCCCTTTTTTTCTCTTTACCCATTTTGACTGATGTTTTTAGGTCATCTGGTATGTTTGTCACATGCACTTTAGTATAGTCCCTTTCTCCCTCCCTCTATTCCCTTCCTATCACAGTGCAACTACCACCCCCCTACTTATACTATTGTTTTGTCTGTTTGGAGCAGTCTTTTAGGTGTTGCAGCAGTGTCTCTTTAGTATAGGAGTCCGCTAACAGCGCAGGAGTCTTTCCACTGTTTCATGTCTGTACACAGTGTCCCAGTGAAATAGTAAAGAAGGGTTTGCAAAAGTGGGCAATTGCCCTCTCACCAACAACCAGGCTGATTCAATGCCTTCTGGACAGCAGCTTCTGGAGCGACGCTCATGCAGCGGATCCACTGTGATGATCTCCCGTTGCGAGGCTTAAAGCACGGATTGTCGGATGACTGCAGTGGTGCTGGATGGATGTCTGATGAATAGCAAGCAGTGCTAGGTCCCTCCGATCTGGGTTGGAAAGTTGGACTCCACGTGATAGGCTGCGACCCCGCTCTCAGAGGTCCATCACGCAGCAGCCCAAGAGAAAGCGACAGTCGGGCGGGTCTCTGGCTTCTTTTATAGCTCTTTCCAGCAATATCCCTGATGGTAGCAAAGATCCCTGGGATATGTAGTCAGGTGTATAGTCATGGTAAGGGAAAAAACTGCGCTATTTAACTGAAAAACTTGAGCTGCAGCTCAAAATGTTATACAACACCAGACAGAGATAAAGCAAAAAAGGAGCTGCGCTAACTAAATAATGGTATGAGGTAATATTCCATATCCTCACAAGGTGAGCGGAGGGTATGCTGCAACAAGTGGGATTGTGAGATAAATAAAAGAAAAAAACCTTTGGAACTAAGTGAAAAAGCAACAATATGCCAGTGAAGAAAAAATACATTGAAAAAATATTAATGTGATGTCAATGAAATAATAAATGAATGAATTAATAATGATGTGATGTCAATAAAAAATTTATGCTGACGGGGCGCATGCGCGGCACGATCCAGGAAGGAAGCAAGGGCTGAGAGCTCCGTGAGCCGCGGAGATGAACGGCACTTCCCCGGGGCTATATCTACAGTTTTTTTTGCTGATTCTTCCCTGCACCCTTGGCGGAACATCTAGCGCATGCCGGGACCGAAAATTTGCCGCAGCAAACCGGCTCAAAAGTCACTTACAACCTACTTGCTTAGAGTGAGGGAACAGAGCATGCAGTCCCAAGATGGCGCCCAGAAGAGACAGTCACAGGCACTTCCACATGCTGCAGCCTCCTCACTGTCACACTCCCTAGGAGACTGTGAGTATTCATTGCAACTTACTAAGGCTGATCTGGATGAAAGTTTTACTCTGATGTATGACAAGATTGCCCAGAAATTCTAATCAGAGCTGCACAAATCTACTAACACTTTACCACTGGAGATTGCAGCTCTGGGAAGCAGAACTGATTTATTAGAGACTAAGCATGATGAGCTGTCCCTGGTATGTTCAGATTTCAGAAAGGAGCATGAGTCCTTGTCCGAGACGGTCCTGCAACTTCAAGCCCACATTGAGGACCTGGACAACAGGAATAGACGTAACAATCTTAGGGTGCGGGGAGTACCTGAATCATTGATTGATTTACTACCTGCGATCAAGAAGCTATTCCAGTCTCTCCTGCCCAATTCCCCTCTTTCAGCCTTTTCCTGTGATAGGATCCACAGGGCCCTGCGCCCACCCCCTCCCCCAGATAAGCCCCCTAGGGATATAGTGCTTTGCCTCAAGGACTTCCTAATTAAAGAGGACATCCTCAGGGCCTCAAGGAACACTCTCAACATTCGCCTGGAGGGTACCCTCATTCAAATTTACCCGGATATCTCCCCTACCACCCTTGACAAGCACAGGGAGATGAAATAAGTTACGTCAGTTCTTCAGTCTGCAAGTATCTGCTACCGTTGGGGATTCACATTTAAGCTCCAAGTTCCTCACAATGGCATGACTTACACCATTACCACGATAGCAGAAGGCAAGGAATTGCTGGTGAAACTGGGCTACCCTGCCCAGGCTGCCGTCCACTCCGCTTCACTCAGCTATTTGGGCCACCCCACCTCCCAGAAGAGACCGCCAAGATCAACATCGAGACTAACTGCTCTTCTCATTTTTATCTTTTTGTTTCCTCTATACGTTTTCTGTCTCTTTTTCAAAGTTACGAACAATGGATCTCTCCCGCCATGCTTTGATGCACCTGGACTCTCCCGGCTCATCGCAAAATTCTGGTTGCGTCCGCTTGTTTGTCCCTACACTCTGCACCATCTGGGGCCCATCGACCTCCCATCTGTTTAGTGGTGTCCAAGCAGGTGGGCCCCTCATAGGTAAATACACATAATAAATTTGCATATATGCAAAATCTACGGTCCCAAGAATTTAGAGTGTTGGACCCTTTGGTCCGAATGGACATTTCTTTTTGGGTCTTTGGGGCCTTTTCCCCCTTGACCCCCTAAGACTATGTATTGCCATCCTTTGGCCCAGTTTTGTGGTTACTATTTTTTTTTTTTTTTTCCCTGTTTTATTTTTCTAATTCCTTTTATGCTACTCACCTCAGTTGTTTCTATCAATGTGATACATGTGTCGCTATTCCTCCAGTCGTGTCAACCAGATATTGCAAATCTCTTTAATGGGTTTTTTGCATTAGTTGTATGTTCCCCAGGGGTAATATGTACTGCTGTTTGGGTGCCCCCTCTCGGCCTGGACCCCCCTTTGATCCTAAATTCAAACAATGTTACTTCTCCACCTATGAGTCCAGGTCTAGAGGGGCAGCTATCCTTATTAAAAATTTGGTGATGTTTCGGACTCAACAGATATATAGAGATCCTAGCAGTTGCTTTGTGATAGTCAAAGGCTCCATTCAGGATAAACAATTACCTTGGCCTCAGTTTATGCGCCTAACGCATCACAGGCTACATTTTTTAAAGAATGTTTTCAGATCCTTGACAGGTTCCACTCCCCTCACTTACTAATCGGGGGGGATTTTAACCTAGTAGCCCCCTCTGTGATGAATAGAAGTCAAACATGCCCCACCTCTAACGCTTTTCCTAAATCCCTTCAACACTCCTTGAAGTCTAATCAACTAGATGTCTGGAGGGCTCATAACATAGGCTCTAGGGAATACACTTTCTATTCTCACCCCCATAATAGTTACTCCCGCCTGGACTATATCTTCTGCATTCCTTCCCTGACTGTAAATTTTAACTCAGCTAACATACATATTTGCGCTTGGTCAGACCACCACATAGTTTCCACCCAAATTTCTTGTCTAGGCCTCCCCTATACAGCCAGATCCTGGCGCCTCAATGACACGTTACTTACGGACCCTGTGGTTCTGACCCAGTTCTCAGAACGCCTCACAGAATATTTTAGACACAACGACATAGAAGATGTTTCCCCCACATCCCTTTGGGCAGCTCATAAGGCTGTGATGAGGGGCCACCTAATAGAAATCTCAACCACTAAGAAACATCAAAAACAATATGACACTCGAAAACTCACTTCTGACCTTGAACAACTCTATCATAGACACACACAGACACCCTCACAGGAGTTGCTCCTCCAGATAAATGAAAAAAGAAGGGCCCTAGATGACATAGTTTCAGAACACACAGAAAAATCCCTTAGATGGTCCAAGGCCCGTTTCCTCCTTCATAGTAACTCAGGATCCACAATATTCACAAGTAAGCTCAAACAGACCACTCAACTGACACACCTTTACAAGCTGAAAGACCATAATGATAACCTTACCACCCATCCCAAACAAGTTCTGAGTATCTTCTCCTCCTTTTATCAGAAACTATTTTCAGGCCCAGACCCCTCCCTTCCTCCTCCCTCGCAAACCTGGTTAGACACCCTCTTGCTCCCCCAGCTATCAGAGGAGCAATTATTAATCCTCAATGCCCCCTGTACTTCAGAGGAAGTAGCCTCTATCATTTCTTTCCCTTAAACCCTCCAAAGCCTCTGGTCCAGATTGATTCTCAGCAATCTATTATAAAAAATTTGCAGAATCCTTAATCCCCAAACTAACTAAACTCTATAACTACATCCTCAAAGGGAAACATTTCCCTGAAAAAATGCTACTGGCCAATATGTCCCTTATACCCAAACCAGGCAAAGACCATACCCGTATCCAAAACTTCCGCCCCATTTCAGTTATAAATAATGACTTAAAAATATGTGGACAGATTTTAGCAGACTGCCTGGCCAAAGTTATTATGACCTTGATATCCCCTGACCAAACAGGCTTTATACCATCCAGACAGATCACTGATAACATTTGTTTGGCCACCAATATACTCCAGAATGCTGATATGCACTCTAGGAAGGTATTATTTTTGAGTTTGGACATAAATAAGGAATTTGATAGTGTCCTATGGACCTATCTGGACACAGTGTTATTGAGATTTGGATTTAGTGGTGCATTCATACATGGATTTAAGGCCCTATACCCCCCCCCCCCGTACTCGTATCAAGCTCCCAGGGTGCAACTCCAATTACTTTTCTTCAAACTTAGCCTCTATGCTGACGATGTCCTATTATTTATTTCTGACCCCCTGATCTCCCTTCCCAACCTTCTATCCTCTCTAGATTCCTTCCATAACCTCACGGGCCTAAGAGTGAACCCTTCTAAATGTTCGACTTTACCCATTCACCTCCCCCAACCTTTAATGACTAGTCTTAAAGATAAATTCAAATTCTCCTGGAATCATGACTCACTGCAATATTTAGGCATAAAACTAGCCCCTTCTCTCAAACAGATATATTCCTTAAATGACCCTCAAGCTTTCTCCAATGTTAAACGCCTTTTAAATCAATGGTCCTCATACCATATATCATTCTTATAGGGCGTACACACGGTCGGACTTTGTTCGGACATTCCGACAACAAAATCCTAGGATTTTTTCTGACGGATGTTGGCTCAAACTTGTTTTGCCTACACACGGTCGCACAAAGTTGTCGGAATTTCCAATCGACAACCACGCAGTCACGTACACCACGTACGAGGAGACTAGAAAAGGCCGGTTCAGAACCCAGCGCGGCACCCTTTGGGCTCCTTTTGCTAATCTCCTGTTAGTAAAAGTTTGGTGAGAGACGATTCGCGCTTTTTCAGACTCGTGGCTTTCAGATCGTTTTCTGCCATTCAGTTTGTGCTTGTGGGTTTGTATCTGCTCTTCAGTGCGTGCAGCAAGTTCCGCGTGACTTTAGGTAGTCATTGTATTCTTGTTCGTTCGTTACTGGTTTTCAGGTCACTCTTCACAGGCCTTGCTGTTCTTCAGTGCATTCTGTTACTTCGTTCTGAGCAGCCGACCGTTTTCTAGCCATGTTTCGTATGCGTACTCCTCGTACAGTTCGTGCTGTGCGGGGGCTTGGTGTTGGGGTCCTGACCTTGACACAAGTCCAGTCCATGAACAGGGTTGGGAGGAGTTCATGGACCAAGAATTGGTTGCTTCAGCGTGACCAGTTCTGTCATATGGCTTTGCTCTGTGATATCCGTGAGAATAATCCTGGTGATTTCAGGAACTTTCTCAGGATGACGGACCCCGTGTTTCACCGTTTGTTGGCTTCGCTGACCCCCTATATCAGCAGGCAGGATACCTGCATGAGGCAAGCCATCACTCCGGAGCAGAGGTTAGTCGCTACCTTGCGGTATTTGGCCACAGGGAGAAGCCTGCAGGACCTCAAGTTCTTGACAGGCATCTCCCCCCAGGCTCTTCTTTGTGAACATTTACTGCTTGTGTTTGTTTGAGCTGACCCTGACAGAAATGTGTGGAGTCCAGAAAATGTCGTGATTGTGTAACCTTATACAAAGCACTGTTGGCTGTTATTTACTAAATGCAAAGACACTTTTCACTACAAGTGCACTTGCAACTGCACTGAAACAGCACTTGTAGTGCAAAGTGGATTTGCCCTTAGGAAATTACCCCATTTTCTCATAAAACAACAATTACATCACCCCAAAAGTGTTGTAACGTTGAGACAATAATCCACACATTCTTGATGAACAATCTTTTTAATACCTGCACAATCACATGTGCATTTACCAAAGGTTTTTCTGACAAACCAACATGTTTGTTGTATATCAATTTTTGTGGTGTCATTATCCAAAATCAAAATGTGCATTTTATAGAAAACAGGCCTGTGTAAAACCCACAAGAAAGACACAAATCTTGATCTTACAAACGTCACATTTGGTAGAACTGGAAGGCAATATCAGACATGAGTATTTAGGAACTGTGTTTGATATAGCGTTCAGATGGTGGGAAATCACACCTGGAAAAGCCAAATTTGGAAGATGCACACAAATTTCACAATGTCAACATGTGCTATCTGCCATCAGGGGGGATCAAGGGACGTGTTTTGGGGGAGAAAGCCCTTCCTCACCGCTACTTTATTATTGAGGAAGGGGTTGCACCCCCAAAACGCGTCCATTGATCTCCCGTGATGGCAGATAGCACATGTGGACACACTGTGTGCATCCTCCAAATTTGGCTTTGGGAAAAATCACAAAAACATTTCGCACATTGTAGCACACAAAAGAAGAAAGTGATTTTGGAGGGGTTTTAAACTCGCCCCAAAACATCAATGATGTTTTTATATTTTGGAATAACATCATTGATGTTTTGCTTGATGTTTTCCAATTGTAAATTACACCCCATGATCTCCCCGATCAGGATCTGGGCACTTTCGGATGTGAAAGGATCTTCATCCACAACCTCACGATCACCTAAAAAGAGAGGAACCCCAAAATAAATTAGGTTTCCAAAAAAATGCCGCCATCCATCTCTTATCTGAGCCTGTGGTCGCAGACACTCACCTGTTGTGGTGACTAGTTCCACCACGTCTTCTTCCTCCTGCTCATCTTGTGTTGGGGGGATTTCCCCTTCTTCCAGGGGGGGGGGGGCTCTTGTCTCCTCGGATGAGGGGTGTCCTCCGAGTCTTTTCTCCCCTATGTAAAACAAAAATGGTATAATTAGCACACAGATATTTAATGTCAGAACTATAAAGATGAAACATTGGTTGGAAGTGGGGTACAATTATCTATTTTAGCCGAGTTCCAAGATGTAGCTTTTTTAGTGTCCTTTGTCAAGCTGCAATACTTTACCTGTTTAGTACAAGCTTCACAGATGGAGACCCCCTATAGTATACACTGGAGCACCTGTGTGCCCCCCCTAATAAAAATGGTGTTCTTGTGTCCCACACTAGTGCTCTAGTGTCCAGATGTGAAAACAGCTGCTGAGTGTCCTCTCCTTACACACAATCTAGTTGGCATTTCATTCTAGTAACACAGCCATCTACACAACCCAATTCTTTGAAGTCAAGTATAGGGCGTCAAAATGGTGGCCAAATGCATATGGGCTAAACAATGGTATTTTATAGTCCGAAATAAAAATGTGTGATCCGAACGAATAATGTGCCCATGAACATGAAAGTTGCCATTTTAAACTGTACAACAGTTCCTAAAAGCACATGGAGCAGCACGAACGTAATAAACCCAAAAAGAATAGGAACACAGCACAAATACTTACTTTTTTGCAGCACTCTCCGGATCTTTCTGTACTGCTCATGTTCTCGTAATTTCAGGTCCGACCACCGCTTCCTGAGCTGATCTTTCGATCGTCGTACCCCGAATTTCCGGTGCAGACTCCTGACCACTTTCGCCATGATCTTGGCCTTTCGGACATTGGGGTTGGGGTAAGGCCCATACTTTCCATCATAGTCGGCCTTCTTCAGGATGTCCACCATTTCCAACATCTCCCCAAAGGACATATTTGAGTCCATCAATCTCCTTCTGGATCGGGACGTTTCAGGCTCTGGCCTTTCCTCCTCCTCCTCGTTGCTACAATTAGCACGATCCTGCCGTCTATCCACCATGTGCTCTTCCCCCACTGCGCCGAATGAAAAAGGGCGGGGAATAGACTAGAAAGAACGTCAGGGGCGGGCGGAGTTATACGCATGCGCAGTGTGTATAAATCGTAACACGCACGCGTCTTACGTACGATCTGTGAGCGGAGGAAGGAGCATCGGAGACGCCGATCGTGCTAACTAAGGTAGGATCTAAACTTGGGCCTATACTGCTTTGAAATGGAAGCCTATATTGTAACAAGATTAGGGGAGTTTGGCCTGACATTAGGGTTTGTCTTGTGTTGTGTCTTGCAGAGAAAATGGATGGGTTCAACGACCACAATTTCCTGCCCCTGTTTATTGACAAGTACAGGGAGCTGCCCTGTCTGTGGCAAGTGAGACACCCCCACTATAACCACAAACAAAAGAGGCAGGCAGCGCTGGAGAAACTGCTGGAGTTGGTGAAGCCGGTGGTCCCCACAGCAACCATCCCTTATTTAAAAGCTAAAATTGGTGGCCTGAGGAGCACGTATCTTAGGGAGCGCAAGAAGGTCATAGATTCCCAGAGGTCCGGAGCTGCAGCAGATGACGTTTATGTCCCCAGGCTGTGGTACTACGAGAGACTGCGGTTTCTGTCAGACCACACTGAAGTCAGGGAATCCCTCTCCACTCTTCCTTCCACGCTTCCTTCCATCCCAGCTGAGGCTTCCGATGTCCAACCTGGGCCTTCCAGCCAGGAAGAAGTGGAGGAGCCCAGCTGGAGTCAGGTATAGCATTCTTCTACAGATTTCTGGGCAATAAATAAATGATGTTTACTAGATGTTATTATTGATCATTAATTGCTGATTAAAAAAGTGTTTTACATATCAATAGACAGTAGTGGGCACCCAAAATTTGGACAAGAATGCAAAATGCTGGGCTCAGAATGATAGTCTGTTATATTTGTTAACATTCAATTTGCAGCAGTCAGGAGGTGAAAATTGTGTGTGATTGATGTAAAAAATACTAAAACTATGTCCCTTTTTCATACACAGGAAGACCTCAGCCAGGAGGAGGCTGTGGAATGTGGCAGCCAGGGGAGGCGGGGATTAGTGTCAGCCAGGAGGAGGCGGGGATTAGTGTCAGCCAGGAGGAGGCGGGGCTAAGTGTCAGCCAAGAGAAGCCTGGGACAAGTCGCAGCCTGACTGAGTCTCAGGTTCCTCCCCTCCACCTGCCATACAAAAGGGCCAGGAAGGCCACTCCCAGTCCTGTGCAGGATTCAGCATACAGGCTGATCCAGGAGGCTTCTGCGTCCCCCAGAGCCTTCCCCAGTCCTGCAGAGGCCTTTGCCTGCATGGCTGCCACCAAATTGCAGGGCATGCAGGAGGGCCAACGCAAGCTCTCTGAGGACTTGATTTATAAAGTCCTACGTAAGTGGGAAAGTGGGGAACTGACACCCAAGATGGATGTCATTGAGATTGACGATCCTCCTCCTCCTCCTCCTCCTCCTGCTGCCACAACTCCACCACCACAGCCAAAGCCTGTAAGGAAGCGTGGAAGGAAGACCAAAGAGTGATTGCCCTGGGTTCAGGCTGGTCTGACAAAAGCTGCAGTCTCTCGTATGACCACAACCTGGGGACACAGATGTCATCTGCTGCTTTCCGGATCTCTGGGACTTCTGGACCAGACTGCTCTCCCTTAGATTTGGACTCCTCAGGCCACCAATTTTGCTTTTAAATAATTGATGTCAGCCCTGGGGGTCCAAGGCTTCGCCCACTTCTGCAGTTTCTCCAGCGTTGCCTCCCTCTTTGTTTTTTTATAGTTGTGACCCCTTAATAAAATTTTTTTAGGTAAATTCTACTCTCCTGTGTGTGTTTTCATCCGAAAAGGACAGTTTGTTGGTGACGATTCAGGTACATTTCTAACATAAAATGTGAAATTAACAAGGGACAACAACACCAAACAATCTCCTACAGATTAAATAGAACAACATATCAATTGTGTTGTGGGAACTTGTCACAAAAAACACACAAACATTTTCGGGAGTACAAATCAAAATCACCAAAAAAAAAAAAGAGAAACACCAAAAAAGATTCTACATTAAAGGCAAAAAAAAAAAAAATATACAAAAATATGTTGTCAGATGTGAGAAATCAAAATATATTGAGAGAATCCCGATAAATAGTAACAAAAGAAGTTTGTGAGAAGTGTGTGTGAATATGAGCATCAAAACTACTTAATTCTTGTCACATTATAAAGAAGAAGAGAGTGCGCTGTATTAAACCATTTTTAACATTGCAGCGTGAAGAAAGTGCTGTATCCATTGCGAACGCTAAGTTTACCAGAACGAGCTGTCCCGTCCCGGAATTTCTTCTCAGCATGCGTGGCACTTTGTGCGTCGGAACAGGCCACACACGGTCGGAATTGACGCCATCGGATTTTGTTGTCGGAAAATTTTATCTCCTGCTGTCCAACTTTGTGTGTCGGAAAATCCGATGGAAAATGTCCGATGGCGCCCACACATGGTCGGAATTTCCGACAACACGCTTCGATCGGACATTGTCCATCGGAAAATCCGACCGTGTGTACGGGGCATTAGGGAGAATTCAAGCAGTTAAAATGAATATCCTCCCAAAACTCTTGTTCCTCTTTAGGTCCTTACCTCTGTATGTCTCTCGCTCTACGCTATTAACAATCCAATCAGATCTTTTCAGATTCGTATGGCAAAACAAAAAAACCCTGACTAGGTCCTCCATTGATGTATAGAGCCCGTATGAGGGGTGGCTTGAGATGCCCGGATCTATGAAAATACTTCCTGGTATCCCACCTTATTCAGTTGGCGCAATGGCATACCTCCCCTACTTCTATACCATGGCTGCAATTTGAGCGGATCTCGTGGCTCCATATTATCTCTCGGGTCTTCTCTGGTCACGCTCAATATCTCCAAAAGACATTACCCGACTTAATAAAATAGTAGGCCAATCATTATACATATGGTCCCTCTATTCGAAGAAGTTTAAACTTAAATCTGACACACCACTCCTGTCTTCCTTTTTGGGAGAACCTTCATTCCCTCCGGCCTTTACCTCAGACACGTCATTCCTCATTCGGTCTGCAAGGGGATTGGTGGGCCTTAAATCTCTGTTGCAGGGCGCTTCCTTTTGTTTGTACACACACTTACAGCAAACATATGCCATGGGATGATTGGATTTTCACCAATACTTTCAAATAAGACATTTCTACTCTGCAACCTTGGTTGGCGGAGTAGAACTGACAAAAACTCCATTTGAATTCCTGTGTGGGGAGGCCTCCAGGGATAGCGGGACTATCTCCACTCTTTACCGATACCTTAACGACTACTATTCCTCTCCAAAATCTATAGCAATGGAGGCATGGGAGGCAGAGATGGCTCAAGAATTCCCAGTGAAAGACTGGCAAGACATGATTGACAACATGCACAAATGTACATGCTCTATATCCATAAAGGAAACAGTACTCAAACTACATACCCGTTGGTACTATACTCCGGATCGTCTTCACAGAATGTACCCACTGGTACCTGGCACATGCTTTAGAGGATGCCAGGACAGGGGTACGCTATTGAATATGTTCTGGAGTTGTAAGGCTTTAGATCCCATTTGGCAGAAAACAACCTCTCTCATAGCGCTTCTATCTGGAGTATCGGTTACCTTGACTTATCAAATGTGTTTGTTGTTTGCAGAGCTCCCAGCTGTCCCCCAAGCCCCCCCTCCCCACTACAGAAATTAATTCACACTCTTTTTAGCGCTATCCAATGGGCAATAGCAATGAATTAGAAACGCTCCCATGTATCTTGGTCGCAGGTGATTTTACGCATGGAGTCCATTATGATAATGGAAAGAATACACCATACTCTCCTGGACTCCATGCACATTTTCGACCGCAAATGGAAGGTTTGGACGGCACACCTGCTTAGTAACAGACTCGAGGATCCCTCAATCCCTGCCTCAGATGCACAATAGAACTAACATTTGTAAGGTTTGATATACTCTGCTTGGTAGGTACTTCTAATGCCTATTTTTCTGTGTTCTATATATTGACGAATATGGCATCCTGGTTGAATGATGGCATTTTCCCTACACTCGGGTTGCACACGTATCACAATCACAAGTTTTCTTTGGTTTCTTTTCATTTCCCTTATTTTTTTCTTTCCCAATTAATGGGTTCATTGTGTATTGTATTGAGATATTTTAATGGCAACATGTGAGATGTATTGTTAAGCTGTCTTAGGCTACCCTGTTACTGTACTTATTGTTCTCACGGTGCTTGTACACCCAGTCTTTATATTATACCTCAATAAAAACGTTTGTAAACAAAAAATATATATGCTGACACTCAAATGAATAGATGTTACCACCTAAATATAGATAAAAAATTATAAACTCTGTGAAAAACTAAAACAGCTCATGTGACTGAATGAACAAAGGTCCATGTGTGATAATAGTGATCATACAAAATCAATCATGGATTGCAACGTGCATTAAAAATGAAATAACAAAAGTCCATGCAAATTGACACGTGACTCTTCTATAGTGATACAACACTGGACCTCCCAGGAAAAGTGACAAGTAGAAAGTGCCTCCACCACAGCAAATACTTCCGCTTACCGGAACACGGTTGTCCCTTATTACAGGAGACCACACTGAGCAGATAGCTATTAACCCGGGCCCAGGATCTCTGTGGCATGCAATGAACTCCTCAGCCTCAATAGCGATGGTCCACAGGTAGGTCAAACCAGGCCCAGGTATTTAAATTCCCATAAAACAACAAAGGCTCACATAGTGTAAAACCCTTCACATTTATTCAGGTAATAGAGACGAATGGACACTTATGGTTAAGCAGATAAAAACAGACATAAAAATCGAGCCGTCCGGCCTCGAATACAGCCCGTGGCTTCTGGGGCTAAGCGTATAGCGTCGACGTCAGTACGTCGCTCCTCCTCCCTACACATTTCGTCATCAACAGGACGTCGTCACGGGGCACCTATAGTCATGCGGAGCAAGTGCCATGCTGAGGGACTACTATCCCCACAATCCCTTTGGTTTGGCTCACAAATAAGATGTCAGTTAGTAACACTGGGCACTAGAGGGACATGTGATATATAGAAATACCAGAGGATCACTGTACGTTGCAATTGTAGTCCACATTGCTACACCAGCATGACCTTAGGTCACAATATTATGGAAGCCCCATGTATTAAATATATATTGGAGAAACACAGACTGTATTCTAATAAGGAGACAATATATAAAACATCAGAAGATACATTTGTACATTTTCATAAAACAATACAGTGAAAATGAAGGCAAAACATTATATTTATCTTTGTTGAGTTATACAGAAAGAGTAAGATGAGAAGTAGAAACTTACACATGACAAATAGAAATACGCCTATAACCATCCAAACCAACTCCTTTATTAGTTCTCTCAATTAATTTGTCGTGAAAGTGAGCAGAGATTAATCCTCCAATGATGACATCTCCCTTCTGGTAATATTCATAATCAAACCTTGGCTTTGTCCATTCAAGTCTACAAGCAGACGCTGAGCTCCGGGTAAGTGCTACTCCATAGGTTGTGATGGGAATGAGGAGTATTGGCAGGTAACAGACACAGAAGACCGGAGAACATTTCATGGCACACAGGAGATCCTCTCAGTCACCAGCAGGTCTGCTCAGAAGTAGACGCAATCACTGGGACTTTATACACATCGATTGAGACCGACTTACACTACAGAACAAAGAACGGAATAATAGTAACTTCAATCTGAAAATATACAATCTACTGTATATCATGCAGTGTAACTGATCTAATAAAGTTGGTTTATTATTATATATCACATTCAGTACAGTTTCAGTCATTCAGAATTATATTTATTCATTTTCAGGATATACTTTCCAATATATATAAATACAGGTGCATCTCATAAAATTAAAATATCATCAAAAAGTTAATTTATTTCAGAGATTCAATTCAAAAAGTGATACATTTCAAGCATTTCTTTCTTTTCATTTTGATGATCATGGGCTTACAGCTAGTGAAATCCCCAAATTCAGTATCTCAAAAAATTAGAATATTACATAAGACTAGGGATGAGCCAGATGTTCGAGTCAAACGTAAGTTCGACTCGAACATCGGGTGTTCGCCCGTTTGCTGAATACCGAACATTATGGGGCGTTCGTGGGAAATTCGAGCACCCGCAGGATGCGCTATAATGAACGGCCAGACCGTCAATGCACTGCGAGATCACAGTGCATTGACGGCTGCTGATTGGCTAAAGTATGCACCTGACCTGCATGCTTTGGCCAATCACAGCGCGCTCTGCTGTGAGAGCCATGATTGACCAAAGGCAGGGTGCCTTTGGCCAATCATGGCTCAGGGGGCTGAGTCCACACCCCACACTATGTAAGGCTGCTTACACGGCAGCCGTACATAGTTTTATGAATGAGAGCAGCAAAATAACATTTGTAAAGGAAATTGCTCGCGGCTGTAATGTATTGCCGGGTCCTGGCAATATACATAAAAATTTTCACGTATTTCAATGATGCTGGTATCAGGTTCCTTGATTTCCTCATTTCAAGGAAACGTACTCGACTTTCAATTTTAGATCGAGAGATTAAGGAGCTTAAAGAGAAATTACTTTCTTTCAAAAACTCGGTTGAATACAATACTTTGTCTTCTAATTTGCAAGCTTATCTTGTAAAGGAAGACAAAGAACAAAGAACTAAAAAACATAAAAAGTATTCCCGAGATATTGGCGATTACAAGGCTGGCAAGGTGTTTGGATGGCAGAAATCCATCGCAGCACCCACCTTGGAGGCTGCAATGGAAACCAATGCCCAGAGCACGAGTCTAGCAGTTCCTTCCAGGGAGCCTTCCGTCCGCCCTAAACCGTTTGTTGATAAGGGGCGAGCTCAGTATGTGGGTTCCTCCTCACGTAGGGGTCGACACCCCAGCACGCATACCCCTAGAAATCAACAAAGAGGCAGAGGTCACTATTCTAGGAGTAGGGGTAGAGGTGGAAATAGGGGCGATCATCGCAGTCAAGACGAATATCGTTATTACGATCGGGAGAACTCCCATTATAGGGGCTCTCCGGGTCGCAATCATGGCCCTCCCCATTATTCCCAACATCAGAACCCACCTTACTATAGGCACCCCCCTGCCTCCACATACAATAGATATTCCCCTTTGCGGGATCACTATAATGAAAACGTCTACCCATTCCCTAATGCCGGATATGGTCCATCCCCCTACAAACAACCCTATTCTGGGCCACAGATCACTCGGGGTTTTCACGAGGCCCCCCAAAACAACAAAAGAGGTCCTGAAACAAGAGAGGGTCCAGAGGAGGGAGGAGGATTCAGAGACAAAAAAAGGAAAAGAATTTAACCTGTCAAGGGGTTTTCAACCTGAGTGATACCATTCTCACTCAGGAAGAAAAAATCATTTTAAATAAAGGACTTAAGTTCGCTCCCCTGTGTAAACTGAATAAGTTCGATACTTTTATCGAAATTCAGAAGTTCATCAGGAAGATTAATGTCCAGAGGTATATTATTTCTAATCCTTCTAGGAATGTAGCCAGGGCGGCAACGTCTGGCACTGTCCATTCAGGTTTATCCAACCCCTCTCTTTTTAGCCCTCCAACACAACTTCCACCAGCTATTAATTTGTTCAAGGAACTAGTGTTGAGAGATTTAGCCAACATTCCATTGAAACGTAAATTTCCTAACCCCTTACCTTCAACAGGCCTAAAAACTCTATGTGACAACAAAAATTTAGTTATTCGCCCCGCCGATAAGGGCGGTGGCATTGTCTTACTGAATAAATCAGACTATATTCATGAAATGCACCGTATTTTGGGAGATCAGGAGACATATATCGAATTATCTGGTAACCCTACACATAAGTATAAAAAAGAGTTACAAAGATTGGTATCTAAAGGTTACAATTCCTACATTTTAAATAAGAAAGAGAGATCGTTTTTAGTCCCACTCGCTCCGCGCATACCTGTTATGTACTACCTGCCTAAGGTCCACAAGGACCCTCTGCATCCCCCAGGTCGGCCAATAATTAGTGGCATTGACTCGGTCACCTCTAAAATTGGGAAATACATTGATTTTTTCCTTCAGCCATCAGTCACCAAGATGCCATCCTATTTGAAGGACACCAAAGATGTGATCAGATTACTCTCTAATGTTTCCCATTCAGGTGATCTTATCATGGCAACTGCGGACGTTGCATCGCTCTACACCTGCATCCCGCAAAGTAGGGGTATTGATGCGGTCAAGTGTTTTCTTGACAGAGATGCTTCCCTTGCTTCACCCCAGGTGGACTACATTATCGAACTAATTGAGTTTGCAACACAGCACAATTACTTCTGGTTCGATGGTAGATTCTACCGTCAACACAAGGGTGTTGCAATGGGAGCGAAGTTCGCTCCCAGTCTGGCCAATATATTTATGGCCAAATGGGAGGAGGATGTCATCTATGCTATGCAGAACCCACACCTTTTGTTGTGGGCTCGGTACATAGACGACATCCTCCTCCTATGGACTGGGAGCTTGGATGGTTTGGTGGATTTTTTTGCGACTCTTAATGATAACAACATGAATATTGTCTTGTCTTTTGAAGCAAGTGTATCCTCTGTCCATTTTTTGGACCTGGTTATTGATAGAAGGGAAGGTCAATTTGTATTTAGTACCTACTTCAAATACACCGATCGGAATGGATATATCCCTACCGATAGCTGCCACCATGCCCCTTGGATCAGATCAGTCCCTAAGAGTCAGTTCCTGTGATTACACAGGAACTGTAGTGATCTTAACACCTTTAAGACCCAAGCAGTGTCTCTTAAAAATAGGTTTTTGGAGAAGGGTTATAAACCCTCAGATTTGGATAAGGAGATAGATAATGCCTGTTTTGTTGATCGTCAAGTACTCTTAGAGGACAAACCTAGACAAGTAAATGAGGACTTTAAATGGTCCTTTATGACATCCTTCTCCATTCAACATAAACACATTAGAAGAATTTTTGAACACCACTGGGATGTTCTAAAAACAGACAAGATCTTGGGCCCTATGTTGCCCGGAACCCCTAAGGTGGTTTTCAAGGGTGCCCCGTCCCTCCGTGACAAGCTGGCACCTAATGTGGTTAATCCCCCAAATAAACCTTCCTTTTTTCACAACTGGATTGGTTTCTACCCCTGTAAAAAATGCCTGGTCTGTCAATATAATATCAACGGTAGGAGAGCTAGTCACACCTTTTCCTCTACGGTAACTGGCCGTTCCTACAAGATCAAGCAGTTCTGCACTTGTGCCACCACAGGGGTAGTTTACCTTCTGACCTGCCCATGTGGCAAACAGTATGTGGGACGAATTATTAGGTCGTTCACTACAAGAGTCTCTGAGCATATCAACCTTATTAAGGCAGGTAGCACTAAACACACTGTGCCTCGTCACTACAGGGAATTCCATGATCGAAACCCTGAAGGCACCCAGTTCCTTATCATCGATAAATATGTGGCTCCTTGGCGGGGTGGGTCAACCCTTAGGGGGGTCTCCCGTTGGGAGACTTACTGGATTTATGAATTGGGTTCCCACTTCCCGCAAGGTATCAACGTAGAGTGGGACATCAATTCATTTATTAACCAGGCATAGTCATTTTATTTACGATCCTTTTTTTTAATTTTATTTTTATACATTTTTCTTCTCTTTTTTTGTATACGTTTTATAATTTTGTATCATTGCCAGGGAGTTTTCTGGCTATTAACACTTTTTATACTGTGATATTATATAAGTATTTCTTGCATTTGTATACTTTGGAGGATGTCCCTTTATTGGAACTGTTAGTCCCCCTTGTATGTGGTGCATTATATGGGACGGAAGGGATGTCCCTCATTGGCAGTGTCACTTTTCACCTATACAGCGATCTTAATTAATACATGGTTGTGGCCAATGCCCCCACTTAGTATTTTCACCATCTTCCATTTTTACCTTACCGTAAGCCCTATGGCGTTTAATTATTATTATATGATTGACCAATTTTTACTGGTACCACCTCTGCTGACACTTGGCTTCGTGTTGTGAGGTTGCCGGGACTCGGTTCCGGCCCCCTCCAGCCTATCAGGGCCTTCCTTCCTCTATACAGGAAGTATGAGTGCCGCCGACGTGGAAGAGAGGCTTGGTCCCGAGCATGGAACGCGCGCGTGCCGCATCTGACGGAGGCGGGCCACGTATACATACTTGATGCAGAATCCGGGGGGCGGAGCGTGACGGCGCTCCGGCCTATGGGATTCACGGGT
Source organism: Lithobates clamitans (assembly GCA_037952925.1). Lineage (NCBI taxonomy): Eukaryota > Metazoa > Chordata > Amphibia > Anura > Ranidae > Lithobates > Lithobates clamitans. The sequence continues at coordinate 2,289,718 of JBBGZY010001452.1, read as the reverse complement.
CGAGGGCGAGGTTTGGCACGCTGGCGGACTTCCTTTTGTGAATGCCGCTATTGCGCATAGCCTTGATATCTGGCCGGGCCCGGTGGGCGGAGCGCGAAGGCGCTCTGACCTGTGAGATCTGGCCATACTGACACTGAGGCTTGGCTTGATTTCCGAGCACTTCCGGATCGGCCGGCCAAAACAATATTATTATAGGTGACACTTTATTTTAATTTTAGAATTTCATTTATTGGTGTTAGCGGTATAACACCGCCCACTGCAATTTTTATATTTCACATGTATTTCACATGATTTAACATCAATTTAATAAACCGGAAGTGACACCAGTCGGGCACTTCCTGTGTTGTGACACTCCCAGTGGGGGTCATCTCTGGTTTAAATAGCGGTGAGGTGGGGGGGCTCCACACCCCAGATGAAGGCTCGTTAGCCGAAACATGTTGGGTGGACCCCTTACGATCACCGCGACTGATATATATTTTGAGCTGTATTACGATCTCCTATCATGTGAGTGTTCCTTTTTATTATTTTAATAAATGAATGTTTTTTAAAAACGATATTATGCCATGTGAGCTTTATTTCTCTCATGGTACCTAAAAACATCCGGTTGGCCTGTTGATACGTTTGGACGGTCAAAGCTGTGACGAGACCTTTCCCCCCCCATTTGAAGTTGAGGACACCTGATGATCCATCTCGCCATCCCTGGTGGCTAAACAAGCTTTCTGAGACTTGTAAGACGTATGTCTTTTCCAGTCACCTGTTTCCGGTAAGCCTCCTCTGATGCTCCGGTGATGGTCCTGGCACTTATTTAGACGTTTCATTCATTTGGTGTTCTATCTATCCATTTACCAGAAGCTTTCTATTGTTGTTTTCATCATTCAACCCTCAGAGACTTTTGGTGGTGGTTTTTGTTTTTTATTAGGAATACAACTTTCAACATTTATGGACCTTTTTTTTTTGGTTAATTTTTTACTTATTTAAAATTCTGTTTTCTGTTCATCACATCGTTTTTTCACTGGTTTATTACAACCAACTATACAATCACTATATTTCACATGATATTGTGTAGCACTCAGTGCACTTTTGATTGTTTTCAGCTATTTGTATGTAATTTTGAATTATTTTAACCTATTTGCGGGCCCTTCAAGGATGGCTCGAGCTTAGTTCACTGTCTTTCCACTTTATAATACTTACACACATAGCGCTACACTATATATTTTTTATTTTGTTTCAACCTGTGTCTAAGAGGCGTGTTAGCTGCTTACTGTGTAATCATCTCTATAACATCATTGGTGCAGCGCTGTACTCATTCTCCATCTCACACAAGTCTACCCTCCTGCAGTGGGCCCTGAGGCCTACCATAGAGAGACACTGTTTTGACTGTGGGCAAATCGGACAGCTGCCCTGCTAAGAAAAAGAACCTTGGGCTTTTCAGAAAGTAGACACCCCAACGTATTTGCTAAGAGGCATGGTGAGTATTTTGCAGAAAAGAAAATGTATTTTTTTTTTTTTCAATTTTTAAAACTTTGTGACAAAAAAAGTGAGATCTGCAAAATACTCAACATGCCTCTCAGCAAATAGCTTGGGGTGTCTACTTTCCAAAAAGGGGTCATTTGGGGGGGAGGTTGTGCTATCTTGGAATTTCATGGCCTCTAAAACTGTGATAGGTAGTGAGGAGTGAAATTTACGCCCTCAGAAAGCCTGAAGGTGGTGATTGGTTTTCGGGGTCCTGTATGCGGCTAGGCTGAAAAAAAAGTCCCACACATGTGGTATACCCACATCCAGTAGAAGCAGCTGAATGTATTTTGGGGTGTAATTTCACATATACCCATGGCATGTGTGAGCAATATATCATTTAGTGACAACTTTGTGTAAAAAAAAGAAAGAAAATGCTGTCATATTCCCGAGACTTGTGCCAAAATATAAAATATTCCATGAACTCAACATGCTTCTCAGCAAATAGCTTGGGGTGTCTACTTTCCGAAATGGGGTCATTTGGGGGGGAGGGTTGAACTGTCCTGGCATTTTATGCCCAACATTAGAAGCTTATGCCACGCATCACCCCTTCTTTTAACCACTTGAAGTCCTTTCTGACACTTATTTTTTTTTGCTAGAAAATTCATTTGAACCCTCAAATATTATGTATTTTTAAAATCAGAGGCCCTACAGATTAAAATGGTGAGTGTTACAATTTCCTTTTTCACATAGTATTTGCGCAGTGATTTCCCAAACGCAATTTTTTGGGGAAAAAAAACACTTTTTGAATTCTAATGCACGAAAACACACTAAATTGCCCAAATGTTTGGTAAAAAGAAATATCTTATGCCGAGTAGATAGATACCAAACACAACGTGCTTTAAAATTATGCACACACGTTCAGCGGCAACACACTACATACATTTTTAAAAGCCTTTTTTAGGTCACCACTTTAGATTTACAGAGGAGGTCTACTACCAAAATTGCTGCCTTTGATCTGACTTTTTTTTAATTATTTATTTTGCTTTTTTATTTTATTTTTACACTGTCCCTTTAATTTTTTTTTATAATTTTTATTGTTATCACAGGGAATGTAAATATCCCCTATCATAGCAATAGATAGTGACAGGTACTCTTTTTTGAAAAAATTGGGGTCTGTTAGACTCTAGATCTCTCCTCTGCCCTTAAAGCTTCTGACCACACCAAGATCGGTGTGAAAGATGCTTTCTCAATTTCCCAATGGCGTTGTTTATATCCGGCGAAACTGAAGTCATGAAATGCTCGTAGTTTTCTTAGGCTATAGAGATAATTGGAGCCATTCTGGTCTCCGATCAGCTCTATGGTCAGCTGGCAGAACTACTGGCTGCATTCTCGGGTTCCCCAGTGGGACAGGAGAGCCAGAGAAAACCATGAAAGGCGGCGGGAGGGGAACATTCCCTCCCACTGCTTGTGAATGCAGTCTAGCGGCTAATTAGCCATTAGGATTGTTTTTTCATGAAAGCGAACTGCCGGCTGAAAAAAACAATACCAAGATGATGCCTAAACCTGCAGGGATCATTCCGGTATAACCACTCAAAGTCCAGGCAACATACCAGTACCTTGCTGGTCCTTGTTGGGCATATATTGTAATGTTTTTTTTTTCATGCAGCCTATGGGCTGCATGAAAAAAGAGAGCCTAATGCCTCGTACACACGGTCTGACTTTTCGTCTACAAAAGTCCGACAGCCTGTCCGACAGACTTTCGACTGACTTTTGTCGGACTTTTGTCGGACTTGCGGCAGACTTTCTTACGAACGGACTTGCCTACATACGATCACACAAAAGTCCGACGGATTTGATGACGTACACCGGACTAAAATAAGGAAGTTGATAGCCAATAGCTGCCCTAGCGTGGGTTTTTGCCGGTCGGACTAGCACACAGACGAGCGGATTTCTGGGTTCGGCATAGTTACGACGTAAAGATTTGAAGCATGTTTCAAATCTAAAGTCCGTCAGATTTGAGGCTGGAAAAGTCCGTCGGACTTTTGTAGATGAAAAGTCCGACCGTGTGTACGCGGTATAACAGATTTCTCCATTCACTTTGATCGATGTGGATGAAGAAATCGCTGCCAAAAAAAGTGAATAAAAATATATGCGATCCGCCCCTGTCCACCCCTGCTCCTATGCTTCGGCATATATGCTTTTTTTTTAACTGCGGTGGTGAAATCACCTCCTACAGCGCTGGAGTTGCTGATTTACGTGAGAGCAAACCCTGTTTCTGTCAAAATAAACAAATCAGTGCTGCAACTAAATGGCGTACCTGCAAAGCAAAAAATGGTTAACAATAATTCACAGGAACAGTACAGTAAAACAGTAGAATGACATACCTGCAAAGCAAACACACTAAAACACAGTAACAATAAAACATTACAGTATAGCATAAAATGCAATAAAACAGCAAGAACAATAAAACGACAACTATTTTTGGCTTTATTTTATTTTTTTCTATTTTTTATGTATTATTTTATTTTTTTACACTTTTATTATAACTATAAATGTTCCAGCTTAGGCTCTGTCAAAATGCGATGGCCATCTAACATCTTTCGAGACCCTGTGTGAAAGTATGCCCTAGGACTGTGCCGTGCTGTACCCTATACTAATAATCCACTAGTGTGTGATAGTGATGGAAACAGTCCCCAATGCAGAGACCAGGTTGGCCAGGACAGGAGGGACAAAAATAGCAGGTGTCACGCCTGTATCCGTGCTTGCTACAGACATGGGATCTTTTTTGGGGTGTTCTTTGGGGAGGGGGTACCAGGGAGGACATCCGGAAAATGCCTCTCATGCAGCTGGCTCACTACATCTTGATTGGGAAATTGGGTCACAGCACCTTCTGGATACAGAAGGGCTGTGATGATCTCTTCCTGGAATTTTAGGAAGGACCCAGTTCTTCCTGACGTTTTGTATAGTACATAAGTGTTGAACAGAGCCAATTGCAATAGATATACACTTTTTTGTACCAGCGTCTGGCCTTACGGGCAAATCACCTGGTCATTAAAGAGCACCCCTCCCATTTTACGGTTGTATTCGTGGACACAGAGGGGCTTCTCAATAACACCAGTTGTCATAGTAATTTGAACTGCCGTAGCTGCGTGATGGGATGGCAGAATGAAAATGTTCCATTTGTCCTTTCATCTCACTGCAAGCAATTCATTGGACCTCAAGCAGGCTCCCTTTCCCCGTCTAGGTTGGGTATCTACAAGCCGTTGGGGGAAGCCCTGGCGATTAGATCGCACGGTGCCCTCCTCTCCACTCCTGGTGGAGAGGAGGGGTTTGAAAGCTGGATTGATCGGGCCATACAAGCAGTGGAAGAGTGGAGTGTTCCAGAGGTGGTGAAAATACAGGGGATAGGTAAAAGTCTTAGGAGCCCCAAGGCGTATGTCATCCATAGCCTAAGAAGGGGGAAACCAGACTGCATGGCAATGGATTACATTGAAGCCCTGTGTGCTGTCTATGGTAGAGTGGAGAAACTTCCTGATCTGAAGGTTAGTGCTGCTGGAGGTTTTGTTACTGATCATAGAACACGTCTGTCCAAAGACTCCATGGACCGTCTGACTTATCAAAATTAATCAGTCCTGGATTACCAACAGCTATGAAGCCCCTGATGCTGATGTCGCCAATTAAGTGTTTTTGGGATATGGAATCTCTGCAGTACTTCTAGGCTGCCTAGCGTTGTGGGTGTTTATGTCATCTGGAAGAATGTTTTCAGTGTAGGTTTCATGGGCACAATTAACACCCAAAGACCAATTTTTCCACAGCTGTTTGACAGGTGCATATCATTGTAATTTGTGACAGGTGAAGGTGCCACCGACACCCAAAGACCAATTTTTCCGCACCTGTTACTTCTATCCAGTATGTGGAAGAGACACCAGAATTTATCCAAAAAATCTCTAATCTTGTTCCCAGTGCACTACATTGTGGCCTCATCATACAGACTGGCTCCCCAAGCCGTTGCTTACAAAATAATTAAAGCTTGCAGGGAAAATGTCATTTTTTTGGCTTTATAAATGCAATTATTGCTGCAGCAGCTTCTATACACAGTACAGATGTACCACTTTACAGGTAGACTAAGGGGACCCCCAGGCACTATATTGAAAGGAATTTTTTCATTTTTATACTTTCACTTTAACTGCTTGCTGACCGCCGGCTGTCAATTGACTGCCAGGCGGCGCAGCTCCGGTTGTGGACGGGCGTCCTATGACGGCCTCACTTTCCGACGGTGATCAATTTTTCAAATGTTAGAATCTCCAAATTTCGAATTTTCACGTTCTCTGATTTTCGGTCTGGTCTGTAATTCCCAGGGATGTATTTTGGGCCCTTTTTAAATATTGGTGCTACATTGGCTTTTCTCCAATCAGCTGGTATCATTCCAGTCAGTAGACTATCTGTAAAAATTAGGAACAACGGTCCGGCAATCACTTGACTGAGTTCCCTAAGTACCCTCGGATGCAAACCATCTGGTCCCGATGATTTATTAATGTTAAGTTTCTCAAGTCTAATTTTAATTCTGTCCTCTGTTAACCATGGAGGTGCTTTCTGTGTTGTGTCATGAGGATAAACACTGCAGTTTTGGTTACTGAAGCCCCCCGATTCACTCGTGAAGACTGAGGAGAAGAATAAATTCAATACCTTTCGTTAATTTGAATATTTAAATTAACAGATTTGTTGAATTTCGTGGAAAAACAAATTTGAAACTAAATGAATTGCACATGTCTAGATGCTTATCCTTCATGGGGACAAGGTGTTTTGGGGGGTACCCCCAAAGCACCCTCCCAATGTTGAGGGCATGTGGCCTGGTACGGTTCAGGAGGGGGGGCGCTTTCTCGTCCCCCCCTCTTTTCCTGCGGCCTGCCAGGTTGCGTGCTCGGACAAGGGTCTGGTATGGATTTTTGGGGGTACCCCACGCCATTTTTTTTTAATTTTGGCGCGGGTTTCCCTTAAAATCCATACCAGACCTGAAGGGTCTGGTATAGATTTTGAGGGGGACCCCACGCCAATTTTTTTTTTAATTTTGGCCGGGGTTCCCCTTAATATCCATACCAGATCTGAAGGGCCTGGTATGGAATTTTGGGGGACCCCCCATGTCATTTTTTTAAAAATTTTGGTTCGGGGTTCCCCTGTGGGGAATTTCCATGCCGTTTTTATCAATGAACTTTTATGTGTATTGTCGGGCCGGCAATTCAGTATAGCTGCGAGTAGTTTTAAATGACTTTTTTCCTTTGAAATGTCATTTTGCTGTCAGACTGTTCTAAACACGGGAAACATGCACCCCTTTACAGGCATACTATAGACACCCCTCAGGTACGACATTTAAAGGAATATTACACTTTTATTGTTTAACTTTAAGCATTATTAAAATCACTGCTCCCGAAAAAACGGCCGTTTTTAAAACTTTTTTTGCATTGATACATGTCCCTGGGGCAGGACCCAGGTCCCCAAACACTTTTTATGACAATACCATGCATATAAGCCTTTAAAATTAGCACTTTTGATTTCTCCCATAGACTTTTAAAGGGTGTTCCGCGGCATTCGGATTTGCCGCGAACACCCCAAATTGTTCGCTGTTCGGCGAACTGGCGAACAGCCGATGTTCGAGTCGAACATGAGTTCGACTCTAACTCGAAGCTCATCCCTAGTGACAATACATACTGAATACATTTTAATAAAATTTCTACAACAGCCCTTCCTCTTTTGTCATATGCTGTCCCATGTGTCCCTCGATGAATCTTCTTACACTTGGAAATTAATCAGTCTTTATAGTCCATATGAGTCCATAAAAAGAAAAACACGGTAGACTCTGTTCTTCCAGAGGGATGACTTAAAGGAGGACATGAAGATCGGTCGGTCTGGGATCCTCTGTGTCTTGTACGTGGGTTGGGCTTCGGGGCGTCTCATCTCAGTGAGGAAGATGAGGTCATCTGCTCGGGCTCTGTTTACTCGTCCAGTCAGGCAACAGGAGCACGGCATATAGAAGGAATAGAAACAAAAACAACTTTAGTATATATACCCCTACTTCCTTCAACCATGATCCGATGGAAAATAAAAAATCCCCAGATTCCCAGACCCTTAAAAGGATTCCAACTTTCACTAGCTATAGCTCTGGCTTTGCCTTGCAGGTATCTAGCCTTATAGTTATTGGCCTGAACCTTGTCACTAGTATTTTTGATCCAGGTACAACAATCTTTTCATATGAATTCACAGAAACCCCCCTTGGATGCCAACAGATAATCAAGGGCCATCTGGGGGCAGGACTTCTGGGGGGAAGCTGTTGGCGTTGAACTCTCAGGGGGACCCAGGCTGACGTTACCACAATACACCTCACACGGTTGAGGAACATAAGACCTCTTTGGGAGAACTTGCTTAAGAAATCTAAGGGGGACAGCATTACTATTGTGGAAGTGACAAATGTAATTGCGGGAAACGGGTCACGGCCACCCCTGCTTGGTACTTATCCCTCAGGACACCCATTAGCACCCGATTGGAGAAGACCCATGGGGGGCGCCGCCCTTGGCTGGGAGGAATCCTGAGGGAAGCAGCCTGAATGGGGAATGTTCTACCTTATAGTCAACCTGTGAGTTTATTAAGTTTGATATGTTACCTTTATCTATAGAGTTTTAAATGTTAATGATGACCTGTGAGACCTACTTGTTCCTGTTATACATGAGTTTCAGCCTTTTAATACCAGATACCTGCCAATTGCTCACATCTACACACTCAGAAAAGGGGGGGTCGAGGGGAGCCAGGGGACTTCCCAAGGGCTCTTGCTGACCACACCCCCACTTAGGCCAATGCTTACCACCCAGGTAAGACTGGGGAGTGTAGTAGCGAAATTTTGCTGACACTTTAGATCCTTATTTAAACTGGACGGTGCCTGCTGGGGGACACTACCCTAGGTAGACACCTTCCCCCCTGCGGGACTAGTAACCATCAGGGGGTTCTTTCTTCTCCTTTTCCTTTTTTTCCTCTTTCTTCCTCCTTTTTCTTCCCTCCTTGCGCTCCTCTCTATCTATTTCCCCACTCCTGTCCCCCTCCCCCCCAACCCCATGAATATGGACGAACTTACCATCGTCTCCCTAAATGCAAAGCGACTAAATGTCCCGAAACGAGACGGATGTTGCTGAATGACATGAAACGCATGAGAGCAGATGTAGTCCTGTTACAAGAGATGCATTTTAGGGAAAATACTTTCCCTATCCTTAAAAATAGTTTTTACCGTAGAGTATACCACTCTACCTATTCGAAAGCCAAATCCTGAGGGGTTTCCATCCTGATTTCAGCTAGAATCCCATGGTCCCTGGTAGATATGAGCACAGATCTGGTGGGTAGATTCCTATTCCTTAAGGCCCTGATCGGTGGCGTAAAGGTAACCATTGCAAACCTCAAACGACACCTAGAAGAGCTCCAGAAATACTCAGAGGGACAGCTCATTGTGGGAGGTGACCTTAATATCCCCCTGTTCCCCGAAGACGATACCTCGACGGGGCTGTCTTCAACCCCCCGAGGCACACGTAAAGTAATCCACTCGGCTCTTCATACTGCACAGTTAATAGATGCCTGGCGCCTTTTCCACCCCGGCGAACAGGATTACACATTTCACTCCCGACCCCACCACACATACTCAGGAATAGATTACTTCCTGATTCCGCATAACCAACTGCAAGCAATTAGAGACACCACTATAGGGTCCATCACCTGGTCGGACCACGCTCCGGCCACGCTCCGATACGTCCTGACAGACTTTCACAAGGGACAAAAGAAGCCGCGGAGGCTCAATGAGAGCCTACTGCAAGACCCAGAGGTACTGGCAGATGTGATAAAAGAAATAACGCACTACTTTCATACTAACAACACCACTGACTGTGACACAGGATTAGTGCAGGAGGCACACAAGGTGGTGATCTGTGGCGTGCTAATAAAGCACGGAGTGATAATCAAAAAACAAAAAGCGGCGCAACTAACCTCTCTCCTCAGCAAACTACAGGCCTTAGAAGCTAAACACAAGCAGACCCCAACCAGATCGTTGGGAAATCTCTCCAAGTCAGAGGCGATCGAACTTCCCGCCTCTTCTGAAAACAGTTAAAACTTTATTTAATCAATGGCACACGGGCTTACATTCATGGCTCGGTCGCTGCAACATCCTGAAAATGACTATCCCCCCTAAATTCCTTTACCTTATGCAAGCCTTACCTATCCACATACCTGCTACCTACTTTAAACAAGTGCGATCAGCACTCGCAGAATTTATATGGGCCCGGAAAAGGCCTTGGCTTACCAAAAGATTACTCGTCCTCCCTAAACAACACGGAGGTCTAGCACTGCCGGATATTCGGGCCTACCACCAGGCGGTGCACTTAGGAAGGCTTATAGATTGGTGCCGACACCACAAGACCAAATTATGGACTCAACTAGAGCAAGCACAAAGTATAGTTCCCTTCGGGAAAACCCCATGGTGTTTTTCAGCCCTTCCCGCAGAACTCAAACGTCCCCCATTGATAGGCAACTCAATACGAATCTGTGCCCAGCTTGTTTCCCGACCATCCCTCTCCTCTCCAAACTCCCCTATATACCCCATACTAGGGAATCCCTGGTTTACACCAGGCTTACATGATGCGGTCTTTTGGGGTCTTAGTAACGGGGGCCTACACCAAGCCTCCCACTTTAGCTCTGGAGGGCGTTGGAAAACAATCACAGAACTCTGACCCCACAGGCCTGTTCCGCTTAGACTTCCTGAGATCGCTTCACCTACACCACTTCCTTAACTCCATACAGCCCCCCACTGACAGCAGCCAACCTCTCACAACACTCGAAGAACTCTGTACAGGCTCTGGAGTACTACCAAACATGCTTTCTCTTACATACAGCCTCTTAAATACACCATCAGCAGATTTTCTACCCCTGGGACTACTCAAGTGGGAAAGGGAGCTGGATTGCAGGTTCAACACGAACAAGAGACAGCACATCCTTAGATTCACACAAAAATCCTCAATCTGTGCCAAAATTCAGGAGACCAACTACAAGATTCTATCACGATGGTACAGAACCCCAGCACTACTACACAAGTTCTTCCCGGCAACATCTGACCTATGTTGGTGCTGCCTGCCAGACAAGGGGACCCTGGTACACATTTTCTGGTCGTGCCCTAGACTAAAACATTTTTGGCGGGTAGTTCGAAACATCCCAGACGACCCAGCATTCTTCCTCTTACATGCGTCAAACATTCCTGAAAGAGTCTACAAGAAATCATTTGCCACCGTCTAGATGCAACCAAAGCCTGCATTCCGCTCCACTGGAAATCCCCACACCCACCAACCATTGATTTATGGCTCCAAAAGGTAGAGGAAATTAAAAAAATGGAAGATCTCATTCTCACAGTTCAAAACAGACAGGAAACATTCTCCAAAACCTGGCAGGTGTGGAATATATTCATATACTCGGATGAGGGCCAGGCCCTGCGTGGGACCACCTCTGACGCATAAACAGGCACACCAGAGTAGCCTTGACCTAAGCTCTGATGGTAGAGACGTAACGCCTCCTGGATATACGCTAGATGAAAACTACTAGTACTCCATGCTCTTGGGAACCCCCAATCCCACCCCCCCACCTCCCCCACCTCCAAATCGCCCCCCCTCTCTAGTTTTCTATTATCTCTTTTAACACCTTACTACTTTACAATAGGTTTACCTATCCTTTTGTTTTAATCCCCCACACAAGCAGAATAAGAAAAGAAAAAGCGGGAGCGAGCCCATGGGGCCACACCACCTCACCACATCACACCTCTAGAACACATAAGTTTGCCTCCAAGGCAGATGACTTAATGACAATACTACAAACACCACACAGATGTGACTATCGAGTTGCCACAAAATGAGTAGGAAACAATGTTTGTATTTAACACACCACTTGTGCCTAACAGGATGTGCTACAATGTCAGAAGTACTGTTAATATTGACAAGACTATATATTACTAGTTACATTATTGTGATTGTGTTTCATCTTCTGTATTGCCATGTAACACTGCAGTCCATGTGGGCCTCTTTCCTGATATAAATAAACAATTAAAAAAAATCAAGGCCATCTCTTATTAGAAGGGTCTTGATCGGTCGTTGTTCCTGTGAGATCTCCCTTACAGCTTAAATGGTTTCATTGAACATCCAATCCACAATGGATGAGAAATTGTTCAATAGTTTCATTAGTTCAATCCCCCCCTGTCCAAGCAGGAGACCATGCCCAGACCTGGTCGGAGTTAGTGAACAATTCCCTTCTAGCTTTTCCTGCCTTTCTTACCTTCTCTCGCGCCACCAGATCCTCACGATCGTCCGAGACATAAGATGCTGGGACGAGTTGCACCAGGACGCATGAACCTCTTGCATTAAGGGGATTACCTTATAAGCTATAGTACCACATAAGAAGTAGTAGGGGCCTGTTAGAGCAGCAAAAGAGGAATTTCTCTGGCGGTTATGGGCTCTGAATAGTAACAGAATAGACTGGGGGATTTATACCCGGTCTGAACGTCACACCCTTTCTTCCAACAGCTGTAATCTGGTCTAGAGGTGTTATTACAAAGGCTGGGGGGTTTAATTGGTAAGATTAACTTTTATACCTTTCTTACAGTTGGTGGTTTCCCCAAAATATCCCCTTTACCAAAACTAAAGTTGAAGCACACTTGTGGGCTACCTAGTTGTCCCGATACCCATGCTGGCAAGAACCAGAACTATTGTTAAAATTATAACCAATTTTACCCTCTAGAAATGTATCGTTAAGTTGTATTGACAAGTGTCTGTTTGGAGTCTTCCTCATGCCAATACAAACATCATATATAGCATGTACCGCTGCCATCACTGGGGTACTAAGGCTCTGTGGAGATTTAGAGCAAACCCAGCAATTGGTCCTGTTCTCTTTCTTAGCTAGTTGGAGGTGCACTTTAAACAATAAGTTGGGATGTTGTTCATCGTTACCCTTGCCAAAATACATTACGCTAAAAACATAAAAGAAAGATACTCCTCATTCTTTGGTGTAGTTGAGCATCTTCTTGTAGAGGCTGGCATGGATCCAGTTGTCCCATTCCTCAAGCTTCTTTACAACGACCCACTCACCTGGTTGGATAGAATGTAAACCAGTTATAATGTCAGGGTCCAGGAGGGACTCATGAACCCTGTGGTGGGCTTTTTGAAGTTTACGTTGCAGTGACTGCACATATCCCGTCAGCTGAGAATGTAAAGATGACAGCTGCCGAGGAAAGTACAATCCTGTTTTTGGTTGACTTCCGAACACACCTCATATGGAGATAACCCAGACATGTGGGAACTAAATGAACCCTTTTGCACCATTTCACCGACTGTGGTCACTGCATAACCTGTGTGGCTTACAATCTGGGGTGTAATACGTGGAACCTTTGACAAAAAGGTTTATAACGTCTGGGATGGGAGCCTCCTTCATCGAAATGATGGTTGCTGATTCAAGTGTCATCAAAGAAAGACAGTCGTGGAACATGTCTTCCTACTAGGTCACAAACTTGGTTAGAATTAGAGAGGTTAGTATTGTTAGTTTGAAAATTGTGATTCTCACTATTATCTCCCCCTTTTCTTCATCATAACAAACAGGAAGAAGAGACGCAGGGTTTAGAATAGTGCAGAAAAAAAACAAACAATGAAACAGGAGCTTATTATACTATACTATTATACTATTTTAATTATAAGAGTTTCAATAGTATTGTGTTGATGGCGGTGGTGTCGGCGACATACGAGTTTCTCTATGTGGACGTGGGGAAGAATGGCCGGATGTTGGATGGTGGAGTCTTTGCCCAGACCGAGTTCTACCGACGTCTCCAGAGTGATGGCTTGGGATTGCCACCTGTGGAAGAGAACGTTGAAGGACTCCCATTTGTTTTTATCTCTGATTAAGCATTTGGTCTGGCTGATCACCTGATGAGGCCATTCCTTCAGAGGACCCTCACCCCGGAGAAATGGGTTTTTAATTACTGGCTGGCCAAAGCCAAAAGAGTCGTGGAGAATGCCTTTGGGATAATGGCCAGCCGGTTCCGCCTTTTTCTTACGGCTATTAATATGACGGAGTACAAACTGAACCAAATAGTTCTAGCATGCTGCATACTTCACAACTTTTTAAAGAGAAATGCTCCAAATTATATTATAGTGAAAATGGAAAAAGCTGCGCTAACCAGTGAACCAAACCAAAAACAAAAGCTGCTAGCACACAACAAACCAAGTCGCAAATAGTGTCAAAATAAGAAAGTGCAGCGCTGATCTATAAGTGAAGGTAAATGAATAAAACTCGAAATGCTAGGTGGTAAAGACCCAAAAAAACAATGACATAACGGGAATATGCAAATAAATGTCTCTGGAAAAAATGACAATCCCAAAAGTCTATATATAATAAACCAGAAGATCCTTTCCCAAGCAGGGGAGTAACAGTGTCTTGAAGGGGCTGTGGACACTTGGAAGGAGGCGACCACAAATTAAAATGACACTCCAATCTTTAAGAAACAAGGTGGGTACTCTTACTGGATCAGTAGGACGCATCTACCATATAGCAGTGCGTCAGTAAGGCAAAAAGGAGATGGTCATACAGGATGTCCAACCAGGTAGTGTCCTCTACCATTTTTTCCAGAGACATTTATTTGCATATTCCTGTTATGTCATTGTTTTTTTGGGTCTTTACCACCTAGCATTTCGAGTTTTATTCATTTACCTTCACTTATAGATCAGCGCTGCACTTTCCAAATTATATTGCCTCAGTTGGGCCTGAGGCTGGACTTCCAGAAAATACAATGATGGCCCTGAAAGCTTGCCGTCCTGGCATTGCCCCCCCCCAAAGCGCCCGTGAAGTGCGTCAAAAATATGTAGATTATTTTATGGGTAGGGGGGCCATTGCTATGCCAGCAAATTTGTAATTATTTTCTATGTAAAAAAAAAAATTATGTGATAAAATCTTGATTTTGATTTACTGCTTGTGTTTCTTTTAGCTGTCTCCTAAGTAGGGATGAGCTTCGAGTTCGAGTCGAACTCATGTTCGACTCGAACATTGGCTGTTCGCAAGTTCGCCGAACACCGAACAATTTGGGGTGTTCGCGGCAAATTCGAATGCCGCAGAACACCCTTTAAAAGTCTATGGGAGAAATCAAAAGTGCTAATTTTAAAGGCTTATATGCAAGTTATTGTCATAAAAAGTGTTTGGGGACCCGGGTCCTGCCCCAGGGGACATGGATCAATGCAAAAAAAAGTTTTAAAAACGGCCGTTTTTTCAGGAGCAGTGATTTTAATAATGCTTAAAGTCAAACAATAAAAGAGTAATATCCCTTTAAATTTCATACCTGGGGGGTGTCTATAGTATGCCTGTAAAGGGGCGCATGTTTCCCGTGTTTAGAACAGTCTGACAGCAAAATGAGATTTGGAAGGAAAAAACCAATTTAAAACTATCCGCGGATATTGCATTGCCGACAATACACATAGAAGTTCATTGATAAAAACGGCATGGGAATTCCCCACAGGGGAACCCCGAACCAAAATTAAAAAAAAAAATATGTGGGAGTCCCCCTAAATTCCATACCAGGCCCTTCAGGTCTGGTATGGATATTAAGGGGAACCCCGGCCAAAATGTAAAAAAAAATGACGTGGGGTTCCCCCTAAATTCCATACCAGACCCTTCAGGTCTGGTATGGATTTTAAGGGGAACCCCGCGCCAAAAAAAAAAAAAAACGGCGTGGGGTTCCCCCAAAAATCCATACCAGACCCTTATCCGAGCACGCAACCTGGCAGGCCGCAGGAAAAGAGGGGGGGACGAGAGTGCGGCCCCCCCCCTCCTGAACCGTACCAGGCCACATGCCCTCAACATTGGGAGGGTGCTTTGGGGTAGCCCCCAAAACACCTTGTCCCCATGTTGATGAGGACAAGGGCCTCATCCCCACAACCGTGGCCGGTGGTTGTGGGGGTCTGCGGGCGGGGGGCTTATCGGAATCTGGAAGCCCCCTTTAACAAGGGGACCCCCAGATCCCGGCCCCCCCCTGTGTGAAATGGTAAGGGGGTACTTACCCCTACCATTTCACTAAAAAAGTGTCAAAATAGTTAAAAATGACAAGAGACAGTTTTTGACAATTCCTTTATTTAAATGCTTCTTCTTTCTTCCTTCATCTTCTTCATCTTCCTCTCTTCTGGTTCTTCTGGTTCTTCCTCCGGCGTTCTCGTCCAGCATCTCCTCCGCGGCGTCTTCTATCTTCTTCTCCTCGGGCCGCTCCGCACCCATGGCATTGGGGGGGAGGCTCCCGCTCTTCTCTTCATCTTCTTCTTCATCCTCTTCTCTTCTTCCTTCTTCTCTTCTTCTCTGTTTCTCTTCTTAATTTTCTTCTCCGGGCCGCTCCGCATCCATGCATGGAGGGAGGCTCCCGCTGTGTGACGGTGTCTCCTCATCTGACGGTTCTTAAATAACGGGGGGCGGGGCCACCTGGTGACCCCGCCCCCTCTGACGCACGGGACATGACGGGACTTCCCTGTGGCATTCCCCGTAACGTCACAGGGAAGTCCCGTCAAGTCACCGTGCGTCAGAGGGGGGTGGGGTCACCGGGTGGCCCCGCCCCCCGTTATTTAAGAACCGTCAGATGAGGAGACGCCGTCACACAGCGGGAGCCTCCCTCCATGCATGGATGCGGAGCGGCCCGGAGAAGAAAATTAAGAAGAGAAACAGAGAAGAAGAGAAGAAGGAAGAAGAGAAGAGGATGAAGAAGAAGATGAAGAGAAGAGCGGGAGCCTCCCCCCCAATGCCATGGGTGCGGAGCGGCCCGAGGAGAAGAAGATAGAAGACGCCGCGGAGGAGATGCTGGACGAGAACGCCGGAGGAAGAACCAGAAGAGCCAGAAGAACCAGAAGAAGAAGAAGATGAAGGAAGAAAGAAGAAGCATTTAAATAAAGGAATTGTCAAAAACTGTCTCTTGTCATTTTTAACTATTTTGACACTTTTTTAGTGAAATGGTAGGGGTAAGTACCCCCTTACCATTTCACACAGGGGGGGGGCCGGGATCTGGGGGTCCCCTTGTTAAAGGGGGCTTCCATATTCCGATAAGCCCCCCGCCCGCAGACCCCCACAACCACCGGCCACGGTTGTGGGGATGAGGCTCTTGTCCTCATCAACATGGGGACAAGGTGTTTTGGGGGGCTACCCTAAAGCACCCTCCCAATGTTGAGGGCATGTGGCCTGGTACGGTTCAGGAGGGGGGGGGCGCACTCTCGTCCCCCCCTCTTTTCCTGCGGCCTGCCAGGTTGCGTGCTCGGATAAGGGTCTGGTATGGATTTTTGGGGGAACCCCACGCCATTTTTTTTTTTTTTGGCGCGGGGTTCCCCTTAAAATCCATACCAGACCTGAAGGGTCTGGTATGGAATTTAGGGGGAACCCCACGTCATTTTTTTTTTTTTAATTTTGGCCGGGGTTCCCCTTAATATCCATACCAGACCTGAAGGGCCTGGTATGGAATTTAGGGGGACTCCCACTTCATTTTTTTTTTTTTTAATTTTGGTTCGGGGTTTCCCTGTGGGGAATTCCCATGCCGTTTTTATCAATGAACTTCTATGTGTATTGACGGCAATGCAATAGCCGCGGGTAGTTTTAAATGAGTTTTTTCCTTCCAAATGTCATTTTGCTGTCAGGCTGTTCTAAACACGGGAAACATGCGCCCCTTTACAGGCATACTATAGACACCCCCCAGGTACGAAATTTAAAGGGATATTACACTTTTATTGTTTGACTTTAAGCATTATTAAAATCACTGCTCCTGAAAAAACGGCCGTTTTTAAAACTTTTTTTTGCATTGATCCATGTCCCCTGGGGCAGGACACAGGTCCCCAAACACTTTTTATGACAATAACTTGCATATAAGCCTTTAAAATTAGCACTTTTGATTATTCATGTTCGTGTCCCATAGACTTTAACGGTGTTCGCGTGTTCGAGCGAACTTTTTTCCTGTTCGCATGTTCTGGTGCGAACCGAACAGGGGGGTGTTCGGCTCATCCCTACTCCTAAGTTATCCTAGTGCACTAGTGCCAAGTGGTTTTTCCATTATTAAAGAACACCCATTGTCACTGTAAACACCAACTTGATACAAAAACTGGTATTGAGCATTGAAAGAAGAAGCCACACATTGTTGAGTATAAAACCTTTCACTCCGTGCACATTCACATGTGCGTTGTAAAACATTTTTGGGTAAAAAAACAACATCTTGGTTTTATAAAGTTTTACCTTGAAAATTTTTTTTAGTACATAAACAGGCATGTTTCAAAACATAACATACACAACTCAGGAACTTACAAAGTTCAACATTTAAAAACTGAAGGCAATATCAGACATTATAGTGTCAAAAATATGTTGATCTTGCCTTTATCAGATGGGGTGATGTCACCCCTGTAAAAGCCAAATTTTGAAGATGCACACAAATTGGGAGTCAAACTGGGGATTTCCCTCGTGATTCCATGCCTAATGTCAACATGTGCTATCTCCCATCATAGGGGATCAATGGACGTGTTTCTGGGTTGCAACCACTTCCTCTGCCCTACTTGAGGAAGGGGTTGTACCCACAAAAAAAGTCCCTGATGGCAGATAGCACATGTTGACACACTGTGTGCATCTTCAAAATTTGGCTTTTAAAATGCCACCAAAATGTGTAAAAATTGGTCCAAAAAGTGATACTCCCTAATACATCAATGATGTTCTTCAGTTTTTGTTCAACCTCATTGGTTATTTGCTTTATGATGTCTAAATCCCGACTACACACCATTATTTCCTGGATTAGTATTTGTGCACTTGCACTGGTGAAATTAGTAGGTTGTTCTTCCACAACATGCACATCACCTACAAGAAAAAATACACACCATGTATCATAAATATGCAGGCATACCTCTATTACCTGAATCTGTGGTGTCAGACACTGACCTGTTGTGATGACAATTTCAACCACTTCTTCCACCTCTTCTTCCTCCACATCCTGAGGTTGTGGTGTCCTCTGTTCCCCTTCTTCAGGAGGTGGGGGGTTCCTGGTGTCCTCAGGCGTCCCAAGTCTTTTCTCCCCTATGAGAATGTAACAAAAGGTATACTTAGCACACCGATATTTGAGGCCAGAAATAGGAATATGAAACATTGCTTGGAAGTGGGGTACAATTGTCTGTTTTAGCACAGTTCCAAGCTGAAGACAGGATTTTTTCCCTTACCAAAGCTGGAATACTTACCTTTTTTGGACAGGTTTCACACATGGAGACACCCCTAGTATCCACTGGAGCACCTGTGTGGAACACCCTAAAAAGTGTGTTCTGGTGTCCCACACTAGTACTCCTAAGTCCAGATGTTTAAACAGCTGCTGAGTGTCCTCTCCTTACATTACACTGAATCAAGTTTGCAATTCATTCTAGTTTCAAACACATCTAGACAACAATGTCCTAAACTTCTTTTAATACAAATTAGCATGACCAAATGTAGTTAACCCTGTATCTGCCAAAAACATTGTATTTAGTTGGCAAACAACCGATGTTTACTGCGACTGTGCCCACGAACATGAAAGTAGCCATTTAAAACTGTACAACAGTAAAGAAAAGCACATGGAGCAGCATGCAAGTAATAAAAATAATAGGGACAAATGACAACTACTTACTTTTTAGAAGCACTTTCTTGATCCTTCTGTACTGATCCTGCTCCCTCAATTTCAGTTCTGACCAGCGTTTCCTCAATTGCTCCTTGGGTCGTCGTACCCCAAAATTCCTGTACAGACTTCTCACAACTTTAGACATGATCTTGGCCTTTCTCACATTTGGTTTTAGGTAAGGTCCATACTTCCCATCATAGTTGGCCCTCTTCAAGATGTCCACCATCTCCACCATCTCTACAAAGACCATATTTGAGGCCTTAAATCTCCTGTGGGATCGGGACGTTTCTGGCTCCGAGCTTTCCTCCTCGTTACTGCTATTACACACCTGCTGTGTCTCTGCCATGTTCCTCTCCCACTGCAATGAAAGAGAAGGAGCAGGGAATATTCTAGAAAGAATGTCGACGCGGGCGGAGCTTCACGCATACGCAGTGTATATAAAGCTAACACGTGTGTGTTGTACCTACGTTCTGTGTGCGTAGGAAGGAGGACCGGAGGCGCCGAACATTCTAACGAAGGTAACATTTTAACTTGGGACATCAGTGGCCTATACTGATTCGAGACTGAGGCCTATATTGGAATAAGATTAGGAGAGTTTAGGCTGATATTAGTGTTTTTGTCTTGTGTTTTGTCTTGCAGCAAATATGAAACAATTCCTGAATTCATGGGCCAGTTCATAGACAGATACAGGGATATGAGAAATTTGTGGGAGGTTAAAAACCAGTTATATCGAAATAAACCAGCTAGGAAGGCATCGCTGGAGAAACTGCTGCAGTTTGTGAAGATGCAGGTCCCCGACGCAGACATTGAGTTTGTGGATAAGAAAATTGGTAGCTTGAGAAGCACGTATAGGAAGGAGCTTAATAAGATCCAGGCTTCCATGAAATCAGGAGCAGCAGCAAAGGATGTGTATGTACCCAGTCTGTGGTACTACAACAGGATGTGGTTTCTGGAAGACCAGATTGAAGCCAGGGAATCACTTTCTACACTTCCATCTACCCTTCCCTCAACCCCAGCTGAGGCTTCCGAGGACCAACCTGGGCCTTCCATCCTAGAAGAAGTTGAGGAGCCAGGTATAGTATTTTTTAACGTATTTATTGTCCGAAAATTAGTGTTGTTAACTAGATGTTATTATTGATAACAAATGAATGATTTAACAAAAAGTGTTTACATATCAATAGATTGTAGGGGCCAAAAATGATTGGGACATTCAATTTTCAACAGTCATGAGCTGAAAATTGTGTGTGATTGATGAACCAAAAACTAAATGTCCCTTTTTCATACACAGGACGACCTCAACCAGGACGACGCTCTAGAATGTGGCAGACAGGAGGAGGCGGTGGTAAGTGTCAGCCAGGAAGTGGCCAGGCCCAGTAGCCTCACCCAATCCCCTACGCCTTACAACAAAACGGGCCAGGAAGGGGAGTAACGTGGAGGAGGCAGCACTGGGCCTCATTAGGGAGGCTAATGCGGCCCTGAAAACACCCCCCCCATGCTGAAGAGGCCTATGGCTGCTATGTAGCTGCAAAATTGCAGCAAATTGAGGAGGGCCAATGCCTCATGTGTGAGAATATTATTTTTCAGGCCTTTCAGAAGGGGTTAAGGGGCCAAATGAGTGATAACATGCACTTATGTGCGCTCGCCCATCCTCCTCCTTCTCCTCCTCCTGCCACAAGTCCACCTCCAGAGCCACAGCCTCCAAGGAAGGCTGCAGGGAAGGCTGTAGGGAAGCGTGGAGGGAAAGCTGCAAGGAAGACATGAAAGTTATGTCCTGGGTTCAGTCTGGTCTGACAGAAGACGCAGGCTGTAGTAGTACCACAGCCTGGGGACATATATGTCATCTGCTGCTGTTCCTGATCTCTGGGAGTCCTGGACCAGATTGTGCTCCCTATTATATGGACTTCCAGGCTATCAATTTTTATTTACAAAGAGTTGATGTGTGCCCTGGGGTACAGGCTTTGCAAACTCAAGCAGTTTCTCCAGCGTTGCCTTCCTCTTTATTTTGTTATGAGCCAGAATAAATGGAGATTTTTTTATATAAAAATACTTGCCTATGTGTTTTTCTTCAAATAGGATAGTTACATTTATACATTTAAATAGGCAGCTACATTTCAAAAATATAATGTCAAATTAACAAGGGACACCAACCAACCTCCTTGAGCTTTAAAAATACAAGATAATAATGTTGTTGTGGAAACTTGACACAAAAAAAATAATTATGGAGATCACTAGAAAATAATTTAAAAATAATAAAAAAAAAACAGGAGCTCTTGATTAAAACAACAAAAAAAAGATGACTATAAAAAATAATTCTAAACATTGTTATGGAGATCTGGCTTTAAAAACAAAAAAGAATATTCAGGGGATCACGAGAAATAATAAAAAAATAAGTTTGTCAGAACTCTGTGTGAATATCAACAGCAAAACAAATTCATTATTCTAACATTATAAAGAACAAAAGAATGCGCTGCATTAAAAGATCCAAAAATTTACAGCGTGATGAATGTGCTATCTCCGTTACGAATGCTAGTTTTACCAGACCGAGCGCTTCCGTCTCGTACTTGATTCTGAGCATGTGTGATTTTTTGCGCGTCCAAATTGCATACAGATGAACGCATTTTCTGATAGGAATTTTTTCCGACTGAAAAATAAAGAACCTGCTCTCAACCTTTTGCTGGCGGGAATTCCGCCAGCAAAAGTCCGATGGAGCACACACACGGTTGCAATTTCCGACCAAAAGCTCACATCGGCGTTTTGCTGGCGGCATTTCCGATCGTGTGTACGGGGCATTACGGTATAAAACTCCGCAAAACAACTGGAACTAAATGTAAAAACCAAAATGATTCTACTCGAAACTGAATTCAGTACAAAAACAGACTTACTTTCTAAATCTTTCAATGGAGAGGGGGGGCCTTAGCTTGTAACAACACATGGCCTAAACTATATCTAACTTCATATCATTGCTATCAAGACACTACAATTTGTCATGGCAACACATACCACCTCTTGACTTTATAGCATAATATAGGAAACTTCAACATCCCTTAAAGCCTTTTGTCCAGGAAAGGGCGAAATAAACACCCTGTATTGTAAATGGGAGGACAAAATTCCCTTCCGACTCCCGTATCTTCTGGGCAGTCAGACTATTTTCACTTGAGACTGAAAAATTGCACAACAATGCAATTAAAGCCAAAAAACTGAAATTCCTGCAAAAAGATGACTTACAAAATGCTGAAACTCTGCCTAAAAGCAGAATAAGTTCAGCCAGAACTAAAATTCAGCAGAAACAAAATGGTAGTTGTAACTATTGAAATTCGATCTATGACAAAATAGCCGATGAAGTTCGGTCTACGACAAAATGGCCGATGATGTTCGGTCTACAACAAAAAGCCACATTAACAATTGAAATTCAGTTGCCGATCCCACCAAAACCAGCACAAACCGAGATTTCTTCACTAGAAAACCGGAATTTCCCCCCACAAAAACTGACTATGCAATTGAGACACCAAATGCACACTTAAACATATACAGACTAAAAACTCTGGGCCATATAGATTAGGGGCTATAGAGGACTAAAATATAGGTTATTTAACTAACCAATATATTCACAGTTATATAAAATACAAAACAACCCGACTTACATACGCTCCTGTTCCCAATATCCCAAAAATCAAATCTTACACTGGGTATATGGATCCAAAGTAGGGATGAGCTTCGAGTTCGAGTCAAACCCATTATCGACTCGAACATCGTATGTTCGACCGTTCGTTAAATTGCGAACGTTATGGGCCGTTCGCGCCAAATTCGAGTGGCGCGTCACGGCCCATAATTCATTGCGGCATCGCAGTGCATTACTGGCTGATGATTGGCCAAGTATGCACTATGGCCCGCATGCTTGGCCAATCACAGTGCCGTCTGTATAGAGAGCTGTAATTGGCCAAAGCCAAGGTGGCTTTGGCCAATTATGGCTCAGGGGGTTTCGTACACGCCCCACACTATATAAGGCCGCCTGCGTAGCGGCCTTGTGTAGTGTGTTGCGGCAGCGGCGGAGAGATAGACAGAGAGACAGTGTCATTTGATTTAAGTTAGATAGAGTAGGCAGGCGAGTCAGTTAGCTGCACTTACATATACTATACAGTGTATTGCACTATACAGTGTATTGTGTATATATATGCATCCTAGGTGTTGTATAGATAGATAGATAGGTAGATGGATAGATAGATAGATAGATAGATAGATAGATAGATAGATAGATAGATAGATAGATAGATAGATAGATAGATAGATAGATAGATAGATAGATAGATAGATAGATACACTGTATTCAGTTTAGCTAGATCCGTTCCTGTTATTCTCTTCCTACTGACAGGCAGGCAGGTGTTTTTACAGTATTTACAGCTACCTGAAAAAAATTGGTGGTGTTATTCTGATCCTATTAGTACCACAGGCAGGCAGCTACAGTATTTACAGTTAGTGTAGTGCGTCCTCTGCACAGTTTGCACCTAAAGCTACCTGAAGAAAATTGGTGGTGTTCTTCTGATCCTATTAGTACCGCAGGCAGCTGCAGTATTTACAGTTAGTGTAGTGCGTCCTCTGCACGGTGTGCACCTAAAGCTACCTGAAGAAAATTGGTGGTGTTCTTCTGATCCTATAAGTACCACAGACAGCTGCAGTATTTACAGTTAGTGTACTGTGTCCTCTGCACAGTGTGCACCTAAAGCTACCTGAAGAAAATTGGTGGTGTTCTTCTGATCCTATTAGTACCACAGGCAGGCAGCTGGAGTATTTACAGTTAGTGTACTGTGTCCTCTGCACAGTGTGCACCTAAAGCTACCTGAAGACAATTGCTGTTGTTCTGATCCTATTAATACCACAGGCAGGCAGCTACAGTATTTACAGTTAGTGTACTGTGTCCTCTGCACAGTGTGCACCTAAAGCTACCTGAAGAAAATTGGTGGTGTTCTTCTGATCCTATTAGTACCACAGGCAGGCATCTGCAGTATTTACAGTTATGCCCTGTACACACGGTCGGTTTTTCTGACGGAAAATGTGCGATCGGAGCTTGTTGTCGGAAATTCTGACTGTGTGTGGGCTCCATCAGAAATTTTCCATCGGAATTTCCAACACACAAAATTTGAGAACAGGCTATAATATTTTCCGACAACAAAATCCGTTCGCGTCAATTCCGACCGCGTGTGGACAATTCCGACGCACAAAGTGCCACGCATGCTCAGAATAAATTCCGAGACGGAACTGCTCGGTCTGGTAAAATTGGGGTCCATAAAGGATATAGCACTTTCGTCAGGCTGCAATGTTTTAAATTGTTTAATGCAGCGCACTCTCTTCTTCTTTATAATGCTAGAAGAATGAAGTTGTTTTGCTGCTCATATTCACACAGAGTTCTCACAAACTTATTTCTTTATTATTTATTGTGATTTCATTAATATATAATATTTTTATTTGTCACATCTACCGAAAAAATATTATTTTTTGGATGTTTTTAGATTAAATATATTTTTTGTGTATTTTTTTTTTAATCCTGATCTTGTGTTTTCTTTTTCTTTTCTTTTTTTTTTTAACTCCAGAATAGTTTTGGGTGTGTTTTGTGTGTCAAGTTACCACAACACCATTATTATCTTGTATTATTTAATCTCAAGGAGGTTGCTTGGTGTTGGTGTCTCTTGTTAATTTCACATTGTATTTTTGAAATGTACCTGCCTCCTCACAAACAAACTGTCCTTTATGAAGGAAAACACACATAGGCGAGTATAATAAAACAAACCTAAAATTTATTAAGGGGTCCTAATCAAAGAAAGAGGGAGGCAACGATGGAGAAACAGCAGAAATTGGCGAAGCCTTTGGCCCCCAGGGCACACATCAATTATTTTAAGGCAAAATTGGTGGCCTGAGGAGTCCATATATAAGGGAGTACAATCTGGTCTAGAAGTCCAAGAGAATCATGAACAGCAGCAGATGACATACATGTCCCCAGGCTGTGGTCATACAAGAGCCTGCATCTTTTTCCAGACCAGACTGAACCCAGGTCATCACTTTCTTGTCTTCCTTCCACTCTTCCTTCCACGCTGTGTCTGTGGTGGTGGAGTTGTGGCAGGAGGAGGATGGTCCAACTCACTCAGGTGGGTATTGGGTGTCAACCCCTTATTTAATGTTTTATACATTATTTCCTCATACATGAGGCGTTGGCCCTCCTGCATGTCCTGCAGTTTTGTGGCAGCCATGCAGGCAAACGCCTCTTCACGAGTGGGGGTGGTTCTGAGGGACGCAGAAGAGTCCTAAATCAGCCTGAGTGCTGAATCCTCCACGTTACTCCCCTTCCTAGGTCTTTTGTTTGGAAGGCGCAGGGGAGGGATCTGGCATTCTGTGAGGCTCCTACTGGGCCCGGCCACCCCCTGGCTGCCACTTAGCCCCGCCTCCTCCTATGTGCCACATTCCACAGCCTCCTCCTTTGTGCCACATTCCACAGCCTCCTCCTGGCTGAGGTCTTCCTGTGTATGAAAAAGGGACATCGTTTTATTTTTTTCTTCATCAATCCCACACAATTTTCATCTCATGACTGTTGCAAATTGAATGTTAAGATAAATATAAAAGATTATCATTCTGAGCCCAGCTTTTTTTATTCTTGTCCCAATTATTTGTGTCCACTACTGTCTATTGATATGTAAAACACTTTATTAAATCAGCAATTAGTGATCAATAATAACATCTAGTAAACATCATTTATGTTTTGCCAAGAAATCTGTAGAACAATGCTATACCTGGCTCAAGCTGGGCTCCTCCACTTATTCTTGGCTGGAAGTCCCAGGTTGGACATCGGAAGCCTCAGCTGGGGTGGAAGATAGGGTGGAAGGAAGAGTGGAAGGAAGGGTTGAGAGGAATTCCCTGACTTCAGCCTGGTCTGACAGAAATCGCAGTCTCTCATAGTACCACAGCCTGGGGACATAAACGTCATCTGCTGCAGCTCTGGATCTCTGGGAATCCTGGACCTTCTTGCGCTCCCTAAGATAAGTGCTCCTCAGGCCACTAATTTTGGCTTTTAAATAGGGGATGGTTGCCGTGGGGACCACCGGCTTCCCCAACTCCAGCAGTTTCTCCAGCACTGCCTGCCTCTTTTGTTTAGGATTATATTGCGGGTGTTTGACCTGCCACAGACAGGGCAGCTCCCTGTACTTGTCTATGAACAGGGGGAGGAAGTTGTGGTCATTGAAGCCATCCATTTTATCTGCAATACACAAGACAAACACTAATGTCAGGCTAAATTCTCCTAATCTTGTCCCAATATATATCAATCCATAAGCAGTATAGACCGAAGTTTAAATGTTATCACGATCAGCGCTTCCGATACTCCTTCCTCCGCTCACAGATTGTATGTATTACGCACGTGTGTTACGCTTTATATACATTGCACATGCGTGAAACTCCGCCCACCCCTGACGTTCTTTCTAGTCTATTCCCCGCCCCTTCTAGTTTGGCACAGTGGGGGAGAGCACATGGCGGAGACAGAGCAGGTGTGTGGTAATTACAGCAACGAGGAGTAGGAGGAGGAAAGCCCGGAGCCAGAAATGTCACGATCCCAGAGGAGACCATTTAAGGCATCAAATATGTCCTTTGTGGTGATGGTAGAGATGGTGGACATCTTGAAAAGGACCGACTATGACGGGAAGCGTGGACCTTACCCCAACCCCAATGTCAGAAAGACCAAGATAATAGCGAAAGTTGTGAAGAGTCTGCACAGAAATTTTGGGGTACGGTGATCCAAGGATCAAAGCGAGAAGGAAGCGGTGGTCGGACCTCAAATTAAGGGAGCACGATCAGTATAGAAGGATCAGGAGAGTGCTGCAAAAAAGTAATTAGTTGTCCTGTGTCCCTATTCTTTCTTTTTCTTACGTTCGTGCTGCTCCATGTTCTTTTCTTTACTTTTGTACAGTTTAAAATGGCAACTTTCATGTTCATGGACACATTATTCGTTTGTAGGAAACATTGTTCGTTCGCCAATAAAACACCATGTTTTGTCCAGATGCATTTCAATACATTTTTAATGGCCTACTTCTCTTAAAATAAGTTTTTTGTCTAGATGGGTTTGTAACTAGAATGAAATGCAAACTAGATTCTGTGTAAGGAGAGGACACTCAGCAGCTGTTTACACATATGGATGCTGGAGCACTAGTGTGGGACAAAAGAACACCCTTTTTATTAGGGTGGCCACACAGGTGCTCCAGTGTATACTATAGGGGTGACTCCATCTGTGAAGCTTGCACAAAACAGGTAAGTATTCAAGCTTGACAAAGGACAAAAATATTTCTTCATCTTGGAACTCTACCAAAACAGACAATTGTACCCCACTTCCAAGCAATGTTTCATATTCCTATTTCTGCCATCAAATATCTGTGTGCTAAGTATACCTATTTTTTTTTTACATGGGGAGAAAAGACCCGGAGGACACCACTCATCAGAGGAGACAACAGACCCCCCACCTCAGGAAGAAGGGGAAATCCCCCAAAGACAAGCAGAGCAGAAGGAGGGAGACGTGGTGGAAATTGTTTTTTTTTTCCAATAAATGTTTATTAAAATTTTTCAGACATACATAAAGTCACAGTTATCGGGTATACATTGAAACAGAAGCTGTTAATACAATCAATAAGTCATACAATCAATAAGTCATACAATTGATAAATAAAGCAGAAATGTAAGAACGAGTTCAAAATACGGCCAACTGAGCCTCTTACTAGGTCACTTCTGTATTAGTGATGGAGGTGAAGTTCTGACCCAGTAAAGTATTCCTATGGTAAAGCGGGAATATAATTAACAAGTGTATAAACTAAGGATCATTAAGCATCTCCGTGTGAGGGAGAAGGGGTTGATGTGGGGGTAGGGGTCCAATCGGGGTAATGTTATGTACTGATCAAAGCCACCCTTAAACCCATTCACCCCTAAAGGGTTCTAACTGTGAATGGGTGGGGGCCATGTGTAGTAATGTGTGTGGTTTTAAACCTATTCGGTACCCATATGATTGAGAGGCAGCTCCGTAATAATAATATGTTGTTTAGGAGTGGGGGGGGGGGAGTAAGGAGACCAGAAACCGTTAGGGTGTGTGCTCCTGCCGGAACAGTGAAGGAGTTATGTTGGTATCAGGTTGAGAGGGTGTGGAGATCGCCTAAGTATGATCGGTAAGGATTAATTGGGTAAGAGGAAGGGTATGGACGGAGGGAGGGCACGATCAGCCAGACACTATGACGTTTCTGTGACAGATCAGTATCGATCATGGCGGAGAGGTTGGGTCACCGGGCGGAATGATCTGCGTCGAGGAAACTCTAAAGTGTAACCAGCAAGCCCATGTTGTATTAAATTTTGTGGGATTGTCTTTTGCTTGGTAAATGAGTTTTTCCATCTCGGCCGTACTATCGACTCTTTTGAACCATTCAGCCACTGTGGGTGGTGTGGAACTCCTCCAGTGAACCGGGACACAGAGGTTGGCTGCATTGATAAGGTGTAGGGTAAGGGATTTTTTGTAGGAGGAGAGGGGCATGGAGGTGTGATGGAGCATGTATTGGGCCGGAGTGAAGTCTGGGGTGTAAGAGGTAATTTGGGTGATAAGGCGGTGAATTTCCGTCCAGTACGGTATGATAAGAGGACATTCCCACCAGATATGAATGAGGGTGCCAAGCGCCGCATTGCAACGCCAGCATGTCGGGGGGACCGAGGGGTGCATTTTTTGGATCTTATCAGGTGTCCTATACCAGTTGGTGAATATTTTGTATCTGTTTTCCTGGGTGGATACATTAATGGAGCCCTTATGAATATGGTTGTGTATGCGTTCCCATTCAGTGGAGGTTAAGTCTATAGACAGTTCTGATTCCCAACGACGGACAAGCTTATCATCTTTAATTTTGCAATTTGAAAATAAGAATGTGTAAACAGTAGAGATCACATGACGTTGGGGTTCTGAACTATCACATAGCAATTCAAAGGGTGTACGATCTCGGTACCACAGTGAGATGGATTTGGCGTCAGTAAAAAAGTGTCTTAATTGTAGGTACTTGTAAAAGGGGATGTTGTATTCCGTGAGTTTGGCTGCCATGGCTTGGTGGGGGAGGAGTTCACCATTTTGGAAGAAGTGGTGTGCCCTGATGGGGGCTGTGCATTATTCCCTGTGCAGATCTCTTAAGACAAGGCCTGGAAGGAAGTCAGGATTACGGACCAAAGGGGTCATAGGGCCTGGGTGTGGTGTGTAATTGAGTGCTTTGCTGGCTAATTTAAGGTGGGACAATGTGGCTCCAATAAAGGGATGTGTCACCAAATCTCTAGGAATGGAGTTGTGATTGATCCAGGGTAGATGTGACAGCGGGGTTTTAGTGAAAGAGTCTTCAAGTGTAATCCAGGCTTTATTGGAACGATGCAGATGCCAATCTACAATCCTAGTTAAATGACATGCCCAGTGGTATTTTTGAATGTCGGGGAGGCCAAGGCCCCCTAATAGCTTGGGGAGTACTAGCCTATCCCAGCTTAGTCGGGGGGTCTTGGACGCCCAGATAAAAGTCCTGCACATACGCTTGTATGATGTAAAAAAGGAGGTGGGTAGCTTTATGGGGATTGCCTGAAAAAGGTAAAGAAGTCTGGGCAGTACATTCATTTTTAATATGGCTGTCCTACCCAACCAGGAGAAGGACCCGAAATGCCATTTATTTAAATCAGCTTGTATGTTTTGAAGTGCGGGTTGGAAGTTTCTCATGTAGAGATCCTGTAGTTTAGTAGGTATTTTGATGCCCAGGTATGTAATGTCCTGTGATTCCCATGTAAAGGGGAAGTTCTGTTTGCATTGGGTGACCAGTGAGGCTGGTAGGGAGATGTTCAGTGCTTTCGATTTTGTAAAGTTAATTTGAAGGTTTGACAAGGTTTTGAATAATGAGAAATCTTTAAGAAGATTGGGAATAGTGACTATAGGGTCCGTGAGGAAGAGTAAAACGTCATCCGCGTAGGCTGCTAATTTATAGTGGTTATCACCAATGTTAATGCCTTTGACGTCCGGGTTGTCTCTTAATCTGCGAAGCATTGGTTCCATAGTAAGGATGAATATGAGCGGGGATAGGGGGCATCCCTGACGGGTTCCGTTTGAGACAGAGAAGGCGTTCGACAGGCGGCCATTGATCCTAAGTTTAGCTGTAGGTGCAGAGTATAGCGCCAGGATCATTTGGAGTAGATGCGATGGGAAACCCATTACTCTTAAAGTCGCTTCCATATAGTCCCAGGCCACCCTGTCGAACGCCTTCTCTGCGTCCAAAGACAGGAAAAAACCTTTTGTGGATGTTTTGGAGAGCCAGTGATGGATATTTAGAGCCTTGATAGTATTGTCCCTGGCCTCCCTGCCAGGGACAAAACCTACTTGATCAAGGGAGATTAATTTGGGTAGCAGAGGGAGAATGCGGTTTGCCAACACTTTGGCGTAGAGCTTTAGGTCTACGTTCAGAAGTGAAATCGGGCGGTAGTTAGAGACCAATGAGGGGTCTTTGCCTTGTTTGGGAATGAGAGTGACGTGTGCTTCAAGGATGTCCCTCATCGTATTAGAGGTTGGTGAGAGATTATTGAAGACTTTGGTGAGGTGGGGAATGAGGGTGTCTGGGAAGGACTTATAATAGCTAACTGACAGGCCATCTGGGCCAGGGCTTTTGCCCTGTTTCATTTGTTTTAATGCAGTTAAAATTTCTTCTCCTGAGAGTGGGAGATCAAGGTCCGAGGATTCATCTGAAGAGAGGGGGGAGGGACAGTATTGTGCAAGGAAGTCTGTAATGGCTGTCATACGGTCCGAGGTGGCTGCAGGGGGGAGCGTGGTGGGGAGGTTGTATAGTTTGGAGAAGTATTGAACAAAATGGTCAGAGATATCATCTGTAGTAACAAGGGCGTCGCCAGTCGGTGTTGTAATTTTGTGAATGGTATGGGCCGCTTTCTTAACTTGAAGCGCTCTGGCTAAAAGTTTACCCGACTTGTTGCCGAATTCATAGAATAATTTTTGGGTCATGGCGTAGTTACGTTTTAGTGTATGGTTAAGTTCCTCTAGAAGTTCTTCTCTGGTCTGAGTTAGTTCTGTTAATGTGGAAGCTGCTAGCGACGCTTTGTGTGCTTGCTCAAGTGTTAGTATGCGGTCGGTCAGCTCATTAATTCGTGCTTTTCTGATTTTGTTTCGTTGGGCCGCAAGGGAGATAAATTTCCCCCTTATGACGCATTTGTGTGCTGCCCAAACGGAGATAGGAGAGGTGTCTTCTGTTGTATTTTCTGTAAAGTATTGGGTGAGGCTCGTGGTAATTTGTTGAATATGGTCCAGGTCGGTCAGTAGAGAATTATCAAGTCGCCATATGTTGGACCTACCATGGGTCGTCGGGAGGGTTAGAGTTATAAATATGGGGTTGTGATCAGAAAGAACCATGGGTTCAATCGTGGCTTTTGAGAGGTGTGTGAGATCATTTTGGGATAAAAAAAAGTGGTCTATTCTGGAGTATTTGTTATGAGGTGCAGAAAAGAAGGTGAAGTCCTTAGTGTTGGGGTGTAATGTGCGCCAGGCATCGTGAAGTAACAGGTTGCTGAGCTGCATTTTAATAGCTCGTAAGGCTCTGTAGGTTAGGGAAGAAGAACCGTTGGATGTGTCAAGGGAGGGATTCAGAGCGACATTGAAGTCACCTCCTACTATAAGAGTACCTGATTGGAAGCTGAGAAGTTGTTGGAAGGTGTCTCTAAAAAAGGCCACTTGTTGCGAGTTAGGGGCGTAGATGTTAGCTATTGTGACAGGCCTGTGGTGCAGAGTGCCTTTAATGAATAGGAATCTCCCTTGGGAGTCTCTTTGGACTTCTGTCACCTGCAGGGGGAATTGTTTAGAAATTAAGATTGAGACTCCTTTAGATTTAGCCTCGGTGTTGGAAGCGTGGTACACCAGTGGGAATTGGTGATTATACAGTTTAGGGATGCTATCCGTCCTGAAGTGCGTTTTCTGTATAAGTGCTACATGTATTTTCGGTCGTTGTAGGTAATAGAACAGTTTAGACCTTTTCTCTGGGATGTTAAGGCCTTGTATATTGATTGAGCAGAGTTTGAGTGTCTGTAGGTGCTTATGTAGGTCAGGCGGTGAGGCCTGGGGGTCTGTGTCATCCGCCATAAGTATGAGTGAAGGGAGAGGGATGACCTAGGCGATGAGGATGTGGGTCTGTTCAGTGTATGGCAGGCTTAAATGTAATGTTGGGGTAACTGGGGTGAAACCGATGAGGTTTGGGTATGACTTGCTCCCATACCTCTAAACTGTACAGTATCGGTAAGGTACAGTGCGGGTACAATGTGTGTACCCCGAGGGGTGTAACAGCACCGTGACTCACAACTGTGTGGGGGTTGGCAATCACTAAGCAGTGAAGGAGGACTATAGGTAAAGGAAAGAATGGTATAGTCCGCCACCACAGGGTCTTCAGGTGATAAAAGGAGGAGGTTTTGGAGAACGTATTTTCTGGGGGATATATAATAATAGGGCGAGGGGATACTCTCAAAGAAACATGAGTGCTGAGTGGTGGGATTTGGGTGAGTAATTGCATCATTACACAAACAGCATACAAGAACCATCATATAGAAATATTGGAAGTTATGATACCACCACCCAGCCCCCATACCAGAAGGCACCCAAAACGCCATTAAATACTATCACGGCTAAATGTGGGATTTGTAAAGGTGGGTGCCCTCTTATGGGTCAAGTGTCGGCCTCAGAACGTGTGAGGTAATTAAACAGAGGACATTTATAGGGCTTAAAAACAGCACAAAAATCTCAAAAGAGGGATAGAACACTGTAACCGGAGTAACATGTAAATAAACAAGTAAATCAGTCAGCAAGCTGACCATGCAATCAGTGACAGATCTCCAACTAGAAAGTCTGAGGAATACTAAACTTATAGACTAGAAGATTTCCCATAGAGAGAGTGTGGAATATACCTCATACCTCGCCGTGCAACCTAACATGCCAGCAAGTGTGATTGGGTAAAGTTACAGTTACAGGCCAGTAGATGGCGGTAGTGCACTCTGCATAAGTCTGCAGGTAGGTGTCACATCAGTTGAGTGTCTGTACAGGACATGTAGATGGAGGGGGTAGCCCCTGTAGGCTCCTCAGTCAGTACACGAGTGGTTGCCGCCAGCGATGGAGTAGAAGAGTCCATGTGAGACACAGCTTTGGAAGTCAGCATTGAGTGTGATGATCTGAGGCGTTGTCCAGGTAACAGTCGCAGTGTACGTCGGATATTCTTGAGGCTTTTCCTTGCTGTCAGGGAGATTGTGGGCGGAAGTGACACTGTACAGGACTGCTGCCAGGTCAGGGGCGGGTACAAACCGCAGGGTGTTGTGGGTCATGTAGTTTTAGAACACTCCACTAGACATATGGGCGGTGTTCATTCCATAGGCAAGTGCTGCTGCTTTCTAGCTAAACTTGCAATGTCCATGACAGGGACACAATCTGAACCCAGTAAAGATGCAAAACATCTATTGTGCCGAATATCTCTTGAAGAAAGTCAGTCACATAAACATTGAATTAAAGGTTAACAGTGTGAGAGAACTGATTAAAGCTGAACAGGGCAAACTGAGATTGCATGGTAGCGTGTATCTGAAGCCGGCTAGCGGTTTCGGCGAGCTCTTCTGAGCCTCGGTGAGTTTGTGGGGCTGCCCCCCTGGTAGTGAATGTGGGTACCGGTAAGGTGCCTGGGGGCGGATGGGGACCTTCTCCTACGGTACCTGGTATCTTGCGCCTCCATAGGTTCTTCCTGAGGTGATTCTTTGCTTGTCACTGAGTGACGAAACTCTGCATACCAGTTAGGGACATCTACCAGGGGTATGCCCAGGGTTCCGCAGAAGTGTGGCAGATCCTCTGGTATTCTCAGGAGAGCCGTGCGGCCCTGGGTGGAGGCAGAAAGGCAAAATGGGAATTTCCATTTATATTGAATACCTTTCGTGCGAAGGGCGTCCAGCAGAGGCCTCAGATCACGGCGGTGCTGTAAGGTGATTCCTGAGAGGTCCTGATAGATTTGAATTGCTCTCCCATCATGGAGAATTTGAGGTCTGCTTCTTGCTTGTCTGATAATTTCTTCCTTCAGTTTGAAGTCTATTATACAGCAAATGATGTCCCTCGGGGGATCCGTCTCCCTTCCCTTGGGACGTAAGGCCCGGTGGATCCTTTCCATATCAATGGGTGTATGAGGTGGTCTATTAAGCAGACCATTGAAGATTCCAGTCACAGTGGGGGCTATTTGTTCTCCCTCGATGGCCTCTGGCAGTTCTCTGACTCTGAGATTATGGCGCCGACCTCTGTTGTCGAGGTCTTCCAGGTGGCGTTGCATATCTCTCATTTGTAATGTGTGGGAGTCAATGCGATTCGCAGCTTTGCAGATAGTCACATCATGGCGTTCAGTCACTCTTTCAACTGTGAGAACTCTGTCACTGAGCGCACGGATATCGAGCCTGAGCTCTGAAATGGCGGCAGATAAGGTGTCTTTGATATCCTCTGCGATGGTGCGCAGGTCCTGCATGTTTAAGTGCGGCTGTGGTGAGAGTTCAATGACATTTCTATCCCTGTGAGGGTTTGGAGATCCTGTGTGTGGTGGTTCTGTCAGGGCTGCCTCAGAAGCCTGAGAGTGTGAGTGTCTGTGGCGGGAAGGCCCCGTGTTCCCTCTGCTGGTATGAAGCATTTCAGGAATATTATAACCCTCGTCCCCTAATTGTTTGCGGGGGGAGCGGGAGTGGGAGGCAGAAGAGTTCCGCGATGCAGTCCCCATGATTTGGAGGGATTTAGGGGCAATTTTACCTCAGATTCCAGTCAGCTTTTCCCTGTGGTGACAGGAGCTCAGGGATTAGGCTTCCATCTTCCTGCTAGGTCAGGCCACGCCCCACGTGGTGGAAATTGTAACCACAACAGTTGAGTGTCTGCAACCACAGGCTCAGGTAAGAGATGGATGCTGGCATATTTATAATACATGTTTTTTTTTTACATATTTTTAGGTGATCATGATGTTGTGGATGAAGGTCGTTTCACCAGTGAAAGTGCCAAGATCCTGATTGGGGAGATCATAGGGTGTAATAGGGACTTGGAAAACATCAAGCAAAACATCAATGATGTTCAAAACAAAATGAAGAACATCGTTGATGTTTTAGGGAGAATTTAAAACCCCCAGAAATCCCTAACTTATTTCTGCTTTGTTTTTATGACAATTTTTATAAAATGTTGTTACAAATTATAGAAAAGCCAAATTTTGAAGATGCACACAGTGTGTCAACATGTGCTATCTGCCATCACAGGAGATCAATGTAGGCGGTTTGGGGGTGCAACCCCTTCCTCAATAATAAAGTAGCTGAGAGAAAGGGGTTGCACCCACAAAACACATCCCTTGATCCCCTGTGATGGCAGCTAGCACATGTTGACATTTGGCAATTTGTGTGCATCTTCAAAATTTGGCTTTTCCAGGGGTGACTTCACCCCATCTGCTGAACGCAAGATCAAACACAGTTTATAAATACTCATGCCTGATATTGCCTTCACTTTCTACAAAAGTTGAACTTTGTAAGTTCCAGAGTTGTGTATTTCTTTTTGGTTTTAAACATGCCTGTTTTACCTTAAAAGGCAATTTCTACTTTTAATGTGACCCAAAAAAAGTATATACAACAAACACGTTGGTTTGTTTTAAAAAACCTTTTGTAAATGCACATGTGATTGTGCTTTGATTAAAAAGATTGAGAATCAACAATGTGTGGCTTCTTCTTTCAATGCTACAAAGCGTTTTTTGGAGTATAAAGTTGTTGTTTTCACTGACAATGGGGGTTATTTCCTAAAGGCAAATCCACTTTGCACTACAAGTGCAGTTTCAGTTCAGTCTCAAGTGCACTTGTAGTGAAAATTGGATTTTCCTTTAGTAAATAACACCCAACAGTGCTTTATTATTTGACACAATCATACATTTTCAGGACTCCCCAAATTTCAGTCATGGTCAGCTAAAAGAAAGACAAGCAGTAAATCAAAGCAAATATTTGTTCAGTTTAATTTTTTTTTATTTAA
The DNA here is from genome assembly GCA_037952925.1 of Lithobates clamitans. Classification (NCBI taxonomy): domain Eukaryota; kingdom Metazoa; phylum Chordata; class Amphibia; order Anura; family Ranidae; genus Lithobates; species Lithobates clamitans. The sequence continues at coordinate 2,253,500 of JBBGZY010001452.1, read as the reverse complement.
AAAATGTCTGAGACATTGTCTGGCATATCGATGGCCCCCCTACCCACAAAGTATTCCATGTATCTTAGATGGACCTCGCGGGCACTCTGGGGGGGCAAGCCAGGATGGCCAGCTTCAAGCGCCGTCAGGGTTGGTTCATTATGAATTCTGGCCTCAGGCCCAACTGAGCCAGCATAGTTCACAGAATTTCTCCTTAAAAAGTTGTGGAGAACACAGCAAGCCAGGATGATGTGATTTAGTTTATATTCCGCCATGTGTATCGGTGTAAGAAATAGGCGGAACCGGCTGGCCATTATTCCAAACATGTTCTCCACCACTCTTCTGGCTCTGGCCAGGCAGATATTAAAAACTCTCTGGTCCGGGGTGAGGGTCCTCATAGGGAATGGCCGCATAAGATGATCCCCCAGCGCAAACTCTTCATCTGCAACGAAGACGAATGGGAGTCCTTCCGCATTGTCTTCTGGAGGTGGCAAGCCCAAGCTGCCATTCTGGAGATGCCTGTAGAACTCCATGTGGGCGATGACTCCACCATCTGACATCCCGCCATTCTTCCCCACATCCACATACAGGAACTCGTAAGTAGCCGACACCACCGTCAACATCACAATACTATTGAACCCCTTGTAGTTGTAATAGTATGACCCAGAGTTGGGTGGTGGGACGATGTGGACGTGTTTCCCATCAATTGCCCCTACGCAGTTAGGAAAGTCCCACCACTGGGTAAAGTGGGAGGCCACAGTCTGCCATTCCTGTGGGTTGGAAGGAAACTGTGGAGTCAAACAAGAAAAAAAATTAATCATTTTGCACATAAACATGGAAAGCAGATTAGACACAAACATTCTTGGCCAACATCAGTATAACTTTTTTTAGGGATTATTTAAAGACAAAGGTATAAGGTCCACCTATCAGATTCCCCCCCCCTCTCATGGGCCATTATAAAAATTTTAGGGGGGAGATGTTTTGGCCAGGTAACCCTCTCCACATCATTGAGAGATGAATGCCTAATTAATGTGTATTACTTTGGCCAGCCCCTCCTTACTTACACTATTGGCAGCCCACTGGACCGGTAAGAAGTGTCATAATACAAAGATATACAGTACCTGACCGCGAGATTGTGTTTCCAGCGCGATACCATCGCGCTGGTTCTCGGCGACAGGGTACTGTGAATGTCGCGCTGGCTCACTCATCGGGAAAGGAAAACTTTGTTTTCTTTCCGCGATGAGTGACAGGCAGCGCTGACAGCTGTCTGGTATGAATCCTGAGGCGGGAACACCGCGCCAAATTTTAAATGAAAAAAACGGCGTGGGTTCCCCCCTAGGAGCATACCAGGCCCTTAGGTCTGGCATGGATTGTAAGGGGAACCCCCTATGCCGAAAAATCGGCGTGGGGGTCCCCCCCAATCCATACCAGACCCTTATCCGAGCACGCAGCCCGGCCGGCCAGGAAAGGGGGTGGGGACGAGCGAGCGCCCCCCCCCCCCTCCTGAGCCGTACCAGGCCGCATGCCCTCAACATGGGGGGGTGGGTGCCTTGGGGGAGGGGGGCGCCCTGCTATTACCTATCAACATAATAATAGGATACAAAAACTTTGACATTACGATTTGAAAGTATTCAGGCAGGCCCATTCACTACATGTTTTGGGAAATTCATCCATAAATCTGACCACAAAAGAGGTAGGTATAATGTATATAATTTATTGGTTTGGCAAAGTCACCGTTAAAGTCTATGGGACACGAACATGAATAATCAAAAGTGCTAATTTTAAAGGCTTATATGCAAGTTATTGTCATAAAAAGTGTTTGGGGACCCGGGTCCTGCCCCAGGGGACATGGATCAATGCAAAAAAAAGTTTTAAAAACGGCCGTTTTTTCAGGAGCAGTGATTTTAATAATGCTTAAAGTCAAACAATAAAAGAGTAATATCCCTTTAAATTTCATACCTGGGGGGTGTCTATAGTATGCCTGTAAAGGGGCGCATGTTTCCCGTGTTTAGAACAGTCTGACAGCAAAATGAGATTTGGAAGGAAAAAACCAATTTAAAACTATCCGCGGATATTGCATTGCCGACAATACACATAGAAGTTCATTGATAAAAACGGCATGGGAATTCCCCACAGGGGAACCCCGAACCAAAATTTAAAAAAAAAAAATATGTGGGAGTCCCCCTAAATTCCATACCAGGCCCTTCAGGTCTGGTATGGATATTAAGGGGAACCCCGGCCAAAATGTAAAAAAAAAATGACGTGGTGTTTCCCCTAAATTCCATACCAGACCCTTCAGGTCTGGTATGGATTTTAAGGGGAACCCCGCGCCAAAAAAAAACAAAAAAACGGCGTGGGGTCCCCCCAAAAATCCATACCAGACCCTTATCCGAGCATGCAACCTGGCAGGCCGCAGGAAAAGAGGGGGGGCGAGAGTGCAGCCCCTTCCTGAACCGTACCAGGCCACATGCCCTCAACATTGGGAGGGTGCTTTGGGGTAGCCCCCCAAAACACCTTGTCCCCATGTTGATGAGGACAAGGGCCGTAATCCCCACAACCCTGGCCGGTGGTTGTGGGGGTCTGAGGGCGGCGGGCTTATCGGAATCTGGAAGCCCCCTTTAACAAGGGGACCCCCAGATCCCGGCCCCCCCCTGTGTGAAATGGTAAGGGGCAGAGGCGTAACTAGAATCTTCAGGGCCCCGATGCAAGAAACCATTAAGGGCCCCCCCTGACCCCCGGATAGGGCTCTTTTCTCCGAGCCCGATGGCGGAACACCAGGGTCCGGTCGCAAGTGGGTGGCTGCATGTAAAGGAATAGATTTCCCCCCCCCCGCTTCTCCTCCTCTCCCTCCCACATACATTCAGCGGCTGCAGGAGGAAAATGGAGAGATGGGTTCCTCTATGTCGGTGTTTCTCAATCTTTTTCCAGTCAGGGCACCCTTGAAGTGGCTGCACTGCAACCACCCTGCAACTGTGTGCATTGCATGCAGTTGCAGCATAGTGATGATGCATTTAAGGGGTTAAAACAGGCGGTCAGGAGGCAACATATTGCCTCTTTACCGGCTGTCAAATGCCTCTGAAAAGCGATCTGAGCATGGATCACTTTTCAGAGGAACAACATTTTTTTTTGCTGGTACTATGAACAAGCAAAAAAAAAAAAAAATTGGTTCTAATGGGACACATATAGGGGGTCAGGATTAAAAGCGCATACCTAAAATGTGCATATATACATGTAAACACACATACATACACACACACACACATACACATACATACATAAATACACACACATATAAACCAGTGGCAGATGGTGCTCAAAATTTTTGGGGGGGCGCAAGCAAACTGAAAAATTCTTTAAAAAACGCATCAATTGCAGCCTCACTGTGCACATCAATTGCCACCACTGTGCCCATCATATGCAGCCACTGTGCCCATCAAACGCAGCCACTGTGCCCATCAAACGCAGCCACTGTGCCCATCAATTGCCGCCACTGTGCCCATCAAACGCAGCCACTGTGCCCATCAAACGCAGCCACTGTGCCCATCAATTGCCGCCACTGTGCCCATCAAACGCAGCCACTGTGCCCATCAAACGCAGTCTCTGTGCCCATCAAACGCAGCCACTGTGCCTATGAAACGCAGCCACTGTGCCTATCAATTGCCACCACTGTGCCTATGAAACGCAGCCACTGTGCCCATCAATTGCCGTCACTGTGCCCATCAAACGCAGCCACTGTGCCCATCAAACGCAGTCTCTGTGCCCATCAAACGCAGCCACTGTGCCTATCAATTGCCACCACTGTGCCCTGAAACGCAGCCACTGTGCCTATCAATTGCCACCACTGTGCCTATGAAACGCAGCCACTGTGCCATCAAATGCTGCCACTGTGACCCCCCTGCCCGCTCGCAGTCTGCCCGGCACTTACCCTGTCTCGGTGGGGCAGCGGGTGACGTCGACGAGCGGGGTCCTCCATGCGTCTCCTCCCATCCTCTCCTCCTGATAGGCATCCAATAGCGGCGCCTGTCGTTTCAGCTAATCAGGTGACGTGTAACAGACCCGAGCACCTGATTGATGGAGAGGCAGTTTAGTGTTAGGAAAGCGAATATTTATTCGCTTTTCTAACACACCTGGGTGGACTGTGAGTGCCAAGCATGGCACTCGCAGTTCACCTATTTTGAAGCTTTAAAACACCCCTGCCGATGTAATTGAGGCGCCCGGCGTCCAAAAAGGGGCCAGGCGTCTGAATAGGGGGGGCAATGGCGGCCATAGATAGATTCACACTATGCATGAATCTATCTATTTGTGATAGAGGGGTGCCTGGAGAGAGGGGGCGGCGCCCATGGGCCCCTATGGATGCACCGCTACTACATACATACACACACATGCATATATACATAGATGCACACACACTCACACACATACATACATGCACACACACATGCACATACACACACACATGCACATACACACACATACACACACATACATGCACATACACATAAACACACATACAGTAGATAAAAAAACGGCAGAACTTTACCTTAGCTCTTCCTGTCGGGTACTGCACTGTAGGGGGAGACAAAGAGCACAGCACACACACTGCTTTCACTTTGTAATCAATGTGAGCAGCTCCCTGCACAGTGCCGAATACAGTTCGGCTTAGGATCGGGCAGCTTGTCTCCGCTCCCCTATCAAAGTAGTGTATACAGGGGGCCCTCAAGGGCCCCCTGCAGCAAGGGGCCCGGTCGCCATGGCAACCTCAGCGACCCCTATAATTCCGCCACTGGTAAGGGGGTATTTACCCCTACCATTTCACTAAAAAACTGTCAAAAATTTTAAAAATGACAAGAGACAGTTTTTGACAATTCCTTTATTTAAATGCTTCTTCTTTCTTCTATCTTCCTCCATCTTCTTCTTCTTCTGGTTCTTCTGGCTCTTCTGGTTCTTCCTCCGGCGTTCTCGTCCAGCATCTCCTCCGCGGCGTCTTCTATCTTCTTCTCCTCGGGCCGCTCCGCACCCATGGCATGGGGGGAGGCTGACGCTCTTCTCTTCATCTTCTTCTTCATCCTCTTCTCTTCTTCCTTTTTCTCTTCTTCTCTTCTTCATTTTCTTCTCCGGGCCGCTCCGCTTCAATACCATCATGGAGGGAGGCTCCCGCTGTGTGATGGCATCTCCTCTTCTGACGGTTCCTAAATAACGGGGGGCGGGGCCACCCGGTGACCCCGCCCCCCTCTGACGCACGGTGACTTGACGGGACTTCCCTGTGATGTCACGGGGAATGCCACAGGGAAGTCCCGTCATGTCCCGTGCGTCAGAGGGGGGCGGGGTCACCGGGTGGCCCCACCCCCCGTTATTTAAGAACCGTCAGACGAGGAGACGCCGTCACACAGCGGGAGCCTCCCTCCATGCCAGCATGGATGCGGATCGGCCCGGAGAAGAAAATGAAGAAGAGAAGAAGAGAAGAAGGAAGAAGAAGAAGATGAAGAGAAGAGCGGGAGCCTCCCCCCATGCCATGGGTGCGGAGCGGCCCGAGGAGAAGAAGATAGAAGACGCCGCGGAGGAGATGCTGGACGAGAACGCCGGAGGAAGAACCAGAAGAGCCAGAAGAACCAGAAGAAGATGAAGGAAGATAGAAGAAAGAAGAAGCATTTAAATAAAGGAATTGTCAAAAACTGTCTCTTGTCATTTTTAACATTTTTTAGTGAAATGGTAGGGGTAAGTACCCCCTTACCATTTCACAGGGGGGGCAGGATCTGGGGGTCCCCTTGTTAAAGCGGGCTTCCAGATTCCGATAAGCCCCCCGCCCGCAGACCCCCACAACCACCGGCCAGGGTTGTGGGGATGAGGCCCTTGTCCTCATCAACATGGGGACAAGGTGTTTTGGGGGGCTACCCCAAAGCACCCTCCCAATGTTGAGGGCATGTGGCCTGGTACGGTTCAGGAGGGGGGGCGCACTCTCGTCCCCCCTCTTTTCCTGCGGCCTGCCAGGTTGCGTGCTCGGATAAGGGTCTGGTATGGATTCTTGGGGGAACCCCACGTCATTTTTTAAAAAATTTTGGCCGGGGTTCCCCTTAATATCCATACCAGACCTGAAGGGCCTGGTATGGAATTTAGGGGGACTCCTACGTCATTTTTTTTTTTAAATTTTGGTTTGGGGTTTCCCTGTGGGGAATTCCCATGCCGTTTTTATCAATGAACTTCTATGTGTATTGTCGGCAATGCAATAGCAGCTGGTAGTTTTAAATGGGTTTTTTCCTTCGAAATGTCATTTTGCTGTAAGACTGTTCTAAACACGGGAAACATGCGCCCCTTTACAGGCATACTATAGACACCCCCCAGGTACGAAATTTAAAGGGATATTACACTTTTATTGTTTGACTTTAAGCATTATTAAAATCACTGTTTTTGCCTTGATCCATGTCCCCTGGGGCAGGACCCGGGTCCCCAAACACTTTTTATGACAATAACTTGCATATATGGCTTTAAAATTATCACTTTTGATTTCTCCCATAGACTTTTAAAGGGTGTTCTGCGGCATTCGAATTTGCTGCGAACACCCCAAATTGTTCGCTGTTCGGCGAACTTGCGAACAGCCAATGTTCGAGTCGAACATGAGTTTGACTCGAATTCGAAACTCATCCCTAATGCTGGGGAGGTAAGTGAAGGCAAATATGCATGAAGGACAAAAAAAAATTACATAAAAATCCAGCATGCATGAGAATAAAGGGGACATTCACAGCATATTACAATCATGGTAATTAGGGAATGAGGAAAGAAATACAATACATTAGGGATGAGCTTCGTGTTCGAGTCGAACCCATGTTCGACTCGAACATCGGCTGTTCGACCGTCCGTCGAATTGCGAACGATATGGGCCGTTCGCGCCAAATTCGTGTGGCGCGTCACGGCCCATAATTCACTGCGGCATCGCAGTGCATTGCTGGCTGATGATTGGCCAAGCATGCACTATGACCCGCATGCTTGGCCAATCACAGCGCCGTCAGTAGAGAGAGCTGTAATTGGCCAAAGCCAGGGTGGCTTTGGCCAATTATGGCTCAGGGGATTTAGTACACACCCCACACTATATAAGGCCGCCTGCACGGCGGCCCTGTGTAGTGTGTGTTCCGGTGTGCTGAGAGATAGAGAGAGAGAGAGACAGTGTCATTTGATTTGAGTTAGATAGATTAGGCAGAACAGTCAGTCAGTTAGCTGCACTTACAGTGTATTGTGTATATATATGCATCCCAGGTGTTGCATATATATATATACACTGTATTCAGTTTAGCTAGATCCGTTCCTGTTATCTTCTATCTAGACTATTTACATTTAGTGCAGTGTGTCCTGCTCACAGTGTTCAGCTAGATCCGTTCCTGCTATTTACATTCAGTGCAGTGCGTCCTGCTCACAGTGTTCAGCTAGATCCGTTCCTGCTATTTACATTCAGTGCAGTGCGTCCTGCTCACAGTGTTCAGCTAGATCCGTTCCTGCTATTTACATTCAGTGCAGTGCGTCCTGCTCACAGTGTTCAGCTAGATCCGTTCCTGCTATTTACATTCAGTGCAGTGCGTCCTGCTCACAGTGTTCAGCTAGATCCGTTCCTGCTATTTACATTCAGTGCAGTGCGTCCTGCTCACAGTGTTCAGCTAGATCCGTTCCTGGTATTTACATTTAGTGCAGTGCGTCCTGCTCACAGTGTTCAGCTAGATCCGTTCCTGCTATTTACATTCAGTGCAGTGCGTCCTGCTCACAGTGTTCAGCTAGATCCGTTCCTGCTATTTACATTCAGTGCAGTGCGTCCTGCTCACAGTGTTCAGCTAGATCCGTTCCTGCTATTTACATTCAGTGCAGTGCGTCCTGCTCACAGTGTTCAGCTAGATCCGTTCCTGGTATTTACATTTAGTGCAGTGCGTCCTGCTCACAGTGTTCAGCTAGATCCGTTCCTGCTATTTACATTCAGTGCAGTGCGTCCTGCTCACAGTGTTCAGCTAGATCCGTTCCTGGTATTTACATTTAGTGCAGTGCGTCCTGCTCACAGTGTTCAGCTACATCCGTTCCTGCTGTTTACATTCAGTGCAGTGCGTCCTGCTCACAGTGTTCAGCTAGATCCGTTCCTGCTATTTACATTCAGTGCAGTGCGTCCTGCTCACAGTGTTCAGCTACATCCGTTCCTGCTGTTTACATTCAGTGCAGTGCGTCCTGCTCACAGTGTTCAGCTAGATCCGTTCCTGCTATTTACATTCAGTGCAGTGCGTCCTGCTCACAGTGTTCAGCTAGATCCGTTCCTGCTATTTACATTCAGTGCAGTGCGTCCTGCTCACAGTATTCAGCTACATCCGTTCCTGCTGTTTACATTCAGTGCAGTGCGTCCTGCTCACAGTGTTCAGCTAGATCCGTTCCTGCTATTTACATTCAGTGCAGTGCGTCCTGCTCACAGTGTTCAGCTAGATCCGTTCCTGCTATTTACATTCAGTGCAGTGCGTCCTGCTCACAGTGTTCAGCTAGATCCGTTCCTGCTATTTACATTCAGTGCAGTGCGTCCTGCTCACAGTGTTCAGCTAGATCCGTTCCTGCTATTTACATTCAGTGCAGTGCGTCCTGCTCACAGTGTTCAGCTACATCCGTTCCTGCTGTTTACATTCAGTGCAGTGCGTCCTGCTCACAGTGTTCAGCTAGATCCGTTCCTGCTATTTACATTCAGTGCAGTGCGTCCTGCTCACAGTGTTCAGCTAGATCCGTTCCTGCTATTTACATTCAGTGCAGTGCGTCCTGCTCACAGTGTTCAGCTAGATCCGTTCCTGCTATTTACATTCAGTGCAGTGCGTCCTGCTCACAGTGTTCAGCTAGATCCGTTCCTGCTATTTACATTCAGTGCAGTGCATCCTGCTCACAGTGTTCAGCTAGATCCGTTCCTGCTATATACATTTAGTGCAGTACGTCCTGCTCACAGTGTTCAGCTAGATCCGTTCCTGTTATCTTCCTACTGACAGGCAGGCTTGTCTGGTTACAGTATATAAAGCTACCTGAAGAAAATTACAGGTGTTCTTTTTGATCCTATTAGTACCACGGTCAGGCAGCTAGACTATTTACATTTAGTACAGTGTGTCCTGCTCACAGTGTTCAGCTAGATCCGTTCCTGTTATCTTCCTACTGACAGGCAGGCTTGTCTGGTTACAGTATATAAAGCTACCTTAAGAAAATTACAGGTGTTCTTTTTGATCCTATTAGTACCACGGTCAGGCAGCTAGACTATTTACATTCAGTGCAGTGCGTCCTGCTCACAGTGTTCAGCTAGATCCGTTCCTGGTATTTACATTCAGTGCAGTGCGTCCTGCTCACAGTGTTCAGCTAGATCCGTTCCTGGTATTTACATTTAGTGCAGTGCGTCCTGCTCACAGTGTTCAGCTAGATCCGTTCCTGTTATCTTCCTACTGACAGGCAGGCTTGTCTGGTTACAGTATATAAAGCTACCTGAAGAAAATTACAGGTGTTCTATCCCAGCTTAGTGCAGCTACAGGCCATTAGTATGTCTGGAAGGCCAAGAAGGAGAGGCAGACAGTCACAAGCCAATAAGAGAGGGCAAGCAGGCTCTGTGTCTAGTGCTGGTCGTGGAGACGGTGCATCCTCATCAGCACGTGGCCATGGGACACGCTTGGCCTTTTTTTCGGCAGCTGGCCGTGTTGAGCCGCAACATGCGGAAGACTTGGTCGAGTGGATGACCAAGCCGTCCTCATCCTCCTCATCCTCTCTCACCCATGCCCAGGGTGCTTTGTCTGGCAAAGCAGCGGCCTCTTCCCTCAGCTCAATGTCATCAGTGACTCCTTCCCTAGCTCCACCATGTCCTCATGAGGATTCCCTCGAACTGTTTGACCACAGTGTTGGGTACATGCTCCAGGAGGATGCCCAGCGTTTGGAAGGCTCTGATGATGATACTGAGCTCAATGAAGGCAGTAACATGAGCACGGACAGAGGGGGTGCCCAAGAAGGACAGCAATCTGGCAGTCATGCTCCCCCTGCTGCAGCATACTGCCAGGTTTGCTCCAGTGATGAGGAGGGAGGGGATGATGAGGTCACTGACTCAACGTGGGTGCCTGATAGGAGAGAGGAGGAGGAGGAGGAGGAGGAGGAGGAGGTGGCACATCACCAACTAGGCAGGATGCCCTCCAGGGGCCAGCCTAAGGGCAGCACATTGACTGCATCACACCCCAAAGCTCCACATGTGCAGGGCGCTGCAGTCTCTGCGCGTTATTCAAAAAGTTCTTTGGTGTGGGCCTTTTTTGAGACGAGTGCATCAGATCGCACCGCTGCTATTTGCAACATATGTCTCAAGCGTATCTCGCGTGGCCAAAACATCTCCCGCTTGGGTACCACATGCTTGACCAGACATATGTTGACCTGCCATGCAGTTCGTTGGCAAGCGTATCTAAAAGACCCACACCAAAGAACAAAGACGATCTCTCCTTGCTCCTCATCAGCTGAGATTTCCAACCCCACTAGACCTTCAGTCCTCTCTGCGACCTGCAGTGAGAGGAATGAAGGTGTAGAATTAGGTGTGTCACAGCCAAGTACTTGTGGGCAATCTGCTTTTGGTACACCGACGTCAGATTGTACCAGGCAAATTTCCCTGCCCCAGCTGCTGCACCGCCGAAAGAAGTTTGCTCCCAGCCATCCACATGCCCAGCGGTTGAATGCTAGCTTGGCAAAATTGCTAGCACTTCAACTGCTGCCTTTTCAGTTGGTAGACTCTGCCCCCTTCCGTGAGTTTGTGGAATGTGCGGTTCCTCAGTGGCAGGTACCCAAACGCCACTTTTTCTCACGGAAGGCGATTCCGGCTCTCTACCGGCATGTGGAAGGCAATGTCCATGCCTCGCTGGACAGGGCGGTCAGCGGTAAGGTGCATATTACCGCTGACTCATGGTCCAGCAGGCATGGACAGGGACGTTACTTAAGTTTCACGGCGCATTGGGTGACTCTGCTGGCAGCTGGGAAGGATGCAGGACAAGGTGCAGTAGTGTTGGAGGTTGTTCCGCCACCACGCCTCCAAAATGCTGATTGTGACACACCTCTCTCCTCCACCCCCTCCTCTTCTTCTTCCTCCATGGCCTCTTCCTCGGAACCAGCGGTGCTCCGTAGGCGTTCAAGGGGCTACGCAAGTACGCAGGCCAAAAGATGCCATGCGGTGCTTGAGCTGGTGTGCTTGGGGGACAGGAGCCACACTGGGGCAGAGGTTCTGTCAGCTCTGCAGGGGCAGGTTCAGAGGTGGTTGACGCCACGCCAACTTAAGGCAGGAATGGTGGTTTGCGACAATGGCACCAACCTCCTCTCTGCCCTCCGACAGGGACAACTGACCCATGTGCCCTGTTTGGCTCACGTCCTTAACTTGGTGGTGCAGCGGTTCTTGGGCAGGTACCCGGGCTTACAGGATGTCCTGAGGCAGGCCAGGAAAGTCTCTGTGCATTTCCGCCGGTCATATAATGCCAGTGCTCGGCTGACGGACCTCCAAAAGGAGTTTAACCTGCCCAAGAACCGCCTAATCTGTGACATGCCCACCAGGTGGAACTCGACGTTGGCCATGCTGCAGCGGCTGCACACGCAGCAGAGGGCCATCAATGAGTACCTGTGCGACTATGGCACCAGGACAGGGTCAGGGGACCTTGGTTTTTTTTCCCCACGCCAGTGGGCCATGATCAGGGATGCATGCACTGTCCTGTCACCATTCGAGGAGGCCACGAGGATGGTGAGCACTGACAGTGCATGCATCAGTGACACTGTCCCCCTTGTCCACCTGTTGGAGCACACGCTGCGTGGAATAATGGACAGGGCACTTGAGGCAGAACAGAGGCAGGAAGAGGAGGACTTCCTTAGCTCTCAAGGCCCCCTTTATCCAGACAGTGTTCCTGCGTGCCCGCCGATCACACAGGAAGAGGACGAGGAGGAGGAGGAGGAGGAGGAGGAAGATTGTGTCAGTATGGAGGTGGAGCCTGGCACTCAGCATCAGCAGTCTTTAAGGGATCAGTCCCAAGGAACACATGGACTTGTACGTGGCTGGGAGGAGGTGGCTGCGGACGTTGTTGTCCTTAGTGACCCAGAGGACTCCGGACCGAATGCCTCAGCAAACCTACGCTGCATGGCCTCCCTGATCCTGCAAAGCCTGCGTAAGGATCCTCGTATTCGTGGTATCAAGGAGAAGGACCAATACTGGCTGGCAACCCTCCTTGATCCACGTTACAAGGGTAAGGTTGCGGACCTTATCTTGCCATCGCAGAGGGAGCAGAGGATGAAACATCTTCGGGAGGCCTTGCAGAAAGGTCTGTGCAACGCGTTCCCAGAGACTGGGAGGTTACAAACTCCTGTTTCTGGACAACGTGTTGCTGAGGCTTCGGTCAGTCAAAGAAGGAGCGGTGGAGAAGGTGGCCGTCTGACCGATGCGTTCAGACAATTTTTTGGTCCGCAGCCCCAAGGTATGATCGGTTCCAGCAACCATCGCCAGCGTCTGTTTTACATGGTGCAGGAATACCTAGGGGCAAGATCAGACTTGGACACCTTTCCCACCGAAAATCCTCTGGGTTACTGGGTCTTGAGGATGGATCACTGGCCAGAGCTTGCACAGTATGCAATTGAGCTACTGGCCTGTCCTGCATCCAGCGTTCTTTCGGAACGCACATTCAGTGCTGCTGGAGGCGTGGTAACCGATCACAGGGTGCGTCTGTCCACCGACTCGGTCGATCGGCTGACCTTCATAAAAATGAATCAGTCTTGGATCACCACCAGCTACCAAGCACCTGATGCAGATGTAACCGAATAATTTTTTTTGAAATCTCAGATCCCTTCAAAGACTGCCTATGCTGATGCTGAGTGACTATCCCTGAGTAATTATCCTCTTCCTCCTCAATCATCACGCTGATAGCTTGTAAGAACATTTTTGGTTCTGGGCGCCACCACCAGTGCCTAAGGCACAATTTTTCAGCCCCTGTTTAACAGGGGCGTGTAATTACAATTTTTGATGTAATACTTTGCAGCAGGGCTCGTTCCTGCATTCCAACTAGAGTGTCTGTGAGGGGTTGCAGTGTTGTGGCACCAGCACCAGTGCCTAAGACCCAATTTTTCAGCCCCTGTCTAACAGGGGCGTGTAATTACAATTTTTGATGCAATACTTTGCAGCAGGGCTTGTTCCTGCGTTTCAACTAGAGTGTCTGTGAGGGGTTGCAGTGTTGTGGCACCAGCACCAGTGCCTAAGACCCAATTTTTCTGCCCCTGTCTAACAGGGGCGTGTAATTACAATTTTTGATGCAATACTTTGCAGCAGGGCTCGTTCCTGCGTTCCAACTAGAGTGTCTGTGAGGGGTTGCAGTGTTGTGGCACCAGCACCAGTGCCTAAGGCCTAATTTTTCAGCTCCTGTTCAACAGGGGCATGTAATTACAATTCTTGATCTAATATTTCACAGCAGGGCCCTGTGAGGGCTTACAGTGTTTTGGCCACAGCAACACCTAAGGCCCAAATTTCTGCTGAGTATATAGGGCAGGACCCTACTTTCAAACATCTAACTTACAAACGACTCCTACTTGCAAACGGAAGGAGACAACAGGAAGTGAGATGAAATCTACCCCTAAGGAAGGGAAATTCTCTCCTGTAAGAGTTAATATGGGAAAACAATTTCTCCTTTCCACTGATGCTTTCCAATCCTTGTTCCACAAAAAAACCCAAATTTTCCAAAAACATTTTTCATTGGGACAAAAAAGTGAGGTGAAATCTTCTGAAGAGGAGGAAAGACGCAAAACAAATGTCACAGGGGTGATAACCCTTCCCTATGTTTTCCAAAAAGCTTAGAAAAGATTTTTTGGCTGGAGCTAAACACATTAAAAATGTTCAAAATTACAAACAGATTCTACTTAACAACAAACCTACAGTCCCTGTCTTGTTTGCACCGCCTGAATACTGCTGTTCAGAGTATATAGGGACCTTTCCTTATTTTAATTTGGGTGCGGGGTTCCCCTTAATATCCATACAAGACCCAAAGGGCCTGGTAATGGACTGGGGGGTACCCATGCCGTTTGTCTCACTGATTTTCATCCATATTGCCATGACCCGACATGACATTAAACCCGCAAGCAGTTTTAAATGAGATTTTTTCCTTTAAAAATGACATTTGGTGCAGGGACTGTTCTAAACATGGGAAACACGCGTCACTTTACAGGCATACTATAGACACCCCCCAGGTACGATATTTAAAGGAATATTTCACTTTTTTTTTTTTACTTTAAGCATCATTAAAATCACTGCTCCCGAAAAAACGGCCGTTTTTAAAAGTTTTTTTTGCATTGATACATGTCCCCTGGGGTAGGACCCGGGTCCCCAAACCCTTTTTAGGACAATACCATGCAAATTAGCCTTTAAAATGAGCACTTTTGATTTCGAACGTTCGAGTCCCATAGACGTCAATGGGGTTCTAACGTTCGTGCGAACTTGCGGTCCGTTCGCGGGTTCTGGTGCGAACCGAACCGGGGGGTGTTCGGCTCATCCCTACAATACATTATCAAACATTAAATACAATAAAATGTGATGTGACGGATAAAAATCTTACCTTAATATACTGCTTCTGCAGGACCTGGATGATGGCAGAACAGGTCTCTGGGATAATGATCCCCAAAGCCTGGGGGGAGATACCTGTTGAGAACTTAAGGTCCTGCAGGCTTCTCCCTGTTGCCAAGTATCGCAGGGTGGCGACTAGCCTCTGCTCCGGAGTGATGGCTTGCCTCATACAGGTATCCTGCCTGCTGATATAGGGGGTCAGCAAAGCCAACAAATGGTGAATAACGGGGTCCGTCATCCGGAGAAAGTTCCTGAAATTGTCAGGATTATTCTCACGGATCTCACGGAGCAAAGGCATGTGACAGTACTGGTCACGCTGGAGCAACCAATTCTTGGTCCATGAACTCCTCCTCCCCCTGTTCATAGACTGGGCTTGTGTCAAAGTAAGGACCCCAACACCAAGCCCCTGCACAGCACGAACTCTACGATGAGTATGTACACGCAACATGGCTAGAAAACGGTCGGCTGGTCAGAACGAAGTAACAGAACGCACTGAAGAAAGGCCTGTGAAGAGCGACCTGAAAATCAGTAACGAATGAACAAGAACACAATGACAAAGTCAATGGTAACTCGCTGCACGCACTGAAGACCAGATACAAACCCACAAGCAGAAAAACAAACTGAAAACCACGAGTCTGAAAAAGCGCGAATCGTCTCTCACCAAACTTTTACTAACACAAGGTTAGCAAAAGGAGCCCAAAGGGTGCCGTGCTTGGTACTAAACTGCCCTTTTATAGTCTCGTCATACGTGGTGTACGTCACCGCGTTCTTGGCGTTTGGAAATTCTGACAACTTTGTGCGACCGTGTGTATGCAAAACAAGTTTGAGCCAACATCCGTCGGAAAAAATCCATGGATTTTTTTGTCGTAATGTCCGATCAATGTCCGACCGTGTGTACGGAGCATTAGTGTACTGCGTCCTCTGCACAGTGTGCACCTAAAGCTATCTGAAGACAATTGCTGTTGTTCTGATCCTATTAATACCACAGGCAGGCAGCTACAGTATTTACAGTTAGTGTACTGTGTCCTCTGCACTGTGTGCACCTAAAGCTACCTGAAGAAAATTGGTGGTGTTCTTCTGATCCTATTAGTACCACAGGCAGGCAGTTGATTCTTCTAGCTGCAGTATCAGTATATATAGACATCCCACGCTTGTCCTTTTTTTCAGCAGCTGGCCGTGTTGAGCCGCAACATGCGGAAGGCTTGGTAGAGTGGATGACCAAGCCGTCCTCATCCTCTCTCACCCAGGCTCAGGGTACTTTGTCTGGCAAAGCAGCTGCCAACGCGGCCTCTTCCCTCAGATCAATGGCATCAGTCACTCCTTCCCTAGCCCCACCATGTCCTCCTGAGGAGTCCCCCCGAACTGTTTGAATACAATGTTGGGTACATGCTCTAGGAGGATGCCCAACATTTTGAAGGCTCCGATGATGGTACCCAGCTAGAGGAAGGCAGTAAAGTGAGCCCAGAGAGGGGGTGCCCAAGAAGGACAGCAATCTGGCAGTCATGTTCCCCCAGCTGCAGCATACTGCCAGCTTTTCTCCAGTGATGAGGAGGGAGGGGATGATGAGGTCACTGACTCCACGTGGGTGCCTGATAGGAGAGAGGAGGAGGAGGCACATCACCAACGATGTCCTCCAGGGGCCAGCTTAGGGGCAGCACACCGACTGCATCACACCGCAGAGCTCTGCATGTGCAGGGCACTGCTGTCTCCGCGCCTTATTCCAAAAGTTCTTTGGTGTGGGCCTTTTTTGAGACGAGTGCATCAGATCCCACTGCTGCTATTTGCAACATATGCCTCAAGTGTATCTCGCGTGGCCAAAACATCACCCGCTTGGGCACCACATGCTTGACCAGACATATGTCCCCTGCCATGCAGTTCGTTGGCAAGCATACCTAAAAGACCCACACCAAAGAACAAAGCGGACCTCTCCTTGCTCCTCATCAGCTGGGATCTCCAACCCCACTATACCTTCAGTCCTCTCTGAGACCTGCACTGAGAGGAATGAAGGTGTAGAATTAGGTGTGTCACAGCCAAGTACTTGTGGGCAATCTGCTTTTGGTACACCAATGTCAGATTGTACCAGGCAAATTTCCCTGCCCCAGCTGCTGCACTGCCGAAAGAAGTTCGCTCCCAGCCATCCACATGCCCAGCGGTGGAATGCTAGCTTGGCTAAATTGCTAGCACTTCAACTGCTGCCTTTTCAGTTGGTAGACTCTGCCCCCTTCCATGAGTTTCTGGAATGGGCGGTTCCTCAGTGACAGGTTCCCAAACGCCACTTTTTCTCACGGAAGGCGATTCCGGCTCTCTACCGGCATGTGGAAGGCAATGTCTTGGCCTCGCTGGACAGGGTGGTCAGCGGTAAGGTGCATATTACCGCTGACTCATGGTCCTGCAGGCATGGATAGGGACGTTACCTATCTTTCTCCGCACACTGGGGGACTCTTCTGGCAGCTGGGAGGGATTCAGGACAGGGTGCAGTAGTTGTGGAGGTTTTTCCGCCACCACGCCTCCAAAATTCTACTAGTGGTGATTATGCCACACCTCTCTCCTCCACCCCCTCCTCTTCTTCCTCCATGGCCTCTTCCTGTGCTGATTTGTCCTCAGAACCAGCGGTGCTCCGTAGGCGTTCAAGGGGCTACGCAAGCACGCAGGCAAAAGGATGCCATGTGGTGCTTGAGCTGGTGTGCTTGGGGGACAGGAGCCACACTGGGGCAGAGATTCTGTCAGCTCTGCAGGGGCAGGTTCAGAGGTGGTTGACGCCATGCCAGCTTAAGCCAGGTATAGTGGTTTGCGACAATGGCACCAACCTCCTCTCCGCGCTTCGACAGGGACAACTGACCCATGTGCCCTGTTTGGCTCACGTCCTTAACTTGGTGGTGCAGTGGTTCTTGGGCAGGTACCCCGGCTTACAGGATGTCCTGAGGCAGGCCAGGAAAGTCTGTGTGCATTCCCGCAGATCATATAATGCCAGTGCTCGGCTGGCTGACCTCCAAAAGGAATTTAACCTGCCCAAGAACCGCCTAATCTGTGACATGCCCACCAGGTGGAACTAAATGTTGGCCATGCTGCAGCGGCTGCACATGCAGCAGATGGCCATCAATGAATACCTATGTGACTATGGAACAAGGACAGGGTCAGGGGACCTTGTTTTTTTCCCCATGCCAGTGGGCCATGATCAGGGATGCATGCACTGTCCTGTCACCATTTGAGGAGGCCACGCAGATGGTGAGCAGTGAAAGTGCATGCATCAGTGACACTGTCCCTCTTGTCCACCTGTTGGAGCACACGCTGCATGGAATAAGGGACAGGGCACTTGAGGCAGAACAGAGGGAGGAAGAGGAGTACTTCCTTACCTCTCAAGGCCCCTTTTATCCAGACAGTGTTCCTGCGTGCCCGCCGATCACACAGGAAAAGGACGAAGAGGAGGAGGATTGAGTCAGCATGGAGGTGGAGCCTGGCACTCAGCATCAGCAGCAGTCTTCAAGGGATCATTTACAGTCCAAAGAAACCCATGGACTTGTACGTGGCTGGGAGGAGGTGGCTGTGGATAATGTCGTCCTTAGTGACCCAGAGGATTCTGGACCGAATGCCTCAGAAAACCTATGCTGCATGGCCTCCCTGATCCTGCAAAGCCTGCGGAAGGATCCTCGTATTCGTGGTATCAAGGGGAGGGATGATTACTGGCTGGAAACCCTCCATGATCCACATTACAAGGGTAAGGTTGTGGACCTTATCTTGCCGTCGCAGAGGGAGTACAGGATGAAACATCTTCGGGAGGCCTTGCAGAAAGGTTTGTGCAATGCATTTCCAGAGCCTGGGAGGTTACAATTTCCTGGTCCTCCTGGACAACGTGTTGCTGAGGGTTCAGTAGGTCACAGAAGGAGCGGTGGAGAAGGTGGCCGTCTGACCGATGCGTTCAGACAATTTTTTAGTCCGCAGCCCCAAGGTCTGATTGGTTCCAGCAACCATCGCCAGCGTCTGATTCACATGGTGCAGGATTACCTAGGGGCAAGACCAGACTTGGACACTAAGGATGAGCTTCGTGTTCGAGTCAAACCCATGTTCGACTCGAACATCGTCTGTTCATCCGTTCGCCGAATTGCGAACGATATGGGCCGTTCGAACCAAATTCATGTGGCGCGTCACGGTCCATAATTCACTGCGGCATCGCAGTGCATTGCTGGCTGATGATTGGCCAAGCATGCACTATGACCCGCATGCTTGGCCAATCACAGCGCGGTCTGAACAGAGAGCCGCAATTGGCCAAAGCCAAGGAGGCTTTGGTCAATTATGGCTCAGGGGATTTAGTACACGCCCCACACTATATAAGGCCGTCTGCACGGCGGCCCTGTGTAGTGTGTGTTCCGGCGTTGAAAGAGATAGACAGAGAGACAGTGTCATTTGATTTGAGTTAGATAGATTAGGCAGAACAGTCAGTCAGTTAGCTGCACTTACAGTGTATTGTGTATATATATGCATCCCAGGTGTTGCATATATATATATACACTATATTCAGTTTAGCTAGATCCGTTCCTGTTATCTTCCTACTGACAGGCAGGCTTGTCTTGTTACAGTATTTACAGCTACCTGAAGAAAATTGCTGGTGTTCTTTTGATCCTATTAGTACCACAGTCAGGCAGCTTGACTATTTACAGTTAGTGCAGTGCGTCCTGCTCACAGTGTTCAGCTAGATCCGTTCCTGTTATCTTCTTACTGACAGGCAGGCTTGTCTTGTTACAGTATATACAGCTACCTGAAGAAAATGACTGGTGTTCTTTTGATCCTATTAGTACCACAGTCAGGCAGCTAGACTATTTACAGTTAGTGCAGTGCGTCCTGCTCACAGTGTTCAGCTAGATCCGTTCCTGTTATCTTCTTACTGACAGGCAGGCTTGTCTTGTTACAGTATATACAGCTACCTGAAGAAAATTGCTGGTGTTCTTTTGATCCTATTAGTACCACAGTCAGGCAGCTAGACTATTTACAGTTAGTGCAGTGCGTCCTGCTCACAGTGTTCAGCTAAAACTACAAGTTAGTGGGGTGCGTCCTGCTCACAGTGTTCAGCTAAACCTACAAGTTAGTGGGGTGCGTCCTGCTCACAGTGTTCAGCTAAACCTACAAGTTAGTGCGGTGCGTCCTGCTCACAGTGTTCAGCTAAAACTACAAGTTAGTGGGGTGTGTCCTGCTCACAGTGTTCAGCTAAACCTACAAGTTAGTGGGGTGCATCCTGCTCACAGTGTTCAGCTAAACCTACAAGTTAGTGCGGTGCATCCTGCTCACAGTGTTCAGCTAAAACTACAAGTTAGTGCTGTGCGTCCTGCTCACAGTGTTCAGCTAAACCTACAAGTTAGTGTAGTGAGACCTCTGCACAGTGTTCATCTAAAGCTACAAGTTAGTGCAGTGCGTCCTGCTCACAGTGTTCAGCTAGATACGTTCCTGTTATCTTCTTACTGACAGGCAGGCTTGTCTTGTTACAGTATTTACAGCTATCTGAAGAAAATTGCTGGTGTTCTTTTTATTCTATTAGTACCACAGTCAGGCAGCTAGACTATTTACAGTTAGTGCAGTGTGTCCTGCTCACAGTGTTCAGCTAGATCCGTTCCTGTTATCTTCTTACTGACAGGCAGGCTTGTCTTGTTACAGTATATACAGCTACCTGAAGAAAATTGCTGGTGTTCTTTTGATCCTATTAGTACCACAGTCAGGCAGCTAGACTATTTACAGTTAGTGCAGTGCGTCCTGCTCACAGTGTTCAGCTAAAACTACAAGTTAGTGGGGTGCGTCCTGCTAACAGTGTTCAGCTAAACCTACAAGTTAGTGGGGTGCGTCCTGCTAACAGTGTTCAGCTAAAACTACAAGTTAGTCCTGTGCATCCTGCTCACAGTGTTCAGCTAAACCTACAAGTAATGCCGCGTACACACGGTCGGACTTTTCGTCTACAAAAGTCTGACGGACGCCGACGGACTAAAGCTGGCTGACAATCCGATCGTGTGTGGGCTTCCCCGGACTTTCAGCGGACTTTCAGCGGACTTTTGCAGTCTCAAATCTGACGGACTTTAGATTTGAAACATGCTTCAAATCTTTACGTCGTAACTACGCCGGACCCAGAAATCCGCTCGTCTGTATGCTAGTCCGACGGACAAAAAAACGACGCATGCTCATAAGCAGAAACTAAACGGAAGCACTCGGTCTAGTAAAACTAGTGTTCGTATTGTAGGTAGTACATTCCTCACGCTGCAAAATCTGTGATCTTTGAATGCAGCGCATTAATGTCTTCTTTGCTATAAAGAACGAAGATGTTTTGCTGTTCATATTCAAACAAAGTTCTCCCAAACTGATTTCTGGATTCTTTTTCTCTTTGATCTCATGAATGATATAGTATTCTTTTTAAAAACAATGTCTCCATACTAATAATAATTTTTACACTTGTTTTTTTTTGGTGGAGTCATCTTTTATTTTAGATTTTCTCCAGATGTTTATTTTATGATTGTTGTTGAACTTATTTTATCTTTATCTAGTTTTTTTTTTTTTTTTTGGGGGGGTTTGTAAAGTTACCACAAAGAACCATTTATTTTGGTGTTTGTAAAGTTACCACAAAGAACCATTTTGTTTTTGTTTTTTTGTTTTTTGGTGTTTGTAAAGTTACCACAAAGAACCATTTTGTTTTTTTTTTGTTTTTTTGTTTTTTTGCTGTTTGTAAAGTTACCACAAAGAACCATTTTTTTTTTTTGCTCTTTGTAAAGTTACCACAAAAAATAACCATTTTTTTGTTTATTGTGATTTGTTATTTTTTGTATATAAAGTTAACACAAAAGAACCGTTTTTGGTTATGTATCATTTTTTTTGTTAAAGTTCCCACTAGAACATTATTAATGTATTTTTTGTGTTTATTTGCAACCTCAAGGAGATTGTTGTCCCTTGTTAATTTGACATTGTGTCTAAATCAATGCTTTAAAATAAAACACACAAAGTCTTTTCATAAACTCAAATATCCATTTATTCATGGTCTAAATAAAATAAAGAGGAAGTCAACGCTGGAAAAAGTCTGTGGACAAGAAAATTGGGATCTTGAGGAGTCCATATAAGAGGGAGCACAATCTGGTCCAGGAATCCCAGAGATCAACAGCACCAGCAGATGATATAGATGTCCCCAGACTGTGGTACTACAATGTAGAAATCTAGTTATTTACTGTATTAATAACTATATTTCAATAATTCATATTGATGAGAAAAGTTCCAAGAAAAATCTGTTAATTTCTCGTGTAAAACCTCCAAAATTGATTTAATGATCAATTAGCAAAATGTTACAAAAACAATGTCAAAATGTAGAATACAAAAATAGATTATTCTTAAAATAAAGTTTAAATCAGATATGTCTGTGTGTATATCTTCAGATCTGTGTGTGTGTGTGTCTTGATGGAGAGCTGCAATGCATCTGTCCCTCTCCCCACAGCCTGTCTGTACTCCTACAATTAACTCCCACCTTTTTCCATAGAGGCTGGCTTAAAAAAGGTTCATTATACTTATAGTCCCACAGAAAAGACCGGGAAATTTGAATTACTCCTTCCAACATTCCTAAGGGTGGGGCTATGAACTAAGTGAGAAAAGCTATCTTAAAGAATCATTTAACTTACAATATATACATTTCCTTTAAACATATAAAATCCTACATATTAGTATACATATATTTAAAATGCAGTGTTCTTATTAATATCCTAATCAAGAAATATAATAATGTAAAGAAAAAGCTTATTCTTAACATACTGAAACTTTGTGTCTTTGGAAAGACTGTAATCTAATCTTCTTACGATGGGGGAGGTGAAATGGTCTACACTAAATTGTATCCATATGTGAGATGAATCTCTCCCAAGAAATGCATACTAAGCCTAAACCAGCATAAAATTTCATGAGTATAAAAACCTATATAACTTCACCTTTTCCATACATAGAAGATATATATATATTTATATATATATTTATATATATAATTCAATTATCACAAGAACTCAACCATTCATAAATTCTGATATTCTAACATACAACAGCCTGCGTCTTCTGTCAGACCAGACTGAACCCAGGTCATCACTTTCTTCTCTTCCCTGCAGCCTTCCCTCCATGCTGCCCTGCACTCTTCCCTGCAGCCTTCCCTGCAGCCTTCTTTGGAGGCTGTGGCTCTGGTGTTTCAGTTGTGGCAGGAGGAGAAGGAGGAGGAGGAGGAGGGGGGGGCTGCCTCGTGTAGTTGTGTGTTTCTAGTTAGCGTGCCCTGCAGCCCCTTCTGTATTGTTTCCCCAAACAGTCTCTCACAAATGAGGCGTTGGTCCCACTCCATTTTAAGCAGCCTGCTGGCTAAGTAGCAGCCATAGGACTCTTCTGCTTCGGGGTGCTCCTTAAAAAATGGGTGGCCTCTCGCATGAGGCGCAGGGATGCCTCCTGTGTCACCGTGCCCTTCCTGGCCCTTTTTTTTGGAAGGCGGAGGGGAGGCTCTTGGAATTCTGTCAGGCTCCTACTGGGCCCAGCCACCTCCTGCCTGACACTGGGTCCGGCCTCCTCCAGGATGATGCTGAATCCGGCCTCCTTCAGGCTGTCCATGGGCCCGGTATCCTCCTGCCTGCCACTTTCCACACATTCCTCCTGGCTGGCCTCATCCTGTGTATAAAAAAAGGACATAGTTTTAGTATTTTGTTTTGGGTTCATCAATGACACACAATTTGCTTCTCATGACTAGAAAATTCAATGTGAATACATCTCTTAATAAAAGAGTATAGAAATCAGACACCCTAATTTTTTGAAGCAAGTGACAAACATATTTAGCCACTACTGTCAATTGCTATGTATACATCATTTTGAGGGGAAAATTTTTAGAATCAATTATAACATCCAGTTAACATCATTAATATTAGGACAGTAAATATTTGGGAAATTAATTTACCTGACTCCAGATGGTCATATCCGGTTCATCCAGGATGGAAGACCCAGCTTGGTCCTCATCAGCCTCTGCTGGGGTGGAGGGAAGGGTGGAGGGAAGGGTGGAGGGAACGGTTGAAAGTGATGCCCTGGCTTCAGTCTGGTCATCAAGAAACTGTAGTTTATTGTAGTACCACATCCTGGGTACATAAACATCATCTGCTGATGCTCCTGATCTCATGGATTCCTGGATCTTGTTATGCTCCCTCTTATACATGTTCCTCAAGACCCCAATTTTCTTTAACAATGTCTCCATTGTTGCTTCCGGGATGGTCGTCTGGACAAATGACAGAAGTCTCTCCTGCATTGACTTCCTGACATGCTTTAAATAATATTGAGGGTGTTTCACCTCCCATAGATTCCTCATCTCTCTATACTTGTCTATAAAAGCTGCCAAAAAATCAGGATCCTTAAATTGGGCATTCATAATGTCTGTAAAAGATAAAGACACAAGACAAAAAACACTTATTAGGTTTCTGCTAAACCCTCATCATCTTATCCCTATGTAGGCCTCATCAATCTGTCAAGCCATATAGGCTGCTTGCTACAAAGTCTTGACCAAATTTATAACTTTAAAATTACCTTTGTTTAGTAGCGTCCCGTTCCACTATCACCTACGCACAGAACGTAGTACGACACAATACGTAACAGCGTTTTATACACTGCACATGCGTAATACTCCGCCTACTTGGCCCGCCCCTGACATTCTTTTTGTTTACGCATATACCCCGCCCTTGACTCTACGCACTGAACGTACGTACGTACAACACGTGCGCAAGAACCTTCTTTATGCACTGCGCATGTGTGAAACTCTGCCTGTGTCGCCCACCTCTGATGTTCAATCTTAACTCATGTTCTCCGCCCCTTAATTCTACGCACAGAACGTATATACGACACGTGCGCAAGGCCCCTCTTTATACACTGCACATGTGTGAAACTCCGCCTGCGTCGCCCGCCCCTGACGTTCGATTTTAACTCATATTCTATGCCCATTTTTTATACGGTGCGTAGTGGGGTGAATAATGGCGGAGACACATCAGGTGTGTACTACCTCAGGTAGCGACGAAAGCCCAGAGGCCGGAACGTCACGATCTGGGAAGCCAAGATTTAAGGCCTCCAATATGTCCTTTAAAGAGATGGTGGAAATGGTGGCCATTCTTAAAAAAAAGGACTATGATGGGAAGTATGAGCCGTACGCCCGGCCAAATTTGAGAAAAGCCAAAATAATGGCGAAGGTGGTGAAGACGTTATATGGTTCTTTTGGGGTACAGTGCTCGAAGGATCAAATTCGAAAAAGATGGTCCGACCTCAAACTCAGGGAGCCGATCAGTACAGACGGATCCGTAAAGTGCTGAAAAAAGTAAGTACTTGTCGTGTTTTAATCTTGTGTTGATTACCTTGTATACTGCTCCATGTGCTTTTCTTTCCTATATGATTTTTGCATCGCTTGAAACGATCTTTTAACCACTTCAGCCCCGGAAGGTTTTACCCCCTTCCTGACCAGAGCACTTTTTACAATTCGGCACTGCGTCGCTTTAACTGCTAATTGCGCGGTCATGCAATGCTGTACCCAAACGAAATTTGCGTCCTTTTCTTCCCACAAATAGAGCTTTCTTTTGATGGTATTTGATCACCTCTGCCATTTTTATTTTTTGCGCTATACACGGAAAAAGACCGAAAATTTTGAAAAAAAATGATATTTTCTACTTTTTGTTCTAAAAAAAATCCAATAAACTCAATTTTAGTCATACATTTAGGCCAAAATGTATTCGGCCACATGTCTTTGGTAAAAAAAATGTCAATAAGTGTATATTTATTGGTTTGCGCAAAAGTTATAGCGTCTACAAACTAGGGTACATTTTCTGGAATTTACACAGCCTTTAATTTATGACTGCCTATGTCGTTTCTTGAGGTGCTAAAATGGCAGGGCAGTACAAAACCCCCACAAATGACCCCATTTTGGAAAGTAGACACCCCAAGGAATTTGCTGAGAGGCATGTTGAGCCCATTGAATATTCATTTTTTTTGTCCCAAGTGATTGAATAATGACAAAAAAAAAAAATTACAAAAAGTTGTCACTAAATGATATATTGCTCACACAGGCCATGGGCATATGTGGAATTGCACCCCAAAATACATTTAGCTGCTTCTCCTGAGTACGGGGATACCACATGTGTGGGACTTTTTGGGAGCCTAGCCGCGTACGGGGCCCCGAAAACCAATCACTGCCTTCAGGATTTCTAAGGGCGTACATTTTTTATTTTACTCCTCACTACCTATCACAGTTTTGAAGGCCATAAAATGCACAGATGACATAAACCCCCCCCAAATGACCCCATTTTGGAAAGTAGACACCCCAAGCTATTTGCTTTGAGGCATGTTGAGTCCATGGAATGTTTTATATTTTGACACAAGTTGCGGGAAAGTGACAAATTTTTTTTTTTTTTTTGCACAAAGTTGTCACTAAATGATATATTGCTCACACAGGCCATGGGCATATGTGGAATTGCACCCCAAAATACATTTAGCTGCTTCTCCTGAGTATGGGGATACCACATGTGTGGGACTTTTTGGGAGCCTAGCCGCGTACAGGACCCCGAAAACCAATCACCGCCTTCAGGATTTCTAAGGGCGTACATTTTTGATTTTACTCCTCACTGCCTATCACAGTTTCGGAGGCCATGGAATGCCCAGGTGGCACAAACCCCCCCCAAATGACCCCATTTTGGAAAGTAGACACCCCAAGCTATTTTCTGAGAGGCATGGTGAGTATTTTGCAGCTCTCATTTGTTTTTGAAAATAAAGAAAGACGAGAAAAAAAAATTTTTTTTTTCTTTTTTCAATTTTCAAAACTTTGTGACAAAAAGTGAGGTCTGCAAAATACTCACTATACCTCTCATCAAATAGCTTGGGGTGTCTACTTTCCAAAATGGGGTCATTTGGGGTTTTTTTTTGCCACCTGGGCATTCCATGGCCTCCGAAACTGTGATAGGCGGTGAAGAGTGAAATCAAAAATTTACGGCCTTAGAAAGCCTGAAGGCGGTGCTTGGTTTTCGGGGTCCCGTATGCGGCTGGGCTCCCAAAAAGTCCCACACATGTGGTATCCCCGTACTCAGGAGAAGCAACAGAATTTATTTTGGGGTGTAATTTCACATATTCCCATGGCATGTTTGAGCAATATAACATTTAGTGACAACTTTGTGAAAAAAAAAAAAAAAATTTGTCTCTTTCCCGCTACTTGCGTCACAATATAAAATATTCCATGGACTCGACATGCCTCTCAGCAAATAGCTTGGGGTGTCTACTTTCCAAAATGGGGTCATTTGGGGGGGTTTTGAACTGTCCTGGCATTTTATGCACAACATCTAGAAGCTTATGTCACACATCACCCACTCTTCTAACCACTTGAAGACAAAGCCCTTTCTGACACTTATTGTTTACATAAAAAAATAATTTTTTTTTGCAAGAAAATTACTTTGAACCCCCAAACATTATATATTTTTTTTAAAGCAAATGCCCTACAGATTAAAATGGTGGGTGTTTCATTTTTTTTTTTCACACAGTATTTGCGCAGCGATTTTTCAAACGCATTTTTTGGGGAAAAAACACACTTTTTTACATTTTAATGCACTAAAACACACTATATTGCCCAAATGTTTGATGAAATAAAAAAGATGATCTTAGGCCGAGTACATGGATACCAAACATGACATGCTTTAAAATTGCGCACAAACGTGCAGTGGCGACAAACTAAATACATTTTTAAAAGCCTTTAAAAGCCTTTACAGGTTACCACTTTAGATTTACAGAGGAGGTCTACTGCAAAAATTACTGCCCTCGATCTGACCTTCGCGGCGATACCTCACATGCATGGTGCAATTGCTGTTTACATTTGACGCCAGACCGACGCTTGCGTTCGCCTTAGCGCGAGAGCAGGGGGGACAGGGGTGCTTTTTTTTTTTTTTTTCTTTATTATTATTTTTTTTTATCTTATTTTTAAACTGTTCCTTTCATTTTTTTTTTTTTAATCATTTTTATTGTTATCTCAGGGAATGTAAATATCCCCTATCATAGCAATAGGTAGTGACAGGTACTCTTTTTTGCAAAAATTGGGGTCTATTAGACCCTAGATTTCTCCTCTGCCCTCAAAGCATCTGACCACACCAAGATCGGTGTGATAAAATGCTTTCCCAATTTCCCAATGGCGCTGTTTACATCCGGCGAAATCTAAGTCATAAAATGCTCGTAGCTTCCGGTTTCTTAGGCCATAGAGATGTTTGGAGCCACTCTGGTCTCTGATCAGCTCTATGGTCAGCTGGCTGAATCACCGGCTGCTTTCTCAGGTTCCCTGTTGAGACAGGAGAGCCAGAGAAAAACACGGAAGACGTTGGGGGGGGGCATTCCCTCCCACTGCTTGTAAAAGCAGTCTAGAGGCTAATTAGCCACTAGGATTGCTTTTACATGAAAGCTGACCGCTGGCTGAAAAGAATGATACCAAGATGATACCTAAACCTGCAGGCATCATTCTGGTATAACCACTCAAAGTCGTGAATGGCGTACCTGAAGACAAAAAAATGGTTAACAATAAAGCACAGTAAACGGTAAGGTATAAAAAATTGCATACCTGAAAAGCAAACATGATAAAACATAATAACAATAACAATAAAACATTGCAGAATAGAATACAGTAAAAAAGAGCAGAACAATAGAGAGAGAATAGAGAGAGAGAACAATAAAACGACAACT
The DNA here is from genome assembly GCA_037952925.1 of Lithobates clamitans. NCBI lineage: Eukaryota > Metazoa > Chordata > Amphibia > Anura > Ranidae > Lithobates > Lithobates clamitans. The sequence continues at coordinate 2,225,224 of JBBGZY010001452.1, read as the reverse complement.
ATTTTTTTTTTATTTTATATTTTTGTATGTTTTTTTTTTTTTTTTTTTTTACGCTTTTTTTTGTAACTAACTTTTATAACTGTAACCGGTTCCAGGTTCGGGTCTCTCAAAATGCGATGGCATCTTGGGAGACCCTGTGAAAGTGTGCCTAGTATGTGCAATGCTGTACCCTACGCTAATAGTCAACTAGTGCATGGTAGCGTTCAAAACATTCACCAATGGGGGGCGTGGCTAGCCGGTGCTGAAGATGGCTGCTTAATCTCACAGCTCCACAGCGAGGGAGAACACCGGAACGAAAAACGCCTGACAGACCGGAGCGATTCACCCCAAAATCGCTACACAGCTTCCCGCAGTGCCGACCGACAATGTCCCGCAAACGGATGGGAGGAAGGGAAATCAGAAAACTTACTACGTTCCTGTTTCCTAAGGACAAGGTCAGTACTATCCAAGATGGCGCCGGCGGCCTGACAGACACAAGTGAGGCTTACACAGACCTCCCTGACGCCATCCACAGTGAAATGGGCACAGCTCCTCTGCCTATATCCCCTACCCAGGACCCTGGATCTGATCCCCTTACTTCCAGCCCTGCTAAAGCTCGGATGCGGATGGATATACCGCACTCACATTCTCCTCACATCAGCGCTGCAGTACAGGCCCAAGCCTTCAACCCCTTTCAGTCTAACCAGGCGCTGCATAACTCCATGGCATCTTTCCCCACCTCAGGCCAGCCAGTACTAGACACAACCCTAAAAGAGATGCTGATGTCCCTGCAAACCTCTCTGATGACAGATTTATCATCCCTATTCAGTAAAATCTCCACAGAGATGCACTCTATGGACAATAGAATCTCTAATATGGAAAGGGGAATGACAGAATGCTCAGCCACAGTGAATGACATTATAGACGCGGTGGATGACATTAAAGATGAGCAACACTGGGTCCGGGCCAAGCTGGCCGATTTGGAAGATCGCTCTCGACGTAACAACGTCAAACTGGTAGGGGTCCCTGAGTCCATACCCCCGAATGATCTCCCCAAATATGCCAAAGACCTCATACACACTATTTTACCTGACGCGGCTCCCAGAGATATCGTCATCGATAGAATTCACAGGATTGCCAAACCGTCTCATCTAGCAGCATCAGTACCAAGAGACGTACTCATGCGAATCCATTTTTTCCACATAAAAGAAAAAATGATGTCGGAAGCCAGAGCCAAAGCTCCCCTGCCCAGACCCTACGAGGCAATACAGATCTTTCCAGATCTTTCCAAGTTCACCCTGCAAATGAGGAGGAAGCTAAATCCCATCACAAAAGGCCTCTCCAACCATAAAATCCCATATAAATGGAGATATCCGGCGACCATCCTCATCCTGAAAAATGGCACTACCCACGCTGTCAACGACCTAATGAAGGGGCTGCGCCTTCTGCACGAATGGGGCATCATCTTGGAACCCCCGACAGACGGGATCTCCCCTCTGCCACAACGAAATTCTTCCCACAGGCGCAACAACCAGAACCCCAAGATCCACCATACCCACACGAATACCTGAATAAGTTGAGCCATAACCTCTACAGCTCATTTCTCCCTCGCTGTCTTGAGCAATGCTCCTAATTGTTCTATTTCTTTCTTTTTGAACACTAACTGTTTTCCCCCACCTGCGGCATAGCTTCTCATAAGCTCTCTGTTATTTACGCCGCCACGTTTCCTATACAGCGAGATTGCAGTAGAAAGTTAAATCTATTATCAATTCTTGTTCTAACTGCTGGCTCTTCCAGCCTTTTAATTTGTTGCCTCCCTCCAGTTCCCTCCTGCGGCTTCCAACCAGATCTCCAACACAACGCAAGTGACCATCCATCCAGCAACTTAACCACCGACACCATCGCCAACATCCCGCAAGCTACAAGCAACTAACTGTAAGTGACTCTTCTACACTAAACACACTTCACCCAATATCCCCTGATCATGCCCTGCAACATTGTGTCCCTCAATGCCAAGGGCCTCAACCACCCAGCAAAACGTCATTCTCTATGGCACACTGCGGCAAAATTGGACTGTGACATCCTCTGTGTCCAGGAAACCCACCTGCTCCCCGCGGCAACAACCCTATGCCATAATCGGCAGTACCCCCAAATATACCACGCCACTTATAGCTCCAAGAAAAGAGGAGTTCTCATAGCGATCAAACAAGGGCTGGACTTCCAACTGCTACAACAAACCCCTGACCCCAACGGTAGATATCTCATTTTATCCTTCGCAAAAGAGATCCTAACTAAATGGGACTTTAATTGAGGACATTTAAAAAGATGTACCTCCATCCCTAATTTGTATACAACAAAAATGAAAAGGGGGGTTTTTTGGGACTTTGAATAGGGGGGTTTTTATTTTATCCTTCACCCTCAACAAAGTTAGTTATACCTTAATGAATATCTACGCCCCCAACACCCGCCAGATCAGTTTCCTGAAGAAAGCCTTCACTAAGGCTCGAGCAGTTTGCAAGGGTCATTTGATAGTCTGCGGAGACTTCAATTTAGTTCCCGATATCCATATGGACACTACTTCTCCTGCGAAAAGAAGAGAGTCACCCCTGGGGCGGCTCCTCACGTCACACGACATGTTTGACGTGTGGAGATGCCATCATGGGTCCGAAAAAGACTTTACCTATTTTTCACCCCGCCACAATTCCTATTCTAGGATTGATTTGTTCCTCACAGACAAATGGCTACTACAAAACATCAGCGCATCTGTAATCCACACCGTGACGTGGTCAGACCACGCCCCAATCTCTATTTCCATCACCGACATGCCACCTCAGCGGAATACGTTCCTCTGGCGAGCGAACAATTATATCTTACAGCACCCCACCTACTCCTTAGATATAGAAAAACATATAAGTGATTATTTTGATTTAAACAAAGGGTCAGTGGGGGATCCCGTGACGGTGTGGAACGCGCACAAAGCGGTTATTAGAGGTATTGTCATGAAACTGAGCTCTGTGTGTAAAAAGAAGAGGACGCAGCAAATAGACACCCTTACCTCCCAAATTGTGACTCTTGAACACCAACATAAGACTAACCCAGACCCGATCACCCAAGCCCAATTATTGACCCTAAGACGTGACCTGCGCTCACTTCTTCTCCACTCCTATGAACTGATCCAGCGTAAGCTTAAAGCTACCACATACTCCACGTCCAATAAAGCAGGTAAAAGACTAGCGCAACGCCTCAAAGGACGAAAGATCAAATCCAAAATCACGACTTTATCCTACCCACACTCAACCGACACTCTGACTAACCCCCAGGACATAGCGAACGCCTTCAACGACTACTATAGTAAGCTCTACAACATCAAACATGACCACACTTCTTACCAACCATCCCATGAAGATATCAACAACTTTCTTCAACAAATTAAACTACCAAAGCTGACTGACTCTCAACTGACCTCCCTCAACGAACCATTTTCAGACAGGGAAATTCTTGATACGATATCCTCCTTGCCAACGGGCAAAGCCCCAGGACCGGATGGTCTCACGGGGGAATACTATAAAAGGTTTTCTAGACACTTACTTCCCCAAATGACAGAATTCTTCAACATTGCTGCCTCCTCCTCAACATTCCCTGATGAATCACTAAACGCTCTTATCATTACTATCCCGAAACCAGGCAAAGCTCCTACCTCCCCCCAAAACTTCCGCCCTATCTCCCTATTGAATCTTGACGTAAAAATATATGCCAAAACGATTGCCAGACGCCTTATGGTTGTTATGCCTGATCTCATACACACAGACCAATCAGGATTCATTAGAGGCAGACAAGCCCCTGATGCCACAAGAAGGATGGTAAACATAATACACCATATTGAGTCCAGTGGAACGCCTTCTCTGCTCCTCTCTTTGGACGCAGAGAAGGCGTTCGACAGGGTACACTGGTCATACCTCAGAGCAGTACTAACTAAACTTGGATTTAAAGACCTCATATACAACGCTATCTTGGCTCTATATACTGTCCCAACTGCGAAGGTATACTCCGCTGATATGCTTTCACAAACCTTTCACATCACAAATGGCACTCGCCAGGGTTGTCCATTGTCCCCGCTGATTTTTAACATGCTCATAGAGCCACTCGCGGAACATGTTCGCTCAAACCCCCTACTCACAGGAGTCACAATAGGGAAAACGTCACATAAAATCAGCCTCTTTGCTGATGATGTCATACTAGTGCTCACCAATCCAAATTCCTCCCTTCCTGAAGCCCAAAAATTAGTAGACTGGTTCGGTCGCGTATCATATTACAAGCTTAACGTAACTAAGTCCCATATTCTAGACCTTAAACTGGACGCTACTTCTCGAAACCTGCTACAAGCACAATTCCCCTTTGCTTGGGCCGACCAAGGCATCCCATACTTAGGAATCCACCTCACGAAATCAGTTAAACACCTATTTGCAGCCAATTTCAAACCTCTCCTCGCCACCTTAAAAGTAGATGCACAGGCCATAACCAAACACAACCTTTCTTGGTCTGGTAGACTGGCAGCATTCAAAATGCTACACCTGCCCCAAATCCTATACCTATTCAGAACTCTACCCGTACCCCTACCTAAATACTACTTTAAATCATTGCAATCCATACTTAACAAAACCATATGGAATGAAACCAAACCTAGATGCGCACATTCGACACTTAGAAATCACAGATTGGCGGGGGGTTCAGGGACAATAGATTTCGAAGACTATCACACAGCAGCGATACTGGACCAGCTCGGTGAGTGGTTCAACACAAAACCTACCAAACTCTGGAGCTCAATAGAACATTCCCACCTGCTTCGCCCAAACCTACAATCTTGGTTGATGAGCTCACCCTGGGGTCCAAAACTGTCGATGGCAACACCTCCCACCATGGTGGCGTCAATCTCAGCATGGAAAAAACTAATACACAACAGCGGTGACACACCCGACACTCCTCCCACTCCTATCCCTATTGAAGCTCTCCATCACCTCTCTCCAGACTTAAATTTAAACCACTGGGCCAAGAACGGTATCCGAACCATACAACACATTCTACTCATAGACAAACCCAAATCTTTTACCCTCTTGAAACAAGAATATAACTTACCCCAAACAGAACTCTTCACCTACCTCCGAGTCACGCACTGCCTTAAAAACTCCCACCTTCAGTTATACACTATACATCCTAAAGCATGGGATTTTCTAACGTCCTCCATCCCCAAACGCAAGAGAATATCCCTATTCTATAATATCCTACACCATAAACAACAGTTTAACAAGAAACCCCCACATATTCACTGGGAACATGACTTAGGTCAGACCTACACGGAACACCAATGGCAAAAAGCGATCCAGTCAATTTATAAATCCACAAAATGCGCCACGCTCTGGGAAAACACCCAAAAAATACATCTCAGGTGGTACTTAACCCCATCCAGAATTGCTAAATTCAATCCTTCTATCAGCGATCAATGCTGGTGCGGGTGTTCAATCAGAGGTGATCTACTTCACATCTTCTGGACATGCCCACGATTGCGTAACTACTGGAACAAGATCTTCCAAATACTGTCAGACGTTATACACCAAAATTTACACCCATCACCTGATCTAGCTGTGCTGAACCTCACTATTGAAACAATACCAACACCTTACAGATACATAGTGACCCATATTCTGTTAGCTGCAAGATTATGTATCGCAAGACTATGGAAAACGGATGCTACCCCCTCCGTTGAACATACTCTAGATGCGGTGAACCTCCACTACAGCTTTGAATTGATGATGGCCTCTAGTTCAGGCCTTACACACACTGTGAAATATAAATGGAGGCCATGGGAGTTGTGGACTGGAGCTGCATCATTCCTTTCATAACCAATCACCTGATGATCCAGAAACCTTTCTTATTTTCATGATAAGCAACATATCGTTACCGCTTTTTCTTGATAAATTTTTTTCTTTCCCTTCTCTTGAATATTCCTACTGCTTTTGTCTATAGACTCTATTTTACCTATAATATATCTAAGCCGGAGACTGTCCACGCAGAGTGCCAACCCCCCGGGTGAAAAGTGTTCCCATTAGGGCGCCTGGGGTAGTGCTACTCAGGCCATAATTAATTTACGATATCGGAAGCGGCACTATGACAGTTCTCTGCTATATGTTATAGCATTATTCAGATAATATGTTTCTTTGTACACATCTAAACAAATGTACTGTACCTAATATACAATGTGCACATTGTATTGTTATATACTCTTTGCAAAAATCAATAAAAAACCAATGATGGAAAAAAAAAAAACATTCACCAATGCAAAGACCAGGATTGTCAGGACAGGAGGGACAATAATAGCGGGTGTCACGTCTATATCCGCACTTGCTGCAGACACAACATCTTTTTTGGGGGGGTTCGTTGGGTAGGGGTACTCGGGAGGACATAAAAATGCCTCTCATGCAGCCGACTGCATTTGGTTGGGGATGTGAATGGGGGAAGTACGGGCGCTGCAGAAGTGGTGGGTTCCCAATTAGGATTGGCGAATGCAGCAGGAAGGGCACTATGGGCACGATGGGCCTGTGTTTGTCTTCTTGGTGGCAGCGGGACACTACTTGTGCTTGCCACCTCACCAGCTTGAACTGCACTTATGGGATTCGCCACGTCACCAAGTGTTACTGCAGTGCTGGTTTGACTACGACCGGGGTGTACTAGGCCGCTGGTGCTTGCCAGTTCAATAAAAAGCTACCAAAAAAACTGTTAGCGATCGCAGGGATCAGGCCCGACTCTGCGAACGCTGCAGTTATGCGTTTAGTGTTTTGTAAGTGACAGTGATCGATCGATACTGCACTTGGGTGGGCTGGGCTGGGCCGGCGGAGGGGCAAAACGCAGGTGCTAGCAGATATCTGGGCTGATCACGCTAACACTGCGTTTGTGGGAACCCTAAACTGCTGGGGACGCTAGTATAGATCTGATCAGATCAGATATTGATCCGATCAGATACTATACCACTAAGGGAGGTGTACGGTGCGTGCGTGGGTGTTAGCGGTACTGGCGCTAATCTGACGCTGCCTGGGGCTGGTGCTTGTCAGTTCACCAAAATGCTACCAAAAAAACTGTTAGCGATCGCAGGGATCAGGCCTGACTCTGCGAACGCTGCAGTTATGCGGTTAGTGTTTTGTATGTGACAGTGATCGATTGATACTGCACTTGGGTGGGCTGGGCCGGGCGGACGGGAAAAACGCAGGTGCTAGCAGGTATCTGGGCTGATCCCACTAACACTGCGTTTTTGGGAACCCTAAACTGCTGGGGACGCCAGTATAGATCTGATCGGATCAGATATTGATGCGATCAGATACTATACCACTAAGGGAGGTGTACGGTGCGTGCGTGGGTGTTAGCGGTACTGGCGCTAATCTGATGCTGCCTGGGGCTGGTGCTTGCCAGTTCACCAAAACGCTACCAAAAAAACTGTTAGCGATCGCAGGGATCAGGCCTGACTATGCGAACGCTGCAGTTATGCGTTTAGTGTTTTGTAAGTGACAGTGATCGATCGATACTGCACTTGGGTGGGCTGGGCCGGGCGGAGGGGCAAAACGCAGGTGCTAGCGGGTATCTGGGCTGATCCCGCTAACACTGCGTTTTCGGGAACCCTAAACTGCTGGGGATGCCAGTATAGATCTGATCGGATCAGATATTGATCCAATCAGATACTATACCACTAAGGGAGGCGTATGCTGCGTGCGTGGGTGTTAGCGGTACTGGCGCTAATCTGACGCTGCCTGGGGCGACGCATATCACCGCCGGGCGATCAGGGGGCTAAACCTTTATTCGGTAATAAACGGCGGGTGCCCTGACACTATAAAAAATAAACAAACTAACCAGCGTCACCCGTAACGGTTATACGGTGATCAGTGGTGAAAGGGTTAACTAGGGGGCAATCAAGGGGTTAAAACATTTATTAGATAGTATATGGGGGTCCCCAACGCTATAAAACGCTGACGGCGAACCTAAATATTTACGTTCCTAACTAGCGTCACCAGTGACACTAATACAGCGATCAGAAAAATGATCGCTTAGCAACACTGGTGACGGGGGGTGATCAAGGGGTTAAAACTTTATTAGGGGGGTTAGGGGGGTATCCTAGACCTAAAGGGGGCCTAACACTCACTACCCCAACACACTAACTGTCACAAACTGACACTATGCAGTAATCAGAAAAAAAAAAAAAAAAAAACCTGCTTGGTGTCAGTTTGTGACAGGGGGGGGTGATCGGGGGGGGGGATCGGGGGGCGATCGGGGGGGGGGATCGGGGTGTAATGTGTGCCTGGCATGTTCTACTGTGTGTGTTTGTGTTGTGCACTCACAGTTCAGTCTTCTCTCCACGGCCCGGAACGGAAAATACCGAGCCGAGGAGAGATGACATCATTTCCTCTGCCTCTGTGTACAATACAGAGGCAGGGAAATGATCCCATTGGCTGGGAGCGATCGCGAGGGGGGGCCACGAATGGATGGCCTCCCCCTCACCACCGATCGCCGGGGGACATTTGCCGACCGCCGCAGGCACCGGGGGGGGTCCGATCGGACCCCCCACCCGCGGGCAGGCAGGGACGTACAGGTAAGCCCTTTTGCCTGCCCGTGCCGCTCTGTCGACGTACATCGTCGTGCGGCGGTCGGCAAGTGGTTAATAAACATTGTTCCATATATAGTGATATCTATACCTCTATATCTATATCTATATCTCTCTCTATATATATATTTATAGCATATATATAGAGATCTCTAATTATATATATATATATATATATATATATATATATATATATATATAGATCTATATAGATCTATAGATATATAGAGAGAGAGAGAGGGATTTTTAGATATATTTAGATATTGATATATAGATATCGATATATCTATCTCGATATGTCTTTATAAAATTAAATATTTAGGAAAGTAGGAACTCTACCCAAACAGACAATTTGTACACCACTTCACTACAATGTTTGAAGATTACTATGTACTAAAATATCTGTGTGCTAAGTATATTAATTTTTTGGTTCACATAGGGGAAAAAACACTCAGCCAAGAAGAACCCAGTCCCCCCCAACCAAAAGAACATACTTGGGAAATCAGCCCAAGCCCCACTGAGGATGTGGAGGAAGGAGAGGTGGGCGACATGGGCACCCCACCAGGTGAGTGTCTGACACACCAGCTTACGGTAATCTATGCATGGCTGCCTTTTATTTTATGTAACTTTTTTACTCTATTTTAGGTGATCTGGTTGTGCTTGACTCAAGCAACAGTGCCACCCCCGAGGATGTTGATGAAGTATGCAACATGGGCACCCCACCAGGTCAGTGTCTGAGACACCAGCTTATGGTAAGGTAAACTATGTCTGTCTGCATATTTCTAAACACATATTTTTTTAATTCTATTTTAGGTCCAACTGACTATTTCGCAACAGACAGTGCCCAACGACTAATTTCTAAAATAATGGCCTGGAATGGGGAGATTGATCAAATGCGGCCCGGAACGGAAAATACCGAGCCGAGGAGAGATGACATCATTTCCTCTGCCTCTGTGTACAATACAGAGGCAGGGAAATGATCCCATTGGCTGGGAGCGATCGCGAGGGGGGGCCACGAATGGATGGCCTTCCCCTCACCACCGATCGCCGGGGGACATTTGTCGACCGCCGCAGGCACCGGGGGGGGTCCGATCGGACCCCCCACCCGCGGGCAGGCAGGGACGTACAGGTAAGCCCTTTTGCCTGCCCGTGCCGCTCTGTCGACGTACATCGTCGTGCGGCGGTCGGCAAGTGGTTAATAAACATTGTTCCATATATAGTGATATCTATACCTCTATATCTATATCTATATCTCTCTCTATATATATATTTATAGCATATATATAGAGATCTCTAATTATATATATATATATATATATATATATATATATATATATATATATATATAGATCTATATAGATCTATAGATATATAGAGAGAGAGAGGGATTTTTAGATATATTTAGATATTGATATATAGATATCGATATATCTATCTCGATTAAGTCTTTATAAAATTAAATATTTAGGAAAGTAGGAACTCTACCCAAACAGACAATTTGTACACCACTTCACTACAATGTTTGAAGATTACTATGTACTAAAATATCTGTGTGCTAAGTATATTAATTTTTTGGTTCACATAGGGGAAAAAACACTCAGCCAAGAAGAACCCAGTCCCCCCCAACCAAAAGAACATACTTGGGAAATCAGCCCAAGCCCCACTGAGGATGTGGAGGAAGGAGAGGTGGGCGACATGGGCACCCCACCAGGTGAGTGTCTGACACACCAGCTTACGGTAATCTATGCATGGCTGCCTTTTATTTTATGTAACTTTTTTACTCTATTTTAGGTGATCTGGTTGTGCTTGACTCAAGCAACAGTGCCACCCCCGAGGATGTTGATGAAGTATGCAACATGGGCACCCCACCAGGTCAGTGTCTGAGACACCAGCTTATGGTAAGGTAAACTATGTCTGTCTGCATATTTCTAAACACATATTTTTTTAATTCTATTTTAGGTCCAACTGACTATTTCGCAACAGACAGTGCCCAACGACTAATTTCTAAAATAATGGCCTGGAATGGGGAGATTGATCAAATGCGGCACCGGCTGGATCGTATGCAGCAGGAAATGAAGGACATGATTGATGTTTTGGGTCGAATCTAAATGCCCTTTTTCAACCCCAAAAACATCGATCATGTCCTTCATTTCCTGGTTTGCTGACGCCATTCTGGGCCTTCTCGTTTGTGGAAATTATATGCCTGTTTAACAACCTAAAAAAACAAAAATTACAAAAAAATGGAGGCCTGTTTAGAAAAAAAAAATCCTGTTTTTAAAAAAAAAAAAAAAAAAAAAAAAAAACAAAACAAAACAAAAAGGCCTGTTTTTAAAAAAAAGGCATGTTTTAAAAAAAAAAAAAAAAAAAAAAAAGGCCTGTTTGTTAAAATCCAATATATATATATATATATATATATATATATATATATATATATATATATATATATATATATATATATATATATATATATATATATATTTTAAATTTAAAAAAATATAACTAATTATATTTTTCCAAATTTGTCAATATATTGATATATTTTTGACTCTGAACATTTTATACTAATGCTTAAGTGAATGTTTACAGAATAATAAAACATCTGTTTAGTAATTAACTAAATGTGTGGTTTGTTATTTCAATGCTCAGTATCAGTTTGTTTAGATTTAAAATAGTTGTTTACAGTGACAATGGAGCTTATTTAGTCAAGGAAAATACACTTGGCACTACAAGTGCTCTACCATAACCTAGGAGAAAGCCCAAAAGAAAGGCAAGCAATAAATATAATTCAAAATTTCATCAAGATTTTTTTATTTTGATAATATAGATATCCGGGCCCATTGTAATGGCCCCCCTACCCATAAAATAATTTACATATTGCTGTCGAACTTGACGGGCACTTTGGGGGGCCAAGCCAGTACGGACAGTATCCAGGTCCATAAGATTGTCACTGATAAGTCCGGCCTCAGGCCCAACTGACACAATATAATTTTGTGAATGTTTGTGCAAAAAGTTGTGCAGGATGCAGCACGATAAAATGATAAAATTAAGTTTGTATTCCGCCAAATTAATGGAGGTTTGAAACAGGCGGAACCGGCTGGCCAGAATCCCAAACGCATTCTCAACCACTCTTCTAGCTCTGGCCAGCCGGAAATTAAAAACCCTCCTCTCCGGGGTGAGGGTTCTTTGGGGGAATGGCCTCATGAGGTGCTTGCTCAGAGCGAAGGCTTCTTCTGCTATGAAGACAAAGGGGAGTCCTTCCACGTTATCCGCATCAGGTGGCAATCCCAGGCCACCACTCTGGAGACGCTGGCAGAACTCCGTCTGGGCAAATACACCTCCATCCGACATCCGGCCATTCTTCCCCATGTCCACTTATAGAAATTCATAGTGTGCCAACACCACCGCCATTAAAACAATACTATGGAACCCCTTATAATTAAAATAGTATGACCCCGCTTGGGGTGGTGGCACGATGTGGACATGTTTCCCATCTATAGCCCCTCCACAATTGGGAAAGTCCCAACGGGTGGCAAAATGGGATGCCACAGTCTGCCATTCCTGTGGAGTTGAAGGAAACTGGGGAATCAAACAAGAAAACAAAAATCAGTAATTTAAAAAAGAACATTGCAAGAACATTATACACTTAAAACATTATTGCCCAGCATCAGTATAACAATAAATAATTGAAATCTTCTTGAATAAATAATATGGAAAGGCACACTTATCAGATTGCTCACCCCCTCTGATGGCACATTGTTACATTTTAGGGGGTGGTGAAATTAGAAATTAATTAAAAGTTTAAGGACACGCAGGGTTTTATTGACTAAAGGCTACAAGACTGTGCAGTTGTCGCACTCTGCAAGTGCAGTTGCTCCACAGCTTAGTACATGAGGTAAGGTAAAAAGGCTTTCATGTTGCAAGGAGTACCCAATCACATGCAAGGGCAATTCATCCAAACACTTTGTGGCTTGCACATGATTGGATGATGGAAATCAGCAGAGCTTCTGCTAATTTACTAAAGCACTGGAGCAAATAAACTTGCAGAGTGCAAATGCATTTTGCAAAGTGCAACATATATTTGCTTGGTAAAAATCAACACCACAGAACATTATAGCAAATTATTAGGGGGGCTTTGGAAATAAAGTTAAGTACATGCACAGTATTTGGATTGAGTTTAGGTGGGGGGAGGGGTTTGGACATCAAGTTAATTACATGCACACTATTTGGATTGAGTTTAGGTGGGGGGAGGGGTTTGGACATCAAGTTAATTACATGCACACTATTTGGATGGAGTTTGGGGGGGAGGGGTTTGGACATCAAGTTAATTACATGCACATTATTTGGATTGAGTTTAGGTGGGGGGAGGGGTTTGGACATCAAGTTAATTACATGCACACTATTTGGATGGAGTTGGGGGGGGGGTTTGGACATCAAGTTATTTACATGCACACTATTTGGATGGAGTTTGGGGGGGGTTGGAAATCTAGTTTATGACATGCACACTATTTGGATGGAGTTTAGGGGAAACAAAATACAATGCAGCTGACTAAATACATTCAAACTGAGTAGACTAGGTGGATATGTGCCCAGCATTGTATGCTGGGGAGGTTAGTGAAGGCAAATAGACATGCATGACAAAAAAGAACAGGAAAAAATTCCAGCATGCGTGAGGAGAAAAAGGGGACATTCACACTATATTGCAATGATGGTAAGTAGTGTTTGAGTTAAGAAATACATTACATTATCAAAGATTAAAGAAAATAACATGTGATGCTAATAAAAGAAAAAAATCTTACCTTAATATAGTCCTTCTGCAGGACCTGGATGATGGCAGAACAGGTCTCTGGGATAATGATCCCCAGAGCCTGGGGGGAGATGCCTGTCGAGAACTTGAGGTCCTGCAGGCTTCTCCCTGTCGCCAAGTACCGCAACGTGGCAACTAGCCTCTGCTCCGCACTGATGGCTTGCCTCATGCAGGTATCCTGCCTGCTGATATAGGGGGTCAGCAAAGCCAACAAACGGTCAAAAACGGGGTCCGTCATCCGGAGACAGTTCCTGAAATCCTCAGGATTATTCTCACGGATCTCACGAAGCAATGGCATGTGACAGAACTGGTCACGCTGAAGCAACCAATTCTTGGTCCATGAACTCCTCCTCGCCCTGTTCATGGACTGGTCTTGGGCTGAAGAATGAACTACAGCACCAAGCACATACAATGCATGAGCTCGAAGACGAGTACGTACAGGTAAAATGGCTTCAAAAAGGTCGGCTGGTCAGAACGCACTTAACAGAACACACTGAAGAACAGCAAGGCCTGTGAAGAGCGACCTGAAAATCAGGAACGAGCGGACAATAAAACAAAGATTTCTCAATGACCAAACGCATTGAAAAGCAGATACAAACCTCACAAGCACAGACTGAACAACAGTTAAAACGAACTGAAAAATACGAGTCTCACAAGCGCGAATCGTCTCTCACCAAACTTCTACTAACACGAGATAAACACGAGATTAGCAGAAGGAGCCCAAAGGGTGTCGTACGGGCTATTGAACTTCAGTTTTATAGTCTCGTCGGACTTGGTGTACTAGGCTGTCGAACTTGTGTGATCGTGTGTAGGCAAGTCCGTTCGTTAGAAAGTCTGCCACAAGTCCGCCGCAAGTCCGCCAAAAGTCCGCCAAAAGTCTGTTGGACAGGCTGTCGGACTTTTGTAGATGAAAAGTCAGACCGTGGGTACGCCCCATTAGTGTAGTGAGACCTCTGCACAGTGTTCATCTGAAGCTACAAGTTAGTGCAGTGCGTCCTGCTCACAGTGTTCAGCTAGATCCGTTCCTGTTATCTTCTTACTGACAGGCAGGCTTGTCTTGTTACAGTATTTACAGCTACCTGAAGAAAATTGCTGGTGTTCTTTTGATCCTATTAGTACCACAGTCAGGCAGCTAGACTATTTACAGTTAGTGCAGTGCGTCCTGCTCACAGTGTTCAGCTAAAACTACAAGTTAGTGGGGTGCGTCCTGCTCACAGTGTTCAGCTAAACCTACAAGTTAGTGGGGTATGTCCTGCTCACAGTGTTCAGCTAGATCCATTCCTGTTATCTTCTTACTGACAGACAGGCTTGTCTTGTTACAGTATTTACAGCTACCTGAAGAAAATTGCTGGTGTTCTTTTGATCCTATTAGTACCACAGTCAGGCAGCTAGACTATTTACAGTTAGTGCAGTGCGTCCTGCTCACAGTGTTCAGCTAAACTTACAAGTTAGTGTGGTGCTTCCACCTCACAGTGTTCAGCTAAACTTACAAGTTAGTGCGGTGCGTCCTGCTCACAGTGTTCAGCTAAAACTACAAGTTAGTGCTGTGCGTCCTGCTCACAGTGTTCAGCTAAACCTACAAGTTGGTGTAGTGAGACCTCTGCACAGTGTTCATCTAAAGCTACAAGTTAGTGCAGTGCGTCCTGCTCACAGTGTTCAGCTAAAACTACAAGTTAGTGCTGTGCGTCCTGCTCACAGTGTTCAGCTAAAACTACAAGTTAGTGTGGTGCGTCCACCTCACAGTGTTCAGCTAAACCTACAAGTTATTTTTTTGCGAGCTCTGCACAGTGTTCACCTAAAGCTACCTGTAGAAGGTTGGTGGGTTTTTCCTGATCCTATCACTACCGCAGGCAGTTAAAAAAAGCTACAAGTTAGTTTTTTGCGAGCTCTGCACAGTGTTCAGCTAAAGCTATATATATATATATATATATATATATATATATATATATATCCCAGCTTAGTGCAGCTACAGGCCATTAGTATGTCTGGAAGGCCAAGAAGGAGAGGCAGGCAGTCACAAGCCAATAAGAGAGGGCAAGCAGGCTCTGTGTCTAGTGCTGGTCGTGGAGACGGTGCATCCTCATCAGCACGTGTCCGTGGGACATGCTTGGCCTTTTTTTCGGCAGCTGGCCGTGTTGAGCCGAAACATGCGGAAGACTTGGTCGAGTGGATGACCAAGCCGTCCTCATCCTCCTCATCCTCTCTCACCCATGCCCAGAGTACTTTGTCTGGCAAAGCAGCGGCCTCTTCCCTCGGCTCAATGTCATCAGTGACTCCTTCCCTAGCCCCACCATGTCCTCCTGAGGCGTCCCTCGAACTGTTTGACCACAGTGTTGGGTACATGCTCCAGGAGGATGCCCAGCGTTTGGAAGGCTCTGATGATGATACTGAGCTCGATGAAGGCAGTAACATGAGCACGGACAGAGGGGGTGCCCAAGAAGGACAGCAATCTGGCAGTCATGCTCCCCCTGCTGCAGCATACTGCCAGGTTTGCTCCAGTGATGAGGAGGGAGGGGATGATGAGGTCACTGACTCAACGTGGGTGCCTGATAGGAGAGAGAAAGAGGAGGAGGAGGAGGGGGCACATCACCAACAAGGCAGGATGCCCTCCAGGGGCCAGACTAAGGGCAGCACATTGACTGCATCACACCCCAAAGCTCCACATGTGTAGGGCGCTGCAGTCTCTGCGCGTTATTCAAAAAGTTCTTTGGTGTGGGCCTTTTTTGAGATGAGTGCATCAGATCGCACTGCTGCTATTTGCAACATATGTCTCACGCGTATCACGCATGGCCAAAACATCTCCCGCTTGGGTACCACATGCTTGACCAGACATATGTTGACCTGCCATGCAGTTCGTTGGCAAGCGTATCTAAAAGACCCACACCAAAGAACAAAGAGGACCTCTCCTTGCTCCTCATCAGCTGAGATCTCCAACCCCACTATACCTTCAGTCCTCTATGAGACCTGCACTGAGAGGAATGAAGGTGTAGAATTAGGTGTGTCACAGCCAAGTACTTGTGGGCAATCTGCTTTTGGTACACCGAAGTCAGATTGTACCAGGAAAATTTCCCTGCCCCAGCTGCTGCACCGCCGAAAGAAGTTTGCTCCCAGCCATCCAAATTGCTAGCACTTCAACTGCTACCTTTTCAGTTGGTAGACTCTGCCCCCTTCCGTGAGTTTGTGGAATGTGCGGTTCCTCAGTGGCAGGTACCCAAACGCCACTTTTTCTCATGAAAGGCGATTCCGGCTCTCTACCGGCATGTGGAAGGCGATGTCCATGCCTCGCTGGACAGGGCGGTCAGCGGGAAGGTGCATATTACCGCTGACTCATGGTCCAGCAGGCATGGACAGGGACGTTACCTAAGTTTCATGGCGCATTGGGTGACTCTGCTGGCAGCTGGGAAGGATGCAGGACAAGGTGCAGTAGTGTTGGAGGTTGTTCCGCCACCACGCCTCCAAAATGCTAATGATTGTGACACACCTCTCTCCTCCACCCCCTCCTCTTCTTCTTCCTCCATGGTCTCTTCCAGTGCTTTGTCCTCGGAACCAGCGGTGCTCCGTAGCCGTTCAAGGGGCTACGCAAGTACGCAGGCCAAAAGATGCCATGCGGTGCTTGAGCTGGTGTGCTTGGGGGACAGGAGTCACACTGGGGCAGAGGTTCTGTCAGCTCTGCAGGGGCAGGTTCAGAGGTGGTTGACGCCACGCCAACTTAAGGCAGGAATGGTGATTTGCGACAATGGCACCAACCTCCTTTCTGCCCTCCGACAGGGACAAATGACCCATGTGCCCTGTTTGGCTCACTTCCTTAACTTGGTGGTGCAGCGGTTCTTGGGCAGGTACCCGGGCTTACAGGATGTCCTGAGGCAGGCCAGGAAAGTCTGTGTGCATTTCTGCCGGTCATATAATGCCAGTGCTCGGCTGACGGACCTCCAAAAGGAGTTTAACCTGCCCAAGAACCGCCTAATCTGTGACATGCCCACCAGGTGGAACTCAACGTTGGCCATGCTGCAGCGGCTGCACACGCAGCAGAGGGCTATCAATGAGTACCTGTCGACTATGGCTCCAGGACAGGGTCAGGGGAGCTTGGTTTTTTTTTCCCCACGCCAGTGGGCCATGATCAGGGATGCATGCACTGTCCTGTCACCATTTGAGGAGGCCACGAGGATGGTGAGCAGTGACAGTGCATGCATCAGTGACACTGTCCCCCTTGTCCACCTGTTGGAGCACACACTGCGTGGAATAATGGACAGGGCACTTGAGGCAGAACAGAGGCAGGAAGAGGAGGACTTCCTTAGCTCTCAAGGCCCCCTTTATCCAGACAGTGTTCTGACTGATGCGTTCAGACAATTTTTTGGTCTGCAGCCCCAAGGTATGATCGGTTCCAGCAACCATCACTAGCGTCTGTTTTACATGGTGCAGGAATACCTGGGGGCAGGATCTGACTTGGACAACTTTCCCACCGAAAATCCTCTGGGTTACTGGGTCTTGAGGATGGATCACTGGCCAGAGCTTGCACGGTATGCAATTGAGCTACCGGCCTGTCCTGCATCCAGCGTTCTTTCGGAACGCACATTCAGTGCTGCTGGAGGCTTTGTAACCGATCACAGGGTGCGTCTGTCCACCGACTCAGTCGATTGACTGACCTTCATAAAAATGAATCAGTCTTGGATCACCACCAGCTACCAAGCACCTGATGCTGATGTAACCGAATATTTTTTTTTGAAATCTCAGATCCTATCAAAGACTGCCTATACTGATGCTGAGTGACTATCCCTGAGAAATTATCCTCTTCCTCCTCAATCATCACGCTGATAGCTTGCAAGAATTTTTGGTTCTGGGCGCCACCACCAGTGCCTAAGGCACAATTTTTCAGCCCCTGTTTAACAGGGGCGTGTAATTACAATTTTTGATACAATACTTTGCAGCAGGGCTCGTTTCTGCGTTACAACTAGAGTATCTGTGAGGGGTTGCAGTGTTGTGGCACCAGCACCAGTGCCTAAGGCCCAATTTTTCAGCCCTTGTTTAACAGGGGTGTGTAATTACAATTTTTGATGCAATACTTTGCAGCAGGGCTCATTTCAGCATTCCAACTAGAGTATCTGTGAGGGGTTGCAGTGTTGTGGCACCAGCACCAGTGCCTAAGGCCCAATTTTTCAGCCCCTGTTTAACAGGGGCGTGTAATTACAATTTTTGATGCAATACTTTGCAGCAGGGCTCGTTCCTGCGTTCCAACTAGAGTGTCTGTGAGGGGTTGCAGTGTTGTGGCACCAGCACCAGTGCCTAAGGCCCAATTTTTCAGCCCTTGTTTAACAGGGGCGTGTAATTACAATTTTTGATGCAATACTTTGCAGCAGCACTCATTTCAGCATTCCAACTAGAGTATCTGTGAGGGGTTGCAGTGTTGTGGCACCAGCACCAGTGCCTAAGGCCCAATTTTTCAGCCCCTGTTTAACAGGGTCGTGTAATTACAATTTTTGATGCAATACTTTGCAGCAGGGCTCGTTCCTGCGTTCCAACTAGAGTGTCTGTGAGGGGTTGCAGTGTTGTGGCACCAGCACCAGTGCCTAAGGCCTAATTTTTCAGCCCCTCTTCAACAGGGGCATGTAATTACAATTCTTGATCTAATATTTCACAGCAGGGCCAATTTCTGCACCCACCAAGAGCGAGTGAGGACTTACAGTTTTGTGGCACCAGCACCACCACCACCAAAGGCCCAATTTTTCTGCCCCTGTTCAACAGGGGCATGTAATTACAATTCTTGATCTAATATTTCACAGCAGGGCCCTGTGAGGGCTTACAGTGTTGTGGCCACAACAACACCTAAGGCCCAAATTTCTGCTGAGTATATAGGGCAGGCCCCTACTTTCAAACATCTAACTTACAAACGACTCCTACTTGCAAACGGAAGGAGACAACAGGAAGTGAGATGAAATCTACCCCTAGGAAGCGAAATTCTCTCCTGTAAGAGTTAATATGGGAAAAATATTTCTCCTTTCCACTGATGCTTTCCAATCCTTGTTCCACAAAAAAGCCCAAATTTTCAAAAAACATTTGTCATTGGGACAAAAAGTGAGGTGAAATCTTCTGAAGAGGAGGAAAGACAGCAAAACAAATGTCACAGGGGTGATAACTCTTCCCTATGTTTTCCAAAAAGCTTAAAAAAGATTTTTTGGCTGGAGCTAAACACGTTAAAAATGTACCCATTCAAAATTACAAACAGATTCTACTTAACAACAAACCTACAGTCCCTGTCTTGTTTGCACGGCCTGTATACTGCTGTTCAGAGTATATAGGGCCTGGTGGCCCCACACCTTTCCTTATTTTAATTTGGGTGCGGGGTTCCCCTTAATATCCATACAAGACCCAAAGGGCCTGGTAATGGACTGGGGGGTACCCATGCCATTTGTCTCACTGATTTTCATCCATATTGCCGGGACCCGACATTACATTAAACCCGCAAGCAGTTTTAAATGAGATTTTTTCCTTTAAAAATGACATTTGGTGCAGGGACTGTTCTAAACACTGGGAACACGCGCCACTTTACAGGCATACTATAGACACCCCCCAGGTATGATATTTAAAGAAATATTTCACTTTTTTTTTTTTTTACTTTAAGCATCATTAAAATCACTGCTCCCGAAAAAACGTCCGTTTTTAAAAGTTTTTTTTGCATTGATACATGTACCCTGGGGTAGGACCCGGGTCCCCAAACCCTTTTTAGGACAATACCATGCAAATTAGCCTTTAAAATGAGCACTTTTGATTTTGAACGTTCGAGTCCCATAGACGTCAATGGGGTTCTAACGTTCGTGCGAATTTTCGGTCCGTTCGCAGGTTCTGGTGCGAACCGAACCGGGGGGTGTTCGGCTCATCCCTATTGGACACCTTTCCCACTGAAAATCCTCTGGGTTACTGGGTCTTGAGGATGGATCACTGGCCAGAGCTTGCACAGTATGCAATTGAGCTACTGGCCTGTCTTTCATCCAGCGTTCTTTCGTAACGCACATTCAGTGATGCTGGAGGCTTTGTAACTGATCACAGGGTGCGCCTGTCCACCGAATCGGTCGATCGGCTGACCTTCATAAAAATGAATCAGTCTTGGATCACCAGCTACCAAGCACCTGATGCTGAAGTAAATGATTTTTTTTTTAATGTGAGATCCCTTCAAGACTGCCTATGCTGATGCTAAATGACTATCCTGTTATGCTGAGTCACAATCCTCTTCTTCCTCAATTTTCATGCTGATAGCTTGTAAGAACAATGAGAGCAAAGTTTATTTATAGGACTAAGAACAAGGGGTAACAATAGAGGCTTGGTGGCTATTCAATTCAGCCAATCAAGCCCAGGCATTCCTTCAAACAGTAGGCGTTATACAAATCTCAACCAATGGAACAACGACTAGGGGAGTGTCTGGGCATGTCTGTGCAGGCCAGTGTGTACAACTTCCCGCCCTTTGTAACCCACATGTAGTGATATTGGCGCATCAGAAATCGTAAATGCTGTCCGGACCAAACGCGCGCACATTCCCGCTTCTACCATTGGTGTGAATCCATATTCTGCATAGCCAGATTATACTACCATTCCTGTGTAAGGGAGACTATCTGCAGGGACACGCTCATGGTCCCTCCATGTGCTGATCAGACACATAGAAAGACATGAGCGCGCATCCCTCCACAAAGGCAGATATCAAACCGATAATGTCTTTGCAGAGTGAACATATCCCCCCCAAATGAAAAAGTCTACACATAATGCAGGGGCCCTCACTGGTGGACATATCTTCACAAGGTAAACATCTCTCTATATCCACAGGAAGCTTTTAACTACCAATGGTCCTTCACCGGTTCGCTCTGGTTTGCTCTTAAGAGTGAGTCGCAAGTAGAACTAACTCTGGGAGACACAGTGACAATACATACTGAATACATCTTAATAACATTTTTACAACACTCTTCCTCCCGCTACTCTTCCTCGAGTGCCCTGTCCATAATGCCATGCAGAGTCTCCTCCAGCAGGAACACAACAGGGATTGTGTCCCTGATGCATGCATTGTCACGGCTCAACATCCTTGTGGCCTCCTCAAATGGTGACAGTACAGTGCATGCATCTTTTATGAACAGCCATTGGCGTGGGGAAAAAAAAGTCGGCCTGAGCCTGTCATTGTTCCATACTTACACAGGTACTCATTGACGGCCCTCTGCTGCATGTGCAGCCGCTGCAGCATTCTCAAAGTTGAGTTCCACCTGGTGGGCATGTCACAAATCAGGTGTTTTACAGGCAGGTGGAATTCCCGCTGAATTTCAGCCAACTAAGCACTGGCTGTGTATGACCGTCTGAAATGGCTACAGACTCTTCTGGCCTGCTTTAGCAGATCTTCCAACCCTGGGTACCTATTTAGGAAATGCTGCACCACCAAATTGAGGACATGTGTCAGGCATGGCACATGTGTCAACTTCCTCTGTCTAAGGGCAGACAGGAGGCTTGTGCCATTATCGCACACCACCATTCCTGGCTCCAGCTGGCGTGGCAAGAACCACCTCTGGGCCTATTCCTGTAGAGCTGCAAGAATCGCTGCTCCAGTGTAATTCCTGTCCCCTAGACCAGTGTTTCTCAACTCCAGTCCTCAAGGCGCCCCAACAGGTCATGTTTTCAGGCTACCTATTAATTTGCACAGGTGATTTGATCAGTTTCACTGCCTTAGTGTCACCACTGTCACTGATAGTACTCACCGAGGCCGAGATGCCGAGAGCGGTTTCGCCTTTGCGACTAAGCGCAGCTCGTCCCCTGGAGTTGGTACAGGGAGGGAACGGCACGAAGAGGCACAGGCTCCCCAATGGACTGCGGATGACTTTGGCAGAGAAGAGCCGCTGTGCAGGTACTGGTAGGCAAGGTGCAGATGGGGACCACAGGCGTGAAGTCCAGAACCAGGCTGGGGATCAAACACCGGGATGGTGCTATGGCACTGCAGGATCTGCAAGGTAGGATGACAAGATAAGGAGAGTCCAGGTACAAGCAATAAGGTCAGGCTAGGAGACAGGAGATAGTCCAGGTAACAGGCCGAGGGTCAAACACAGGAGATTTGGTCGGAATCCGATAAACAGGCCGAGGTCAGGTCCAGGAGAGAGGCAAAGAGAAGTCCAAAGGCAAATCTGGGTCACAACGGGTAGTCAAGCAGAGATACAGGATACAGGTTCAGGTAACACAGGAAACTGAGACAAATCAGCAACTTGTGTGATTCTCTGAGCGCCTTTTATAGGCTGCCCAGGGAATCACGTTGGGTGTGCACCAATGCGCGTGCGCGAGCGCCGTAGCGCCGAGCCGCGAAAACGCATGCGCGTGAGAAATGACCGGACCGGAACGAGGGCTTCTTCTGACACTTAGTAATTACCACAGCTGTTTCATCTGAGGGAAATCCTGAAAACATAACCTGTTGGGGAGCCTTGAGGACTGGAGTAGAGAAACACTGCCCTAGACACACCAGCTAAAGCACTGCATGGCACCTTTTAGCCTGACTCATTGAATAGCCCTTTGAATGCTTAGGGGGTATTTGAGGTTCATAGGACAATTCAGCAGAGGAGGGCATGGAGGAGGAGGAGGAGCGGGTAGAGCTGACAAATCTCGCATCATCACCAGCTGTATGGAAATGTGAGGGCACAACAAGCTGCAGCACTGAGCCTTGTCCTGCATCCTTCTAAGTTGCAAGCAGAGTTACCCAGTGTGCTGTGAATGAAATATATCGTCCCTGCCCATGCTTGCTGGACCATGTGTCAGCAGTAACGTGGACTTTGCGGCTGACTGCCTTGCCCAACAATGCCACAACATTGCCTTCAATGTGATGATAAAGAGTTGGAATGGCCTTACGTGAAAAGAAATAGTGACTTGGAACCTGCCATTGTGGTACAGCACATTATGCAAATTTACGGAAGGGGGAAGAATCCACCAGGCGGAAAGGCAGAAGTTGTAGAGCCAGCAGGTTTGACAAGCTTGCATTTAGATGCTGGGCATGTGAGTGGCAGGGACTGTATTTTTGTTCCACTGCAGAAGATGGGGCAGAGAAATTTACCAGCTATAGTCTACAGCTGGTGGTGTGCTGCTGTTAGATGTGCTGCAAGGATCTGGGACACCCTGCACTATACCATCATCCTTGTCAGTGGAGGCTGCTGAGAGGTCATGAGGTATAGCAGGGACAGACTGATGTGAGTAAGGAGGAAGGACAGATTTGTGCCCCTTTTGTGTGGCTTTTAGGTGCTCTTGCCAATGGGCTGAGCAATGGGAGGTTAAATGCCATGTCAAGCATGTGGTACCCAAATGGCTGGTGTTTTTGCCATGCTTGATGTGCTTGAGACAAAGTTTGCAAATAGCAACAGTGCGATCTGCTACATATGTGCTAAAAACACCCAGACAGCTGAGCTGTGAGAAGTAGGCTGGGAGATAGCAGCTCCACAATGTGATGGAATAGGGTGGCTGCTCTCTACTCTTAAATGATGGCTGCCTCGTTGGGTTTGTGCCTCACCCTGACTTTCCTCCTCTGATCTATCTGGCACCCAAGTAACGTCAGTGACCTCATCATCATCATCTCCTCCATCCTCATTATCACTGGAGACAACTTGGCAATACGCTGTGGCTGGGGGAACATGAAAGCCAATATGTGTACCAGTCTTCTAACCTCCCTGTAGGCTCGTGTTCCTGCCTTCCTCAACCTCAGAACCAACATCTGAATCAAGTAATGTGTGTGCATCATCAAGGAGCAAGTGGCTGACGCTGTGTTCAAATAACTCTGCTGACTCCTCCATGCCTGATGCTGGGGCTATGGCAGGAATAGCTGTAGACAAAGAGGCAGGTTTAGCCACTCTGGCAGCCTCAGGGGACTGCGCACTAGTCTCTGCTTGGGTGACGGAGGATGTGGACGGTTTAGTAAGCCAGTCCACCACCTCCTCTGCATGCTGTGGCTGTATAGCATGGTCAATATCACTAAACAGATGGAATGATGCCCTGCCTGAGGACTGACCACGTCCACCTTTGCCTGTGAACACATACGCTGCTGGTCCCCTTACAGTGCCATGGGAATGTTTGCCTCTCCTTGTTGTCCTCCCAGACATGATGGGGGGTGGGGGTGCTTATTAACAAAATGTAATAAAAGATGTGTAAATGTGTACGTGGATGTACTTTAATCAATAGAAAGTGGTGTAGTAACGCATATAAAAATATGGTGTTAAACTTGCAGTAACGCAATGAAATATACAACGTTAAACTTGCAGTAACGCAAAGAACTATATGGCATTAAACGTGCAGTAACAAACAGAACTATATGGCGTTAAATTTACAGTAACGCACAAAACTATATGGTGTTAAACTTGCAATAACGCAATGAAATATATGGTGTTAAACTTGCAGTAACACATGAAATATATGGCGTTAAACTTGCAGTAACGCAATGAAATATACAGTGTTAAACTTGCAGTAACGCACAGAACTATACAGCGTTAAATTTACAGTAACGCACAATAATATATGATGTTAAACTTGCAGTAACGCACAGAACTATATGGCATTAAACTTGCAGTAACGCAATAAAATATATGGCGTTAAACTTGAAGGAATGCACAGAACTATACGGCATTAAACATGCAGTAACGCACAGAAATATATGGCGTTAAACTTGCAGTAACACTCAGAACTATATGGCGTTAAAATTGCAGTAACGCAATGAAATATACTGCGTTAAACTTGCAGTAACGCACAGAACTATATGGCGTTAAACTTGCAGTAACACAATGAAATATACGGCAGCAAACTTGCAGTAATGCACAGAACTATATGGCGTTAAACTTGCAGTAATGCAATGAAATATTTGGCGTTAAACTTGCAGTAACGCAATGAAATATATGCTGTTAAACTTGCAGTAACGTAATGAAATATACAACGTTAAACTTTCAGTAACGCACAGAACTATAATGTGTTAAACCTGCAGTAACGCAGTGAAATTATACAGTGTTAAACTTGCAGTAACGCATAGAACTATATGGCGTTAAACTTGCAGTAACGCAATGAAATAAAGGTGTTAAACGGTCACTACACTCACACTCACTGAACTGTCCCTAGATTCACACTAATGTAAAGATGAATGGTGGTGGTCACTGGTTACTACCGTGTTTCCCTGAAAATAAGACCAGGTCTTATATTAATTTTGGCTACAAAAAACACACTAGGGCAGTGGTTCTCAACTCCAGTCCTCGGGACCCACCAACAGGCCAGGTTTGCAAGATAGCTGAAATACATCACAGGTGATATTTCTTGCTGCTCAGTGATTGCAGTATTCTAGTCTGCAACTCCCCAATGTAATACTTAAAATCTGGCCTGTTGGTGGGTCCCGAGGACTGGAGTTGAGAACCACTGCACTAGGGCCTATTTTCAGGGGGTGTCTTATTTATTTACAGTATGTACAATAATCTACATTTATTAAAATACAGTCATGTCATCTTCTTCTGGAAAAAAAAAAAAATCACGATCCTTTAAAGCATGACAGACAGTGCTTGTGCTGTGTCATTTATCGCTCTCTATGTTCTAAAAAACCTGGAATAAAGCAATAAAACCGAAAATTGTATCAAATACTTACCGTAATTTTCTTTTCCTGACGCCAAACCATGGCAGCTTACTAGTGATAGAGCTCCGCCTCTTGCTAACTCCCTCAGGACCAGTGAATAGCATAAATGAAGGCATGGTTAGCCGCCACCCCATTCTTTGTAACAAGCCACACTGGAACGCACATGGGTGGGCTCATATGCTGCCATGGTTTGGCATCAGGAAAGGAAAATTACGGTAAGTATTTGATACAATTTTCTGTTTTCCTGATGCCAACATGACAGAATACTAGTGATAAATAACTAGCTGATAGGGTGGGATCTATTTTTCAAACCAATCTTCTAATTAGGATGAGACAGAGGACTGAATAGTCCTTCCTACAAAGTCCCCTGATGACAAGGCCCCCGCATCTATTACGTCAAGTTTGAGTAGGAGCGTTGGACCAACCATGATACCCCTGTACAGATGGGCACCATAAATTCTCTTGAATGTGTTGCCTATGAGGCTTTAACCGCTCTGGTAGAGTGCTCCGCTGCCACTGACGGAGGCTTGCAACCTATAGTCTTATATACAAAACCCAAGCCTGCTAGGATCCAGGCAGTAACCTCTTTCCCTTGATGAGTCCCAGCTGGAATGACAAAAGGTTTATTTAGATAACCTGAAAGGGACAAATGTGGAGAGATACTCCTTTAAAGTTCTGAAAATGAACAGTACGTGTGACTTTCCTGTGTGATGTTCTGGAAAGTTAGGCAATGTCCAGCTGTCTGCTAAATAGCAGTCTGTTGCTACATTTGATGCAGGATGATCTACAACAACTCTACTCTTTCTGGAAAGAAAGGAATATATATATATATATATATATATATATATATATATATATATATATATATATATATATATATATATATATATATATATATCACAGTATATAGTATAGTATATATATATATATATATATATATATATATATATATATTTTACTTTGAATCTCCAAGAGCTTGAATCTCTGATAACCTTCTGCTTGAAGTTCTTGCACTTGATACTGCCTTGTAAGTGATGGCCTGAATGGAACACTGCTCTGTTGGAACAAACAATAAAACTGATATGAGATCCAGCAACTGCAATAGATCTTTCTTCCTTGGTGACCGACTCTTCATGACTGTCCTCAAAAGTTGTGCAAACTTCAGGATTCTTGGCCTATTCAAATGTGTTATTGCCAATATAGCCCACACTTGTGAGCTATGTGAGGATAGGCTAAGGTATGGAAGAAGTATAGAACAGCTGACACTGGCAGGGCAGTAGGATCAATGTCTTGCCCTACCAAGAAAACTTGTTCCAGAATTAGACCTAGATGTTGTAAGTAGAATGTCTTCTCGCACACAACAAAGTAGAGATCACTCTGGAGTGAAACTGGAGCAACCGGAGTTGCCCATCCTCGCCCTTTAGTGTCCCTGCTTGCAGCCCCAGTCTGCGTATGTTATAGAGGGGAAATGTCTTCTATATCCTGAAATGAATGGCCAGGGAAAACCGAGGGCCTCCTGGTCAATATGGAGGACTGGCTATGACAACTATGTTCTACCTTGACAGCCTCAAGGGGAATCTCTTTTACGGTAAATGTTGGGGAAAAATATATAGGTTAGATTGTAGTCCCAGGGAGAGGACAGAGTATCTGCCCCTTGCGCCTTGGAATACAGACAAAATCAGACAAAAGTTTGTGATTACTGTGGGAAACGAGGAGGTCTGACTGTGGTAGGCCCCACCTGTGGACCAGCTCAGAGAAGACCTGGGTCGTAGACCCACTCGTTGTGCTCTGGGAAGCTTGTACTTGTTCAAAAGAAACTGCTGGGAGGTAAACTGCTTCCGAAATTTTGCTGGTGATCTTCCGCCCCAGGCATTAAGGGTTTCACCTCTTTCATTAGCATATTTCTGTGAGTTTCATCCTGGAGCTGAATATAGGTGACTGCTGCCCTGTTCCTAAACTGCAAGTAGATTGGTCCTCCCTGACCATGTGTAGTAAGGCCAAAGTGCTAAAAGAGCTGTTTGAACCCCCAGCGCATTCAAGGTTATTCTCCTTGGCTGGGAATCTCTGCTTGCCTTGACCGAAAGTCCTTTGCAGTGCATGTTCCCAGCTGTCTTGTAGACATGATTCGTAGCCATTCTCCAGTCTGACGATCCTAATGGACCAAGACTTCCTTAATGTCTTTCCAAAACCGCGGACCGCTACTCATACTGAGTAATACCTATTAACTGTGTTCTATCCTGTTTCCTCCCTTGCATTAAGAATTCTAGTTGAAATTTGTGCAGGTGCCCATGCACCCCAGGAATCAACTATATGCATGATGACGTTGTGCCCAAATGACTGAGGCACTGAGAAGCCATCAAACAAATGAAAATATTGGTCCTCAGAATTCTGTTCCTGACTGTCACCACTTCCTCTGATGGAAATAAAACAGAGGAAATAGCAGAGCATCCCCCGGGTACACCAACCATTGAGATGGAGAAAGTTGGCTTTGCTTTCCCTCTAAGGTGTGAGGATAGGATAGGCATCCTGACAATCCAGGAACAACCTCCAGCCATGTGGTTATACTGTTTAATGAACTCCGTCTTAAAGATCTGAAAGAGGGCCCAAAAGGGTTTGACCTCTTCCGATCTGCAACTGGACACTAACCAACATCCCCTGCGAACTCCAAACAGGATTGGGTAGAAAACCTGCAATCCCTCTTGAGTCTGAGGTGTCTGTAAGCATTGTAGCAGCCCACCCACTGTTGTGGTGGACTTGGCAGCTCCGTGGGAGAGAAATGGTCTGGAGGAGGAGCAGTGAGGAATCTCCCGAAGTGACCATGCGTGTCTGATACCTTCATCCAGGGCTCTGTACAGCATGCTGTCCAGAAACCCGTGAAGCGTGCTTTCTAGGTCTTACCTTAAGAGTCTGGGTATGCACTTGTGTGACTGGCTCACTGATTTTCACAGAAGTCTGCACTGAAATACAAGTCAGATTTTTTGGCATCCACTGCTACGGAAATATAATTTTTTGCAAGATACTCCCAATAGGAAATCATGTCTAAAGGGATGCAGACCCTGCCACTGTCCTCAGAGTCCTGCAGGTGCAGCAGCTGGTTGATAATTATTAAACCATTCCCATTAGACTCACCCAGTACATGGGCTGGATATTGCTGATCTGCCGGCACTTGCAGATGCTACAGTATGTAGGAGCAGGTTGACCATTAGCTTGTTCAGGGTACACAGTTTTGACAGCCTGTTTATATGGGCATTTTTCACGGGACGTACTAAACTGCATATTGGGATGATGGGATGATTGGATTATTGGCTGCAATACTGAGAACTCTCACTAGATGTCAGTGTACCATATACACATATATATGGTAATGACTCTGTTGTTTCTCAAAATATGTTATTCTTTACTGCAGTGCTTGATACAATGTTGCAAGAAGCAGTTGCTAATGTTGAACTCTTCACTTGCTGATATATATGCAGCTGTACAACAGTTGCTGATATATATGCAGCTGTACAACAGGATACAGAAGTAATATAAAAATTACATTTGACCTGTTTTTGATGGGAATATGGGTAGAATTATTATTGCTCATGGGGATTATTGGAGGAATATCATGTTAACACCCGACAATGAACATATTTAATTAACAATAATAATATGCATATACTTTTTCTACATAGGGATTATGGGTGGAATATTGTAGTTAGACATACAAAGGAATATATTAAACCTATTTCTGATATAAATATGTATATAATTATTTTTCTACATGGGGATTATTGGTGGAATATTGTTTATAAATATACATTGCAACATATTAAACCCATTTCTGATGAGAAAATGCATATAATTAATTTTCTACATGGGGATTATTGGTGGAATATTGTTTAAAAATATACATAGCAACATATTAAACCCATTTCCAATGAGAATATACATATAATTATATTTCTACATGTGGATTATTGGTGGAATATTGTTTATAAATATACATAGCAACATATTAAACCCATTTCTAAAGAGAATATGCATATAATTATTTTTCTACATGGGGATTATTGGTGGAATATTGTTTATAAATATACATAGCAACATATTAAACCCATTTCTAATGAGAATATGCATATAATTATATTTCTACATGGGGATTATTGGTGGAATATTGTTAATAAATATACATAGCAACATATTAAACCCATTTCTGATGAGAATATGCATATAATTATATTTCTACATGTGGATTATTGGTGGAATATTGTTTATAAATATACATAGCAACATATTAAACCAATTTCTGATGAGAATATGCATATAATTATTTTTCTACATGGGGATTATTGGTGGAATATTGTTTAAAAATATACATAGCAACATATTAAACCCATTTCCAATGAGAATATGCATATAATTATATTTCTACATGTGGATTATTGGTGGAATATTGTTTATAAATATACATTGCAACATATTAAACCTATTTCTAATGAGAATATGCATATAATTATATTTCTACATGTGGATTATTGGTGGAATATTGTTTATAAATATACATAGCAACATATTAAACCCATTTCTAAAGAGAATATGCATAAAATGATTTTTCTACATGGGGATTATTGGTGGAATATTGTTTATAAATATACATAGCAACATATTAAACCCATTTCTGATGATAATATGCATATAATTATAATTCTACATGGGGATTATTGGTGGAATATTGTTTAAAAATATACATAGCAACATATTAAACCCATTTCCAATGAGAATATGCATATAATTATATTTCTACATGTGGATTATTGGTGGAATATTGTTTATAAATATACATTGCAACATATTAAACCTATTTCTAATGAGAATATGCATATAATTATATTTCTACATGTGGATTATTGGTGGAATATTGTTTATAAATATACATAGCAACATATTAAACCCATTTCTAAAGAGAATATGCATAAAATGATTTTTCTACATGGGGATTATTGGTGGAATATTGTTTATAAATATACATAGCAACATATTAAACCCATTTCTGATGATAATATGCATATAATTATAATTCTACATGGGGATTATTGGTGGAATATTGTTTAAAAATATACATAGCAACATATTAAACCCATTTCCAATGAGAATATGCATATAATTATATTTCTACATGTGGATTATTGGTGGAATATTGTTTATAAATATACATAGCAACATATTAAACCCATTTCTAAAGAGAATATGCATATAATGATTTTTCTACATGGGGATTATTGGTGGAATATTGTTTATAAATATACATAGCAACATATTAAACCCATTTCTGATGATAATATGCATATAATTATAATTCTACATGGGGATTATTGGTGGAATATTGTTTAAAAATATACATAGCAACATATTAAACCCATTTTCAATGAGAATATGCATATAATTATATTTCTACATGTGGATTATTGGTGGAATATTGTTTATAAATATACATAGCAACATATTAAACCTATTTCTAATGAGAATATGCATATAATTATATTTCTACATGTGGATTATTGGTGGAATATTGTTTATAAATATACATAACAACATATTAAACCCATTTCTGATGAGAATATGCATATAATTATTTTTCTACATGGGGATTATTGGTGGAATATTGTTTATAAATATACATAGCAACATATTAAACCCATTTCCAATGAGAATATGCATATAATTATATTTCTACATGTGGATTATTGGTGGAATATTGTTTATAAATATACATAGCAACATATTAAACCCATTTCTAAAGAGAATATGCATATAATGATTTTTCTACATGGGGATTATTGGTGGAATATTGTTTAAAAATATACATAGCAACATATTAAACCCATTTCTAATGAGAATATGCATATAATTATAATTCTACATGGGGATTATTGGGGGAATATTGTTTATAAATATACATAGCAACATATTTAACCCATTTATGATATGAAGATGCATGTAATTATTTTTCTACATGGGGATTATTGGTGGAATATTGTTTATAAATATACACAGCAACATATTAAACCCATTTATGATATGAAGATGCATGTAATTATTTTTCTACATGGGGATTATTGGTGGAATATTGTTTATAAATATACATAGCAACATATTAAACCCATTTCTAATGAGAATATGCATATAATTATATTTCTACATGGGGATTATTGGTGGAATATTGTTTATAAATATACATAGCAACATATTAAACACATTTATGATATGAATATGCATGTAATTATTTTTCTACATGGGGATTATTGGTGGAATATTGTTTATAAATATACATAGCAACATATTAAACCCATTTCTGATGAGATAATGCATAGAATTATTTTTCTACATGGGGATTATTGGTGGAATATTGTTTAAAAATATACATAGCAACATATTAAACCCATTTCCAATGAGAATATGCATATAATTATATTTCTACATGTGGATTATTGGTGGAATATTGTTTATAAATATACATTGCAACATATTAAACCTATTTCTAATGAGAATATGCATATAATTATATTTCTACATGTGGATTATTGGTGGAAAATTGTTTATAAATATACATAACAACATATTAAACCCATTTCTAATGAGAATATGCATATAATTATTTTTCTACATGGGGATTATTGGTGGAATATTGTTTAAAAATATACATAGCAACATATTAAACCCATTTCCAATGAGAATATACATATAATTATATTTCTACATGTGGATTATTGGTGGAATATTGTTTATAAATATACATAGCAACATATTAAACCCATTTCTAAAGAGAATATGCATATAATGATTTTTCTACATGGGGATTATTGGTGGAATATTGTTTATAAATATACATAGCAACATATTAAACCCATTTCTGATGATAATATGCATATAATTATAATTCTACATGGGGATTATTGGTGGAATATTGTTTAAAAATATACATAGCAACATATTAAACCCATTTCTAATGAGAATATGCATATAATTATAATTCTACATGTGGATTATTGGTGGAATATTGCTTATAAATATACATAGCAACATATTTAACCCATTTATGATATGAAGATGCATGTAATTATTTTTCTATATGGGGATTATTGGTGGAATATTGTTTATAAATATACATAGCAACATATTAAACCCATTTATGATATGAAGATGCATGTAATTATTTTTCTACATGGGGATTATTGGTGGAATATTGTTTATAAATATACATAGCAACATATTAAACCCATTTCTAAAGAGAATATGCATATAATTATTTTTCTACATGGGGATTATTGGTGGAATATTGTTTATAAATATACAAAGCAACATATTAAACCCATTTCTGATGAAAATATGCATATAATTATAATTCTACATGTGGATTATTGGTGGAATATTGTTTATAAATATACGTAGCAACATATTAAACCCATTTCTAAAGAGAATATGCATATAATTATATTTCTACATGGGGATTATTGGTGGAATATTGTTTATAAATATACATAGCAACATATTAAACACATTTATGATATGAATATGCATGTAATTATTTTTCTACATGGGGATTATTGGTGGAATATTGTTTATAAATATACATAGCAACATATTAAACCCATTTCTGATGAGATAATGCATAGAATTATTTTTCTACATGGGGATTATTGGTGGAATATTGTTTAAAAATATACATAGCAACATATTAAACCCATTTCCAATGAGAATATGCATATAATTATATTTCTACATGTGGATTATTGGTGGAATATTGTTTATAAATATACATTGCAACATATTAAACCTATTTCTAATGAGAATATGCATATAATTATATTTCTACATGTGAAATATTGGTGGAATATTGTTTATAAATATACATAACAACATATTAAACCCATTTCTGATGAGAATATGCATATAATTTTTTTTCTACATGGGGATTATTGGTGGAATATTGTTTAAAAATATACATAGCAACATATTAAACCCATTTCCAATGAGAATATACATATAATTATATTTCTACATGTGGATTATTGGTGGAATATTGTTTATAAATATACATAGCAACATATTAAACCCATTTCTAAAGAGAATATGCATATAATGATTTTTCTACATGGGGATTATTGGTGGAATATTGTTTATAAATATACATAGCAACATATTAAACCCATTTCTGATGATAATATGCATATAATTATAATTCTACATGGGGATTATTGGTGGAATATTGTTTAAAAATATACATAGCAACATATTAAACCCATTTCCAATGAGAATATGCATATAATTATATTTCTACATGTGGATTATTGGTGGAATATTGTTTATAAATATACATTGCAACATATTAAACCTATTTCTAATGAGAATATGCATATAATTATATTTCTACATGTGAAATATTGGTGGAATATTGTTTATAAATATACATAACAACATATTAAACCCATTTCTGATGAGAATATGCATATAATTTTTTTTCTACATGGGGATTATTGGTGGAATATTGTTTAAAAATATACATAGCAACATATTAAACCCATTTCCAATGAGAATATACATATAATTATATTTCTACATGTGGATTATTGGTGGAATATTGTTTATAAATATACATAGCAACATATTAAACCCATTTCTAAAGAGAATATGCATATAATGATTTTTCTACATGGGGATTATTGGTGGAATATTGTTTATAAATATACATAGCAACATATTAAACCCATTTCTGATGATAATATGCATATAATTATAATTCTACATGGGGATTATTGGTGGAATATTGTTTAAAAATATACATAGCAACATATTAAACCCATTTCCAATGAGAATATGCATATAATTATATTTCTACATGTGGATTATTGGTGGAATATTGTTTATAAATATACATAGCAACATATTAAACCCATTTCTAAAGAGAATATGCATATAATGATTTTTCTACATGGGGATTATTGGTGGAATATTGTTTATAAATATACATAGCAACATATTAAACCCATTTCTGATGAGAATATGCATATAATTATAATTCTACATGGGGATTATTGGTGGAATATTGTTTAAAAATATACATAGCAACATATTAAACCCATTTCTAAAGAGAATATGCATATAATGATTTTTCTACATGGGGATTATTGGTGGAATATTGTTTATAAATATACATAGCAACATATTAAACCCATTTCTGATGAGAATATGCATATAATTATAATTCTACATGTGGATTATTGGTGGAATATTGTTTATAAATATACATAGCAACATATTAAACCCATTTCTAAAGAGAATATGCATATAATTATTTTTCTACATGGGGATTATTGGTGAAATATTGTTTATAAATATACATAGCAACATATTAAACCCATTTCTGATGAGAAAATGCATATAATTATTTTTCAACATGGAGATTATTGGTGGAATATTGTTTATAAATATACATAGCAACATATTAAACCCATTTCTGAAGAGAATATGCATATATGTTGCTATGTATATTGATAAACAATATTCCACCAATAATCCACATGTAGAAATATAATTATATGCATATTCTCATTAGAAATGGGTTCAATATGTTGCTATGTATATTTTTAAACAATATTCCACCAATAATCCCCATGTAGAAAAATCATTATATGCATATTCTCTTTAGAAATGGGTTTAATATGTTGCTATGTATATTTATAAACAATATTCCACCAATAATCCACATGTAGAAATATAATTATATGCATATTCTCATTGGAAATGGGTTTAATATGTTGCTATGTATATTTTTAAACAATATTCCACCAGTAATCCCCATGTAGAAAAATAATTACATGCATATTCATATCATAAATGGGTTTAATATGTTGCTATGTATATTTATAAACAATATTCCACCAATAATCCCCATGTAGAAAAATAATTATATGCATATTCTCATCAGAAATGGGTTTAATATGTTGCTATGTATATTTATATACAATATTCCACCAATAATCCACATGTAGAAATATAATTATATGCATATTCTCATTAGAAATGGGTTTAATATGTTGCTATGTATATTTTTAAACAATATTCCACCAATAATCCCCATGTAGAAAAATAATTATATGCATATTCTCTTTAGAAATGGGTTTAATATGTTGCTATGTATATTTATAAACAATATTCCACCAATAATCCCCATGTAGAAAAATAATTACATGCATATTCATATCATAAATGGCTTTAATATGTTGCTATGTATATTTATAAACAATATTCCACCAATAATCCCCATGTAGAAAAATAATTATATGCATATTCTCATCAGAAATGGGTTTAATATGTTGCTATGTATATTTATATACAATATTCCACTAATAATCCACATGTAGAAATATAATTATATGCATATTCTCATTAGAAATGGGTTTAATATGTTGCTATGTATATTTTTAAACAATATTCCACCAATAATCCCCATGTAGAAAAATAATTATATGCATATTCTCTTTAGAAATGAGTTTAATATGTTGCTATGTATATTTATAAACAATATTCCACCAGTAATCCCCATGTAGAAATATAATTATATGCATATTCATATCATAAATGGGTTTAATATGTTGCTATGTATATGTATAAACAATATTCCACCAATAATCCCCATGTAGAAAAATAATTATATGCATATTCTTATCAGAAATGGGTTTAATATGTTGCTATGTATATTTAAAAACAATATTCCACCAATAATCCACATGTAGAAATATAATTATATGCATTTCTCATCAGAAATGGGTTTAATATGTTGCTATGTATATTTATAAACAATACTCCACCAATAATCCCCATGTAGAAAAATAATTATATGCATATTCTCTTTAGAAATGGGTTTAACCACTTGCCAACCGCCTCACGCCTATATACGTGAGCAGGTCGGCACGGGCAGGCAAAATCACGTACCTAGTACGTGATGCCTTCCCACGGGTGGGGGGTCCGATCGGACCCCCCCCCGGTGCCCTGAGTGGTCGGCTCTCGTTCGCGGGCGATTAGTGGTCAGGGGGAGGCCATCCATTGATGGCCACCCCCTCCCGATCGCTCCCACGAATCGAATGCTTCCTCTCCCTCTGTAATGTAAACAGAGGGAGAGGAAGTGATGTCATCTCTCCTGGAGCCGGTCTTTTTGATCCGACGCCGAGGAGAGAAGACATCCAAGTAAGTGCACCAACACCACACGTTCAGTAGAACACACCAGGCACACTTTTCACCCTCCTGTCACCCCCCGATCACCCCCCGATCACCCCCCTGTACCCACTGTCACTCTGACACCAATAGCAGTGTTTTTTTTTTTTTTTGCATTGGTGTCAGTTTGTCAGTTATAAGTGTTAGGGCTGTTAGGGTAGCCCCCTTTAGGTCTAGGGTACCCCCCCTTAGGTCCAGGGTACCCCCTAACCCCCCCTAATAAAAGTTAACCCCTTGATTACCCCCCGTCACCAGTGTCGCTAAGCGATCGTTTTTCTGATCGCTGTATTAGTGACACAGGTGACGCTAGTTTAGGGAGGTAAGTATATAGGTTCGCTGTCAGTGTTTTATAGCGACAGGGACCCCCATATACTACCTGCTAAAGGTTTTAACCCCCTGATTGCCCCCTAGTTAACCCTTTCACCAGCGATCACCGTATAAGTGTTACGGGTGACGCTGGTTAGATAGTTTGTTTTTTGTAGTTTATTATAGTTTATTACAGTTTATTACAGTTTATTATAGTTTTAGGGCACCCGCCGTTTATTACCTTATAAAGGTTTAACCCCCTAATTGCCCGGCGGTGATAGAAGTTAAGTTTTTAGGATCAAATAAGGTCTGCGTCGCCCCAGGCAGCGTCAGGTTAGCGCCAGTACCGCTAAAACCCACGCACGCAGCATACACCTCCCTTAGTGCTATAGTATCTGAACGGATCGATATCTGATCCGATCAGATCTATACTCCCCAGCAGTTTAGGGTTCCCTGAAACGCAGTGTTAGCGGGATCAGCCCAGATACCTGCTAGCACCTGCGTTTTGCTCCTCGGCCCAGCACTGCCCAGCCCACCCAAGTGCAGTATCGATCGATTACTGACACTTACAAAACACTAAGCACACATAACTGCAGCGGTCGCAGAGTCAGGCCTGATCCCTGCGATCGCTAACAGTTTTTTGGTAGCGTTTTGAATCAGTCGCTGACAGTCGGGAGCTTTTTTGCCTGTGAGTCTCACTAGTGTACCCCTAAATTTAGAGGCCAAAATGGCAAATCGAAGGTACACTAGTGAAGAGGCCTACAGGATTCTGAGCATGACAGATAGTGAAGAGGAAGTCACTCATCTGTCAAGTTCAGGCTCAGAATACGATCCTGTAGAGGACAGCGGCTCCATGACAGATAGCTCTGACGACGGAGTTGTGGTCCCTGCTAAGGTCAGGCGTACCAGACCCCGAACTTATGCTGTCCTTGAAGTGCATGAACCGCAGGGCTCTCGTAGGGAGCAGAGAGGTACTAGTGCCGCTACTCCTTCTGGTGAACTGGCAAGCACCAGCGGCCTAGTACACCCTGGTCGTGCATCCAGCACTGCAGTATCACGTGGTGACGTGGCGAGTCCCATAAGTGCAGTTCAAGCTGGCGAGGTGGCAAGCACTAGTAGTGTCCCGCTGCCACCAAGAAGACGAACACAGGCCCGTCGTGCCCATAGTGCCCTTCCTGCTGCATTGGCCAATCCGAATTGGGTACCCACCACTTCTGCAGCACCCGTACTTCCCCCTTTCACTGGCCAACCCGGAATTCAGGTGGAAACAGTTGACTTTATGCCACTGGATTTTTATTCGCTGTTTTTCACCGAAGATCTCTATAGATCTATTGTGGACCAAAGCAATTTATACGCTGGTCAATACATTGCCACTATGCCCCAGTCCACCCTTGCCAGAGATTGGAGACCAATTACGGTCTCCGAATTTAAGATCTTTCTGGGCCTTTCCCTCCTCATGGGGTTGAATAAAAAGAGTGAGTTGCGGTCATATTGGTCCACTGACCCAATTTACCATTCACCCTTGTTCTCTGCTTCCATGGCCAGGGCACGATACGAGCAGATTTTGCGGTTCATGCACTTCAACGACAATGAACTCTGTCGTCCTCGTGGAGACCCTGAATACGATCGGCTCTACAAAATTCGGCCCCTCGTAAACCATTTCAACCAACGTTTTGCAGACTTGTTTACCCCCCATCAAGTTGTCTGCGTTGATGAGTCCCTGGTTAAATTTTCTGGCCGCTTGTCATTCAAACAGTACCTTCCCAGCAAGCGTGCCAGATACGGGGTCAAGATGTATAAGCTCTGTGACAGGGCCACAGGCTATACATGTAGATTTATGGTTTACGAGGGCAAAGATAGTCACGTAGAGCCGACAAACTGCCCTGACTACATAGGAAGTGCTGGCAAGATAGTGTGGGACTTGGTGTCACCCTTATTCGGAAAGGGTACCACTTGTACGTGGACAATTATTATACGAGCGTGCCACTTTTTAGCCACCTTTTTGATCATCAGATTGGAGCATGTGGCACCGTGCGACCTAATCGCCGGGGCTTTCCCCAGCGGCTTGTAGATTCCCGTCTTAGGCTGGGGGAGAGAGCCTGCTTGAAGTATAATAATTTGCTCGCTATGAAGTGGAGGGATAAGAAGAATGTTTTCGTTCTCACCTCCCTTCATGCAGACACGATGGTCCAAATTCCTACGGCGACTGGTGTTGTGGAGAAACCCCTCTGTGTCCACGAATATAACCTTAATATGGGAGGGGTGGACCTCAACGACCAGTTGTTGGCGTCGTACCTAATTGCCCGTAAGGCCAGACGCTGGTACAAAAAAGTGTCTGTTTATTTATTTCAATTGGCTTTGCTGAATGCTTATGTGCTATACAGAGCTTCAGGACGGACTGGATCCTTCCTTAAATTCCAGGAAGAGATCGTCAGAGCCCTTCTGTTTCCAGACGGTGCTCCACCTCACCATCCCCAACCAAATGCAGTAAGCCGGCTGCATGAGAGGCATTTTCTTTATGCCCTCCCGAGTACCCCTACCCAACGAACCCCCCAAAAAAGATGTCGTGTCTGCAGCAAGCGCGGATTTAGGCGTGACACCCGATATTATTGTCCCCTCTGTCCTGGCAATCCTGGTCTTTGCATTGGTGAATGTTTTGAACGCTACCACACACTAGTGGAGTATTAGCGTAGGGTACAGCACTGCACAGACTAGGCACACTTCCACAGGGTCTCCCAAGATGCTGTCGCATTTTGAGAGACCCAAACCTGGTACCAGTTAAAAAAGTTAAAGTTACAAAAAAAAGTGTAAAAAAAACAAAAAAAAGTAAAAAAAAGAAAAAAACACAAAAAAAATATAAAATAAAAAAACCAAAAATAGTTGTTGTTTTATTGTTCTCTCTCTATTCTCTCTCTATTGTTCTGCATTCTATACTGCAATGTTTTATTGTTATGTTTTTATCATGTTTGCTTTATAGGTATGCAATTTTTTTATACTTTGTTTTTTTTATTGTTAACCACCTTTGTGTTTTCAGGTACGCCATTCAGCTGCAGAGCGGATTTATTTATCTTGACAGCAACAGCGTTTGCTCCCACGATACATAAAGCCGCGACTCCAGCGCTGTCGGAGGTGATTTCACCACCACAGTTACATACTTCAGCATATATGCCGAAGCGTGGGGGCAGCAGTGGGTGGAGGAGCGATTTGCTCCTGCCTTTTGCGGGAGGATGCCCCCATGCTTCGGCATATATATATTTTTAGGTAGGCACAGGTTGCGTTAAATGTTTTATTTTTTACTATGTTTTTTTTGTATTTTGCTTTGCAGGTATGGTAAGTAATACTGTTATACTGTAATGTTACTTTGTTTTTTTGTTAACCATCATTTGCTTAGCAGGTACGCCATTCAGCTGCAGAGCGGATTTATTTATCTTGACAGCAACATCGTTTGCTCCCACGATACATAAAGCCGCGACTCCAGCGCTGTCGGAGGTGATTTCACCACCACAGTTACATACTTCAGCATATATGCCGAAGCGTGGGGGCAGCAGTGGGTGGAGGAGCGATTTGCTCCTGCCTTTTGCGGGAGGATGCCCCCATGCTTCGGCATATATATATTTTTAGGTAGGCACAGGTTGCGTTAAATGTTTTATTTTTTACTATGTTTTTTTTGTATTTTGCTTTGCAGGTATGGTAAGTAATACTGTTATACTGTAATGTTACTTTGTTTTTTTGTTAACCATCATTTGCTTAGCAGGTACGCCATTCAGCTGCAGAGCGGATTTATTTATCTTGACAGCAACAGCGTTTGCTCCCACGATACATAAAGCCGCGACTCCAGCGCTGTCGGAGGTGATTTCACCACCACAGTTACATACTTCAGCATATATGCCGAAGCGTGGGGGCTGCAGTGGGTGGAGGAGCGATTTTCTCCTGCCTTTTGCGGGAGGATGCCCCCATGCTTCGGCATATATATACGGTGCATGTATGCCCATCATTAGAAGTGGGTGGATGAAGGGAGGTATTCTAATGGTGGGCATACCCACCGATCAATATCTTTTTTTCGTTCAGCCCACAGGCTGCATGAAAAAAAAGTTTACAATGTATGCCCAACAAGGACCAGCAACGTACAGGTATGTTGCTGGACTTTGAGTGGTTATACCAGAATGATGCCTGCAGGTTTAGTTATCATCTTGGTATCATTCTTTTCAGCCAGTGGTCGGCTTTCTTGTAA
The DNA here is from genome assembly GCA_037952925.1 of Lithobates clamitans. Classification (NCBI taxonomy): domain Eukaryota; kingdom Metazoa; phylum Chordata; class Amphibia; order Anura; family Ranidae; genus Lithobates; species Lithobates clamitans. The sequence continues at coordinate 2,183,412 of JBBGZY010001452.1, read as the reverse complement.
AAGCAATCCTAGCGGCTAATTAGCCTCTAGACTGCTTTTACAAGCAGTGGGAGGGAATGCCCCCCCCCCCCACTGTCGTCCATGTTTTTCTCTGGCTCTCCTGTCCCAACAGGGAACTTGAGAATGCAGCCGGTGATTCAGCCAGCTGACCATAGAGCTGATCAGAGACCAGAATGGCTCCAAACATCTCTATGGCCTAAGAAACTGGAAGCTACAAGCATTTCATGACTTAGATTTCGCCGGATGTAAACAGCGCCATTGGGAAATTGGGAAAGCATTTTATCACACCGATCTTGGTGTGGTCAGATGCTTTGAGGGCAGAGGAGAGATCTAGGGTCTAATAGACCCCAATTTTTTCTAAAAAGAGTACCTGTCACTACCTATTGCTATCATGGGGGATATTTACATTCCCTGAGATAACAATAAAAATGATAAAAAAAAAATAAAAATGAAAGGAACAGTTTAAAAATAAGATAAAAAAGCAAAAAAAATAATTAAAAAAAAAAAAAAAAAAAAAGCACCCCTGCCCCCCCCCCTGCTCTCGCACAAAGGCGAACGCAAGCGTCGGTCTGGCGTCAAATGTAAACAGCAATTGCACCATGCATGTGAGGTATCACCGCGAAGGTCAGATCGAGGGCAGTAATTTTAGCAGTAGACCTCCTCTGTAAATCTAAAGTGGTAACCTGTAAAGGCTTTTAAAGGCTTTTAAAAATGTATTTAGTTTGTCGCCACTGCACGTTTGTGCGCAATTTTAAAGCATGTCATGTTTGGTATCCATGTACTCGGCCTAAGATCATCTTTTTTATTTCATCAAACATTTTGACAAAATAGTGTGTTTTAGTGTATTAAAATTTAAAAAAGTGTGTTTTTTCCCCAAAAAATGCGTTTGAAAAATCGCTGCGCAAATACTGTGTGAAAAAAAAAATTAAACACCCACCATTTTAATCTGTAGGGCATTTGTTTTAAAAAAATATATAATGTTTGGGGGTTCAAAGTAATTTTTTTGCAAAAAAAAATAATTTTTTCATGTAAACAATAAGTGTCAGAAAGGGCTTTGTCTTCAAGTGGTTAGAAGAGTGGTCGATGTGTGACATAAGCTTCTAAATGTTGTGCATAAAATGCCAGGACAGTTCAAAACCCCCCCAAATGACCCCATTTTGGAAAGTAGACACCCCAAGCTATTTGCTGAGAGGCATGTCGAGTCCATTGAATATTTTATATTGTGACACAAGTTGCGGGAAAAAGACAAATTTTTTTTTTTTTTGCACAAAGTTGTCACTAAATGATATATTGCTCAAACATGCCATGGGAATATGTGAAATTACACCCCAAAATACATTCTGTTGCTTCTCCTGAGTACGGGGATACCACATGTGTGAGACTTTTTGGGAGCCTAGCCGCGTACGGGACCCCAAAAACCAAGCCCCGCCTTCAAGCTTTCTAAGGGCGTAAATTTTTGATTTCACTCTTCACTGCCTACGCAGTTTCGGAGGCCATGGAATGCCCAGATGGCACAACCCCCCCCAAATGACCCCATTTTGGAAAATAGACACCCAAAGCTATTTGCTGAGAGGTATAGTGAGTATTTTGCAGACCTCACTTTTTTTCACAAAGTTTTGAAAATTGAAAAAAGAAAAAAAAAATACGTTTTTCTTGCCTTTCTTCATTTTCAAAAACAAATGAGAGCTGCAAAATACTCACCATGCCTCTCAGCAAATAGCTTGGGGTGTCTACTTTCCAAAATGGGGTCATTTGGGGGGGGGTTTGTGCCATCTTGGCATTTTATGGCCTTCAAAAGTGTGATAGGTAGCGAGGAGTAAAATCAAAAATGTATGCCCTTAGAAATCCTGAAGGCGGTGCTTGGTTTTCGGGGCCCCGTACGCGGCTAGGCTCCCAAAAAGTCCCACACATGTGGTATCCCCGTACTCAGGAGAAGCAGCAGAATATATTTTGGGGTGTAATTCCACATATGCCCATGGCATGTTTGAACAATATATCATTTAGTGACAACTTTGTGCAAAAAAAAAAAAAAAAAAAAAAAAATTGTCACTTTCCCGCAACTTGTGTCAAAATATAAAATATTCCATGGACTCAACATGCCTCTCAGCAAATAGCTTGGGGTGTCTACTTTCCAAAATGGGGTCAATTGGGGGGGGGGTTGTGCCATCTGGGCATTTTATGGCCTTCAAAATGTGATAGGTAGTGGGGAGTGAAATTACAACTTTACACCCTTAGAAATCCTGAAGGCAGTGCTGGGTTTTCGGGGCCCCGTACGCAGCTAGGCTCCCAAAAAGTCCCACACATGTGGTATCCCCGTACTCAGGAGAATCAGCAGAATGTATTTTGGGGTGCAATTCCACATATGCCCATGGCCTGTGTGAGCAATATATCATTTAGTGACAACTTTGTGCAAAAAAAAAAAAAATTCTCACATTCCCGCAACTTGTGTCAAAAAATAAAATATTCCATGGACTCAACATGCCTCTCAGCAAATAGCTTGGGGTGTCTACTTTCCAAAATGGGGTCATTTGGGGGGGGTTTTGTGCCATCTTGGCATTTTATGGCCTTCAAAACTGTGATAGGTAGTGAGAAGTGAAATCAAAAATTTATGCCCTTAGAAATCCTGAAGGCGGTGCTTGGTTTTCGGGGCCCCGTACGCGGCTAGGCTCCCAAAAAGTCCCACACATGTGGTATCCCCGTACTCAGGAGAAGCAGCAGAATACATTTTGGGGTGCAATTCCACATATGCCCATGGCATGTTTGAGGAATATATCATTTAGTGACAACTTTGTGCAAAAAAAAAAAAAAAAAATTGTCACTTTCCAGCAACTTGTGTCAAAATATAAAATATTCCATGGACTCAACATGCCTCTCAGCAAATAGCTTGGGGTGTCTACTTTCCAAAATGGGGTCATTTGGGGGGGTTTTGTGCCATCTTGGCATTTTATGGCCTTCAAAACTCTGATAGGTAGTGAGGAGTGAAATGAAAAATTTATGCCCTTAGAAATCCTAAAGGCGGTGATTGGTTTTCGGGGCCCCGTACGCGGCTAGGCTCCCAAAAAGTCCCACACATGTGGTATCCCCATACTCAGGAGAAGCAGCTAAATGTATTTTGGGGTACAATTCCACATATGCCCATGGCCTGTGTGAGCAATATATCATTTAGTGACAACTTTGTGCAAAAAAAAAAAAATTGTCACATTCCCACAACTTGTGTCAAAAAATAAAATATTCCATGGACTCAACATACCTCTCAGCAAATAGCTTGGGGTGTCTACTTTCCAAAATGGGGTCATTTGGGGGTGTTTTGTGCCATCTTGGCATTTTATGGCCTTCAAAACTGTGATAGGTAGTGAGGAGTGTAATCAAAAATCTATGCCCTTAGAAATCCTGAAGGCGGTGCTTGGTTTTCGGGGCCCCATACGCAGCTAGGCTCCCAAAAAGTCCCACACATGTGGTATCCCCGTACTCAGGAGAAGCAGCTGAATGTATTTTGGGGTGCAATTCCACATATGCCCATGGCCTGTGTGAGCAATATATCATTTAGTGACAACTTTTTGTAAATTTTTTTTTTTTTTTGTCATTATTCAATCACCTGGGACAAAAAAAATAAATATTCAATGGGTTCAACATGCCTCTCAGCAATTTCCTTGGGGTGTCTACTTTCCAAAATGGGGTCATTTGGTGGGGTTTTGTACTGCCCTGCCATTTTAGCACCTCAAGAAATGACATAGGCAGTCATAAACTAAAAGCTGTGTAAATTCCAGAAAATGTACCCTAGTTTGTAGGCGCTATAACTTTTGCGCAAACCAATAAATATACGCTTATTGACTTTTTTTTTACCAAAGACATGTGGCCGAATACATTTTGGCCTAAATGTATGACTAAAATTGAGTTTATTGGATTTTTTTTATAACAAAAAGTAGAAAATATCATTTTTTTTCAAAATTTTCGGTCTTTTTCCGTTTATAGCGCAAAAAATAAAAATGGCAGAGGTGATCAAATACCATCAAAAGAAAGCTCTATTTGTGGGAAGAAAAGGACGCAAATTTCGTTTGGGTACACCATTGCATGACCGCGCAATTAGCAGTTAAAGCGACGCAGTGCCAAATTGTAAAAAGTGCTCTGGTCAGGAAGGGGGTAAATCCTTCCGGGGCTGAAGTGGTTAATATGTTGCTATGTATATTTATAAACAATATTCCACCAATAATCCACATGTAGAAATATAATTATATGCATATTCTCATCAGAAATGGGTTTAATATATTGCTATGTATATTTATAAACAATATTCCACCAATAATCCACATGTAGAAATATAATTATATGCATATTCTCATTAGAAATGGGTTTAATATGTTGCTATGTATATTTATAAACAAAATTCCACCAATAATCCCCATGTAGAAAAATAATTATATGCATATTCTCTTTAGAAATGGGTTTAATATGTTGCTATGTATATTTATAAACAATATTCCACCAATAATCCACATGTAGAAATATAATTATATGCATATTCTCATTAGAAATGGGTTTAATATGTTGCTATGTATATTTATAAACAAAATTCCACCAATAATCCCCATGTAGAAAAATAATTATATGCATATTCTCTTTAGAAATGGGTTTAATATGTTGCTATGTATATTTATAAACAATATTCCACCAATAATCCACATGTAGAAATATAATTATATGCATATTCTCATCAGAAATGGGTTTAATATGTTGCTATGTATATTTATAAACAATATTCCACCAATAATCCACATGTCTAAATATAATTATATGCATATTCTCATTAGAAATGGGTTTAATATGTTGCTATGTATATTTATAAACAATATTCCACCAATAATCCACATGTAGAAATATAATTATATGCATATTCTCATTAGAAATGGGTTTAATATGTTGCTATGTATATTTATAAACAATATTCCACCAATAATCCCCATGTAGAAAAATCATTCTATGCATATTCTCTTTAGAAATGGATTTAATATGTTGCTATGTATATTTATAAACAATATTCCACCAATAATCCACATGTAGAAATATAATTATATGTATTTTCTCATCAGAAATGGGTTTAATATGTTGCTATGTATATTTTTAAACAATATTCCACCAATAATCCCCATAAAGAAAAATAATTATATGCATTTTCTCATCAGAAATGGGTTTAATATGTTGCTATGTATATTTATAAACAATATTCCACCAATAATCCACATGTAGAAATATAATTATATGCATATTCTCATTAGAAATGGGTTTAATATGTTGCTATGTATATTTTTAAACAATATTCCACCAATAATCCCCATGTAGAAAAATAACTATATGCATTTTCTCATCAGAAATGGGTTTAATATGTTGCTATGTATATTTTTAAACAATATTCCACCAATAATCCCCATGTAGAAAAATAATTATATGCATTTTTTCATCAGAAATGGGTTTAATATGTTGCTATGTATATTTATAAACAATATTCCACCAATAATCCACATGTAGAAATATAATTATATGCATATTCTCATTGGAAATGGGTTTAATATGTTGCTATGTATATTTATGAACAATATTCCACCAATAATCCCCATGTAGAAAAATAATTATAAGCATATTCTCATCAGAAATGGGTTTAATATGCTGCTATGTATATTTATAAACAATATTCCACCAATAATCCCCATGTAGAAAAATAATTATATACATATTTATATCAGAAATAGGTTTAATATATTCCTTTGTATGTCTAACTACAATATTCCACCCATAATCCCTATGTAGAAAAAGTATATGCATATTATTATTGTTAATTAAATATGTTCATTGTCGGGTGTTAACATGATATTCCTCCAATAATCCCCTTGAGCAATAATAATTCTACCCATATTCCCATCAAAAACAGGTCAAATGTAATTTTTATATTACTTCTGTATCCTGTTTTACAGCTGCATATATATCAGCAACTGTTGTACAGCTGCATATATATCAGCAAGTGAAGAGTTCAACATTAGCAACTGCTTCTTGCAACATTGTATCAAGCACTGCAGTAAAGAATAACATATTTTGAGAAACAACAGAGTCATTACCATATATATGTGTATATGGTACACTGACATCTAGTGAGAGTTCTCAGTATTGCAGCCAATAATCCAATCATCCCATCATCCCAATATGCAGTTTAGTACGTCCCATTTTTCACGAAACCCCTTCCATTCTTCCCCACTTTTGTTTCTAGGAAGCAATACGCAGTCCAGGGTCTCAACCATATGGCCTCCCTAGCTGAGGAAAGTGCTAGGGTGCTCCTCCAGTGGTTATACAAGCAACTAGGGGGGACTTCCTGGTCAGCCTCCCTATTTTTGAGTAGCAGACTGCTGCATCTTTAATATATGTATCAAGGACCCAGGACTCCTTCAGTCCAATGAGAACCTCCAGAGCCATGAGTTGTCGACCTCCCTCTTGTCAGTATTAGGATCCCTTTAGGACCCAGCACAACTCACCTGACACAGCCTTTGCCTGGGAAACAACAGTGATTGGCCAGCTCACCTTTAAATCACTTGTATCAGCATTCAATCAGTGCTCGTGTTAGAGTTTACCTTGTGTTTGATCCAGCTGATATCTGCTCTGTGTATTTCGTGTATGACCCGGCTCGTTTGACCTTGTTTGCTTGCTTCTGATTCGTTACCGTTTGGACTCTGATCTTCCTGTGTATGACCCAGCTTACCTAGACTACGCTTTGCTTGATTCTACTGTAGTACCTTCATCTGCAGCGGTGAACTACAAGCACCAGAAAACATCTATCCTCACCTGCAGCGGTGAAAAACAAGCACCAGACAACATCTACCCTCATCTGCAACTGTGAACTACAAGGTCCAGCAAACATCTACCTTCATCTACAGCGCTGAACTACAAGTCCCAGCTGACCTGCTCTGCTCAGACCTGCTCATGGTATGTGCTCTTGTTCTTTGAACTCTTTGCATAATCAGAACACCTGAACTGTTACCTGTTATATGCTCCTAGTCTGACACCTCCACATAGAGTGGGTCGTAAGGCATAGTAGCTGCAGTGCAAAGTAGATTCATGGGTGCCAGACACCTAGGGTGTACCACCTGTCCAGGATTCAGCCGGACAGTTTGGGTTTTGAATTTTGAATCATGTGTCAGGGTTTCAGTCCCCCTGAGACGCAGACATATTACCTGGACCAGGCTGTGGTTCCCCAAGTAACCGAGATAGTCATACACAAATCTGTTGCCATCTTAGGTGGCTGTTTGGCCTCACTGAAGAGTGATGATGTCAGCAAGGGCAATTTGGCCACACCCACTAGCGTGCTCTGAGCGCTACATTACTGCTCTCCTTGGGGCCTCCTGGGTAATATACTGCGCAACGGGACAGGCAGGACTCTTTCTGGTGCGCTGGCTCTGGGGAAAAGGAGCAGAGACGTCTTCCTTGGAGCTTTTCTCCTGAGTGGGAGCGCCCTTTTTTTTTTTTTTACACTGGGCATGGTCATACTGCTTGTTGAAGTCCCCGGCTGATCTTCCACTGGGACCCTTTGGGCGGGTGGCTGGGCTGAGGTAAACTCAGACAAGGAATCCCGTACTACCTTCTTCAGTAATGATGAGACTTGCGCAGTGTCTTGCTCCCTGTCTACTGCAGACTCCTCTAGACAGACTTTGCACACCAATTTATTGGATAGGGGGACTGCGCCACAAGCCCAGCCTGATTTCTTGATTTCTTGCTGGGACGCCTGTATTGCTCTGGAGAAGAGGAGGCGCAACATGCTCTTTTGGATCTTTTGACCAGGGGCGACGTCTGGAGCTATGGTTGACTCATGGTAGTAGGGAATAAGGGAAGGCGAGCGGAAAGAGAGAGATAGCTGAAAAGAGAAACAGAAGGATGGAGATTGCCAGTAATCTTCTAACATGAAAGTCTGAAAACTACAACAAAGCAAACAGCTGAAACAAACTAAAGGAAAAGAATGTACACTTTTTTTTTTTTTTTTTTTTAAGTACAGAAAACTTTCCTACCAGCAGATGGCAACACAGAAGGTTACTGAGACTGGATCCAGGAACAAACTTCACAGTCTGAAGACAGTCAGGAGGCTGTATATTGCCCATCCCACAGCAGCCCACTGACACTCTTAGATGATCCTGGGACAGGCAGAACCCGCCCCCAGACTCCTCCTGTTTTTGGGCAAAACTAATCGCTTTGCCCAGAACCAAAATGGCGCCCAGAGCTTCCGTCGGTCAGTGCTCATGTGCGGACCGGGCGCACATGAGGATACCCTGACACCTACTAAAAGCCAAATAAGAAAGGAGAAGAGCAGGAACTGAATAAAACAGGTAAAGACATAGCCTAACGGACAAGGAAGCCCCTAGACAAGGAAATGACAGGCTGGCCCCTGCCCCCAAAGTTCCTGGGACCAAGTCATGCTGAATGGCTGATTTCGTTCCTAAAGAGGAAACACTGCAGGGACCCATCAAGACCACACAGACGAGGGTCTCTCAGGCTTATTAGTGGGATGTTAGCAGCCCAAGCACTGAGACTATGCACTGGGAGAGGCTTGAACCCAGCCGGTTACTGCTCAGCGGCAGGGTGGGGGACATAAAATTCCTTACTTCATCACTGGTGCGTAGAGGTATGAGGAAAAAAAAGAAGAATGGGGTGGCGGCTAACCATGCCTTCATTTATGCTATTCACTGGTCCTGAGGGAGTGGTCAAGAGTGGTCAAGAGGCGGAGCTCTATCACTAGTATGCTGCCATTTTGGGAAATGTTTTTAAAAGTTCCTGTGTCCCCTGTCTTATCTCCCCCTCTCTCCTTGTCAGCTCAGGAGTAAGTATTATGACATTCTGTAATCACAAATCATTAAAGTCCTCGTACAATTATGTATTCCGTTCTGTTAAAAGATTATATAATGTGCAGTGTGTCTCCTTGTATAACTTTATTGTGAAAAATACCTTATTTACAGCGCCGCTGGGTGCTCACGTAACCTACCGGAGCTCGTCTTCCCCACTCTGAATACTGCAGAGGGAGGGACCTGAGATCTCTGCTGACATCAGCCCCGCTCCAAGCACTGCAGAGGGAAGGGCCACTGATGTCAGCCGGGAGGAGAGGAGAAGATCTCTGGTGGGTCACGTGAGCGCCCATCGGCGTAATAAATAAGGTCTTTTCCACAATAAAGTTACACAAAACAGATTACATGTTTTTACAAGAAATAGGGGGTGACCAACTAGTTTAGGCACGGCAAGCCGCCACAGGATTTCCTTGGGCGGCGCTTAGGGAGACACGTGGGCGTTTTTCCATCTCACGCCCACTGCCTCCATGTTGCCACTCCGGCGGGCATGCGCAGTCCGCCGGGTTGGCACTTCCGTGCCGGTGGGGCGGGTGTGCGCGACGCTGCTCCAAACGCCGTGACGTTGTGCACGTGCGGTTGGGGCGGCGCCGCGCACCCCCGCCTCGGGGGGTCAATATAGTACGTCTTTGCCTACGTTACTTGCAACACAGCTGTGTCTCATCTTGACGCCAGCTGATTGTACTTAAACACTATATTATCCAGCCCTCTCCACTCCCTACTATGGCAGTACATTTGCTGGATGCTGGGCGGTGAGGCTGCATTGATACACTTCTGTCTCCTCCTAAGGTATGTTCTTTCAGTTACTCTCTTTTTATTCCTTTATTTTCAAGCATATTTACTGTTTAGCTGTATCAGCTATACACCCCCAATTCTTAGCCGGCTTTTACTCTGAGCTCTGTTGGCTAGTAGCAGCATACTGATATGTACTCTGCATTAATACACCTGCCCTATTTATGTTATATATATCATGGTTCTGTTCTCTAACTATACCATTCTCTCCGTTATTCAACACCCACCATGGATTCTCCTAGTATGCATACATTCCGCAATTATTCTATGTCATACAAATATGTATATATTTTATACTACATTGAATTTAAAACTGTCAAATCATATAAATACATAGATGTACTTTGCTACTATAGGGACTAGGTGAATTTGGACCCACTTTACTGTTAATTTTTATCTGACATCTTGTAAATATATACACATTATTCTCTATACTCTCCCTATTATTAATCTTATCCCTACCAAATTACATACCTATATATCCATCTCTTTGAACCCATATACTATGGACCCTTATCTAAGGTCCCCTCTACATTTTTCCTATTTTCCAGAGACATCTTCCTGTGACCTCAGTACGCCGCTCTGGCTTGCACGCGCCTGGGTCGGGCGGGACGGGAACACTGTCACACCTCCCCACGGTGACTGCAGCCCACCATCCTGCATTTTTCACCATCTAAGTGTTTAGACCTATATCAGCCACGATATTAATATTTGTCGCCATACTCCGCCACCACTCTGTGGCCCTCTGTGTTTTTAGAAATCCTTACAAGCAATTAACCACACACCTCAGGTAGGTGACCAACTGACCATCCCAATCTTCCCTCTAATATTATGTAAGGTTTACCTATTTCCTGACCCTCTCTCCCCCTTATCCTTTTGTTAATTAGCATAGATGAACCCTTCTCAATTCTGCCCCTGAAGAAGGATCGTACAGACACTTAGTACCCCGAAACGCGTCGGGCTTGAGAAGAGCTTTTTTCACTATATTTCTTTTTGGTGTGTTCATCATGGCTACTGTGTAGTTTCACTATGTTATCTTGGATATCTACTGCTTGTTTTTATCATATGTACTTGTTTATACTAATAAAATTATACTGTTTTTATTATATACAAACGCCCTTTACTCTTTATACACCCTACCTGTTTGCCCTTGCAAGTGCCGGAAAAGTCCACCCAGGGGAACCCTCTATCTTGTAGCTACATGTTTTTACAAGGACTTTAACTAGGGCTTATTTTTGGGGTAGGGCTTATTTTGCAGGCATCCTAGAAAATCACACTAGGTCTTAATTTTGGGATAAGGCTTATTTTCTGGGAAACAGGGTACTACACTCACACTGACTGCACTGTCCCTAGATTCACACTAAACTAGCATTCTACACTGACAATAGAATCACAATAGCACACTAACTAGTAGCACTGAACAGAACCCTGTTCTATCTCTCTACGCGGCAATATCACACTAAATATGGCCGCTATGGAAAGAATACTTTTATAGTGTGGGGTGGGATTAAGAGCAATGATTGGATACAGTCATCTTGACAGCATCCAATCATGGCTCTAACAGTGCTCTGTGCCATGACTGGGCAAAGCTTTCATTGCCTCAGCCTTTCAGGGAATTCAATGCACTGTGTGGTGACGCACTGCATTGTGGTTGTACGGCGGGCCGAACAGGAGGTGGAACAACCCGATAATTTGCCAAACGGGCGACCAGCCAAAGTTGGCCCGAGCTCATACTCGGGCCAAACCGTTCACCCATCACTATTAGTAAATGTAACGAATACAAAATTATCCGAAGTTATGATTTATCCGAAAAAACGAATGTTGCATCTAAACTAATTGAATGTAACAAATTAATAATAATAATGTATTATTATTATTAATAATTCAATATGTTCCATTCGCTTAGATGCGGCATTCATTATTTCAGATAATTGGTAACTTTGGATAAATTTGTATTCGTTACGTTCACTAACAGCCAGATTTGAAAGGAAATTCCAATACTTATAATTTATTAGTTAGTTATTATTCGTTAGTCATAATTAGTTATTATTTTGGATTTTAGAATCTTCGGATTTTCATTCATATTTTCATATTTTCGAATTTTAGAATTTTCAAATTTCAGAATTTAAAAATTTTCACATTTTTGGATTTTTGAATTTCGGATTATTCCGAATTATCGAAATAACGAATACCACATAAAGAATTAAAATTTTTCTGAAGTTATGAATTTATTTGAAATAACAAATTCCAATCACAACGAATTACCTGAAAAATTAAAAGAAGAAACCGAATGAAATGAAAATGAGCACATTTTTTGGCAGTGCACATGTCTATAAGCCTCTAGTTCCAGTTATGCCCCGTACACACGGTCGGACTTTGTTCGGACATTCCGACAACAAAATCCTAGGATTTTTTCTGACGGATGTTGGCTCAAACTTGTCTTGCATACACACGGTCACACAAAGTTGTCGGAAAATCCGATCGTTCTGAACGTGGTGACGTAAAACACGTATGTCGGGACTATAAACGGGGCAGTGGCCAATAGCTTTCATCTCTTTATTTATTCTGAGCATGCGTGGCACTTTGCCTGTCGGATTTGTGTACACACGATCGGAATTTCCGACAACGGATTTTGTTGTCAGAAAATTTTATATCCTGCTCTCAAACTTTGTGTGTCGGAAAATCTGATGGAAAATGTGTGATGGAGCCTACACACGGTCGGAATTTCCGACAACAAGGTCCTATCACACATTTTCCGTCGGAAAATCCGACCGTGTGTACGGGGCATTACCCTTTATTGGTCTGAGTCATCCATTGATGCACAGGCTCTAATAGACTCTGGGGCTACAGGCCTGTTCATAGATAGTGACTTTGTGTTTAAGCACTCGATTCTGCTGCAGCTTCGTGCCACTCCACTTGCCATTGATGCTATTGATGGTAGACTTTTACAGCCAGCCCATGTGACTCATGAGACTGCTCCATTGACCATGGCCGTAGGGGAGATAATCCAATTTCAAGTCATTTCCTCACCTCATTACCCGGTGGTCATTGGTTATCCTTGGTTACAGAGGCAGAAAACCCTTTTTATTGGCATTGTGCTGATGTTCTTTCCTGGTCGCCACAATGCAGTAAAACGAAAGTGGTTAAGGTCTTGTGCACCTCTTCATTCTCCTCCTTGCCAGATGAGTACCGCAAATTTAGCAATGTCTGACATAGGTCAAGCTAGTACTTTGCCTCCACACTGGTCGTATAATTGTGCAATTGACCTTCAACCTGGTGCCATGCCCCCTCATGTCTGGGTATACCCTTTGTCTGTCTCGGAGGATAAAGCCATGGACGACTATGTTGACGATTTACTTTCTCAAGGGTTCATCCACAGATCCTCGTCTGCTGCCGGTGCTGGCTTCTTCTTTGTGAAAAAGAAGAGTGGTGAACTGAGACCTTGTATCGATTATAGGGGTCTCAATTGCAACATGATTAAGAGCGCTTATCTGATTTCAATAATTACAGAATTATTTGACCACCTCAAGGGAGCAACAGGTTTCAATGAAGCTTGATTTGAGAGGGGCATACAATTTTGTGAGGATCAAGCAGGGCCACGAATGGAAAACTGCGTTTAATACTAGGACCAGACATTATGAATACCTCGTAATGCCATTTGGTCTCTGCAACGCTCCTGCAGTTTTTTAGGAATTCAACACTGATATCCTTTGAGATATGTTGCAGCAATGTGTTGGTTTATCTCAACGATATTCTCATATTTTCAAAATCCCTAGAGATCCACCACACAGATATCTCCCGTATGCTACAGAGGTTGAGAGATAATAACCTGTATTTAAACACCCCTTCTCCCTTGACACATGAGAGTTAAGATATGAGCTGTGTACTATTCGTCCTTTTTGAATATTTTCTTTCTTCCATTTTATTGTGTATATAACATATGACACCATACCAAAATGAGTAACTTTCAAGGCGAGGAATGGGCCAACCTCATGCTAGGATATGAAACAGACTTTGAACAAGGGGATCAAATTGAAACCCAAATTTCCTCCTTGGCTCATAAACTCAGTCGAGTTCTTGAAAAAAAGTCTGCATTATTCAGGCATATCAAATCATTTGATAAATACATCAAAGAAAAAAATTATAAATACATACAAAACAGCGCTCGCAAATAAATTTGTGTGATATAGTAATCTTCAAAATCTAACTATCCTGTTGCAGCTGCAGGATAAAAGTGCTGACACTTTAGTGATATGTAACCAAAAATCTGCGCTGGCAACTTACTAAAAATAAGCTATAACGAGACCAAATGGTAAGTACACTATGCAAATAATAGTGAATATGAAAAAATATATAAAAAGAAAATTGAATGTAGACCTTGCAAAATTTACTGGGTGGAATTGTGCATGAATGCACTAACACACTAGAATGTGATATGAGACAAATAAAAAATATACATGGTATACAAGTGATGCAGTTTGGATGAATGATCTAAAAAAACACACATCAAAACACTATGCGACTATAAGGTGATAGAATATCGCTAGGCTGATACAAATAATATTTAAAATAAATATAATATATATGTGCTCTCATAGATTCACAATCATAAATATCAATGAAGTGAGCCTATATAGAAATAGACACCAAATGAAATAGTGAGACAAGGAATGTCAATTATATCAAAATTTTTTTCAAATGATAGAGTATCTATTAGATTGAAATGCTCCTTCACAAAAGGGACAATCAGCAGACTTCCAGCTTATTCATCCGTATGATAAATCAGGGCAAAAGGTATACTGATGTTGGAGATGGTTGGAAGGAAACTTTTGGGACCACAAAGCTCGCATTCCACCAAAAGAAAAGAAAAGACATATAGTGTAAAACCTTAGGAAAGCATAGGGTCACCTGCGCATATGTGCGCTACTCACAGGACCGGCATGCAAAGCAGGCATTCAGATACTTGGTCGGTTCGCCGCTGGACGGCGTGCGTTCCACCAACTCCAGGAAGTGATGTCACTGGTTAACAGGAGTAGGCAGGATGTTGCGTCAACGCGTTTCGCCCCTCCCTCAGGGTGTTATCAAAGTCTTCCACCAACTCCAGGAAGTGATGTCACTGGTTAACAGGCGTAGGCAGGATGTTGCGTCAACGCGTTTCGCCCCTCCCTCAGGGTGTTATCAAAGTCTTCCACCAACTCCAGGAAGTGATGTCACTGGTTAACAGGCGTAGGCAGGATGTTGCGTCAATGCGTTTCGCCCCTCCCTCAGGGTGTTATCAAAGTCTTCCACCAACTCCAAGAAGTGATGTCACTGGTTAACAGGCGTAGGCAGGATGTTGCGTCAACGCGTTTCGCCCCTCCCTCAGGGTGTTATCAAAGTCTTTGATAACGCCCTGGGGGAGGGGCGAAACGCATTGACGCAACATCCTGCCTACGCCTGTTAACCAGTGACATCACTTCCTGGAGTTGGTGGAACGCACGCCGTCCAGCGGCGAACCGACCAAGTATCTGAATGCCTGCTCTGCATGCCGGTCCCGTGAGAAGCGCACATACATATGCGCAGGTGACCCTATGCTATCCTAAGGTTTTACACTATATGTCTTTTCTTTTCTTTTGGTGGAACGCGAGCTTTGTGGTCCCAAAAGTTTCCTTCCAACCATCTCCAACATCAGTATACCTTTTGCCCTGATTTATCATACGGATGAATAAGCTGGAAGTCTGCTGATTGTCCCTTTTGTGAAGGAGCATTTCAATCTAATAGATACTCTATCATTTGAAAAAAATTTTGATATAATTGACATTCATTGTCTCACTATTTCACTTGGTGTCTATTTCTATATAGGCTCACTTCATTGATATTTATGATTGTGAATCTATGAGAGCACATATATATTATATTTATTTTAAATATTATTTGTATCAGCCTAGCGATATTCTATCACCTTATAGTCGCATAGTGTTTTGGATGTGTGTTTTTTCAGATCATTCATCCAAACTGCATCACTTGTATACTATGTATATTTTTTATTTGTCTCATATCACATTCTAGTGTGTTAGTGCATTCATGCACGATTCCACCCAGTAAATTGTGCAAGGTCTACATTCAATTTTCTTTTTATATATTTTTTCATATTCACTATTATTTTCATAGTGTACTTACCATTTGGTCTCGTTCTAGCTTATTTTTAGTAAGTTGCCAGCGCAGATTTTTGGTTACATAAAGAAAAAAATTAACCCTTTCGGACAGAGTACAGATTTTTCCTAACTTAGATCAAATCAGCCATGAGTGCAAAAAGGAGTGGGAGGAAAACCTTAAGCTTTGCTCACAAGAGATGATGGCTATCCTAACCAGGGAATATAACAAACAGATCGCCATATTGAACGTAGAGATTAGTCATTTAGAATCAGCACTTGTTCCCATTGCGCAACATGCCCTGTGTGTGGACTTACAGTACAATCTCAGAGATGGGCTGTCAGTCTTCAATAGGGGCATCTTGCAGAAAAGAGATAAAATTTTGGAGAGACAAGGCGGCCTTCTCCGAAGGGCGAGCATACAAATGGAATACTAGTAAAGTACAGTCCAAAAAAATCATATCAATCCAGGGAACCACAGGGGGGCATGGCTAAAGCATCCAAGACCAGGATCTCTGTCCCCACAGGTCAAGGGAAAACTTTCCCTCAAAAAACATGGGGCAAACAGAAAAGGAGCCGCCATAATAGGGGCTCCGTTGAACAAGATAGTAAAAAACGCACAGTAGACACTGACTCAGAGCATGGCCACAATGTTTCGAACAACGAACGGGCCACATCTTCTTCTAAATGTAAGGATCATCCCCAAAGTACAGGTGTGAGTGAATCAGATTCTTCATTATCTGATACCTCAAATAGTGTGGGTAACACCACTCACCTGACAGGTTGGCTAAAAACTACTCTACAAAAACCTTTAAACCCAACACGGGGCCCCTGCTCCTCCCAAACAAACAGGGGAGGGAGGGGTCTGGATCCATATGTCATACGGACCAAATCCAACAACTAAGTGTCATAAATCTTTCTTCCCATTCCTTGTCAGAAGCTGAAGCTCAGGTTTTGTCCCGTGGGCTAACGTTTTGCCCACAGAAAAACTTTGATCTCTTTGAGGTTGTCACGGACCTACAACTATTTGCACGCAAGCTACTACTTAAATGTATGTGACCCTTCCCTCTGCAGTGCTCAGAGCAGGGCTGTATGCAAAATATAATATTGATATCGATACCACAGATTGGTCCGTATACAGCATGAAGGAGTTTAAGGCCCTACGCGATCTAACACTTCTGTTTGAGAAAAACAATACCGTTGATCTTGGTGCTTTACTTGCTGACGTTAACAAATCTACACAAAATCCAATTACTATGTTTAATAGGCCATCCACCAAGTTTCCTCCCTTGAATATAAATCCGAGTGTAGCTATCTTCTTAAAACAAACCATTAGAGACATCTGCAAACTGCCCCGCACAAAGAGCAACCCACAGAATCCAACATTTGAAGAGAATCAAGCTCTAGAATCATTACGTAACAATGTAACAATTGTAATAAAACCTTTCGACAATGGCGGCAATGTTGTCCTTATGGACAACCAGGACTATATATCAATGTGTCAACAAATTTTAGACAACAAAGACTGGTATAGGAATATTCCAGTCAAACTAATTGATTCCTATTATAAGTATTTTTACATCATGATTGATCGAGCTTCTGAAGAGGATGCCATTACAAAGGACCTTTACAAATTTATCAGAACTAAACATCCCAGGGTGGCTACTTTTTATAGCCTACCGAAAGTTCATAAGAACTAAAAAAAAAACCCCTGGTCGACCGATATTCTCCGGAAATGGGGGAATTTCGGAAAATCTTAGTAGAGTCATTGACTCTTTTTTGCAACCTTTTGTCCTGGCCATGCCATCCTTTTTTGAAAGACACAATTCACTTTTTACAGTCCATTGAAGAACTTACTCTTTCAGAAGAATCGATTTTAGTTGCCATTGATGTTGAGGCTCTGTATAGTTCGATTCCCCATAACAAGGGAATCGCTACTATACAGAAAATTCTTCAACAAGGCTCCCGTTATGATCAAGCCTTGAATGAGGTCATAATAAATGGACTCAACTACATTCTTAACCACAATTTCTTTACATTCAACAACTCCCACTACCTCCAGGTGCAGGGCATTGCTATGGGGACCTGTTGCGCCCCCTCATACGCCAATCTGTACCCGGGGGAGTGGGAGCAGTCCCTCCTGGATGGCTAGGACCAAGCCTACAGTCCTCTGGCGTCGCGCTCATCGAGGTAGCAGCATCTGGCTGCTGCGGTTATTACCTCTCTCGTATAGATCATTCGCTCCACCCTTGTGGAGCCTTCATTATTTACCCATGAGCGCCTGGATCGTTTAAACGTTTCCCCTCCATGATCCTCATCATTGTATGCTCCTCTTTTACTGCCTCTTACCACCCTCGTTGACCACGTTGCAGGGAGACTGTTCTGTTTTCCCCTGTGTTCGTCGCAGGGAGAACTATATGGGGCCCCACATATCTACAGAGAATACCTGAACGGACTTTACTCTCCTGAGGAAGCGGTGAATACCGCGAAACCGGTCGAGAATCCAAGTCATTGTTGCAATCCCTGTCATTATTGGATGCAATTTATGTGGTTGTAAATATTGCCTTGTTCTGTATTACAACCGTATATGTTATTGTACTATTGAGATATATTTATCTTTTTTAAAAATGGCTTTCTATTAAAAATCTAGTTTTTATTCTATTATTTTTCTTTCACCTTTTTGTACCAATACCTTACTACCTCCAGTACCGAAATAGTCCCCTGTGGTTTTTCCTTTGTGTGGGGGGTTGGGATATCTGCCGACAGAAGCAGCGAACTGCGGCCTCCCCTACTCCCTACCTCTTTTTGTAGTATGGCTAGGACCTTTCCGAGTATGCGAGCCACATATCCACGTGGCTCCAGTACATTGATGACGTCTTCGCCATCTGGGAGGGACCGAAGGAGACCTTGGTGGAGTTCTTCGACCTCATTAATCAAAACGATCACAATTTGAAATTTGCTATAACTTATGATCTTAATGCTATTACCTTTTTGGATGTTCAGTTCAAACGTACCTCTGAGGGCAAATTATGCAGCATGCTGTTCCGTAAGAGCACAGCCGGGAACACCGCGCTGCATGCGGACAGCTTTCACCCTGAGCCACTACAAAATTCCACCCCATATGGACAGTAACTGCGCCTTCGCTGGAACTGCTCGAATGATACCCTTTTCAATGAATGAAGTGGCTATAGCCGATCGTGCTTACGCAAAGCATACAACAAAACTGTTGAACAATCAAGATCTGAGTTATTGTTCAAACAGAAAGTGAAGATTAACTCCAACCCTGATGCAACCAGGATTACCCTGCATTTTTCTAGACAGCACAATGCAATCAAACAAATTGTCCGCAAACATTGGACTATACTTGCCGATAATCCTAAAACGAATGCCTTTGTGTCCACCAATCCCTTAATTACTTACAAACGTGCCACTTCGATCAAAGACAAACTCGTTCAAAAATGAACTTAAAAGGAAAAATCATTGTCCAGCTTTTGGTTCATTCCCATGCGGTCATTACTCACATTGCCCTTTTATAGGAAGAGTTTTTTTTTTCTTCCTAATGGTGAGACTTTCAAACCCTCACACTTCCCTAACTGCCAAAACCGTGGGGTGGTGTATCTCATGGTTTGCGAGTGTGGTGCCTATCACATAGGCAAGACTAAACAGGAGTTCTGGCACCGTATATCGCAACATGTTTACAGCATACAGATTGGGAACCGCCATCTCCCAATTGGGAGACATGCTGTGCTCCAACACAATTATAAAGTACCAAAAATCTCCTTTGCTGCACTTGATCGAGTCTACATTACCGATTGAGGAGAAGATTGGAATAAAATCCTACTCCAGTTGGAGCAAAGATGGATTTTTAGACTACAAGCCACCTCCTTCCTCTGCGTTAATGAATCTATCTCCTTTGCCCCTTTTTTGTCATTATTTCTTGGTTGTTTGAGATATCATCCACCTTAAATGGCATCATTAGGATAAATAGTGTACAGCTCCTAATATCATCTTTACATATTTATATGAAGTAATCACATATTAATTATTTTGCTCTTAATACATAGATGTGTCTTTTATGATATTGTGATGCTGTGTGTGTATATATACATATACATGTATTGTGAGCTCCATATTTTGCCCTTTATGAATTATTCCTTTATTTAATTTCCAGATCCCTGTGATGCCTCCATGGTCATGCACCATCCCTGGTTGGAGATGTCATTTTCCTGTGTGTCTTCCCAGCAGGGTGGAGAGCTTTTACATCTGTGCTCCCACTTCTACCCACTAGGTGGCCGAGTTTCCCTTCGGCCACCTGTGGGAGTAATCTCCTTGCCGGCGGCATCCCCGATCACTTTCGGACGCCCATGCCATGTGCGTACACGTGTTAGTCCACGCGTGCACGCAACGTCATGACGTCACCTGTTTACAGCGGAAATGACCACAGCGGTCGGGGACTTCCACCTTCCGGGACGCCGAGGGAGCTGCACGAGGCACGCCTCATGGCAGCCACTATCTCCCTCGGTGTGCTAGGCAAGGGGGCAGGGTACAACGGCACCTGCGGCTCATTCCAGGAGTGCCCTTTCAATTTAGGACATTATTTAATCTCTGGGATGAGGGTTGATCTGAAGATGATCCCCTCATATCCCTCCTGGACGGTCAGATTTGTCTCAAATATTGCTGGAGTAAGTTATATTTATCCCCTTACTCATCCCTTTAGACCTCTTATTATACTCTACCAGACAGCTATATTCTAAACGAGCAATTTTTGATATCAGGCACAGTGGCCATAGATCCTCTATGCTAACCTGTCTCTGGCTATACTATAACCTCTGGGATAGTGTTCCCTCCATCTAATCAATAAGGTAATGTCCTATTTTTGTCACAGCTTAATTCATACCCACACAGTATTTTTACTCAATTTATTCATATTTTTTTCATTCATTTATTTTTCATTTCTTTTTTTCACTTCATCCTTCACTTACTTGGTCACCATTTTTCATTCATTATTGCCCACTGCAATTTTTCTTCTCATTCCCTTTTTTCCCCACTCCTTTTCTCCCATCACTGTCTCACTTTTTTCTGTTCACGCACACACTTCTTCATGCACCATCTGTGATCACTTTTTTCCCTGCTAGTCACCCTCTCCCCTTCCTCCCTTCCACCCTGCACTCTACTTTTCCCGTCACCTCTCCCACTCCTTCACCATCCTCTCTCTCACTCCAACTTACTTTACACCCATATTTCTTCTCCTTTTCCTTTTTCGCTTTTATTTACTTTTCACGTCGCCCCCTGGTCACTTGTTCATTTTCACTTTTGTTGTTCCATATAGTTTTTTCACTTTATTTTTGGCACTTTCTTTTTTATTTTTTTTCCACTCTCGCTCATCTTTATTCACACTACTTCACTTTCTCATCACTTTTTTAATTCATATAGTTGGCACATGAGGCCATATATGGCCCTTTCCATACCATTAGTATATTTACAAATTATCAGCCTTTTATTATTTACTTATTATTTCCAATATAATGAATTAAGACACATATTAAATACAGACAACAGATCCCTGTGATATATTCTGACTGTCCAATAATATTTTTTGAATTTAATATGGGCACTTCTGTATATACCATGAGTTAACGCTCTGAGAATCTGCCGCAAGTGCTGATACCGCCCATTTTGGCGCACCATCAGGGGGTGTCTCAACTTGTGACTCCTTGTAAGCCGCATTCAGTGGATCAATGCCTTCTCCCGGGGTGCTGTTCTGGCTTGGTAGGCACGCGGGATTGTCTGTCAGTTTTTAAGGAAATTCTGGTTGAGAGGCCTTTTCCAAATACATTGGTACATATGTGAGATGTTTACACTGGATATGTATGTATACATCTGTATGGGTCGAAACACGTCAGGCATTGTTATACATCAGGCATTATTTAATGCTGTGTATAATTTTTGTGTTTGCAACCTTTTGTATTTTGGTATGGGTATGTCCCCACCAGAGCTCATATTTTAACTACCATATATTATACCCTAATTTTTCAATAAAGAATTTATTTTTCTAAACACATGTACTCTTCATTAACTATTTACTCTGCTGCTTAAACCCCCCGGGGGACTCTTCCCATATTGTACTATTTGGGGTGTGCAGCTCCATTATCTCTCCTTATGCGTGTCTTTCCCATCCTGTATATTAAGTTTTAAAATTGCGAGTTCCATCGCAAACAGGTTACATTTCTTTGGTATGTCATTTCTACTGCCGGTTTTTCAATGGACCCAGAGAAACTATCTGTAGTTCTACAGTGGCCTCGACCCACAGATCTATGTCCGATACAAAGTTTTTTTCTTGGCTTTGCCAATTATTATCGGAAATTTATTCATAACTTTTCTTCTTGACTGATATGACCAGAAAGCACGGTAACCCACAGAATTGGTCTCCGGATTCCTTTAAAGCCTTTGAGTCTCTCAAGGCTGCCTTTGGTTCAGCTCCCGTGCTGGCACATCCTGATCCTACTTTACCCTTTAATCATTGATTCGTCTGAGACTGGAGTAGGTGCCCTTCTGTCTCAACGTCCTACCTCTGAGAGCTCTGGGCATCCTTGTGGCTACTTTTCTAAAAAATTGTCTCCTGCAGAATGCAATTACGAGATTGGGGACAGAGAATTACTAGCTATAATTTTAGCTCTTAACGAATGGAGGCATCTCCTCGAGTGTACCACTGTGCCAGTCCTCATTTTGACTGACCATAAGAATCTCACATTCTTGTATGAAGCGAAATACTTATCTCCCAGAAGGGCACGATGGGCTCTTTTTCCGTCAAGCTTCAATTACATACACATACACAGTCTCATTCTTACCCGGTACTAAGAATGTAAGGGCTAATGCATTGTCATGACAGTTTTCCTCCTCTTCCAAGATGGAGTCGGTTCCTATTCCTGTGATACCTCCAGATCACATTCTAGTCTCTATTCGCACTAGTCTCACTTCACCTTTAACTTCTATAGTCAGGAAGATACTAGAGTTTAATAAAAGACCACATAGACGAGTTCTTGCTGGAAAAAAATATTTTAAGCAGCAGACAGCACTGATTCATAAAAGACAGAAGTTGTCAAACAAACCGGATTTCTTTTTATGAGGAGGTAAGTAAAACCTTGGACAGAGGGGTGGCAGTGGATTTTGCAAAAGCGTTTGACACAGTTCCCCACACACGGCTCATGTGTAAGGTAAAGTCTACAGGCTTGGCAAGATCAATTTGTAAATGGATAGAAAACTGGCTAAAAGACAGAATTCAGAGAGTAGTGGTTAATTACTCTTATGCCCCGTACACACGGTCAGACTTTGTTCGGACATTTCGACAACAAAATCCTAGGATTTTTTCCGACGGATGTTGGCTCAAACTTGTCTTGCATACACACGGTCACACAAAGTTGTCGGAAAATCCGATCATTCTGAACGCGGTGACGTAAAACACGTACGTCGGGACTATAAAAGGGGCAGTGGCCAATAGCTTTCGTCTCTTTATTTATTCTGAGCATGCGTGGCACTTTGTCCGTCTGATTTGTGTACACACAATCGGAATTTCAACGGATTTTGTTGTCGGAAATTTTTTTATCCTGCTCTCAAACCCTGTGTGTCGGAAAATCCGATGGAAAATGTCTGATGGAGCCCACACACGGTCAGAATTTCCGACAACACGCTCCGATCAGACATTTTCCATCGGAAAATCCGACCGTGTGTACGGGGCATAACTCTGAATGGTCTAAGGTTATCAGTGGTGTACCCCAAGGTTCAGTTCTGGGACCCTTACTTTTTAATATCTTTATAAATGATATAGGGTCTGGGATTAAAAGTATCATTTCAGTCTTTGCAGATGACACCAAGCTTTGCAGTGGAATAACGTCCTTACAGGATGTCTCCAATTTACAAGCTGACCTCAATGCATTGTCTAATGGGGCAACAAAGTGGCAAATGAGGTTTAATGTTGATAAATGTAAAGTTATGCACTTGGGGGCTAGGAATATGCATGCATCATGCATACTAGGGGAGCACAACTCAATGGTGGAGAGGGATCTGGGGGGGTTTGGTAGATCATAAGCTCAATAATAGCATGTGATGCCAAGCTGCGGTTTCCAAAGCCAGCAAAATCCTTTCTTGCATTAAGAGAGGTAAGGACTCCAGAGAGAGATATCATTTTGCCCGTGTACAAATCATTAGTAAGACCTCTGGAATATGTAGTTCAGTTTTGGGCACCAGTTCTCAAAATGGATATTGGGGAACTGGGGAACTAGAGAAAGTGCAGAGAAAGGCAACCAAACTGATAAGAGGCATGGAGGAGCTCAGCTATGAGGAAAGATTAGAGGAACTGAATCTATTCCCTCTTGAGAAGGAGATTAAGGGGGGATATGATCAACATGTACAAATACATAAGTGGTCCATATAGTGAACTTGGTGTTGAGTTATTCACTTTAAGGTCATCACAGAGGATAAAGGGGCACTCTTTACGTCTAGAGGAAAAAATATTTCATCTCCAAATGTGGAAAGGTTTCTTCACAGTAGAAGCTGTGAAAATGTGGAATAGACTTCCTCCAGAGGTGGTTCTGGCAAGCTCAGTAGATTGTTTTAAAAAAGGCCTGGATTCTTTTCTAAATGTACATAATATAACTGGGTACTAACATTAATGCCGCGTACACACGGTCAGACTTTTCAGCTACAAAAGTACGACAGCCTGTCCGACAGACTTTCGACGGACTTTTGGCGGACTTGCGGCAGACTTTCTAACGAACGGACTTGCCTACATACGATCACACAAAAGTCTAACGGATTTGTACGTGATGACGTACACCGGACTAAAATAAGGAAGTTAATAGCCAGTAGCCAATAGCTGCCCTAGCGTGGGTTTTTGTCCGTCGGACTAGCACACAGACGAGCGGATTTCTGGGTCTGGCGTAGTTACGACGTAAAGATTTGAAGCATGTTTCAAATCTAAAGTCCATCAGATTTGCGGCTGGAAAAGTCCGCTGAAAGTCCGGGGAAGCCCACACACAATCAGATTGTCAGCTGTATTTTGTCCGTCGGCGTCCGTCGGACTTTTGTAGACGAAAAGTCCGACCGTGTGTACGCGGCATTATAGGTAAAGTTGATCCAGGGAAAATCCGATTGAATCTCGGGGGATCAGAAAGGAATTTTTTCCCCTGCTGTAGAAAATTGGAGCATGCTTTGCTGGGGTTTTTTGCCTTTCCCTGTGGGTGAAGGATTTTGTATATGGGATTGTATTTTTTTTATTTTTTTTTGGCTGAACTAGATGGACTTTTTTGTCTTTTTTTTCAACCTGACTAACTATGTAACTATGCAACCTTTGGGTGACAGAATTCTTGCTGCTCAGATCCGCTCTCCTTCTGAAAAACCTTGTGACCGCTGCTTTGTCCCCGAGAATCTCCACACTGCTTTGCTCCAGACATACCATTCTCACAAGGAAGCTGGTCACCCAGGAAAGAATCAGCTCATCTGGTCTATTTCTCAACAATTTTGGTGGCCTAGTCTCCGTGCTGATTTAGCCCCCTTTGTAGCTGCTTGTTCTGTGTGTGCTCAGCACACACACCTTCCAGTGGGCTTCCTAAAACCCATACCCAATGGAGAGAGGCCTTGGACCCACATGTCTATGGATTTTAGTGTGGAGTTACCCAACCCCCAGGGCAATACATTTATTCTTATGGTGGGTGACCGGAAGATCTCTCATTGTATTCCACTTAAGAAGTTGCCTATATACAAAGAACTGGCATCCATTTTCACTCGAGAGATCTTTAGGTTACATGGGCTACCCAAGGTTATCATCTCGGACAGGGGTAGCCAGTGTGTCTCCAGGTTTTGGCAAGCCTTTTGTGCACAGTTGGGAATTCAGCTTTCCTTCTTCTCGGCGTATCACCCACAGTTCAATGGGGCTTCAGAATGAGCCAACCAAGCCTTGGAGCAGTTCCTACATTGCTATATTTCTGACCACCATAACAACTGGTCAGACCTCTTACCTTGGGCGGAGTTTGCTCACAATAGTACCGCCAATGCCGCTTCCTGATTGTCTCCGTTTATGGCGAATTATGGTTTCCAACCATCCATGTTGCCTGACACATTTGTTTCTCAACTAATTCCTGCATTAGAGGAGCATCTCTGTGATCTCCGTTTCACATGGGTGCAGGTCCAAAAGTCCTTGCGATGTGCTAGAGATAGGTACAGACTCCATGCTGACCACTGACGCCTACCTGCGCCTTCCGACGAGGTTGGGAAGGGTCTGGCTGTCATCTTGTAACCTCCGACTCCGTGTTCCCTCACTGAAACTGGCACTGCGCTATATTGGGCCTTTCCGTATTCTCTGTAGGATCAACACAGTGGCTTACGCATTAGACCTTCCTTCTAACATGGGTATTTCAAATGTATTCCATGGTTCCTTATTAAAGCTTTGGTGTGCAACCGCTTCACCACCTTGTTACCACATGCTTGCCCGGTTTAGGTTGAGAACCATGAAGAGTATGAAATACAATTAATCATTGACTCCCCTTGGTTTTGTGGGCGCATACCGTACACTGTTCATTGTAAAGGGTATGGTCCAGAGCAATGCTCTTGGGTCTTATCCTCAGGCGTACATGCTCCTGTCCTTCTCCGTGCTTTCCATAAATATTTTACCCTCAAACCTGGTGCCCCTCTGAGGGGGAAGGGTCTTTGAGGAGGGGGTATTGTCAGGGCTGGGCTCTTAGTAGCTCTCTTCTCTGTGCTCAGGCTGCTCAGCTGTTGGATAATCGTCAGCACTCTTTGATTCCTCAGTGGCTCACCTGGTTATCATTATCTGTTCTTCAGTCCCGCCTACAGCCAGTCCCTTCTGGCTATGTAAACTTCCTTGTTCATTCCTTTCCCGTCTTTGCCTGGTCAACATATCTGGAGTTTCTCTGCTGTGTTCCTGTGAAAGACTTTGCATGGCTGAGGTCCCTTCTAGTTCCTGTTCCTGTTCTTCTGCCTCTGACTATGCTGATCTCTGGTTTCCCCATTACTGGCTTGTCTGACTACCCGCTTTGGCTTCCAATCCCTGGCTTATGTTTTGACTACATTTACTGATCTGTATCATTTTTATCATTATATTAAATGGTGTGATTCATAGTTCCTGACAGTAAATAACCTATAAAGTACCTTGATAGCAACAGTGTAGCTGGGATACTGTGTTATGTGTTGTTTTTTTTTTAATACTCTTAGTAAACTATCATTATTACTTCATAGTTTATGAGGTCTCTTACCCTCCTCTACGGGAGGTTCAGTATCATATCCTATGCCCTTGGCGTAGGGCTTGTGAGGCACCATTGGAAGACCCCCCCCCTTCTGCTCTCCCTTTTTACTTTTATGGTTTTCTCCAAAACACATTTGGAGATTGGGTGCTCTGTATTTGCTTGGTAGGTACAGCCTTGCTTAAATGGTGGTAATTTTTTTTTTTTGTTCTGTATTGCTATTGTGTTGATTTGAATACTGTGATGATATCTCTTTTGTTGTTTCATTAGTATTATTATCACACTTTCCTGAAGAAGCCAAAGATGGTGAAACATGTTTAACTACAAGCGTGATGAAAACGTCTCCATCTTACATACCAACATATGGTTAAACCTATGTATCTATGTCTTTTAACCGTATTTTGTAAATAAAAGCCATTTTATTTCTTACAGTAGTTTGCAAAATGAAATAATGGCACCTAAAAAATCCCCTCCTGGTTACACTATCTTTCTATTATCCGATTCAAGGGATGATGGTGCTAAATATTTAAATTTTTGGCAGTACCCACCAAACTTTACACCTCTAATATTATAGGCACTCTGACCTTACCTGACCCTGCGTTTGCATTACTGCATTTAGGTATTGAACAAATACCCTGTATGCTAAATTCAGGGTTCTGTACCTACGTTTTTTGCAGCTAAACCCAATATTGTTAGACTTTGGAATTTCCTTTCACAACTCAGTATATTTGACATTTGAGACCTAAACTACCAGTGTGAAATGGAAAAAATATGAGCATCAAAAAATATACTACTACCAAAAAATATGCTCTATTTCGGTCCACGTGGTTAAATTACCCAAATTGTACCGTATAAGATTGATGACATGTATTTACATTGCCTTCTGTTACTGACTGGAACATTTTCCTCGTTTTATTAGTTCACCGCCTTATTTGATTATCCTCCGTCCCCCCACTGTCCCTCTCTCTTACCCAGGCTTAACTCCAATCCCTAATCCTCCCTCCCTATACCCCCTTCCCCCTTTCCTCCTACATCCTCAGGATGAAGACATTTGTACACCAAATGCTTCTGGCTGTAAGCTTATTTTCAGTGTACTAATTCTATCTGACCTTACCTCCTGATTGAATGACTGTTTTTCTTCATAATACTGCTCTTGTCATTTATGCTGCTGTAATTTGTACAGCTTCATCCTTCTCTGTTATGGAAATTTTATAAGCGTCTCTTTATAACCAAATGATTCTGTGTGCTAATAAGCACAGTCATAGTGTACAGTCATAGCTTTCTTGTACAATGCCGGGAAAGTGCGCTTCTATATCTCCAAGTAACACAGACAGACGCTGGTATCACGTTGAGCTTTTCAAAATCGTCTCTAGCATGATCTGCTGCTTTTATTTATACTGTAAACATGAATAACAAAGGAAGGTGGTGGCTTCAGAATCAGCCAATCAGACACTTGTATTCTTTCAAAAGAACTAATCACACACATGTATATATTCAAATAGAATGTCAGTAGTGACGTGTGCAGAGCCATGCGGCCAGCTTCTCGTTGAGATACAAAGTGTCTCACAATTTAAACACTACTTACAGGGCTCTGAACACGATCGTGTGCACATTCCCACCACTACCAATGACCCGAGACGTACTCTATCATGGCTCAGTGGGCCATAATTTGTGTATGGTTATGCTATGGTTCCGATGTACGCAGATCTGTTTGCTAGTAGCGTTAATGCAATTGCCATGAGGTGGCCAGTCTTTTGAGGCATAAACGAGCATCCCTAAATAGCAAACAGATCTGATGTGTCCATGGGAAGGTTTCCGCAGTCAATGGTCTTCCACCAACGTCTGTATGAGCGTATTGCAGCAAAATGGACACTGGGGGACATATGACAACATACATTAATAAAAATTTTTACAACAGTCCCTCCTCCTTGTCATATATGCTCCCATGTGTCCCTCAATGAATCTTGATCTTCATAAACCTGGAACTGAATCAGTCTTTACAGTCCATATGAGTTCAGAACACGGCTTAACTTGTAGACTCTGTTCTTCAGGAGGGATGACTTATAGAGAGGACACGACATGTGAGCTGTAGTAATCGTTGATCGGTCTGGGATCCTCTGCGTCTGGTACGTGGGCTGGGCTTCGGGCATCTCATCTCAGCGAGGAAGATGTGGTCATCTGCTCGGGCTCTGTTCACCTGTCCAATCAGGCAACAGGAGCACCATATCATGACATATAGAAGGAATAGAAACAAAAACAACATGAGTATATATACCCCTACTTCCTTCAACCATGATCCAAAGGAAAATAAAAAAATCCTCAAAGTTTCCCAAACCCTTAAAAGGATTCCAACCTTCACTAGCTATAGCTCTGGCTTTGCCTTGCAGGGATCTAACCTTATCCATATGGGCCTGAACTTTGCCACTGGTGTCCTCGATCCAGGTACAACAATCTCCACCTATGAATTCACAGAAACCCCCCTTGGATGCTAACAGATAATCAAGGGCCATCTTTTCCTGTAATAGAAGGGTCTTGATCTGTTGGTGTTCCTGTGAGATCTCCCTTACAGCTTCTACGGTTTCATTGAATATCCCATCCACAATGGATGAGAAATTGTTCAATCGTTTCATATGTTCAGTCCCCCACCCCATCCAAGCAGGAAACCAGGCCTGGTCGGAGTTAGTGAACAATTCCCTTCTAGCTTTTCCTGCCATTCTTACCTTCTCTCACGCCATCAGATCCTCACAATCATCCGCAATGTAAGATGATGGGACGAGTTTCACCAGGACACATGAACCTCTTGAATTAGGGGGAGTTACCTTATGAGCTGTAGACCCGCATAAGTACCAAACTAAAGTTGAAGCGCACTTGTGGGCTACCTAGTTGTCCCGATACCCAAACTGGCAGGAACCAAAGCTATTGTTAAAACTGTAACTAATTTTACCCTCTAGGAATGTACCGTTCTATTGACAAGTGTCTGTTTGGAGTTTTTACTCGTTTTTCAAAATTCCTCATACCAATCTGAACATCATATATAGCTGTCATCGCTGGGGTACTAAAGCTCGGGGGAGATTCAGAGTAGACCCAGCAATTGGTCCTGTTCGCTTTCTTAGCTACATAGTTACATAGTTACATAGTAGGTGAGGTTGAAAAAAGACACAAGTCCATCAAGTCCAACCTATGTGTGTGATTATGTATCGGTATTACATTACATATCCCTGTATGTTGCGGTCATTCAGGTGATTATCTAATAGTTTCTTGAAGCTATCAATGCTCCCCGCTAAGACCACCGCCTGTGGAAGGGAATTCCACATCCTTGCCGCTCTTACAGTAAAGAACCCTCTACGTAGTTTAAGGTTAAACCTCTTTTCTTCTAATTGTAAGAATACACTTTAAACAATAAGTTGGGATGCTTTTCATCGTTACCCTTGCTAAAATACACTAAACTAAAGATATAAATAAAAAAATACTCCTCATTCTTTGGTGTAGTTGAGCAGTGTCTTGCAGTGGCTCCCGTGGATCCAGTTGTACTGTCCTTCAAGCTTTATAGAGGTCGGCATGGTCAGCTGAACCTGGAATGGCCCGAGGTATCTCGACTCTAATCCCATCTTCTGATGTTTTCTTTACAATGACCCAGTTACCTGGTTGGATAGAATGAAAATGGGTTATCGAGTCAGGGTCTGTAAGGGACTCATGAACCCTGTGGTGGATTTTTTGTAGCTCACGCTGCAGTAACTGCACATACCCCTTCAGCTGAGAATGTAAAGATGACAGTTGCTGAGTAAAGTACAACCCTGTTTTTGATTGATTGACTTCCAAACAAACCTCTTATGGAGATAAACCAGACATGTGGAAACTCAATGAACCCTTTTTCACTTTTCACCGACTGTGGTCACTGAACCTGTGTATGGCTTACCATCTGGGTTGTAATACCTGGAACCATTGACAAAAAGGTTCTTAGCGTCTGGGATGGGAGCCTCCTTCACCTGGACTGGTTGCTGATTCAAATTCCATCAAAGAGACTGTCGTGGAACATGTCGTCCTACTAGTTCACAAACTTGGTCAGAATTAGAAAGATTAGTATTATTAGTTTGAAAATTTTGTCATTTTGATTTTGTCATTCTTATCATTATCTCCCCCCCATTTTCTTCTTCATTACAAACCAGAGGAAGAGATGCAGGGTTTAGAATGGTGCAGAAAAAAAAACAATGAAACAGCCTATTATACTTTTACCTTCTTTCATGCGTGTGTATTTATGCATGTGTACTACTATCTACATACATCTGCTTTCTATGTCATACACTTTCAGAAACTCACTGGACCTGAAAAAGATACTTATAAACAAGAGTTATTACTCTATACTTCATCTTTAACCTGCAAAGAATGGCAAATAATACAACACTCGTGTACATTGGTAAGTTGTCACTGACATTGCTCAAAACCGACAACAAAACCCTCTAACTCTTTTGCCGCGTACACACAGTCAGAATTTCCGACAAAAAATGTTCAATGTGAGCTTGTTGATGGAAAATCCGACCGTGTTAATGCTCCATTGGACATTTGCTGTCGGAATTTCCGACAACAGGGGGGGGGGTGCATGGGCGGTGCCTGAGGGAGAGGACATGTTTTCTTATAGCTCCACTCCTGAGCTGGACGGACCGGAGAGCCACAGACACCAGTCGCTTAAAAAGATTACCCATCACTACCGTTTCGCCCACTGAACATACCGCCACTGTTATCATGGTCTTATAGACCCCTACACTGAAGTTTAAAGTTAGGTACACCTAAAGTAGCGCCGTCTAGACCATCCTCTAAGATGGCAGAGTCAGTTACCTCACAGACCAGTGCACTGCGCGCTCTCACAGCGCTGTCACACAGCCTGAAGTCGCAGGATTACACTGGTAAGTCTGATTCAGATGCTGACAGTTCACAGACAATTAACCCTAAGTTTAAACAATTTGAACGTATGTTACAGAAAGCCCTGTAAAAAACATCTGACCATATTACTGACACATTAACAAGAGAAATTAGAGAATTGGGGCAGAGAACAGCAGAATTGGAAGTGAGAGTGGATGAATTAGAGAACAATTCACAACATTATGCCTCTGAAATTGAACATCTTAAAGAAGAAAATCGAATACTACAGTCCCGCATTGAGGACCAAGAAAATAGGGACCACCGTTCCAACTTGAGAATCAGAGGGATTGCTGACACTATTGTGGATATCCAAGCTTCCATGTTAGCACTCTTTCAGGAATTACAGCCTGGCATACCTGTTGAGAGGTTAGAAATGGATAGAGCACACAGAGCCTTAGCTCCACGTAAGCCTAACGGTCCCCCCCAGAGACATAATAGTTATTACTTGCCGCAGCCAGAGGGAAGGACGCACTCAATTTTCAGTGTAATACTTATCAACTTTTTGCAGATCTATCCCCTCTGACTATAGCTAAGAGACGTGCACTCAAACCCCAGCTATTAATACTTCAACGCAATCAAATTGAATATAATTGGGGTTTTCCATTTTCTCTCCACTTCACTCACCTTGAAACTAAATACACTTGTCGAACCCCTGCTGAACTACAGTTGGCCTTAATAGAAATGGGCTTTGTGGATCGAGTTTCACCCAGTGATCATACTCGCAGAGAATCAGCCTCTAATTCCCCTTCACAGCAAAAGATGACAGAATCTGGTTCTTCCAGCTCTACACGGCAAACATTACATAAGTGTGGACGCTATGATAATTCATCCCCAACCAATGAAGATACGATGGATTGAAAATTGTTTTGCTGCGCAAACTCTTTTTTTGTGTTTGCCTTCACTATACAGCAATTTACATCAATTGGGGTAGCACAGTGGTGTAGTGGGTAACACTCTCGCCTAGCAGTAAAAAGGTTCACTGGTTAGAATCCCAACCACAACACTACCTGCCTGGAGTTTGCATGTTCCAACTGTGCCTGCGTGGGTTTCCTCTGGGTACTCTGGTTTCCTCCCACACTCCAAAGACATGCTGGTAGGTTAATTGGCTTCTGTCCAAAATTGGCCCTAGTATATGAATGTGAGTTTGGGGACCTTGGATTGTGGACTCCTTGAGTGTGCGATGTATGTGTGGAGCGATGCATAAATTGACGGCGCTATATGAGTACCTTAAATAAATAGGGATAATTGTAGACACGCACACTTGCTCAGGTTGAACTGGATGGACTGGTGTCTTTATTCAACCTTACTAACCATGTAACTATATACGCCTTTAATAACAATGCTACTTTTTTTGGCCTAGATACTTATCCTGACTTGACCTAATATTTTGATCCTTTACCAGGAACTTATCCAGGACCTTTTTCCCCCCTTTTTTTTTCTTCATATTTTTTATTATTATTATTTTTTTTTTTTTTGTGTGTGTTTTATGTGTTTGATTTTAATTATTCTTGTATTTTATCCAAAAGCATTTGTTACAGTAGGTGACCGCGATATTGTGTCAATCTCGCCGCACTTCTCGGCGAGATTTGACACCTACGAGTCCCGTCGCAGGAGCCAGCGCCGAGATGGCTCTCTCATCGGGAAAGGAAAACTTTGTTTTCCTTCCGCGATGAGTGACAGGCAGTGCTGACAGCTGTCTGGTATGAATCCTGAGGCGGGAACACCGCGCTAAATTTTAAATGACAAAAACGGCGTGGGTTCCCCCCTCGGGGGCATACCAGGCCCTTAGGTCTGGCATGGATTGTAAGGGGAACCCCCTATGCCGAAAAATCGGCGTGGGGGTCCCCCCAAATCCATACCAGACCCTTATCCGAGCACGCAGCCCGGCCAGCCAGGAAAGGGGGTGGGGACGAGCGAGCGCCCCCCCCCCTCCTGAGCCGTACCAGGCCGCATGCCCTCAACATGGGGGCGTGGGTGCCTTGGGGAATGGGGGGGCGCCCTGCGGGCCCCCCCACCCCAAAGCACCTTGTCCCCATGTTGATGAGGACAAGGGCCTCTTCCCGACAACCCTGGCCATTGGTTGTCGGGGTCTGCGGGCGGGGGGCTTATCGGAATCCGGGAGCCCCCAGATCCTGGCCCCCCACCCTGTGTGAATGAGTTTGGGGTACATGGTACCCCTACCCATTCACCTAGGGAAAAGTGTCAGTATAAAAAAACACAGTACACAGGTTTTAAGAATAATTTATTAGTCAGCTCCGGGATCTTCTTCCGACTTCGGGGGGTCTCCTTCCGACTTCTCCCGGTGTTCGGCCTCTTCTCCCGGGCCCCGCCGCTATCTTCTTCCAGCTCTATTGCCAGCGAGGGGCCCGATCTGCTGCCGCTGTCTTGTCGCCGCTGTCTCGTCGCCGCTGTCTCGCCGCTTCTTCTTCTTCTCTCTTCTTTTCTTCTTCCCCGATGTTGACACGACGCTCTCTCCGGCTCGAATGCTGTGTGCGAGATGCAGAGCCATTTATATAGGCGGTAACCCCGCCCCCTTACGACGTCATGGTCCCAGCATGCGCAGGGACTCTGGCGTCATAAGGGGGCGTTTTTTTGTCTTCAGGTACGCCATTCACGACTTTGAGTGGTTATACCAGAATGATGCCTGCAGGTTTAGGTATCATCTTGGTATCATTCTTTTCAGCCAGCAGTCGGCTTTCATGTAAAAGCAATCCTAGCGGCTAATTAGCCTCTAGACTGCTTTTACAAGCCGTGGGAGGGAATGCCCCCCCCACCGTCTTCCGTGTTTTTCTCTGGCTCTCCTGTCTCAACAGGGAACCTGAGAATGCAGCC
This sequence comes from Lithobates clamitans, assembly GCA_037952925.1. NCBI lineage: Eukaryota > Metazoa > Chordata > Amphibia > Anura > Ranidae > Lithobates > Lithobates clamitans. Next base: position 2,148,618 of record JBBGZY010001452.1, on the reverse strand, counting down.
GGTGATTCAGCCAGCTGACCATAGAGCTGATCAGGGACCAGAATGGCTCCAATCATCTCTATGGCCTAAGAAACCGGAAGCTACGAGCATTTTATGACTTCGATTTTGCCGGATGTAAGCAGCGCCATTGTTAAATTGGGAAAGCATTTTATCACACTTGGTGTTCTTGGTGTGGTCAGATGCTTTGAGGGCAGAGGAGAGATCTAGGGTCTAATAGACACTAATTTTTTTTAAAAAAGTACCTGTCACTACCTATTGCTATGATAGGGGATATTTACATATCCCGAGAAAACAATAAAAATGATTAAAAAAAAAATTAAAGGAACAGATTAAAAATAAGATAAAAAAGCAAAAAAATAATAAAGAAAAAAAAAAAAAAAAAAAAAGCACCCCTGTCGCCCCCTGCTCTCGCGCTAAGGCGAACGCAAGCGGCGGTCTGTCGTCAAACGTAAACAGCAATTGCACCATGCATGTGAGGTATCACCGTGAAGGTCAGATCGAGGGCAGTAATTTTTGCAGTAGACCTCCTCTGTAAATCTAAAGTGGTAACCTGTAAAGGCTTTTAAAGGCTTTTAAAAATGTATTTATTTTGTTGCCACTGCACGTTTGTGCGCAATTGTAAAGCATGTCATGTTTGGTATCCATGTACTCGGCCCATCTTTTTTATTTCATCAAACATTTGGGCAATATAGTGTGTTTTAGTGCATTAAAATTTTAAAAAGTGTGTTTTTTCCCCAAAAAATGCGTTTGAAAAATCGCTCCGCAAATACTGTGTGAAAAAGAAAAATGAAACACCCACCATTTTAATCTGCAGGGTATTTGCTTTAAAAAATATATAATGTTTGGGGGTTCAAAGTAATTTTCTTGCAAAAAAAAATAACTTTTTCATGTAAACAAAAAGTGTCAGAAAGGGCTTTGTCTTCAAGTGGTTAGAAGAGTGGGTGATGTGTGACATAAGCTTCTAAATGTTGTGTATAAAATGCCAGGACAGTTCAAAACCCCCCCAAATGACCCCATTTTGGAAAGTAGACACCCCAAGCTATTTGCTGAGAGGCATGTTGAGTCCATGGAATATTTTATATTGCGACATAAGTTGCGGGAAAGAGACAAATTTTTTTTTTTGCACAAAGTTGTCACTAAGTGATATATTGCTCAAGCATGCCATGGGAATATGTGAAATTACACCCCAAAATACATTCTGCTGCTTCTCCTGAGTACGGGGGTACCACATGTGTGAGACTTTTTGGGAGCCTAGCCGCGTACAGGACCTCGAAAACCAAGCACTGCCTTCAGGCTTTCTAAGGGCGTGAATTTTTGATTTCACTCTTCACTGCCTATCACAGTTTCGGAGGCCATGGAATGCCCAGGTGGCACAAAACCCCCCCAAATGACCCCATTTTGGAAAGTAGACACCCAAAGCTATTTGCTGAGTGGTATGGTGAGTATTTTGCAGACCTCACTTTTTGTCACAAAGTTTTGAAAATTGAAAAAAGAAAAACATTTTTTTTTACCAAAGACATGTGGCCGAATACATTTTGGCCTAAATGTATGACTAAAATTGAGTTTATTGTATTTTTTTTATAACAAAAAGTAGAAAATATCATTTTTTTTCAAAATTTTCGGTCTTTTTCCGTTTATAGCGCAAAAAATAAAAAGGGCAGAGGTGATCAAATACCATCAAAAGAAAGCTCTATTTGTGGGAGGAAAAGGACGCAAATTTGGTTTGGGTGCAGCATTGCATGACCGTGCAATTAGCAGTTAAAGCGACGCAGTGCCAAATTGGAAAAAGACCTCTGGTCCTTAGGCAGCATAATGGTCCGGGGCTCAAGTGGTTAAATCTTTCTTTTACCTAACAGGTATTTTAAATTTTTGGTCAAATCTGGCTAAATCAAATTTGTTTTAATTAGGGATGAGCCGAACACCCCCCTGTTCGGTTCGCACCAGAACATGCGAACAGGAAAAAAGTTTGTTCGAATACGCGAACACCGTTAAAGTCTATGGGACACGAACATGAATAATCAAAAGTGCTAATTTTAAAGGCTTATATGCAAGTTATTGTCATAAAAAGTGTTTGGGGACCTGGGTCCTGCCCCAAGGGACATGGATCAATGCAAAAAAAAGTTTTAAAAATGGCCGTTTTTTCAGGAGCAGTGATTTTAATAATGCTTAAAGTCAAACAATAAAAGTGTAATATCCCTTTAAATTTCGTACCTGGGGGGTATCTATAGTATGCCTGTAAAGGGGCGCATGTTTCCTGTGTTTAGAACAGTCTGACAGCAAAACTACATTTCGAAGGAAAAAAGTCATTTAAAACTACTCGCGGCTATTGCATTGCCGGTCCGACAATACACATAGAAGTTCATTGATAAAAACGGCATGGGAATTCCCCACAGGGGAACCCCGAACCAAAATTTAAAAAAAAAATGACGTGGGGGTCCCCCTAAATTCCATACCAGGCCCTTCAGATCTGGTATGGATATTAAGGGGAACCCGAACCAAAATTTAAAAAAAAAGGACGTGGGGGTCCCCCTAAATTCCATACCAGACCCTTCAGGTCTGGTACAGATTTTAAGGGGAACCCCACACCAAAAAAAAAAACAAACGGCGTGGGGTCCCCCCAAAAATCCATACCAGACCCTTATCCGAGCACGCAACCTGGCAGGCCGCAGGAAAAGAGGGGGGGACGAGAGAGCGCCCCCCCCTCCTGAACCGTACCAGGCCACATGCCCTCAACATTGGGAGGGTGCTTTGGGGTAGCCCCCAAAACACCTTGTCCCCATGTTGATGAGGACAAGGGCCTCATCCCCACAACCCTGGCTGGTGGTTGTGGGGGTCCGTGGGCGGGGGGCTTATCGGAATCTGGAAGCCCCCTTTAACAAGGGGACCCCCAGATCCCACCCCCCCCTTTGTGAAATGGGAAGGGGGTACAAAAGTACCCCTACCATTTCACTAAAAAACTGTCAAAAATTTAAAAAATGACAAGTCACAGTTTTTGACAATTCCTTTATTTAAGTGCTTCTTCTTTCTTCTATCTTCTATCCCGCTCTTCTCCATCTTCTTCATCTTCTTCTTCTTTTCTTCTCTTCTTCTCTTCTTCATTTTCTTCTCCGGGCCGCTCCACATCCATGCTGGCATGGAGGGAGGCTCCTGCTGTGTGACGGCGTCTCCTCGTCTGATGGTTCTTAAATAACGGGGGGCAGGGCCACCCGGTGACCCCGCCCCCCTCTGACGCATGATGACTTGACGGGACTTCCCTGTGACATCACGGGGAATGCCACAGGGAAGTCCCGTCATGTCCCGTGTGTCAGAGGGGGACGGGGTCACCGGGTGGCCCGGCCCCCCGTTATTTAAGAACCGTCAGACGAGGAGATGCCGTCACACAGCGGGAGCCTCCCTCCATGCCAGCATGGATGCGGAGCGGTGAAGAGAAGAAGATGAAGAAGATGAAGAAGATGAAGAAGATGAAGAGCTGGAGCCTCCCCCCATGCCATATGTGCGGAGCGGCCCGAGGAGAAGAAGATAGAAGACGCCGCGGGGGGAGATGCTGGACGAGAACGCCGGAGAAAGAACCAGAAGAGCCAGAAGAACCAGAAGAACCAGAAGAAGAACCAGAAGAAGAAGAAGATAGGAAGAGGAAGATAGAAGAAAGAAGAAAGAAGGAGCATTTAAATAAAGGAATTGTCAAAAACTGTCTCTTGTCATTTTTTAACATTTTTGACAGTTTTTTAGTAAAATGATAGGGGTAGTTTTGTACCTCCTTACCATTTCACACAGAGGGGGGGCGGGATCTGGGGGTCCCCTTGTTAAAGGGGGCTTCCAGATTCTGATAAGCCCCCCGCCCGCAGACCCCCACAACCACCGGCCAGGGTTGTGGGGATGAGGCCCTTGTCCTTATCAACATGGGGACAAGGTGTTTTAGAGGGCTACCCCAAAGCACCCTTTCAATGTTGAGGGCATGTGGCCTGGTACGGTTCAGGAGGGGGGGCGCTCTCTCGTCCCCCCCTCTTTTCCTGCGGCCTGCCAGGTTGCATGCTCGGATAAGGGTCTGGTATGGATTTTTGGGGGGACCCCACACCTTTTTTTTGCGCAGGGTTCCCCTTAAAATCCAACCAGACCTGAAGGGTCTGGTATGGAATTTAGGGGGACCCCCACGTCATTTTTTTTTACATTTTGGCAGGGGTTCCCCTTAATTTTCATACCAGACCTGAAGGGCCTGGTATGGAATTCAGGGGGACCCCCACGTAATTTTTTTTTTTAATTTTGGTTCGGGGTTCCCCTGTGGGGAATTCCCATGCCGTTTTTATCAATGAACTTCTATGTGTATTGTCGGACCGGCAATGCAATAGCCGCGAGTAGTTTTAAATGGCTTTTTTCCTTCGAAATGTCATTTTGCTGTCAGACTGTTCTAAACACAGGAAACATGCGCCCCTTTACAGGCATACTATAGACACCCCCCAGCTACGAAATTTAAAGGGATATTACACTTTTATTGTTTGACTTTAAGCATTATTAAAATCACTGCTCCTGAAAAAACGTCCATTTTTAAAACTTTTTTGCATTGATCCATGTCCCCTGGGGCAGGACCCAGGTCCCCAAACACTTTTTATGACAATAAGTTGCATATAAGCCTTTAAAATTAGCACTTTTGATTTCTCCCATAGACTTTTAAAGGGTGTTCCGCGGCATTGAATTTGCCGCGAACACCCCAAATTGTTCACTGTTCAGCGAACTCGAAGCTCATCCCTAGTTTTAATATATCTATAATTGAGATTGTATTTGCATTCATATATATTTTTTTTTACACGGTTTGTGGTTCTCCGGTAATGTCCGGCCTTTGGGAGTGTCTTGCTGCCCCCTTTACCACCCTCAGTCTCCTAATACCTTTATGCAAGATTCTGATGGTGGCCCTGAAACCGCTCAGGGTCCATTTGACATACCCCTGAGTTGTTCTCATACCCTATTGTTCAGATACTATTTATATATATATTTTTTATTCCCATTAGGGTTGATCAATTTTATTCTGTTTTTTTTTCCTATTTTTCTCCCTCTCTTCTTCCTCTCTCCTGGTGATAGTTGTGGCTCTCGTCTCAGAATTTGCTTTTTCTGACAAGATACTAGTCTTGTATATGTTATGGCACCCCTAAATATTATATCTTTAAACGTACAAGGCTTCAACATTCCACATAAACGTACTAAAGCTTTGAGCTTTTTCTCAGCCAAAAAAGCACAAATTATCTGTTTAAAGGAAACCCATTTTACAAAACTTCTCCTAAATTTCTATCTGCCTCCTATCCTCAATTTTTCACAGCTTCAGCCACAGTCAAGCAACGAGGTATATTGACTGGTTTCCATCGTAATGTTCCATTTACTCTTAACTCACAATTGAAAGATCCTGAGGGCAGATATATTTCCAGGTTGTAGAAGCGCATAAATTTTGAACCGTAATCTTATGTGGAGATTCAAATGCGACTATTTTCCCTTTTCTTGACAAATCCCCTTTAGTCTCTCTCGATACCTCCAATAAGCTCACATTCCAACTGTAGCAATAACTCTCGGTGGAGCTGCTGGTTTAAGCGGGCTTGTTACCTTCACTCTCAATACCTCTGTTTCACCGGCACCGGGTCTAGGGTTCTGTTGAGTTTACCTCCGGACGATATAAGCACCAAACACGTGAGTAGGTTTTCCAGTGCTTTAATAAAATGAACAAGGGAAGTAGCAGGAAAGAGGTAGAAGGAAAGCTGCAGGGAAGCTCAAATACCTTTTTTTTTAGTATTTCTTCAGAACATTCTTTGTAATGGAACACTTGTAATTGAATAGTCTCCCCTTTCGTAGGATTTAATCTTTGCCCGCCTGGATAGACATCTCTCACTTGCCTAGCAGCCAGCACGTAGCACGAACAAAAGTCTCTGCCACAGACTTATCTGGAATAAAACCCGTACGATCCTCTGCCACAGGATGTATTGGTTTGTGATGAATGTCAGATACAGTACTTGAACCTTTAAGCCAACCTGGCAGTACTATACTGTAAGATTACTTCGGAATGCTTCCTCCAACCGAGTCACCAGGCCCCTCTCCAGACCAGCACTCTGCGTGATCCTTCCATGACGGGTCCTCCCCTGGGATCTTCTCGGTTGTCCAGCTTCTTCACTCAGGATAGACAGCTCAGGACCATTCCTCCGCTGCTGTGGTAGGTCCCAGACAGGCTTCTGGGCCCACCCACATGCCGCAGCAACGCAAGCCTCCAGAACAGGGGACCACAAGGTGGTATTTCTAGTGCATACCTGTCGGCCAGGAGGGCCAGCAGATGGCTGAAAACAAACCCTAAAACATGGCGTCTGTCCCATAAATGCCCTCTCCCAGAATGCAACTTGGAGGACCCCCTCCACCGAGTTATCCCCGGGACAGAGGAGCACTCATACGCTTCAATACGTTGCTTTTCCAACACCTGCCGATGGTGACAACGACACCCACCGGCACAATGTGGAACTACACGCAACATCAACCAAGCTGGAACAGAGGCAAAACTAACTTCCTATAATAAGCGACTCACTATACCCAGTGGTAGATGAAAATCTACCAGCGCTACACAACATTTACTTACCACGCATAAATTGGTAGATACATGGCGTGAACTTAACCAAACTAGTAGATGCTTCACATATTATTCTTATCCACATAATTCCTTTTCGCGCATAGACCACATTTTTGTCCTATCTAGTATGATCCCGGAAATACTCTCCTCTAAAATCTTCCCTCCCCTTGGATGGATCATTGTGCAGTCTATACTACCATAGCCTCTCTACTACCCAGGTCACAGGATACGACTTGGCATATCAATGATACTACGTTAACCCACCCTTCTCATCGTTTAGAGATTGAAAAGGCACTCACAGAATATTTTTTTGTTAATGACACAGCAGATGGGAAGCTCACAAAACTGTAATTCGAGGTAAATTAATACAACAGGCTTCAGTCATTAAAAGAACAAGAAAAGTCTTATTTGCTAAGCTGGACGCTAAATTTAACGCATGTCATTTGGCTTTCCAATCCTCCCCGACTGCTACCAATAATGCAAAACTAGATAAAGCTCATCTTGACCTAGACCTTTTTCTAATAGACTCAGCGGAAAGACTTATGCATAAACGTCAGCATACCCAATACCTTAAAGCTAATAAACCTGTTACCTATATGGCACGTAGTGTTAGGTACCTGGTAGTTGAGCCCGACTGATAGAAGGAGACCTCTCTTAAACGCTGGTTCAGGAGCCACTGGAAGTGGGAACAGTGGTCCCTTGAGCACAGTGGGTAGGAGGGCCCGATGCAGGTTCCAGCAGAAATAGACACTGAAACTGGAAGGACGTCCCTCAGGGATGGCTGAGCTGCGGATGCAGGTAGGCTGATGCAGGCCAGTAGACAGGCGGGTGGACGATAAGGCAGCAGCAGGATCTGAAGCTTGGCAGGGCAGGCTGGAAGCAGCGTCACAGGACACAGGAAAAGCAAGGTCAAACAGTCCGTTTGGCAGGAGATCAGGCAAGTAAGTAGCAGGAGGGATGATCCAAGAATAGTCAGGGAGGCAGAGGTTTGGCAACAGGTCATCAGGTATAAGCAAGGTCAGGCAGGCCGGGTTGGATAGGAGACTGGAGAATGGTCAGACGGAGCCGGGTCACTAGCAATACAACAGGCATGATACAGGAACTCAGGTGCAGAGCTGCAGACGAACAGCAACTGACAGAAGCATCTGACATACTTTTAAAGGGGCCTTGGCGTCAAAACAGCATTAGCGCGAACGGGCGCACACGCGCGCAGGAGCGCTTCGGCGCCCCCTGGTGGAGCATTAAGCAGAACTGCCTGGGAAAGGCCGTTCGTGCACCTGCGTGCACACATATTTGCCCGATGGCCACTGATATGCCCCTGACACGTAGTTTAAATGCGATAAAATATTCTCAGACACCAATAACATTAAAGACGTCATGAGATGCATATACTAGTAACCCTGTTACAATACTTGAGGTGTTCCATTCTAATTTAGCGAAACTTTATTCTCACATCTCAGATTTTGATCAGACGAAAGCAGATACCCTATTTGCTTCTATCAATCTTCCCACTATAGACAATGAACAGCTCACACATCTCGAGTCTCCCATTACAGAATTAGAAGTTCAAAATGCCATAAAAACTTTAAAACCTCATAAACGACCAGGCCCGGATGGGTTTTTAGCATCTTATTATGAATTGTTTGCTCCCATACTGACACCTATATTAACCAGAGCTTTCAATTCTATACTTAATGGGCACACATTTGGAATGGAAACGTTGACCTCCATAATAACTATGCTCCCTAACCCAAGATCAGACTCCACCTCTTGGACCAATTTCCATCCTATATCGCTACTAAATTTGGACATTGTTGTGGACATTTTTATTAATGTATGTTGTCAGATGCCCCCCAGTGTCAGTTTTGCTGCAATACTCTTATGTGAGGGTATTCGCACATACAGACGCTGGTGGAAGACCATTGGATGCGGAAACCTTCCCGTGGACACGGCGGATCTGTTTGCTCTTTAGGGATGCTCGTTTATGTTCGATTGCGGGGGGGACACGAATGGATGGTCTCCCCCTCACCTCCGATCGCTGCTGGACAAAAGCGGACCGCCTCGGGCACCGGGGGGGTCCGATCGGACCCCCCACCCACGGGAGGCAGATCACGTACATGTACGTGATTCTGCCTGCCCGTGCCACTTTGCCGACGTACATCGGCGTGAGGCGGTCCTTAAGTGTTTAAATAAAGGTGCTCCCCCAATTATTAGTCCTGCTTACAATTAAAAAATGATAACCTACAATTAAAGTCCCGCCATTATACAGAAAAAAACAAAAAACCAAAGTTTTGTTTGCCTAGCAGAACTTATGCCATACAGTGGACAGAGAAATCAAGATCCCGAACACAGAACAGCAAAAATGTTCAAAAATCTTCAAGTATGGTTGTCTTACCATAGACTGGCCTTTTCTGATCTGGTTCTAGATCCCTATTCCCCCTCGAGGTCCGCTGGATAAGAAAGTTCTGTTGGCTCTGAAATTCATGGCCCGCCATCTTTGTTATGGAAATATTATAAACTTCTCCTTATAAGCAAATAATTCCGTGCGCTAATAAGCACAGTCATAGCTTTCTTGTATAATGCTAGGAAAGCGCGCTTCTATATCTTAAAGTAACACAGACAGACGCTGGTATCACGTTGAGCTTATCAAAATTGTCTCTAGCATTATCTGCTGCTTTTATTTATACTGTAAACATGAATAACAAAGGAAGGTGGTGGCTTCAGAATCAGCCAATCAGACACTTGTATTCTTTCAAAAGAACCAATCACACACATGTATATATTCAAATAGAATTCCAGTAGTGACGTGTGCAGATAGTCGTGTGCAGAGCCATGCGGTCAGCTTCTTGTTGAGACACAAAGTGTCTCACAGTTTGAACACTACTTACAGGGCTCTGAACACAATTGTGTGCACATTCCCACCGCTACCAATGATGCGAGACATACTCTATCACGGCTCAGTGGGCCATCATTTTTGTATGGTTATGCTATGGTTCCGATGTACGCAGATATGTTTGCTAGGAGCGGTAATGCAATTGCCATGAGGTGGCCAGTCTCTTGGTGAGGCATAAACAAACATCCCTAAAAGAGCAAACAGATCTGCCTTGTCCACGGTAAGGTTTCCGCAGCCAATGGTCTTCCACCAACGTCTGTATGTGCGAATACGCTCGCATGAGCAGATTACAGCAAAACTGACACTGGGGGACATCTGACAACATACATTAATAAAAATTTCTACAACATTCTGTACCCCACTATTGTTTTATTAAGTTAATAAAAACTATTGAAAAAAAATGAAGTCAACTCATTATTTAAAATGTGAACTTACTGAAAATACGACTCATCAACTTCAACTAATATTACAAATTATTGTAGAATACACCAAGCCAAATTAATTTATTAACATAGCTGGATACATCTGCATACAATAATAAATATTAATTATGACATTACAAGCAGCTTATAAAAGAACATGCTTTATATTTACCTTTCTGGAGGGTGGTGGGTGAAATTTTTACCATCCTGAAGATTGATGGGTGGTGCTGGAATCTGACACTTTGTGATGGTTTTGTTCCCCTCTGGACACTATGGTTACTCCTGACTAAGTGTCAGGAGATGTAAGATGTAAGACTAAGATGTAACAGCAGATAGGAGGAACCACTACACCCAGCAGGGGACAAGGTTTCCAACAAACCCAAAGCGTCAGATACCGGTGGTGTCCTTAGTTCTTTAAGAGAGCAAAAGACTCGCCATCTACCGTAGAAGTATTAAATGTTTAAATGTAACAATGTTCATTCTCAATATGCTAACAAAATACTAAAATTAACAATAATAGAGGTAAAGCTAGAACTACTGGTAACCCAGTGTTCTTCCATAAATATTAGTGGATAACTATCTTTGTATTCAGGTCAGGTCTGAACAGAATTATGTAACATTTGTGGAAAAATATACAGCCAAGGAGTCCAGTACTTGATGCCATTATAGCAAAAACCTTCACAGCCACCATGTATTTCCCTCTGGTGCTCAGATAGGCCGGAATCATGGAAATCCAGACACTGCAGAACACCAGCATGCTGAAGGTGATGTACTTGGCCTCATTAAAACTGTCTGGTAACTTCGTGGCTAAAAAAGCTATAATGAAGCTCACAGCTGCCAGAAGCCCCATATATCCCAGGACAGAGTAGAAGCCGATAACCGAACCCTCATTACACTGAATGATGATCTTTCCCTGATAAGAGTGAGTGTCCTGATCCTGGAAGGGGGGAGAAATAGACAACCAAGAGACACAGATTGTTACTTGAACCAGTGAGAAGACACAAATGATACAATTGGGCAGTTTGGCTTCCATCCATTTCTTCCAGGGACTCCCAGGTTTGGTGACTTTAAAAGCAATACACACCATGATACTTTTGGCCAGTAGAGAAGAGACAGCAACTGAGAAGATGACTCCAAAAGAGGTTACACGCAGCATGCAGGTTACATCTACTGGACGGCCAAGGAACAAGAAGACACAGGGGAAGCTCAACATGATGGAGACTAGCAGAACATAGCTCAGGTTCCGGTTATTAGCGTTAACAATGGGGGTGTCCCGGTATTGTATAAATAGCCCCAATATTAAACCAGTCAGGAGACAAGAGAGTATGGAGACCGGTGAAAATACTGCAACAATTGTATCATCAGTGTAAGAAAGAAATTCCACCAATTTTGGAACACACTGATCCTTCTTCTCATTTGGCCATTCATCATCGGGACATTTCATGCAGTTTTCACTGTCTGTAGGAAGAACAATACAAACATAATGAGCATCTGGGTCAGAGCTTCTGAGAAAACATAGTTACGTAGTTATAGGGCGTACACACGGTCGGACTTTGTTCGTACATTCCGACAATAAAATCCTAGGATTTTTTCCGACGGATGTTGGCTCAAACTTGTTTTGTCTACACACGGTCGCACAAAGTTGTCGGAAAATCCGATCGTTCTAAACGCGGTGACGTAAAACACGTACGTCGGGACTATAAACGGAGCAGTGGCCAATAGCTTTCATCTCTTTATTTATTCTGAGCATGCGTGGCACTTTGTCCGTCGGATTTGTGTACACACGATCAGAATTTCCGACAACGGATTTTGTTGTCGGAAAATTTTATCTCCTGCTCTCCAACTTTGTGTGTCGGAAAATCCGATGGAAAATGTCCGATGGAGCCCACACACGGTCGGAATTTCCGACAACACGCTCCGATCGGACATTTTTCATCGGAAAATCCAACCGTGTGTACGGGGCATTAGTCTGGCTGAAAGAAGTCCATCTAGTTCCACCAATAAAAGGGGAAAAAAAATGAAATCATACAATTCTTTGTACACAATCCTATATCTACAGTTGGTCCAGAGGAAGGCAAAAAACCCCAGCAAATCATGATCCAATTTGATCCAGCTGGGGAAAAATTCCTTTCTGTTCCCCCGAGAGGCAATCTTATATTCCCTGGATCAACTTTACTTATAAATCTTAGTATCCAGTTATATTTTGTACATTTAAGAAAAGATCCAGGCCTTTTTTAAATCAGTCTACTGATGGGAGGAGCAGACGTGTGAGGTGTGCTCTCTCACACACTCCCGGACTGTGTAGAGAGAGATAGCTGCATGGACGTTCAGCTGTGTAATCAGAAGCTCATAGCAGGCGTGGATATCCAGGGACTGCAGTGAGCGGTGAGCAGAGGTGGCGTGTACGTGCTGGCATGGGTGGAGATGACTACCCGCAGATGAGCGGCTCTTCAACCCGCCGGAGGAGGAAGCAGGAGCTTGGTCGGCGGGTTTAGACCTTACATGACACCGCAGACGCCACAGAGAGGAGACCACGCTGGCGATATGAGTCGGGATACAGCTCTCGACTGTGAGGGAGGCTACGGAAGCCCAAATACTGGAGGATCGCACGGGAAAGCAGGACGAGGCTCACCGATCCTGCTCCACAGCGCACAGGCACAAGGGATTCAGAACCGAAGTCCACCTGCAGGCGGAAGAAGCAACCACATCCTTGGAGGAGGTGAGAGGAGAGGAGGTAGAGGTGGAGGAAATATGGGGACAGATTAGAGGGTGAATCCGCAGACCCAAAAAGGCATGGAGGAGAGTGGCAGGAGGGACGGATTTAACAGGGGCAAGGAGGGACTACCAGTGCTAGGAGACACCCCGACGGATACTCCAAGAGATACCCCAAGAGAGCAAGAGATAGAGCTGTTAAATCCTCCAAAGGACAGAGCAAGCCAGTTGGCAAACAGCCAGAGTATGATACTAGGGGAGGATTTAACAGACCAACACAGAGCCCCTACCGCCATACCATAACAAATAACAGACCCAATGGGAAATGACCAGGCTCGTATGAAAGTAGGGGAAGTAACTCAGGAGACAAACTATATATCAGAAATAAATTCATTTACACCCGTACTTTCAGTCGAGCCGGTGGAAGAGACTTATGAGGAACAAAATGGTAGCTGTGTAATTAATACAGATAATGAACTGGTAAGGACAGGAGAAGACCAGGGTATTAGAGACCTTATTAGAGCACTGCCCACAAAAACAGACATACAACTAATAGCCACGGTGGAGCGATCATGTAAACAAGCAGTGGAAGACCTCAAGGAAGGAACTACTGGTAGTAGTAGGAGGCAGAGCGGAAAGTCTGGAAAATAGACAAGATGAGATCATACAGGTAATGGGGGAAGTCCAAGATAATATCAAACAACACGAAGAGTTGCTGAACACAACTGGACGACTATGAACTGGACGATTATGAGAACAGAGATCGCTGCCAGAACATAGGTATACGGGACTTACATGTGAAATATAATAGTAATGATCTAGCTGTAACAATACAAAACCTTTTCTCGCAGATCATGGGGCCAAATGCAAGTGAACCTATAGATATAGACAGAGCCCACCGCATTACTCCTTTTGCAAGTCAAATGAAAGATAGACCAAGGGATGTTATGTGTAAAATTCATAAATATACTGTGAAGGAGTTGATAATGAGGACTGTTCGAGATACACCCAGGACTGAATATGAAGGGGCACAGATTTCTTTGTTTCCTGATATATCAAGATGCACGTTAATGCAACACAGAATGGTGCGCCCTTTATTGGAAGTAATGTTGGTGGCGGATATTACGTACCGATGGGGATTCCCTTTCTGTCTAATAGCTTCAAGCAATGGGAAAACCGTGATACTCTGTACGAAAGATAATTAAAAAAGGTTCCTAGAAAAACTGGATCTTCCCCCAACTGACTTTCCAGATTGGAGAACAGGGAAGGCAAATGACACGCTAATACAACGACAAGAACCCTGGTCTCAAGTACTTGAAAAAAGCCGACAAAGAACTTAAATAGAAAGCAAGAAGTAAAATGTTATGAGGAGCGGGGGGGGGGGGGCAGAAGGAAGAGAGAGGAGGAATATACCCTATTCATTTTTTTTTTTTTGGTATTCCGATAGTCTCTGTGCCTCCCTCCCCTCCCCTGCTTTTTTTTTTTTGCTGTTTTTTTGTTAATACAATTAGGATGGTCCTGAAGAGGGACTGGAAAATCTGCATTAATCAGATGGGTGGGAGGGTTTGGAGGGGTCAAGGGATACCCAGAAGGGACAAACCTCCTGATAGTTGGTATATGCTACTTAGTAGGGTGTTATGTTGTAGTGAATTGGGATTTATGAAAATTGTTTTAGCTGATCTAAAGGAAGAGGAAAATGAGAAAGATGGCAAAGGGTTAAGAAAATATAGAATATTGATACTCACTGTAAAATCAGGTGATGACTAGCACAATAAAAGTTATGACATATAATGTTAGGGACCTGAACTCACCCCAGAAAAGGGGACGTCTATTGCAGGAAGTGCGCCACCATGCCGCAGATATTATTTTTATGCAGAAGACGCATTTAATGCCTGGACAGGTACCTAAACTTCCACTATCTTTTTACAATCAATTGTTTCATACACTATCCCTGATAGCAAGGGCAAGAGGGGTAACCATGGCTTTCGGTAAGACGTGTCCCTTAATCCCGACGGCAGTACAAACAGACCCAGAGGGGAGGTTTTTATTTGTTAAAGGTACACTTTATGGAAATAGCTACACCTTTGCTTCTATATATGCACCAAATACCTGCACAGTAGACTTTATAGTAAAAACTTTAGGAATACTAGATAAATTTGGGGAGGGATTTGTTATTTTAGGGGGAGATTTTAATATTATCCTGGACCCCAAATTAGATACAATGGCAGGTAAAACAGCAATATCATTTAAAGCAATTAAGCACCTGAAAAAGCATTTTCGAACCCTCCATTTGGTAGACAGCTGGCGGGTTTTTAATGAAGGGTTAAGAGACTATAGCTATTATTCCAAGACCCATAGAGTATACTCAAGGCTAGATCTGTTTATGGTGGACCGATATTATTTGGACCGCGTGAAAGCTGTGAGAATAGAACCGATAACAATATCTGACCATGCACCAGTGGTGATGACGATTCTGCCGGTGTCTGTGGGCCCCCAGGATATGGACATGGCGATTAAATGAATCACTACTGGATGATAGAAAGATAGTGGAAGATATACAGCTTAAAATGATAAGATACTTCAAAAAAAAATACAACAGGAGAAGTTTCAGAGCAAACGATATGGGAGGCCCATAAGGCAATTATTAGGGGGGAACTTATAGCTCATGGATCCCGAGTAAAAAGAGAAAAAAGGAAGAACATAGAGGACATGATAGGGAAAATACATGAACTGGAGACTAGACATAAAGGGAATCTTGACCCCGGTAATGACAGGCGGCTGGAGATACTGAAAAACTGAAATATCACATGGTCCTAAGTATTCAGACCCTTTGCTCAGTATTTAGTAGAAGCACCCTTTTGATCTAATACAGCTTTTTCTGTCAATATGGGGTGCTGTGTACATTCATGAGGAAAAAAATGAAGTTAACCACTTCAGCCCCGGAAGGATTTACCCCCTTCCTGACCAGAGCACTTTTTACAATTTGGCACTGCGCGGCTTTAACTGCTAATTGCGCAGTCATGCAATGCTGTACCCAAACGAAATTTGCGTCCTTTTCTTCCCACAAATAGAGCTTTCTTTTGATGGTATTTGATCACCTCTGCCATTTTTATTTTTTGCGCTATACACGGAAAAAGACCGAAAATTTTGAAAAAAAATGATATTTTCTACTTTTTGTTCTAAAAAAATCCAATAAACTCAATTTTAGTCATACATTTAGGCCAAAATGTATTCAGCCACATGTCTTTGGTAAAAAAAATGTCAATAAGTATATATTTATTGGTTTGCGCAAAAGTTATAGCGCCTACAAACTAGGGTACATTTTATGGAATTTACACAGCCTTTAATTTATGACTGCCTATGTCGTTTCTTGAGGTGCTAAAATGGCAGGGCAGTACAAAACCCCCACAAATGACCCCATTTTGGAAAGTAGACACCCCAAGGAAATTGCTGAGAGGCATGTTGAGCCCATTGAATATTCATTTTTTTTGTCCCAAGTGATTGAATAATGACAAAAAAAAAAATATTTACAAAAAGTTGTCACTAAATGATATATTGCTCACACAGGCCATGGGCATATGTGGAATTGCACCCCAAAATACATTTAGCTGCTTCTCCTGAGTATGGGGATACCACATGTGTGGGACTTTTTGGGAGCCTAGCCGCGTACGGGGCCCCGAAAACCAATCACTGCCTTCAGGATTTCTAAGGGCGTACATTTTTGATTTTACTCCTCACTACCTATTACAGTTTTGAAGGCCATAAAATGCCCAGATGGCACAAACCCCCCCAAATGACCCCATTTTGGAAAGTAGACACCCCAAGCTATTTGCTGAGAGGCATGTTGAGTCCATGGAATATTTTATATTTTGACACAAGTTGTGGGAAAGTGACAATTTTTTTTTTTTTCACAAAGTTGTCACTAAATGATATATTGCTCACACAGGCCATGGGCATATGTGGAATTGCACCCCAAAATACATTTAGCTGCTTCTCCTGAGTATGGGGATACCACATGTGTGGAACTTTTTAGGAGCCTAGCCGCGTACGGGGCCCCGAAAACCAATCACCGCCTTCAGGATTTCTAAGGGTGTAAATTTTTGATTTCACTCTTCACTGCCTATCATAGTTTCGGAGGCCATGGAATGCCCAGGTGGCACAAACCCCCCCCAAATGACCCCATTTTGGAAAGTAGACACCCCAAGCTATTTGCTGAGAGGCATGGTGAGTATTTTGCAGCTCTCATTTGTTTTTGAAAATTAAGAAAAATAAGAAAAAAAATGTTTTTTTTTTCTTTTTTTAATTTTCAAAACTTTGTGACAAAAAGTGAGGTCTGCAAAATACTCACTATACCGCTCAGCAAATAGCTTGGGGTGTCTACTTTCCAAAATGGGGTCATTTGGGGGGGTTTATGCCACCTGGGCATTCCATGGCCTCCAAAACTGTGATAGGCAGTGAAGAGTGAAATCAAAAATTTACCCCCTTAGAAAGCCTGAAGGCGGTGCTTGGTTTTCGGGGTCCCGTGCGCGGCTAGGCTCCCAAAAAGTCCCACACATGTGGTATCCCTATACTCAGGAGAAGCAACAGAATGTATTTTGGGGTGTAATTTCACATATCCCCATGGCATGTTTGAGCAATATATCATTTAGTGACAACTTTGTGCAAAAAAAAAAAAAAAAAATTGTCTTTCACCGCAACTTGTGTCACAATATAAAATAATCCATGGACTCGACATGCCTCTCAGTAAATAGCTTGGGGTGTCTACTTTCCAAAATGGGGTCATTTGGGGGGGTTTTGAACTGTCCTGGCATTTTATGCACAACATTTAGAAGCTTATGTCACACATCACCCACTCTTCTAAGCCCTTTCTGACACTTTTTGATTACATGAAAAAATTATTTTTTTTTGCAAGAAAATTACTTTGAACCCCCAAACATTATATATTTTTTGAAAGCAAATGCCCTACAGATTAAAATGGTGGGTGTTTCATTTTTTTTTCACACAGTATTTGCGCAGCGATTTTTCAAATGCATTTTTTGGGGAAAAAACACACTTTTTTAAATTTTAATGCACTAAAACACACTATATTGCCCAAATGTTTGATAAAATAAAAAAGATGATCTTAGGCCGAGTACATGGATACCAAACATGACATGCTTTAAATTTGCGCATAAACGTGCAGTGGCAACAAAATAAATACATTTTTAAAAGCCTTTAAAAGCCTTTACAGGTTACCACTTTAGATTTACAGAGGAGGTCTACTGCTAAAATTACTGCCCTCGATCTGACCGTTGTGGTGATACCTCACATGCATGGTTCAATTGCTGTTTACATTTGACGCCAGACCGACGCTTGCGTTCGCCTTAGCGCGAGAGCAGGGGGGAACAGGGGTGCTTTTTTTTTTTTTTTTTTTTTCTTTATTATTTTTTTGCTTTTTTATCTTATTTTTAAACTGTTCCTTTCATTTTTTTTTTAAATCATTTTTATTGTTATCTCAGGGAATGTAAATATCCCCTATGATAGCAATAGGTAGTGACAGGTACTCTTTTTTGAAAAAATTGGGGTCTATTAGACCCTAGATTTCTCCTCTGCCCTCAAAGCATCTGACCACACCAAGATCGGTGTGATAAAATGCTTCCCCAATTTCCCAATGGCGCTATTTACATCCGGCGAAATCTAAGTCATAAAATGCTCATAGCTTCTGGTTTTTTAGGCCATAGAGATGTTTGGAGCCACTCTGGTCTCTGATCAGCTCTATGGTCAGCTGGCTGAATCACCGGCTGCATTCTCAGGTTCCCTGTTGAGACAGGAGAGCCAGAGAAAAACACGGAAGACGGTGGGGGGGGGCATTCTCTCCCACTGCTTGTAAAAGCAGTCTAGAGGCTAATTAGCCACTAGGATTGCTTTTACATGAAAGCCGACCGCTGGCTGAAAAGAATGATACCAAGATGATACCTAAACCTGCAAGCATCATTCTGGTATAACCACTCAAAGTCGTGAATGGCGTACCTGAAGACAAAAAAATGGTTAACAATAAAGCGATCGATCGATACTGCACTTGGGTGGGCTGGGCTGGGCCGGGCGGAGGGGCAAAACGCAGGTGCTAGCAGGTATCTGGGCTGATCCCGCTAACACTGCGTTTTTGGGAACCCTAAACTGCTGGGGACGCCAGTATAGATCTGATCGGATCAGATATTGATGCGTTCAGATACTATACCACTAAGGGAGGCGTATGCTGCGTGCGTGGGTGTTAGCGGTACTGGCGCTAATCTGACGCCACCTGGGGCTGGTGCTTGCCAGTTCACCAAAACGCTACCAAAAAAACTGTTAGCGATCGCAGGGATCAGGCCGGACGCATATCACCGCCGGGCGATCAGGGGGCTAAACCTTTATTCGGTAATAAACGGCGGGTGCCCTGACACTATAAAAAATAAACAAACTAAACAGCGTCACCCGCAATGGTTATACGGTGATCAGTGGTGAAAGGGTTAACTAGGGGGCAATCAAGGGGTTAAAACATTTATTAGGTAGTATATGGGGGTCCCTGTCGCTATAAAACGCTGACGGCGAATCTAAATATTTACTTCCCTAACTATTGTCACCAGCGACACTAATACAGCGATCAGAAAAATGATCGCTTAGCAACACTGGTGACAGGGGGTGATCAAGGGGTTAAAACTTTATTAGGGGGGGTTAGGGGGGTACCCTAGACCTAAAGGGGGCTAACCCTAACTGACCTAACACTGTAACTGTCACAAACTGACACCAGTACAGTAATCAGAAAAAAAAAAAAAAAACCTGCTTGGTGTCAGTTTGTGACAGGGGGGGTGATTGGGGGGCGATCGGGGGGGATCGGGGTGTTTTGTGTGCCTGGCATGTTCTACTGTGTGTGTGTGTGTGTTGTGCACTCACATTACAGTCTTCTCTCCTCGGCGCCGGAACGGAAAATACAGAGCCGAGGAGAGATGACATAATTTCCTCAGCCTCTGTGTACAATACAGAGGCAGGGAAATGATCCCATTGGCTGGGAGCGATCGCGAGACGGGGGGCCACAAATGGATGGCCTCCCCCTCACCACCAATCGCCAGGGAGGATTTGCCGACCACCGCAGGCACCGGGGGGGTCCGATCGGACCCCCCCACCCGCGGGCAGGCAAGGACGTACCTGTAAGTCCTTTTGCCTGCCCGTGCCACTCTGAGGACGTATATGTTCGTGCGGCGGTCGGCAACTGGTTAAATGATTTTAGCAAATGGCTGCAATATAACAAAGAGTGAAAAATTTAAGGGGGTCTGAATACTTTCCGTCCCCACTGTGTATATAGAATGATAAAAGAAGAAGAAACTACAACATTCTTTTTAATTTTTTCTTTTTTGTCTCTTAAGTAATGTCTTGTTGTTAAAATGATATATGTGGATTACGGAGCGCGCTCCCCCCTTAGAATATTTTAGTCTAGTTTTTCCCCTCCCTCCCCCTTTCTTTTTTTTTGGGGGGGGAGTTATTATGGGAAGGGGGATATGGAGAAGAAGAGGAAGAGAGATAATTTACCCACATAAACACTAATTTGAATTTTAAAAACACAAGTTGGAATATAAAAATAAACACTAACACTTTGAAATTTGAATAAGAAGAATATACACAATAGAAGGAAGGGATAATAAAGGGTTTTTTTTGGCATTTATAAGGATATAAACAGCACACAAAGTAATAACATTGGAGGATTGAAAGTAAACATTTTTTTCCCACACACACAGATAGGTGGAAATAAATATAACACATAAGACACTAACACGAGAAGAACACAAGTAAATGTTTTCCCTCTACATCCTTCGGTTCCTATTCCCCCTTTCCCTCCCCACCCCTTCCAAACGTCCCCCCCCTTTTTTTTCTTTTTTTTCCCCAGAGAAGAAATAACAGGGGGGCAAACTCACATAAATGTATTTGTTTTGTCTGATGTTTAATCTCTGTGTGTCATCTGGGGCTGTTCACTTCACTGAGTATAGGAGAGGGTTTACATCCACTTTAAACCTCATTTGCCACATAATTGTCCAATTAAACAGTGCATTGAGGTTGGCTAGTAAGTTAGAGACATCCTGTAAGGACATTCTTGGAGACATACTAAAACATTTAATGTGAGAATGGCTTAATGTAGCTTAACGTGTAATAAAGTATCTAAACCTAATTTAATTGCCCTGAAACTTTGCACCGCCTAAGTTTTTACCTTTCCAAACCTACCCTATAAGTTTTATGCATTTCAGTGTTTCACAAGGCAAACTAGGGACATTACGCTTGTTTTTTGGGGAGCTTAATGTGGCTTAACGTACAAAAAAGACCTTAAAGTTTAACCAATTAACCCCAAACTTCACACAATAGAAGAATCTATCCATGCCAACATATTCTGAAAATTTCAGCTCATTTCATTAATCACACAACAGCGTAATGTAAAAAGAGCTTAACGTACCATAATATGCATTAACCTCAATCAATTGGCTTGAAACTATGCACAGCCTAAGATCTCAATGTCCCAAACCTATCTAAGAATAGGGATGAGCTTTATGTTTGGGTCGAACATGAGTTTGACTCGAACGTTGGCTGTTCGCTCGTTTGTCAAAAACCAAACATTATGGGCCGTTCGTGCCAAATTTGAGACGCCCCATATTGCACTGCGGTAGCGTAGTGCATTGCTGTATGATGACTTTCCGAAGCATGCACCATGACCTGCATGCTTTGGCCAATCCCAGCGCCCTCAGCTAAGAGAGCCATAATTGGCCAAAAGCAGGGTGCCTTTGGTCAATAATGGCTCAGGGGGACTAAGTCCACGCCCCACACTATATAAGGCTGCCTGCACGTCTGCCCCATGTAGTGTGTTGTTGGCGTGAACGGAGAGAGACTGTCATTTAGATTGAGCAGGCAGGTTATTCAGTTTGCTGCAGTGTATTTAATATATATACAGACAGTCTCACATATATATATATATATATCCACTGCATCTAGTGTAGGCAAGCCTATATGTGACTGCAGGACATTCCTGGTGTACTTTTTCTAATATACTTCAGGCAGGCAGGCAGGTTATTCAGTTAGCTGCATTGTATTTATGTATATACAGACAGTCATATATATATATATATATATATATATATATATATATATATATATATATATACACACACACTGCATCCAGTGTAGCCCAGCCTATATCTGACTGCAGGCCATTCCTGGTGTACTTTTTCTAATATACTTCAGGCGGTGTACACAGCACACAGTACCGTGCACCCATAGTGCAGTTGCTACTACTTTTCTGATGGTGTACACAATACAGTACACCCATAGTTATTACACTTCTGTTGGTGTACACAGTACCGTGCACCCATAGTGCAGTTATTACTACTTTTCTGGTGGTGTACACAGTACACAATACATATAGTACACCCATAGTTGCTATTAGACTTCTGGTGGTGTACACAATACCGTCGACCCATAGTGCAGTTGCTACTACTTTTCTGGTGGTGTACACAATACATACAGTGCACCCATAGTTGTTATTACACTTCTGTTGGTGTACACAGTACCGTGCACCCCTAGTGCAGTTGCTACTACTTTTCTGGTGGTGTACACAGTACACAATACATACAGTGCACCCATAGTTGTTATTACACTTCTGTTGGTGTACACAGTACCGTGCACCCCTAGTACAGTTGCAACTACGTTTCTGGTGGTGTACACAGTACACAATACATACAGTATACCCATAGTTGTTATCATACTACTGTTGGTGTACACAGTACCGTGCACTCCTAGTGCAGTTGCTACTACTTTTCTGGTGGTGTACACAATACATACAGTGCACCCATAGTTGTTATTACACTTCTGTTGGTGTACACAGTACCGTGCACCCATAGTGCAGATGCTACTACTTTTCTGGTGGTGTACACAGTACACAATACATACAGTGCACCCATAGTTGCTATTAGACTTCTGCTGGTGAACACAATACTGTTCACCCCTAGTGCAGTTGCTACTACTTTTCTGGTGGTGTACACAGTACACAATACATACAGTGCACCCATAGTTTCTATTAGACTTCTGCTGGTGTATACAATACCGCTCACCCCTAGTGCAGTTGCTACTACTTTTCTGGTGGTGTACACAATACATACAGTGCACCCATAGTAGTCATTAGAATGTTATGGGCCGTTCGCACCAAATTCGAGTGGCGCATCACGGCCCATAATTCACTGCGGCATCGCAGTGCATTACTGGCTGATGATTGTCCAAGCATGCACTATGACCTGCATGCTTGGCCAATCACAGCGCTGTGTGTACAGAGAGCCATAATTGACCAAAGCCAAGGAGGCTTTGGCCAATTATGGCTAAGGGGGTTTAGTACACGCCCCACACTATATAAGGCCGCCTGCAAGTCGGCCCTGTGTAGTGTGCTGCGGTGGAGACTGGAGAGAGATAGACAGAGAGACAGTGTCATTCGATTTAAGTTAGATAGAGTAGGCAGGTCGAGTCAGTTAGCTGAATTTACAGTGTATTGTGTGTATATATATATATATATGCATCCCAGGTGTTGTATATATATGTATATACACTGTATTCAGTTTAGCTAGATCCGTTCCTGTTATTCTCTTCCTAATATACTGACAGGCAGGCAGGTGTTTTTACAGTAATTCCAGTTGCACCTACAGTATAGCTACCTGAAGCCAGGTGCTTGTATAGGCTCTTGAAGTATTTCCAGTTACTGTACTGTGTACCCTGCACAGTTGTACCTACAGTATAGCTACTTGAAGCCAGGTGCTTGTGTAGGCTATTGACGTATTTCCAGTTACTGTACTGTGTACCCTGCACAGTTGCACCAACAGTATAGCTACCTGAAGCCAGGTGCTTTTGTAGGCGCTTGACGGTTGAACCTACAGTATAGCTACCGGAAGCCAGGTGCTTGTGTAGGCTCTTGACGTATTTCCAGTTACTGTACTGTGTACCCTGCACAGTTGCACCTACAGTATAGCTACCTGAAGCCAGGTGCTTGTGTAGGCTCTTGACGTATTTCCAGTTACTGTACTGTGTACCCTGCACAGTTGCACCTACAGTATAGCTACCTGAAGCCAGGTGCTTGTGTAGGCTCTTGACGTATTTCCAGTTACTGTACTGTGTACCCTGCACAGTTGCACCTACAGTATAGCTACCGGAAGCCAGGTGCTTGTGTAGGCTCTTGACGCATTTCCAGTTACTGTACTGTGTACCCTGCACAGTTGCACCTACAGTATAGCTACCTGAAGCCAGGTGCTTGTAGGCTCTTGACGTATTTCCAGTTACTGTACTGTGTACCCTGCACAGTTGCACCTACAGTATAGCTACCTGAAGCCAGGTGCTTTTGTAGGCGCTTGACGGTTGAATCTACAGTATAGCTACCAGAAGCCAGGTGCTTGAGTAGGCTCTTGACGTATTTCCAGTTACTGTACTGTGTACCCCGCAGAGTTGCACCTACAGTATAGCTACTTGAAGCCAGGTGCTTGTGTAGGCTCTTGACGTATTTCCAGTTACTGTACTGTGTACCCTGCACAGTTGCACCTACAGTATAGCTACCTGAAGCCAGGTGCTTTTGTAGGCGCTTGACGGTTGAACCTACAGCATAGCTACCGGAAGTCAGGTGCTTGTGTAGGCTCTTGAAGTATTTCCAGTTACTGTACTGTGTACCCTGCACAGTTGCACCTACATTATAGCTACCTGAAGCCAGGTGCTTGTGTAGGCTCTTGAAGTATTTCCAGTTACTGTACTGTGTACCCTGCACAGTTGCACCTACAGTATAGCTACTTGAAGCCAGGTGCTTGTGTAGGCTCTTGATGTATTTCCAGTTACTGTACTGTGTACCCTGCACAGTTGCACCTACAGTATAGCTACCTGAAGCCAGGTGCTTTTGTAGGCGCTTGACGGTTGAACCTACAGTATAGCTACCGGAAGCAAAGTGCTTGTGTAGGCTCTTGACGTATTTCCAGTTACTGTACTGTGTACCCTGCAGAGTTGAACCAACAGTATAGCTACCTGAAGCCAGGTGCTTGTAGGCTCTTGACGTATTTCCAGTTACTGTACTGTGTACCCTGCACAGTTGCACCTACAGTATAGCTACCTGAAGCCAGGTGCTTGTGTAGGCTCTTGACATATTTCCAGATACTGTACTGTGTACCCTGCACAGTTGCACCTACAGTAAAGCTACCTAGAGCCAGGTGTTTGTGTAGGCTCTTGATGTATTTCCAGTTACTGTACTGTGTACCCTGCACAGTTGCACCTACAGTATAGCTACCTGAAGCCAGGTGCTTGTGTAGGCTCTTGATGTATTTCCAGTTACTGTACTGTGTACCCTGCACAGTTGCACCTACAGTATAGCTACCTGAAGCCAGGTGCTTTTGTAGGCGCTTGACGGTTGAACCTACAGTATAGCTACCGGAAGCAAAGTGCTTGTGTAGGCTCTTGACGTATTTCCAGTTACTGTACTGTGTACCCTGCAGAGTTGAACCAACAGTATAGCTACCTGAAGCCAGGTGCTTGTAGGCTCTTGACGTATTTCCAGTTACTGTACTGTGTACCCTGCACAGTTGCACCTACAGTATAGCTACCTGAAGCCAGGTGCTTGTGTAGGCTCTTGACATATTTCCAGATACTGTACTGTGTACCCTGCACAGTTGCACCTACAGTAAAGCTACCTAGAGCCAGGTGTTTGTGTAGGCTCTTGATGTATTTCCAGTTACTGTACTGTGTACCCTGCACAGTTGCACCTACAGTATAGCTACCTGAAGCCAGGTGCTTGTGTAGGCTCTTGATGTATTTCCAGTTACTGTACTGTGTACCCTGCACAGTTGCACCAACAGTATAGCTACCGGAAGCCAGGTGCTTGTGTAGGCTCTTGACGTATTTCCAGTTACTGTACTGTGTACCCTGCACAGTTGCACCTACAGTATAGCTACCTGAAGCCAGGTGCTTGTGTAGGCTCTTGACATATTTCCAGATACTGTACTGTGTACCCTGCACAGTTGCACCTACAGTATAGCTACCTAGAGCCAGGTGTTTGTAGGCTCTTGATGTATTTCCAGTTACTGTACTGTGTACCCTGCACAGTTGCACCAACAGTATAGCTACCTGAAGCCAGGTGCTTGTGTAGGCTCTTGACGTATTTCCAGTTACTGTACTGTGTACCCTGCACAGTTGCACCTACAGTATAGCTACCTGAAGCCAGGTGCTTGTGTAGGCTCTTGACGTATTTCCAGTTACTGTACTGTGTACCCTGCACAGTTGCACCTACAGTATAGCTACCTGAAGCCAGGTGCTTGTAGGCTCTTGACGTATTTCCAGTTACTGTACTGTGTACCCTGCACAATTGCACCTACAGTATAGCTACCTGAAGCCAGGTGTTTGTGTAGGCTCTTGATGTATTTCCAGTTACTGTACTGTGTACCCTGCACAGTTGCACCTACAGTATAGCTACCTGAAGCCAGGTGCTTGTGTAGGCTCTTGACGTATTTCCAGTTACTGTACTGTGTACCCTGCACAGTTGCACCTACAGTATAGCTACCTGAAGCCAGGTGCTTGTGTAGGCTCTTGACGTATTTCCAGTTACTGTACTGTGTACCCTGCACAGTTGCACCTACAGTATAGCTACCTGAAGCCAGGTGCTTGTGTAGGCTCTTGACATATTTCCAGATACTGTACTGTGTACCCTGCACAGTTGCACCTACAGTATAGCTACCTAGAGCCAGGTGTTTGTGTAGGCTCTTGATGTATTTCCGGTTACTGTACTGTGTACCCTGCACAGTTGCACCTACAGTATAGCTACCTGAAGCCAGGTGCTTGTGTAGGCTCTTGATGTATTTCCAGTTACTGTACTGTGTACCCTGCACAGTTGCACCAACAGTATAGCTACCTGAAGCCAGGTGCTTGTGTAGGCTCTTGACGTATTTCCAGTTACTGTACTGTGTACCCTGCACAGTTGCACCTACAGTATAGCTACCTGAAGCCAGGTGCTTGTGTAGGCTCTTGACGTATTTCCAGTTACTGTACTGTGTACCCTGCACAGTTGCACCTACAGTATAGCTACCTGAAGCCAGGTGCTTGTAGGCTCTTGACGTATTTCCAGTTACTGTACTGTGTACCCTGCACAATTGCACCTACAGTATAGCTACCTGAAGCCAGGTGTTTGTGTAGGCTCTTGATGTATTTCCAGTTACTGTACTGTGTACCCTGCACAGTTGCACCTACAGTATAGCTACCTGAAGACAAGTGCAGGTGTTCTCATACTAATAACACTACAGGCAGGCAGTTGATTCTGCTAGCTATATATATATATACATCCCAGTTTTGTGCAGCTACATCTCACTGCAGGCCAATAGTATGTCTGGAAGGCCAACAAGGAGAGGCAGACAGTCACAAGCCAATAAAAGAGGGCAAGCAGGCTCTAATTCTAGAGGCAACAGTGCTGGTCGTGGACACGGTGCATCCTCATCAGCACGTGGCCGTGAGACATGCTTGGCCTTTTTTTCGGCAGCTGGCTGCATTGAGCCACAACATGCCGAAGACTTGGTCGAGTGGATGACCAAGCTGTCCTCATCCTCCTCATACTCTCTCACCCAGGCTCAGGGTACTTTGTCTGGCAAAGTAGCTGCCAACGCAGCCTCTTCCCTCGGCTCAATGCCATCAGTGACTCCTTCCCTAGCCCCACCATGTCCTCCTGAGGAGTCCCCCGAACTGTTTGACCACAGTGTGGGGTACATGCTCCAGGAGGATGCCCAGCGTTTTGAAGGCTCCGATGATGATACTCAGCTAGAGGAAGGCAGTAACATAAGCCCAGACAGAGGGGGTGCCCAAGAAGGACAGCAATCTGGCAGTCATGTTCCCCCTGCTGCAGCATACTGCCAGGTTTGCTCAAGTGATGAGGAGGGAGGGGATGATGAGGTCACTGACTCCACGTGGGTGCCTGAAAGGAGAGAGGAGGAGGAGGCACATCACCAACGAGGCAGTATGTCCTCCAGGGGCCAGTCTAAGGGCAGCACACTGACTGCATCACACCGCAGAGCTCCGCATGTGCAGAGCGCTGCTGCCTCTGCGCGTTATTCCAAAATTTCTTTGGTGTGGGCCTTTTTTGAGACGAGTGCATCAGATCGCACCACTGCTATTTGCAACGCATGTCTCAAGCGTATCTCGCATGGCCAAAACATCTGCCGCTTGGGCACCACATGCTTGACTAGACATATGTTGACCTGCCATGCAGTTCGTTAGCAAGCGTACCTAAAAGACCCACACCAAAGAACAAAGAGGACCTCTCCTTGCTGCTTATCAGCTGGGTTCTCCAACCCGACTATACCTTCAGTCTTCTCTGAGACCTGCACTGAGAGGAATGAAGGTGTAGGACTAGGTGTGTCACAGCCAAGTACTTATTGGCAATCTGCTATCGGTACATGTCAGATTGTACCAGGCAAATTTCCCTGCCCCAGCTCCTGCACCGCAGGAAGAAGTTCGGTCCCAGCCATCCACATGCCCAGCGGTTGAATGCTAGCGTGGCAAAATTGCTAGCACTTCAACTGCTACCTTTTCAGTTGTTAGACTCTGCCCCTTCCGTGAGTTTGTGGAATGTGCGGTTCCTCAGTGGCAGGTTCCCAAACGCCACTTTTTCTCACAGAAGGTGATTCTGGCTCTCTACCGGCATGTGGAAGGCAATGTCTTGGCCTCGCTGGACAGGGCGGTCAGTGGTAAGGTGCATATTACCGCTGACTCATGGTCCAGCAGGCATGGACAGGGACGTTACCTAAGTTTCACGGCGCATTGGGTGACTCTGCTGGCAGCTGGGAAGGATGCAGGACAAGGTGCAGTAGTGTTGGAGGTTGTTCCGCCACCACGACTCCAAAATGCCACTACTGGTGATTCTTACACACCTCTCTCCTCCACCCCTTCCTCTTCTTCTTCCTCCATGGCCTCTTCCTGTACTTTGTCCTTGGAACCAGCAGTGCTCCGTAGGCATTCAAGGGGCTATGCAAGTACGCAGGCCAAAAGATGCCATGCGGTGCTTGAGCTGGTGTGCTTGGGGGACAGGAGCCACACTGGGGCAGAGATTCTGACAGCTCTGCAGGGCCAGGTTCAGAGGTGGTTGACGCCATGCCCACTTAAGCCAGGAATAGGGATGAGCTTCGAGTTCGAGTCGAACTCATGTTCTACTCGAACATTGGCTGTTCGCAAGTTCGCCGAACAGCGAACAATTTGGGGTGTTCGCGGCAAATTCGAATGCCGCGGAACACCCTTTAAAAGTCTATGGGAGAAATCAAAAGTGCTAATTTTAAAGGCTTATATGCAAGTTATTGTCATAAAAAGTGTTTGGGGACCCGGGTCCTGCCCCAGGGGACATGGATCAATGCAAAAAAAAGTTTTAAAAACGGCCGTTTTTTCAGGAGCAGTGATTTTATTAATGCTTAAAGTCAAACAATAAAAGTGTAATATCCCTTTAAATTTCGTACCTGGGGGGTGTCTATAGTATGCCTGTAAAGGGGCGCATGTTTCCTGTGTTTAGAACAGTCTGACAGCAAAATGACATTTGGAAGGAAAAAACTCATTTAAAACTACCCGCGGCTATTGCATTGCCGACAATACACATAGAAGTTCATTGATAAAAACGGCATGGTAATTCCCCACAGGGGAACCCCGAACCAAAAAAAAAAAAAAAAAAATGATGTGGGGGTCCCCCTAAATTCCATACAAGGCCCTTCAGGTCTGGTATGGATATTAAGGGGAACCCCAGCCAAAATTTAAAAAAAAAATTGACGTGGGGTTCCCCCTAAATTCCATACCAGACCCTTCAGGTCTGGTATGGATTTTAAGGGGAACCCCGCGCCAAAAAAAAAAAAAAAAAAAAGGCGTGGGGTCCCCCTAAAAATCCATACCAGACCCTTATCCGAGCACGCAACCTGGCAGGCCGCAGGAAAAGAGGGGGGGACGAGAGTGCGGCCCCCCCCCCCTCCTGAACCGTACCAGGCCACATGCCCTCAACATTGGGAGGGTGCTTTGGGGTAGCCCCCCAAAACACCTTGTCCCCATGTTGATGAGGACAAGGGCCTCATCCTCACAACCGTGGCCGGTGGTTGTGAGGGTCTGCGGGCGGGGGGCTTATCGGAATCTGGAAGCCCCCTTTAACAAGGGGACCCCCAGATCCCGGCCCCCCCCCTGTGTGAAATGGTAAGGGGGTACTTACCCCTACCATTTCACTAAAAAACTGTCAAAAATGTTAAAAATGACAAGAGACAGTTTTTGACAATTCCTTTATTTAAATGCTTCTTCTTTCTTCTTTCTTCCTTCATCTTCTTCTTCTTCTGGTTCTTCTGGCTCTTCTGGTTCTTCCTCCGGCGTTCTCGTCCAGCATCTTCTCCGCGGCGTCTTCTATCTTCTTCTCCTCGGGCCGCTCCGCACCCATGGCATGAGGGGAGGCTCCCGCTCTTCTCTTCATCTTCTTCTCTTCTTCATCTTCTTCTTCATCTTCTTCTTCTTCCTTCTTCCTTCTTCTCTTCTTCCTGTCTTCTCCGGGCCGCTCCGCAGCCATGCTGGCATGGAGGGAGGCTCCCGCTGTGTGACGGCGTCTCTTCGTCTGACGGTTCTTAAATAACGGGGGCGGGGCCATCCGGTGACCCCGCCCCCCTCTGACGCACGGTGACTTGAGGGACTTCCCTGTGACGTCACGGGGAATGCCACAGGAAAGTCCCGTCATGTCACCGTGCGTCAGAGGGGGGCGGGGTCACCGGGTGGCCCCGCCCCCCGTTATTTAAGAACCGTCAGACGAAGAGACGCCGTCACACAGCGGGAGCCTCCCTCCATGCCACAGCATGGATTGCGGAGCGGCCCGGAGAAGACAGGAAGAAGAGAAGAAGAGAAGAAGGAAGAAGAAGAAAAAGAAGAAGAAGAAGATGAAGAAGAAGATGAAGAAGAGAAGAAGATGAAGAGAAGAGCGGGAGCCTCCCCCCAAATGCCATGGGTGCGGAGCGGCCCGAGGAGAAGAAGATAGAAGACGCCGCGGAGAAGATGCTGGACGAGAACGCCGGAGGAAGAACCAGAAGAGCCAGAAGAACCAGAAGAAGAAGAAGATGAAGGAAGAAAGAAGAAAGAAGAAGCATTTAAATAAAGGAATTGTCAAAAACTGTCTCTTGTCATTTTTAACATTTTTGACAGTTTTTTAGTGAAATGGTAGGGGTAAGTACCCCCTTACCATTTCACACAGGGGGGGGGCCGGGATCTGGGGGTCCCCTTGTTAAAGGGGGCTTCCAGATTCCGATAAGCCCCCCGCCCGCAGACCCTCACAACCACCGGCCACGGTTGTGAGGATGAGGCCCTTGTCCTCATCAACATGGGGACAAGGTGTTTTGGGGGGCTACCCCAAAGCACCCTCCCAATGTTGAGGGCATGTGGCCTGGTACGGTTCAGGAGGGGGGGGGGGCCGCACTCTCGTCCCCCCCTCTTTTCCTGCGGCCTGCCAGGTTGCGTGCTCGGATAAGGGTCTGGTATGGATTTTTAGGGGGACCCCACGCCTTTTTTTTTTTTTTTTTTTGGCGCGGGGTTCCCCTTAAAATCCATACCAGACCTGAAGGGTCTGGTATGGAATTTAGGGGGAACCCCACGTCAATTTTTTTTTTTAATTTTGGCTGGGGTTCCCCTTAATATCCATACCAGACCTGAAGGGCCTTGTATGGAATTTAGGGGGACCCCCACATCATTTTTTTTTTTTTTTTTTTTGGTTCGGGGTTCCCCTGTGGGGAATTCCCATGCCGTTTTTATCAATGAACTTCTATGTGTATTGTCGGCAATGCAATAGCCGCGGTAGTTTTAAATGTGTTTTTTCCTTCCAAATGTCACTTTGCTGTCAGACTGTTCTAAACACGGGAAACATGCGCCCCTTTACAGGCATACTATAGACACCCCCCAGGTATGAAATTTAAAGGGATATTACACTTTTATTGTTTGACTTTAAGCATTATTAAAATCACTGCTCCTGAAAAAACGGCCGTTTTTAAAACTTTTTTTTGCATTGATTCATGTCCCCTGGGGGAGGACCCGGGTCCCCAAACACTTTTTATGACAATAACTTGCATATTAGCCTTTAAAATTAGCACTTTTGATTATTCATGTTCGTGTCCCATAGACTTTAACGGCGTTCGCGTGTTCGAACGAATTTTTTTCCTGTTCGCATGTTCTGGTGCGAACCGAACAGGGGGGTGTTCGGCTCATCCCTAGCCAGGAATGGTGGTTTGCGACAATGGCACCAACCTCCTCTCTGCCCTCCGACAGGGACAACTGACCCATGTGCCCTGTTTGGTTCACGTCCTTAACTTAGTGGTGCAGCGGTTCTTGGGCAGGTACCCAGGCTTACAGGATGTCCTGAGGCAGGCCAGGAAAGTCTGTGTGCATTTCTGCCAATCATATAATGCTAGTGCTCGGCTGCCTGACCTCCAAAAGGAATTTAACCTGCCCAAGAACCGCCTAATCTGTGACATGCCCACCAGGTGGAACTCAACGTTGGCCATGCTGCAGCGGCTGCACACACAGCAGAGGGCCATCAATAAATACCTATGCGACTATGGCACCAGGACAGGGTCAGGGGGGCTTGTTTTTTTTCCCCACGCCAGTGGGCCATGATCAGGGATGAATGCACTGTCCTGTCACCATTTGAGGAGGCCACGAGGATGGTGAACAGTGACAGTGCATGCATCAGTGACACTGTTCCCCTTGTCCACCTGTTGGAACACACGCTGCGTGGAATAATGGACAGGGCACTTGAGGCAGAACAGAGGCAGGAAGAGGAGGACTTCCTTAGCTCTCAAGGCCCCCTTTATCCAGATCCCCCTTTATCCAGATCCCCCTTTATGCCTGCCGATCACACAGGAAGAGGACGAGGAGAAGGAGGAGGAGGATTGTGTCAGCATGGAGGTGGAGCCTGGCACTCAGCATCAGCAGCAGTCTTTAAGGGATCATTTACAGTCCCAAGAAACCCATGGACTTGTACGTGGCTGGGAGGAGGTGGCTGTGGATCATGTCGTCCTTAGTGACCAGGAGGACTTCGGACCGAATGCCTCAGCAAACCTACGCTGTATGGCCTCTCTGATCCTGCAAAGCCTGCGGAAGGATCCTCGTATTCGTGGTATCAAGGAGATGGATTGTTACTGGCTGGCAACCCTCCTTCATCCAGGTTACAAGAGTAATTTTGCAGACCTTATGTTGTCATCGCAGAGGGAGCAGAGGATGAAACATCTTCCGGAGGCCTTGCAGAAAGGTCTGTGCAACGCTTTCTCAGAGACTGGGAGGTTACAAACTCCTGTTCCTGGACAACATGTTGCTGAGGCTTCGGTCAGTCAAAGAAGGAGCGGTGGAGAAGGTGGCCATCTGACCGATGCGTTCAGACAATTTTTTAGTCTGCAGCCCCAAGGTATGATCAGTTCCAGCAACCATCGCCAGCGTCTGTTTTACATGGTGCAGGAATACCTAGGGACAAGATCTGACATGGACACCTTTCCCACCGAAAATCCTCCGGGTAACTGGGTCTTGAGGATGGATCACTGGCCAGAGCTTGCACAGTATGCAATTGAGCTACTGGCCTGTCCAGCATCCAGCGTTATTTCAGAACGCACATTCAGTGTTGCTGGAGGCTTTGTAACCGATAACAGGGTGCGACTGTCCACCGACTCGGTCGATCGACTGACCTTCATAAAAATGGATCAGTCTTGGATCACCACCAGATACCAAGCACCTGATGCTGATGTAACCGAATACATTTTTTTGAAATGTCAGATCCCTTCAAGACCGCCTATGCTGATGCTAAGTGACTATCCTGTTATGCTGAGTGACTATCCTCTTCCTCCTCAATGATCATGCTGATAGCTTGTAAGAATATTTTTGTTTCTGGGCTCAGTGGCTAAGGCCCATTTTTTCAGCCCCTGTTTAACAGGGGTGTGTAATTACATTTTTTGATGCAATACTTTGCAGCAGGGCTCATTCCTGCACTCCAACTGGAGTATCTGTGAGGGGTTGCGGTGTTGTGGCACCAGCACCAGTGCCTAAGGCCCAATTTTTCAGCCCCTGTTTAACAGGGGCCTGTAATTACAATTTTTGATGCAATACTTTGCAGCAGGGCTCGTTCCTGTGCTCCAACTAGAGTATCTGTGAGGGGTTGCAGTTTTGTGGCACCAGTGCCTAAGGCCCAATTTTTCAGCCCCTGTTTAACAGGGGCGTGTAATTACAATTTTTGATGCAATTCTTTGCAGCAGGGCTCGTTCCTGCACACCAACTACAGTATCTGTGAGGGGTTGCAGTGTTGTGGCACCAGCACCAGTGCCTAAGGCCCAATTTTTCTGCCCCTGTTCAACAGGGACATGTAATTACAATTCTTTTTTTTTTTTCCAAAGAAGTTTATTGAAAATGTTCAGGTATACAGGGTATAATCAACATGTATATTGCATATTACATTACGATGTTCAGAAATAAAAACATACATATTAATGAGGCAGGGTATCCGGTGCTCTGCAACAAAGGATGTGTGCGCTACCTTTCAGGAGGAGGATACATTGAAAGGCGCAATTTCAACTAGTGTCAGTAAGTAGTTGTCCATGCCAGGCAAACTGAACTCTGTACCTGGTCACCCGAGAGCCATCCACCCCTCGTGAGGGAACTTGCTGTGGATGGGGGACGACCAGGTACCCTTGAAGTCAGGTCAGGCGTGGGACGATATGTGAAGATTGTTAATTCAGTTTCGTTGTAGATTAAGGAAAAGGGTGTGCAAACGGCGGGGTGAGGAGAGGAGGGAGTGGGGGGTGAGGTGGGGGATGGGGGAGATTGGAAGAGGGGGGAGGGGATGTGTTACAGGGTTGAGGTCAAAGCTTGTTCTTACTGTGTACCCATGGGGTGTGGTAGTACGTATAGTGTTAGAACTGTGGCGGTAGCAGGGGGAGTGTGTGATAGTCCTCCCGGGGCTAGCGGGTTTCACTCCAGTGTGGACGACCTGGGATGTCGAAGAATTGGCAATTCGGTGAGATAAGGCTGTGGTAGGTAAGATCTTACGGACAAGGCGATGAGTTGGGAGGATGTGTGTTCTGGGGTGTGGATTGTTTATATTGGAGCCAGCATGCCCATGTGTTGTGGAATTTGGATGGGTTGTCCTGGGCCTGACTAATAAGATTTTCCATGTCTGCGATTTTGTCAACGCGATTGATCCAGTCTTGTATTGTAGGAGGGGTGGTGGTTCTCCAAAGGGGTGGGATACAGAGGTTGGCAGCGTTTATAAGATGTAGTGTGAGCGACTTTTTATAGGAACCTAGTGAGGTCTTGGTGTGGTGAAGGAGGAATTGAGCGGGAGAAAAATCTGGCGTGTAGGTAGTGATATGTGAAATTAGGTGATGGATCTCCAGCCAAAAAGGTTGGATGATGGGGCAATCCCACCAAATGTGGAGGAGGGTGCCGCGCGCTGAATTGCATCTCCAACAGGTGGAGGGTATCGTCGGGTTGAAGTGGTGCACTTTGTCTGGGGTCCTATACCATTTAGAAAATAACTTATATCTGTTTTCTTGTGTCGTGACATTGATTGATCCTTTGTGCATGAGAGTAAAGATATGGTCCCATTCAATGGGAGAGAGGTCTATAGAAAGGTCAGACTCCCATTGTCGAATCAGCCTGTCTTCCTTAATTGCATAGTTCGAGTGTAAGAGAGAGTAGATGGAGGATATTAGATGGCGCTGGGGTTCCGTACTAGAACAGATGAGTTCGAAGGGTGAGAGATCTGTATGCCAATAAGTAGTTTGTTTGTGGGAGGAGAAGAAATGTCGCAGTTGGAGATATTTGAAGAAAGGGATATCGTAGTCTGGGAGGGAGAGTAAGAGTTCGTTATAAGGTAGGAGGGAACCATTGTAAAAGAAGCTTTGTGCTCTGGCGTTTAACTCACGAGCATTAAGAGCGGGATCCTTGAGTGTGAGCCCAGGTGGGAATTACGGATTGATGTTTAGAGGTGTCATGGGACCAGTGGAAGGGTGGGTTGTGAGTGTTTTGCTGGCCATTTTAAATATGGTGAGAGTGGTACCTATGAGGGGATGTGTTGTGTATTCTTTGGGGATATATACAGTTCCTATCCATGGTGCGTTCCGAAGTGGTAAGTTGGCAAAGGAGTCTTCTAAAGCAACCCAATCCTTTGAGGGATGGTGAATATGCCAGTCCACTGCTCTGGTTAGATGACAGGCCCAGTAGTATTTTTTAATATTTGGGAGCCCTAGGCCTCCCAAAGGTTTAGGTAAGGTAAGCCTATCCCAGCGAAGACGTGGGGGTTTAGAAGCCCAGATGAAGAGTCTGCACATGTGTTGGTAGGATTTGAAGAAGGAGGGCGGTAGTTTTATGGGTATGGCCTGAAGGAGGTAGAGGAGTCTGGGGAGGACATTCATTTTAATAATTGCGACTCTACCCATCCAGGAAAAAGATCCTAAATGCCATTTTTGCAGATCACCTTGTATTGATGTGAGTGCAGTTGCGAAGTTGTTCGCGTATAGGTCCTTCAAATTTGCAGGGATCTTAATTCCCAGATAGGAAATGGCTTGTTTTTCCCAACTAAAGGGAAAATTGAGTTTGCACTGGGATACCATAGAGTGGGGCAGGGTAATATTGAGGGCTTTGGATTTACCAAAATTAATTTTTAGATTGGAAATAGCCTGAAAGTGTGAGAAATCGGCCAGCAAGTTGGGGATGGTGGTGATGGGTTCGGTCAGAAAAAGTAAAATATCATCGGCGTAAGCGGCCAGTTTGTATTGCTTGTGTTTAATATCTATGCCTTTAATGGAGGGGTTCTCCCTGAGTCTACGGAGTAGAGGTTCCATGGTCAGAATAAAAACTAAAGGTGACAGGGGACAGCCCTGTCGGGTTCCATTGGATACAGAGAAGGCGTCCGACAGGGTACCATTAACTCTGATTCTCGCCGTGGGGTGAGAGTACAGGGCCATAATCATCTGCAGCAAGCGGGGTGGAAGGCCTATCGCCCGTAACGAGGCTTCCATGTAATCCCAGGCCACCCTGTCAAACGCCTTCTCTGCATCCAGGGAGAGGAAGAATCCCGGGGTAGAGGTAGTGGAGAGCCAGTGATGAATGTTCATTGCCTTTGTGGTGTTGTCCCGGGCCTCCCTGCCCGGAACAAAACCAGCCTGATCTAGCGATATGAGGTTTGGGATAAAGGGTAAGATGCGATTCGCTAAGGTTTTGGCGTATAATTTAACATCTACATTGAGTAGTGAAATTGGGCGATAGTTTGATACCAACGCGGGATCTTTGCCAGGTTTGGGGATGAGGGTCACATGGGCTTCTAAAACATCCTTGTGGGACGGTGAATCAGGGGTGAGATTGTTGAGGGCTTTGGTGAGGTGGGGGATCAATAGAGTCGGGAATTTTTTGTAGTAACTGACCGATAGTCTATCTGGGCCAGGGCTCTTGCCCGTTTTCATTTGTTTCAGTGCTAACAAAATTTCCTCCATAGAAAGAGGTTGGTCTAAGTTTTGGGAGTCATTTAAGGAGAGGGGAGTGGGGCCGTATCGCGCTAGAAAGTCAGAAATGGCGGTCGTACGGTCTATGTGATTCGCAAGAAATTGTGTTTTTGGGAGGTTATAAAGGTTAGAAAAATATCGAACGAATTGGTCCGAGATTTCTTTGTTAGAGACTGCTACATCACCTGCTGGGCGGCGTATTTTATGGATCGTCTGTGACGCTCTCTGGGATTGGAGAGCTCTCGCGAGGAGTTTGCCAGCTTTATTACTAAATTCATAATAAAGCTTTTGCGTTAATGCAAATTTGCGTTTTAGAGTGCTGTTGAGCGTCTCCAGGAGTTCCCCTCTGGCTTCAGTGAGAGTTGCCATAGTTGACGTCTCCAGTGATGCCTTGTGAGCCTGTTCTAGTGTACAAATGCGTGTGGTTAATTCAGTGATACGTGCGTTTCTATGTTTGTTCCTTTCTGTAGCTATGGCTATCAGTTCACCCCGTACAACGCATTTGTGCGCAGCCCAGAGGACTGAGGGTGTAGTAGTCTCAGAGGAGTTTTCAGTAAAGAAATTTGAGAGGCAGTCAGTCACTCGTTTTATGTTGACTGGGTCTGTCAATAGGGAACTATCTAGTCTCCAGATAGGGTTCTTGGGGCGCGCTGCGGGTATAATGAGAGTCATTGAAATGGGGTTGTGGTCAGAAAGTATGGACGGATCAATAGAGGCTTTGGTTAGATTAGTTAAATCGGTCTGGGATAGAAAGAAATGGTCTAGTCTGCTGTACTTGCCATGTGGAGCAGAAAAGAAAGTAAAGTCCTTTGCTGTGGGGTTCAATGTGCGCCATGTGTCGTGGAGTAGTAAATTGTGTAGTTGAAGTTTAATAGCTTTGAGTGCCCTGTAGGTCAAGGAGGAGGTACCGCTTGATGTGTCCATGGAAGGGTTGAGAGTGACATTAAAGTCGCCGCCAACAATCAACGTGCCCGACTGGAAGCTGGTGAGGTGTTGGAGAGTGGAGCGGAAGAAGGATACTTGTTTGGTGTTTGGCGTATATATGTTGGCTATCGTGAAGTGTTTACCATATATGGAACCCTTGAGAAAGAGAAATCTGCCCTGAGGATCTCTCTGTACTGCGGTAACAGAGAAAGGGCAATGTTTCGAGATCAGAATGGATACGCCCTTAGATTTGGCGTCATCATTGGAGGAGTGGAATACTGTGGGGAAGTAGTGGTCCGTAAGTTTTGGGATTGCGTCAGTTCGAAAGTGGGTTTCT
The DNA here is from genome assembly GCA_037952925.1 of Lithobates clamitans. Taxonomy (NCBI): domain Eukaryota; kingdom Metazoa; phylum Chordata; class Amphibia; order Anura; family Ranidae; genus Lithobates; species Lithobates clamitans. The sequence goes on along the minus strand of JBBGZY010001452.1, from coordinate 2,110,214 downwards.
TGGATCAGTGCTATCTGGGTCTTCGATTGACGTAGGCAGTATAAGAGTTTGGACCTCTTTTCAGGGGTGTTAAGCCCCCTAATGTTGAGCGAGCGGAGTGTGATGGAGTTAATTGAAGGTTGCACATTGGAGTCGCTGGGGTTAATGGTGTTCATGGGCATCGTGGGGTATGTGGGTTGTAAGGATAGAGGGAAGTTAGGAGAAGGGAATCGCCGCCGGTCTGGGAGGGAGTTGTGACACTGCAATCACTGGTGGGGAACCGAAGAGGTGTGGAGAGAGATGTCCACAGCCTCAATGAGGATGTGTATCGGTCTAGTACAATGTACGGCCAGAACGCGGGCACCTTGTGAAAGTGCCGTGCCCCGGTCTGCACCTGTTTTGGGGTTGGTCTAACACAGAACAGTGAGTAGAGTGCGCAATCAAATGCAGTCAATACTGGAGCTAAAACTATAAATGAGATAAAAAATAAAAGTAAAAGTGGATATTGTTACCTGCCGCCACAGGATGGCAGTTAGTATTGTAGAAGGTATGACTTAAGCATATTTGGTGTAGAAATAGCGATCGGAACCTAGATGTAATAATTATGCAGGGAGGGGAGTAAATGGTTGAATAGGTGGGTGTAATCTATTGAGAGCAGCTGTCCCTCCCAGCCTGGGTGTGGGTAAAATTAAGGTATAACATTGCAGCCTCCCCGGTGAGTTCGCGGGAGGTTGGTGCATCTTACAGCCAGGCTTGGAGGGGGAGCCGGTTTTGTGGCATGAATAGCAGGTAATGCAATAGTACATACATGGAAATGCTGATGTGAGTTAAAGAATGAGACCCTGTAAAAAAACCAGAGGCGTAACAACAGTCTGCATAAGTATAACTGGCAGTGTCAAGTGCTATTGAAGTTAAACAAATTGCTCGACTATGACAGTCAGGCTATCAGGAACATCTAAAGAAGTGTCCCGAAACAAAACATTAATACTTGCCAGGGGGGACAAAAGTGAAGAAGTGCCCAGAGGGGAGGACATAGCTTATGCAGGTTGTGGGTGTACCCCATTGCAAGTACCTCGTCCGTCGATCCGAGCAGTAAGGCAGTCTGGGGTATGAGTGGGTCGGTCGTTCCGAAATGCTGCCTCACTTGATTGTAGTCAGGGGGCCAGTCACAGAGTGAGCGGTGCGCTCGTAAGTAACAGTGTTGTCGTGTTTTTCCTCTGCTGAGTGTGATCCGGCGGGACTGCAGGGTGCGACCATCAGCGCTGCAATGGGGGGCGGCAGATCACACAGTTGGTACGGTTCGTTACTGTAGATGGGAGGTCTCGTGGTGTTATGCGGAATCCGGCGTCGGATCAGGAAGAGCGTAACACCCCGTTTGACATCATCTCTTCAAGGGGTGTGGTTTTGAGTCCTCTGGAATCCTGGTAAATGTAGTAGAGGGCTGGATAGTTGTTGCTGGGCAGATCTCGATGACAGTGCGGGGAGTTTGGTCCAATGGAGAGAGCTGCTGATTAAGGATTCACTCCGTGCTGGCTCAGTAGTTCAGGAGCTGTGTGTGAGAGGGTGTGGTCATTCGGCCTGTGGTTAACTGAGAGACCTCGGCGTGGATTGACCTTCGTGTGGTCCGTAGAGACCACTCAATGCTGTGCTGTAGGGCACCAGGGCCGATCAACTTGGTGCAAGGCAAGATGAAAAACAAAAATAAAAAGTAAAAATGCTGGGAACTGAGTTAACGGAAACAGCAAATGCAACGACCCAAAATAAAGGTGGTCTCTTGTGGCGTATCATTCAGAGGGGCCAACGGGGCCAGACAAGAGAGAGAAAGGGTACGCCATATGTCCTATTCAGCGGCCCCGGCGGGCTCTCCTGGACTGAGGGGGGTCAGGTGATATTGGGGCCCTGTTGCGGTGGTAGTCTGCCCTGTAGTTGTGGGCAGAAGGAGAGCGTCTCCTGCGAAAGCTGGAATTCTGAGTCTCCATGGGGGATTCCCGCTCTGTGGTGTTGTGGCTGCTCCGAAGACGGAAAGGAGCGTACCAGTTTGGCACCTTCGTCAGTGGGATGCCAAGTTGGTCACAAAAGTGTGGCAGATCCTCGGGCACCTTTAAGAGGGCAGAGCGGCCCTGGGAAGATGCGGACAGGCAAAATGGGAATTTCCATTTGTATGGAATGTTCCTCTCCCTCAGGACGTCCAGCAATGGTTTGAGGTCTCGCCTGTGTTGTAGTGTGATGCCTGACAGGTCCTGATAGATTTGAATAGGAGCGCTGCCGTGAAGGATTTGCTGCTGACCCCTTGCTTGCTTTAGAATTTCCTCTTTTGTTTTGTAGTCCACCAGGCAGCAAATAATGTCGAGCGGGGGGTCATTTTCCCTGCCTTTAGGGCGCAGTGCCCGGTGGATCCTATCCATTGGAATGAGGGTCTGAGGATGGCCTGTGAAGGAGGTTGTTGAAGACGGCAGTGACAGCGGGGGTGATTTGATCGCCTTCTATGGCTTCGGGCATACCGCGGATCCTGAGATTGTGGCGTCTGCCGCGGTTGTCAAGATCCTCGATGTGCCTTTGCATGTCACGCAAGTACAGCGTATGTGAGTCGATGGAGGAAGCCGTGGAGCGAATGGCTGTGTCATGGCGTTCCGTTACTCTTTCTACTACGGTCACCCTGTCAGTCAGGTCTCGCATATCGAGCCGCAGCTCTGAGATAGCTGCGGCCAGGGTTTCCTTAATTTCGTCCGCAATGGATCGAAGATCGTGCAGGGAAATTGGTGTGTGAGGTCCAGGTTCAAGGGATATCCCTCCTCCGTGAGAGGGAACAGGAGGAGAGGAGATCTGAAGCGGGATGGATGGCGGTGGTGGTTGTGCCTGTGAGCGGGAGGGCCCGCTTTGTGAAGACGCCATATTGCTCCTGGTGTTCCGGAACATCTCCGGGATATTATGGCTCTGGGACCCCGGGGGAGCCCTGGGGGAGCGGGAACGAGAGGTGGAGGAGGATCGGGAAGCCGTCCCCATATCGTGGCAAGGTTTTTCGGTGCAAATACCTTCGGTTTTAGTCGGTTTGTTCCCGTGGCGGCAGGAGCTCTGGAATTAAGCGTCTCTCCTCATGTCAGGTCAGGCCACGCCGTAATTACAATTCTTGATCTAATATTTCACAGCAGGGCCCGTTCTAGCACCCACCAAGAGTAACTGTGAGGACTTACAGTGTTGTGGCACCAGCACCACCACCACCAAAGGCCCAATTTTTCTGCCCCTGTTCAACAGGTGCACGTAATTACAATTCTTGATCTAATATTTCACAGCAGGGCCCGTTTCTGCGCCCACCAAGAGTAACTGTGAGGACTTACAGTGTTGTGGCACCTCACTGCCCTCAGGGTCACCCAGAAGAGTGGACCCAGCTCACCCCTGAAGAAGTAAGAGCTCTCTGTGAAGGGGCAGAACAGCAAGGGAAAGGAGGAGCCAGGGCTGAAGAGGTCGGAGTGTCAGCCGCGGGAGTGCCTAAATGTTACTGTAATGTTGCTCAACTTACAGAAGAGGGTTTACCCAAGTTAACTAGAAAAGACCTCCGAAGAGACCAACAGGAGGATTCACTCTGCAGCCTAGTATTGAAAGCTTTAGAGAGTCAATGCCCGGATATACTCCTAAAAAGCACTAAAAAGGAAGCTCGCTTACTACACAAAGAGTGGGATCGTTTGCAGCTGCAAGGGGTGGTCTACCGAAGGGGCCCCTCTAAAGATCCTGAAGAGAAGTGGCAACTGTTTCTGCCGGAGAAACACCGAGAGAGGGTACTGATTGCTCTGCATGATCATCATGGTCATCTGGGGTCAGAAAGGACTTTCCAGCTAGTGAGGGACAGGTTGTACCTGCCCAACATGACGACCGAAGTGGAAGGCTACTGTCACTCATGTCTCCAGTGCATACAGAGGAAGACTTTGCCTCAGAAAGCAGCCCCAATGGGCCATTTAGAGAGCCAAGGGCCAATGGAACTGGTCTGTATTGATTTCCTGTGTGTGGAATCCGACCTAAGTGGAAAAGGGAATATCTTAATAGTTACTGATCACTTCACCAGCTATGCTCAGGCGTTCCCTACCAAAGACCAACAGGCATCTACGGTGGCGAAGGTTCTGGTGGAAAAGTTTTTCGTCCACTATGGTCTACCCCAACGGATCCATTCAGATCAGGGAAGGGACTTCAAGAGTACTCTGATTCAAAGACTGTTGGATCTCCTAGGTATCAGGAAATCCAGGACCACTCCCTTCCACCCACAAGGAGACCCTCAGCCAGAGAGGTTTAACCGGACTCTTCTAAACATGTTGGGGACCCTAACCTCTGAACAAAAACCACATTGGAGTCGGCACATCACTGCATTAGTACATGCCTGTAATAGTACAAAGAGTGCCACAGGATATTCCCCCTATCGGTTGATGTTTGGGAGAGAAGCCAGATTACCGGTAGACTTGGCCTTCGGAACCAGTCTGAATCATACCTCAGAAACCTCTCATCGAGGGTATGTGGATAGGTTGAGGAAGAGTCTGAAGACCGCCTATGACAAGGCCAAAGTCATGTAAGACCACAGAGGGAACAGAAACAAAAGGAACTTCGACCTCAAGGTACGAGTTCAGGATCTACAACACGGTGACCGAGTCCTACTAAGGAATCTGGGTATCCCAGGCAGACACAAAAAAGCTGATCGCTGGAAATCACAGCCATATATTGTATGTAGAGAACTTCCAGTATATAAAATTCGGCCAGAAGGAAGCACTGGGCCACTAAAGACCTGGCACCATAATCACCTTCTACCTCTCACTGAGACTGTCAGGATTACCACACAAGAAGAGCTGCCATCCACATCTTCTGCTGTACACAGACCAGTAACCCGACTTCAGCCTGGGCCCTTAGCTACTGAAGAAGAAACAGGGGAGGAAATGGAGATAAGCTGGTTGTGGCCATCTGAAGTGTCAGAGTCTGAAGTGGACTTTTCACTCAAAGCAGGAGGAGAGAATAATAAAATCCTTAGACCGGAGACTCCTGAATTTATACCCCAAGGCATATCAGGAAAAGACCCAGAGGAGTCTCAAGTTTTTCTGCCTGGAACAGATTTAGGAGACTTTGGTGCTGGTTCTGATTCTGGATCACAAGGAGAAGAAGGAGTTGAAGAACATACCAATCTGCCTGAGACACTACAGAGGACCAAAAGAGAAATTCATCCCCCAAAAGAGACTAATTTACGAGACGTTGGGCGACTGCTCTGAAGCGACTCAATTCACTGCCAGGAGAAATCATGAAAGGCCTGATACTTCCACTATTGAGAAAGACTAAACCCCATCTCACCCATTGACACACCTGTACAGGACATCAAGGGGTCAGTTGTGAGTGTACAGGACAGCTCCCCATCATATGAAAATTGGTGGGAAGCTCCTCTGTCGGTATTATGTAACTGCTTAGAAGCAAAAATGTGTAATAGAAACAAGATCTTACATATCTTTGGGGACCAAAGAGTTCAAGCAGGGGGAGTATGTAGCGCCCACATTTTTGCTCAATAATCTAATGCTATGTTATCCTATGTACAGTGTTATAGTTTAGGATATAGCACAATCTAGCGGTCAAAATATGGAATGGACTTGGTTTCAATTTTTGTTGTTTTTTTGGTTAAACTGGAAAAGATATCACAGGAAGTAATTGTTTATTTACTTTTGACAAGAATTGACCTACCCAGGATGCCGAGTCTTCTTACCCAGCAACACTCATGGACCGAACTGCATGCTGGATAGACTATAAAAGGCCCCTGCACGGCCATCTTAGGTCTCTTTTGGACGCATTGCCTGCCTGTGAGGACCTGTGCAGAGGTGTTCCACAGAACACGGCCTACACCCATTGCGGAGCAACCCAATCAACGATCCTGCTGCACTCCAGTGAGCTGGAGAGACAGTGAGGCAGAACTGGGAAGGATCCAGTGAAGCTTGTCGGAGCCATCTGAGGGTCCCAGGACATCTCGCTGAGTGGCGTAGCAGAGCGGCCGGCCAGAAACAGGACCGCATGTACCGGAGCAGAACTGTTCTACATTGCAGACCTGGTTGGGTGAGAGGGCTGCTGCCCAAAGTTTCATTGATACACTTTCACACACTTGCATCTACAACACAGTGCTGCTGGGACCTGTAGTCCCACAGAGGAGATTAAAAAAGGGATAAAGACAGAGCTTAATATAGGCCTCAAGCCTATCCTTCACTACAAATCTAACATTGTGTTATACCAAGTTATTTGCACCAGAGACAGTTGCAGTGCTGCCGCACTACAGTAATAGTTCACCACCCATATTGCTTTGACCCAAATTGTTAACCACTGGATTACAATTTAACCTGCACATAGCTAGCAGAAGACAGAAGAGAAGAAGGACTGCCTCTGTTAACACAAGGCCTTGCATTCTACTGTTCCACATGGTTATTGTGATATAAAGCAGTGGGAGCTCCATAGTAATTGTGCCATGCTTTACTAAATTGAAATGGTCTCTTTTACATAATCAAAGCGTGCTGAGAGTGGGACAGTGCCCATAGTGAAGTCAGTTTCACTCTGTCATTGATCCTATTTTATAGATGCATTTATAAAAGGTACATTTAAACAACTTTCATATGTGTAGTACTGTAGTGAACTAAATCTGTTGGCTATCACACTACGTTGGTCTGACAGTACAACTACTGTAATCACTATCTAGAAGCAGATACAGTAAAATCTTCCTTGTCAAAAGAAGTTTATTGAGTATACAATGTTATAAAGATACACAAAGTAAGTTTACAAGGATCTATAAAGTAAGCTCATTGTTTTACAGTAGGGTTTATATAGGTAAATATCATGAAATTTCAAATATTAAACATTTGGTTCACGTAAACCTAAATTAAAGATTTATATAATTTCCTTAGTTAATTTTGTAGGTATTTAAATGATTTATACCTACTATACATATTGTTTACAAGTAGAGTGTATATAGGTCCAATAAATTCTGATAATGAGCTTTAATCGTAAGGTGGAGAAAAGGAAAGAGAAAGAAGAAAAAGGGTTGAAAGGTAGAGGTATGGTCCACAAGGTTGTCCCGCTTGTCAGTTTATTATTCTTTTTAGTTCTCTTTGAAGCCTTAGAATGGGTGACTCTGCAAGTCATTTAATCTGTTACCATGGCAACAGGACAGAGTCATTGAAGTTTGACAGGAACTGTTGTTTTATCCAAGGATGCCAAAGTTTTTCAAATTTTGGAATTTGATTTTGATCGATGGCTACCATCTTAGCATGGGACATTGTATTATTCATTCTGTGAATTGTTTCTGCTAGTACCAATGTAGGAGATTTCCATGCCTTGGCCACTGTTTGTTTTGCAGCCGTTATTAGTTGGATCATGAGTTTGAATTGAGAGAGTGTTAACCATTCCGGTTTTAGATTAAGTAAAGTTAAATATGGATCTGGTTGTATTATTTTTTTAAAATATTTTAGATGCAATCACGAAGACTTCCTTCCAGAAGGTTTGGATTACTGGGCACGTCCACCATATGTGTAAATATGTGCCTATTTCTGGGCATCCTCGAAAACAAAGAGCTGAGGTATTAGGTGAATATTTTGCCACTCTAGCGGGTACAAGGTACCAGCAAGTTAGGACTTTATAACTTGTCTCCAGTGCTAAGATGTTGGGTGAAGATGACTTAGATGTGAGCCATATGTTAGACCAGTCCGTGTCTTCTAAAGTTCGTCCCAGGTCCTCCTCCCACCTCTGAACGTAAGAGGGTCTATTAAGATTTGCTACTCCATATAATTGATTATAAAGTGATGAAATTGTACCTTTAGCAAATGGATCTTTTGTACAGATTGATTCAAAAATGGATAATTGGGATAATGGTGTATCCCCCTTTAGGAATGGTGTATAGACATTTTTGATTTGGAGATATCTAAATATCTCAGAGTTTGGTAGATCATATTTTTCTCTAAGCGATGGGAATGAAAGGAATGATTTAGATGCTATGAAGTCATTTAGTGTCTGAATGCCTGATGTTGTCCAAGCTTTAAAAGAATTTGGGTAGATCAATGCCGGATAAAAGACCGGATTTCTGATAAAAGAAAGGAGAGGAATGTGTGGAGATTGTAACTGATATTTGGTTTTTAGTTTATCCCAGAGAGATAAGAAGTGTTTAGTTATGGGATTATGAATTTTAAAGCGGTCCTTAGGATCAAGCCATAATAAATTTGATATTAATAGAGGGTCATTTTCTGAAGCCTCTATAAATACCCATAATGGGATTTCCTGTTTTGCATGGTATTTGGACAGACTGGCCAAATGTGCTGCTCTGTAGTAGTTAGTAAAATTAGGGTATCCCAGGCCTCCTTTATTTTTGGGAAGATGTAGTGTGTGTATAGGTATACGTGGTTTAGAAGAGCCTCATATAAACAAAGTTGCTCTTTTTTGTACTATTCTCAAAAAATAGGAAGGAATTGGAAAAGGGAGGACTCTGAATAGATAAAGCAATTTGGGTAGAATAGTCATTTTGATTGCATTATTCTTCCCTATCCAGGATAAAGGAAGTTGCGACCATTGTTTTATTAGATTTGTGATCTGTCTTAATACAGGAGGATAATTGATTGAGAATAAGTCAGAATGAGATGCTGTTAAATGAATTCCAAGATATGGGATTGATTTTTCTGGCCATGTGAATGGGAGTGCAGCCCTAGCCGGGTCAATTCCATGTTTGTAAGTGAAATATTAAGCACTAGGCATTTCTTAGGATTAATCATAAGGCCGGATAGGGCTGCAAATCCATCAAGAGCTGGTATTAAGTTAGGACCAGAGACCTGTGGTGATGATAGAAAAAGTAATATATTGTCTGCAAATATACATAATTTGTGTGTAATACCTCCTACTTCAATGCCAGTTATAGTTCTGATGTATTGGGCCATGGGTTCGAGTATAAGGGCAAATAATAAGGGAGATAATGGGCAACCCTGTCGGGTACCTCTTTCGATATTAAAGGCTTCAGATTTGTATCCAGCATATTTTATATAGGCTTTGGGTTTATTATATAATGCTTTGATCCATGTTAAAAAGTGGGGTCCAAAACCCCATTTTTGTAATGAATATTGCATATATTGCCAGGATACTGTGTCAAATGCCCTCTTAATATCGAGAGATAGAAAACATAAAAGGATTTTCCGTTTTTTAGCAATATGTGCCAATAACACTGCCCTGCGTATATTATCGCCTGCCTGTCTATTTGGCATGAAGCCTACTTGATCTCTATGTATTAATTTTCCTATAATGCTATTGAGGCGTTTTGCTATTATTTTTGCTAATAATTTAATATCGAGGTTTAACAGAGAGATAGGCCGATAATTCACACAGGAAGTATCATCAGAAAGGGGTTTTGGGATCATACAAACAATTGCCATTAGTTTTTCTTGCCGAAAAGAATGTCCATCTAGAAGTTTGTTAAAAGTTTCAGTGAGAATGGGAGAGAGTATTTCTGAGAATGTTTTATAGTATAAAGCCGAGTAGCCGTCTGGGCCTGGTCTTTTGTTAAGTTTTAGGTCTTTTATGGCGTTAGCAACTTCATCTATAGTTATAGGCTCATCCAAACTGCATTTTTGATTCTGAGATAACTCAGGTAAGGTTATTTTTGAGAAGAAGGATTCAGCCTCTGTAGGATTAAATTCATTGTTTGTCTTGTATAAAGTTGCGAGATGTGAGTGAAATTTATGGACTATTTTAACTGGATTACAAGTGTAAACATTTTTTGATAGTTTCAAACGTATTGGTTTGAAAGATTTGTTAGTTGAATTTAATGCCCGAGCCAAATATGTACCTGGTTTGTTTGTATTCATGTAGAAATTGTGTTTGGAGCGTTTGAGGGATTTATCAACTGACTCAGTGAGAAATAGATCGTATTCCAATCTAGATTTTTCCAGATGAGATTTTGTACTCTGAGATGGATTATCTTGAAATGATATGTAGGCTGCATTAAAATTGAGTTCTAGTTTTTTTGCTAGATTTTTGCGTTCCCGTTTAAATAGTGCCATTTGTCTTTGTATTGTACCACGCAAGACAGGCTTATGAGCTTCCCACAATGTTATTGGGGAGATGTCTGTTGTATTATTAATTGATATGTATTCCTTTAAAGCTTGTTCAATGGTCATCTGATGTAGTGGGTGTTTGAGCATTATGTCCGGTAAGTACCACGTTGGGTCATGCGCTTTTGGTATGGCTGAGGCTATAGTAGTGTATACTGCATTATGGTCAGACCACGGAATCGGAATTATATCTGATGCAATCATTTCTGGTATCATTCCTATTGTTAGAAAAATATGATCTATTCTGGTGAAGGTTTGATGAGGGTGTGAGAAATAAGTGAATTTCTTTTTCATTGGGTTACTTTCTCTCCACGAATCTACCAGATTGTATTTGGAAAGAAGTTGAGAAAAAGGTAATCTAGAGGTTATTTTGGATGGTGTAAAAGGTGATTTATCTAGAAATGGGAGGAGGACCTGGTTCGAATCCCCACACATTATCACTGTTCCTATTTTGTGTGTATTAATCACTTGTAATATATGTGAGAGGAATGGTGTAGGTTGTTTGTTAGGAGCGTAGTAGGAAATCACCGTGATTGCTGTATCCATTATATAACCCATGAGTATCAGGTATCTACCTTCTGGGTCTTTAATTTCTGATGATAAGGTGATTGGTGTGGATCGGTGAAATGCAATTAGAGTTCCCCTTTGCTTGGTACAGGCAGAAGCTGTGTAAATTTGTTGATAAAAAGGAGAAATATATTTTGGAGTAGAATCTTTGGTGAAGTGTGTTTCTTGGAGGCATACTATGTGAGCCTTCTTGTTATGGAAAGTACGGAAGGCTTTGGTCCTTTTTTGAGGGACATTTATTCCCTGAACATTCAGGGAAAGTATATTCAGTGGTGCCATGGCAACAGATCAAATAGTTTTGACTTACTTTTTGTTATGCAGAGCTGACTGCGCAGATCAACCTGTGTGGACTGAAGAGATAGAAAAGAAACCAGTGAATTCTGGAGTAAAGAGTAAACAAAAAACATATGAGATTAGATGATACATTGTATAAATTATTTTTTGCAAGTAATCACAATTTACCCGTGAAAGAGAATAAATATCTCTCTCAGGGGAATAAGTGCCTTCATCACACTCCCACATAATATGGTTGGAAGAATGAGGAGGGCTAATGGGGGTACACGGATCTTCCGCTTACAGGAGAGAAGTGCTATGTCAAAAGACATCAAACTGATGTTTCATTAATTGGAGTGCAGAATATAGTTTTGTTGAAATTATTTATTCCAGGGTGGTTGTATATGGTTAGTAGGGATGAGCCGAACACCCCCCTGTTCGGTTCGCACCAGAACATGCGAACAGGAAAAAAATTTGTTCGAACACGCGAACACCGTTAAAGTCTATGGGACACGAACATGAATAATCAAAAGTGCTAATTTTAAAGGCTAATATGCAAGTTATTGTCAATAAAAGTGTTTGGGGACCTGGGTCCTGCCCCAGGGGACATGAATCAATGCAAAAAAAAGTTTTAAAAACGGCCGTTTTTTCAGGAGCAGTGATTTTAATAATGCTTAAAGTCAAACAATAAAAGTGTAATATCCCTTTAAATTTCATACCTGGGGGTGTCTATAGTATGCCTGTAAAGGGGCGCATGTTTCCCGTGTTTAGAACAGTCTGACAGCAAAATGACATTTTGAAGGAAAAAACACATTTAAAACTACCGCGGCTATTGCATTGCCGACAATACAAATAGAAGTTCATTGATAAAAACGGCATGGGAATTCCCCACAGGGCAACCCCGAACCAAAATTAAAAAAAAAAAAATGTGGGAGTCCCCCTAAATTCCATACAAGGCCCTTCAGGTCTGGTATGGATATTAAGGGGAACCCCAGCCAAAATTTTTTAAAAAAATTGACGTGGGGTTCCCCCTAAATTCCATACCAGACCCTTCAGGTCTGGTATGGATTTTAAGGGGAACCCCACGCCAAAAAAAAAAAAAAAAAACGGCGTGGGGTCCCCCCAAAAATCCATACCAGACCCTTATCCGAGCACGCAACCTGGCAGGCCGCAGGAAAAGAGGGGGGACGAGAGTGCGGCCCCCCCCCCTCCTGAACCGTACCAGGCCACATGCCCTCAACATTGGGAGGGTGCTTTGGGGTAGCCCCCCAAAACACCTTGTCCCCATGTTGATGAAGACAAGGGCCTCATCTGGAATCTGGAAGCCCCCTTTAACAAGGGGACCCCCAGATCCCGCCCCCCCCCTGTGTGAAATGGTAAGGGGGTACTTACCCCTACCATTTCACTAAAAAACTGTCAAAAATGTTAAAAATGACAAGAGACAGTTTTTGACAATTCCTTTATTTAAATGCTTCTTCTTTCTTCCTTCATCTTCTTCTGGTTCTTCTGGCTCTTCTGGTTCTTCCTCCGGCGTTCTCGGCCAGCATCTCCTCCGCGGCGTCTTCTATCTTCTTCTCCTCGGGCCGCTCCGCACCCATGGCATGAGGGGGGAGGCTCCCGCTCTTCTCTTCATCTTCTTCTCTTCTTCATCTTCTTCTTCTTCTTCTTCTCTTCTTCCTTTTTCTCTTCTTCATTTCTTCTCCGGGCCGCTCCGCAGCCATGCTGGCATGGTGGGAGGCTCCCGCTGTGTGACGGCGTCTCTTCGTCTGACGGTTCTTAAATAACGGGGGGCGGGGCCACCCGGTGACCCCGCCCCCCTCTGACGCACGGGACATGACGGGACTTCCCTGTGGCATTCCCCATGACGTCACAGGGAAGTCCCGTCAAGTCACCGTGCGTCAGAGGGAGGCGGGGTCACCGGATGGCCCCGCCCCCCGTTATTTAAGAACCGTCAGACGAAGAGACGCCGTCACACAGCGGGAGCCTCCCACCATGCCAGCATGGCTGCGGAGCGGCCCGGAGAAGAAATGAAGAAGAGAAGAAGGAAGAAGAGAAGAAGATGAAGAAGAAGATGAAGAAGAGAAGAAGATGAAGAGAAGAGCGGGAGCCTCCCCTCATGCCATGGGTGCGGAGCGGCCCGAGGAGAAGAAGATAGAAGACGCCGCGGAGGAGATGCTGGACGAGAACGCCGGAGGAAGAACCAAAAGAGCCAGAAGAACCAGAAGAAGATGAAGGAGAAAGAAGAAGCATTTAAATAAAGGAATTGTCAAAAACTGTCTCTTGTCATTTTTAACATTTTTGACAGTTTTTTAGTGAAATGGTAGGGGTAAGTACCCCCTTACCATTTCACACAGGGGGGGGCCGGGATCTGGGGGTCCCCTTGTTAAAGGGGGCTTCCAGATTCCGATAAGCCCCCCGCCCGCAGACCCCCACAACCACCGGCCAGGGTTGTGGGGATGAGGCCCTTGTCTTCATCAACATGGGGACAAGGTGTTTTGGGGGGCTACCCCAAAGCACCCTCCCAATGTTGAGGGCATGTGGCCTGATACGGTTCAGGAGGGGGGGGGCGCACTCTTGTCCCCCCCTCTTTTCCTGCGGCCTGCCAGGTTGCGTGCTCGGATAAGGGTCTGGTATGGATTTTTGGGGGGACCCCACGCCGTTTTTTTTTAAATTTTGGCTGGGGTTCCCCTTAATATCCATACCAGACCTGAAGGGCCTTGTATGGAATTTAGGGGGACCCCCACATCATTTTTTTTTTTTTTTTTTGGTTCGGGGTTGCCCTGTGGGGAATTCCCATGCCGTTTTTATCAATGAACTTCTATGTGTATTGTCGGCAATGCAATAGCCGCGGGTAGTTTTAAATGAGTTTTTTCCTTCCAAATGTCATTTTGCTGTCAGACTGTTCTAAACACAGGAAACATGCGCCCCTTTACAGGCATACTATAGACACCCCCCAGGTACTAAATTTAAAGGGATATTACACTTTTATTGTTTGACTTTAAGCATTAATAAAATCACTGCTCCTGAAAAAACGTCCGTTTTTAAAACTTTTTTTTGCATTGATCCATGTCCCCTGGGGCAGGACCCGGGTCCCCAAACACTTTTTATGACAATAACTTGCATATAAGCCTTTAAAATTAGCACTTTTGATTTCTCCCATAGACTTTTAAAGGGTGTTCCGCGGCATTCGAATTTGCCGCGAACACCCCAAATTGTTCGCTGTTCGGCGAACTTGCGAACAGCCAATGTTCGAGTAGAACATGAGTTCGACTCGAACTCGAAGCTCATCCCTAATGGTTAGTCTTGCCCTAGGCTAAATAATTCAGTTAGAAAGGTACTGTTAATAACTTTGGTATTGATGAAGATAGTTTGAATTATTTTGGGATTTTAACCCTTTTAGAGTAAACAATTACATATTTTATTCATATGTAACTGTTTAGATATGTTAACTCATAAAATTGAGGTTGTATTGCTTCAGATTAGAATAAACAAAAACATAATTCTAGGAACTAGTTAGGTAATAATATATTTGTTTTAAGAAAAGAAAGAAAAAGCTTCCATTACTTCTGGATTATTGAACATATTTGTCCTAAAAAGTAATAAATCTATTGTTATTACCTGATAATATATAACTGAACAAGAATGTTCTTATTTCACTTATATATTCTAAGGCTATATGAATCAGAAGTAATAAGAAATATAACTGGAATGTAACATGATCCCACACGATACAGTAAAATCTTATTCTTGTTTAAGTACTATTGTGTGGAGTGCTGTTTTCTTTAAATTGCTGAACAGGTGGAGAGCTGGAGGTTAAAGGTAAAGAGAAAAGGTATATCATAATACATATTGTGAAATTGTCTTTAAGTTCCTGCTGCACACTAACATTACACAACAGTTGTGTCAATGGGACTGAGTCAATTTAAGGGGGCGTGATAGCAGAGTACAGGCCCAATCAAAATATCAGCAGCTCCTTCGGGGGTCAGTGCTACATATATATATCCACTGCATTCTAGTTTAGCCAAGCCTATATCTGACTGCAGGTAGTTCCTGGTGTACGTTTTCAAATACACTTTCAGGCAGGCAGGCAAGTGATTCAGTGGTCTGCAGTGCATTAAATATATATACAGTCTCCAACATATATATATCCACTACATTCTAGTCTAGCCAAGCCCGACTATAGGCCATTCCTGGTGTACGTTTTCAACTACACTTTCAGGCAGGCAGGCAGGCAGGTGATTCAGTGATCTGCAGTGCATAAAGATATATATACAGTCTCCTACATATATATCCACTGCATTCCAGTCTAGCCAAGCCTATATCTGACTGCAGGCCATTCCTGGTGCACATTTTCAAATACACTTTCAGGCAGGCAGGCAGGTAAATCAGTGATCTGCAGTGCATAAAATATATATACTGTCTCTTACATATATATATCCACCTCATTCTAGTCTAGCCAAGCCTATACCTGACTACAGGCCATTCCTGGTGTACGTTTTCAACAACATTTCCAGGCAGGCAGGCCAGACAGGTGATTCAGTGATCTGCAGTGCATAAAGATATATATACAGTCTCCTACATATATATCCACTGTATTCTAGTCTAACCAAGCCTATACCTGGCTTCAGGCTATTCATGGTGTAATTTTTCTAGTAAACTTCAGGCGGTGTTTTGCTAATCCAATTTTACAGCATGTCTGGAAGGCCACCAAGGAAAGGCAGATGCTCACAGGCCACTAAAAGAGGGCAAGCAGGCTCTGTGTCTACAGCCAACAGTGCTGGTCTTGGACACGGTGTATCCTCAGCACGTGGCCGTGAGGCACGCTTGTCCTTTTTTACGACAGCTGGCCGCGTTGAGCCACAACATGCAGAAGAGTTGGTAGAGTGGATCACAAAGCTGTCCTCATCCTCCTCAGCCTGTTACCCAGGCTAAGACAAGTTTGGCTGCCAAAGCGGCCTATTCCATCAGCTCAATGGCATCAGTCACCCCTTCCCTAGCCCCACCATCATGTCCTGAGGAGTCCCCCAAACTGTTTGTCCACAGTGTCGGGTACATGCTGCAGGAGGATGCACAGCGTTTTGAAGGTTCCGATGATGGCACCTAGGTTGAGGATGAAGGCAGTAACGTGAGCCCAGAGAGAGGGGGTGCCCAACAAGGACAAGAAACTGGCAGTCATATCCCCCCAGCTGTAGCATACTGCCAGGTTTTCTCCAGTGGCGAGGAGGGAGGGGATGATGAGGTCACTGACTCTACGTGGGTGCCTGATAGAAAAGAGGAGGAGGAGGTACATCTGCAACGAGGCAGGATGCCCTCCAGGGGCCAGCTTAAGGACAGCCAACCGACTGCATCACACCGCAGAGCTCCGCATGTGCAGGGTGCTGCTGACTTTGCACATTTTTTCAAAAGTTCTCTTGGTGTGGGCCTTTTTTGAGATGTGTGCAGCAGATCGCACCATTGCTGTTTGCAATATATGTCTGAAGCGTATCAAGCATGGCCAAAATAGCAGCCGCTTGGGCACCACATGCTTGACCAGACATATGTCAAGCTCCCATGCAGTCCATTTGCAACAGTACTTAAAAGACCCATACCAAAGAACAAGGTGGACCTCTCCTTGCTCCTCATCAGCTGGGATCTCCAACCCCACTATACCTTCAGTCCTCTCAGAGACCTGCACTGAGAGGAATGAAGGTGTAGAATTAGGTGTCCCAAGCACTTGCGGGCAATCTGCTAGCGGTACACCTAAATCCGAATATAGCAGGCAAATTTCCCTACCCCAGTTGCTAAACCGCCAAAAGAAATTCGGTCCCAGCCATCCACATGCTCAGCGGCTGAATGCTAGTTTGGCTAAGCTGCTAGCACTCCAACTGCTGCCTTTTCAGCTGGTAGACTCTGCCCCCTTTTGAGAATTTGTGGAATGTGCGGTACCTCAGTTGCACGTTCCCAAATGCCATTTTTTTTCTCGGAAGGCCATTCTGGCTCTCTACCGGCATGTGGAAGGCAATGTCTTGGACTTGTTGGACAGGGCGGTCAGTGGTAAAGTGCATATTACCGCTGACTCATGGTCAGGGGTGTTACCTTTCTTTCGCGGCGCACTGGGTAACCCTGCTGGCAGCTGGGAAGGATGCAGGACAGGGTGCAGTAATGTTGGAGCTTGTTCCGCCACCACGCCTCCAAAATCCTGGTAGTGGTGATTCTGCCATGCCTCTCTCCTCCACCCCCTCCTCTTCTTCTTCCTCTATGGCCTCTTCCTGTGCAGATTTATCCTCGGAACCAGTGGTGCTCCATAGGCGTTCTAGGGGCAACGCAAGCACTCAGGCAAAAAGATGCCATGCAGTGCTTGAGTTGGTATGCTTAGGGGACAGGAGCCACACTGGGGCAGAGATTCTGGCAGCTCTGCAGGGGCAGAGGTGGTTGACGCCATGCCAGCTTCTGCCAGGAATGGTGGTTTGCAACAATGGCACCAACCTCCTCTCCGCCTTCCGACAGGGACACTTGAACCATGTTCCCTGTTTGGCTCACGTCCTTAATTTGGTGGTGCAGCAGTTCTTGTGCAGGTACCCGGGCTTACAGGATCTCCTGAGGCAGGCCAGGAAAGTCTGTGGGCATTTCTGCCGGCCATATAATGCCAGTGCTCGGCTGGCTGACCTTCAAAAGGAATGCAACCTGCCCAAGAACCGCCTCATCTGTGACATGCCCACCAGGTGGAACTCAACGTTGGCAATGCTGCAGCGGCTGCACATGCAGCAAAGGGCCATCAATGAGTACCTGTGCGAGTATGGCACCAGGACAGGGTCAGGGGAGCTTGGCTTTTCTTTGCCACGCCAGTGGCTACTGATCAAGGATGCATGCACTGTCCTGTCAGCATTTGAGGAGGCCACGAGGATCAGTGATATTGTTCCTCTTGTCTTCCTGTTGGAGCACACTCTGCGTGGAATAATGGACAGGACACTTGAGGCACTAAAGGCCCCCTTTATCCAGACAGTATTCCTGCAGGCCCGCCTATCACACAGGAAGAGGAGGAGGAGGAGGAGGATTGTGTCAGCATTGAGGTGGAGCCTGGCACTTAGCATTAGCAGCAGTCTTCAAGGGGCGTGAAATTACAATTTTTGCTGTAATATTTTGCAGCAGGGCTCATTCCTGTGCTCAACTAGAGTATCTGTGAGGGGTTTTAGTGTTGTGGCACAAGCACCAGTGCCTAAGGCCCAATTTTTCTGCCCCTGCCTAACAGGGGCATGTAATTACAATTTTTGATCTAATATTTCACAGCGGGGCCCGTTCCTGCGCCCACCAAGAGTAACTGTGAGGGCTTACAGTGTTGTGGCAACACCACCAAAGGCCCAATGTTTCTGACCCTGTTCAACAGGGGCATGTAATTACAATTCTTGATATAATATTTCACAGTAGGGCCTGTTTCAGCGCCCACCAAGAGTAACTGTGAGGGCTTACAGTGTTTTGGTACCATCAACACCTAATGCTCAAATTTCTGCAGAGTATATAGGGCAGGGCATATAGTATATACAGGCGGTCCCCTACTTTCAAACATCTGACTTACAAATGACTCCTACCAACAGAGGGAGACAACAGGAAGTGAGAGGAAATCTACCCCTAGGAAGGGAAATTCTCTCCTGTAAGAGTTTATATGGGAAAAAGGTGTCTCCACTGATGCTTTATTATCACCAATCCTTGTTTCCCTAAAAACCCCAAATTTTCAAAATCCAATTGTCATTGGGACAGAAAGTGAGGTGAAATCTTCTGAACAGGGGCACAGACAGCAAAACAAATGTTACAGGGGCGATGATAACCCTTCCCTATGTTATCCAAAAAGCTTAAAAATAGATTTTTTGGCTGGAGCTACACGTAAAAAATGTACCTGTTCCAAATTACAAACAGATTCTACTTAAGAGCAAACCTACAGTTCCTGTCTTGTTTGGACTGCATGTATACTGTTGTTCAGAGTATATAGGGCCTGGGGGCCCCGTGCCTTTTTTTTTTTTATTTGGGTGCAGGCTTCCCCTTAATATCCATACAAGACCCAAAGGGCCTGGTAATGGGCTGGGGGGGGTACCCATGCCGTTTTTCTCAATAGTTTTCATCCATATTCCCGGGACCCGACATTACATTACACCCGCAAGCAAATTACTTTTATTCCTTTAGAAATGTAACTTTATGCAGGGACTGTTCTAAGCACGGGAAACACGCGCCACTTTACAGGCATGCTATAGACACCCCCAGGTACGATATTTAAAGGAATATTTCACTTCTATTTTTTCACTTTAAGCATCATTAAAATCACTGCTCCCCAAAAAAACAACCCTTTTTAAAATTTTCTTTTGCATTGATACATGTCCCCTGGGGCAGGACCCGGTGTCCCAAAAACTTTTTAGGACGATAACTTGTATATTAACCTTTAAAATTCTCACTTATGATTTCTCACGTTCGAGTCCCATAGACTTTAACGGTGTTCAAATGTTTGCGCAAACTTTCGGCCAGTTCGCATGTTCTGGATGCGAACCAAACCGGGGGGGGGGGGGTGTTCGGCTCACCCCTAATGTCTACATACCCCACTTCCCTAACAACTGGGGAAAAGACACACACCTCCGGGAGGTGACCTTCCCCTAACACCTGCCAACACTGACAGAGAAACTTTCAGAAATTGCTAAAACAAATCCCTTAACACCTCCTCGGGGGGGCCCTGAGGGGCTGCAGGCTCCAGATTTTGTATCACATGGCTTTGGCCTCTCAGATCTAAGTTGCCCCCCCCCAAAGCCCCCTGACCATCCCCTCCATCCTGCATGCTATGCCCAGGTGCTGAGCTCCTTTCCCATTACAGCATTCTATACTGTTCCTCCTCCGCAGGGCTGAAATCACATTCCTTTACAACACAGCCAGTTAGCCATGATCTGCACAGGTTGTATCTGCCTACTGCAACTACACTGCTGCTCTGACAAGAGAATTTCACAGGTCAGAAGGGCAACATAACATGTGTGTAAAGGAATGTGATTTCAGCCCTGTGTAGTGTGTGTGGGGGGGACTGTATACAGTGCTGCGATGGGAAAGGAGCTCTGCCAAGTCACCTGCCAGGGGTCCCTGTCCTCTGATTCTCCAGCGGTCATCCCTATCCTCTGATGTAAAGAGGAATTCTGGGAACTCAAAACGCTTAAGCCACTTTGAGTATCTTGGCATGCGGTGGATGTATCTGTAAGCACGTTGGAAGTAGTGGGTGGGCCCAGGTCAACTTTTGCATCGGGGCCCACAAGCTTCTAGCTACGCCTCTGCTTCTCTTTCTCGCCATGGTACGGTGTGAGACAAAGATGCCCTTATCATCCACACTTCTTAGTTCCTACTAGAAATACCTGTCCACCCCTGACCTTGTGGGATGCCCCCGCCTGTATTGGTTACCCTTAGATTTCCTGTTGTGATTCTTGTCATGATCTATGATTCTTGCCTACTAGATCGATCCTTTAGTATCTGTCATTATGTAATATGTGTACACCGTATCTCTTAGTTTTCTTTCTCTTTTTCAGCATTGCTGTACTCTGCAAAATTTGAAGAAAGATATTTACCCCTTCATGACCAGACCATTATTTGCGATACGGCACTGCGTTACTTTAACTGACAAATGTGCGGTCGTGCGACGCTGTACCCAAAAAAAAGTATGTCCTTTTTTTTCCACTAATGCCCTGTACACACGGTCAGACTTTCCAATGGAATATGTGTGATAGGAGCTTGTTGACGGAAATTCCGACCGTGTGTGGGCTCCATCGAACTTTTTCCATCGGAATTTCCGACACACAAAGTTTGAGAGCAGGCTATAAAATTTTCCGACAACAAAATCCGTTTGCATAAATTCCAATGCACAAAGTGCCACACATGCTCAGAATAAATTAGGAGACAAAAGCTATTGGCTACTGTCCCGTTTATAGTCCCGACATACGTGTTTTACGTTCAGAACGATTGGATTTTCCGACAACTTTGTGCAACCATGTGTATGCAAGACAAGTTTTAGCCTACATCCGTCGGAAAAAATCCATGGATTTTGTTGTCGGAATGTCCAATCAATGTCCGATCGTGTGTACAGGGCATAATAGGGATTTCTTTTGGTGGTATTTGATCACCTCTGCGGGTTTTATTTTTTACTCTATTAATCAAAAAAACCCCATAAATTTTGAAAAAAAAAAATATTTTTTAATTGCTGCTATAAAATATATCCAATAAAAAAAACGAAAAAAAAATTGGACAAATAAATTAATAAAGTTATAGCGTCTACACAATATGGGATTAAAAAATGTTTTTTTACTAGTGTTTCTTTTTTACTAGTAATGATGGGCGATCAGTGACTTATAGCGGGACTGCGATACTACAGCAGACATTTGGACACTAATGCCCCATACACACAATCGGACATTCCGACAGGAAAATCCATGGATTTTTTTTTCCGACAGATGTTGGCTCAAACTTGTCTTGCATGCACACGGTCACACAAATCTTGTTGCAAATTCCGAACGTCAAGAACGCGGTGACGTACGACACGTACGACGAGCCAAGAAAAAGGAAGTTCAATAGCCAGTGCAGATCTGCTTGATTCCGAGCATGCGTGGAACTTTGTGCATCGGAATTGTGTACACACTTTAACGGATTTTGTTGTCGGAAAATTTGAGATCCAGATCTCAAATTTTGTGTGACGGAAATTCCGATGGAAAATGTCTGATGGAGCCTACACACGGTCGGAATTTCCGACAACAAGCTCTCATCGAACATTTTCCGTCGGAAAATCTGACCGTGTGTACGGGGCATTACTGACACTTTTGGGGACCAGTGACACCAATACAGTGATCAGTGCTAAAAAAATGCACTGTCACTGTACTAACGACACTGGCTGGGAAGGGGAAAACATCAGGAGCGATCAAAGGGTTAACTGTGTGCCTAGCTAGTGATTTTGTGTACTGTGGGGGAGGTGCTTTTACAAGGGGAAGGCATGGATTGGTGCCCCTGCTTTGCACACAGGATCCATGCCTTCCCTACTGACAGAACGACAATCTGACTTGTTTACATAGGCAGACCGCCGTTCTCCTTCTGTACCTAAGGATCGACAAGTGTCAGAGGACATTGAGACCATGCTACCTGCCGATCAGCTCCCGCTTTGTATAATCACAATGAAAGCGGGCCGGTGACGGCGCGCATGCGGACTCCAGACCCAGAAGTGTTGGATCACCCACTACGTACATGATCCGGTGCAGCAGTGCCACTTCGCTCCCGTATATGTAAGTTATACGGTTTGCAAATGGTTAAGGATAATCTTTTAACTATAAATGTAGAACTTTAGAAATAAAACTTTACTGTTGCTCTGCATTATGACAAATCAGGAATTCATCCATTCAGACTTGTGAGGCTATGAAAGGTCCACTTTAACCACTTCAATACCGGGCACTTTCACCCCATTCCTGCCCAGGCCAATTTTCAGCTTTCAGTGCTCTCACATTTTGAATGACAATTGCGCGGTCATGCAACACTGTACCCAAACAAAGATGTTATCATTTTTCCCACAAATAGAGCTTTCTTTTGGTGTTATTTAATCACCTCTGTGGTTTTTCTGGACCGAAAATTGTGAAAAAAAAAAGTTTTTCTTTGTTTCTGTTAGAAAACTTTGTAAATAAGTAGGTTTTCTCCTTCACTGATGAGCACTGATGATGCGGCACTGATAAGGCACTAATATGCAGCACTAATGAGCACTGATAGGTGGCATTGATGGACACTGATAAGCAGCACTGATGGGCACTAATAGGTGGCACGTATGGGCAGCACTGATGGGCACTTATAGGCGGCACTGATAGATGGCACTAATAGGCAGCAATGATTAGGAGGCACTGAAAGACATCACTGATGGGCACAGATTGGCATTTCTAATGGGCACCAATTTGCCACCCCTGGTTGGCTGTAATGGGCATCCCTGGTGGCCTCTAGTGGGCACCCTCAATGGGTCCAGACTGATAATCAATGCTCTGATTTTTAGCGCATGAGAGCAGCTAATTGGCTCTGCTCTACTCGTGCCTTGTCAGTGCGAGTAGAGGAAAAGCCGATAAACCGCACTTTCAAATGACCAAAAGTATTGGGACACTTCCTTTACATGCACATGAACTTTAATGGCATCCCAGTCTTAGTCCGTAGGGTTTGTAAAAGATAAGCAGAAGAAAGGCGCCTCCAGTTCAGAAACAGTAAAAACCTTTATTTTACAAAAATGTATATGTCCACTTACATGGGGTAAAGGTAAGTAGAGCACAATGTATCCTCAATAGGTGAAGTCCTGGCGTGAGCATCCTGTGCAGAGTCCATGGGAGAGGGGTTGGAAACAACAGTCCCATCCAGCAGGAAGTCTGTACTCTATCCCAGAGATGAAACCGAGGCTTGGCTCGGATGAGCTGTGGAGCACAGGTCTCAGGCGCGATGACGTCACCTGTAATGCGATGACGTTTCGACGCATGCGCACTGTGTAATACAGGCGCGCACCTTCCTCAAGCATGGATGATAGGGGCTTAACAAGTCCTTAGATGTGCCTACAAAGGGAGCCATCTAGTGGAGGAACTCCAGCAATGAATGAAAACATTTATCTAATGCAGAGGGACTGTAAATTAATTTAAGAATAAAAACAAAAATAAGAGTGAGGGGGGAAAGGGGAATCTGTTAAAAAGAATATTATTAGATGCACATGGGATACGCATGATGATACTGTAATAAAAATAATAAAGTGACTGTATTTATATATATACATATATAGAGAGTAATTTAAGAATATTTCTGGATTTAAAAGAATGTAAGGAATTGGGAAACGGGTACATGGATAATGCCTAGTTTTAGGAAAAAATAAATAATAAAATGACGAACAAAAAAAGGGGAAACTGAATGGACAAGAAACTATAATGAACTTGATGCCTAAAATGTATATGTATGTAAGTATAACAGTATTTTTGGCACTCAATTGTTAATGAATAAAGGATAATCAGGGTATATCGAATCTAATAATAATGACTCAGGATGATTGAGGGAGAATGGAGAACAGTCAAACGTTAATGTAGGATCGTGGAAAGCTCTAAAGACTCATTGATTCCTCCAGGTGACAGGGTGTCAAGGGAATATATCCAATAGGTTTCACGTTCGCAAAGCCTGGAAAACCTTTCAGCTTCAGAAAGATTTTTCGGCATTTGTTCCAAAACCCATACTTTTAGACCATGGGTGGAACCTTTCTGGCATGTAGAGAAATGGCGGGGGACACTGTGTTTATCCTTCCCTTCTTCAATCTTCCTGCGATGTTCACCAAATCTCTGTCTTAAAGGCCGGATAGTACGCCCTACATATAATAAATTGCATGGGCAATAAAGGCAATAGACCACGAAATCAGATGAGCAGTTATAAAACTCACTGATATCGTAGGTTTTAACTTTGCTGGAAAAATGTTTCTGGCCATGTTCTACAAAATCGCAAGTTTTGCATAAAGCTTTTTTACACTGAAACATGCCATGTAATGGAAGTAAGCGTAAACGTGGACTAGCCTGCGTGGACAGGGGTTTCAGCTTGCTGGGAGTCATTTTGTTTTTTACATTAGATGCTCTTTTATAGGTGACTGTGGGGAATTTGGGTAATATAGTAGTTAGATGAGGGTCCTCAAGAAGTATTGGCCAATACCTCCTGAGGATATTTTCTATTTTTTTATGATCATGATGGAATCGGGTAGTGAAGCGGACTGACTGGTCAGTGGCTTTTTGTTGTCTCTGTGGGGGAGTGTCCATTAAAAAATGCCTGTAAGCATCTTGTATAAGTATATTTAGAGTATCCCTTGTCTCTTAATTTGACACTGAGCACGCTACTCTCCTTAATGTAATCTAGATGATTGGTGCAGTTGCGTTTTAGGCGAAAAATTGACCTCTCGGGATGTTATTCTGCCACTTATGATAGTGGCAACTATTGTAATGTAGCAAAGAATTGCCAGCAGTGGGTTGAGAGTAATTTTTGGCGTGTATGGTATCGCCATCATGGTATAACTCCATATCCAAAAATGCCAATTTCTCTGTGTTGGACTCATGGGTGAACCTGAGACCATGGGGATTATTGTTGCATGGTCTCTGATGGAGAAAATCAGAGATGTTCTAAAGGGAACGGCTCCAGATAATAATAACGTCATCTATGTATCTGCCATAATACACAAGATGTCTAGAGTGGGGATTGTTGTTCCATAGGAAAAAACACAAGGAGAGGAGGCGCCTCTAAGTGCAGTATGAAAGACAATTTATTTAAAAAATCAATGTGCAAGCAACTCACATTTTGCAGAATAAAATACAGCATGTGATGTAGTTAAAATCCAAGGAGGGAGTCCATCAGATCAGTCACGAGTGTCCCTGCTGCCTGCTGTGCGTAGGGCTTTGCTAAACACCGCTGGAGCCGGCCGCGGTGATGTTGAACTTCAAAGTGAGGCCTGGAACGCTGGTGGAGGGCAGGCGCGGAGCTGTGACGTCACTGGAATGCGACGCGTTTCATGAGCGTACGGGCTACGATGTCACGGTAGCTGCGCTCTTTCATCAAGCTACAAGTGGATGGTGGAAGCGGCTTAAGAAGGAGTTGGGGGAGGGAAAAAGAAGAAGGGGAGGGGGGGAGAGAGAGAAAACAAAAGTGGGATGGGAAAGGGGGAAGGTGATGGACATATAAAAGCACTCTAAAGGAAAATAAATTTTGAATCTAAAAAACAATATTAATTGATAACAAGCTTACAGATGATAGATGTTATTATGAGGAATTCCCATGTGAAAGCAATATAGAAAATGTTGAAAAGGAGGAAAAACTAATAAAGATAATAATAAAAATAATAATAATAATAAAAAATAATAAATATATTAATAAATGTTAAATGAAAATATGGAATTGATAATTTATCATAGATAATGAAAATAAGAGATTATGCTGATGAGAAATGATGGGATAATATATAGGGTGGATAATTGGGTAAGCACAACACTGGGACAACACGTTCTGACATAGGTTGATACTATTAAGAGCTGATAGGTGGTACAAAGATAATTTAGTAATAAAAATATGGATTGAGAAGGTATTTGAAAGAATTGAATAATAAGGTAATTAAGAGATAAAGGTAAATATGAATATAAACAATAAAATAGAAAAATAGAAAAAAAATCAGGAAAAAATTAATTAAAAATTTAAAAAATTAATTAATTAAAGAAGTCTCAGTAATGTAGTCAGAGGTATTGGTATATATGCATGCATATACATATACGCACACCAATATGCATCTGACCACAAACATACGCACATACGGACACCTCTGTTATGTAGCCCCTACAACCTATGTAAAACAGGGAGCTGGGGCCCTCTTATGTAAAGGAACCAATACATGTGTGTGGGTCCAATACATTTAGAATTTCGGATGTTGTGTTGAAAGTTTATGAATGGGGGGGCAGGAGGCGGAACCTAGCGGAGCAGACATGCATTGTTAGAGCTCCACACCACTGAGGAGAGAAGAGAAGGACAAAGCGGAGCCCGCAGGCTCAAAAGGTATCCATTTGAACCTTTTTGCCCCAGGGAACAAACTGTGAAAGTTTGGGCAGGAAATATGGTACTGGGAGGAAACCGTGGCAGAAATAAAAATCACCTCACAAAGAGCTCACAGGCACTCACTGCAGCTGAAGCAGCTCCAGTCACCTCACAATATACAGCATCAGGGAGCTCTCACAGACAGAAAATGTCACAGCAAGACTCTCCATTTGAGTCAGATACAGAACAAATCCTCTCACAAACTTCTCCACAAGCCTCCTCAGTATCCCCAGTAATATTATTACAATTTGAAAAGATGCTTCATAAGGCTTTAAAACAAACCTCAGACCAAATAACAAAAAGCCTAACCAAAGAAATAAGAGAGCTGGGAAACCGCACCGCAGCCTTAGAAATAAAAATGGATGAAATTGAAAATACAACCCAAGAAAATATAACAGAATTGGAATAATTAAAAGAAGAGAATTTAATACTTCAAACTAAGCTCGAAGATTACGAAAATAGAGCCAGACGTTCAAACTTGCACATAAGGGGAATACCTGAAACTGTGACAGACCTGCAATCTACTATTACTGCTCTATTACAAGAACTAAAGCCAGATATCCCTATTGAACGTTTAGAACTGGACAGAGTACACAGAACCCTCACAGCCAAAAAGAAAGATGGACCCCCACGTGATATAATCACAAAATTTCATTATTACAGAACGAAAGAACAAATACTAATTGCTGCAAGAGAAAAAAAGGAACTTAATTTTCAAGGACACAACTATCAAATTTTTGCTGACCTATCCCAACTTACTATTACTAAAAGACGATCCATGAAACCCCAACTAATGGAACTGCAACGCCACAACATTATGTATCAATGGGGCTTCCCCTTTTCAGTCAGATTTAACTACCAAGGTACAATTTACAGAAGCAGATCAGCAGATGAACTACAACAAACCCTTTTAAAATTAAATCTGACAGAACCCACAAGCAGCAACTCTCCCACATGCAGAACAATGGCGTCATCTTCACCTTTAGGCAGCACCCAGAAAATTTCAGAACAAAACAGGAATCATCATTCTCACAAAAGAGGCCGTTATGCCACATCATCCATGGACCAAGAAGATTCAATGGACTGACATCCTAATTCCTGATATCTCTTCATTTATTATACTAAGAGATGGTTCTCTTTAAAAAACCTATATTTATAACTGAATGTAACTGCATTCTGATAGTCACACACTGTGTGGGATCATGTTACATTCCAGTTATATTTCTTATTACTTCTGATTCATATAGCCTTAGAATATATAAGTGAAATAAGGAAATTCTTGTTCAGTTATATATTATCAGGTAATAATAGATTTATTACTTTTTAGGACAAATATGTTCAATAATCCAGAAGTAACGGAAGCCTTTTCTTTCTTTTCTTAAAACAAATATATTATTACCTAACTAGTTCCTAGAATTATGTTTTTGTTTATTCTAATCTGAAGCAATACAACCTCAATTTTATGAGTTAACATATCTAAACAGTTACATATGAATAAAATATGTAATTGTTTACTCTTAAAGGGTTTAAAATCCCAAAATAATTCAAACTATCTTCATCAATACCAAAGTTATTAACAGTACCTTTCTAACTGAATTATTTAGCCTAGGGCAAGACTAACCATATACAACCACCCTGGAATAAATAATTTCAACAAAAACTATATTCTGCACTCCAATTAATGAAACATCATTTTGATGTCTTTTGACATAGCACTTCTCCCCTGTAAGAGGAAGATCCGTGTACCCCCATTAACCCTCCTCATTCTCCCAACCATATTATGTGGGAGTGTGACGAAGGCACTTATTCCCCTGAGAGAGATATTTATTCTCTTTCACGGGTAAATTGTGATTACTTGCAAAAAATAATTTATACAATGTATCATTTAAGCTCATATGTTTTTTGTTTACTCCAGAATTCACTGGTTTCTTTTCTATCTATTCATCTCTTCAGTCCACACAGGTTGATCTGCGCAGTCAGCTCTGCATAACAAAAGTAAGTCAAAACTATTTGATCTATTGCCATGGCACCACTGAATATACTTTCCCTGAATGTTCAGGGAATAAATGTCCCTCAAAAAAGGACCAAAGCCTTCCGTACTTTCCATAACAAGAAGGCTCACATAGTATGCCTCCAAGAAACACACTTCACCAAAGATTCTACTCCAAAATATATTTCTCCTTTTTATCAACAAATTTACACGGCTTCTGCCTGTACCAAGCAAAGGGGAACTCTAATTGCATTTCACCGATCCACACCATTCACCTTATCATCAGAAATTAAAGACCCAGAAGGTAGATACCTGATACTCATGGGTTATATAATGGATACAGCAATCACGGTGATTTCCTACTACGTTCCTAACAAACAACCTACACCATTCCTCTCACATATATTACAAGTGATTAATACACACAAAATAGGAACAGTGATAATGTGTGGGGATTCGAACCAGGTCCTCCTCCCATTTCTAGATAAATCACCTTTTACACCATCCAAAATAACCTCTAGATTACCTTTTTCTCAACTTCTTTCCAAATACAATCTGGTAGATTCATGGAGGGAAAGTAACCCAATAAAAAAGAAATTCACTTATTTCAAGCACCCTCATCAAACCTTCACCAGAATAGATCATATTTTTCTAACAATAGGAATGATACCAGAAATTATTGCATCAGATATAATTCCGATTCCGTGGTCTGACCATAATGCAGTATACACTACTATAGCCTCAGCCATACCAAAAGCGCATGACCCAACGTGGTACTTACCGGACATAATGCTCAAACACCCACTACATCAGATGGCCATTGAACAAGCTTTAAAGGAATACATATCAATTAATAATACAACAGATATCTCCCCAATAACACTGTGGGAAGCTCATAAGCCTGTCTTGCGTGGTACAATACAAAGACAAATAGCACTATTTAAACAGGAACGCAAAAATCTAGCAAAAAAACTAGAACTCAATTTTAATGCAGCCTACATATCATTCCAAGATAATCCATCTCAGAGTACAAAATCTCATCTGGAAAAATCTAGATTGGAATACGATCTATTTCTCACTGAGTCAGTTGATAAATCCCTCAAACGCTCCAAACACAATCTCTACATGAATACAAACAAACCAGGTAAATATTTGGCTCGGGCATTAAATTCAACTAACAAATCTTTCAAACCAATACGTTTGAAATTATCAAAAAATGTTTACACTTGTAATCCAGTTAAAATAGTCCATAAATTTCACTCACATCTCGCAACTTTATACAAGACAAACAATGAATTTAATCCTACAGAAGCTGAATCCTTCTTGTCAAAAATAAACTTACCTGAGTTATCTCAGAATCAAAAAAGCAGTTTGGATGAGCCTATAACTATAGATGAAGTTGCTAACGCCATAAAAGACCTAAAACTTAACAAAAGACCAGGCCCAGACGGCTACTCGGCTTTATACTATAAAACATTCTCAGAAATACTCTCTCCCATTCTCACTGAAACTTTTAACAAACTTCTAGATGGACATTCTTTTCGGCAAGAAACACTAATGGCAATTATTTGTATGATCCCAAAACCCCTTTCTGATGATACTTCCTGTGTGAATTATCGGCCTATCTCTCTGTTAAACCTCGATATTAAATTATTAGCAAAAATAATAGCAAAACGCCTCAATAGCATTATAGGAAAATTAATACATAGAGATCAAGTAGGCTTCATGCCAAATAGACAGGCAGGCGATAATATACGCAGGGCAGTGTTATTGGCACATATTGCTAAAAAACAGAAAATCCCTTTATGTTTTCTATCTCTCGATATTAAGAGGGCATTTGACACAGTATCCTGGCAATATATGCAATATTCATTACAAAAATGGGGTTTTGGACCCCACTTTTTAACATGGATCAAAGCATTATATAATAAACCCAAAGCCTATATAAAATATGCTGGATACAAATCTGAAGCCTTTAATATCGAAAGAGGTACCCGACAGGGTTGCCCATTATCTCCCTTATTATTTGCCCTTATACTCGAACCCATGGCCCAATACATCAGAACAAACCAAACTATAACTGGCATTGAAGTAGGAGGTATTACACACAAATTATGTATATTTGCAGACGATATATTACTTTTTCTATCATCACCACAGGTCTCTGGTCCTAACTTAATACCAGCTCTTGATGGATTTGCAGCCCTATCCGGCCTTATGATTAATCCTAAGAAATGCCTAGTGCTTAATATTTCACTCACAAACATGGAATTGATCCCGGCTAGGGCTGCACTCCCATTCACATGGGCAGAAAAATCAATCCCATATCTTGGAATTCATTTAACAGCATCTCATTCTGACTTATTCTCAACCAATTATCCTCCTGTATTAAGACAGATCACAAATCTAATAAAACAATGGTCGCAACTTCCTTTATCCTGGATAGGGAAGATTAATGCAATCAAAATGACTATTCTACCCAAATTGCTTTATCTATTCAGAGTCCTCCCTATTCCAATTCCTTCCTATTTTTTGAGAATAGTACAAAAAAGAGCAACTTCTTTATATGGGGCTCTTCTAAACCACGTATACCTATACACACACTACATCTTCCCAAAAATAAAGGAGGCCTGGGATACCCTAATTTTACTAACTACTACAGAGCAGCACATTTGGCCAGTCTGTCCAAATACCATGCAAAACAGGAAATCCCATTATGGGTATTTATAGAGGCTTCAGAAAATGACCCTCTATTAATATCAAATTTATTATGGCTTGATCCTAAAGACCGCTTTAAAATTCATAATCCCATAACTAAACACTTCTTATCTCTCTGGGATAAACTAAAAACCAAATATCAGTTACAATCTCCACACAATCCTCTCCTTTCTTTTATCAGAAATCCGGCCTTTTATCCGGCATGGATCTACCCAAATTCTTTTAAAGCTTGGACAACATCAGGCATTCAGACACTAAATGACTTCATAGCATCTAAATCATTCCTTTCATTCCCATCGCTTAGAGAAAAATATGATCTACCAAACTCTGAGATATTTAGATATCTCCAAATCAAAAATGTCTATACACCATTCCTAAAGGGGGATACACCATTATCCCAATTATCCATTTTTGAATCAATCTGTACAAAAGATCCATTTGCTAAAGGTACAATTTCATCACTTTATAATCAATTATATGGAGTAGCAAATCTTAATAGACCCTCTTACGTTCAGAGGTGGGAGGAGGACCTGGGACGAACTTTAGAAGACACGGACTGGTCTAACATATGGCTCACATCTAAGTCATCTTCACCCAACATCTTAGCACTGGAGACAAATTATAAAGTCCTAACTCGCTGGTAGCTTGTACCTGCTAGAGTGGCAAAATATTCACCTAATACCTCAGCTCTTTGTTTTCGAGGATGCCCAGAAATAGGCACATATTTACACATATGGTGGACGTGCCCAGTAATCCAAACCTTCTGGAAGGAAGTCTTCGTGATTGCATCTAAAATATTTTAAAAAATAATACAACCAGATCCATATTTAACTTTACTTAATCTAAAACCGGAATGGTTAACACTCTCTCAATTCAAACTTATGATCCAACTAATAACGGCTGCAAAACAAACAGTGGCCAAGGCATGGAAATCTCCTACATTGGTACTAGCAGAAACAATTCACAGAATGAATAATACAATGTCCCATGCTAAGATGGTAGCCATCGATCAAAATCAAATTCCAAAATTTGAAAAACTTTGGCACCCTTGGATAAAACAGTTCCTGTCAAATTTCAATGACTCTGTCCTGTTGCCATGGTAACAGATTAAATGACTTACAGAGACACACATTCTAAGGCTTCAAAGAGAACTAAAAAGAATAATAAACTGACAAGCGGGACAACCTTGTGGACCATACCTCTACCTTTCAACCCTTTTTCTTCTCTTTCCTTTTCTCCACCTTACGATTAAAGCTCATTATCAGAATTTATTTGACCTATATACACTCTACTTGTAAACAATATGTATAGTAGGTATAAATCATTTAAATACCTACAAAAGTAACTAAGGAAATGATATATATCTTTAATTTAGGTTTACGTGAACCCAATGTTGAATATTTGAAATTTCATGATATTTACCTATATAAACCCTACTGTAAAACAATGAGCTTACTTTATAGATCCTTGTAAACTTACTTTATGTATCTTTATAACATTGTATACTCAATAAACTTCTTTTGACAAGGAAAGTTTATGAATGTTTTTGGGAAAACATGTGGTGCAGATACTTTGAAACCCCTTGTGCTGCATACTGGTCTCTTATCATAATACCTTGTGTGTTTTTTCCCATCAATCACGCCTAGTTCCCACAGATTTAAAACTTTTTATGTTCATTGTGTATTGATCATGTCTAATTTTTTACTTGCAATTTATTAATCTCATTACTTACAGTTATATAGTGTTACCCATTGTGCTGCAATTTGCTTTCGTACCACAGCACCTTGTATGTTATGTTCAATATTAGTTTTTACTTTCGTTGTGCATATCAATTACTAAACCAGTCCTATCTCCACCTATTTTTCTTTTTTCTTTTCTCTTTTTTCTTTTTTGAGATATAGAGAGATATATATACAATAATGTCTTATTCACCATGGATATTATTTCCAACATAACTACACATAAGTATGCGATCATTGAATCAATATTTGCACAATATCCTCCACTATTCAGTTCTCTGATACGATTAAACTTCAGGGTAAGACACGACAGAGCCTCTGTGGTAAATTTAAACAATTAGAGAGATTGATATGCACCACCAATTTTCAATGGTGGGACAAATTCTTCTTACAGCAAAATATTGACCTTAAAGTTTCCGCCAGAGGCCTGCGTGTAATGAAAGATTGCCCTCTCTTCCTGAATGAAGAGCATAAAAAAGAATGGGCTAATATTGCAGAATTTTGTACTACTAAGTGGATGGGAACACTTATTTCTCATCGCACGGACAGATTTAACTCTACCAGTCAACAAGTCAACACTACCATAGAAGAGATTTCCAGACTCTCTACTAACATTCCATCCCCATGGTTAGAAATATTGAAAGAAAACACTAAAAAGGATGAGGACAACTTCATAAATTAAAAAATGTGGAAGTTTAAGCGTGACTTGGATGACTACAACCTCAATAGGATCTTTACATGGAATAAAAAGAACATTCCCCACACACTCCATACCAGTACTAACTCTCATCCTCCGAACCACATTAGACAAGACCCTACACCCCCCAATCACCCCCCCCATACCCCTTATGAGCATTCGTTTCTCTAATAGTAGAACATCTACTAGTCATCAGCGGAACAATCGCCATTCACAGGCTCCAGATCCACTGCCCCAACGTTCTCATAACAATAAAAAAGATGAACTCATCCGTGCCCTACACCAATTTTATAACAGGTCTCCCAACCCACCATCCATGATTCTATCTACTTCTCCTGCTTCCAGTGCTCCAGTTCAAGTCACTTCCACTGATGTTCCTAACACCCTCATTGTCCCTCCTCCCATTCCTAACCAAGTGAATTCTTCCATTTCCATTAAGCAAAAACCTCTGCAAACTAAGGTATCTTCCACCTCAAGTAAACCGATTCCCTATGATTCCCCATCCACATCTTCCTCCATTATTCCATTCTCTTCCCCTGCTCCTTTTTTAGTGCTCAGTCCACCTCTTGCACACACCTCCCGAAAAAGAAAGCTCACAGAAGAGGCTGCAGAGGAGGACAAAGCAGGAAATCAAAACATGCTGAAATACCCCAAACTATAAAAATATTCAACCTATCCTCACACATGTTATCCCACGCAGACCTATCCCTTCTTGGCCGAGGACTCAACTTCGCACCCACCAATAAACCTAACCCCTTTGTTCTTTTCAAAGACCTCAATGGTTATATACGTAACCTCACCCTCAAGAGGCATTTTCATATTCAATCAGAGAAATCAGTTAACACTTTATGCAATTCTGTTATCAATTCTGAAACCAGTTCCACCATAGCGTCACTGGACCCCAGTCCTGAATCCCCAGACACTGATGATCCCGATGCATCTCAAGGTGACAATATGCTGGCCCACATACTGACCCAGCACCTTGCAACATCTCCCCCCATTGTCCATACCTCATTAAAACCCAAATCAATATTCTTTCCCACACAGTCCAAGGGACCTTACTTAGAAGCCTTTTATAGAATTGTTTTTTCAGATTTTAAGAAATTATGTGAATCTTCCTCGGCCTCCAAACCCAACAACTTATCACCTCCCGAAATCAAAGCACTTGATAAAATTATCCATACAGAGGATTTGGTTATTAAACCTGCAGATAAAGGAGGGGGCATTGTATTACAAAACAGAATAGATTACCTCAAAGAATCATACAGGTTACTTTCTGAAACCACGACATATGTCAAACTTCCCAGGGACCCTACAACTGAATACGCTATGGAAGCTGACCAATTGATCTCTACTGCCCTTCTAGAAGGTATTATTACTAAAGTTGAGAAGTCTTTCTTGCAAAAAACCTTCTATCAAGTACCGTACTTTTACCACCTGCCGAAGATCCACAAAAGCTTAGAGGATCCCCCAGGCAGACCTATCGTGGCAGCCATGGACAGTGTCACCACGGGCTTTAGTTTATACATAGACCATTTCCTACAGCCCATAGTTGCCCAATTACAATCATATATCCGAGATGGTACCCACCTCTTGGAAATGTTATCCTTATATAAGTGGGAACCCACCTATGTCTGGCTTTCACTAGATGTGTGTTCATTATACACTTCTATCCCACATGACTTCGGACTGATGGCATTAGAACAATTTTTGTCCACAGAACCCCTCATCAATATGCGCCAGGCAAGCTTTATTGTGGAGGCAACAGGATTTTGCTTGACACATAACTACTTCTCCTTTAATGAGGAATACTACCAACAGATACAAGGTACAGCAATGGGGGCGAATTTCGCACCCTCTTACGCAAACCTGGCGATGGGTCTATGGGAAAATAACTTCATCTACAATAACAACCCCTTCACGGCCAACATCATATTTTTTGGAAGATACATTGATGACTTAATTATCATCTGGGATGGCGATACCGACCTGATAACCTCTTTTGTCCAACATTGCAACACCAATCCCTATGGGCTGTCTTTTACGTCAGCCACTGACTCAGCCACTATTGCTTTCCTAGATTTAGAATTAGGACATGATGGCCCCACCATCACCTCAAAAAACTACACTAAACCTACAGCAGGTAACTCTTATTTGCATTTTGAAAGTTGCCATCTTCCAAAATGGGTCACAAATATTCCCAAAGGACAGTTCTGCCGTCTTCGGCAGAACTGCACTAGGGACTCAGACTATGTTGAATTAAGTAAAACCCTCAAAAGACAGTTCCATGACAAAAAATACCCTGAAACCCTAGTGGAAGCTGCTTTCAAACATTACCTGCACGGTAAACCACCAAAACTGAAAACCAATCAACTTACATATGAGGGCTCCAGTAGGTTTATAACTACCTTTCACAACAAGCATAAAGGTATGGAGAAGATTCTAGAAAAACATTGGGGTATTCTACATCAAGACCCTCATTTAAAAACATTACTCCCACCCCGCCCCAAAGTTATCTACCGCAGGGCCCCCAATCTTAAGAATAAGATTGCACCCAGCAAGTTTAAACCTATCTCAACCACACCACCGGTACTTACACTGATCCCCCTGGTGGGCATGTACCAATGCCGTAAGGCCTTATGTAAGACCTGCAATTTCGTCCAACATGGACGAAAATCCTTCACTACCAAAGGCAAGACCTACATGCTAAAAGAATTTTCTAACTGTTCATCTGACTTCGTCATCTACGGCCTAAGGTGTCCATGTGGCCTAATGTATGTAGGCCGGACAATTAGAGCCTTAAGACGAAGATTTGGCGAACACAGAAGGCTCATAGAGGGCGGAACAGACCCCCATAGTGTTCCAAAACATTTTGCCTCAGCCCACCAAGGGTCCACAGATGGCCTTGAGGTATGGGTTATCGAACAGATCCCGAGGTCCCTTCCAGCGGCTGAGAGGTTCAAGAAGCTCTGTGCACGTGAGACCTTTTGGATCTACACCCTAGATGTACTCCCGCCAGGAGGAATCAATGAAAGCATCGAAATTGCTACCATCTTATAAACAATATACCATATACCCTTGTTACATCTGTTTGTGTATAAAAACTAACTTAACGTATTGGTGGTCCCAATTGATAATCATATATCGTTCCTTACAGGTCAAACGTTTTTTTTTGTTTTTTTTTTATTCTGCACCACATGTTTTCCCAAAAACATTCATAAGTTTTCAACACAACATCCGAAATTCTAAATGTATTGGACCCACACACATGTATTGGTTCCTTTACATGAGAGGGCCCCAGCTCCCTGTTTTACATAGGTTGTAGGGGCTACATAACAGAGGTGTCCGTATGTGCGTATGTTTGTGGTCAGATGCATATTGGTGTGCATACATGCATGCATATATACCAATACCTCTGACTACATTACTGAGACTTCTTTAATGAATTCATTTTTTACTTTTTTAATTAATTTTTTCTAATTTTTTCCTGATTTTTTTCTATTTTTCTATTTTATTGTTTATATTTACCTTTATTTATCTCTTAATTACCTTATTATTCAATTCTTTCAAATACCTTCTCAATCCATATTTTTATTACTAAATTATCTTTGTACCACCTATCAGCTCTTAATAGTATCAACCTATGTCAGAACATGTTGTCCCAGTGTTGTGCTTACCCAATTATCCACCCTATATATTATCCCATCATTTCTCATCAGCATAATCTCTTATTTTCATTATCTATGATAAATTATCAATTCCATATTTTCATTTAACATTTATTAATATATTTATTATTTTTTATTATTATTATTATTTTTATTATTATCTTTATTAGTTTTTCCTCCTTTTCAACATTTTCTATATTGCTTTCACATGGGAATTCCTCATAATAACATCTATCATCTGTAAGCTTGTTATCAATTAAGATTGTTTTTTAGATTCAAAATTTCTTTTCCTTTAGAGTGCTTTTATATGTCCATCACCTTCCCCCTTTCCCATCCCACTTTTGTTTTCTCTCTCTCCCCCCTCCCCTTCTTCTTTTTCCCTCCCCCAACTCCTTCTTAAGCCGCTTCCACCATCCACTTGTAGCTTGATGAAAGAGCGCAGCTACCGTGACATCGTAGCCCGTACGCTCATGAACGCGTCGCATTCCAGTGACGTCACAGCTCCGCGCCTGCCCTCCACCAGCGTTCCAGGCCTCGCTTTGAAGTTCAACATTACCGCGGCCGGCTCGAGCGGTGTTTAGCAAAGCCCTACGCACAGCAGGCAGCAGGGACACTCGTGACTGATCTGATGGACTCCCTCCTTGGATTTTAACTACATCACATGCTGTATTTTATTCTGCAAAATGTGAGTTGCTTGCACATTGATTTTTTAAATAAATTGGCTTTCATACTGCACTTAGAGGCGCCTCCTCTCCTTGTGTTTTTTCCTGCAGATTTAGGAGCTTGGCTTCAGCTCTCCCTGGAAGGCAGCCCTCTGTGTGGACTTTTTAAATACCATTCTGCCCTTGTTTACATAGACTCTATGGACTATATCAATTGCAATTTTTTAGTCTGTCACATAATGGTAATATGAGGCTTCCGGTTTTTGCGCCTTCACTTGCATGCATTGTTGTTCCATATATACTGGTGTTCCCAAAGACCCATGGCCAAATTGGCATACGAAGTAGCAAAATTAGCGCCCATAGCAGTGCCTTGAACTTGCAAATAAAATTGATCATCAAAAGTGAAATAATTATGTGCAAGACAAAATTCGGTACAGTCCAAAATAAATGCAGCCTGTCTGTCATTCATTCGCTGGTCCTGAAACAAAAAATGACGGAGGGCTGTGAGTCCAAAAGTATGTGGAATGGACGTGTATAAGGAACCCA
This sequence comes from Lithobates clamitans, assembly GCA_037952925.1. Classification (NCBI taxonomy): domain Eukaryota; kingdom Metazoa; phylum Chordata; class Amphibia; order Anura; family Ranidae; genus Lithobates; species Lithobates clamitans. The sequence goes on along the minus strand of JBBGZY010001452.1, from coordinate 2,071,696 downwards.
CATCCAATGATAACCAAATGTAATCACCATTCCAAGAGTATGGTTCAAGTATCTCTAAAAGGTGAGTACCATCCCTGATGTAGGACTGAAGTCCTTGAGCCAAAGGTTGGAGGAAATGATCAACATATTTGGAGAGCCCTGAAGTTAGGCTATCCATAGCTGCTATGATGGGCCTTTCAGGGGGATTAAGCAAGCTTTTATGGACCTTGGGGATGTGATAGAAATAGGGAGTGCGGTAAAAGTCTTTAAATAGAAAAGAAACTTCAGACTTTTCAAGAATGTGGGATTTCGTTGCCCCTTCTATGAGAAGGTTCAATTCAAGTTTGTACTCGGAAAGGGGATCCTTCGTTTCCTATATGTGGAGGTATCCGCTAGAAGACGATACGCTTCTTTGATGTAATCATCCCGGTCCATGATGACAACTCCCCCACCCTTGTCTGCAGTTTTGACAATTAGATTCTTATTGTCAGCAATGGTTTATAAAGCTTTTTGTTCTAGGGGAGTGAGGTACCCGTGGTTGGGATTACATTGGGATGGACTGGAACATAATTTTTTCATATCAGCATATACCATATTATAGAATGTTGTTATGCGTGGACCTTTGGATTGATAAGGATAAAATATAGATTTTGGTTTTAGGGAGGAATGTTGCACAGTTGGTGATGTGGATAGGTGCTGTGTGTAAAGATCCAAATTAGAGATGGTACTGTCTAAATAGAGTTCCTCGAGTTGGTCCATCATGTCTGTGTCAAAACTGAATTCAGCAGATGTATTTTGCAACAGAATGGGTCTATCACTATGGGAAGTACTGGTCGCTTCAGGTTGTTTAGTCTTTTGGATTTAAAAAAATCTTTTAAGGGTAAGAAGTCTGATATATTTATTGAGGTCTTTGAATAACACATACGGATCTGGTTTGGAAGTGGGAGCAAAATTGAGACCCTTACCAAGTAGTGTTGTTTCTGCAGGTGAAAGAACATGTTTGGAAAGGTAAAAAATCTTTATAGTCTCCGAAGTTTGTGCTGGCTTGCTTCTACGTATATTACTTCCCCTTCTACAACCTCTCCATCGTGTTTTCTTTTTTGTGTTTTTTGTGGAGCTGCTGGAGAGGGGTTCATCACTAAAAAAAGAAGGATCACTAGCCAATAGGCAGTGACTCATATTAACCGGTAGTTGGGATCCAAAGCTCAGGAGACTATTGTAATCAGAACAAGAAAAAGTAGAAGGGATCATGGGTTGGGGAGGGGGTGTGGGAATGGGTATGGAGATAACTGCAGATACTGTGGGAGGGATAGGGGCACTAGCTCTGGTGTTATTGGATTCCACATCCGGTGGGGGCCGGAATACCAATGCCAGATCAGGGTTTGGGAGAATCGCCAAATCTTTATTCGACAGAATAGTAGCGTGTGTGAGTTTGGGTTCATGTGGCTCAGATATAGTGTCTGGAATAGGGGATGTGGGAAGCACTTTCTTCCTATTATAGAATTTTTGCAAATACCTATATAGTTTACTTTGTCCCTTGTGGGTATCCATATGGGGTTTCTTCTCATGTCCAGCTTGTTTAGTGACAGTATTATGTGGGATATTGGATCTGGGCTTTTGTGAATTTCTAAAGGAGTATGGTTTGGAAATGTTTGACAAGGGACATGTTGGAAGATAGGATGCAGTGGGTATAGGCAATAGAGATGGAATATTGGAAATGGTATGGAGTTGAGATTGAGATCCACTATGTGGATGTAAGTTAGTGGGATGGGATGGTGTAGATTTAATCATCCACGTGAAAACTTTATTATTACCTAATTTCGTTTTTAAGAGGTCATCATCTTGTTGTTGGGTATTCCTTTTGAGAATATCCAACCAAGATGAGGGAACTGGCTGGCCCATATCCCTGATCTCCTGAGATAATAATTGCACTTGGTGAGAAAGTTGTTCTTATTGCCATATCCTACCTTCCCCCTCCCCCCTAGGGGGCATGTGCATTTTATTCATTTTTAACCAGCAGTAGCGCTACTAACTATTGTTTTTTGTTTAGTTCGGAGAGTTAAATATGGAGTTGGCGCACCCTTTGCAGCTATAGCAGCTTCAACTCTTCTGTGAAGGCTGTCCACAAGGTTTAGGAGTGTGTCTATGGGAATGTTTGACCATTCTTCCAGAAGCGCATTTGTGAGGTCAAGCACTGATGTTGGATGAGAAGGCCTGGCTCACAGCCTCCGCTCTAAATCATCGCAACCATGTTCTATCGGCTTGAGGTCAGGACTCTGTGCAGGCCTGTCATGTTCCTCCACTGCTAACTCACTCATCCATGTCTTTATGTACCTTGCTTTGAGAAGTGGTCCAAATCATTTGGTGGAAGGGGGTTTTGGTGTGGGGTTGTTTTTCAGGGGTTGGGCAGTGAAGGGAACTCTTAAGGTGTCAGCATACCAAGACATTTTGGACAATTTCATGCTCCCAACTTTGTGGGAACAGTTTGGGGATGGCCCCTTCCTGTTCCAACATGACTGCACACCAGTGCACAAAAAAGGTCCATAAAGACATATATGAGCGGGTTTGGAGTGGAGGAACTTGACTGGCCTGCACAGAGTCCTGACCTCAACCCAATAGAACACCTTTGGAATGAATTAGAGTGGAGACTGTGAACCAGACCTTTTCATCCAACATCAGTGCCTGACCTCACAAATGTGCTTCTGGAAGAATGGTCAAACATTCCCATAGACACACTCCTAAACCTTGTGGATAGCCTTCCCAGAAGAGTTGAAGCTGTTATATCTGCAAACGGCGGGCCAACTCAATATTGAACCCTATGGACTAAGACCAGAATTCTATTAAAGTTCACCTGCATGCAAAGGCAGGTGTCCCAAAACCTTTGGTAATATAGTGTATACTATTTGTGAAGCACTATGTACATTTATGGCACTATATAACTGTAATAAATAAGTAGCAGTAACAAAATATAACTGGGCAGGGCTGATACCATTCTTTTGATTTCAGTCCACAAACTCAATGTATGCAGTCAGCCCACAACAGGACTAAATACATTTCTGGCAGGATCAACAGGTATCTTTCTTTACTTGCAGGAACCTTTAAAGTGATAAAACATGGGAAAATGTGTACAAACTGTACCTGAAATGTTGGAGATCTCTCCTTCTGGACATGGGACGCACTCATAGCAGCATTTATGAACGGAAGATGCAAACTTTTTTCTGCTGCCAGGTAAACAGGGATCTGAACACCGAGATACCGGAGCCTGAAATCAGATATGATTAGATATCAGATATGATTATTATTATTATTATTATTATTATTATTTAAATGTCCATCATTTCTCATGAGGCTATACGTAAACGGGTGGCCCTGCCCCCTCTGACGCCCTGGGAAAGCCATAGGGATGTCCCCGTGCATCAGAGGGGGGTGGGATCACCCGGGAACATCATGGTGTGGCCCTGCCCTCAGTTATAAAAGAACTGTCAAAGCGAAGACGCATCATACGGCGGTACATTTGTACCCCGTTACCATTTCACACAGGGGGGAGGCCAGGATCTGGGGGTCCCCTTGTTAAAGGGGGCTTCCAAATTCCGATGAGCCCTCTGCCCGCAGACCCCCACAACCACCGGGCAAGGGTTGTGGGGATGAGGCCCTTATCCCCATCAACATGGGGACAAGGTGCTTTGGGGGGCTATCCCAAAGCACCCTCCCCATGTTCAAGGGCATGTGGCCTGGTACGGTTCAGGAGGGGGGTGCTCTCTCATCCCCCCTCTTTTCCTGTGGCCTACCAGGTTGCGTGCTCAGATAAGGGTCTGGTATGGATTTTTGGGGGGACCCCTACGCAATTCTTTTTTAAATTTTGGCACAGGATTCCCCTTAAAATCCATACCAGACCTGAATTTCACATGGTTACAGTGTAGCATGACCGCGCAATTGTCATTCAAAGTGTGACAGCGCTGAAAGCTGAAAAATGGCCTAGGCAGGAAGGTGGTGTAAGTGCTCTGTATTGAGGTGGTTAAGAGGTCCTGTCATGCTTTCTTACTATTACAAGGGATGTTTACATTCCTTGTAATAGGAATAAAAGTGAGCCATTTTTTTTTAAAGATAGTGTAAAAAAAAAAAGAAAGTAAAATAAATAAGAAAAAAAATAAATTAAAGCACCCCGTCCCGCCGAGCTCGCGTGCAGAAGCGAGCGCATACGTGAGTAGCGCCCGCATATGAAAACAGTGTTCAAACCACACATGTGAGGTATCTCTGCAATCATTAGAGTGAGAGAAATAATTCTAGCCCTAGACCTCCTCTGTAACTTAAAATTGGTAACCTGTAGAAATTTTTAAACATCGCCTATGGAGATCTTTAAGGGTAAAAGTTTGTCGCCATTCCACGAGCCGGCGCAATTTTGAAGCATGACATTTTGGGTATCAATTTACCCGACATAACATTATCTTTCACAATATAAAAAATAACTTTGCTGTTGTCTTATTTTCTAATTCAAAAAAGTGTATTTTTTCCAATAAAAGTGCTCTTGTAAGACCGCTGCGCAAATATGGTGTGACAGAAAGTATTGCAACAACCGCCATTTTATTCTCTAGGGTGTTAGAAAAAAAATATATAATGTTTGGGGGTTCTACGTAATTTTCTAGCAAAAAAAAAATTATTTTAACTTTTAAAGTGTCAAAAAAGGCTCGGGGCTGAAGTGGTTAATGTATCAAATAAAACATGTCTCCTTACATTGACTCATCTTTTAGCAATGCTAAACTTACCTCATTTAAAGTCTCAACACTCTCTTTCTTGCATATAGATTTAGTGATGGGGATGTGTGATCCCACACATCTCATTTAAAGTCCCGACCCCCCCTTTCTTTTGTTTCTTTAAAAAGTAGTGGGAAGCGGGAAGCGGGCCACCGCATCCTTAACAACCGATTAGTCATCAGCTGTCAGTAAGGCAAAAAATTTGCTGCCTAAAAAATTGGTGAAAAAAACAGCATGGGATCCCCCCACCCCCAAATCTATACCAGTCCCATTCAGGTCTGGTATGGATTTGGAGGGAACCACACGCCATTTTTTTTTTACATTCATACCAGACCCTTATCCGACAGGTCGCTGGGTCGCCCGTCCGCTAACTTTTTAAGAAATGTCAGACGATGTGGCAGGCAGACTGCGGGAAGTTTTTTTTTATTAATCCTTTTTCCGGTCCAGCGGTGGTGTCATTTGATGATTGATGAAGGATCTACATCAGGGGACAATGTTTTTTTATTTTTTTAATAAAGTAATTGTCAAACACTGGCTCCTGTCTTTATTCATTTTGCTCTTTTTTGGTGAATGGGTAGGGGTTCTACGTACCCCATACTCATTCAGATAGGGGGGGCTGTGATCTGGGTGCCCCCTTGTTAAAGGGGCTTCCAGATTCTGATACGCCCCCCTGCCTGCAGACCCCCACAACCATCACCCAGGGTTGTGGGGAAGACGCCCTAGTCCCTATCACACGCCGTTTTTTTCCCAAATTTTTTGCTGCCAGTTTCCCTGTCCATTCCTTAGCAACCAGCTATATACAATGGGGCAAAAAGTATTTAGTCAGCCACCAATTGTGCAAGTTCTCCCACTTAAAAAGATGAGAGAGGCCTGTAATTGTCATCAAAGGTATACCTCAACTATGAGAGACAAAATGTGGAAACAAATCCAGACAATCACATTGTCTGATTTTTGAAATAATTTATTTCCAAATTATGGTAGAAAATAAGTATTTGGTCAATATCAAAAATTCATATCAATACTTTGTTATATATCCTTTGTTGGCAATGACAGAGGTCAAACGTTTTCTGTAAGTCTTCACAAGGTTGTCACACACTGTTGCTGGTATGTTGGCCCATTCCTCCATGCAGATCCCCTCTAGAGCAGTGATGTTTTGGGGCTGTCGCTGGGCAACACGGACTTTCAACTCCCTCCAAAGGTTTTCTATGGGGTTGAGATCTGGAGACTGGCTAGGCCACTCCGGGACCTTGAAATGCTTCTTACAAAGCCACTCCTTTGTTGCCCGGACGGTGTGTTTGGGATCATTGTCATGCTGAAAGACCCAGACACGTTTTATCTTCAATGCCCTTGCTGATGGGAGGAGGTTTGCACTCAAAATCTCACGTACAAAATCTCACGTAAATCTCACGTACTCAAAATCTCTCATACATGGCCTCAATTCATTCTTTCATGTACACGGATCAGTCGTCCTGTTCCCTTTGCAGAGAAACAGCCCCAATGCATGATGTTGCCACCCCCCATGCTTCACAGTAGGTATGGTGTTCTTTGGTTACTCAGCATTCTCTCTCCTCCAAACACCACGAGTTGTGTTTCTACCAAACAGTTCTACTTTGGTTTCATCTGACCATATGACATTCTCGCAGTCCTCTTCTGGATCATCCAAATGCTCTGTAGCAAACCTCAGACGGGCCCTGATATGTACTGGCTTAAGCAGGGGGACACGTCTGGCACTGCAGGATCTGAGTCCCTGGCGGCTTAGTGTGTTACTGATGGTAGCCTTTGTTACGTTGGTCTCAGCTCTCTGCAGGTCATTCACTAGGTACCCCCACGTAGTTCTGGGATTTTTGCTCACTGTTCTTGTGATCATTTTGACCCCACAGGGTGAGATCTTGCGTGGAGCCCCAGATCAAAGGAGATTATCAGTGGTCTTGTATGTCTACCATTTTCTAATTATTGCTCCCACAGTTGATTTCTTCACACCAAGCTGCTTGCCTATTGCAGATTCAGTCTTCCCAGCCTGGTGCAGGTCTACAATTTTGTTTCTGGTGTCCTTCGACAGCTCTTTGGTCTTCATCATAGTGGAGTTTGGAGTGTGACTGTTTGAGGTTGTGGATAGGAGTCATTTATACTGATAACAAGTTCAAACAGGTACCATTAATACAAGTAATAAGTGGAGGACAGAGGAGCCTCTTAAAGAATAAGATATAGGTCTGTGAGAGCCAGAAATCTTGCTTGTTTTGTAGGTGACCAAATACTTATTTTCTACCATAATTTGCAAATAAATTCTTTCAAAAATCAGACAATGTGATTGTCTGGATTTGTTTTCACATTTTGTCTCTCATAGTTGAGGTATACCTATGATGACAATTATAGGCCTCTCTCATCTTTTTAAGTGTGAGAACTTGCACAATTGGTGGCTGACTAAATACTTTTTTGCCCCACTGTAAGACACAAAATGCATGAAAACTGCATCACACAGCAAAACAAGCCAGAAAAAGACATCAAGCGCAGTCCGCATAGATGTGAACCTCGTCTAAATTTATCTTCAGAGAGGGTTCTGGCTGCAGGGCATCGCAGCAGTTCAACAGCATACTACACAATTTCTGGCCAGTGTTCCATTTTTTATTACCCAATAATCAAAGGGGTGACATAATAGAAGGGTGTCAACATCCTCACTTGACCCCATATAATCTCCCACAATATGATATGCACTGCCAGCGGAAAGTCCCAGGCACTCGGTAGAAAAATATGTTTTGAATGTCTCTCAGTCGATGTTCCTCTTTTAAATGATAGAAGGATCCAAACTATACTGTCCATGAGAAGGTACGCTACTATCCTCTGGAAAGAAGGTTAACAGGTTCCTCCACAGTGCTCCCTCCAGGTGTTATATATTTTGATCCCTCTGTGAGGGTAGGATGAGCTCTGCAACATTCCCCTTGAAATCCAGGAGGGTTACTAACCAGTAATCATCCCTTTTCTTGATGCCACAAATCCTAGTGTCCTTTGGCAGGCTGTGGAGTATGAATGAACCCATCTGCCATAAGTTATCTGGATCTGAGGAACCTGAGGTCTTGGGGTTACTGAGGTTGACATGCATGGTAACTTTCGCTGTGGAAGAGTGGACAGTATTGTCACACACAACCTCTCTGGGCACAACATGGCATGGGGGTAACCACCTCTTGGCTGGATCCTGCAGAGGTGACAGAATCTCCTTGCCAGTGTGGCTCCTATCTCCTAGGAACAAGCTGCAGCCCTGCATGGCATTGTTTGCTTAGGCATTTGCATAGTCTCTTTGAACACTTGCAGAGGACCAGTGGTACATTGGAAGCAGGCATTAAGAGGTGCAGGAGATAAAGGTGAGTGCACTGACCTTTGTTCCCTGACGATGTGCAAGCGCACAAAATGCGTAGGAAGGAGCACTACACGCTGATGTCATGCCGCCACATCTGGGCTCTGGAGCGGCAGCCATCTTGATATGTCCAACGTGTGTATTATTGTCTCCACATGGATATTTGTGCTGTGTATGTTACTTAACTTCCAATAAATATTACACTAGTGTACTACTTTTGGGCTCCTTGTGGTGAGCTCAGTGGCGGCTGGTGAAGTTTTAGGATGGGGGGCCAAAGACCCCGCCCTTCCTTTTTGACCCATCCCACTTCTAAAAAGCCACCCATAGTGTCAGTAGCATTCAGCGCAGCCTCACAGGACAGAGTATACAGCGCAGCCTCACAGTGCAGAGTATACAGCGCAGCCTCACAGGGCAGAGTATACAGCGCAGCCTCACAGGACATAGTATACAGCACAGCCTCACAGGACAGAGTATACAGCTCAGCCTCACAGGACAGAGTATACAGCTCAGCCTCACAGGACAGAGTATACAGCTCAGCCTCACAGGACAGAGTATACAGCTCAGCCTCACAGGACAGAGTATACAGCTCAGCCTCACAGGACAGGGTATACAGCGCAGCCTCACAGGGCATAGTATACAGCGCAGACTCACAGGACAGAGTTTACAGCGCAGCCTCACAGGACAGGGTATACAGCGCAGCCTCACAGGGCATAGTATACAGCGCAGCCTCACAGGACAGAGTTTACAGCGCAGCCTCACAGGACATAGTATACAGCTCAGCCTCACAGGACAGAATACAGCTCAGTCTCACAGGACAGAGTATACAGCTCAGCCTCACAGATCATGGTAAGATGGAGCTCAGCTCACAGCACCAGGAGACATCCAGTAAAGTGACCACTAAAGCCTTTCAGCCTTCCCCATACGCTCAGTTGTGTGTGAGGGCAGAGAAGGGCTGTTGGTGCGGGGGGCAGGGTTATCACAGAAGATATTGCAGGTCTATCAGTGTACGATGTTCAGCTGCTTGCTCTGATCAGACTGCCTCCTCCTCCCCTTATATCTACTTTACGTTCTCTCATTCCTCCAGCACAGACTGCCATCCTCTGTCTCTCTATTCCTGGCTCTCCTACTCACAGTTCTCAAACTCTTCCATAGTCACTGTGAGCAGGGCGGAAGCTGGAAGATGCAGAGCAGCTCAGTAGAAAGAAAGTGGAGCAAACAGAGGATTCTGAGACAGCCATGATGCTGCCCCAATGCACAGACAGCGCGGGCTACTTACAGACTCCCTAGCAGCCTTTCAGAGCAGCTCAGTGGGAGAGAGAGACACACTCAGCGATCAATGGCACTACATTTCTTAAGTGACAGAAGGCGAGAGAGAGAGAAGATCTGATCTGCAGTGAAAAGGGTTGATGGCGATGCACATTACTGTCACCTCCGGTCCCCGCACTCACCTCATATACACTACACTCAGGCTCAGCACTGCCAGCTCCTCGGCCATTCGCCGCATCAGTGATCCGTTCCCCACCTCACATTCTGGTCCCAGGTCCTGGTCGCAGTCAGTCACTCTCCCCAACACAGTGAGCCAGCCAGGAAACTGGAAGTGACACTGCAGTGCCGAAAAAGCACCGCCCAGTCATCCTCTGGTCCAATTAAAAAAAAGGACAGGAGCCAGAGGCAAATCAGTGTAGAGTGGGGGTGTTTGGGGGCGCATCACTTGCATCCCGAACACACCCTAAACATGGGCAAATCAGCTTCCCAGCTTGCAATCATCTGATTGCAAGCTGGGAAGCTTCCCATAGACCGCCGTGTGTCCGGCGCCTGACTGTTTTCTTTTGTGAAACCCTTGGGGGAGGGGGACCCTATGGAGGAGCCGCTACTGTGAGCTGTTCTTTTCTTAAGACGTGTCCCCCATCAACATCTGATTGACTTATGAGAGTTCAGAAATGGGACCAAGACTAGAGGCTTTGCTTTATAGGTGCATTATGTCATTGGCTCTGGTGAGTACATTGTGGTGGAGGAGCACTACACCATGTGGAAGCACGATAGGTCATTTTGTGGCATGATTCACACCTGACTGTTTGGATACAGCCATCACGGTGATCCATATGTGGACCTATATTAATATATGGACTCTCTTCGATACAATTTGCACATGATACCTTTGTTTTGGGCATTTCATGAAATATGGTTAATTTTATGAAATATTCTGATAAATTTCATTCGTTATGCAATTTTACATCAGTTGATTACCATTGTTCTGTTTTTAAGATCTTTTTTTTGTTCACATTGTTACTTTAACTGCTTGCTGTTGTGGAAAATTTTATGTTAACCACTTGACGACCGCCTCACGCCGATGTACGTCGGCAAGGTGGCACGGACAGGCAAAATCACGTACATGTACGTGATTTGCCTTCCGTGGGTGGGGGGTCCGATCGGACCCCCCCGGTGCCCGAGGCGGTCGCCTTTTCTCCAGTGGCGATCAGAGGTGAGGGGGAGACCATCCGTTCGTGGCCCCCCCCCTCGCGATCGCCGCCGGCCAATCGAATCATTCCTTCGCTGCTGTATGCTAAACAGCAGCAAAGGAAATGATGTCATCTCTCCTCGGCTCAGTGATTTCCGTTCCGGCCCGAGGAGAGACGACATGTGAGTGAGTGCACCAACACACACACACACAGTAGAACATGCCAGGCATACAAAACACCCCGATCCCCCCCCCGATCGCCCCCCGATCCCCCCCGATCACCCCCCCCTCTCTGTCACAAACTGACACCAGCAGTTTTTTTTTTCTGATTACTGCATAGTGTCAGTTTGTGACAGTTACAGTGTTGGGACAGTTAGTATTACCCCCTATAGGTCTAGGGTACCCCCCTAACCCCCCCTAATAAAGTTTTAACCCCTTGATCACCCCCTGTCACCAGTGTCGCTAAGCGATCATTTTTCTGATCGCTGTATTAGTGTCGCTGGTGACGCTAGTTAGGGACGTAAATATTTAGGTTCGCCGTCAGCGTTTTATAGCGTCAGGGACCCCCATATACTACCAAATAAATGTTTTAACCCCTTGATTGCCCCCTAGTTAACCCTTTCACCACTGATCACCGTATAACCGTTACGGGTGACGCTGGTTAGTTCGTTTATTTTTTATAGTGTCAGGGCACCCGCCGTTTATTACCGAATAAAGGTTTGGCCCCCTGATCGCCCGGCGGTGATATGCGTCGCCCCAGGCAGCGTCAGATTAGCGCCAGTACCGCTAACACCCACGCACGCAGCATACACCTCCCTTAGTGGTATAGTATCTGAACGGATCAATATCTAATCCGATCAGATCTATACTAGCGTCCCCAGCAGTTTAGGGTTCCCAAAAACGCAGTGTTAGCGGGATCAGCCCAGATACCTGCTAGCACCTGCGTTTTGCCCCTCCGCCCAACCCACCCAAGTGCAGTATCGATCGATCACTGTCACTTACAAAACACTAAACGCATAACTGCAGCGTTCGCAGAGTCAGGCCTGATCCCTGCGATCGCTAACATTTTTTTTGGTAGTATTTTGGTGAACTGGCAAGCACCAGCCCCAGGCAGCGTCAGGTTAGCGCCAGTACCGCTAACACCCACGCACGCAGCATACGCCTCCCTTAGTGGTATAGTATCTGTACGGATCAATATCTGATCCGATCAGATCTATACTAGCGTCCCCAGCAGTTTAGGGTTCCCAAAAACGCAGTGTTAGCGGAATCAGCCCAGATACCTGCTAGCACCTGCGTTTTGCCCCTCCGCCCGGCCCGGCCCAGCCCAGCCCACACAAGTGCAGTATCGATCGATCACTGTCACTTACAAAACACTAAACGCATAACTGCAGCGTTCGCAGAGTCAGGCCTGATCCCTGCGATCGCTAACAGTTTTTTTGGTAGCGTTTTGGTGAACTGGCAAGCGCCAGCGGCCTAGTACACCCCGGTCGTAGTCAAACCAGCACTGCAGTAACACTTGGTGACGTGGCGAGTCCCATAAGTGCAGTTCAAGCTGGTGAGATGGCAAGCACAAGTAGTGTCCCGCTGCCACCAAGAAGAAGACAAACACAGGCCCGTCGTGCCCATAATGCCCTTCCTGCTGCATTCACCAATCCTAATTGGGAACTCACCACTTCTGCAGCGCTCGTACTTCCCCCATTCACATCCCCAACCAAATGCAGTCGGCTGCATGAGAGGCATTTTCTTTATGTCCTCCCGAGTACCCCTACTCAACAAACCCCCCCAAAAAAGATGTTGTGTCTGCAGCAAGCGCGGATATAGGCGTGACACCCGCTATTATTGTCCCTCCTGTCCTGACAATCCTGGTCTTTGCGTTGGTGAATGTTTTGAACGCTACCATTCACTAGTTGAGTATTAGCGTAGGGTACAGCATTCCACAGACTAGGCACACTTTCACAGGGTCTCCCAAGATGCCATCGCATTTTGAGAGACCCGAACCTGGAACCGGTTACCGTTATAAAAGTTAGTTACAAAAAGAGTGTAAAAAAAATAAATATATATATATATATAAAATAAAAAAAAATAGTTAGGCAGGATAGTTACCACCGCTCTAGGTGATCGGGTTCAAGCTTCCCGTCCTCCGCTGTGTGGATGATTGTGAGAGCCCCAGGTGCCGGCAATTGCTATTCCAATGGTATGTGTGTGATGGAAAAATCTGGACAGCCGCACTCCGGATTGGAAAAGTGAAAAATAAAATCCTCTTTATTGAAAAAGTAATAACATGATTAAAATCCGTACATGGCTTTGTTGGGATGATGCAGCATAACCGCTAACGCGTTTCACGCTCCCATAGAGCGCTTACTCATAGCTGGTTTGTACAAAAGTGATCACCACTTATATACACATAATTTATCTACCACATGACTACATATTGATTATCTGATTTTAAACAGCTGATCGTTAGTCTGTGTGGGATCTTTTTGGCATAGATGTGATTGGATGTGCGTCCTATAGTGGATTCACTACTGAAGACATGAATATATAAATGAAATGTATTCATATTGGCAAATGTCAACATATATAAATAATAAAAAATTCTATTCAAGGTTTTTGAAAAACATGTTTGTTATTTTTCAAAACCACAATAATGAGATGGGTGCTGGAATTTGACGTTCAAACGTATAAATTATCATACGGATAGGCGCAAGTATGGGCAAACTATGTGAGCTGGTGGCTGCGGTATAATGTAAACGGTGTATAGGATGAGAATTGGAATTGGGTCTATATGCATGTGATAAAAAGATGTGCATCCAACACCACTATCAGTGTCTACAAGAAAAGACTAAATATGTGTGTATGGTGCATAAATATATGCAAAAAATTTTAAACGACATAAAGATAAAAATAATGATGAAAAGCAATTCTTTATATGTGTGTGTATGTGTATATACATGATGATTTCAACTTTCAAAAAACGTAGTGACATATGTGAATTGGACGCTGGGCAGAAAATTGGCGTCCTGTCGCAATAATGCGACCAAAAGTCTCCTGATTTACAGGAGTCTATGTGTGAATAAATGCTTTTGCTTCAATTCCCACATGTGTGAATATTATTCTTTGGAACATATAAAGGATTGTGAAACTTATCACTCTCTGATAACCCCGCCACTCCAGCTTCACAAAAGTGCTCATTTAAAACCTTGCATCACTCCGTATGGGATGCATTAATCCCAATCAGGTAACAACATTAACGTTGCTGAACGTCTTTCTTTGAAGCAATCACATCTCTCGATGAGTTGTCTTCAAGTGTATGGGCAGAACTATATGAGGTAGATAAAAATGGGACAAAATGCTGTGTTTATGCACCTGTCTCTATTCTTTTTATACATAGTATAATATTGGCAGTGACCATATGACAGGTTCTTCCAATATATGTGTTTATATCAATAGATAAGTAACAATCTCACTAAACCAATTACTATGTGAAATAAACAACTGATCTACCTCTTTGAAGACCACAGCTCTTAAATCAACTCAAAACACATGGGAACTTTGCAAGGAAGGTAATGAACCATGTACACATGTGGTAAAAAACATTTGTGCAAAGTTAGGCTAGCCATACATTATACAATTCTCCCGTGCAACTCTGGTCTAGATTCACCAAAACCATACAATAGGAGGCCAAACCCAAACACCCTCAACTTGTATGCAATCAGGCAGGCCCTTCCACCACACAGCTGAAGGCAAATCCAAAGAAAATTGAACAAGAAAATTGCACGGTGTATGGCCAGCTTTAGTGTTATGGTCTACCTACAGCTACCATCAAACAATAATGTCTAATTAGAAACGAGATTCAAGTGACAGTGAATGCAAAAGATATAGTAAATTGTTTCTTTTAAATGAAAACATATATGCATATCACTAGTCATTTGCTCGTATGGATTGGAGTGTGTGTAGCCCAATAAAATGTATCGGTTACTGGGGATATGTGTAAAAAAGAACTGATATATTGATATGTGTCCCTATATGTTTTTTTGCTCCATCATCCACCAAAAAAGAATGTGGATGTGTAATCAAGGGAGGAAAGGGTTGCAGATGTATTGCTCGGGGATATAGCTTCAATGTTGTTTTATTCATAGAAATGTGAAACGTCCCACTCAAAGTTTAACCCCCGTGGAATCCTGGTGTCTAACGAGAATATCCAAAGGACTTCTCGTTTGCACAGTAACTGGAATCTGTCACCTCCTCTCACCGGTGTGATGATTTTCTCAATGCCCTGAATGGTTAAACTGGAAGTGCCTTTGTGGTGTGTGTAAACCCAGTGTTTTGATACATTGGTTAAGATCTCCTTCTCAATATTATACAGGTGATCATGTAACCTGTCTCTGAGACGCCGTGTTGTGCGTCCAACATATTGTACCTGGCAACTGGTGCATGTGATAACATATACCACAAATTTGGTGTTACAATTAATAAATACGGGGATCGAGAATTCTTTTTGATTGCTGCATGATTTTATGAGTTGACCCGTTTTAATGTACCTGCAGTAATTACAAGTTTTTATTCCACACTTGAAATTGCCTGTGAAATTGAGCCAATTGGATTTTGTTCGGTTGGTTGAGAACAAACTGGGAGACAGTGAACGTCCCAATGTGGGTGCTCTGCGGGATACAACCTTGATCCCTTTAGAAAGGATGTTACTGTATACAGAGGCGGCTCTCTAATTAGGCATATTAGGCGGCCGCCTAAGGGCCTCGCACTGACAGGGCCTCGCGCTCACAGCCGTCTAATCTACCTAGTTAAAGAGCCGCCTCTGAGGCTGGCAGCAAGGATCTCCCCGCCATCATAAAAGTGCCGAATCCCAGCTGGTCTACAATGCACTCATTAGAGAGATCACAGGACTGCATGTAAGACCAGCTCAGGAGGCGGGGGACAGGAGCTGACAGCTCCAGATAGCATAAGGCAGTGACCTTAGGGGGCGGTACTGAAGCAGACGGTCCCTCAAGTGCACAGCAGACATCAGACAGGTAACATGCAGCGCCGGGCACTGTGAGCTTCAGCTTCTGCCTCCATACTAACTTCCACCAGCTTCCGTGCCCCTCCTCCTCCTCCCACATGAAAGGCAGACAGGAGACGATGGCCTTTCATTTCAGCACATCGATCAGTTGCTGCTTCTCTCCAATAGAATCTCCTCCCACGTGGGCGGTACCAGAACCTCCAGCATACTCGTTGGTGAACTGGAGGTAAGTGAGAGAAGGGGGGAGGGGCCGAGTGAGACCAGGGGGAGGGGCCGAGTGAGACCAGGGGGAGGGGCCAGCAGGAACAGTAGCAGGAATGGCATGGATCCTCAGAGGAAGGTAAGGTGATGTATCATGTGTGACTGTAACCATTACACAGCCTGCTGTATGTACATAATAGGGACCATCTAGAGATAGAGGAGGGATAGATGGGGCAGAGAAGGGGAAATAAGAGAGATGGGGCAGTTAGAGAATAAATGGGGGCAGACAGAGCAAAGGTGATGGGACAAAACATCAATGAGGCCCCTTTCACATGGGACAGACTCTGCTTTTCTCAGCAGGGCTACTGACCGCCCACTGTGCACAGCAAGAGGTTAACAGGTTCACGTTTGCTCCGCTTATACCAAGCAGACACAGCCCACACTGCTCTATGGGCAGTCAGGTGTAAACGGACCACCTGTCTGTTTATACCCGACTGGCATTTGTCCTGATCCACCCAGACAGAGGGTAATGGATACCCCTTCAGTTTGTTTTTGTTGGGCCAAATTGAAGGTAGGCGGGTGTAAACAGACAAAAGTCCATTTACATCCACCGCTCCATAGAGGAGAATGGAGGGTCCGATCAGGTCTGCCTGAAAAACTGACAGGTGGACCCCATTGGACCCTTCATGTGAAAGTGCCTAAAGTGTGTGTGATAGATGTCAAGAATTATTATATTTTATTTATATATGTATATATATATATATATATATATATATACACACACCAATTATGCTGTGATAATCTTGTGCAGATCCACTGCAAGCTGTTTGCACAGACTTCGGTGTACCATCACCAAGACAAAGCACATACCATTTGCTTACCAAAAAATTAGATTCCTTAAATTTATAAGTTACATGCACTTGTCATCTGCTGGATATTTACAACCACTTCACTCAAAAAGTGACAACGCATTGATAGTAGCATTCTCCCAGGAGCAGCCTTTCACCACTCTGCCTGGTCAGGTACCAACCACAGTAACCCTGTGTATGCAAAGAATAAAATATACTGTATGCATTACCAGGACTTTACTAGCATAAAGCAACACATTGTTTAATTGTCCTGGTGTTGCTTTATTTTTTGCATTTACAGGGTTCCCTGTGGTTGGTACCGGACCAAGCTACTCTACCTGCAGTGGTGTTGTTTGAGTGAAGTGGTTGTAAATATCCAGCAGATGACAAGTGCATGTGACCTCATAAGTTTAGGGAGTCAATTTTTTTTGGTAAGCAAATGGTGTGTGCTTTGTTTTGGTGATGGTACACTGAAGTCCGAGCAAATAGTTTGCAGTGGATCTGCACAAGTTTATCACAGCACAGCTTTGTTCGATTTTTTGTGTGCGACATGTATGTTTTATGCTTATTATTTATTGTACCAGCACTTTGGAATATACATATATTAACTATTCTTGATATCTATCACACTATAGCATTTTATTGTGGTACACACTTATATGATGGATGTTCTTTTCATTTTCTTTCTTATATAGTTATATAGAATAGTTAGGATCTGTGAAAGCAGCTCTGTATTATACATTACTGACCCTATACTGTACCCTCCTGCCCCCCGTACTGTCCACTTACCCCCCCCCCTATACTGTACCCTCCTGCCCCTGTACTGTGTCCACTTACCCTCCCCCTGTACTGTGCCATCCTGCCCCCTATAATCTGTCCACTTACCCTCCCCTGTACTGTGCCCTCCTGCTCCCCCCTGTATTGTAATCTCCTGCACCCTGTACTATGTCCACTTACCCTCCCCCTGTACTGTGCCCTCCTGCCCCCTATAATCTGTCCACTTACCCTCCCCCTGTACTGGGTCATCCTGCCCCCTATAATCTGTCCACTTACCCTCCCCTGTACTGTGCCATCCTGCTCCCCCTGTACTGTCCCCTCCTGTCCCCTGTACTGTGCCCACTTACCCTCCCCTGTACCCTCCTTATACAGTTCATTTTTATCGCTTGAACTATTTTTCCTATTATGGGCGTTAGTGGGGCCTCATGTCTATGTTTTGCCTAAGGCCTCACAAAGCCTAGAGCCGCCTCTGACTGTATATAGGGTCATTATACAAAACAGGAAGGTGTTTCATGATAATTTTCTTGATTGTATTAAATTCTGAGCTGTATGGAGTAGAAAATACCGGGATTCTAGGGGACATGTCCCTTCTCTGTTGAATGTTTCTAGCTGTTTTTTTCTTTACAAGTGAAGGTCTTGGGATGGATCTTACTGTGTTGAGTGCTTTTTGTATTGATGTTTCTTTATAGCCTCGAGCTTTAAACCTGTTTGCCATGCTTTTGGCTTCAGCCTCAAAAGCATCAGGAGAGCTACATAGGCGCTTTAACCTTAAAAACTGGCTATATGGAATGCCTCTGATGGTGTGTTTAGGGTGTGCAGAGTCAGCTCTAAGTAGAGTGTTGCCACTGAGAGGTTTTCTGTACAGACTGGATTGAATCGCATCACCGGACCCCGCCAGTTGCACATCAAGGAATTCTATGGATCTGGATTGCAGATTTCCCGTAAATTTTAAGTTTAATGAATTGTCATTGAAATATCACATGCATATAGACCCAATTCCAATTTTCATTCTATACACCATTTACATTATTCCGCAGCCACCAGCTCACATAGTTTGCCCATACTTGCGCCTATCCGTATGATAATTTATACGTTTGAACGTCAAATTCCAGCACCCATCTCATTATTGTGGTTTTGAAAAATAACAAACATGTTTTTCAAAAACCTTGAATAGAATTTTTTATTATTTATATATGTTGACATTTGCCAATATGAATACATTTCATTTATATATTCATGTCTTCAGTAGTGAATCCACTATAGGACGCACATCCAATCACATCTATGCCAAAAAGATCCCACACAGACTAACGATCAACTGTTTAAAATCAGATAATCAATATGTAGTCATGTGGTAGATAAATTATGTGTATATAAGTGGTGATCACTTTCGTACAAACCAGCTATGAGTAAGCGCTCTATGGGAGCGTGAAACGCGTTAGCGGTTATGCTGCATCATCCCAACAAAGCCATGTACGGATTTTAATCATGTTATTACTTTTTCAATAAAGAGGATTTTATTTTTCACTTTTCCAATCCGGAGTGCGGCTGTCCAGATTTTTCCATCACACACATACCAAAAAAAAATAGTTGTTGTTTTATTGTTCTCTCTCTCTCTCTCTATTCTCTCTATTGTTCTGCTCTTATTTACTGTATTCTATTCTGCAATGTTTTATTGTTATTATGTTTTATCATGTTTGTTTTTCAGGTATGCAATTTTTTATAATTTACCGTTTACTGTGCTTTATTGTTAACCATTTTTTTGTCTTCAGGTACGCCATTCACAACTTTGAGTGGTTATACCAGAATGATGCCTGCAGGTTTAGGTATCATCTTGATATCATTCTTTTCAGCCAGCGGTCGGCTTTCATGTAAAAGCAATCCTAGTGGCTAATTAGCCTCTAGACTGCTTTTACAAGCCGTGGGAGGGAATGCCCCCCCCCACCGTCTTCCGTGTTTTTCTCTGGCTCTCCTGTCTCAACAGGGAACCTGAAAATGCAGCCGGTGATTCAGCCAGCTGACCATAGAGCTGATCAGAGACCAGAGTGGCTCCAAACATCTCTATGGCCTAAGATACCGGAAGCTATGAGCATTTTATGACTTAGATTTCGCCGGATGTAAATAGCGCCATTGGGAAATTGGGGAAGCATTTTATCACACCGATCTTGGTGTGGTCAGATGCTTTGAGGGCAGAGGAGAGATCTAGGGTCTAATAGACCCAAATTTTTTCAAAAAAGAGTACCTGTCACTACCTATTGCTATCATAGGGGATATTTACATTCCCTGAGATAACAATAAAAATGATTAAAAAAAAAATGAAAGGAACAGTTTAAAAATAAGATAAAAAAGCAAAAAAATAATAAAGAAAAAATAAATAAAAAAAAAAAGCACCCCTGTCGCCCCCTGCTCTCGCGCTAAGGCGAACGCAAGCGGCGGTCTGTCATCAAATGTAAACAGCAATTGCACCATGCATGTGTGGTATCACCGTGAAGGTCAGATCGAGGGCAGTATTTTTTGCAGTAGACCTCCTCTGTAAATCTAAAGTGGTAACCTGTAAAGGCTTTTAAATGCTTTTAAAAATGTATTTATTTTGTTGCCACTGCACGTTTGTGCGCAATTGTAAAGCATGTCATGTTTGGTATCCATGTACTCGGCCTAAGATCATCTTTTTTATTTCATCAAACATTTGGGCAATATAGTGTGTTTTAGTGCATTAAAATTTAAAAAAGTGTGTTTTTTCCCCAAAAAATGTGTTTGAAAAATCGCTGCGCAAATACTGTGTGAAAAAAAAAATGAAACACCCACCATTTTAATCTGTAGGGCATTTGCTTTAAAAAAATATATAATGTTTGGGGGTTCAAAGTAATTTTCTTGCAAAAAAAAAATAACTTTTTCATGTAAACAATAAGAGTCAGAAAGGGCTTTGTCTTCAAGTGGTTAGAAGAGTGGGTGATGTGTGACATAAGCTTCTAAATGTTGTGCATAAAATGCCAGGACAGTTCAAAACCCCCCCAAATGACCCCATTTTGGAAAGTAGACACCCCAAGCTATTTGCTGAGAGTCATGTCGAGTCCATGCAATATTTTATATTGCGACACAAGTTGCGGGAAAGAGACAAATTTTTTTTTTTTTGCACAAAATTGTCACTAAATGATATATTGCTCAAACATGCCATGGGAATATGTGAAATTACACCCCAAAATACATTCTGCTGCTTCTCCTGAGTACGGGGATACCACATGTGTGAGACTTTTTGGGAGCCTAGCCGCGTACGGAACCCCGAAAACCAAGCACCGCCTTCAGGCTTTCTAAGGGCGTGAATTTTTGATTTCACTCTTGACTGCCTATCACAGTTTTGGAGGCCATGGAATGCCCAGGTGGCACAAAACCCCCCCCAAATGACCCCCAAATGACCCCATTTTGGAAAGTAGACACCCCAAGCTATTTGCTGAGAGGTATAGTGAATATTT
The DNA here is from genome assembly GCA_037952925.1 of Lithobates clamitans. Taxonomy (NCBI): domain Eukaryota; kingdom Metazoa; phylum Chordata; class Amphibia; order Anura; family Ranidae; genus Lithobates; species Lithobates clamitans. The sequence continues at coordinate 2,050,846 of JBBGZY010001452.1, read as the reverse complement.
TGCAGACCTCACTTTTTGTCACAAAGTTTTGAAAATTCTTCATTTTCAAAAACAAATGAGAGCTGCAAAATACTCACCATGCCTCTCAGCAAATAGCTTGGGGTGTCTACTTTCCAAAATGGGGTCATTTGGGGTGGTTTTGTGCCACCTGGGCATTCCATGGCCTCCGAAACTGTGATAGGCAGTGAAGAAAGAAATCAAAAATTTTCACCCTTAGAAATCCTGAAGGCGGTGATTGGTTTTCGGGGTCCCGTGCACGGCTAGGCTCCCAAAAAGTCCCACACATGTGGTATCCCCGTACTCAGGAGAAGTAGCTAAATGTATTTTGGGGTGCAATTCCACATATGCCCATGGCCTGTGTGAGCAATATATCATTTAGTGACAACTTTGTGCAAAAAAAAAAAAATGTGTCACTTTCCCGCAACTTGTGTCAAAATATAAAATATTCCATGGACTCAATATGCCTCTCAGCAAATAGCTTGGGGTGTCTACTTTCCAAAATGGGGTCATTTGGGGGGGTTTTGTGCCACCTGGGCATTCCATGGCCTCCGAAACTGTGATAGGCAGTGAAGAGTGAAATCATAAATTTACACCCTTAGAAATCCTGAAGGCGGTGATTGGTTTTCGGGGCCCCGTACGCGGCTAGGCTCCCAAAAAGTCCCACACATGTGGTATCCCCATACTCAGAAGAAGCAGCAGAATGTATTTTGGGGTGCAATTCCACATAGGCCCATGGCCTGTGTGAGCAATATATCATTTAGTGACAACTTTTTGTAATTTTTTTTTTTGTCATTATTCAATCACTTGGGACAAAAAAATTAAATATTCAATGGGTTCAACATGCCTCTCAGCAATTTCCTTGGGGTGTCTACTTTCCAAAATGGGGTCATTTGGGGGGGTTTTGTACTGCCCTGCCATTTTAGCACCTCAAGAAATGACATAGGCAGTCATAAACTAAAAGCTGTGTAAATTACAGAAAATGTACCCTAGTTTGTAGACGCTATAACTTTTGCGCAAACCAATAAATATATGCTTATTGACATTTTTTTTACCAAAGACATGTGGCCGAATACATTTTGGCCTAAATGTATGACTAAAATTGAGTTTATTGGATTTTTTTTATAACAAAAAGTAGAAAATATAATTTTTTTTCTAAATTTTCGGTCTTTTTCCGTTTATAGCGCAAAAAATAAAAACCGCAGAGGTGATCAAATACCATCAAAAGAAAGCTCTGTTTGTGGGAAGAAAAGGATGCAAATTTTGTTTGGGTACAGCATTGCATGACCACGCAATTAGCAGTTAAAGCGACGCAGTGCCAAATTGGAAAAAGACCTCTGGTCCTTAGGCAGCATAATGGTCCGGGGCTCAAGTGGTTAATGTATTGTCATAAGAGTCTCCCAGTGTCTGATCTCTTGCAGCCCACTCTAAAGAGCTGACTGGGGCAGACTGACGCTGGTTGAGACCTGTTAGGTAGTGGAAAACTTCCTGGTGTTTGGAGAGAGGTGTTTGCGGAGAGAGGACATGTCCATCAGCAAAGGGCCCCTGTGCAATGCACAGAACGATCGTCTGGTGGGGATGCGTTCGCTCTGCAAAAACATTATCGGTTGTTTCCTCTTGCCACCCCTGGTATGCCTGATCAACATGTTTGGGGTGCCATGACGTACACCTGCAGATAATCTCCAATCCATGCACGAGGAACTCTAGTCATCGTATTTAGTTATTGTATATTGTATCATGTCCTGTAGTAATTTGTGGTTGTATTGTGTTGTGTTGTTAAATCCTTATATGGCCATTCACATCCTGTGAGGTCATATCCTGTGTCCATTTCTTGTGAGGTCACAAGCTTTGTAAGGGGTGTTCGGCTGTTGGAAGCCCAACCCTCGAGCTTTGGGACTTCCTGTTATGCTGATAAAGAGTGAGCACACGGCTGAGGAGGCAGTGTGATCGTGGAACTGGAAGCGTGAGGTTGTGATTATTTGTGAGCATGGGGCACACACACCGGAGGAGGGGCTACATCAGAAGGAGAGATATATGATCAAAAGGTGAGATGCATTTATATCATTAGACAAAATTGTTATTATGATTAGAAACAGGAGATTTGGCTGTGTGCTTTGCGTACAACCAAATTTCCCTGACAAAATGGCGAGCCAGAACGTAGGAGTGAACAGAACCTCCTTCAGAATCGGATCATTAAGATGTGCTGGGGAGGGTCTGCTTCGCAAAAAGAACACATTTTTCGTCTTTTGAAATAATGCCGGAAGTTTGATCGTATGTCTGGTGTGTGCCTGCGTGTGTGACTGATGCTGTGTAACAAGTTTGTAATGCATATGAGAAATAGAAATGTATGAATTGGGATTATTTGCAGCCTGCAATGTGTGTGTGTGGCTGAGTAGTTTTGTAAGTAGCTGAACCTGTTTGTAAAGATGCCATGAGTTTAGTGAAGGGGCAGGCATTGTTGTTTTTGTGTTGAAAGCCTGGGGGAAGGGAACTATAATGTTCTGAACAGACATACAAGCATTCACTGTCTGTATCTCTCAATGTCTTGTTCCTGTGAAAGCTGATGTGAACTGAGTTTGAGAAGAGATGGTATGTGGCAGCCGTGTGCTTGTGTTTTTTAATGTGGTCTTTTTGTCATCGACCATCTTGCTGTGGTCCAGATTTCATCTACCATGTGTTCCTAGGTTGTGCTTTTTCGTAACTTTAACACTTTTAAATGTATGTCTAAGCGTTCATTTAGTATCTCAAATGTGTAATTTTTTGGGGGAGAAATTTTTGGTTTTGGCAGGAAAATGTTTTTTTGTCTGCTACTTCCTTTTGTTCTCTTGTTGTTGTCTACCATGTGACTACGGTCGGCCATTTTCTTTTCCTTTGTGTGTGAACTTTGAAATGTTTATCCATCTTGGTCAGTTTTGGCGGGAAAATGCACCATTTTGTTGGGGTCTGGCTTTTGTTGTGGTCACCATGTGCATCGGCGGCCATTTTGAAGACCTGTGGGCCCTCCTATAGGGGAAGCTGCTCCATTGTGTATTCCTTTGTGTGTGCAAACCCACGTGCTTTAAGCTACAATCTGGCTTCTAGGCACCATTTTGTGAATTCTATTTTTGTACTGTTTACATACTTTTCAAGGAAACTATTGCGTTTTCTGTATTAAATATTGGTTTTAAGTTGAAATGCCTGTCGCATATCCAAGTGCCCATGCATTGTTGGGACATCACAATAGGAGCTGTTTACACCCTGTGGGGGTCTCAGGTTTCTAGGTAATAGCATGGGGGGAGTTCTAACTCTGAGTCAAATATTGTGTTGTATTTGCGAATGTCAGCCATTTTTCTGTAGTCCGGGTTTCATTCACCTTTTTGCCGTGGACCGATTTTCGATTGCTGCAACTGCCTTTTTGTTTCTGCTGATTTTAGTCTCTAGCGAAATATCTCTGGTTTTGTACTGAATTCCATTTCCAGTAGAATCATTTAGTTTTTATTCCAGTTGTTTTAAAGAAGTTTATGTTTCTAGTGAAGAAATCTCGATTTTGGCGGGATCAACAATTAAATTTCATGTGTTAATGGCGACATTTTGTTTGTGGTTTGCAGTGGAAGGGAAAGACTTTGGTTGAACTCCTTCAGCCGTCTTTTTGCAGGAGTTTCAGTTGTTGGCTTTTGTTACATTGTTGTGTGGTATTTCGGTCTCAAAACTTGTGGTTTGACTTCCCAGGGGATATGTGACTCAAGGGGGATTCCCTCCCATTTGCAATATGGGGGCTTATTCCACCCACTCCTCGAAAAAAAAGTTTTTAGTTGTTGATGTTAGCCATATATTTTTCTAATGTCTTGATAGACAAAATATGAAGCTATTCAAGGCTTCCCCTCCCCCTCCCTCTTCCTACTCAGATGTGCAACAGGAAGTTGGTGGGAGGGGCTTGGGGTCTTTTGACTTGTGTTTGGAAGGACAAAATCATTTTTATTTTTAAATTAAATTAAGGTTTATACTGTAATACAGTTTTGGGTAGAGAGCAAACAGGAGGCATCCAAGTTATTGTTGTAATATCTAGGTACAGAGAGAAGCCATAATATTGTTTTGAATAGTGGAGGATTTCAAGATCTGTCATCTCCTATAGTCAGTCCCCTCCCCCTACAGTTAGAACACACATATAAGGAACACAGTTAACCCCTTGATCGCCCCCTAGTGTTAACCCCTTTCCTGCCAGTGACATTTATACAGTAATCAGTGCATTTTTATTGCACTGATCGCTGTATAATTGTCAGTCATCCCAAAAATGTGTCAAAAGTGTCCGATGTGTCCGCCATAATGTCACAGTCCCAATAAAAATCGCAGATCGCTGCCATTACTAGTAAAAATAATAATAATAATAAAAATGCCATAAATCTATCCCCTATTTTGTAGATGCTATAATTTTTGCGCAAACCAATCAATATATGCTTATTGCGATTTTTATTACCAAAAATATGTAGAAGAATACATATCAGCCTAAACTGAGAAAAAAAGTGCTTTTTTAAAAAAAAATTGGGGATATTAATTATAGCAAATAGTACAAAATATTGTGTTTTATTTTCAAAATTGTCGCTCTTTTTTTGTTTATAGCGCAAAAAATAAAAACCACAGAGATGATCAAATACCACCAAAAGAAAGCTCTATTTGTGGGGAAAAAAGTGCTCTGGTCATTGAGCAGCCAAATCTTCCATATATGAAGCTATTCAAGGCTTCCCCTCCCCCTCCCTCTTCCTACTCAGATGTGCAACAGGAAGTTGGTGGGAGGGGCTTGGGGTCTTTTGACTTGTGTTTGGAAGGACAAAATCATTTTTATTTTTAAATTAAATTAAGGTTTATACTGTAATACAGTTTTGGGTAGAGAGCAAACAGGAGGCATCCAAGTTATTGTTGTAATATCTAGGTACAGAGAGAAGCCATAATATTGTTTTGAATAGTGGAGGATTTCATGGTGCTTTGTAGTTTGTCTGACAACACATTTATAGGGCTGCCGATAACCGGTTATAGAGCATGTAAATGTGAGGATTAGCACGCCGGGAGGCCGTGTAAAATAATCGGAGAATGCCGGGTGCCAGTACTGTAAAAATAGTCACTAAGCAGTACTGATCCGAAAACTAGTGCAAGGGTGCCCTGGACGCAGATCGTCATAAGCAATTTGAATCATCATGGGTAATGTTGGTCCATGCGTTGGAGGAAAATAATGAGGCTCCACACCAGTCAGACAGCTGCACTTCACATGAGATCTGGTTTTGGGCTCTGGACATGAGACCCCTTAAAGTTTGGCAGATATGGTCAGAGGGTACAATAAGGTGTATTCCTTTGGAAGGTACTTTTGATGTCTGGAGGTACAAGACCCCAGAATAAAAATACCTTGGAGGTAGTTCAGCTGTGGCTTCATAAATCTGTAATGTTGAGTGAGTTAATGGATGCGTAGTACACATTTGTGTGATTAAAAATACACAGGCCTGTTTTTGAACTTTGTGTGGCTGGTCCATGCAAAAATTCGAAATGCTGTATTCTTTTCTATCGCTAAAAGAGTGAAGGCAGCATTCCATCTGGTCGTTTTTATTTTCTCGTTTTTGGGAACTATGAAATATCTCCCCCACATTTGTATCTAAATGTTTGTCTTTGTTTCATTGTTTGTATGTGGTAACAAGATGTTTGAACCTACCGCGACAGCCCTCTTGCGTGTCGCGGCTGTTGTAAAAAAAACGTGAAAGTGAGATTTACAGAGGGTTTAGTTATTATCGATTTTGTGGAATGTCAGTGACAATTTACCAATGTACATGAATATTGTATTGTTTACCATTCTTTGAAGGATAGAGTAATAACCTTTGTTTATAAGTATCTTTTCAGGTCCAAAGAGTTTCTGGAAGTGTGTGTACAGGTGTATAAGAAGGTAAAAGTATCATGGGCTATTTCACGGTTTCATTCTGCACTATTCTAAACCCTGCATGTCTTCTTCCAGTTTGTAATGAGGAGGGAAGAAAAGGGGGGATGAGAGTGGTGAGAATAACACATTTTCAAACCAACAATATTAACCGCGCCAATTCTAACCAAGTTTGTGCCAAGACTGTCTTTCATTGATGGAATTTGAATCAGCAAGCAGCAGTCTGGTGAAAGAGGCTCCCATCCCAGATGCTAAGAACCTTTTTGTCACTGGTTCCAGGTATTACACCCCAGATGGTAAGCCACGCACAGGTTATGCAGTGACCACAGTCCCGATGTCTGGGTTATTGTTATACGAGGTTTGTTTGGAGGTCAACCAAAACCAGAGTTGTACATTCCTCATTAGCTGTCGCCTACATTCTCAGTTGATGGGGTGGGTGCAATCACTGTAACATGAACTTCAAAAGGTACACCACAGGGTTCACGAGTCCATCCTGGACCCTGACACAATAACCAGTTTACATTCTTTCCAACCAGGTGACTGGGTCATTATAAAGAAGCTTGAGGGATGAGACCACGTCAGCCACTGCAAGAAGCTGATCAACCACAAAGAGTAGAGAATTATCTTCGTTAATTCATATTTTTTTGTTTAAAAAATTTTTGCAAGAGTATCGATGAAAAGCATCCCAACTGGCTAAGAAAGAGAACAGGACACATGGTCGGGTATTAGTGCCCCAGCGATGACGGCGGTGCATGCTATATGTGACCTTCAAATTGGTGTGAGGAGTTTTGACAGACCTAGTAAAATCCAAACAGACACCTGTCAATAGAACTTAACAACAAAACATTTCTAGAGGGTAAAATTAGTTATATATAAACCAAATTCACCAAAAGAAAATTATAGATGAAATAGTGGCGCTAATCCCCAGGTGGGGAGATGCCAGACACTCTTATCCAGCCAGTGAGCTGAATACAGACGTGAATAGAGAAAAAGTGAAAAAACATATATTGCTAAATATCCCAAAAAGTAAAAAATTAATATTATATAAAATAAAAAATTCAATATGAGCTAATATAAATTATAACACTCAGTGAAAGTGATATACAAATATATAAATCCAAGAAAAAATATATATAATGAAAATTGAGCACAGTGAATATCTATAAAGTCCAGAAACCAATCAATCGTGAAAAATAATCGTGAAAATATTTGAAGAAAGTCCAAAAAGAGAGTGAGGGTGACTCCAAAACTGCTTAGCTGTGTTTTCAAACATCCACCACACCTCTGTGACGTGAATCCACTCCCTGCTGAAATTCAAACTCACCAGCTGTTAAGGCCTCTCACTCTCGTGTTTGGCCTGACAGAGCCTCTAACCCACTTACATGGGGGTTAACATGCGAGCATACACCTCCACTGCTCCATAGGAACACCGCTTTTCTCAGGTTGGTAGTATGACATAAAAATAAAAGAAGCTCCAATAGTGTAATCTCGTTTAAAATATTTAATCACATATAAAACAACTTGTATTGAACTCACATTTAAAATAAAAATAACAGGCAAGTCACTTCACGGCAAATGGAAAACTCCCACAGCAGAGCAAGCAATAGCAACCGAAATAACAACAGGCAGGCCACGGCGGACCCAGGAGGTGTGTGTGCTCACGTTCGTCTCACCGGTCCGCAGCACTCGTCCCTTCACTGGAGCTCCGCTCTGTCCCCCTTCACTCCCTCTTCTAGCACTCGTGTGAGATCGCCGTGTAGCTACGCCCCGACATGTTTCATCATAGAGATTTAATCATGGGGTTGGCTAACCGGCGAATCAATCAAACTATTTATCCACACCAGAATTAGAGTGGGCGGGTGCAACTCACTCAGCATTCACACACTTCCTGTGTCTCCGTGTGTGCAATCTATAGCCCTTCCCTTCATTCTGGTTCACAGTTCTATATTGAATATATTTCAATCAATATTTAAAAGGTATTTTACAGGTACATGCGTGGCGATCAGCTTAACAATATCCCTTCCCTCTACATTAGAACGCTAACCATCATACCAAGGGGTTATTACTTCCCAGATATTTCTCACAAAGGTTGAATTGTCTTAAAACGAATCATTTCTACCCCACATTAGAAGTCAGTACAATATATCCACATTCATAATGAATATACATAGTGAAAAAATATTCTTGTGAAAAATATTAAAAATAGAAGAATAAGATAAAAAAAATAAATAAAATAAAATAAATAAATGAATAAATAAATAAATAAAATAAATAAAAATAAAAAAACAAAAATAAAAATAAATAAATAAATAAATAAAAAATAAATAATTATAATAAAAAAATAATAAAATAATAAAAAAGGAGAAAATAGTGATAAGAAACTAGACAATAAATCCTAGTGAAAAACATGCATGTATATAGACATCTGCATATACAAATATACATGCATATAGGTGTAAGCATAAAAGACATAAGTACCTAACACTAATATCCCTAATCTGGCAAACCACTTCTTCCCCCACTGTTACCATGCCACTTCACCTTCGTCAAAGACAAAAGGAGTTTCAATCCTTCTTTCCAAAAATACACGCCTGCAAATCTCAGATACTTTAACAGACCCACAAGGTAGATTCATCTTCATCAAAGGCACATTCAACAATAGACCAATCACCCTGGCAAACATCTATAGCCCTAACACCTCTCAGGTCCCATTCTTTCGCACAATAAAGAGTGAATTATATCCTTTCAGGAAGGCCTCCTGATTCTAGGGGGGGATTTTAATATCCCCCTTGACCCCATTGTAGACTCCTCAACAGGCAAATCTCATCTTCCATACAGGGCCCTAAAACAAATCAAAAAATGTTTACAAGATCTAGCTCTACACGACTCATGGAGAACCCTACATCCATCAGACAAGGACTACACATTTTTCTCTGCCCCACATAATAAATATTCACGTATCGACTACTTATTCCTATCACAACCAGACCTTCCCGCCCTCTCCAAAGCGACCATAGACCCGATGTCATTCTCCGACCACCACCCCATCTCGATGTCACTCAATCTCTCGGATGCTCCCCATCGTCCCTACTTATGGAAATTAGATCACACACTCCTGACAGACGAAATACAGGTAGCGGAAATTCGCTCATGTCTGAAAGATTACTTCATAGAGAACAATACCCCAGATACATCCTCCCTGACGCAATGGGAAGCGCACAAATGCGTAATAAGAGGGAAACTAATTTCTATCACAGCTTCCATCAGAAAAGCCAAAAAAGCCACCCTACACAACCTTTTTCAGAGACTCAAAAAGCTAGAAGCATCCCATAAACGAACACTAGCACAAGACACCCAAGCAGAACTAACAGAGATCCGTACTCTTATCAAAGACGAAATTTTCTCTAACCTTAAAAGGAAGTTCATCCTCTCACACAAACTATTTTATGAGTTCGGTAACAAAAGCGGCAGACTGTTAGCCAGAGCTCTACGCAAACAAAAATCGGACAACACCATACACAAATTACAGTCCTCTTCAGGACAATCCCTCACACAAAATGAAGAGATAGCAAGGGAATTCGCGAATTACTATTCCTCCCTTTATGACCTACGGACATCTGAACCAACACCTACTCCTACTGCAATAAAATCCCGAAACATCAAAACATTCCTGGATAAATATGCCCCTGAGAAACTATCCCCAGAGATATCAGCATCCCTTGATTTACCAATTACCTCTATAGAATGGTCCCAGGCCATCAAACAACTTAAACCCGGTAAAAGCCCGGGCCCGGATGGCCTCCCGGCCGCCTACTACAAAACATTTTCAGACATTCTCCAAGCCCCATTCCTACGGACCTTTAACTCTCTCTCCCCCACTAACCCCCTTACTAAAGGGATGCTAGAAGCCCATATAGTAGTGATCCCAAAAGATGGCAAGGATCCCTCCCACACTAAAAATTATAGGCCGATCTCCTTATTAAATTTAGACATCAAAATCTTCTCCAAAATCTTAGCCAATAGACTTTTAACACTTCTACCCTCCATTATATCTCAAGATCAAGTCGGCTTTATCTCGGGCAGAGAAGCCAGGGATAACACCTGCAAAGCAATTAACCTTCATCATCTGATCACATGCACTAAACAAAAAGGATTTTTCTTGTCATTGGACGCGGAGAAGGCGTTCAACAGAGTATCCTGGGATTACATGCTAGCGGTTTTGCAAGCCATAGGACTAGGTCCTCAGCTGATTGGCCTTATCATGTCACTATATAGTTCTCCAACAGCGAAAGTAAGGATCAATGGTACTCTGTCGGACGCCTTCCCGATCCATAACGGAACGAGGCAGGGGTGCCCTCTATCACCCCTCCTCTTCGTACTAACCCTAGAACCCTTTCTAAGGAAAATTACACTTAACCCGGACATAAAAGGAATTCTTTCACCAATAAAAGAATATAAGTATGCTGCTTACGCAGATGATATTCTATTATTCCTCTCACAACCTTTAACAACATTACCAATATTATTATCGGAATTTAAATTATTTCAGTCCCTATCTAATCTGAAGATCAACTTCTCCAAATCTTTCGCCCTTAACATATCCCTAACCCAACATACAGTGGACCAATGCAAACACAACTTCCCATTCCAATGGAAACAAGACGCGTTAACGTATTTAGGGATTCAAATCACACCATCACTCGCTGACTTATACAGGAAAAACTTTCTCCCCCTCTTAAACAAATTAACCTCGGACTTTGACACCTGGAATAGATCGACATTTTCGTGGTTTGGCAGAGCGGCCATACTGAAAATGAACGCTCTCCCCAGGATTTTATATTTATTACAGGCGATACCGATACAAATTCCCCCCCTATTTTTCAAGTCATACAGGCAGATCAGCTCCAAGTTCTTATGGGGTAAACACAATCACAGAATAAGCCATCGCTTGCTCTCCCGCCCGAAAAATCTAGGTGGAATAGGTCTCCCTGACATCTCCAACTACCACATAGCCACTCATCTCACCAGGATAGTAGACTGGAATGTCCACACTCAACAAAAAGACTGGGTTTCCCTTGAAGCCTCCTTCACGAAATTAGAATGTAAATCACTCCCGTGGATCTCTCCTCACCATATCCCACAAGAGATCCACAACCACCCAACGATAGGCCCCACCCTGCGCTACTTCCACTCGACTTGCAAAAAGGTTCCGCTCTCCTCTACTCCCAGCCCACTGACACCAATAAAACTGAACCCAGACTTCCCCCCGGGAATGCACCATCAGTTCCTAGATGACCACCTACCTCAAGGACAAACCAGTGCCTCCCACTTCCTTCAACAGGGCAAAATTATCCCTGCAATACAACTAGCATCACGCTCCGAAAAAGCACTTATCCCACAGTGGACATACCTAATGATAACATATTACCTCCAAACACTCGATAAGGCAGGTCAATGCTCCAGACAACTCACACCCTTTGAATCTCTATGTACCAAATCATCACCACAAACGCACCTCATTTCTCAGATACATAATATGCTTTTTGCCGATCTCAAAGCTAATGACAGTCCGTTTTGCAAAAAATGGGAGAAAGATCTATCGATACAAATACCGGAAGAGAGCTGGGAGCGAATATTCTCGCACATACATAAAGGCTCAATAAATGTTTCCACCCAAGAGAATGGATTTAAAATTCTATCACGGTGGTACCATACCCCAGCATTATTGCACAAATTTAATTCCAACACTCCCGAAACATGCTGGAGGTGCCATCAAGCTAACGGTACTCTACTCCATATGTGGTGGTCATGCACCCCCCTCCAAACCTTTTGGTTAGAGGTTCACAAAATGATCGAACAGATCACCACCTACAACATAGAGTTCGCCCCAGCTCAATTCCTCCTCCACCTCTCTTCCCATTCACATGGCACATACCATAAATCACTTATGATGCATTTGATAAATGCAGCAAAACAATGCATACCCATACACTGGAAATCACATAAAATACCTACCCTAGCTGAATGGTTTGCCAGAATTAACAAGATAGAAGAAATGGAAAAACTTATCCATATCGCTCAAGACACCCCAACGAAATTCAACCATAAGTGGGCGTGCTGGACCCACTTTAAGACCCTGCCGGAATATAAATCCATTCTGGACTCCCCTGCATACAGTAACTAGGTCTTTTAACATGACCACCCAGACTATACCTACACACGCTCTAGATATATTCATCCTCTGCCCACACCTTGTTGGGGTTCCACCCCCGCTTTGTCCTCCTATACATACATTTTGGGTGCTCTTAATCATCCTCTCCCTCACCTGGAGGAGTCAGAGATTTCCCAGCCCCCCTATTTCACCCCTCCCCCCCCCCCACTTGTACACCCTATCTTCTCCTCCTACCCCCCCCCCCTTCTCCCCTGACCCCATTTTCCTCCATGTCTGGCCCCCCTTCTCTCACATTAGCCCCCAAACCTCCCACGTTGCACTCCAATCAGATACCCAATTGGATAACTGCAAGGCTGAGTGCTAGGAGAGGACTAGATATATGTATGCAAGTAAGACTTCGCTCCATAATCATACAACACCTAACAAAGATATTGTCTTACAACGTTTAATGACATTCTTATTTGATCCGTTCTCTGGTTTGGTTATTCATTTCAATACCACAGCGTTCTGACTACGGTCTATCTCATGTTGTACTGTACTTATAATGTATACATACAAAACGTGCTATCTTTATGACATTTCATTACTGCTTTGAAACATTCTTGTTACACTGAAATCTCCAATAAACATTTGGAGACAATAAAATGTAGGATGTCGGGGGTGGAGGAGTTCCGCCACAGTGAGTACCCAATTGGGGTGGCGGGCCTCTCCCTCCCGATATTGCATACAAATCAATCTAAATCAGATTTATAGCTCTCCTATGTCCACCTTGTTAATAGTACATGACTGTTTCTGTTCATTTTATACTACACTGTTCTGTATACCAAAGCCTCATTAAGTTGTACATAATGCGACCATGATGGTCATCATCTGTACTTTACTGTCTCAAAAATTTTTTTTGCAATGACATGTAATGTTTTCCCTACGTCCCCTTTCCCTTCTCTTTAGAAAATAAAAAAATATTGAAACAAAAAAAAAAAAAAGACATAAGTACAGTGTAAATCATAATATGAAATTATAAGTGTGCAATCATATTTACATATGAACTACTACATTATATCATACACGTCTCTCAATTTCAGCATGTGTGACATAGTCTCTCGTGAAAAGTGACCATAGCAAATCCGTGATATCACTATTTAATTAATGTGTATAATATATATATATGTGCAAACTGCATTCTAATATCTCAACAATAATAAAAAAAATATATAAATAATTTGTGGATATCTCAACAATAGTGAAAAAATTTGTGGATGGACCAATAATGTACCCATTATGTGTCCCCCTGACTTCTAAACTATGCCCATGTGTTTAACATAGTTAGCTGTTACTGATGAAGCAGTTGAGGTCCAGTTCTATGTTCATGCCCCTAGGGAACAAACATTTTATTAGAAAGATCCATCGAGTTTCTCTCTGAGAGAGATCCCTAACCCAATTGGATCCTCTCCAGGACTGATAAACTACATCCACGCCACAGAATTGTAAAAGGCTTGGGTCCTGATTGTGTTTCTCCTTGAAGTGGGGAGACACACTGTGGTATTGGAAACCCTTCTGGATGTTAGCTAAATGTTCTGCGATTCGCACTCTCAGCAATCTCTTCGTGCGGCCCACATAAAATAGCCCGCACGGGCACCATAAAAGATAGACTACATAAGAGGAATTGCATGTTATAAATTCTCTAATCCTGAACGTTTCATTATCCGCATTAGTAATTTGAGTCACACCCCTATTCATTACTTTCACTGTTTTGCAACAGATGCATTTTCTACATGCATAAAATCCCCGTAGATCAATTTTTATAGTTTGGTCATTTGGTCTATTTAAGATTTTTTTCACTACCCTTTGGCCAAAACTTGGGGCCCGTCTATATATAAATTTAGGGCGACTCGGTAGAACATCCCCCAGGTGTCTATCCCTGCACAGAATGTGCCAGTGTCTCTTAAAGATCATCTCCACATCCCTGTACTGGTTATGGAAACCCAAGATAAATCCTAGCTGATGTTGATTAGTTGGTGCTATACAATCTCTCTCTTTCAAACATTCTACCCTAGGAATGTTGGCTACCTCCTGGATGATATTATTCAAAGCATCTCCTTTATACCCCTTTTGCAGGAACCTTTCTTTCAGAATATTCGCTTGGATGGCATATGTGTCTAGGTCCGAACAATCAATTGCAGATTCCCTTGATCCCTCCCAGATGAGCAGGAGGTCATCAATAAATCTACGATAAAATCGCAGCTGGGCGGGTTTTGGGTTAAACACCCGTCTATCTTCCCACTCTGCCAGAAATAAGTTGGCTAAGCTGGGAGTATATTTGGCTCCCATCGCCACGCCAACCTTCTGGGAATAAAAATGCCCGTCATACCAGAAGTAGTTGTGGGTCATGCAAAAATCTAAAGCATGACCCACAAACACCTTCTGTACATGAGGGATATCATCCCTCTTACTCAGGGCCCAGTTCAAAGCCAGTGCCGCATCCTCGTGCTGGATAATAGTGTACAGTGAGGCCACATCGGCCGTCACTAAATACACTTCTGAGGTCGGGTCAAATTTGACCTCTTGTAGAGACCGAAGTAGGTCAGTGGTATCTTTAAGATAGGCTCTAGTTGCTTTTACGCTAGGTTGGAGGAATTTATCTAAAAACTCCCCCAAACGAGCCGTCACTGATCCCATGCCATTCACTATAGGACGTGCCGGCGGTACCCTCACATCTTCGGCAACATATAGATGATTGGGATGCGGCATGAGCTGGGAACCAAGTAATTTTTTTCTCTACCATTTAGGGCATCCATGCTGTAACCCCATTCTACTAAAGCACTCAACTGGGCTCTATATTCATTGGTGGGGTCTGAAGATAATCTACAATATGTAGTACGATCTCCCAACATATCCACCAATTGCTTATGATAGAAAGTTTTTTCCAAAATTACTACCCCTCCCCCCTTGTCCGCTGGTCGAATAATAATATCTTTTTTCTTCTCTAAAAATTGAATGCCATTTATGATATAGTCAGGATTGACCCTTTTGATAGGGTTCAATCGTTCTATATCAGTCAGGACAAGGTTTTTGAAGACCTCAATGAAGTGGTTACTAGAATTTTGGGGGTTGATCAGGGATTTATTCCTCAAACCCGAATCTATTCTCCTCTGATTCACAGTGATATCTCTCCTTGGTGCAATCGGATGACTCAAAAAATGTTTTTTAATGTTTAATGTGTGGATAAATTTATGGGTATCAATGAATACCTCAAATTTATTCATTGGTTTTCTTGGGGCACATTTCAGCCCCAAGCCCAGTATATTTAATTCATTATGATTGAGTTGTGTCCCACTGAGATTAAAGATTCCATCATTTACACATCTCTTGGTCTCTTTTTTGGGTTGTTTGGCTCTACCTGCTCTACACCCCCTTCTTCTCTTGGAAAGGGTATAGGTTCTCTGTTTGGGTAGTGATCCGTTCCACTCCCCCCCCCCTGTTGTTGTTGGGACGAGTGTTCCCTCTGGGAGTTCCTCCCCCCTCCCCCTCCTTCCTCGATGCCCTAAAAAAGGTTGGGAGCCAGATCTTTGGTAACTGGGATACTCCTGCTCATTACCTTCATAATCACTCAAGGGTGCATACCTATTATAGGTGGGAATCTGATTCCCCATATCTGGATAATAGTTATGGGGTGGAGTAGAGTACCCCTCTTGATATGATTGGGGAAAATGGTGGGCATGATGAGTAGATTGATTCCCTCTATATTGTTGTACTGGACGATATGGGGGATAATGGTTAGGTTGTTGACGATATCCACCCCTGGCCCCATGCATGGGTCTTGGTGAGTAGTAACCTTCCCCCTGTTGGGAACCTGCATATGGGTACCCTCCCCCATATTGGGCTTGTGATCCCCTACGGGGATGTCCTGGTGTATGCTGCTCTATTTTCCCCTTCCCATTCTTTTTCCCAAGTGATTTCTCCAATTGGTTTCCTGATGAGGAAATAGGGGCTACACCTTCTGTATTGTTTAACTCCATGGGTTCAACCCCTACACCGGAGTTCTGCCACACATAAATTTTATTATTTTTAAAATCTGTAGAATCTCTAATGTATTTTTTAACCTTCTTCTTTTGTACTTCACGATCAAGTTTCTCTAATTTTTTCTTCATATTGTTGTTAAATTCTAGAATGGGATTGGTACCCTTAATGGGCTCCAATTTCCTTTCTATATCCTTAATTTGTTCATTAATTTTAGTCAATTTAAATTCCTTTCTTGTTAATACAAGATCCTGAAGTTCCAAACCTGCTTTGTTAAAAAAATCCAACCACTCTTTTATAAAAGAAGGGTCTGTAAGTGCATCCTGAGGAGGCACTTCCCATCTAAGGCTTTTAAAAATCAATTTTTCTTTAAGATAATGCTTAAACGTGAAAACATCCCACCATGTTTTCAGCTGTTTTTCAAGCAGGTGATCCAAGTTTTTTAAAAGGGATGTAGTGTCTTCATCACAATTACCCAATTCAGTGCTGCTCGAGAAGACACTATCAGGATTAATCTGTCTTTTTGATAAGAAGTTAATCGCTTCCATAGCAGCGGATGGTTAAAAATGATAGATATTGGAAACTGCTTTAGTATCGGGATAACTAGGTAGCCCACAAGTGTGCTTCAACTGAAGTTTGGTATTAATGCGGATCTACAGCTTATAAGGTAATTTCCCGTAAGGAAAGAGGCTCATGTGTGCTGGTGAAACTCGTCCCAGCATCTTATGTCGCAGCCGATCGTGAGGATCTGATGGCGCGAGAGAAGGTAAGAATAGAAGGGACAGCTGGAAGGGAATTGCTTGTACACATTGGGGGCTTGAGCTTATGAAACGCTTGAACAATTTCTCATCCATAGAGGATGAGATGTTTTCATGTAACTGTTGAAGCTACAAGGAAATTCCCACAGTCCAAGGGGGTTTCTGGGAATTCATAAGTAAAGATTGTTATATCTGGATCGGGGATAGTAGTGACAAAGTTCAGGCCCATATGGATAAGGTTTAGATCCCTGCAAGGCAAAGCCAGAGCTATAGATAGTGAAGGTTGGAATCCTTTTTAAGGGTTTGGGAATCGTTGGGGATTTAATTTTTATCTTGCAGCGGATCATAGTGAAGGAAGTAGGGGTATATATACTCATGTTGTTTTTGTTTCTATTCCTTCTATATGCCATGATGAGATGCTCCTGTTGCCTGATTGGACGCGTGACCAGAGCCTGAGCAGATGACCACATCTTCCCTGATGAGATGCCCCAAAGCCCGACCCACGTATAAGACACAGAGGATCCCAGACCGACCGGCGACTACTACAGCTCACCACGTCATCTTCAACAAAATCTACATGTTAAGCCGTGTTTTACTTTTTATGGACTAAGAAGAAGATCAGGATTTATCGAGGGACACATGGGATCATATGACAAGAGGAGGGACTGTTGTGGAAAATTTTATGTTAATGTATTGTCATAAGAGTCTCCCAGTGTCTGATCTCTTGCAGCCCACTCTAAAGAGCTGACTGGGGCAGACTGACGCTGGTTGAGACCTGTTAGGTAGTGGAAAACTTCCTGGTGTTTGGAGAGAGGTGTTTGCGGAGAGAGGACATGTCCATCAGCAAAGGGCCCCTGTGCAATGCACAGAACGATCGTCTGGTGGGGATGCGTTCGCTCTGCAAAAACATTATCGGTTGTTTCCTCTTGCCACCCCTGGTATGCCTGATCAACATGTTTGGGGTGCCATGACGTACACCTGCAGATAATCTCCAATCCATGCACGAGGAACTCTAGTCATCGTATTTAGTTATTGTATATTGTATCATGTCCTGTAGTAATTTGTGGTTGTATTGTGTTGTGTTGTTAAATCCTTATATGGCCATTCACATCCTGTGAGGTCATAGCCTGTGTCCATTTCTTGTGAGGTCACAAGCTTTGTAAGGGGTGTTCATCTGTTGGAAGCCCAACCCTTGAGCTTTGGGACTTCCTTTTATGCTAATAAAAAGTGAGCACACGGCTGAGGAGGCAGTGTGATCGTGGAACTGGAAGCGTGAGGTTGTGATTATTTGTGAGCATGGGGCACACACACCAGAGGAGGGGCTACATCAGAAGGAGAGATATATGATCAAAAGGTGAGGTGCATTTATATCATTAGACAAAATTGTTATTATGATTAGAAACAGGAGATTTGGCTGTGTGCTTTGCGTACAACCAAATTTCCCTGACATTGCGGACCGCCCCACGTACATTTACTGCGGCAGGGCAGCCCGACTGAGCAAAATCATGTACCTGTATGTGAATTTGTGCATGCGGTTTCGGGGTTGTGCGTGCACCGACGAAGTGCCGCCGCCGCTGTGATTGGACACAGTGGGAGCCAATCAGTGGGTCCGGTGGCCACTGGGTCCCGCCAATCGTTCAGTGGAGAGATAGATCAGAGGTGTGCCAATGTAAACAAAGCAAACCACTGATCTGTCAGTGAGGGAAAGCGAGATCTAGTGCTATGCTGAAACACTATCTCTGCTTTCCTTCAGTGCATCTGTCCCCCGTACAGTTAGAAAGCACCCCCTAGGACACACTTAACCCTTTGATCACCACTAGCATTAACCCCTTCCCTGCCAGTGTCATTTATACATACATTTATATAAGCCAGTGTATCACCTCCCCTGCATGCTGTGGCTGGATAGCACGGCAACATCACTAAACAGAGACAAAGGTGCCCTGCCTGAGGACTCGCCACATTCAACTTTGCCTGCTGGTCTTCTCATAGTGCCATGGGAACATCTGCCTCTCCTTGTTGGCCTCCCAGACATGATGGGAGAGCTTATTACCCAAATTTTATAGATATCGGGAAATGTGTAATTGGATGCACTTTATTCAATGAAAAATGGTGTTTGGTGCACCTTAAATTGAGGACTGACGCTGACAGAAATGTAAAAACTATGAAAAAATAAAAAAGGGGGAATACCAGCATCACAGTCAGAAAAACTGGGGACAGGCAGGGGACAAAGAAGGACAAAACAAAATGCAGCAACTAAAAAAAAGTGGTATACAGCACTAAATGATATGTAATGCTGTGTTTAATCACAGAAACTACACTAATACTCTAAACTAACACTATACACTGACACACTATTCTAGCACACTATATACACACGCTACACTAACACTCTACACTACACACACTAAGTGAAAACACTAACTTCTAGTAGCAAAATGAGCCCTGCTCTATCTATTGTGGTAGTGTGGTACCCCACAAGGGTAAGGACGCGGGATTCTCAACCCGACAGGTTGAGGGGCTCCAGGGGATTTGTGTACCTGGGAGGAAACTGGCTTTTCAGTTTCCTCATTTCTTAGAAAAGTCCACTTTGGGACCTGGAGCCTGGGGATTTCTTAGGTGGGATGAAATCCCCAGTCCTGGGTCCTGATTTTGAGAATCACCAGCACACTGACTGGTCAGGTGTGCTGGGCTATTTCTAGACACCTGACCATGGTTCCAGGCTCCCGTTTTGGAGATAGGCTCTCAGTTGGAGACTGCTCCACCCTCCCAAGGAGTCCTGGTGTGCAAGGGAGAAGCTTGCATGTTGGCATGGGACAGTCTGAAGGAGCAAGGCAAGATTAATGCCTGTGTGGCAAGAGTAGGCCTGTTTGGCAAGAGTAGGCCTGTGTGGCCAAGTTTAATCAGTCTCTAGGAGTCAGAGGCTGCAGGTGGCAGCCAAAGCCTGTGTGTCTGTAAGAGTCAGTAAACGCCTGAAGTCAGAAGAGCTGTGTGCATCAGTGTGAAGCGGTCCACACTAGAGGAGCTGTGTGCATTAGTGTGAAGCCAATCAGCACTGAAGAACCTGTGGTCTGTGTGACCCAGGAAAAGAGCAGAGGTACTACTAAATAGAGAGCCAGGTGGGCTAGCATTTTTGTTTGTTGTGAACTTACTGGAGAAGAACTCCTGTGCAGGGGTGTTACTAGGTGGGAAAAAGGCCAGGGGCTTCAGCCCGAAGTCCAAGCCCGGCATTGAAGGGGGGGCTGTGTGGAAGGTGAGGTAGGCTCACTTGCTGGTTGCTGCCCATCAATGCTGACCACTAAACTGACCTACCTGACACACACTGACCTACCTGACATACACTGACCTAATTTACCCACCCTGACCTACCTGACCATTACACTGACCTACCTGACCCACACTGACCTACCTGACCATTACACTGACCTACCTGACCATTACACTGACCTACCTGACACACACTCACACACACTGACCTACCTGACCATTACACTGACATACCTGACCCACACTGACCTACCTGACCATTACACTGACCTACCTGACCATTACACTGACCTACCTGACACACACTCACACACACTGACCTACCTGACCATTACACTGACGTACCTGACTTCGGGCTTCAGCCCGAAGTCCAAGCCCAGCATTGAAGGGGGGGCTGTGTGGAAGGCAAGGTAGGCTCACTTGCTGGTTGCTGCCCATCAGTGCTGACCACTAAACTGACCTACCTGACACAAACTGACCTACCTGACACACACTGACCTAATTTACCCACCCTGACCTACCTGACCATTACACTGACCTACCTGACCCACACTGACCTACCTGACCATTACACTGACCTACCTGACCATTACACTGACCTACCTGACACACACTCACACACACTGACCTACCTGACCACTACACTGACATACCTGACCATTACACTGACTTACCTGACCCACACTGACCTACCTGACCATTACACTGACCTTCCTGATCCACACTGTCCTGCCTGACCATTACACTGACCTCCATGACCCACACTGACCTACCTGACCATTACACTCACCTATCTGACTTTTCCACGTCAGACTTCAGCTGACCTCCTCCTGCAGTTTAGCCTTACCTGTAGTGTGCAATGCACCCATCCTATTCATGGCCAGTCAGAGACAGCAGGCAGCCAGAGCCAGGACAGGAGAGCCGCCCACCAATTTACACAGAGCGAGCGCCGAGCAGGGATTTCGTAGTGCTCGGAGCTGCCGCATTGTAATTTCCCGCCTCCTGGAGCCTGCAGCACCTATTAAGGATGTCACATGTCCCGCGGTCCCAGCATTGGACCAGCGTGACGTCCTTCACAGGCACTGCAGGCCCCAGGAGGTGGGACTTGTTATGTCACTCAGCCGTGCTCGGAGTCTGATCGATCCCCGCTGGCTGCCGCTCAGTGGCTGCTCAGGCTCGAGGCTAATAATGGAATTATGAATGCCTGAGACCCGGAGCTTTTTGAGGGCCCACTCAGTCTCGGGTCACACTATCTCCTACTTCACACTGCAAACGCTTCCTGTGGGAAGGAACATTTTATAATATGGGGTGGGACTATGGGGTTTATTTACTAAAGCCGGGGAGAGCAAATCAAGCTCACTTCTGCATAGAAACCAATCAGCTTCTATACTCAGCTTGTTCAATTAAGCTTTGGTAATATAACCTGGTAAGCTGATTGGTTTCTATGCAGAAGTGAGCCTGATTTTGCACTCTCCAGCTTTAGTAAATAAACACCTATAGGTACTAAGCCGTGATTGGAGAAATGTCATCATCACTTTGTCCAATCATGTTTATATATATATTTTTTTACCAAAAACATGTAGCAAAATACATATTGGCCTAAATTTATGAAGAAATTAGATTTTATTGGATATGTTTTATAACAGAGGAAAATATCTATCTTTTTTTTCAAAATTGTTGGTCTTTTTTGGTTTATAATGAAAACCCAGTGGTGATCAAATACCACCAAAATAAAGCTTTGTTTGTGTGAAATAAATGATAAAAGTTTCATTTGTGTACAGTGTTGCATGACTGAGAAATCGACAGTTAAAGTAGAGAAGTGCTGAATAGCAAAAAATGCTCTGGTCATGAAGGGGGTAAAACCTTCTGGAGGTGAAATGGTCAATAACAGATTTTTCATGGTGTGGGCATTTGTATTTCTTTGTCAATGAGTAATAAGTGATATTATGTACCCTGTAGTCATTCACTCACAGGGGCTGAAATATTTTGGAGGCCCCGTATTCTAAAGTGGGCTATCAGATTCTGATAAGTGCAACTGCAAACCCCCACATCCCATTGGGGCGCAGGATGTGAGATGAGTTCCTTACCTCCCAATAGGGATGAGCCGAACACCCCCCGGTTCGGTTCGCACCAGAACCCGCGAACGGACCGAAAGTTCGCACGAACGTTAGAACCCCATTGACGTCTATGGGACTCGAACGTTCGAAATCAAAAGTGCTCATTTTAAAGGCTAATTTGCATGGTATTGTCCTAAAAAGGGTTTGGGGACCCGGGTCCTACCCCAGGGGACATGCATCAATGCAAAAAAAACTTTTAAAAACGGCCGTTTTTTCGGGAGCAGTGATTTTAATGATGCTTAAAGTAAAAAAAAAAAAAGTGAAATATTCCTTTAAATATCGTACCTGGGGGGTGTCTATAGGATGCCTGTAAAGTGACGCGTGTTTCCCATGTTTAGAACAGTCCCTGCACCAAATGTCATTTTTAAAGGAAAAAATCTCATTTAAAACTGCTTGCGGGTTTAATGTCATGTCGGGTCATGGCAATATGGATGAAAATCAGTGAGACAAACGGCATGGGTACCCCCCAGTCCATTACCAGGCCCTTTGGGTCTTGTATGGATATTAAGGGGAACCCCGCACCCAAATTAAAATAAGGAAAGGTGTGGGGCCACCAGGCCCTATATACTCTGAACAGCAGTATACAGGCGGTGCAAACAAGACAGGGACTGTAGGTTTGTTGTTAAGTAGAATCTCTTTGTAATTTTGAACATTTTTTATGTGTTTAGCTCCAGCCAAAAAATCTTTTCTAAGCTTTTTGGAAAACATAGGGAAGGGTTATCACCCCTGTGACATTTGTTTTGCTGTCTTTCCTCCTCTTCAGAAGATTTCACCTCACTTTTTTGTCCCAATGAAAAATGTTTTTTGAAAATTTGGGTTTTTTTGTGGAACAAGGATTGGAAAGCATCAGTGGAAAGGAGAAATTGTTTTCCCATATTAACTCTTACAGGAGAGAATTTCCCTTCCTAGGGGTAGATTTCATCTCACTTCCTGTTGTCTCCTTCCGTTTGCAAGTAGGAGTCGTTTGTAAGTAAGATGTTTGAAAGTAGGGTCCTGCCCTATATACTCAGCAGAAATTTGGGCCTTAGGTGTTGCTGTGGCCACAACACTGTAAGCCCTCACAGGGCCCTGCTGTGAAATATTAGATCAAGAATTGTAATTACATGCCCCTGTTGAACAGGAGCTGAAAAATTAGGCCTTAGGCACTGGTGCTGGTGCCACAACACTGCAACCCCTCACAGACACTCTAGTTGGAACGCAGGAACGAGCCCTGCTGCAAAGTATTGCATCAAAAATTGTAATTACACGCCCCTGTTAGACAGGGGCAGAAAAATTGGGCCTTAGGCACTGGTGCTGGTGCCACAACACTGCAACCCCTCACAGACACTCTAGTTGGAATGCAGGAACGAGCCCTGCTGCAAAGTATTACATCAAAAATTGTAATTACACGCCCCTGTTAAACAGGGGCTGAAAAATTGTGCCTTAGGCACTGGTGGTGGCGCCCAGAACCAAAAATGTTCTTACAAGCTATCAGCGTGATGATTGAGGAGGAAGAGGATAATTACTCAGGGATAGTCACTCAGCATCAGCATAGGCAGTCTTTGAAGGTATCTGAGATTTCAAAAAAAATTATTCGGTTACATCTGCATCAGGTGCTTGGTAGCTGGTGGTGATCCAAGACTGATTCATTTTTATGAAGGTCAGCCGATCGACCGAGTCGGTGGACAGACGCACCCTGTGATCGGTTACCACGCCTCCAGCAGCACTGAATGTGCGTTCCGAAAGAACGCTGGATGCAGGACAGGCCAGTAGCTCAATTGCATACTGTGCAAGCTCTGGCCAGTGATCCATCCTCAAGACCCAGTAACCCAGAGGATTTTCGGTGGGAAAGGTGTCCAAGTCTGATCTTGCCCCTAGGTATTCCTGCACCATGTAAAACAGACGCTGGCGATGGTTGCTGGAACCGATCATACCTTGGGGCTGCGGACCAAAAAATTGTCTGAACGCATCGGTCAGACGGCCACCTTCTCCACCGCTCCTTCTTTGACTGACCGAAGCCTCAGCAACACGTTGTCCAGAAACAGGAGTTTGTAACCTCCCAGTCTCTGGGAACGCGTTGCACAGACCTTTCTGCAAGGCCTCCCGAAGATGTTTCATCCTCTGCTCCCTCTGCGATGGCAAGATAAGGTCCGCAACCTTACCCTTGTAACGTGGATCAAGGAGGGTTGCCAGCCAGTATTGGTCCTTCTCCTTGATACCACGAATACGAGGATCCTTACGCAGGCTTTGCAGGATCAGGGAGGCCATGCAGCGTAGGTTTGCTGAGGCATTCGGTCCGGAGTCCTCTGGGTCACTAAGGACAACAACGTCCGCAGCCACCTCCTCCCAGCCACGTACAAGTCTATGTGTTCCTTGGGACTGATCCCTTAAAGACTGCTGCTGATGCTGAGTGCCAGGCTCCACCTCCATACTGACACAATCTTCCTCCTCCTCCTCCTCCTCCTCGTCCTCTTCCTGTGTGATCGGTGGGCACGCAGGAACACTGTCTGGATAAAGGGGGCCTTGAGAGCTAAGGAAGTCCTCCTCTTCCTGCCTCTGTTCTGCCTCAAGTGCCCTGTCCATTATTCCACGCAGCGTGTGCTCCAACAGGTGGACAAGGGGGGCAGTGTCACTGATGCATGCACTGTCAGTGCTCACCATCCTCGTGGCCTCCTCGAATGGTGACAGGACAGTGCATGCATCCCTGATCATGGCCCACTGGCGTGGGGAAAAAAAACCAAGCTCCCCTGACCCTGTCCTGGTGCCATAGTCGCACAGGTACTCATTGATGGCCCTCTGCTGCGTGTGCAGCCGCTGCAGCATGGCCAACGTTGAGTTCCACCTGGTGGGCATGTCACAGATTAGGCGGTTCTTGGGCAGGTTAAACTCCTTTTGGGAGGTCCGTCAGCCGAGCACTGGCATTATATGACCGGCGGAAATGCACACAGACTTTCCTGGCCTGCCTCAGGACATCCTGTAAGCCCGGGTACCTGCCCAAGAACCGCTGCACCACCAAGTTAAGGACGTGAGCCAAACAGGGCACATGGGTCATTTGTCCCTGTCGGAGGGCAGAGAGGAGGTTGGTGCCATTGTCGCAAACCACCATTCCTGCCTTAAGTTGGTGTGGCGTCAACCACCTCTGAACCTGCCCCTGCAGAGCTGACAGAACCTCTGCCCCAGTGTGGCTCCTGTCCCCCAAGCACACCAGCTCAAGCACCGCATGGCATCTTTTGGCCTGCGTACTTGCGTAGCCCCTTGAACGACTACGGAGCACCGCTGGTTCCGAGGAAGAGGCCATGGAGGAAGAAGAAGAGGAGGGGGTGGAGGAGAGAGGTGTGTCACAATCAGCATTTTGGAGGCGTGGTGGCAGAACAACCTCCAACACTACTGCACCTTGTCCTGCATCCTTCCCAGCTGCCAGCAGAGTCACCCAATGCGCCGTGAAACTTAGGTAACGTCCCTGTCCATGCCTGCTGGACCATGAGTCAGCGGTAATATGCACCTTACCGCTGACCGCCCTGTCCAGCGAGGCATGGACATTGCCTTCCACATGCCGGTAGAGAGCCGGAATCGCCTTCCGTGAGAAAAAGTGGCGTTTGGGTACCTGCCAATGAGGAACCGCACATTCCACAAACTCACGGAAGGGGGCAGAGTCTACCAACTGAAAAGGCAGCAGTTGAAGTGCTAGCAATTTTGCCAAGCTAGCATTCAACCGCTGGGCATGTGGATGGCTGGGAGCAAACTTCTTTCACCGGTGCAGCAGCTGGGGCAGGGAAATTTGCCTGGTACAATCTGACGTCGGTGTACCAAAAGCAGATTGCCCACAAGTACTTGGCTGTGACACACCTAATTCTACACCTTCATTCCTCTCACTGCAGGTCTCAGAGAGGACTGAAGGTCTAGTGGGGTTGGAAATCTCAGCTGATGAGGAGCAAGGAGAGATCCTCTTTGTTCTTTGGTGTGGGTCTTTTAGATACGCTTGCCCACGAACTGCATGGCAGGTCAACATATGTCTGGTCAAGCATGTGGTACCCAAGCGGGAGATGTTTTGGCCACGCGAGATACGCTTGAGACATATGTTGCAAATAGCAGCGGTGCGATCTGATGCACTCGTCTCAAAAAAGGCCCACACCAAAGAACTTTTTGAATAACGCACAGAGACTGCAGCGCCTTGCACATGTGGAGCTTTGGGGTGTGATGCAGTCAATGTGCTGCCCTTAGGCTGGCCCCTGGAGGGCATCCTGCCTCGTTGGTGATGTGCCGCCTCCTCCTCCTCCTCCTCCTCCTCCTCCTCTCTCCTATCAGGCACCCACGTTGAGTCAGTGACCTCATCATCCCCTCCCTCCTCATCACTGGAGCAAACCTGGCAGTATGCTGCAGCAGGGGGAGCATGACTGCCAGATTGCTGTCCTTCTTGGGCACCCCCTCTGTCCGTGCTCATGTTACTGCCTTCATCGAGCTCAGTATCATCATCAGAGCCTTCCAAACGCTGGGCACCCTCCTGGAGCATGTACCCAACACTGTGGTCAAACAGTTCGAGGGAATCCTCAGGAGGACATGGTGGAGCTAGGGAAGGAGTCACTGATGACATTGAGCTGAGGGAAGAGGCCGCTGCTTTGCCAGACAAAGCACCCTGGGCATGGGTGAGAGAGGATGAGGAGGATGAGGATGGCTTGGTCATCCACTCGACCAAGTCTTCCGCATGTTGCGGCTCAACACGGCCAGCTGCCGAAAAAAAGGCCAAGCGTGTCCCATGGCCACGTGCTGATGAGGATGCACCGTCTCCACGACCAACACTAGACACAGAGCCTGCTTGCCCTCTCTTATTGGCTTGTGACTGTCTGCCTCTCCTTCTTGGCCTTCCAGACATACTAATGGCCTGTAGCTGCACTAAGCTGGGATAGAACACCTGTAATTTTCTTCAGGTAGCTTTATAAACTGTAACCAGACAAGCCTGCCTGTCAGTAGGAAGATAACAGGAACGGATCTAGCTGAACACTGTGAGCAGGACGCACTGTACTAAATGTAAATAGTCTAGCTGCCTGACCGTGGTACTAATAGGATCAAATAGAACACCTGTAATTTTCTTCAGGTAGCTTTATATACTGTAACCAGACAAGCCTGCCTGTCAGTAGGAAGATAACAGGAACGGATCTAGCTGAACACTGTGAGCAGGACGCACTGTACTAAATGTAAATAGTCTAGCTGCCTGACCGTGGTACTAATAGGATCAAATAGAACACCTGTAATTTTCTTCAGGTAGCTTTATATACTGTAACCAGACAAGCCTGCCTGTCAGTAGGAAGATAACAGGAACGGATCTAGCTGAACACTGTGAGCAGGACGCACTGTACTAAATGTAAATAGTCTAGCTGCCTGACCGTGGTACTAATAGGATCAAATAGAACACCTGTAATTTTCTTCAGGTAGCTTTATATACTGTAACCAGACAAGCCTGCCTGTCAGTAGGAAGATAACAGGAACGGATCTAGCTGAACACTGTGAGCAGGACGCACTGCACTAAATGTAAATAGCAGGAACGGATCTAACTGAACACTGTGAGCAGGACGCACTGCACTAAATGTAAATAGCAGGAACGGATCTAGCTGAACACTGTGAGCAGGACGCACTGCACTAAATGTAAATAGCAGGAACGGATCTAGCTGAACACTGTGAGCAGGACGCACTGCACTAAATGTAAATAGCAGGAACGGATCTAGCTGAACACTGTGAGCAGAACGCACTGCACTAAATGTAAATAGTCTAGAAGATAACAGGAACGGATCTAGCTGAACACTGTGAGCAGGACGCACTGCACTAAATGTAAATAGCAGGAACGGATCTAGCTGAACACTGTGAGCAGGACGCACTGCACTAAATGTAAATAGCAGGAACGGATCTAGCTGAACACTGTGAGCAGGACGCACTGCACTAAATGTGAATAGCAGGAACAGATCTAGCTGAACACTGTGAGCAGGACGCACTGCACTAAATGTAAATAGCAGGAACGGATCTAGCTGAACACTGTGAGCAGGACGCACTGCACTAAATGTAAATAGCAGGAACGGATCTAGCTGAACACTGTGAGCAGGACGCACTGCACTAAATGTAAATAGCAGGAACGCATCTAGCTGAACACTGTGAGCAGGACGCAGTGCACTAGATGTAAATAACAGGAACAGATCTAGCTGAACACTGTGAGCAGGACGCACTGCACTAAATGTAATTAGTCTAGATAGAAGATAACAGGAACGGATCTAGCTAAACTGAATACAGTGTATATATATATATATGCAACACCTGGGATGCATATATATACACAATACACTGTAAGTGCAGCTAACTGACTGACTGTTCTGCCTAATCTATCTAACTCAAATCAAATGACACTGTCTCTCTCTCTCTCTATCTCTCAGCACACCGGAACACACACTACACAGGGCCGCCGTGCAGGCGGCCTTATATAGTGTGGGGCGTGTACTAAATTCCCTGAGCCATAATTGGCCAAAGCCACCCTGGCTTTGGCCAATTACAGCTCTCTCTACTGACGGCGCTGTGATTGGCCAAGCATGCGGGTCATAGTGCATGCTTGGCCAATCATCAGCCAGCAATGCACTGCGATGCCGCAGTGAATTATGGGCCGTGACGCGCCACATGAATTTGGCGCGAACGGCCCATATCGTTCGCAATTCGACGGACGGTCGAACAGCCGATGTTCGAGTCGAACATGGGTTCGACTCGAACACGAAGCTCATCCCTACCTCCCAACATGGGCACAGGGTACATTGTAAGCGGTGGGAGATGTGTTCTTTTATAGTTAAGAAAGGGGGCTGAATACTTGATGCTTCCCCTTTCCTAGGCACCCAGGCTGAAAGCCTAGATAAGGGTCTGTTATATATTTTATAGAGGGCCCTTGCTATTTTTTTCATAAATGGGACAATGCACATTTTTGTAAAACAAAAAAAATGGCATGGGGTCTTCCTAAAAAATCAAAATAGACCCTTATCACTTCCGGTTCCGGCGCTGCATGGAGTAGCTGCTCCTCTCCTCGGCTCCTGCACAACGACCCCAAATCGGCCTGAAAAATCAGCCTGAACTACCAAACATCCACAGGCTCCTCCGGGTGATTGCCGCCTACATATGGACCGGTTTGTGGAGAAAACCGGCACCCGATCACACACGGCCCTGACGGCGCCACCAGCCCAGCCGCAAATCAAGGCCCCGGCTTCGGCCTACACAGAGCCTCCTGTTGAATCACAACCAGCTGAAATGGAGGTAAGTGGCTGCTCGGCCCTTCAAGCCTCCTTGCAAGCCTCATCCCTACATGCCTCCTCCCCACACACCTCCGCTCCACATGCCATCTTTCCGCAGGCCTCTGCTCCACAAACCACAGGAGACAACAGCATGGAACGCATAGCACAGGCTGTGGCTGCTCTGTTATCCCCCATGATTGCTGTCTCTGTGGAAAAAGCAGTGAACGCGGGGATTAAACAAATCAAGGCCCAGCTAGGAGAGCATACCACCAGATTAAATGATTTAGAGCACCGTTTATCTGGTGTGGAAGAGGAGCTCTACCAGGCTCAGGCCACTGAACAAACGCAGGATAAGACCAATCAAGCCATCATCCAAAAATTGGAGGATTTAGAGAATAGGTCCAGAAGGAGCAACCTGTGATTCGTGGGTATCCCAGAATCGCTCCAAACGCAGGCTCTCTCTGAATTATGCGCCAGGCCCATCCCTGAAGCACTAGGCCTTCTAGGCCCCTGCACAGTGGAACGGGCCCACCGCAAGGGATCTTTTAACACTGAGCGCAAATCACCCCGGCCAATAATTGCTAAATATCTAACTATTCACACAAAGCCCTCATCCTACAAAAGTTCAGACAAACCCGCTCTCTCCAAATTGACGGAATAAGGGTCCTGATATTTGCTGATTACTCAATCGAGGTATCTAAGAAACGGAAAGCATTCCAGCAGGTGTGCACAGAACTCTATAAACAGCAAATAAAATTCACACTGGTCTTCCCGGCCACCCTCCGTCTCAAGACCACAAATGGAGAACGATTATCTTTCCATGACCCCTGTGACGTGAAAGCCTTCTTGCGGGCTCTGCATGCAGACTTGCACCCCCACACCCCTTACAAGGCTGCTCCTTTCAACCGCTCCCTGGACCAAAGAAGCCCGCGAAAAGACTCCCCTAAATGCTTCAGGCCCTCGGCCCCAGAACACCACCGCGTCATCCCTCGCTGAAAGGGAGTCACATAATATGTCTTTGTCAATCTCTCCTTCAAAGGCGCATTTAATGCAGCACCGCACAGTCTGACATTATCAGTTTTTTCTTTGCGTCTTAAATCTCAAAGGCACTCCTTTTTGTTCTTTTTTTTTCTCTACCAGCTCTACCTGTTTTGTAACCACCATTTTGTTCCTAGGTGACCGTATAATAACTACTATGTTTCATATTATGATGTTAAGCAAATAATACTCTTTCAGTTATAAAATTATTTTGCTTGCTCTACCTCTCCTCCTGGCCACACTGTGTACTCCCTCCCATTTTTGTCTTCCCCCCATACATGACCCGAGGCAGACGAGCATACTCTTCTCGCTAAATTGGGTGACCATATGCCACTCTAATAGGGTCTTATATTGGGAGCTGATCTACACAGTGTCCCCATGCGGAAAAAAGAGAAGTTCACACGATTGATTGTTATGTTCTTTTTTCAAGTTTCCCCCTCCTACCTCTACTCCCCCCCTTCTCCAAAAGCCCCGGGGCCCATGCACTACCCCAGACTCCCCTCCACTACACTACTACCACGAGACCAGAACCTATCCTCCTGACATAAAAACTACTTCACATGACCACCTACACAGTGATAAATCTACAACAGCAGCCCAAATCCCTCTCACCGCCCCCCCCAATATGAAAATAGTCTCCTGGAACTTAAAAGGCCTTAGATCCCCTAACAAGAGAATGAAGATCCTTAGACATCTTAAAAGACTTAAAACTGACATTGCACTACTCCAGAAATCTCACTTATTATCCCAAGACTTCCACCGTATGAAAAAGCCATGGGTGGGCACGGTCATAGGCTCAGATGCTGTTGGGCATAAAGTAGGAGTTCTTCTGCTGATACACAAAAATCTCCCCTGCACAGTCCTTTCCGTAAAAGCAGACACCCAGGGACGTCTTCTATCAGCACATATCCAAATAGGTTCCAAGGACCTAGTAATCTCTAATGTTTACGCCCCTAATAATCCCAACAAACAGTTCTATAGCGAACTCTCTACATGGCTACTTAGCAACACACACCTTCCACACTTAATTGGAGGAGACTTCAATGACATTCTCCATCAGACTGACGACAGATCACCACCCAAATGCTCCAGGGCAGGATCCGATCCTATCACCCCTACGCATTTTGCATCCTCTATGGAATCCCTGCAAATCCAAGACCTTTGGCGTCTCTCACACCCATTTGACAGAGAATTCACCTTTTATTCTAACCCCCACCAGGTCCTCACCAGGATCGACTACTTCTTTGGTTCCGACAACCTAGTCTCTATGCTGTCCGGGGCAACCATACATGACATTGCCATCTCTGACCATGCTCCTATTGAGGTGACACTCGATAACCTAGATCTACTTCCCCATCCCAAAATATGGCGCTTCCCTTCCTACCTACACAATAACACTGATTTCCAACAGTTCATGGCGAAAGCTTGGTCTGAATACTCCACGGCCAACGCACCCCACATTAGTGATCCAAATCTCTTCTGGGATGCCGGAAAAGCATACCTTAGGGGACGGATCATCTCCTATGCCACCTTCTTTAAACGGAACACTTTAACAAACTACAAATTAGCCAGCGCACAACTACATCAGGCACAACGCTCCCTGATCACCAAGGAGAAACGAATGGCAGGCAGCTAAGAGGGCTTTCAATTCATGGGCAGACACCCTTGAATTAACTAAAAAAGCACACTTGGATGCCACTCTTCATAAATTCGGAAATAAAGCAGACAAACTTTTAGCCCAACCCATATCACCTCTCTACGAGACACCACCGGCATCATACACTCCATACCGCAAACAATAAACAATACTATGCTCAAATACTACTCAGCTTTATACGCCCCTGATCCCATAGATAAACAAATAGCACATTCCTTTCTACAGAAAATTGACATGCCCAAAATAACTCCCTTACAACTAGAAACCCTCAATGCTCCCATCTCTCCCTCCGAAATCTCAACCACCATCTGAAACCTAACTCCCTCCAAGGCCCCTGGCCCTGACGGATTCACTAGTGAATTCTACAAAACCCTACAAAATATCATAGAACCCACTCTCCACATGGTATAAAATGGTATTTGGTCCGGAGGATCATACCTTCTTTTTTTTTATGTCAAATCTTTTTTTTATTTTTATAATGCTTGTTCAGTACAAATAGGAAAAAGATATTTTTGATACAAATTAACAACTTAAAAAAGAATTTACCATCGTTTAATTTCATAATATACACATATTCACACTAAGAAACAAACAAATGCAAAATGACATTGAAAACTCATATATAACTAACCACACACCAACAATAAACATACACCTCACATTGATTTTCAATTGGTTTTACTTTGTTCAACTCCCATCGTCTTAATATGTTATAAATCAAAATCAAGATCAATCTCCTCGTCCCCAACCTCCCCACCAACCCCTCCACATAAGCCATCATACGGCGGATCATACCTTCAAACAGGAAATCAGGCCATTATTAAATTACTCTCTAAGAAAGGTAAAGACCCCCAGGACCCAGGCTCCTATAGACCAATTTCACTGCTGAATCTGGATGTCAAAATCTTATCTAAGATCATTGCTACTAGACTCGCTGCTATCATCCCCTCACTGATTCACCCTGCCCAATCTGGCTTTTTAAAAGGCAGGACCGCCACCCTGAACATACGCAAAGTCATGTTGGCCTTAGAACACGCTAAACATAACCCAAGCGGAGACTACGCCATCATCACGTTAGATGCGGAGAAAGCCTTCGATAATGTCAGCTTCGATTGGCTCTCCTTGGCCATGTCAAAAATGGGATTCACAGGCCCCTTCTGCCATCAACACCATGTATACAGCCCCTGCAGCTAAGCTGGTGGTGGCAGGCCTACTCACAGAGAACGTCCGCCTCCACAAAGGTACGCGTCAAGGCTGTCCACTGTCCCCGCTCCTTTTCAACATTGCACTTGAACCTTTAACCAGATATCTAGCTCAATCAGCCCCACTACATGGCATCAAAATTGGTAAACACGACCTACGCACCTCCTTCTTTGCGGATGGTGTCCTTATATTCTCATCCGACCCCTCCTTCGACATGCCCACTATTAAAAAGATTTTCAATGAATTTAGATCCTGCTTGGGCCTACGTATCAATTATAGCAAGAGCGAAATCCTTCCTATAGGCACCCTCTCCAATCCACCCTGGACCCAGCATTCCATCTTTTCAGTAGCCAAATCCCACATCACCTATCTAGGAAACAAAATAGGGAAACTACCCTCCTCTTTATACCACCTCAATTACCCACCACTGATCACTAAAACATCTCAGGAACTAGCTAACTGGATGGATCTGCCCCTCTCGCTCCTGGGAAGATGTCATCTAGTAAAAATGGTTAGTTTTGCAAGATTGCTATACCTGATGCAAACTATTCCTCTACTTTTGCTACACAAAGATATCAAACTTCTAAATTCAGCCATTTCAAAATTCCTATGGCAAAACAAAAGACCACTTATAGCCTTAAAAACATTGCATCTTCCCAGACGCGAAGGGGAAATTAGTCTCCCAAATGTTAGGACTTATAACTTGGCATGTTTATTAAGAATTAGCCTGACTGGATAACACGATCCTCCCGCTATTCCAACTATCACATGGAAACTGAAATGGCTTACCCCTACTCTTTAGTGGCCCTCCTCCACTGCAAATGGAAATCAGTCCCCCCTCCGTACCAACACAACCTCCTCCTGAGAGACACAGCTATAGCCTGGAGAGAAGTCCGGAAACTCCTCAAGCTGTCTCCTTTCATGTCTAGCCACCTACCAATTCAAGGGAATCCTAGCTTCTCCCCTGGACTGGACCACAAACCCTTCAGCGTCTGGCAAGAAAAAGGCCTCACAAAATTTTCTTCCCTATGTGACACGAAAACAGGACATCCTCTTCCCTTCTCAACTATTGTGGAATCTTTCTCTCTTCCCCAAGCCCATGCTTTCCACTATGGTCAATGCATTGCATTCTTAAAGGCTGCATGCAAAGAGAAAAACAAGAGGTCTAAACCTAACATTACGGACCAAATGCTCCTTGTCGGCTCCCATAAAATTTCTGACATCTAGCAACCTCTTCTATGAGAGACCATTCCCCCTTTGACTTCCTCATCTGTAGCCAGCTGGAAAAATCACTTCCCGGATCCATGCACAAAATTCTACAAGGCCTTAACAAAGTACAACATCTGTCCCCCAATGAAATATGGAGAGAAACTCAACTAAAGATCACACATCGAGCCTACATACCTTTCTTATCCTCCAAAACAGAACAGAGCAAAGCCTTCTGCCCCCTCTGCCACCAGCCGAGGCTCCTCCATATCCGCCTTCTGGGACCAGGTCCTATCTTACATTTTTGAAGTTACCCTACTAAAGTTTCAAAAAGTAGCTACCTGTGCAGCAGAAATCATAAATCAGTTGGTTTAAAAAATTACAAATTTATTAATCAACTATGATAGATTATCGTGTTTAAACAATCATAATACAACTCCATGTAAAGTAGTTCACGGGTCTCATACACCTGATGAGTTACCCGGATATTCAAAAATTTCAAACAAACACAGGTAAACACATAGACATATCACACTGTTGCACTGTCCTTGTAAAGGATTGACAAGGAAGGACACTCCACTCCCACACACACACACACACACAGCATTTGTCCAGACGTCAACTTGTAAGCATTTACCCGCAAAGGAAAAAAGGACAGCAATTTACATAAAAAATATCAGTTTGGAAAAATCCATGAAAAGGTGATTAGGCATTGCCCTAGAAAAATTCACCATGCTGTGCTGATTTCTTGCGGGTAAACCCCCCGGGGGAATATGAATAATCTATATAACAATCACATATCACCAAATCTCTTGTTGTACGATACCCCTGGCTATAATAATCAGGAAACCTGAAGTGTATACACAGGTGGGATTTGGGTCACTGGCTGGAATGTACTGGTCATAGGAAGTCACTGGTATCTTTACCCAAACAGCATAGTCTCCAAATATATTTCAAATCAGAGGTATGGGCTGTTACACAGTTCAAGGTGGTAAGTAAGGTCGGCTAGATCAGCTGGTTGTGAATCAATCCCTCGTGAATACTATGCCGGTATGCTTACTGATATGCAGATCTGCCCGGCATTCGTTTCATCTCTTTCACAGTCTTGTTCCATAAACGGGTACATATATTATATGGTGTGAAGGCGTCTTACCGCTCCGTTGGCCAACTTGGGCGTCTATTTTACCCTTCTGACCACTCACATCATCTGTTATTCTCTGTCCCCGATCGTAGAGATGGCTTCAATTGATCACCGCCTTCATCCACTAAGCCGATACCGCTCGTAGACTCAACACACGTTGGGTGTGTGGATAAGAAGCGCAGCTGTGCTAATCCTATGGCTTTTCCTGATACTTCCCGTGCACGGGGGATTCCGCATAAGTCGGCGCCACATGACAGCTGTGACGTCAACGCGTTTCGCTTCCTTCAATGGGCGTAGCTTCGTCTGGACATTATTTAAATTGCTGTCCTTTTTTCCTTTGCGGGTAAATGCTTACAAGTTGACGTCTGGACAAATGCTGTGTGTGTGTGTGTGTGTGGGAGTGGAGTGTCCTTCCTTGTCAATCCTTTACAAGGACAGTGCAACAGTGTGATATGTCTATGTGTTTACCTGTGTTTGTTTGAAATTTTTGAATATCCGGGTAACTCATCAGGTGTATGAGACCCGTGAACTACTTTACATGGAGTTGTATTATGATTGTTTAAACACGATAGTCTATCATAGTTGATTAATAAATTTGTAATTTTTTAAACCAACTGATTTATGATTTCTGCTGCACAGGTAGCTACTTTTTGAGTCTTGGTAGGTTTACCTGGACTCTTGGTATATATATGCTAGTTGTCTTTGGCTACAGCAGCAGCACCAAAATTGGTGTACTTCGTTGGCATTATTGTGAGACGATCAATATACGTAATATTGCTCGCGGGATAGGCTTTTATCTTCCTTTTTCTTCCCTTTACTGTTTTCCTTTTTGGGACCCTACTAAAGTTACCTAAGGACCCGCTGCTGCTCATCTTTGGTCACTGGGACCCCCAACTGCCGCCATGGTCTCAAACTACCAATACGAATACCAGTGGAATCTCCAATGAGCCCCCTCTCAAAAGGATTGGTCTTTGATCTGTCTCCTAATTGCACGGAGAACTAAATTGAAACACTGGACTTCATCTCATTCTCCTACCATCGCTCAAATCAAACGAGAGCTCCTTCTCCTACTATTTAAGGATAGACTCAACACCGATTTCAAACATGACAAATCTTGCTCTCGCTTCTTTTCCAGATGGCAAACCTTCATGCTTTCAGCACTCTCTCCAGAAGAACTAGCCAACCTCAATCAATTCACGTTCTCATATTACAGAACTCTATCCTCAAATCTATGGAAAAAATAAGACCCTTGGGTTAGGGAACTTATATACCCCCCAGTATAATGGGACTTTGTAGGCGAACCATGCAATTGGATTAGATAAAAAGTGTTTTATTTATTTGAAAAAACATAAAAACAAGATACATTAGCAATGAATCTCAACAAGAGTATTTATACAGTAAAATTTGCTTTCATGTAATAATTTTTGTATACTTCCATTAATAATAATAGAGTGTTTTCTCTAGAAGCCTGACATGTTTCAGGACGGTGTCCCTTCTTCAGAGGCGTATTGCAGAGAGAAAAGTCGTATACATAGGAGATACATTCTGAAATAACAAATGAAAATAATTTGCACAAAGGTAACAATATGAACAACAAAAGGTTTAGTAACCCGACATCACACCATGTCCACCATACATACCAATAAAAGGTTTTCAAGAATGAAAGATACATATATGAATATGCACAAACATCCAGTTTGGCATAAGGTAGCAGATTATATCTTTTTGAATAAAAAGCGCACTGGTTGTCGGCTGATCAGCCGGTGTGAAATAATGGTTATCCGTCGGCTTCAGAAATGGCCTCGCAAAGGCCCCCCAAATGGGAGGACAACCCCGTTAGGTCCCAGATTGACCTTTAAGAAGGAAAGGAAAATGAACTTTTAGGTAATTTTTTCAAAAAAACGCCAAAAAAAACATAAATTTGCATATATCCTATATATATATTGTTATCCATTCACCCAAAATAAAGGGGAACCTTTTTCCTTCATTTGTACAAAGAATATAAGGAATATAGAGTGTAGCCAGTATTTCAGTATTTCAAGATCACACTCTCTAAAATATAGAGGAGAAGGCATACAGACAGGCCTG
Source organism: Lithobates clamitans (assembly GCA_037952925.1). NCBI lineage: Eukaryota > Metazoa > Chordata > Amphibia > Anura > Ranidae > Lithobates > Lithobates clamitans. The sequence goes on along the minus strand of JBBGZY010001452.1, from coordinate 2,013,063 downwards.
CTAGATTTAGGGGATTAATAATGAACCCTTTTATATAGAAATGAGAAATTAAATTGATTGATTAATCATGCAGGTGAACCATTGGTCAAGTAAGTATAGAGCAGGCAAGTGCAAAAGAGTATTACAAAGTATGCTCGATTTTATCTCACATAGAAAGGTACTGGGCAGGACGCCAGTGTGTTATCCCACTAGGGATGAGCTTCGTGTTCGAGTCGAACCCATGTTCGACTCGAACATCGGCTGTTCGACCGTCCGTCGAATTGCGAACGATATGGGCCGTTCGCGCCAAATTCGTGTGGCGCGTCACGGCCCATAATTCACTGCGGCATCGCAGTGCATTGCTGGCTGATGATTGGCCAAGCATGCACTATGACCCGCATGCTTGGCCAATCACAGCGCCGTCAGTAGAGAGAGCTGTAATTGGCCAAAGCCAGGGTGGCTTTGGCCAATTATGGCTCAGGGGATTTAGTACACACCCCACACTATATAAGGCCGCCTGCACGGCGGCCCTGTGTAGTGTGTGTTCCGGTGTGCTGAGAGATAGAGAGAGAGAGAGACAGTGTCATTTGATTTGAGTTAGATAGATTAGGCAGAACAGTCAGTCAGTTAGCTGCACTTACAGTGTATTGTGTATATATATGCATCCCAGGTGTTGCATATATATATATACACTGTATTCAGTTTAGCTAGATCCGTTCCTGTTATCTTCTATCTAGACTATTTACATTTAGTGCAGTGTGTCCTGCTCACAGTGTTCAGCTAGATCCGTTCCTGCTATTTACATTCAGTGCAGTGCGTCCTGCTCACAGTGTTCAGCTAGATCCGTTCCTGCTATTTACATTCAGTGCAGTGCGTCCTGCTCACAGTGTTCAGCTAGATCCGTTCCTGCTATTTACATTCAGTGCAGTGCGTCCTGCTCACAGTGTTCAGCTAGATCCGTTCCTGCTATTTACATTCAGTGCAGTGCGTCCTGCTCACAGTGTTCAGCTAGATCCGTTCCTGCTATTTACATTCAGTGCAGTGCGTCCTGCTCACAGTGTTCAGCTAGATCCGTTCCTGCTATTTACATTCAGTGCAGTGCGTCCTGCTCACAGTGTTCAGCTAGATCCGTTCCTGGTATTTACATTTAGTGCAGTGCGTCCTGCTCACAGTGTTCAGCTAGATCCGTTCCTGCTATTTACATTCAGTGCAGTGCGTCCTGCTCACAGTGTTCAGCTAGATCCGTTCCTGGTATTTACATTTAGTGCAGTGCGTCCTGCTCACAGTGTTCAGCTACATCCGTTCCTGCTATTTACATTCAGTGCAGTGCGTCCTGCTCACAGTGTTCAGCTAGATCCGTTCCTGCTATTTACATTCAGTGCAGTGCGTCCTGCTCACAGTGTTCAGCTACATCCGTTCCTGCTGTTTACATTCAGTGCAGTGCGTCCTGCTCACAGTGTTCAGCTAGATCCGTTCCTGCTATTTACATTCAGTGCAGTGCGTCCTGCTCACAGTGTTCAGCTAGATCCGTTCCTGCTATTTACATTCAGTGCAGTGCGTCCTGCTCACAGTGTTCAGCTAGATCCGTTCCTGCTATTTACATTCAGTGCAGTGCGTCCTGCTCACAGTGTTCAGCTAGATCCGTTCCTGCTATTTACATTCAGTGCAGTGCGTCCTGCTCACAGTGTTCAGCTAGATCCGTTCCTGCTATATACATTTAGTGCAGTACGTCCTGCTCACAGTGTTCAGCTAGATCCGTTCCTGTTATCTTCCTACTGACAGGCAGGCTTGTCTGGTTACAGTATATAAAGCTACCTGAAGAAAATTACAGGTGTTCTTTTTGATCCTATTAGTACCACGGTCAGGCAGCTAGACTATTTACATTTAGTACAGTGTGTCCTGCTCACAGTGTTCAGCTAGATCCGTTCCTGTTATCTTCCTACTGACAGGCAGGCTTGTCTGGTTACAGTATATAAAGCTACCTTAAGAAAATTACAGGTGTTCTTTTTGATCCTATTAGTACCACGGTCAGGCAGCTAGACTATTTACATTTAGTACAGTGTGTCCTGCTCACAGTGTTCAGCTAGATCCGTTCCTGTTATCTTCCTACTGACAGGCAGGCTTGTCTGGTTACAGTATATAAAGCTACCTTAAGAAAATTACAGGTGTTCTTTTTGATCCTATTAGTACCACGGTCAGGCAGCTAGACTATTTACATTTAGTACAGTGTGTCCTGCTCACAGTGTTCAGCTAGATCCGTTCCTGTTATCTTCCTACTGACAGGCAGGCTTGTCTGGTTACAGTATATAAAGCTACCTTAAGAAAATTACAGGTGTTCTTTTTGATCCTATTAGTACCACGGTCAGGCAGCTAGACTATTTACATTTAGTACAGTGTGTCCTGCTCACAGTGTTCAGCTAGATCCGTTCCTGTTATCTTCCTACTGACAGGCAGGCTTGTCTGGTTACAGTATATAAAGCTACCTTAAGAAAATTACAGGTGTTCTTTTTGATCCTATTAGTACCACGGTCAGGCAGCTAGACTATTTACATTCAGTGCAGTGCGTCCTGCTCACAGTGTTCAGCTAGATCCGTTCCTGGTATTTGCATTCAGTGCAGTGCGTCCTGCTCACAGTGTTCAGCTAGATCCGTTCCTGGTATTTACATTTAGTGCAGTGCGTCCTGCTCACAGTGTTCAGCTAGATCCGTTCCTGCTATTTACATTCAGTGCAGTGCGTCCTGCTCACAGTGTTCAGCTAGATCCGTTCCTGCTATATACATTTAGTGCAGTACGTCCTGCTCACAGTGTTCAGCTAGATCCGTTCCTGTTATCTTCCTACTGACAGGCAGGCTTGTCTGGTTACAGTATATAAAGCTACCTGAAGAAAATTACAGGTGTTCTTTTTGATCCTATTAGTACCACGGTCAGGCAGCTAGACTATTTACATTTAGTACAGTGTGTCCTGCTCACAGTGTTCAGCTAGATCCGTTCCTGTTATCTTCCTACTGACAGGCAGGCTTGTCTGGTTACAGTATATAAAGCTACCTTAAGAAAATTACAGGTGTTCTTTTTGATCCTATTAGTACCACGGTCAGGCAGCTAGACTATTTACATTTAGTACAGTGTGTCCTGCTCACAGTGTTCAGCTAGATCCGTTCCTGTTATCTTCCTACTGACAGGCAGGCTTGTCTGGTTACAGTATATAAAGCTACCTTAAGAAAATTACAGGTGTTCTTTTTGATCCTATTAGTAACACGGTCAGGCAGCTAGACTATTTACATTTAGTACAGTGTGTCCTGCTCACAGTGTTCAGCTAGATCCGTTCCTGTTATCTTCCTACTGACAGGCAGGCTTGTCTGGTTACAGTATATAAAGCTACCTGAAGAAAATTACAGGTGTTCTATCCCAGCTTAGTGCAGCTACAGGCCATTAGTATGTCTGGAAGGCCAAGAAGGAGAGGCAGACAGTCACAAGCCAATAAGAGAGGGCAAGCAGGCTCTGTGTCTAGTGCTGGTCGTGGAGACGGTGCATCCTCATCAGCACGTGGCCATGGGACACGCTTGGCCTTTTTTTCGGCAGCTGGCCGTGTTGAGCCGCAACATGCGGAAGACTTGGTCGAGTGGATGACCAAGCCGTCCTCATCCTCCTCATCCTCTCTCACCCATGCCCAGGGTGCTTTGTCTGGCAAAGCAGCGGCCTCTTCCCTCAGCTCAATGTCATCAGTGACTCCTTCCCTAGCTCCACCATGTCCTCATGAGGATTCCCTCGAACTGTTTGACCACAGTGTTGGGTACATGCTCCAGGAGGATGCCCAGCGTTTGGAAGGCTCTGATGATGATACTAAGCTCAATGAAGGCAGTAACATGAGCACGGACAGAGGGGGTGCCCAAGAAGGACAGCAATCTGGCAGTCATGCTCCCCCTGCTGCAGCATACTGCCAGGTTTGCTCCAGTGATGAGGAGGGAGGGGATGATGAGGTCACTGACTCAACGTGGGTGCCTGATAGGAGAGAGGAGGAGGAGGAGGAGGAGGAGGTGGCACATCACCAACTAGGCAGGATGCCCTCCAGGGGCCAGCCTAAGGGCAGCACATTGACTGCATCACACCCCAAAGCTCCACATGTGCAGGGCGCTGCAGTCTCTGCGCGTTATTCAAAAAGTTCTTTGGTGTGGGCCTTTTTTGAGACGAGTGCATCAGATCGCACCGCTGCTATTTGCAACATATGTCTCAAGCGTATCTCGCGTGGCCAAAACATCTCCCGCTTGGGTACCACATGCTTGACCAGACATATGTTGACCTGCCATGCAGTTCGTTGGCAAGCGTATCTAAAACACCCACACCAAAGAACAAAGACGATCTCTCCTTGCTCCTCATCAGCTGAGATTTCCAACCCCACTAGAACTTCAGTCCTCTCTGCGACCTGCAGTGAGAGGAATGAAGGTGTAGAATTAGGTGTGTCACAGCCAAGTACTTGTGGGCAATCTGCTTTTGGTACACCGACGTCAGATTGTACCAGGCAAATTTCCCTGCCCCAGCTGCTGCACCGCCGAAAGAAGTTTGCTCCCAGCCATCCACATGCCCAGCGGTTGAATGCTAGCTTGGCAAAATTGCTAGCACTTCAACTGCTGCCTTTTCAGTTGGTAGACTCTGCCCCCTTCCGTGAGTTTGTGGAATGTGCGGTTCCTCAGTGGCAGGTACCCAAACGCCACTTTTTCTCACGGAAGGCGATTCCGGCTCTCTACCGGCATGTGGAAGGCAATGTCCATGCCTCGCTGGACAGGGCGGTCAGCGGTAAGGTGCATATTACCGCTGACTCATGGTCCAGCAGGCATGGACAGGGACGTTACTTAAGTTTCACGGCGCATTGGGTGACTCTGCTGGCAGCTGGGAAGGATGCAGGACAAGGTGCAGTAGTGTTGGAGGTTGTTCCGCCACCACGCCTCCAAAATGCTGATTGTGACACACCTCTCTCCTCCACCCCCTCCTCTTCTTCTTCCTCCATGGCCTCTTCCTCGGAACCAGCGGTGCTCCGTAGGCGTTCATGGGGCTACGCAAGTACGCAGGCCAAAAGATGCCATGCGGTGCTTGAGCTGGTGTGCTTGGGGGACAGGAGCCACACTGGGGCAGAGGTTCTGTCAGCTCTGCAGGGGCAGGTTCAGAGGTGGTTGACGCCACGCCAACTTAAGGCAGGAATGGTGGTTTGCGACAATGGCACCAACCTCCTCTCTGCCCTCCGACAGGGACAACTGACCCATGTGCCCTGTTTGGCTCACGTCCTTAACTTGGTGGTGCAGCGGTTCTTGGGCAGGTACCCGGGCTTACAGGATGTCCTGAGGCAGGCCAGGAAAGTCTCTGTGCATTTCCGCCGGTCATATAATGCCAGTGCTCGGCTGACGGACCTCCAAAAGGAGTTTAACCTGCCCAAGAACCGCCTAATCTGTGACATGCCCACCAGGTGGAACTCGACGTTGGCCATGCTGCAGCGGCTGCACACGCAGCAGAGGGCCATCAATGAGTACCTGTGCGACTATGGCACCAGGACAGGGTCAGGGGACCTTGGTTTTTTTTCCCCACGCCAGTGGGCCATGATCAGGGATGCATGCACTGTCCTGTCACCATTCGAGGAGGCCACGAGGATGGTGAGCACTGACAGTGCATGCATCAGTGACACTGTCCCCCTTGTCCACCTGTTGGAGCACACGCTGCGTGGAATAATGGACAGGGCACTTGAGGCAGAACAGAGGCAGGAAGAGGAGGACTTCCTTAGCTCTCAAGGCCCCCTTTATCCAGACAGTGTTCCTGCGTGCCCGCCGATCACACAGGAAGAGGACGAGGAGGAGGAGGAGGAGGAGGAGGAAGATTGTGTCAGTATGGAGGTGGAGCCTGGCACTCAGCATCAGCAGTCTTTAAGGGATCAGTCCCAAGGAACACATGGACTTGTACGTGGCTGGGAGGAGGTGGCTGCGGACGTTGTTGTCCTTAGTGACCCAGAGGACTCCGGACCGAATGCCTCAGCAAACCTACGCTGCATGGCCTCCCTGATCCTGCAAAGCCTGCGTAAGGATCCTCGTATTCGTGGTATCAAGGAGAAGGACCAATACTGGCTGGCAACCCTCCTTGATCCACGTTACAAGGGTAAGGTTGCGGACCTTATCTTGCCATCGCAGAGGGAGCAGAGGATGAAACATCTTCGGGAGGCCTTGCAGAAAGGTCTGTGCAACGCGTTCCCAGAGACTGGGAGGTTACAAACTCCTGTTTCTGGACAACGTGTTGCTGAGGCTTCGGTCAGTCAAAGAAGGAGCGGTGGAGAAGGTGGCCGTCTGACCGATGCGTTCAGACAATTTTTTGGTCCGCAGCCCCAAGGTATGATCGGTTCCAGCAACCATCGCCAGCGTCTGTTTTACATGGTGCAGGAATACCTAGGGGCAAGATCAGACTTGGACACCTTTCCCACCGAAAATCCTCTGGGTTACTGGGTCTTGAGGATGGATCACTGGCCAGAGCTTGCACAGTATGCAATTGAGCTACTGGCCTGTCCTGCATCCAGCGTTCTTTCGGAACGCACATTCAGTGCTGCTGGAGGCGTGGTAACCGATCACAGGGTGCGTCTGTCCACCGACTCGGTCGATCGGCTGACCTTCATAAAAATGAATCAGTCTTGGATCACCACCAGCTACCAAGCACCTGATGCAGATGTAACCGAATAATTTTTTTTGAAATCTCAGATCCCTTCAAAGACTGCCTATGCTGATGCTGAGTGACTATCCCTGAGTAATTATCCTCTTCCTCCTCAATCATCACGCTGATAGCTTGTAAGAACATTTTTGGTTCTGGGCGCCACCACCAGTGCCTAAGGCACAATTTTTCAGCCCCTGTTTAACAGGGGCGTGTAATTACAATTTTTGATGTAATACTTTGCAGCAGGGCTCGTTCCTGCATTCCAACTAGAGTGTCTGTGAGGGGTTGCAGTGTTGTGGCACCAGCACCAGTGCCTAAGACCCAATTTTTCAGCCCCTGTCTAACAGGGGCGTGTAATTACAATTTTTGATGCAATACTTTGCAGCAGGGCTTGTTCCTGCGTTTCAACTAGAGTGTCTGTGAGGGGTTGCAGTGTTGTGGCACCAGCACCAGTGCCTAAGACCCAATTTTTCTGCCCCTGTCTAACAGGGGCGTGTAATTACAATTTTTGATGCAATACTTTGCAGCAGGGCTCGTTCCTGCGTTCCAACTAGAGTGTCTGTGAGGGGTTGCAGTGTTGTGGCACCAGCACCAGTGCCTAAGGCCTAATTTTTCAGCTCCTGTTCAACAGGGGCATGTAATTACAATTCTTGATCTAATATTTCACAGCAGGGCCCTGTGAGGGCTTACAGTGTTTTGGCCACAGCAACACCTAAGGCCCAAATTTCTGCTGAGTATATAGGGCAGGACCCTACTTTCAAACATCTAACTTACAAACGACTCCTACTTGCAAACGGAAGGAGACAACAGGAAGTGAGATGAAATCTACCCCTAAGGAAGGGAAATTCTCTCCTGTAAGAGTTAATATGGGAAAACAATTTCTCCTTTCCACTGATGCTTTCCAATCCTTGTTCCACAAAAAAACCCAAATTTTCCAAAAACATTTTTCATTGGGACAAAAAAGTGAGGTGAAATCTTCTGAAGAGGAGGAAAGACGCAAAACAAATGTCACAGGGGTGATAACCCTTCCCTATGTTTTCCAAAAAGCTTAGAAAAGATTTTTTGGCCTGAGCTAAACACATTAAAAATGTTCAAAATTACAAACAGATTCTACTTAACAACAAACCTACAGTCCCTGTCTTGTTTGCACCGCCTGAATACTGCTGTTCAGAGTATATAGGGACCTTTCCTTATTTTAATTTGGGTGCGGGGTTCCCCTTAATATCCATACAAGACCCAAAGGGCCTGGTAATGGACTGGGGGGTACCCATGCCATTTGTCTCACTGATTTTCATCCATATTGCCATGACCCGACATGACATTAAACCCGCAAGCAGTTTTAAATGAGATTTTTTCCTTTAAAAATGACATTTGGTGCAGGGACTGTTCTAAACATGGGAAACACGCGTCACTTTACAGGCATACTATAGACACCCCCCAGGTACGATATTTAAAGGAATATTTCACTTTTTTTTTTTTACTTTAAGCATCATTAAAATCACTGCTCCCGAAAAAACGGCCGTTTTTAAAAGTTTTTTTTGCATTGATACATGTCCCCTGGGGTAGGACCCGGGTCCCCAAACCCTTTTTAGGACAATACCATGCAAATTAGCCTTTAAAATGAGCACTTTTGATTTCGAACGTTCGAGTCCCATAGACGTCAATGGGGTTCTAACGTTCGTGCGAACTTGCGGTCCGTTCGCGGGTTCTGGTGCGAACCGAACCGGGGGGTGTTCGGCTCATCCCTATATCCCACCACCCAAGCTTCAGGACGCTCTCTGCTCCAGCTGCCTATGCACCATCCCTGTACTTAACAAGTAAGCAAGATTAAAATCTCTTTCTCCTTGAACTGGACGATTTACTCTCCTGCAAGACACCTTTCTATGTGAGATAAAATCGAGCATACTTTGTCATACTCTTTTGCACTTGCCTGCTCTATACTTACTTGACCAATGGTTCACCTGCATGATTAATCAATCAATTTAATTTAATTTCTCATTTCTATATAAAAGGGTTCATTATTAATCCCCTAAATCTAGCAGGCCTGTCTGTATGCCTTCTCCTCTATATTTTAGAGAGTGTGATCTTGAAATACTGAAATACTGGCTACACTCTATATTCCTTATATTCTTTGTACAAATGAAGGAAAAAGGTTCCCCTTTATTTTGGGTGAATGGATAACATGATTGGCGGATTACAGATGTCATTTTCTCTAATAGCAACCTACCACCCTGTTACCCCAATGACTCAAACCACACCAGCTTGGAGTATTAAAAGGCAGTAGCGGCCTAATTTATTAAACAAATAATCTTAAATATAAAATATAACATATCAACATTATCTATCATAAATAGAAAAACATCAACAACAAAAAACAACATCTGTTGAAACAACCTGCTTAATTCTCAAGCGTTGGTCTGAGCAATATCTTGATCATCCTCTGTGTCCATAACAGGACTTGCACTGCGGTCCCATCAAATCTATCAAATAGGCCTCAAGCCGACAAGCTGGCTCAGAGACTAGCAATGACCGCAGTGCCCCATTATCACTTCCCGACTAACCTCCGTTAACCGGGAACCACCATCATGAGCCATATCAACGCTAGCTCCCAAAAAGCCTCTTACTTTTGCCATTTACCTTGCTTTTTTGCCCAGACCAACGCCCGCCACTGCCATGCCCTCGTTCACCCCCCTTTTTTTTTTTTTTTTTTTTTAAATTGAACCATAACCATATCTAGTTAACCCTACTATACCAACAAAAAGGGGAGGGTGGGCGGGAACTTTCCACAACTACTGTTACACCCCTTTGGGCGGGGTTACCTTATAAAGCCTTCCTTGCTACCTCCCCCTCGGTTACTTAATACCACACCCCTAAAAACTATTAACTCCCCTGTTACCACAGTCATGTATGCCCTCCTCTATGCATTACATGCTGTTGCTACGGGCTTCTCTTGACTGGCGGATTACAGATGTCATTTTCTCTAATAGCAACCTACCACCCTGTTACCCCAATGACTCAAACCACACCGAGCTTGGAGTATTAAAAGGCCGTAGCGGCCTAATTTATTAAACAAATAATCTTAAATATAAAATATAACATATCAACATTATCTATCATAAATAGAAAAACATCAACAACAAAAAACAACATCTGTTGAAACAACCTGCTTAATTCTCAAGCGTTGGTCTGAGCAATATCTTGACGGGCCCTGTTGACCCCTTCAACTGATCTAGCCATCCTCCATGATGTACGAGCCACCATGTCTGACCATACAATAATCATTTTTGGAAAAGCTTCCCTTAAACGCCAAACATCCAACTTGATGTCGCGCTTTAGGTCTACCATGGCTCTAATGCCCAGGTCATTACCGCCTGCATGTATTACCAATACATCCGGCGGCCTATCCCGTTGCACGTAACGATGCACCTCTGACACTAATCTGCCTCATAACATACCTGGGATCCCCAACCACTTTATGGACGCTTCCTTCCTGCTAAAACCCAATTGCCTACCCTCATAACGGGCGTCCCCTCTCCGGGCCCCCCATGCCACATAGGAATGGCCCATGATCCAGACCATCCCTGGCAGCGAATCTGAAATAGAAAAGCACAGAAAACCATACTATAAACAAAAACCAAAAACACAAACCTATTAATGCTTCAACCCCCGCCATATCTCTATTACCATACTGCCCTACAAACCTATCACCAAATTGGGCCGCACATAAGATTGAAATCTCTTAGATTCCCATCTACCAATCCTCTTCACAGTTTCCTCCCCCAATCCGTTCCTGGCTGCCTCGGTGGCTGCTCCTATCCTGAAGGAATGTGACGAGAATTCCTTCTCTATCAACCCCAGTCCCTGTATACATTTTGCAAAAACTGCCCTGAATTGGAATCTGGATAAAAATTCCCCCCCCAAATGTATCAAAAAGGGGCCCAGACCCACTGGGCGAACACCTAAAAATTCCTTAACCGCCCCAACTGGGCACAACTGCGAACCCATAACCGGATATACCCTCACCATTTTGCCTCTCCCCAGTTGGTCAGTCTTAGATTTCCTCAAATACAACTGCAGAACTTCTGCCTCACACCGCACGTCCTGATAACTCAGACCTCCTTGCGCTTTTTTAGAAGGGCTAACCAGTTCCCCTATTCTAAAAGCCCCGAAAAACGCCAACAAAAATGCCACCTTAAACAACATCACCTCGTAACCCGAGGAGCATACCCTCTCCAGCTGCCCTATAATACCCTGTAAAATCTCAAATGTCACCGGTCTCCTCGCATCCCGTCGGACCATCGCCTTTCTGTAACCCTTCATTGCCTGCCGCACCCAAAAATCTTTCGTAAAATCCACTTGACCTTGCAGCTTAAACAGAAAAGCCAACCCGGTCACGTTCCTATTCACCACTGATGCGGATACCCCCTCCTCCATTTTCCTAGCAATGTAATATAGTAACAGCAATCTCACCTCCTTACCGACCGGCTCTTCCCCAATATTCTGGACAAACTCCCTCCATTCTTGCCATACCCTCGTGTATGCCACCCACGTGGACCCACTTACCGAGTTCTTTACCCATCCAGCGATGAGGCCAATGCTATCGCCCACAGCCAGTCGGGACAAGGCACCCCGTGTTGCTCCGCCTCCGGCGCCAACTCCCGGAACCTTTCCCACTGGAAGCGAGACAAGGCATCAGCTATAACATTTTCAACCCCCGGTAGGTGTACAGCATGAATGAAAACATTCAATTGCAAACAACGTAATACCAAGTGTTGCAATAGCCTAATCACTGGGGGAGACGATGCCGTAGTCCTATTAATTACTTGTACCACTCCCAGATTGTCCCCGTGGAAACGCACCTTCAGATCCCTGAATGATGCTCCCCATAATTCCACCGCCAGCACTACCGGAAACAATTCCAGTAACACTAGGTTCTTTGTAAAACCTGCGTCCACCCACGACTGAGGCCAAGGCCCAGCGCTCCACTGCCCCTGAAAAAAGGCCCCGAACCCTGTGGAACCAGCAGCATCCATGTATAGTTCCAAATCAAAGTTGCTGACCGGACCAGCCATCCAGAAAGCCCTACCGTTAAACGCTTCTAAAAAGGTGTGCCACACCCTTAAGTCCGCTCTATGTGTTTCTCTCAACCGCACAAAATGTCTTGGCGATTTTACCCCGCTCGTGCTTGCCGACAGCCTTCGACAGAAAACCCTACCCATCGGTCATATGCGGCATGCAAAATTAAGCTTGCCCAACACCGATTGCAGCGTTCTTAGCTGAACCTTTCGCAAACCCATTAGCCCCGAAATCTCCCTCTTCAGGTCCTCCAGTTTATTGTCCGGCAACCTGCATTCCATCGCCTCCGTGTCCAGCACAATCCCTAAGAACGTGATGACCGTACATGGTCCCTCCGTCTTGTCAGCCGCCAATGGGATGCCAAATTTTTCTGCGACGTGTTCCAACGTTGCCAGAAGCACCGCGCAGATCCTCGAATCAGCCGGACCCATGCAGAGAAAGTCATCCAAGTAGTGAATTATCGAATTCACACCCGACACCTCCCTGACAACCCATTCCACAAATGAGCTGAACTGCTCAAATATCGCGCACGAGCATTGGTCAACATAAAATTTGTTGTTCCAATGACACCCCAATAACCGAAAGCTGTCCGGGTGGACCGGCAGCAGTCGGAAAGCTGATTCCACATCCGCCTTAGCCATGAGAGCCCCTTTTCCATATCGCCGAACCCAACCCACTGCAGCATCGAATGATGTATATGTCACGGAACACTCACCCTGGTCTATAGCATCATTGACCGACCCCCCTTTTGGGAAAGATAAATGATGGATTAGCCTGAATTTTCCCGGCTCCTTCTTTGGTACCACCCCCAGCGGTGACACCACCAAATTATCCAATGGAGCCACCGAAAATGGACCGCCCATCCGACCTAGTGCAACCTCCTTCCGTAGTTTCTCTGAAACTATGTCTGGGTGTTCCCTGGCGGACCGTAAATTAGGCGACAATGGCGGGATGACCGACAGATTGCACGGTATCTTAAAACCCACAGAGAAACCTTCCTCCAACAGTTGCGCTGCTCTTTTGTCCGGATACCTACCGTGAAACGGCCGCATCTTTTCCACTCTCACCGGGGTCCTCCCTTTTGTTTGCAGTTTCTCCTTGCTTACCCTTTCCTTGTTTGAAACACCTTGACCCCGGGTGGGCTCCCCCACATCCCGAACACTCGTGTTTATACTTACATGAGGCTCCAAACCTGCAGGTCCCGGTGTTGTATTGCCAACAAACCCCCTTTTTGTTTCCGACCGTATGTCCCTGGGTGGAAGGTCCACCAGTCCCTCCTGGAAAAAACTGATTGGGGGCCCTCACCGTCGTCATCAATCTCATCCACAAGCTTATGTCCTTGTGATCCCAACGCAGCGCGGGTCTGATCGCCCTCCGTTGACGGAACTGCTCATCATATCTCAGCCACACCGTGCCCCCATAGACCCTGTAGGCCTCACCAATAGCATCTTGGTAACAAAATAACGCCGAGCAATGCTCCGGTTGCTTCTCACTTATCACACTAGCCATGATCGCAAACGCCTGTAACCAGTTTGTAAATGTTCTGGGAATTAGCCTGTACCTCCTCTTCTCTTCGTCCTCCTTCTTCGAATCATCCGGTTTTATCCTATCCAGGTTGAATTTTTCTAAAGGCAATAGGGAAAAAATTTCCACGTACTCACCCTTCCACAGTTTCTCACGCACCTCCTGTTTTAAGTGCGACCCTAACGGACCCTCATAGCACACATAAACCTCGCACCTGGCTGAATCCGCCAATCTTGTAATGTCCTGTCTGCTAGTGGTCTCCGCTGGTTTGTCCGTCCCTTGTGCCACAGCACTCCCAGACGCCGCCTGTGAAGTCGAGGCAACTGCTGCCGTGACCGTAGGTACTGCTGCTGTTATCCCCATAGGCCCAACCCCTCCAGGCCCCCCTGTCGGCGGAATCCACGATGCTACCGGGCCAGCGTTACCCGTCCCTGACCCCTCAAAGCACAGAAGTAACTCTTTGATGCCCACTAAAAACCCCCCTAAGCCTGAAGCCCCCCCACTCCCTGCTGCCCCTGACCCACTGCTAACTGTGCTCCCCGCTGGCTCCCCCATCCCCCCTACTCTAGCAATACTAGAATCAACAGATAACACATTTGACTCACCAGGCTGCACAGGCGTAACCTCATCAGCCGGACCAGAGATCTCCACCGCTGCTGCTCTCCTGCGAGGGGGGGTTGATTCCTCTTCCGACCCGGACCATCCCCTTTCTCGCTCGCCTCCTCTTCCACCTTCTTCATCCGATGAAGACCCACCCGACCTGTCTGTCAGGGTTGCCGCTGGGGCTGTGGCCGGACGCCCCCGCCTCCGCGTGTCCCTTCCGCCTGCCGATTTGCATTTTGCTTTGCCTGGACCGGTGAGTACCTCAGTCCTGCCGCCTGGAACCTGCGTTGCCCTGCTAGGCCGACCCCTCTCGATCCTCCTGTGTGCCCCTGCCGTGGAACCAGAAGGCCCGGGGCTGGCTGGATGTGCTCTCTCCCCCCGTGTGGTATCTCTCCTCCAGTGGGCGGGGCTAGCGCTCCTCGTTCTGCCCGCTCTGCTAGGCCGCACCGCTGCTCTATTACCTTCCGGCCGGTCGTCCTGCCGCGCCGCCGCCGCGCTCGATCTCCCTCCCTCCGGTACAGCCTTCCGTTTCGGCGGCGGGCCCACCTCGGGACCCGAAGGAGTCCCGGGCTGCCGTTGTGCGGTCATGCGCTGGTCAGGGGAGAATCGTTCAGGCAGGCGGGACCGCCGGGTTCTGGCGCCGCTCGATCTTCCCTGCGCTTCTGGCTCCCTGCTGTGCAGGGCCGCTGTAATAGTGTCTTGCAGCCATGCCGCCCCCCGCACCTCGGCCTCGGCCCTGAGCTGCTCCATCAGGCTATCCATCTCAGCCATGCTCTTCCAGGAACTTTCCACAACTACTGTTACACCCCTTTGGGCGGGGTTACCTTATAAAGCCTTCCTTGCTACCTCCCCCTCGGTTACTTAATACCACACCCCTAAAAACTATTAACTCCCCTGTTACCACAGTCATGTATGCCCTCCTCTATGCATTACATGCTGTTGCTACGGGCTTCTCTATATATATATAGGATATATGCAAATTTATGTTTTTTTGGCGGTTTTTTGAAAAAATTACCTAAAAGTTAATTTTCCTTTCCTTCTTAAAGGTCAATCTGGGACCTAACAGGGTTGTCCTCCCATTTGGGGGGCCTTTGCGAGGCCATTTCTGAAGCCGACGGATAACCATTATTTCACACCGGCTGATCAGCCGACAACCAGTGCGCTTTTTATTCAAAAAGATATAATCTGCTACCTTATGCCAAACTGGATGTTTGTGCATATTCATATATGTATCTTTCATTCTTGAAAACCTTTTATTGGTATGTATGGTGGACATGGTGGGATGTCGGGTTACTAAACCTTTTGTTGTTCATATTGTTACCTTTGTGCAAATTATTTTCATTTGTTATTTCAGAATGTATCTCCTATGTATACGACTTTTCTCTCTGCAATACGCCTCTGAAGAAGGGACACCATCCTGAAACATGTCAGGCTTCTAGAGAAAACACTCTATTATTATTAATGGAAGTATACAAAAATTATTACATGATAGCACATTTTACTGTATAAATACTCTTGTTGAGATTCATTGCTAATGTATCTTGTTTTTATGTTTTTTCAAATAAATAAAACACTTTTTATCTAATCCAATTGCATGGTTCGCCTACAAAGTCCCATTATACTGGGGGGTATATAAGTTGCCTAACCCAAGGGTCTTATTTTTTTCACTAATTTTGGGATGTTGGCAACTTTTTGAAGGCAATATATTTGACCTTCAGTGGTTCAATTCATTATACACTATCCTCAAATCTAGGGGACACGAACCCTCCCAATGGAAAACCCACAACCAATGGTCGTTGGCTCCATCCAGACTCGGCCTGCAGCACGAGTCACTCCACAGGCTATCTAACCGACCACTCCATTTATCTATACTAACAGTGTAAAGAAACCCACCTCAAACCCCCCCATTTCGGTCATGGAGCCCCCCCCTTCTTACTTCCTGGTGCAAACATAGGGGTTTACTGTTAACAGATAATGTAAGCAGATCCATTCAGGTATCTTCTTTTGTTGATAATGTTTGCCCGGTTGTGCTCCGTACATCTCCTTTAGATATCTCACCCTGGTATGTATGTCTATAACCTCTAGACTGTTACCTTGCTCACAAAATATTTTATAAAATGTTCCTACAAATGTTCTTTTTTTGTCAATATGTTTGGTTTTTATATCTCAATAAAAACTTTTTGAAAAAAAAAATAGACCCTTATCTGTGCATTCACCCTGGGCCACCAGGAAAGGGAGGGCGGAAAATGTGTAGCCCTCCTCTCTGGCCTTGTCCAGCTTGAGCTTCTCTGCACCTGTTGTGTCACTGATCTTCCTAGAGCCATGTTCCGCTCATGTCTTGAGGACTCTAATTGTCGGTGGCACTAGGTTCATGACAGGTTGGACCGCACAAGTGTCTGGGGTCACTGTATCTAAATCTATCCCATAATGACATCAGTCGTTGCTCAGAATCTCCCATAAACTGTCATAATTACTGATGTCACTGAATTCAATGTGTTATTGTCACATCTAATAATCTATCCCACAACTATGACACCTACTAATGTCACTGTATATAAACTGTCACCAACTAGGAGCTCTGCAGGTTCCTACAAGATTTATTTTGACCAGCAACATAAAAAACAATGAGGTACCCAGTTAGAATTATTTTCTTAATATATATATTTATTTTATATATTTCAAGAAGTGCTAAGAACATGTAAGGACATTCTAAACTTCTTGAGGTCCCCATTGGATGTATTACTGACAATCTCTTGATTTCAGTGCTGCTGTTTCTCTTTAATAATTATATCTCATGTCACATATTCCAAAGATTTATTCCATAACACATCTATACACAAAATAGAATATAAATATCTTGTAAAAAATGTTCTACATCCACAAAATTACCGCTATCAACAACCTTCACTGACTCCAAAAATGACCCCTTTCATGGGCATGTACATTTTCTAGTATATCTTAAAACAAGGCTAAAAGATCCCTATAATTCCAAATTATGGACCAAACAATATAAACAGAAAACAATTAGTAATTTCTTACTTTGCCGGTTTTCCACAAGTGGGGATCACTCATATTGTCAAACATTTTAGGCACAAAGTCTGGGCCTCTGAGAGTGGAAATGGTTGTAGACAAAATAGATGAACTGTTAAGAAAAAGCCAGCTTTCTAAAATAAGATCAGTTGGAATTTCTTTCCTCTCATTAAAGGCGATCTCAGCTCTGGCCGTGAAATTAACATTTCTCACATATTTGTGCAGCTTTTCATGGAAGACAGAAATACACACATTATCATATACAGTTTTACAAAGTCTGAGATAAAATACAAATTAGTCAGATTCAATGTACTAGGTGGCATTTCTATAAATGTGAATAGAAATGAAGGAATCAAGAGAATCACTCGTTGTTTATTTATTTATTAAAGTTTTTTTTTTTTTGCTCTTTTAACAATAAATATTTTGATTGAATTTTCAAAAGTAAAACAAGAATATTCCAGTTACATACTGAAACAGTGTTGTCACAGAAATGCCTATGTAGGCTTCCAAAATAAAGAATTGCTTAGAGTAAGTTACTATAAAATACTATAGAGACAAACTAGAAACTGTTAAGGTGTTTAAACATTTATACAATCCCTGTTTACCCCAACGGGAACTCACTGTAAACAAGGGATTGTGGCTTAGTGTATTAAAAAGGAAGAGGAGGGAAGGAAGAAGAGGTAGGAAAGGGAGATGGTTGGAAGTTACCGTATTCATCAGAATACCTTGGAGAAGATAGTGGTTCAGGAACAAATGTAATAGTTTTTAGAATTTCTCAGAAAATTTGAAGCCCTAGGATGTAAGATCCATTCATTCCATCTTTTAAGGAATTTAGCTGTGGAACCCTTTTTGTGCGCTAACATTATTTCATAGTGCGCCTGAGTATTACGTTTCAAAATAACATCTGATAGGTTAGGGGCTAAGGTAGATTTCCATAGTTTAGTTATGGTGAGTCTTGCGGCTATTAGGATATTAGCAACTATAATTCTATGTTGTGGTGGGTATAGGTCTAGGTTTAGACCTAATAAGGACGTTTCAGGTGTGAGTGTCTTTAGGTTTCCCGTGAGACACGCGATAAGGGAGGAGATTGTTTTCCAGAAACTAGACAAAGCCTTACATCCCCATAGTGTATATATTAAATTTCCTGTATGGGTATTACATCTCCAGCAGGTGGGGGATGAGGTGGGAAATATTTTGGAGAGTCTGTATGGGGTCAGATACCAGCGGTTTAATTTTTTGGGGGGCGTTTTCCCAATGTTCAATACATGATGTTGATGTACTATTGATATGTATGGCTTCTGCCATTTTTCCCATGAGAAGGTTTGAGAAAGGTCTTTCTCCTATTTAATCATGTTTGTAGTTTTGGTTTGGAGTGGAAATGAAAGGAGATGAAAGGAGTTTATATAAATGGGATATGCCCCTTTTCTTTCCACTTTGATAAGAAGTGAAAAATTCCTATAGTTCGCAAGGGAGTTATACATTTTTTTCAGGGTTAACGTTCTTATTAAAAGTTTTAGCGTTAAGCTTAGTTGTGATTCTGAGTTTATGTTCATCAGGTAAATGATGGAAAAAGTTGATTCCCTGTTTGGACCAGGATGTTGTATTAAGACACGCTTTGCAATATTCAATTACTCTTAATGGTATTGGAATATGAGCTGGGGTG
Organism: Lithobates clamitans; assembly: GCA_037952925.1. Lineage (NCBI taxonomy): Eukaryota > Metazoa > Chordata > Amphibia > Anura > Ranidae > Lithobates > Lithobates clamitans. Next base: position 1,994,510 of record JBBGZY010001452.1, on the reverse strand, counting down.
TTTACTGTAGATGAAATTAAGAAAGTAATTCAAATGTTACCATTAAATAAAGCCCCTGGAACAGACAGTCTGTCCAGCGAATACTTTAAGGCGTTTGAAACAATATTATCTCCATATCTATGCAGAGTATTTAATTACACTGTTAATACTCACTCATTTCCCAAAGAGATGCTTGAGGCGATTATCATTACAATACCAAAACAAGGGAAAGACCCGGTGTCACCAATTACATTATAGGACCCATCTCATTACTCAAATGTGTTCTGAAGATTTTTGCTAAAGTTATAGCCAACCGATTATTAGAAATCACACCCTATCTAATTGAACTGGACTAAGTTGGATTTGTTAAAGGACGACAAAGCCCAGACACTACCAGAAGAATGATTGATCTGCTCAATCATATAGATCACAGTCAAATTCCTTCTCTGCTTCTTGGATTAAGGCATTTGACAGAGTGCATTGGGGATATATAGAGGAGACCCTCAAGAAATTTGGATTCTCAGGATTCATTTATGAAGCCATAATGTCACTCTACACAACACCTACAGCCAGGGTTTATACATCAGGCAATATCTCTAAATGCTTTAATCTATCCAATGTAACAAGACAGGGGTGTCCCCTATTGCCCATCATATTTTCGTTAGCAATTGAACCCCTTGCAATATCCTTTATATCTAACCTCAATATCATAGGCATTAAAATCAGACAAGCAGACCATAAACTAGGACTATTTGCGGACTACATCCTCCTAACACTATCCATAACCGACACTTCACTAAGCGAAGTAACCAATGTCCTAGATGCCTTTGGATCAGTTTCCCATTATAAGATTAATCCTAACAAATGTTTTGTTTTACCTATGAATATCCCACCAGATCAAGTTGATAATCTGCGACAAAATTCTAGTTACAATTTTGATAATCCCTCCATTACATACCTGGCTATCCAACTTGCCCACCCACCATCTAAACTATATGAGGTTAATTACCCCACTCTATTAGCCCAAATTAACCAAGATATACAATCAATAAAAAAAACTCAGCTATCTTGGATTGGAAGGATAGCAGCATTTAAAATGCAAACATTGCCGAAGATCCTGTACTATTCCGATCCCTACCAATCCCATTACCAACAAAGTTCTTCACACAAATTGACTCAAAATTAAACAACTTGATCTGGATGGGAAAAAAAAACAAGGATTGCTTTATCAATTATGACTATGACTAAATCCAAAGGAGGCATGAACCTCCCTGATATGTGTCTGTATTATTACGCCTCATTATCCATAGCTCATTACATATTACCAAAAATAAACATACCCAACTTCCTAACAATTAAATCTACCTTAGCAGCCTGGAAGTTTGCTTTAACGAAATTGCAATCGTTGTTTATTTTTTAATTATCCTGCCATGTCTCCATGTAAATCTCTCTGATATGAAAATAATCCTTCAACCCACTAATCCTGAGAATCATCAATCATTTGTTTTATTTTCAAATTGGATAATTTTGTATACAGTACCTTGAAAAAGTATTCATACCCCTTGAAATTTTCCACATTTTGTCATGTTACAACCAAAAAAAATGTATTTTATTGGGATTTCATGTGATAGACCAACAAAAAGTGGCACATAATTGTGAAGTGGAAGGAAAATGATAAATGGTTTTCAAAGCTTTTTACAAATAAACATGTGAAAAGTGTGGGGTACATTTGTATTCAGCCCCCCCGAGTCAATACTTTGTAGAACCGCCTTTCTCTGCAATTACAGCTCCAATTCTTTTTGGGGATGTCTGTACCAGCTTGGCACCTCTAGAGAGTGAAATGTTTGCCTTCTTTGCAAGATAGCTGAAGCTCTGTCTGACTGGATGGAGAGCATCTGTGAACAGCAACTTTCAAGTCTTGCCACAGGAATATGCTTTGATCCAAACCATTCCATTGTAGCTCTGGCTGTATGTTTAGGGTCGTTCTCCTGCTGAAAGGTGAACCTCCGCCCCTGTCTATAGTCTTTTGCAGACTCTAAAGCCACGTACACACGAGCGGAATGTCCAACAGAAAAAGTCTGACGGAAGCTTTTTATCATCTATTCCGATTGTGTGTGCCTCATCGGACTTTTTTTATCGAAAATTTGACGGACCTAGAAATAGAACATGCTCTAAATATTTCCGACAGAACCAATTCCCTTTGGGAAAACCGCTCGTCTGTATGCTGTTCTGACGGACCAAAAAGGATGCATGCTCTGAAGCAAGTACGAGACGGAAGCTATTGGCTACTGGCTATTGAACTTCCTTTTTCTAGTCTCCTCGTACGTGCTGTACGTCACTGTGTTCTGGACGGTCAGACTTTGGTCGGACTTTGGATTGACCATGTGTAGGCAAGACCGCTTGAATGGAATTCCGTCGGAGTTCCGTTGGAGAAACCTTCGGAGTTTATTCCGACGGCTAAACCGGTCGTGTGTACGTGGCATTTCAGGTTTTCTTCCAAGATTGCCCTGTATTTGGCTCCATCCATCTTCCCATCAACTCTGACCAGCTTCCCTGTCCCTGCTGAAGAAAATCATCCTCACAACATGATTCTGCCACCACCATGTTTCACGGTGGGGATGGTGTGTTCAGGGTGATGTGCAGTGTTAGTTTTCCGCCACACATAGCATTTTTGCTTTTAGGCCACAAAAGTTCAATTTTGGTCCCATCTGACCAGAGCACCTTTTTCCACATGTTTGCTGTGTCCCTCACATGTCTTCTCACAAACTCCAAACGGGGCTCCTAATGGCTTTCTTTCAACAATGGGTTTCTTCTTTCTTCTTCGCCACTCTTCCATAAAGGGCAGATTTGTGGAGTGCACGGCTAATAGTTGTCCTGCGGACAGATTATCCCACCTGAGCTGTGGATCTCTGCAGCTCCTCCAGAGTTACCACGTGCCTCTTGGCTGCTTCTCCTTGCCCGGCCTGTCAGTTTAGGTGAACGGCCATGTCTTGGTAGGTTTGCAGTTGTGCCATACGCTTTCCATTTTCAGATGATGGATTGACCAGTGATCCATGAGATGTTCAAAGCTTGGGAATTTTTTTTCTAACCTAACCCTGCTTTAAACTTCTCCACAACTTTATCCCTGACCGGGTGTGTGTTCCTTGGCCTTCATGATGCTGTTTGTTTACTAAGGTTCTCTAACAAACCTCTGAGGGCTTCACAGAACAGCTGTATTTATACTGTGATTAAATTGCACACAGGTGGACTCTATTTACTAATTAGGTGACTTATGAAGGTAATTGGTTCCACTGGATTTTAGTTAGGGGTATCAGAGTAAAGGGGGCTGAATACAAATGCACACCACACTTTTCACATACTTATTTGTAAAAAAATTTGAAAACCATTTATAATTTTCCTTCCACTTAACAATTATGTGCCACTTTGTGTTGGTCTATCACATAAAATCACAATAAAATAAATTTATGTTTTTGGTTGTAACATGACAAAATGTCAATGGGTATAAATACTTCTTCAAGGCACTGTGTGTGTGTGAGTGTGTGTATATATATATATATATATATATATATATTTTTTTTTTTTTAAGTCAATTAAGTCCTCTTGGTATAAGAAATCAAACTTTTCAGCAGATGGCGGATTTCATATTACTCCGTCATTTTTCTACGTAGTTTTACAAAAGACATTTGATTCTCTCCCTTTGAAGCAAGTCTATTCAATGGTAAATGTGGTCTACAATTTCTAATGCCCTGTACACACGGTCGGACTTTCCGACGGAATATGTGCGATCGGAGTCGGAAATTGCACTGTGTGTGGGCTCCATCTGACTTTTTCCATCGGAATTTCTGACACACAAAGTTTGAGAGCAGGCTATAAAATTTTCCGACAACAAAAGCCGATCCTTTAAATTCCGACAAAGTGCCACGCATGCTCAGAATAAATTAAGAGACAAAAGCTATTGGCTACTGCCCCATTTATAGTCCCGATGTACATGTTTTACGTCACCACGTTCAGAACGACCGGATTTTCCGGCAACTTTGTGTGACCGTGTGTATGCAAGACAAGTTTAAGCCATCATCCGTCAGAAAAAATCCATGGATTTTGTTGTCGGAATGTGTGATCAATGTCCGACCGTGTGTACGGGGCATAAGATATTATGTTATGGAATAATAAAGTTAAAATATTTATCAGGTGGTAAAAAACGGACTAAATAAGGTAAAAAGATCTTGGGTCACACTATATTCCTGTGCAGACACTAATATTTGTCCTGTTTCATCATTAAGGCAATATCTTTCGTTAAGGCCTAGTGTTGGTGAGTTTTTGTTTATTCACGCAATTGGTTTACCTTCGACAAAATCCCAGTTTATTAAAGTACTTCAAAAGGGTTTACGGTTTCTCCAGTTAGGTTTCCCAATTTCATCTCATTCATTCCGTATAGGGGCTGCAACAGAGGCAGCCAGAATCAGTTTATATTCTGCAGTATATAAAAATATAGGTAGATGGAAGTCAAATGCTTGTACTTCATATATTAGGCCTAATTTGTCTTTTTGATTTCTAGGTAAACAACTGATCATATGGATTGTCTGGCATTCCTATGTGTTATCAGTCAAACAAAGAGCAACTTGCAGGATCTACACAGAAAATTTGGATTTGGACCTGCTGCTTTTTTGTATTTTTTTGGTAAGCGGGGTATGCTTTGGGAGGACCTGATGTCCTTGTCATATGGTTGGCCACCCTCAGATATTTTAATCATCCATTTAGGTGGTAATGACATTGGAAAAAGGAAGACTTTAGATTTAATCTTTTACATGCGTACTACAGATCTATACCTCCCAACCGTCACGGATTTGCTGGGACCATCCCGGAATTTTAAGCAAATCCGGGTGTCCCACAAATCCGGACTGAGTCCCGCAGTGGAGCACAGTACCGGAACAAGTTCTGGTACTGAACTTCATTGATCCCCCTGTCCAGTGCGCGCCGAGCGGCTGCTCTGTGTTGCTGCTCAAGTGTTGCTGCAGTCAGGATCTCTCCCCCACCCACACACCCGCCTGCCGGCTCCCTACCGCCCGCTGTACGGGATGTATTCGGGAGGAGGAGGTGTGTTAGATCAGCTTCAGCTCTTCCCCATGTCCCCGCCCACAACTCCCAGCATTCAGCGAATCTGTGCTGAGAAGAGACCAACATCCAATATTAACAAAAAACGTAGTACATATCAATATCAATAAATACATTTATTAATTTGTCTTTGTAAAGCTTCCATTCTAGTTTTAAAAAGACACAAGTCCATCAAGTCCAACCTATAAATAAGGATGTCGTAATATGGGAGAAGTTAATGGGTAAGGGCATTTAGAGGGCACCCCTGTCTAGTGCCTCTATTCAAAAGGAAAAATTCAGAGTTACTGTCTGGAAGCTTAATTCTTGTTTGGGGGAATGGTAGAGGGCATTAAAACCATAAATGAATTTATCTGAAATGCCAAGTTTGGGGAGTAAATAATTAATTAATTACACTGTCAAAGGCCTTGTGGATGTCAAGGCTAAGAGTGAAGAGAGTGAAGATTAGCATCTTGAATAATGTTAACGACTATCCTAATGTTGTCTACAATTTGTCTACCTGGGATGAAGCTGTGTGGTCTGTATGAATCAAAGATGTGACAACCGCCGCAAGTCTATCTGCCAGCATTCGACCAAAGATTTTTAGGTCAATATTGAGAACTGAAATAGGGCAACAATTTTGTGGGAGGGTATGATCTTTATGTGATTTCGGTAGTGGGGATAGATTAGCTTCTCATTTGGGAATTGGTTGCCTTGTAAAATGTGGTTGTATAATTTGGTTAGTTTGGGTACTAATAGGGGGGTACATTTTTTGTAATGGGTGGTAGTGCAACCATCAGGGCCTGGGGTGATGGGGGTTTAGAGAGATTTAATAATATTAGTTACCGTATTCATTGGCGTATAACACGCACTTTTTTCCCCTTAAAATCAGGGGAAAATAGTGGGTGCGTGTTATACGCTGATCCCCGCTAATTGTGAGCTATCGGCGGCGATCAACGCCGACATTCACATAGCGAGTAGTTTTAAATATGGCGCCACGGAGTTCGGAGGGACTCAGCGGAGCTGAACGAGCGCCGCCGAAATCACAGAGCCGAGATACACATAGTCGAGTGTATTCGCTTCTTTCCGACGCAGCTCACAGTCACGCCCAGTCCCGCCATTGGATCTGTGTTATGTCCATCATAGGGCAGGACTCGGCGGGACTGTGAGTGGCGCCGGAAAGAGCCGAGTACACTCGACTATGTGTATCTCGGCGGCGTTCGTTCAGTTCCACCGGCGCCGAGTCCCTCCGAACCCCACGGCACCATATTTAAAACTACAACTACATGCAGCTATGTGTATGTCGGCAGCGGTAGGCATGGACACTGGGGGCAAGACTTCACTGACCACTGGGGCAAAGCTGCACTGGGGCAAGGCTGCACTGGGGCAAAGCTGCACTGACAAGACTGCACTGGGGCAAAGCTGCACTGGGGCAAAGCTGCACTAACAAGACTGCACTGGGGCAAAGCTGCACTGACAAAGCTGCACTGGGGCAAAGCTGCACTGACAAGGCTGCAATGGACACTGGGTCAAGGCTGCACTGACACTGAAAAGGCTGCAATGACACTAACAAGGCTGCAGATGAACACTGATGAGGCTGCATTGATGGGCATTTTAATGTAAGTTTCTTTTCCTTAAACTTCCCTCCTAAAAGTTTTTTTCCTTAAAATTCTCTCCTAAACTTGGGGTGCGTGTTATACGCCGGCGCATGTTATACGCCAATAAATACGGTATTTCTAGGTCTGTACAAGGTTCATTAAGGGAGGCAATTTGTTGTCTGGAAAGAGTTGGAAGTTGAATACTGTCCAACCATTTAAGTGCTGATGGTTGAGGGTGAGTTTGTGGCCCAGAAAGGAGATTTTTATAAAAGGTTGAAAAAATATCTAGAACCTAATGAGGGTGAGTAACCAAATTACCTCTCTGGTCACGTAGTTTATATACATGGGGTGGCTTGTTTTCTTGGTTTATTATTTTCGCAAACATGGCGGAAGTGGAATTACCATGCAGCATGAATTTGGCTTTGGAGAATCTGAGAGACTTTTCAGTGTCAGCTAATAAGATTGTGTCTAGTGCTTGGCGTTTAAGTTGGAGTTATTGAGTGAGATCTTGGGAGGGTGATTCATTTAATTTATTGTATAGATTGTCAAGGTCTCTTGTAAAGCATTTAATGTCTGTTAGTCCAGCCTTATTTTTATCTGCTGCTATACTAATTAGGTGACCTCTCAATACAGCCTTGTGTGAGGTGGGAAGTATACCTTCAGTTATATTGTGGGAGCAGTATTCTTTGAGATGTGTAGATCTCTGTTGACAGGTGGAAGGGTCTGTTAATAGAGAGTAATTTTTTTTTCCAAAAATTTTATTGCACACATAAATATTATTCATACAGTACATCAGACAGGAGTTACATCCAAATCAATGAAGAGACCAACATCCAATATTAACAAAAATGTAGTACATATCAATGCTCTTCTGGCTGAGCCAATCAATCAGGACTCCACCCCTATCATACATTGAAGTATATGTGCTTTTCTTTTTTTCTTTCTTGAAAACAAAACATTATACCAGAACAAAAAAACAGCCGGATAACCCAGCTAATGAAACCTCCCTTCCCTCCCTCCCCAGGTGATGTCTGTGTTCGGTGCTGCATTCTGTGAGATACAAAAAAAAATACTCTGTCCAGATCTAGAAAAAAAAAGGCTATCTACCCTCTGTCATCTTTCAAAAAAGAGAGTGGCATCAAGCAGTGTAACGGTCTATCACCCCTCCTCCTCCAGGGTATTTTCAGAGTCTACCCACCTAAACCATACCTTCCTAAACTTCTTGGGGGCCTCTCTAGCTTCATAGGTCATTTTATACATCAGTACATCAGCATTTATTATTTTTATCCACATCTCCAGGGTCAACAGTTTGTTATATATCCATCGTCTGGCAATAAGTTTTCTCACACCAAAGAATAGAATCCTTAGGAATAGTTTTGTGTGTGCGTTCATCTCCTCTTGAGCAAAGACCCCAAGGAGGCAACGTAGGGGGGTGCAAATGTTAGGTAAATCAAACTGATCTTAAATCAATTCAGTCACCTGCGACCATGTTGTTCTCACTTTTTTGCATTCCCAGACCATATGTAGGAAAGTACCCTCTGCCCCCTTGCATTTATGGCAGATAGCCTATTCCCTTCTCTGCATTCAGTAAAGTCTAGTTGGTGTATAGTAGGGATGAGCCGAACACCCCCCTGTTCGGTTCGCACCAGAACACGCGAACACCGTTAAAGTCTATGGGACACGAACATTAATATTTAAAAGTGCTAATTTTAAAGGCTTATATGCAAGTTATTGTCATAAAAAGTGTTTGGGGACCTGGGTCCTGCCCCAGGGGACATGGATCAATGCAAAAAAAAGTTTTAAAAACGGCCGTTTTTTCAGGAGCAGTGATTTTAATAATGCTTAAAGTCAAACAATAAAAGTGTAATATCCCTTTAAATTTCGTACCTGGGGGGTGTCTATAGTATGCCTGTAAAGGGGCGCATGTTTCCTGTGTTTAGAACAGTCTGACAGCAAAATGACATTTCAAAGGAAAAAACCCATTTAAAACTACCCGCGGCTATTGCATTGCCGACAATACACATAGAAGTTCATTTATAAAAACGACATGGGAATTCCCCACAGGGAAACCCCGAACCAAAATTTAAAAAAAAAATGACGTGGGAGTCCCCCTAAATTCCATACCAGGCCCTTTAGGTCTGGTATGGATATTAAGGGGAACCCCGGCCAAAGTTAAAAAAAAAAAAAATGACGTGGTGTTCCCCCTAAATTTCATACCAGACCCTTCAGGTCTGGTATGGATTTTAAGGGGAACCCCGCGCCAAAAAAAAAGAAAACGGCGTGGGGTCCCCCCAAAAATCCATACCAGACCCTTATCCGAGCACGCAACCTGGCAGGCCGCAGGAAAAGAGGGGGGGACGAGAGTGCGGCCCCCCCTCCTGAACCGTACCAGGCCACATGCCCTCAACATTGGGAGGGTGCTTTGGGGTAGCCCCCCAAAACACCTTGTCCCCATGTTGATGAGGACAAGGGCCTCATCCCCACAACCCTGGCCGGTGGTTGTGGGGGTCTGCATGCAGGGGGCTTATTGGAATCTGGAAGCCCCCTTTAACAAGGGGACCCCCAGATCCCGCCCCCCCCTGTGTGAAATGGTAAGGGGGTACTTACCCCTACCATTTCACTAAAAAACTGTCAAAAATGTTAAAAATGACAAGAGACAGTTTTTGACAATTCCTTTATTTAAATGCTTCTTCCTTCATCTTCTTCTTCTTCTGGTTCTTCTGGCTCTTCTGGTTCTTCCTCCGGCGTTCTCGTCCAGCATCTCCTCCGCTGCGTCTTCTATCTTCTTCTCCTCGGGCCGCTCCTCACCCATGGCATGGAGGGAGGCTCCCGCTCTTCTCTTCATCTTCTTCTTCATCCTCTTCTCTTCTTCCTTCTTCTCTTCTTCTCTTCTTCATTTTCTTCTCCGGGCCGCTCCGCACCCATGCTGGCATGGAGGGAGGCTCCCGCTGCGTGACGGCGTCTCTTCGTCTGACGGCTCTTAAATAACGGGGGGCGGGGATGCGGGAAATCTGACGCACGGTGACTTGACGGGACTTCCCTGTGACATCACGGGGAATGCCACAGGGAAGTCCCGTCATGTCCCGTGCGTCAGAGGGGGCGGGGTCAGCGTTAATTAAGAACAGTCAGATGAGGAGACGCCTTCACACAGCGGGAGCCTCCCTCAATGCCAGCATGGACGCGGAGCGGCCCGGAGAAGAAAATGAAGAAGAGAAGAGGATGAAGTCCCAATCTCCATTCTCAATTTTCTGCATTAGGGATGGAGGCACACTATATATATATATAGGTGCCTCATTTAAAGTCCCAACTCCCCCTTCTTTTCTTTACATATAGGGATGGGGACCATTAGACTGGGATGACAGTGTTCCCCTGCCCCCCCATGTTGTGAGGTTTTTCTGACCCTGATGGTAATGTACCAGGTTTGGTCATTGCTCTCTGGACACACCATTCTAGCACACTGGTTGTGTGTCCCAACTTAATATGGAGTTTTGTGTGTCCAGGGCTGTTTCATTGTGTCTGCTGCCCGGGAGCTGCGATGTGCTTTGCGTGGCCAAACCCCCCCCTTTCGCCCCTCCCCCTGTCCTCTCCTTAGGACTGGGGAGTGTGTGGGGTGGAGTTGGCTGGTTCACAGCCCTCTCCACATGTGACGCCATGCCAGGCGTCATGATGTGGTAGCTTGTGTGCTCTTCCATCTCAGCCGGCACAGCTGGGGAATAGGAGCGTCTCACGTGGGCGGCGGTTGCCGTCGACATCAGAGCTCCTCCCCGCTTATGCCGTGCCTGCGTGACGCTGGTATCAGTCAACGTGCACGTGCACAGTGCGACTATATCTAGCCCCCCACGACGCAGCCTCATGTCATCCATTTGAAGATGCCCAGCTCATCACCCAGCAGCTCATCTTTAGTTCAGCTGTACAAGTAAGCTATTTATCAAGTCATCCAAACTCTTTTTGGTTATGTACCATTATATACCTGCTACTTTTGGGTAAACACCTAAGCTGACATACAATGATATATATCGTTTTAGACTTCCTTTGACAGCCACCATTGGCATACTATCCTGTCCCATCACACCCATCAACAACCTGTTTGCTGCATCATGGGGAGGCCTTTCCACTGTGCACCCTGTTAGCACGCTGCCTACTGTTACTTCAGCTCCCGGTAGAGACCATGTGGCCCTGGCTCCATACTCATCATATCTCATCACAAATGACCATTTGTAAGTATCAAGGGCAGGCTTATTTGCCAATTCCCCTGTCATGTTTTATTACACTCCCAGTAATTACATCTTATTATCCCCTGTAGATGTCCCCAAGTATTCACCCCTGATAAGTGTGTTATCACACGAAATGCGTCGGACATTCTGGGGGTGCAGACACATGCCCCCTTCAAACCATCAATCTTGGGCTTTTGGGAATTCACACATACCCTGATTCAACCATCTAATTTGAACACCATCTTTTAATTAATTATGATCTCATTTTTGTTTTTTGTGACATTTATCCCGGCTAGTGTGTTTTATATGTTACATGTACACATATGTAGATACGTGCAATATGTGTTTGCTAATCCAACCAGATTGCCATGGGGCGCCTGGCTACTACACTATATGTACCCTAGATGCTTGTATTGCACATGCACATACGTATGTGAGTGTAAATATTGATGAATTGTTATTTATTACAATGCTTTTCATTTATGTGGTTTCTGGTATTGATTATGTTTTCACGCATCTTCATGAATAAAATATATGTATTTTTATTCAATCTACCTCCACACTGTCTATGGCCTCACTTAAAATCCCAATCTCCATTTTCAATTTTCTGCATTAGTGATGGAGGCACACTATATATATATATAAAACTATGAAGAAAATTGTGCACTATGTGTGCATCTGGGGTCGCCCTTAATGGATATTGTTGGCCACAAGTGAGTATTAAATCTCATAGATTGTTATATATAAAAATGCACTAGAGTGCCATCTTTATTAAACACATTCAATATATAAAAAATATAACAATAGGATTTACAATTGTATAAAGTGCAAAATACAAACACTGTACATTCGCTTGCATATAGAGGATATAGCACTCATGTGCCTACAGCCCGCAGCCTGTATATGGAAAATCAGGCGGATGAGGTGTATGGCGTGTACCCGACATGTTTCGGAGATAGGTATGTGTTACTCCTTCATCAAGGGATTTATGATTGGGTGCTCAAATCTATCTGTAAATATCAAAGAACAAAATAATAGTAAAGAATATCTGTGTCGTCATAAATTATATGCGACTGCGTTTTTGCAATATATGCGATTTTAGTAGTTATTGAAATAATGTAGGAGAGGTCTGGTATGGACTAATTATACTTACATCAATTTGATTCATAAAGACAAAAAACAGCAGTAAAAGCAGTATAACTGGGAGCAGGCTGGCTTCTGGTTCACATGACACAAGATGGGCAACCAAGAGTGTGATGCAGAGCGTTGCAGCACTTTCACAAGGGATGACCGATGGAGATCTGTGTATTTAAAGAGTGATGTTTGTAAGTGTACAAGGCATATAATTAAGCCAATGCTTTGCTGAAGGATAGAATAGTCATTCAGCTGTGGTTAAAAGGGGGAGAGTAGATGTGTAGAGTAAGTATTCAAACAATCTGGAACAAAGTATCTATTCAAATTACCTTGTGGCTGTTTAGTAATCTCTTGAGACCAGACCTCCAGGCAGCAGTTCAAAGGACTGACAGATGCCAAAGGAGTGTCTGTGTCCTAAATAGGACAGCTGATTGGACGTCAGCCAATCAGTGTCCACTCCACATAATCAGCTGCAAAACAAGCAGCCATGTGTGGAGATCGGGCATCCCCCAGACGACGAGGCGCGCGGCGTAGCCACGCCCATAGGGGCGTGATGACGTCACGCGTCTTGACGTCACCGGCGGGTATGCGGTCCCGGCGCGATTAGCGAAATCCACACCGGGAACCGTACGAGAGCTCGTCCACATGCGGAAGGCCTGAGGGGCGCGCAACCAAGTGCTGCCCCATGGCCATGCATGTGTAGAGCTTACCCGCCGGGTGTCCGTGCGCACGCGCACATCCACACCAAGGAGAAGTGCACCATCTTGTGGATGGATATAGGAAGGTGAACAGAAATGAATCAACAAAAAGCCAGCCTGCTGTACATGATTTACAAGAAAATTGAGGAAGCATAAAGGAGCAAAACAGGAAAAGAAGAAAAAAAGGAAAAGCATGTTATAAATGACCAAAGGCTTCGTATGGGCAGTTTGTGAGATAACAATCAATTTCAAACGATATTGATAAAATAAACAAAATCTTCAAAATCTTTGAAGTAAACACAAAATGTTCATTATTATAATTGAGCAATTTGTATTATAGCGGTATATAGAACCCAGATATACATATTGTTCAGACCTATCGTGTGACAATGATTTAGGTCAAAGACAGTCTAAATATATATGGGCACAATGTCTTGTATCCATACCTGTATCTATCTGGAAATATTTTACCACAACGATGAATACTATTTAATGCATGAGATCTGGAAGCTGACAAAAAAAACATAATAAAAAATAAGACATTTGTATTAAAATGTAAAAGTAGACAATGGAATATATTAGGAGGTCCCTATAAATCTAGTTCACATACCCCTGATGTGAACCCAGGCAGAAATGGTTTGAAATTGAAGGCCCCGTTTAGGCCAGGTGGATGGTTGGCCCGTAGGTTGTGTATCCATCTTAGTTCACATTGGAGGAGACGCTTGTTGGAATCTCCTCCTCTTGGACTGAAGTGGATGCGCTCAAGGGCCAAAAAGTATACTTTGGGGGTCGATGAGGGATGGACAATTGCCATGTGGCGACCAATAGGGAGGTCTGGATCGCGTTTGCGTATGGTGCCAAGATGTTGGTAGATGCGTTTCCAGAACTCATTTATGGTCTTACCAACATAGTAGCACCCGCATTCGCAAGTCAGTAAATATACTATTGCTGGGGTTTTGCAATTAACGTAGTGCTTGGGGGTAAACCTTTGGCCATTAGGCAGAATAATATTTTTTCGTTTGTCCATATATTGGCAATAGTGGCAGCCCCCACACATGTATGTTCCCAATACTTTGCATGGATCGCCTTTGCGAGTTTTGTATTCACTGTTAACTATTTTGTCTCCTATAGATGGTGGCCTCCTATAGGTGACTGTTGGGGCACTGGGGACAAAGGGGGCCAGAGTTTGGTCCATAGTTAATAAGTGCCAGTATTTATTTAGAATGCGCTTTATCTGCCTATGTTCTGAAGAATATGTCGTGATGATTCTAGTTGTTTCATCTTTGCTGGGTTGTTTTTGTGCATTAAGTAAGTCACGACGAGATTGGTTGAGCGCTCGTTTATACGCTTTTTTTAAACAGGTGTTTGAGTATCCTCTTTCGAGGAGTCTCTTTTTTAGGATATTAGCTTCCATTTTAAATCTAGTATCATCGGAGCAATTGCGGCGTGCTCTTAGATATTGGCTATATGGTATAGAGGTTAGAAGGGGCTTAGGGTGGGAACTACTTGCGTGCAACAATGAATTACCGGCTGTGGGTTTTCGGTATAATTCACTGGAGAGATTGCCATCTGGTGATCTTTGGACCAATACATCCAGAAATGTAATTTCCTTTGGACTGTGGGTCATTGTAAATTTTAGATTGAAATCGTTCTTGTTAATACAATTAAGAAATTCACGTAGTAGTTCAGTTGGCCCGTCCCATATCATGAAGATATCGTCTATGTAACGTCGCCATGTAATAACATGGCGCATATACACAGACAACGACTCCTGGACAAGCAGTGAATGTTCCCACTCCCCCAGGTACAGGTTGGCGTACGATGGGGCACAACAAGTCCCCATCGCCACGCCCTGTACCTGGAGGTAGTGGGAACCATCAAAGCAAAAGAAGTTATGGTTGAGTATAAACTCAAGAGAGGCCAGGATGAATTCAATATATTTGGGTTCAGAATCGCTATATTGTTGCAAAATGTGTTGTATGGCCGATAACCCTTTAGCGTGGGGGATGGTGCAGTACAAGGATTCCACATCGATGGCTACCAATTGGGTGCCTTCTTCTATGTGTATGTCCTGAATAATCTGTAAGAAATGAATTGTATCGCGTGGGTTCACATCAGGGGTATGTGAACTAGATTTATAGGGACCTCCTAATATATTCCATTGTCTACTTTTACATTTTAATACAAATGTCTTATTTTTTATTATGTTTTTTTTGTCAGCTTCCAGATCTCATGCATTAAATAGTATTCATCGTTGTGGTAAAATATTTCCAGATAGATACAGGTATGGATACAAGACATTGTGCCCATATATATTTAGACTGTCTTTGACCTAAATCATTGTCACACGATAGGTCTGAACAATATGTATATCTGGGTTCTATATACCGCTATAATACAAATTGCTCAATTATAATAATGAACATTTTGTGTTTACTTCAAAGATTTTGAAGATTTTGTTTATTTTATCAATATCGTTTGAAATTGATTGTTATCTCAAAAACTGCCCATACGAAGCCTTTGGTCATTTATAACATGCTTTTCCTTTTTTTCTTCTTTTCCTGTTTTGCTCCTTTATGCTTCCTCAATTTTCTTGTAAATCATGTACAGCAGGCTGGCTTTTTGTTGATTCATTTCTGTTCACCTTCCTATATCCATCCACAAGATGGTGCACTTCTCCTTGGTGTGGATGTGCGCGTGCGCACGGACACCCGGCGGGTAAGCTCTACACATGCATGGCCATGGGGCAGCACTTGGTTGCGCGCCCCTCAGGCCTTCCGCATGTGGACGAGCTCTCGTACGGTTCCCGGTGTGGATTTCGCTAATCGCGCCGGGACCGCATACCCGCCGGTGACGTCAAGACGCGTGACGTCATCACGCCCCTATGGGCGTGGCTACGCCGCGCGCCTCGTCGTCTGGGGGATGCCCGATCTCCACACATGGCTGCTTGTTTTGCAGCTGATTATGTGGAGTGGACACTGATTGGCTGACGTCCAATCAGCTGTCCTATTTAGGACACAGACACTCCTTTGGCATCTGTCAGTCCTTTGAACTGCTGCCTGGAGGTCTGGTCTCAAGAGATTACTAAACAGCCACAAGGTAATTTGAATAGATACTTTGTTCCAGATTGTTTGAATACTTACTCTACACATCTACTCTCCCCCTTTTAACCACAGCTGAATGACTATTCTATCCTTCAGCAAAGCATTGGCTTAATTATATGCCTTGTACACTTACAAACATCACTCTTTAAATACACAGATCTCCATCGGTCATCCCTTGTGAAAGTGCTGCAACGCTCTGCATCACACTCTTGGTTGCCCATCTTGTGTCATGTGAACCAGAAGCCAGCCTGCTCCCAGTTATACTGCTTTTACTGCTGTTTTTTGTCTTTATGAATCAAATTGATGTAAGTATAATTAGTCCATACCAGACCTCTCCTACATTATTTCAATAACTACTAAAATCGCATATATTGCAAAAACGCAGTCGCATATAATTTATGACGACACAGATATTCTTTACTATTATTTTGTTCTTTGATATTTACAGATAGATTTGAGCACCCAATCATAAATCCCTTGATGAAGGAGTAACACATACCTATCTCCGAAACATGTCGGGTACACGCCATACACCTCATCCGCCTGATTTTCCATATACAGGCTGCGGGCTGTAGGCACATGAGTGCTATATCCTCTATATGCAAGCGAATGTACAGTGTTTGTATTTTGCACTTTATACAATTGTAAATCCTATTGTTATATTTTTTATATATTGAATGTGTTTAATAAAGATGGCACTCTAGTGCATTTTTATATATAACAATCTATGAAATTTAATACTCACTTGTGGCCAACAATATCCATTAAGGGCGACCCCAGATGCACACATAGTGCACAATTTTCTTCATAGTTTCAATTTCCAGGATATTGGCCCCCCTCCTCCCCTTTTGTACACACCTTGCTCTCATTTTTCTTGTATTATATATATATATAGGTGCCTCATTTAAAGTCCCAACTCCCCCTTCTTTTCTAAAAATAGGAAAGGAGTCTGAAATAATGCCATTAACCCTGAGTCTCACCAACGGATCTGTATACAAGTGCCGTACCCAGGAGATGAAGACAGGGCCAAAGCCATACGACTCCAGGAGGTGGAACAAATATGTCCACTCCATGGAGTCAAAGGCCTTTTTTGTATCTAGGGAGGCCACTATTCTAGTCCCAGAGTTGTCATGAGTAATCTGGAGATTCACGAAAAGTCTCCTAATGTTCATCTGTGCACACCGTCCCTGAATAAAGCCCGTTTGATCCGCATCCACCAATTTTAGGATAACTGATTGTAATCTGCCTGCCAGTATTTTGGCCAGAATTTTTGTGTCAACATTCATCAGTGAGATCGGACGATAGGAGTCACATTTTCGAGGGTCCTTCCCCCCTTAGGGATCAGGACAACCAAGGCTTCCCTCATAGAGGGAGGTAGTCTACCATCCGATCTAGCCGCGTTGAATACTTTAAGTAGGCATGGGGCCATACCATACCCAAAAGTGTTATACCATTCTGAGGGAAGGCCATCTAGTTCAGGAGACTTCCTAGGTGGGAAGGAGGCAATTGCCTCCTCCACCTCCTCCACCTCCTCCACCGTAATGCCGGTTTCTAAAGCAGAACTGTCCTCCTCCGTCAACCTAGGTAAATCAATGTCTGCCATGTAAGTCACCAATTTCTCTGTCCCCAGAGGAGCACAAGATCTATATAATTCTTGATAGAATTGAGCAAATGTTTTTAGGATATCGGTTGAGTCACAGATTTCAATTTTGGAATTGTCATACACTGACTTAATATAAACTGGAACATATTCCGGACGCGTCAAGTATGCCAGGAGCCTGCCATTCTTGTCACCAAATTCAAATATACGTCTACGCTGTGCAAGGTTAAGTTTTGTGGTACGATCTGTTAGAACTGTCTTGTACTGCCTGGTTCTGGTCCGTAGAGTCAGTAATCTCTCCCTAGTGGGGTCCCTAACATATTCATAGAGAGTCATTCATGTGCCAATTAAAAGGAGTAGGAGCTCGACCTATATGGGAAGTATCAAGGGAGACAATATGGTTAGACCAGGGGCATGAGTAAATAAGTGCTTTGGAAGAGTTGGCTAATAGTAGTGGAGTGGTAAAGATGTAGTCCAAATGGGAGTAGTAGTCATGTGGGTGAGAGTAATGGGTGTAAGCCTTTACCCCAATGTTATGAGCTCTCCAGGAATCTATCAATTGGAACTTATTAACCTCTTAAGCCCCGGACCATTTGGCTGGTCAAAGACCAGAGCACTTTTTGCGATTTGGCACTGCGTCGCTTTAACTGACAATTGCGCAGTCGTGCGACGTGGCTCCCAAACAAAATTGACATCCTTTTTTCCCCACAAATAGAGATTTTTTTTGGTGGTATTTGATCACTTCTGCAGTTTTTATTTTTTGCGCTATAAACAAAAAAATAGCAACAATTTTGAAAAAAATGCATTATTTTTTACTTTTTGCTATAATAAATATCCCCAAAAAATATATAAAATTTTTTTTTTCCCCTCAGTTTAGGCTGATACATATTCTTCTACATATTTTTGGTAAAAAAATCGCAATAAGCTTATATTGATTGGTTTACGCAAAAGTTATAGCGTCTAGAAAATAGGGGATAGTTTTATGGCATTTTTATTAATTATTTTTTTTTACTAGTAATGGCGGCGATCAGCGTTTTTTATAGTGACTGTGACATTATGGCGGACACTTCAGACACTGTTGGCGCTATTTTGGGACCATTCACAATTATACAGGGATCAGTGCGATTAAAATGCATTGATTACTGTGTAAATGTGACTGGCAGTGAAGGGGTTAACACTAGGTGGCGCTGTAGGATTTAAGTGTGTCCTAGGGAGTGATTCTAACTGTGGGGGGAGGGGCTATGTGTGACAAGACACTGATCACCGCTCCCGATTACAGGGAGCGGTGATCAGTGTCCTGTCACTAGGCAGAACGGGGAAATGCTTGTTTACATCAGCATTTCCCCGTTCTTCCTCTCCGTAAGATGATCACGGGTATCCCCGCGGACATCAAATCCACGGGACCCGCGATCACACTCATGGAGCTCGTGGCGGCCGCGCGCGTGCACCGCCGGCGGCATGCACGAGATGGCACAGCGGCAAATTTAGAGGGACGTACCTGTACTCCCATTTGCCTGTCTGTGCCATTGTGTTGACGTATATCTACATGTGGAGGTCGGCAAGCGGTTAAGAGAGCGATTGATAGATTTAGAAAAAGATTTTGACGAAGGGACCACTCTGCTTCTTTCAAGAGCTGAATGAGCAACCAAATGGAAATCTCCACCCAACAATATGTGTGGATAGTTGTAACGGTCTAAAGTTTCAAAAAACCTTGTAAAAAAAGAGGTTTGTGAGTCATTTGTAGTGTACAATGATGCGATTGTTAGTGTGCCACCATTTATAGTACCCTTTAAAATTTATATAGCGGCTGTCAACATCTTTATATACATTTTGGATATCAAAAATTATGGAATTACGAATAAGAATGGCTACACCTCGGGATTTAGTAGAAAAAGTGGTATAATGGAACTGGCTGTAAGTTTTGTCAAAATATTGTAGATGATTAGAAAAAGAAAAATGGGTTTCTTGTAAAAGAATTATGTCAGCACCCAATCTTTTATAATGACGGAAAGCTTTTTTATGTTTATGGTAAGAATTAAACCCTTGAACCTTGGGTGAAAATATTCTAAGATAGTAAAGAGGTAGGGGAAGCTAGAAATGATATATATGCAAGAAATCAGCCAAAGGGTATAGAAATTAGAAATTATACGATAAATATAGTATATAATGAACTTTACAGGCAGCTGCACGATGGAGCCCGGAGTACCATCCCAAAACTCTAGGGGGCGGCACCAGGCTACGAAAGTAGGTAGGGGGACAAACCAGCGACGGCGGATGAGCCAAGCAAAATTAAATAATTGAGATATAACTGTACATGATATATAGAATGTATAGCACTTATATAAACAGCTTAGGCAATTAAAATCTGGGATAAATAACAAACCAGAAATAGAACAAAAATTGGAACCTTAAAAAAAAACAACATAAAAAATTGAGTAGATATAGATAGAAAGAATGGTATATTCAAAAGTTTCAGTCAATTAAAAAAACGAACATCTGAGCATATAAACTGTTATAGGTTTTTAGTAGAGGTACTTGCTATGAACTTCTGAGAAGTTATAGAAGGTATGTATAAAGGACAAGACTCTGTAATTTAAAGGCAAGATGACCCCAAGTATATCACTGTAAAAACAAAAGTAGTTATCAGAACTGAAATTCAAAACTTGGGGTCATAGCCAATAACTGATCCACCGTGGGTATTTTGAAGATAGAAATAAATCAGAGCGACATCATTGTCCTTATTATATTGGTAAATATCAAGAGGTAGAAAAAGTTAGATGATCATAGCATACTGATGACATCTTACTTGAAAAGGCAGGCCGGCCTTATAGGTGGAAGGCAGAAAGTCAGCCTGTCAAGATCACATCCAGCATTCTGATAATAGAAAGTACAACATAAAAACAAGTAGAATGCCAATCAAGTTGAAAAAATAAAACAGTGAACTAATAATCATGTGTATGGTTATGCTGCTTGATCCTGGAGGGATTGATGCCATCTTCTTTGGTCTTTTTGTTTGCGACATGATGGAGTGGACCAAATGGGTGATGATCTGGGGGTTGCAGGTGGTCGATTTAGATGGTTCAGGCTCGAGCAGGTCCAGCTTGACTAGAAGTTCTTTTTCTTCAATTATATTGTAGACTGTGTATGTTGTACCATTGTGCGGTACTGATAGCTTGAAGGGGAAACCCCAGTGAGTTTTAATTCTTGCAGACTGTAGGATTGAAGTGACCTCATTCTGTGTCTCCTATCCAGTGTAGCAGGGGAGATGTCTAGGTATATTTGGATCCTAATGCAATCCAATTCTATGTTGGAGGTATTCGTGGATGCATGCATGACATCTTCTTTGGTAAGAAAATCTTTCATGCACATGATCACATCACGAGGAGGTTTGCCAGACATTCATTTTGTGCCCTATGGATCCTATCGCACGTGAAGGCAGACAGTGGTTTGTCAGGCAGGAGGTTGTAAAAGAGTCTAGAAATGGCTGGCATTGGATCTGTTACAGACTCAGGTATCCCACTTATCCGTATATTATTACGGAGATTTATATTATCTAAATCTTCAACCTGGGCCTGTGAGAATGAGAAGTTGTCGTCATCATTTTGTAATCTTTTCTGAGATTATGTGCTAGAAATAGTTCATCATGTTTAGTCTCCAGAATATCAGTGCGGCCACCTATAGATACAATCTCCTGGGAGAGAGCATTAGTGGATTTGTGCAAGTCCAGCTGTATCATATCTACCAGCTTTTCATAAAATGCTGACAGGCTAGTGTCTAACTCTACCTTAGAGAGCAGAGGATTGTACTTAGTCTCTTTGTGCTGAAGTGTGTTCATGCATGGAGCTGCAGGAGGCCGCAGGAGACCGCAGGAGACTTGGCGCCATTTTGGGTCATTTTAGTTGACTCCTCGATGTGGAGCAAGTAGTTGGTGAGTGAGTGTTGGCATGCACGAGAATGTCCCACAGGGGTGCGTGAGAAGTTAGGGTGGATTCAATGTCTGATGGCCCTGAAAATCATGCTTGGCAGTCGGGGTCCAGCAGGGCTGTAATCAGGCACATCCATCCTGCATCGTGCCTCGCATGTGCCTCTATTCATGCATTTTTATTGATGTGATGTAATATCTAAAATTTTAAATAAACCAATAATAAAGGCCATGGCAATTGCTTTTTCCAAAAGTAAATTTTTTTTTCTGTACATTTATTGCATGTCTGTTGAACTTGTTTCCATGTCTTGTCTTCACCTGTTCAAGCCCCAAAAGGTGGCAATCAAGAGAATCCTCCTGCTTTGGAGTCTGCTGTGGAATAGTGTCAACATGTGTTGGGAGCAGTTGCCCCAGCTATGGAGAAAGACAGGCCAGCTCTAAGTGCCAGTTGCTGTCCATATTCAGGAGGTACATGCTGTTGCCCTTGGCAATGCTGGTGCAAGTAAACCAGCTATCAATGTACAGAGTCCTCAGCTTGCAAAAGGATTCAGTGTGGGAAGCCCAGACAAGACACTGAGGCAAGTGTGTTGTTTGCGGTGCAGTGAGGGTGTGCATGCTGTCTCCACGTGCCTTTTGTTCCAATTTACAACACAAGGTGATGTGGCCAGGCATTTGGGAAGCCTGCTCTGAGTGCCAGGAAAGAGGAGGCTAACCAGAAGTTTAAGAGGGGTGTGGTTGCCTCTAACAATTCTGGTGAGGTCAGGCCTGCCGACTGTATGTTAAAGATGTTACCTACAGATGATTGAGGCAAAGTAAAGAGGAAGAGAAAGAATTCAGCATGCTTGAAAGAGCCAGCAAGGTTCAGCTGTGAGAGAGTCATCTCCCATGGCAATGAGAGAAAATGTCTTGTTAGGAAGGAGGAGCTTCAGGGGAGATGTGGCTCAGCATCCTACTCTACTTTTTGGGAGTCACCAGGAGGTACATTTTTTGGTGGGAAGTCATCTGGTACTATGCTTGGAATGTGATCAATTGGGGTAGGATGTCATGACTAGACCCAGGTTTTGGAATATGGCTGGAGACAGAGGCGTAGCTTGAAGCTTGCGGGCCCCGATGCAAAAGTTGACCTGGCCCCCCCCACTACTTCCAACGTGCGTGCAGAAACATTCACCGCACACCAAGATACTCAAAAGTGGCTTAAGAGTTTTGGGTTCCCAGAACTCCTCTTACATCAGAGGACAGGGATGGCCGCTGGAGAATCAGAAGAGAGGGACCCCTGGCAGGTCACTTGGCAGAGCTCCTTTCCCATCCCAGCACTGTATACAGCTCCCCCCCCACACACTACACAGGGCTAAAATCACATTCCTTTACAAACAGTCTATCAGCCTTCACAGGGTGTATCTGGCTTTTATGTTACCCTTCAGACCTGTGAAATTCTCTGGTCGGAACGGCAGTGTAGTTGCAGTAGGCAGATACACCCTGTGCAGATCATGGCTGACTGGCTGTGTTGTAAAGGAATGTGATTTCAGCCCCGCGGAGGAGGAACAATATGGAATGCTGTAATGGCAAAGAAGCTCAGCACCTGGGCATAGCATGCAGGGTGGAGGGGGTGGTCAGGAGGCTTTGGGGGGGCAACTTAGATCTGGGAGGGCAAAGCCATGTGACACCAAATCTGGAGCCTGCAGCCCCTCAGGCCCCCCCGAGGAGGTGTTAAGTGATTTGTTTTAGCAATTTCTGAAGGTTTCTCTGTCAGTGTTGGCAGGTGTTGAGGGAAGGTCACCTCCGGAGGTGTGTGTCTTTTCCCCAGTTGTCAGGGAAGTGGGGTAAGTAGACATCCCCGGGTGGAGGGAGGGGGGATACAGAGAGTCCCAGCTGGTGACTAGGAGACACTGAGCAGTGTCATTCCTCACCAGTGACATTGGTCCCATCGTGGCTACAGGACGGCACTCTCCTCCTCCTCTTGCCTCGCTGAGCTCAGTTACCATTCCATGTGGCCAGCACACAGCACAGACACTTCTCCATCCTGGGCTTTTCCTGGGCTCGTCTCACCTGGGCTCACAACTTCTCCCCAGCCAATGGGAACAGAGGGGTGTGGACTGTGGAAGGCAAAGTAGAAGCCCAGTACTGGAGCGCGGCTGTGGGGCCCTAGGGCAGATCGGAGTTGGATTTTGTGGAAGATATGATAATATGACAGGGAGGCTGCAGGGGCCCCCTGGAGCTAGGGGTGGGGTTGCGATTGTGACCCCTGCAACCCCTTATGCTATGCCCATGGCTGGAGATAAAATTGCTGAACAAGAGACTTTACCTGCAAGCCCAGTATCATATCTAAAATGTCTGCTTTCATACATGGCAACAGTGAGAAGTTCCTTTGAAACTACATGGGGTGACAAAGAGTCTGAAATGCCCGCTGTAGTTTAATTCTATGGCCACCTGGGTGAAATGGCAGGTAAAAGTAAAGCAAAGGACATGGCAGAGTAGTTCCAGATCCAACACACTCAAATGAAAATGGTGATCATGAGGATGCAAGAGTTAAATATGCTGGTGCATATGTGATATTGATTACCAATCAATATGAATTTCACTGCTACTGGAAGTATACCCGTGTCATATAGACCAAATTCTGAGGTGAATGTGGAAGGGGTAACCACTGAGCAAGATGTATTATCTCCCCTAGCAACAGTGTCTAAGACAGCAGAGGTGTCACTGGAAACCACCAAGAAGCTTGGTGTGTCAGAGTTTACCCAGGACACCCAGGAAAACTGTGGGGCCACCCTAAGGGCAGTATGTATAGGAGAGGAGTGTTGAGGGTATGGAAAAGCAGTATGTAGGAGATGAGTATGGAGGGTGTGACAGTGGGCAGTATGTGTATAGGAGAGGAGTGTAGAATGCATGACAGTGGGCAGTATGTAAAGAAGAGGAGTGTGGAGGGTATGCCAGGGGTCAATATGTATAGAGTATACAGCTCAGCATCACAGGACAGAGTATACAACCCCAGAATCACAGGACATAATACATAGCTCAGCATCACAGGACAGAGTATACAGCTCAGCTTTACAGGATAGAGTATACAGCTCAGCATCACAGGACAGAGTATACATCCCCAGCATTACAGGACAGAGTATACAGCTCAGCATCACAGGAAAGTGTATACAGCCCCAGCATCACAGGACAGAGTACATACCTCCCAACTTGAGGCTGATGATAGCATATGGCATGTCACACCAAAAAGTGGGTGTGGTCAGACTGTTATCAGTGGAAGGGGCTTAAGGGGCATGGTTAAACAAAACCAATCCCCCTACCACCATCCCTCTCCCCATCATTACACAAGACCCCTTCCTCCACACTACCCCCCATTGTTACACAGGACCCCCTCCCTCATACTAACCCCATCATTAAACACAGAGGTTATATGTTTATGGTGGAGAGGCAGGGAGAGGGGTGTTTAGGGTGGAGAGGCAGGGATGAGGGTGTTTGGGGTGGAGAGGCAGGGAGGGGGGTGTTTAGGGTGGAGAGATAGGAAGAAGGTTATTGTTTAGGGTGGAGAGGCAGGGAGGGGAAGTATTTAGGGTGGAGAGGCAGGGATGGGGGGTGTTTAGTGTGGAGAGTCAGGGAGGGGGGTGTTTAGGGTGGAAGGCAGGAAGGGGAGTTATTGTTCAGGATGGAGAAGCAGGAAGGGGGGTTATTGTTTAGGGTGGAGAGGCAGGGATGGGGGTGTTTAGGGGGGAGAGGCAGGGAGGGGGTTATTGTTTAGAATGGAGAAGAAGGGAGGGTGGTTATTTTTAGGGTGGAGAGGCAGGGGGGTGTTTAGGGTGGAGAGGCATTGTTTTTTGTTTAGGGTGGAGAGGCAGGGAGAGGGGATGTTTAGGGTGGAGAGGCAGGGAGGGGGTTATTGTTTAGGGTGGAGAAGCAGGGAGAGGGTTATTGTTTAGGGTGCAGAGGCCGGGAGGGGGTTATTGTTTAGGGTGGAGAAGCAGGGAGGGGGGTTAATGTTTAAGGTAGAGAAGCAGGGAGGGGGGATATTATTTAGGGTAGAGAAGCAGCGATGGGGTATTTAGGGTGGAGAGGCAGGAAGGGGGGTTATTGTTTAGGCTGGAGCGGCAGGGAGGGGGGTTATTGCTTAGGGTGGAGATGTGGGGGTGTATTTTTTAGGGTGGAGAAGCAGGGAGGGGGTATTTAGGGTGGAGAGGCATTGTTTTTTGTTTAGGGTGGAGAGGCAGGGAGAGGGGATGTTTAGGGTGGAGAGGCAGGGAGGGGGGTTATTGTTTAGGGTGAAGTGGCAGGGAGGGGGTGTTTGGGGTGGAGGGGCAGGGAAGGGGTTATTGTTTAGGGTTGTGAAGCAGGGAGGGGGTTAATGTTTATGGTAGAGAAGCAGGGAGGGGGGATATTGTTTAGGGTGGAGAAGCAGGGAGGGGGGTATTTAGGGTGGAGAGGCAGGAAGGGGGGTTATTGTTTAGGGTGGAGAGGCAGGGAGGGGGTTATTGTTTAGGGTGGAGAGGCAGGGAGGGGGTATTTAGGGTGGAGATGCAGGAAGGGGGTTATTGTTTAGGCTGGAGAGGCAGGGAGGGGGGTTATTGCTTAGGGTGGAGATGTGGGGGTGTATTTTTTAGGGTGGAGAAGCATGGAGGGGGTATTTAGGGTGGAGAGGCTGGAAGGGGGGTTATTGTTTAGGGTGGAGAGGCAGGGAGGGGGGTTATTGTTTAGGGTGGAGTGGCAGGGAGGGGGTGTTTGGGGTGGAGGGGCAGGGAAGGGGTTATTGTTTAGGGTTGTGAAGCAGGGAGGGGGTTAATGTTTATGGTGGAGAAGCAGGGAGGGGGGATATTGTTTAGGGTGGAGAAGCAGGGAGGGGGGTATTTAGGGTGGAGAGGCAGGAAGGGGGTTATTGTTTAGGGTGGAGAGACAGGGAGGGGGTTATTGTTTAGGGTGGAGAGGCAGGGAGGGGGTATTTAGGGTGGAGATGCAGGGAGGTGGGTGTTTAGGGTGGAGAGGCAGGTAGGGGGGTTATTGTTTAGGGTGGAGAAGAAGGAAGGGGGGTTATTGTTTAGGTTGAAGAGGCAGGGAGGGGGTTATTGTTTAGGGTGGAGAAGCAGGAAGGGGAGGTTATTGTTTAGGGTGGAGAAGCAGGTAGGGTGGTTATAGTTTAGAATGGAGAAACAGGGAGGGGGGTTTTGTTTAGGGTGGAGAGGCAGGGAGGGGGTTATGGTTTAGAATGGAGAAGCAGGGAGGGGGGTTACTGTTTAGGGTGGAGTGGCAGGGAGGGGGTTATTGTTTAGGATGGAGAAGCAGGGAGGGGGTTATACTTTAGTGTGGAGAGGCAGGGGGTGTTTAGGGTGGAGAGGCATTGTTTTTTGTTTAGGGTGGAGAGGCAGGGGGGGTGTTTAGGGTGGAGAGGCAGGGAGGGGGTTATTGTTTAGGGTGGAGAAGCAGGGAGGGGGGTTATTGTTTAGGGTGGAGAGGCCGGGAGGGGGTTATTGTTTAGGGTGGAGAGGCAGGGAGAGGGGTTATTGTTTAGGGTGGAGAGGAAGGGAGGGGGTTATTGCTTAGGGTGGAGGGGTGGGGGTATTTTTAGGGTGGAGAAGCAGGGATGGGGGTATTTAGGGTGGAGAGGCAGGGAGGGGGGTTATTGTTTAGGGTGGAGAGGCAGGGAGGGGGTGTTTAGGGAGGAGAGGCAGGGAGGGGGTATTGTTTAGGGTGGAGAGGCAGGGAGAGGGTTATTGTTTAGGATGAAGAAGCAGGGAGGGGGTTATTGTTTAGAGTGTACTGTAGAAGCAGGGAGGGGGTTATTGTTTAGGGTGGAGAAGCAGGGAGGGGGTTATTGTTTAGGGTGGAGAAGCAGGGAGGGGATATTTAGGGTGGAGAGGCAGGAAGGGGGGGGTTATTTTTTAGGGTGGAGAGGCAGGGAGGGGGGTTATTGTTTAGGGTGGAGAGGCAGGGAGGGGGGTTGTTATTTAGGGTGGAGAAGCAGGGAGGGGGTTATTGTTTAGGTTGGAGAGGCAGGGAGGGGGTTATTGTTTAGGATGGAGAATAAGCGAGGGGGTTAATGTTTAGGGTGGAATAGCAGGGAGAGGGGTTATTGTTTAGGGTGGAGAAGCAGGTAGGGGGGTTATTGTTTAGGATGATGAAACAGGGAGGGGGTTATTGTTTAGGGTGGAGAGGCAGGGAGGAGGTTATTGTTTAGGATGGGGAAGCAGGGAGGGGGGTTATTGTTTAGGATGGAAAAGCAGGGAGGGGGTTATTGTTTAGAATGGAGAAGCAGGGAGAGGGTTATTGTTTAGGGTGGAGAGGCAGGGGGATGTTTAGGGTGGAGAGGCAGGATTTATTGTTTGGGGTAGAGGGGGTGTTTAGGGTGGAGAGGCAGGAAGGGCAGTCATTGCTTAGGGTGGAGAAGCAGGGATGGGGGTTAATGTTTAGGGTGGAGAGTCTGGGGTGTTTAGGGTGGAGAGGTGAGGGTGTTTAGGGTGGAGAAGCATGGTTTATTGTTTAGGGTGGAGAGGCAGGGAGGGGGTGTTTAGGGTGGAGAGGCAGGGAGGGGGGTTATTGTTTAGGGTGGAGAAACAGGGAGGGGGGTTATTGTTTAGGGTGGAGAAGCAGGGAGGGTGGTTAATGTGTAGGGTGGAGAGGTGGGGGGTGTTTAGGGTGGAGAGGCAGGGAGGGGGTTATTGTTTAGGGTGGAAAAGCAGGGAGGGGGTTATTGTTTAGGGTGGAGAAGCAGGGAGGGTGGTTAATGTGTAGGGTGGAGAGGCGGGGGGTGTTTAGGGTGGAGAGGCAGGGAGGGGGTTATTGTTTAGGGTGGAAAAGCAGGGAGGGGGTTATTGTTTAGGGTGGAGAGGCAGTGAGGGGGTTATTGTTTAGGGTGGAGAAGCAGGGAGGGGGTTATTGTTTAGGGTCGAGAAGCAGGGAGGGGGTATTTAGGGTGGAGAGGAAGGGATGGGGGTTATTGTTTAGGGCAGAGAGGTGGGGGGGTATTTAGGGTGGAGAGGCAGAAAGGGGGTTATTTTTTAGGGTCGAGAGGCAGGGAGGGGGGCTATTGTTTAGGGTGGAGAAGCAGCAAGGGGGGTTATTGTTTAGGTTGGAGAGGCAGGGAGGGGGTTATTGTTTAGGATGGAGAAGCAGGGAGGGGGGTTATTGTTTAGGATGGAGTGGCAGGGAGGGGGTTATTGTTTAGGATGGAGAAGCAGGGAGGGGGTTATTTTTTAGGGTGGAGAGGCAGGGGGGTTTAGGGTGGAGAGGCAGGGGGATGTTAAGGGTGGAGAGGCAAGGAGGGGGTTATTGTTTAGGGTGGAGAAGCAGGGAGGGGGGTTATTGTTTAGGGTGGAGAGGCCAGGAGGGGCTTATTGTTTAGGTTGGAGAATTAGGGGGTGTTGTTGTTTAGGGTGGAGAAGCAAGGAGGTGGTTATTGGTTAGGGTGGAGAGGCAGGGAGGGGGTTATTGTTTGGTGTGGAGAGGCGGGGGTGTTAAGGGTGGAGAGGCAGGGAGGGGGGTTATTGTTTAGGTTGGAGAAGAAGGGAGGGGGTTATTGTTTAGGGAGGAAAGGCATAGAGGAAGTTATTTTTAGGGTGTAGAGGCACGGGGTATTGTTGAGGGTGGAGAGGTAGGGAGGTGGGTTATTGTTTAGGATGGAGAATCGGGGAGGGGGGTTAATGTTTAGGGCGGAGAAGCTTGGAGAGGGGTTATTGTTTAGGATGGAGAAGCAGGGAGGGGGGTTATTGTTTAGGGTTGTGACAGACCTATCCGGGACAGAGGCTTTTGGAGGGTACTGAATGCTAGCCTCTTGCTGACCGATTATGGGCCCTGGCATTTGGGGGAACGGTGCTTGTTGTGAGCTGTATACCTGGGAATCCTGGAGGTGGTGTTACTTTAGATTCAGGTCCATGTCCCCCAAGGCACACAGGCTTTGGGGACCCTGGATATGCCATTGTGATGGGAGTCACTAATAGGGGCACAGGTTGAATGAGAACTCCACTATGATCTGTGCTAGTCAGACTCAATGCTGTATATATGTAAATATAATGTGTGCTGTCTCATTATGTTGTGTACTATTTGCTGTGGTTGGGGTGGGACTGTATTCTATTGTCTATTGTGGCTGTCTGCCTCAACTATTATGGGATGTTTAAGTGTCTTGCTGTGAGGAAAGAGGGAGGGGGGATTCCTCCAGCAGCCCCACTGTTAAGACTGTTTACTGATGAGAAGTTAAACACACCTGACCTGTGTGTCCATTGTCATTGAATAGTTTAACCCTCCCTGTTTTGCAAGGGTGGGGGGAGGTGTTTTAAAGTAGGATCTGTATAACATGTGTTTGAATAAAGATTCAGTCCTGTTTGAACCTCAAGATAGAGCCTCGTCTCGTACTTGGGGGAGAATTATTCGTATGGGTTTCTTGTTTGGCTGATCGGAGTGTTCAGTAGCTGCCTTTGTGTTCGGGAATGGAATGTCTTAAACGACTTTAACCCCTTTCGTACTTGGGGTGTTGTTACAACTGGTGGATCATTACCACAGCCCAGAAGGACAGCTACAAGAGGACACAGGACAATGGAAGCACAGTATGAAAGGCTAAAGCACTCTACCCTCAAGGACTTACTGGAGAACTGGGGCTGACCGGCCAGCAACTGTAAGAAGAGGGACATTATCGCAGAACTAGTCGAAATGGATAGAGCTGAAAGACCCAACATAACTGAAAGGTCCAGCATAACAGACAGGACACCCGAAGAGGCATGGTTTGATCGGGCTGTTAAAATAAGACTGGCAGATTATGGTCCTAACCCTACAGTGGAGATCATAGACCTAGTTATAGCGGCTGTGGATACAAATTGGCTACAGCAAAGAGGTGCTGCAGCAGCAGAAGTCACAGCAGCACCAACTGAAAGGAGAGGAGAGGTACAGATACCAGCCACCATGGAAGAGGAATTCAGAAGGAGGTTGCGAGAGATGCAGATACAGCATAGAGGACCAGTATCAGAGCAGGTCCTGCTGGGATGGTCTGATTCTATCCACTGCGAACTCTGGAAGAATGCGCTAGCTCTCGAGCAGCAATACCAGGGAAAAGTTCTCCCCTCCATCCATGTGAGGTACTGGTCACAGTATGAAGTATGGATGCTGTTATTGGGGGAACAACCAAAGCAGGAGTGGACAGCTGAGTTAAGCAGGTTGATCCGGGCAGAGATGCAGTTGAACGAGAGCTACAGAGCCCTCCGGTGGTATATAGCCCAAGAGTGCCCATGGTCAGTGGATGACAGCCCCATGGAAGGCTTTGACTATGATGGCCTGGGATTGTTGTATTGGAGGCTGTCCTGGGACCCTGACTTTGGGAGTGATCGGGAGTGGCGTTTGGAGGAAATAATGGAGCACAGAGAGCGAAGACTGAATGTTTCGGAAGGGCACTGGGCACTGGAACATTTGGAGTTTCTGGCCGTTCAGGAATGGGAGCTTGAGATCGCCTACAGACAGCTCCTAGACACTGCTCAGCAGCAGGGTGGGGCTCCCTTTTCCTGGGACTATCAGGAAATACCAGTTGACAACTCTGAAATCCTGGTTGAAGAATCGACAGTGGAAAATCTGGAGATTGACATCCCCAAAGCTGAAGTGCTGACAACAGGGCAGAGTTCTGCTAACCTCTGCCCAGCACTGATAGCATCTTCTGCGTTCCACGGACAGGAGATGGTGAACCTCTATCCCCAGACACCAGTTGCAGAGACAGGGGATTTGATAGACTTTTCTGCTGAGGAAGAACAACCTGATGAGCCTCCAGCAGAAGAGCTGGTATCAGGGCCAAACTTCAGTGTGCTCTGACCAGCACCAACAGCAGTATCTGTGGAGTTGCAAGGAACTTCCCCAGCTGAGGCCCTGGTCACCGGACAGAGGGTCAAAGACCTTTGCCCCACACCTGTGGCAGTTCCGGAGGTTCATGGTGAGAAGGTGGCAATCACTTCCCAGCAGCCAGATGAGGGAAAGGAAAAGGAAGCAGCCAGCTCACCTCCCCAATGGCAGCTGCACAGTTTGGGAGGGGAGGAATTCAGCCTCCTGCCCCAACGGTTAGAAGAAGTGCTGGCAACAGGGCAGAGAGCTACCAAACTCTGCCCAGCAATGGCAACAACTGTGGAGTTCCAGGAAGCTGGGGCAGTTGGCTCATCTCTCCAGTCACAGATTACAGAATGTATGGACTCAATGGACTGTTCAGAGGATGTTATAGATTTTGCATCACCTGCTCAAGGACAGAATACTGCAGACCCCTACTCTACTCCCGTGGCAGTTTCGGAGGCCTGAGGTGAGAAGGTGATGGTTCCTCTCTCCCAGTGTATTTCAGAGATGCAGGGAGGAGAAGCAGCCCTTTTTCCTCCCGACAAGGGTTCGTGCACCTGGGAGACAATACCAGTGAAAGGGAGTGTCAACAGCAGACGGTGCCACAGAATGATGACACCAACCCAGCTGAAGCACTGGCAACCAGGCAGAGTGCTACCAACCTCTGCCCAGCACCGGCAACAATTACAGAGTTCCAGGGAGCCAGGGCAGTCGGCCTCGCTCTCCAACAGTTAGCCGGAGCAGATGGTGTGGGGTTTCCAGCAGAAGGGCTGGCAATAGGGCAGAGTGCTGCTGGCCTCTACCCTCAACTAACAGAGGATGAATTTCCTGTAAAGGTGGAGGGGGCTTCAGGGGGCTCAGATCCCCAACAGCATGACGGAGTGAGCCCAGCCACCCTGTCTTCTCTCCAGCGGCTGAAAGGACTCCAGAGAGAAGGGCCAATCCAGGCTTCTCCCCAGTGGCGGATATGTTCTCTGAGAGAGGTAGAGGTTGGCTGGGTGAGTAATACTCTGTTTGGAACAATTTGTCAATCCGCCTGGGGTCTCCTTCTGTGATAGTCACCTGCCAAAAGGGGAGAAATGTGACAGACCTATCTGGGACAGAAGCTTTTGGAGGGGACTGAATGCTAGCCTCTTGCTGACCAATTATGGGCCCTGGCATTTGGGGGACTGGTGCTCATTGTGAGCTGTATGCCTGTAGACCCTAGAGGTGGTGTTACTTTAGATTCAGGTCCATGTCCCCCAAGACACACAGACTCTGGGGACCCTGGATATGCCATTGTGACGGGAATCACTAATAGGGGCACAAGGTGAATGAGAACCCCACTATGATCTGTGCTAGTCAGACTCAATGCTGTATATATGTATATATAATGTGTGCTGTCTCATTATGTTGTGTACTATTTGCTGTGATGGTTGGGGTGTGACTGTATTCTATTGACTATTGTGGCTGTCTGCTTCAACTATTATGGGATATCTAAGTGTCTTGCTGTGAGGAAAGAGGGAGGGGGGGTTCCTCCAGCAACCCCCCTGTTAAGACTGTTTACTGATGAGAAGTTAAACACACCTGACCTGTGCATCCATTGTCATTGGATAGTTTAACCTACCATGTTTTCCAAGGGTGGGGGAAGTGTTTTGAAATGGGATCTGTATAACATGTGTTTGAATAAAAATTCAGTCCTGTTTAAACCTCAAGACAGAGCCTCCTCTTGTACTTGGGGGAGAATTATTTGTATGGGTTTCTTGTTTGGATGATCGGAGTGTTTGGTAGCTGCCTTTGTGTTCAGGAATGGAATGTCTTAAACGACTTTAACCCCTTTCGTACACAGGGTGTCATTACAACGGTGGAGAAGTAGGGAGAGTGGTTATTGTTTAGGATGTAGAAGCAGGGAGGGGGTTATTGTTTCGGGTAGAGAGGCAGGGAGGGGGGTTATTGTTTAGGATAGAGAAGCAGGGAGGGGGTTATTGTTTAGGGTGGAGAGGCGGGGGGGTGTTTAGGGTGGAGAGGCAGGGTTTATTGTTTAGGGTGGAGAGGCAGGGAAGGGAGTGTTTATTATGTCGAGGAAGGGAGGGGGTGTTTAGGATGGAGAGGCAGAGAGGGGGGTTATTGTTAAGGGTGGAGAAGTAGGGAGGGGGTTATTGTTTAGGGTGGAGAGGCAGGGAGGGGGTTATTGTTTAGGGTGGAGAAGCAGGGGTGTTGTTATTTAGGGTGGAGAAACAGGGAGGGGGTTATTATTTAGGGTGGAGAGGCCAGGAGGCGGTTATTGGTTAGGGTGGAGAGGTAAGGAGGGGGTTATTGTTTAGGTGGAGAGGCGGGGGTGGTGTTTAGGGTGGAGAGGCGGGGGGTGTTTAGGGTGGAGAGGCAGGGAGGGGGGTTATTGTTTAGGGTGGAGAAGCAGGGAGGGGGTTATTTTTTAGGAAGGAGAAGCAGGGAGGGGGGTTATTAGTTAGGGTGGAGAGGCAGGGAGTGGGTTATTGTCCAGGATGGAGAAGCAGAAAGGGGGATTATTGTTTAGGGTGGAGAGGCAGGGGGTGTTTAGGGTGGAGAGGCAGGGTTTATTGTTTAGGGTGGAGAGGCAGGGAGGGGAGTTATTGTTTAAGGTGGAGAGGCAGGGAGGGGGTTAATATTTAGGGTGGAGAAGCAGGGGGTGTTGTTGTGTAGGGTGGAGAAGCAGGGAGGGGGTTATTGTTTAGGGTGGAGAGGCAGGGAGGCGGTTAGTGTTTAGGGTGGAGAGGCGGGGTGGTATTTAGGGTGGAGAGGCGGGAGGTGTTTAGGGTGGAGAGGCAGGGAGGGAGGTTATTTTTTAGGGTGGAGAAGCAGGGAGGGGTTATTGTTTAGGATGGAGAAGCAGGGAGGGGGGTTATTGTTTAGAGTGAAGAGGCAGGGGGGTGTTTAGGGTAGAGAGGCAGGGTTTATTGTTTAGGGTGGAGAGGCAGGGAGGGGGGTTATTGTTTAAGGTGGAGAGGCAGGGAGAGGGTTACTGTTTAGGGTGGAGAAGCAGGGGGTGTTGTTATTTAGTGTGGAGAAGCAGGGAGGGGTTATTGTTTAGGGTGTAGAGGCAGGGAGGCGGTAATTGGTTAGGGTGGAGAGGCAGGGAGGGGGTTAGAGTTTAGGGTGGAGAGGCGGGGGTTGTTTAGGCTGGATAGGCGGGGGGTGTTTAGGTTGGAGAGGCAGGGAGGGAAGTTATTGTTTCGAGTGGAGAAGCAGGGAGGGGTTATTGTTTAGGGTGGAGAGGTAGGGGTTACTGTTTAGGATGGAGAAGCAGGGAGGGGGTTATTGTTTAGGGTGGGGAAGAAGGGATGGGGGTTATTGTTTAGGGTGGAGAGGCAGGGAGGGGGGTTATTGTTTAGGGTGGAGAGGCAGGGGGTGTTTAGGGTGGAGAGGCAGGGAGGGGGTTATTTTTTAGTGTGGAGAGGCAGGGAGGGAGTTAGTGTTTAGGGTGGAGAGGCAGGGAGGGGGTTATTTTTTAGTGTGGAGAGGCAGGGAGGGAGTTAGTGTTTAGGGTGGAGAGGCGGGGGGTGGTGTTTAGGGTGGAGAGGTGGGGGTGTTTAGGGTGGAGAGGCAGGGAGAGAGGTTATTTTTTAGGGTGGAGAAGCAGGGAGGGGGTTGTTTAGGATGGAGAAGCAGGGGGGGTTATTGTTTAGAGTGAAAAGGCAGGGGGGTGTTTAGGGTAGAGAGGCAGGGGGTGTTGTTATTTAGGGTTTAGAAGCAGGGAGGGGTTTATTGTTTAGGGTGTAGAGACAAAGAGGTGGAAATTGGTTAGTGTGGAGAGGCAGGGAGGGGGTTAGTGTTTAGGGTGGAGAGGCAGGGAGGGAAGTTATTGTTTAGGGTGGAGAAGCAGGGAGGGGTTATTGTTTAGGGTGGAGAGGTAGGGAGGGAGTTATTGTTTAGAGTGGAGAGGCAGGGGTTACTGTTTAGAATGGAGAAGCAGGGAGGGGGTTATTGTTTAGGGTGGAGAAGCAGGGAGGGGGGATATTGTTTAGGGTGGAGAGGCAGGGAGGGGGGTTATTGTTTAGGGTGGAGAGGCGGGGGTGTTTAGGGTGGAGAGGCAGGGAGGGGGTTATTTTTAGTGTGGAGAGGCAGGGAGGGGGTTAGTGTTTAGGGCGGAGAGGCGGGGGGTGGTGTTTAGGGTGGAGAGGCAGGGAGAGAGGTTATTTTTTAGGGTGGAGAAGCAGGGAGGGGGTTATTGTTTAGGATGGAGAAGCAGGGAGGGGGGTTATTGTTTAGAGTGAAAAGGCAGGGGGGTGTTTAGGGTGGAGAGGAACGGAGGGAGGTGTTTAGGGTGGAGATGCAGGGAAGGGGGTGTTTAGGGTGGAGATGCAGGGAGGGGAGTGTTTACTGTGGAGAGGCAAGGAGGGGGTGTTAAGGGTGGAGATGCAGGGAGGGGGGTGTTTATGGTGGAGAGGCATGAAGGGGGGTGGTGTTTAGGGTGGAGATGCAGGGAGGGGAGTGTTTACTGTGGAGAGGCAAGGAGGGGGGTGTTAAGGGTGGAGATGCAGGGAGGGGGGTGTTTATGGTGGAGAGGCATGAAGGGGGGGGGTGGTGTTTAGGGTGGAGAGGCAGGGAGGGTGAGTGTTTAGGGTGGAGAGGCAAGGAGGGTGGGTGTTTAGGGTGGAGAGGCAGCGAGGGGGGTGTTTAGGGTGGAGAGGCAGGGAGGGGAGTGTTTAGGGTGGACAGGCAGCGAGGGACGTGTGTAGGGTGGAGAGACAGGGGGGTTATTGTTTAGGATGGAGAGGCAGGGTGTGTTTAGGGTGGAGAGGCAGGGAGGGGTTTGTTTAGGGTGGAGATGCAGGGAGGGGGGTATTTAGGGTGGAAATGCAGAGAGGGGGGTTTTTAGGGTGGAGATGCAGGGAGGGGAGTGTTTAAGGTGGAGAGGCAAGGAGGGGTTTGTTTAGGGTGGAGATGCAGGGAGGGGGTATTTAGGGTGGAAATGCAGAGAGGGGGGTGTTTAGGGTGGAGATGCACGGAGGGGGGTGTTTAGGGTGGAGTGGCAGGGAGGGGGGTGTTTAGGGTGGAGAGGCAGGAAGGGGGGTGTTAAGGGTGGTGATGCAGGGAGATGCAGGGAGGGGGGTGTTTATGGTGGAGAGGCATGGAGGGGGTATTTGGGTTGGAGAGGCAGGGAGGGGGTGTTTAGGTTGGAGATGCAAGAAGATGCAGGGAGGGGGGTGTTTATGGTGGAGAGGCATGGGGGGGGTGTTAATGGTGTAGAGGCAGGGAGGGGTGGTGTTTAGGGTGGAGAGGAAGGGAGGGGTGGTGTTTAGGGTGAAGAGGCAGAGAGGGTGAGTGTTTAGGGTAGAGAGGCAAGGAGGGTGGGTGTTTAGGGTGGAGAGGCAGGAAGGTGGGTGTTTATGGTGGAGAGGCAGGGAGGGAGGTGTTTAGGGTGGAGAGGCAGGGAGGAGGGGGTGTTTAGGGTGAAGAGGCAGGAAGGGGGGTGTTTAGGGTGGAGATGCAGGGAGGGGAGTGTTTAAGGTGGAGATGCAGGGTGGGGGGTGTTTAGGGTGGAGAGGCAGGGAGGGGGGTGATTAGGGTGGAGATGCAGGGAGGGGGGTGTTTAGGGTGGAGAGGCAGGGAGGGGGTTATTGTTGATAATGGAGAAGAAGGGAGGGGGTTATTGTTTAGGGTGGAGAGGCAGGAAGGGGGGTTATTGTTAAGGATGGAGAAGCATGGAGGGGGGATATTGTTTACGGTGGAGAGGCAGGGGGTGTTTAGGGTACAGAGGCAGGTTTTTTTTAGGGTGGAGAGGCATGGAGGGGGGTTATTGTTTAGCGTGGAGATGCAGGGAGGGGATTATTGTTTAGGATGGAGAAGCAGGGACGCGGGTGTGTTTAGGGTGGAGAGGCAGGGAGGGGGGTGTTTAGGGTGGGAAGACAGGGAGGGGGTGTTTAGGGTGGAGATTCAGGGAGGGGGTATTTAGGGTGGAGATGCAGGAAGGGGGTGTTTAGGGTGGAAAGGCAAGGAGGGGGGTTTTAGTGTGGAGAGGCAAGGAGGGGGGTTTTAGTGTGGGAAGGCAGGGAGGGGGGTGTTTAGGGTGGGAAGGCAGGGAGGGGAGTGTTTAGAGTGGAGATACAGTGAGGGGAGGTGTTTAGGGTGGAGAGGCAAGGAGGGGGTTTTTTAGGGTGCAGATGTAGGGAGGGGGTGTTTAGGGTTGAGATGCAGGGAGGGGGAGTGTTTAGGATGATATACAGGGAGGGGGGTGTTTAGGGTAGAGAGGGAATGAGTGGGGTGTTTAGGGTGGAGATGCAGGGAGGGGGAGTTTTTAGGATGGATATACAGGGGGGGTGGTTAGGGTGGAGAGGTGGAGTGTTAATGTTTAGGGTGGAGAAGCAGGGGGTATTGTTTAGGGTGGAGAGGCAGGTAGGGAGTTTTTGTTTAGGGTTGAGAGGCAGGGGGGTATTGTTTAGTATGGAGAAGCAGGGAGGGGGGTTATTGTTTAGTGTGGAGAGACGTGGAGGGGGTTATTGTTTAGGATGGAGAAGCAAGGAGTTGGGTTATTGTTTAGGATGGAGAATCAGGGAGGGGGTTATTGTTTATGGTGGAGAGGCAGGGGGTGTTTAGGGTGGAGAAGCAGGGTTTATTGTTTAGGATAGAGAGGCAGGGAGGGGGGTGTTTAGGGTGGAGAGGCAGGGAGGGGGTTTATTGTTTAGAGTGGAGAAGCAGGGAGGGGGTTATTGTTTAGGGTGGAGGGGCAGGGAGGGAGTTATGGTTTAGGGTGGAGAGGCGGGGGTTGTTATTTAGGATGGAGAAGCAGTGAGGGGGTTATTGCTTAGGGTGGAGAGGTGGCGGGGCTATTTTTGGGGTGGAGAAGCAGGGAGGGGGGTTATTGTGAAGGGTGGAGAGGCAGGGGGTTTATTGTTTAGGATGCAGAACCAGGGAGGGGGGTTATTGTTTAGGACGGAGAAGCAGGGAGGGGCGTTATTGTTTAGCGTGGAGAGGCAGGGAGGGGGGGTATTGTTTAGGATGGAGAAGCAGGGAGGGGGTATTGTTTAGGGTGGAGAGGCAGGGAGAGGGTGTTTAGGGTGGAGAGGCAGTGAGGGGTGTTATTGTTTAGGGTGGAGAGGCAGGGAGGGGGTTATTGTTTAAGATGGAGAAGCAGGGAGGGGGGTTATTGTTTACGGTGAAGAGGCAGGGGGTGTTTAGGGTGGAGAGGCAGGGAGGGAGGTGTTTAGGGTGGAGATGCATGAAGGGGGGTGATTAGGGTGGAGAGGCAAGGAGGGGTTAAGTGTTTAGGATGGAGAAGCAAGGAGGGGTATTGTTGTTTAGGTTGAAGAGGCAAGGGGGGTGTTTAGGGTGGAGGTGCAGTGAGGGGTGGTGGTTAGGTTGGATAGGCAGGAAAGGGTTGTGTTTAGGGTGGAGATGGAGGGGGGTTGTTTAGGGTGGAGAGGTAAGGAGGAGAGTGTTTAGGGTGGAGATGCAGGGAGGGGGGTGTTTAGGATGGAGATGCAGGGAGGGGGGTTATTGCTTAGGGTGGAGAGGTGGCAGGGTTATTTTTAGGGTGGAGAGTCAGGGGGTTTATTGTTTAGGATAAAGAAATAGGGAGGGGGGTTATTGTTTAGGATGGAGAAGCAGGGAGGGGGTTATTGTTTAGGATGGAGAAGCAAGGAAGGTGTTATTGTTTAGGGTGGAGAGGCAGGAAGGGGTGTTATTGTTTAGGATGGAGAAGCAGGGAGGGGGGTTATTGTTTACGGTGGAGAGGCAGGGGGTGTTTATGGTGGAGAGGCAGGGTTTTTTTTAGGGTGGAGAGGCATGGAGGGGGGTTATTGTTTAGCGTGGGGAAGCAGGGAAGGGATTATTGTTTAGGATGGAGAAGCAGGGATGTGGGTGTGTTTAGGGTAGAGAGGCAGGGAGGGGGTGTTTAGGGTGGAGATACAGTGAGGGGGAGGTGTTTAGGGTGGAGAGGGAGGGAGGGAGGGGTTTTTAGGGTGGAGATGCAGGGAGGGGGTGTTTAGGTTGGAGATGCAGGGAGGGGAGGTGTTTAGGGTGGAGAGGGAGGGAGGGAGGGGGTTGTTTAGGGTGGAGATGCAGGGAGGGGGTGTTTAGGTTGGAGATGCAGGGAGGAGAGGTGTTTAGGGTGGAGATGTAGGGAGGGGGTGTATAGGGTAGAGAGGCAAGAAAGTGGGTGTTTAGGGTGGAGATGCAGGGAGGGGGTTATTGTTTTTAGGGTGGAGAGGCATAGAGGGTGTTATTTTTTAGGATGGAGAAGCAGGGAGGGGGTTATTGTTTAGTGTGGAGAGGCAGGGGGTGTTTAGGGAATAGAGGCAGGGTTTATTGTTTAGGATGGAGAGGCAGGGAGGGGGGTGTTTAGTAGGGTGGAGAGGCAAGGGGTGTTTAGGGTGGAGTGGTAGGGTTTATTGTTTAGGGTGGAGAGGCAGGGAGGGGGTTATTGTTTAGGGTGGAGTGGCGGGGGTGCTTACGGTCGAGAGGCAGGGAGGGGGTTTATTGTTTAGAGTGGAGAAGCAGAGAGGGGGTTATTGTTTAGGGTGGAGAGGCAGGGAGGGAGTTATGGTTTAGGGTGGAGAGGCGGGGGGTTGTTATTTAGGATAT
Source organism: Lithobates clamitans (assembly GCA_037952925.1). Lineage (NCBI taxonomy): Eukaryota > Metazoa > Chordata > Amphibia > Anura > Ranidae > Lithobates > Lithobates clamitans. The sequence goes on along the minus strand of JBBGZY010001452.1, from coordinate 1,954,843 downwards.
AGAAGCAGGGAGGGGGTTATTGTTTAGGGTGGAGAGGCAGGGAGGGGGTTATTATTTAGGATGGAGAAGCAGGGGGGTTATTCTTTAGGGTGGAGAGGCAGGGGGGTGGTTAGGGTGGAGAAGCAGGGTTTAATTTTTTAGGATAGAGAGGTAGGGAGGGGGGTGTTTAGAGTGAAGAGGCAGGGTTTTTTTTTAGGATGGAGAGGCAGGGAGGGGGTTATTGTTTAGGGTGGAGAAGCAGGGAGGGGGTTATTGTTTAGGGTAGAGAAGCAGGGAGGGGGTTATTGTTTAGGGTGGAGAAGCAGGGAGGGGGTTATTGTTTTTAGGGTGGAGAGGCATGAGGGGTGTTATTTTTTAGGATGGAGAAGCAGGGAGGGGGTTATTGTTTAGGGTGGAGAGGCAGGGGGTGTTTAGGGTGGAGAGGCAGGGTTTCTTGTTTAGGATGGAGATGCAGGGAGGGGGGTGTTTAGGGTTGAGAGGCAAGGGGTGTTTAGGGTGGAGTGGTAGGGTTTATTGTTTAGGGTGGAGAGGCTGGGAGGGGGTTATTGTTTAGGGTGGAGTGGCAGGGGGTGCTTACAGTGGAGAGGCAGGGAGGGGGGGTTATTGTTTAGAGTGGAGAAGCAGGGAGGGGGTTATTGTTTAGGGTGGAGAGGCAGGGAGGGAGTTATGGTTTAGGGTGGATAGGTGGGGGGTTGTTATTTAGGATGGAGAAGCAGGGAGGGGGTTATTGTTTAGGGTGGAGAGGCAGGGAGGGGGTTATTATTTAGGATGGAGAAGCAGGGAGGGGGATATTGTTTAGGGTGGAGTGGCATTGTTTATTGTTTAGGGTGGAGAGGCAGGGAGGGGGTTATTGTTTAGGGTGGAGTGGCAGGCAGGGAGTTATTGTAAAAGGTGGAGAGGCATGGAGGGGATGTTTAGGGTGGAGAGGCATGGAGGGGGTTATTGTTTAGGGTGGAGAGGCAGGGTGCTGTTTAGGGTGGAGAGGCATGGTTTATTGTTTGGGATGGAGAAGCAGGGAGGGGGGTTATTGTTTACGGTGGAGAGGCAGGGGGTGTTTAGGGTGGAGAGGCAGGGTTTTTTTTAGGGTGGAGAGGCATGGAGGGGGGTTATTGTTTAGCGTGGAGAAGCAGGGAGGGGATTATTGTTTAGGATGGAGAAGCAGGGACGCAGGTGTGTTTAGGGTGGAGAGGCAGGGAGGGGGGTGTTTAGGGTGGGAAGGCAGGGAGGGGGGTGTTTAGGGTGGAGATTCAGGGAGGGGGTATTTAGGGTGGAGATGCAGGAAGGGGGTGTTTAGGGTGGGAAGGCAGGGAGGGGCGTGTTTAGGGTGGAGATACAGTGAGGGGGGAGGTGTTTAGGGTGGAGAGGCAGGGAGGGGGTTTATTTAGGGTGGAGATGCAGGGAGGAGGTGTTTAGGTTGGAGATGCAGGAAGGGGAGGTGTTTAGAGGGGAGATGTAGGAAGGGGGTGTTTAGGGTTGAGATGCAGGGAGGGGGTTATTGTTTTTATGGTGGAGAGGCATGAAGGGTGTTATTTTTTAGGATGGAGAAGCAGGGGGTGTTTAGGGTATAGAGGCAGGGTTTATTGTTTAGGATGGAGAGGTAGGGAGGGGGTTATTGTTAAGGGTGGAGTGGCGGGGGGTGCTTACGGTCGAGAGGCAGGGAGGGGGATTATTGTTTAGAGTGGAGAAGCAGGGAGGGGGTTATTGTTTAGGGTGGAGTGGCAGGGAGGGAGTTATGGTTTAGGGTGGAGAGGCGGGGGGTTGTTATTTAGGATATAGAAGCAGGGAGGGGTTATTGTTTAGGGTGGAGAGGCAGGGAGGGGGTTATTATTTAGGATGGAGAAGCAGGGAGGGGGTTATTGTTTAGGGTGGAGAGGCAGGGGGTGTTTAGGGTATAGAGGCAGGGTTTATTGTTTAGGATGGAGAGGTAGGGAGGGGGTTATTGTATAGGGTGGAGTGGCGGGGGGTGCTTACGGTCGAGAGGCAGGGAGGGGGATTATTGTTTAGAGTGGAGAAGCAGGGAGGGGGTTATTGTTTAGGGTGGAGTGGCAGGGAGGGAGTTATGGTTTAGGGTGGAGAGGCGGGGGGTTGTTATTTAGGATATAGAAGCAGGGAGGGGTTATTGTTTAGGGTGGAGAGGCAGGGAGGGGGTTATTATTTAGGATGGAGAAGCAGGGATGGGGTTATTGTTTAGGGTGGAGAGGCATGGGGGTGGTTAGGGTGGAGAAGCAGGGTTTCATTTTTTAGGATAGAGAGGTAGGGAGGGGGGTGTTTAGGGTGGAGAGGCAGGGAGGGGGTTTATTGTTTAGGGTGGAGATGCAGGGAGGGGGTTATTGTTTAGGGTTGAGAGGCAGGGTTTTTTTTAGGATGGAGACGCAGGGAGGGGGTTATTGTTTAGGGTGGAGAAGCAGGGAGGGGGTTATTGTTTAGGGTGGAGAAGCAGGGAGGGGGTTATTGTTTTTAAGGTGGAGAGGCATGGAGGGTGTTATTTTTTAGGATGGAGAAGCAGGGATGGGGGTTATTGTTTAGGGCGGAGAGGCAGGGGGTGTTTAGGGTGGAGAGGCAGGGTTTATTGTTTAGGATGGAGATGCAGGGAGGGGGGTGTTTAGGGTTGAGAGGCAAGGGGTGTTTAGGGTGGAGTGGTAGGGTTTATTGTTTAGGGTGGAGAGGCAGGGAGGGGGTTATTGTTTAGGGTGGAGTGGCAGGGGGTGCTTACGGTGGAGAAGCAGGGAGGGGGGTTATTGTTTAGAGTGGAAAAGCAGGGAGGGGGTTATTGTTTAGGGTGGAGAGGCAGGGAGGGAGTTATGGTTTAGGGTGGAGTGGCAGGGGGTGCTTATGGTGGAGAAGCAGGGAGGGGGGTTATTGTTTAGAGTGGAGAAGCAGGGAGGGGGTTATTGTTTAGGGTGGAGAGGCAGGGAGGGAGTTATGGTTTAGGGTGGAGAGGCGGGGGTTGTTATTTAGGATGGAGAAGCAGGGAGGGGGTTATTGTTTAGGGTGGAGAGGCAGGGAGGAGGTGATTATTGAGGATGGAGAAGCAGGGAGGGAGATATTGTTTAGGGTGGAGTGGCAGGGTTTATTGTTTAGGGTGGAGAGGCAGGGAGGGGGTTATTGTTTAGGGTGGAGTGGCAGGGAGGGAGTTATTGTTAAAGGTGGAGAAGCAGGGAGGGGGTTATTGTTTAGGGTGGAGAAGCAGGGACGGGGATATTGTTTAGGGTGGAGAGGCAGGGTTTATTGATTAGGGTGGAAAGGCAGGGAGGGTGTTATTGTTAAAGGTGGAGAGGCATGGAGGGGATGTTTAGGGTGGAGAGGCATGGAGGGGGTTATTGTTTAGGGTGGAGAGGCAGGGTGCTGTTTAGGGTGGAGAGGCAGGGTTTATTGTTTGGGATGGAGAAGCAGGGAGGGGGGTTATTGTTTACGGTGGAGAGGCAGGGGGTGTTTAGGGTGGAGAGGCAGGGTTTTTTTTAGGGTGGAGAGGCATGGAGGGAGTTATTGTTTAGCGTGGAGAAGCAGGGAGCGGATTATTGTTTAGGATGGAGAAGCAGGGACGCGGGTGTGTTTAGGGTGGAGATTCAGGGAGGGGGTATTTAGGGTGGAGATGCAGGAAGGGGGGTGTTTAGGGTGGAAAGGCAAGGAGGGGGGTTTTAGGGTGGAGAGGCAGGGAGGGGGGTGTTTAGGGTGGGAAGGCAGGGAGGGGCGTGTTTAGGGTGGAGATACAGTGAGGGGGGAGGTGTTTAGGGTGGAGAGGCAGGGAGGGGGTTGTTTAGGGTGGAGATGCAGGGAGGGGGTGTTTAGGTTGGAGATGCAGGGAGGGGAGGTGTTTAGGGTGGAGAAGTAGGAAGGGGGTGTTTAGGGTTGAGATGCAGGGAGGGGGAGTGTTTAGGATGATATACAGGGAAGGGGGTGTTTAGGGTGGAGAGGCAATGAGTGGGGTGTTTAGGGTGGAGATGCAGGGAGGGGGAGTGTTTAGGGTGGATATACAGGGGGGTTAGGGTGGAGAGGCAGGGAGGGTGGTTATTGCTTAGGGTGGAGAGGTGGGGTGTTAATGTTTAGGGTGGAGAAGCAGGGGGTATTGTTTAGAGTGGAGAGACAGGTAGGGAGTTTTTGTTTAGGGTTGAGAGGCAGGAAGGTATTGTTTAGTATGGAGAAGCAGGGAGGGGGGTTATTGTTTAGGGTGGAGAGACGGGGAGGGGTTTATTGTTTAGGATGGAGAAGCAAGGAGTTGGGTTATTGTTTATGGTGGAGAGGCAGGGGGGGTTTAGTGTGGAGAAGCAGGGTTTATTGTTTAGGATAGAGAGGCAGGGAGGGGGGTGTTTAGGGTGGAGAGGCAGGGAGGGGGTTTATTGTTTAGGATGGAGAAGCAGGGAAGGGGGTTATTGTTTAGGGTGGAGATGCAGGGAGGGGGTTATTGTTTAGGGTTGAGAGGCAGGGTTTTTTTTAGGATGGAGAAGCAGGGAGGGGGTTATTGTTTAGGGTGGAGAAGCAGGGAGGGGGTTATTGTTTTTTGGGTGGAGAGGCATGGAGGGTGTTATTTTTTTAGGATGGAGAAGCAGGCAGGGGGTTATTGTTTAGGGTGGAGAGGCAGGGGGTGTTTAGGGTATAGAGGCAGGGTTTATTGTTTAGGATGGAGAGGCAGGGAGGGGGATGTTTAGGGTGGAGAAGCAAGGGGTGTTTAGGGTGGAGTGGTAGGGTTTATTGTTTAGGGTGGAGAGACAGGGAGGGGGTTATTGTTTAGGGTGGAGTGGCGGGGGGTGCTTACGGTCGAGAGGCAGGGAGGGGGGTTATTGTTTTGAGTGGAGAAGCAGGGAGGGGGTTATTGTTTAGGGTGGAGAGGCAGGGAGGGAGTTATGGTTTAGGGTGGAGAGGCAGGGAGGGGGTTATTATTTAGCAGGGAGGGGGTTATTGTTTAGGGTGGAGAGGCAGGGGGTGGTTAGGGTGGAGAAGCAGGGTTTATTTTTTAGGATAGAGAGGTAGGGAGGGGGGTGTTTAGGGTGGAGAGGCAGGGAGGGGGTTTATTGTTTAGGGTGGAGATGCAGGGAGGGGGTTTTTGTTTAGGGTTGAGAGGCAGGGTTTTTTTTCGGATGGAGACGCAGGGAGGGGGTTATTGTTTAGGATGGAGAAGCAGGGAGGGGGTTATTGTTTTTAGGGTGGAGAGGCAGGGGGTGTTTAGGGTGGAGAGGCAGGGTTTATTGTTTAGAATGGAGATTCAGGGAGGGGGGTGTTTAGGGTTGAGAGGCAAGGGGTGTTTAGGGTGGAAAGGTAGGGTTTATTGTTTAATGTGGAGGGGCAGGGAGGGGGTTATTGTTTAGGGTGGAGTGGCAGGGGGTGCTTACGGTGGAGAGGCAGGGAGGGGGGTTATTGTTTAGAGTGGAGAAGCAGGGAGGGGGTTATTGTTTAGGGTGGAGAGGCAGGGAGGGAGTTATTATTTAGGATGGAGAAGCAGGGAGGGGGATATTGTTTAGGGTGGAGTGGCAGGGTTTATTGTTTAGGGTGGAGAGGCAGGGAGAGGGTTATTGTTTAGGGTGGAGTGGCAGGGAGGGAGTTATTGTTAAAGGTGGAGAAGCAGGGAGGGGGTTATTGTTTAGGGTGGAGAAGCAGGGAGGGGGATATTGTTTAGGTTGGAGAGGCAGGGTTTATTGATTAGGGTGGAGAGGCAGGGAGGGTGTTATTGTTTAGGGTGGAGTGGCAGGCAGGGAGTTATTGTTAAAGGTGGAGAGGCATGGAGGGGATGTTTAGGGTGGAGAGGCATGGAGGGGGTTATTGTTTAGGGTGGAGAGGCAGGGTGCTGTTTAGGGTGGAGAGGCAGGGTTTATTGTTTGGGATGGAGAGGCAGGGAGTGGGGTTCTTGTTTAGGGTGGAGAATCAGGGAGGGGGGTTATTGTTTAGGTGGAGATGCAGGGAGGGGGTTATTGTTTAGGGTTGAGGGGCAGGGAGGGGGGTATTGTTTAGGATAGAGAATCAGGGAGGGGTTTTATTGTTTAGGATGGAGAGGTGGGTATATTGTTTAGGGTGGAGAGGCAGGGGGTGTTTAGGGTGGAGGGGCAGGGTTTATTGTTTAGGGTGGAGAGGCAGTGAGGGGGTTATTGTTTAAGATGGAGAAGCAAGGAGGGGGTTATTGTTTATGGTGGAAAGGCAGGGAGGGGGGTTATTGTTTAGGATGGAGAGGAGGTTGTGTTTAGTGTGGAGAGGCAGGGTTTATTGTTTAGGATGTAGGGGCAGGGAGGGGGTTGTTGTTTAGGGTGGAGAGGCAGGGGGGGTGTTTGGGGTGGAGATTCAGGGAGGGGGGTTATTTTTTAGGGTTTAGAAGCAGGGAGGGAGTTATTGTTTAGGGTGGTGAGGCAGAGGGGTTGTTATTTAGGATGGAGAAGCAGGGAGGGGTGTTTATTGTTTAGGGTGGAGAAGCAGGGAGGTGTTTTATTGTTTTGGGTGGAGAAGCAGGGAGGGGGATATTGTTTATAAGGCCACGTAAGGCCATTTCAGCTTTGTACCATCACTTGGAAGGCAATATTTTGGCATCGTTGTGCAAGGCAGTGAGCTGGAAGGTCCACATTACTGCTTATTAGGGATGAGCTTGATTTTCGGGTCGAACATGAGTTCGACTGGAACATCCGGTGTTCGCCCGTTCGCTGAAGAACGAACATTATGGTGCTTTCGCGTGAAATTCGAGCACCCGGGGAATGCCTCATAATGCACCGCGAGATCGCAGTGCATTACTGTATGATGATTGGCTAAAGCATGCACCTGACCTGCATGCTTTGGCCAATCCCAGCGCCCTTTGCTAAGAGAGCCATAATTGGCCAAAGGCAGGGTGCCTTTGGCCAATCATGGCTCAGGGGAATAAGTCCACATCCCACACTATTTAAGGCTGCCTACACAGTGGCCCTGTGTAGTGTTGTTGGTGTGGACGGAGAGATAGCTTGATTTAGATTAAGCAGGCAGGCTATTCAGTTAGTGGCAGTGTATTTGATATATACAGTATATACAGTCAGTCTAATATATATATATATATATATATATGTATATATATTAGGGCTGGGGAAATTAACGATTAATTCCTCGATTAATCGTTAACTTTTTTGACCGATCAAAATTATTTTGATCGTTCTCACTTCTCCGCCGGCTTCTGGGTCTTCAGGGAGTTCTGTCGGAGATCCGGTGACATCACTGGCATCGATGTCACTGGACTCCTCCCCTCTTCCCCAAGTGCCTCTGTCTGCTAACGAAGGGAAGGGGGGAGGAGTCCGGTGACGTCAATGTCCGTGACGTCACCGGACAGCCTGGACAGTGATGGTAGATATGGATGTGGTTAACTGGAATCATTCAGGTATCTAAGTGTAGGCAAATTTGATAACCTCTGTTTTTAACATTGTTGTCCTTAGAGGCTGATAAGTAGAAGCTCCCATTCCAGAAACAAAGGATCCTCTCATGTGGTGGAAACGTAATAACCATCGTTTTTTTGTCCTAAGCAGTTTTGTGCAGACAATTCTTTGTGCACCGGCAACATCTGTTCCGTGCGAAAGACTGTTCAGTTCTTCAGAGTATATCGTCAATAAAATGCGATCATGTCTGCTTCCAGAAAATGTAAACACTCTGGTATGTCTGCGTGACTGGCTAAAGTGATGCCTACTTGCCTACTATAAAGTGACTGACAGTCAACATATTAGTTTTATAATTAAAGTTAAACTAACTTTCTACGTTTTTCTTAAAGTTTAAAAAAAAAATTACTTACGCCAGTGATACAGTTTGAATTTAAAACTTATTTGTGTGAACTGTGAAGTTAAGTCATGGATTGTGGAAACTAAATAATGTGTGGTGATTGTATATAGTGTATACCACATTTACCACTGACTAACGCAGAGTTGCAATGTAAGGAGATCAGCTAAAAGTAGTTGGATCTGCATGTGCGTTATAATTAATCGAAATTAGTCGATTTAAAAAAAATCGATTAATCGAACATGAACATTGTAATCAGTAACAACCCTAATATATATACATATATATATACTCTGCATCCAGTCAGTGTAGCCTATATCTACATTCTACAGTGCACATTCCATGGTGTACTATTTCTAATTATCTAATATTTCTTTATATATATATATAAATATACACAGAGTGATTATTGTATATATATATATATATATTGTGATTTTGGGGTATTTAGCTCAGTGGTATATGCATCTATGAGTCCACAGCAGTCAGTTATCAGGTTTGAGGGCATGGCAGCCCATTTTTATTAACAGGAGCAAAATAAAAGTTTATACACAGGATTTCCAACACAGGGGTTCTTCTCCAGTAAATTCACACAACCGAAAATGTCAAGCCTCCTGGCTCCTAGGCTTACTTTGCCTTGCAGTTCCTTGCTGAACCAGCCTACTCCTGGCCTCAACAGAACTCTCCGGACCCCTGGGTTTGCTTACTGTCCCCCAGACTTCAGGACTTCCTTCAGCCCCCTTGGACTTGCTAGTCGCCTCGGCTCTCCCAGCCTCCGGGACCCTTCTCTGGTCTCAAAGGCCCTTGTAGCCGTCCCAACCTTCCAAGTCCTTCAGACACCAAGTCCCCCCTTACCAGGGATGTCGCCTCACACAGGGCAGACAGCTTTTCAGACACAGGTCTGTCTTGATACAGCAGCAGCAGCAGCAAGCTGCACACACTCCACCTTCCTCCACTCTCTGCTCTCACTAGCCCCTCGTTATATGGGCTGTTTGCACCTGGGCACACAACCTGCTGGCTCTCCATAAGACATGGACACAGGGTTAGAGATCCCATCCCACCCAAGTCTCTGCAGTATCTCCAAACTACAGAGCCCCATTGGAACATAGCAAAACCTGGAGAAAGCTGCCAACAGTTTTCTCCCCTTCAAAGCTATGCTCTGTAGCACTGCAGTGTGCCGACATGCAGACTCTGTGTCCATTTTCCATCCCTTTTCACAGTGACAGGGACTCTCACTATTACAATGTATATATATATATATATATATATATATATATATATATATACTCTCTGCATCCAGTCAGTGTAGCCTAGGTCTACATTCTACAGTGCATTCCGTGGTGTACTATTTCTAATCTACTTCAGGCAGTGTATTTGAGATTTGAGCTGTAGTGCAGTTGCTACTACTTTTGTGGTGGTGTACACAGTACACAATACAGTGCAGTGTGGTGTTGCAAAACAAAATATACATCATGTCCGGAAAGCCACCAAGAAGAGGCAGATGCTCACAGGCCACTAAAAGAGGGCAAGCAGGCTCTGTGTCTACAGTGAGCAGTGCTGGTCGTGGACATGAAGAGAAAAAAAGTCAGTCCTGGACAGCCGCACTCAATGAAAAAGAAAGCACCTTTATTGTAACAAAAAGAATAAAATCCAAAACAGGTCACATCAGAGGTGGATACAGTAACAGCAGCTAACGCGTTTCACATCTACTGATGCTTACTCATAGCTAGATTAGAAGTCGTCAACAGTGTACATACACAGGGGAAGTGATTTAAAAATATATAAAACACCTGACAATGAACTCAGAATTTGAAACACCACACCCATTGCTAAGTTAACCTTCAAAGACCCAGAGAATAGAGGGTGTTAATAGAAGTTGATTTAGATTAAAAACTGTTTTCTATACAAAAAATACTGGGAAATCACAATTGTTCGCACGGTGCAGAAGATCATTATATAACCACAAGTAATGCAAAATAGTTGGAAAATAACAAATACATATATATATATGCATAAATAAATGAAAATGAAAATGAAAGGAGTTTTACGAAACATTATGTGGAACAAAAAGTAATTGCATCTGTGCCAAACTCATGTGATACACATAGACACTGCGGCGCGCTAAAGGCTTGTCTGTATAGGAGTAAAGTGTCTAATGATAAGACATTAGGCAACCACACAAGCACACAGAAGTGTAAATGTGACGATAGATAACCTGAACTGTAGCTCATATAATATACCGTAATAATACAATAGTGTAATACAGATAGCAATTGGACAAATAACCAGGGGAAGAAACAATCAAAAAGCATTAGAGAAAGGAGAAAAGAGAAAGATGACAAAAAAAATATATGTTTTAAGACGTGAAGTCTCACTTAAACTGCTGCAAACGGGATGAAAGGAAAAATAGAAAAAGGAGGTGAAGACGGAACAAAATGAAATGAAAAAAATGAAATGAAAAAAGAAGTTTGGCAATACAGTATATGTACTAGAACTCACTTAAACCACTGCAAACGGGATAAAAGACTGCAGAAAAATGGTAAGACTATACTACATTCGCTATGTTGTAAATGGCAAAAAAAGGAGTATTGTCATTATGGTTGTCTGAACCTGAAGATTGGGGGTGTCACAAGAAGTGCAATCAAACACAAAAGCTTACTCCATCTGTTGTAATCAACAGTACTACTTATGTAAATAATGTGGGTATACTATATTCAATAAACTGCAAAAAGCAAAAAATAGTGGAAAAAGTCGGAATGGGATTTAATTTATTGGATTTGATCTGTTTATTAGAGGGTCTATCTGCAAGGAGTTTGTCTCTGGGTACCTGATTTGCTATTTTAAGACCTCTGTTGATAATTGATTTTGAGTATCCTTTGGACACAAATCTCACTGCCATAAGTGTAGATTCATGATTGAAATCAGTTTGTTTACTGCACAGCCTTTTAAGTCTAAGAAATTGACCCACTGGGATGCTGTTGACTGTATGGCTCGAATGGGCAGAATCTGCTCATAAGAGCATGTTTCCTGCACTAGGCTTCCTATACAGATTGGAGACTATCCTGCCATCCTCTCCTGTTAACCTGACATCAAGAAACTCTATGGTTTTGGTATTGATATTTCCAGTAAATCTTGTAATTAAGCATATTATAATTTAAATATGTTAACCATTTCTCCAGGTCAATATGCAGATCGGAGACGATGAACAAGAGATCGTCTATGTATCTGCAATAAAAAATAGTATCTGAGTGACGGGGACCATCAGCCCCAAAGATGCGGAGCCTTTCCCACCATCCCATGTATAAATTAGCCAAGGATGGTGAAAATTTGGCACCCATGGATGCTCCGCATCTTTGGAGGTAGTAGCCCCCGTCAAACATAAAAAAATTGTGAGTCAGAAGAAATTCGAGACACATTAATATGAACTCCTGTAGAACAGGAGAAAAATGCCCCAATCTCTGCAGAAAGAAAGATACTGCTTGCAAACCAAGTGTATGAGGCATTGAGGAATAAAGGCTAGAAACATTGCATGACACCCAGCAGAAATCATTGTTCCAAATGATTGTATCAAGCTTAGCGAGTAGTTGTTTGGTGTCACGGAGATATCCAGGAAGGTCCGTGACCAAAAGGTTGCAGTTGTTGGTCCACCCATTGCCCCAAGCGCTCATTAAGAGAACCGATGCCTGCGACAATGGGTTAATGGAGTGAGTCCTTTGTGCAGCTTGGGAAGATGGTGAAAAATAGGCATTATAGGGGACTCTGGAATCAACATTTCTTTATCATTATTGGAAAAAATCCCAGCAGAAACACCTCTGTCTAAAAGGGATGAAAGTTCTTTTTTAAATGAATCTGTGGGGTCCCCCCTAAGTTCACCATATGTGTCCTTGTCTGATAATTGTCTCAAGGCTTCTTCTCTGTATGCTGAGGCATCCATAACCACTACCGCTCCACCTTTGTCCGCATTTTTAAATTACTATGGAGGGATCTTTCTGTAGGCTGTAAAGAGACGCTTTTTCATCAGTGTTAAGATTATAAACAGAGTTATGAGGTATGTTTCTTGCCAAACTGGTGAGATCTCTCTCCACCAGTTTCTGATATAGATCCATATCTTTACCTCTAGAATTAATTGGGTAAAAGTCAGATCTAATTTTTAAAGACACTGGATTAGGAGTAGAAGAGTCATCAGCTATATTAGGGTTCTATTCATTTGCAAGATCTGTAAGGTCTATTAATGCACATACATCAGGAAAAAGTAAAGGAGAAAAGGTTGACTCACCACTTGATGTAACATTTGATGGTAAAGACGATGATTCATCTTCCTGTTCAGTAAAATAATGTTTTCGTAGTGTGAGCGTATGTGCTAGCTTGTTGACGTCAAGAATAGTGCCAAATAGATCAAAGTGGTTAGACGGACAAAAATTCAAACCTTTTGACAGAAGCGAGACATCAGACTCAGACAGAGGACGTGCTGAAAGGTTGACTACATTCAGCCGGTCGTGGACATGGTGCATCCTCTGCAGGTGGCCGTGGGGCACGCTTGTCCTTTTTTTCTGCTGCTGGCCGTGTTATTGAGCCAGAACATGCAGAAGAGTTGGTGGAGTGGATAGCAAAGCTGTCCTCATCCTCTGTCACCCAGGTTCAGAGTAGTTTGCCTTCCAATGCAGCTGCCAAAGTGGCCTATTCCACCGGCTCCTTGTCCACAGTCACTCCTTCCGTAGCCCCACCATCATGCACGGAGGAGTCCCCCAAACTATTCTACCAGAGTGTCGGGTACATGCTGATGGAGGATGCGCAGCGATTAGAAGGCTCCGATGTTGGTTCCCAGGTTGAGGAAGGGAGTAACGTGAGCCTAGAGAGAGGGGGTGCCCAGCCGCAGCATACTGCAAAGATTGCTCCAGTGACTAGGAGGGAGGGGATGATGAGGTCACTGACTCTACTTGGGTGCCTGATAGAAGAGAGGAGAAGGAGGCACAACTCCAACAAGGCAGGATGTCTTCTAGGGGGCAGTTTAAGGGCAGACACCCTTCTGCATCACACTGCAGAGCTTCGCAGGTGCAGTGCGCTGCTCACTCCCCGCTGATTTTGAAAAGTTCCTTGGTGTGGGCCTTTTTTGACATGTGTGCAGCAGATCGCACCATTGCTGTTTGCAACCAATGTCTGAAGCGGATCAAGCGTAGCCAGAACAGCAGCCACTTGGGCACCACATGCTTGACCAGACATATGACAACCTCCCATGCAGTCTGTTTGCAACAGCACTTGAAAGACCCACATCAAAGAAAAAGGCGGACTTCTCCTTGCTCCTCATATGGGATCTCCAACCCCACTATACCTCCAGTCCTGTCTGAATGTTAGCTTGGCCAAATTGCTAGCACTGCAACTGCTGCCTTTTCAGCTGGTAGACTCTGCCCCCTTTCGTGAATTTGTGGAATGTGCTTTAACTCAGTGGCAGGTTCCAAAACGGCATTTCTTTTCAGAAAGCCTTCAAAACGGCCAGAAGGCCATTCCGGCTCTCTACCGGCATGTGGAAGGCAATGTTTTGGCCTTGTTGGACAGGGCGGTCAGCAGTAAGGTGCATATTACCGCTGACTCATGGTCTAGCAGGCATGGGCAGGGACGTTATCTATCCTTCACGGCGCACTGGGTAACTGTGCTGGCAGCTGGGAAGGATGCAGGACAGGGTTCAGTATTGTTGTAGCTTGTTCCACCACCACGCCTCCAAAATGCTAGTGGTTATTCTGCAACAGCTCTCTCCTCCACCCCCTCCTCTTCTTCTTCCTCTATGACCTCTTCTGCAGATTTCTCCTCTGAACCAGCGGTGCTCCGTAAGCGTTCAAGGGCCTACACAAGCACTTAGGCAAAAAGATGCCATGTGGTGCTTGAGTTGGTCTGCTTAGGGGACATGAGCCACACTGGGGCAGAGATTCTGGCAGCTCTGTAGGGGCAGGCTCAGAGGTGGTTGACGCCATGCCAGCTTCAGCCAGGAATGGTTGTATGCGACAATGGCACCAACCTTCTCTCTGCCCTCTGACAGGAACACTTGACCCATGTCCCATGTTTGGCACATGTCCTGAATTTGGTGGTGCAGCGGTTTTTGAGCAGGTACCCAGGCTTACAGGATCTCCTGAGGCAGGCCAGAAAAGTCTGTGGTCATTTCCGCTGGTTATACAATGCCAGTGTTTGGCTGGCTGACATTCAAAGGGAATGCAACCTGCCCGCCAACTGCCTCATTTGTGACATGCCCAGCAGGTGGAACTCAACTTTGGCAATGCTTCAGCGTCTGCACTGGCAGCAGAGGGCCATCAATGCGTACCTGTGTGAGTATGGCACCAGGACAGGGTCAGGGGAGCTCGGATTTTTTCGCCATGCCAGTGGCTACTGATTAAGGATGCATGAACTGTCCTGTCACCAATTGAGGAGGCCACGAGGATGGTGAGCAGTGATAATGCATGCATCAATGATACTGTCCCTCTTGTCTTCCTGTTGGAGCACATACTTCATGGAATAATGGACAGGGCACTTGAGGCAGAACAGTGGGAGGAAGTGGAGGACTTCCTTACCTCTCAAGGCCCCCTGTATCCAGATAGCATTCCTGTGGGCCTGCCAAACGCACACGAGGAGGATTGTATCAGCATGGATGTAGAGGTTAACACTCAGCAGCAGTCTTCAAGGGATGGTTTTCAGTCCCCAGAAAACCAAAGAGTTGTACGTGGTTGGGAGGAGGTAGTTCCTGACAACGCCATCCTCAGTGACCCAGAGGACTCACAATTGAATGCATCTGCAAACTTACACTGCATGGCCTCCCTGATTCTGGAAAGCCTGCAAAAGGCCCCTAGGATTCGTGGTATCAAGGAGAGGGATCATAACTCGCTGGCAACCCTTCTTGATTCACGTTACAAGGGTAAGGTTGCAGAACTCATCCTACCTTTGCAGAGAGAGCAGATGATTAGGGATGAGCTTCGAGTTCGATTCAAACTCATGTTCGACTCGAACATTGGCTGTTCGCAAGTTCTTCGAACAGCGAACAATTTGGGGTGTTAGGGCGGAACACCCTTTAAAAGTCTATGGGAGAAATCAAAAGTGCTAATTTTAAAAGCTTATATGCATGGTATTGTCATAAAAAGTGTTTGGGGACTTGGGTCCTGCCCAGGGGACATGTATCAGTGCAAAAAAAGTTTTAAAAACGGCCGTTTTTCGGGAGCAGTGATTTTAATAATGCTTAAAGTGAAACAATAAAAGTGTAATATCCCTTTAAATTTCGTAGCTGGGGGGTGTCTATAGTATGCCTGTAAAGGGGCGCATGTTTCCCGTGTTTAGAACAGTCTGACAGCAAAATGACATTTCAAAGGAAAAAAAGTCATTTAAAACTACTCGCGGCTATTAATGCATTGCCGGTCCGACAATACACATAAAAGTTCATTGATAAAAATGGCATGGGAATTCCCCACAGGGGAACCCCGAACCAAAATTTAAAAAAAAATGACGTGGGGGTCCCCCTAAATTCCATACAAGGCCCTTCAGGTCTGGTATGGATATTAAGGGGAACCCCGGCCAAAATTTTTAAAAAAATGACGTGGGGATCCCCCTAAATTCTTTACCAGGCCCTTCAGGTCTGGTAAGGATATTAAGGGGAACCCCGGCCAAAATTAAGAAAAAAGATGACATGAGGGGTCCCCCTAAACTCCATACCAGGCCCGTCAGGTCTGGTATGGATATTAAGGGGAACCCCGCGCCAAAATTAAAAAAAAAAAACGGCGTGGGGTCTCCCAAAAAATCCATACCAGACCCTTATCCGAGCACGCAACCTGGCAGGCCGCAGGAAAAGAGGGGGGACGAGAGAGCGCCCCCCCTCCTGAACCATACCAGGCCACATGCCCTCAACATTGGGAGGGTGCTTTGGGGTAGCCCCCCAAAACACCTTGTCCTGAAGGGCCCTGGTATGGAATTTAGGAGGACCTCCCACATCATTTTTTTTTTAAATTTTGGTTTGGTGTTCCCCTGTGGGGAATTCCCATGCTGTTTTTATCAATGAACTTCTATGTGTATTGTTGGACCGGCAATGCATTAATAGCCGCGAGTAGTTTTAAATGACCTTTTTTCCTTTGAAATGTCATTTTGCTGTCAGACTGTTCTAAACACGGGAAACATGCGCCCCTTTACAGGCATACTATAGACACCCCCCAGGTACGAAATTTAAAGAGATATTACACTTTTATTGTTTCACTTTAAGCATTATTAAAATCACTGCTCCCGAAAAAACAGGCGTTTTTAAAAAAAAAATTGCATTGATCCATGTCCCCTGGGGCAGGACCCAGGTCCCCAAACACTTTTTATGACAATAACTTGCATATAAGCCTTTAAAATGAGCACTTTTGATTATTCATGTTCGTGTCCCATAGACTTTAACGGTGTTCGCGTGTTCAAACAAACTTTTTTCCTGCTCGCATGTTCTGGTGTGAACCGAACAGGGAGGTGTTTGGCTCATCCCTACAGATGATGAAGAAAGGTTTGTGCAATGCGTTTCCAGACCCTGGGAGGTTACAATTTCCTGGTGCTGGACAACGTGTTGCTAAGGCTTCATTCAGTCAGAGGAAGAGCGGTGGAGAAGGTGGCCGGCTGACCGATGCCTTTAGACAATTTTTCAGTCCTCAGCGCCAAGGTCTGATTGGTTCAAGCAACCATCGCCAGCGTCTGCATTACATGGTGCATGAATATCTTGGGGCAAGAGCAGACTTAGAGACCTTTCCAACAGACCATCCACTGGGTTACTGGGTCTTGAGGATAGACCACTAGCCAGAACTTGCTCAATATGCAATTGAGTTACTGGCCTGTCCTGCATCCAGTGTTCTTTCTGAACGCACAATTAGTGCTACTGGAGGGTTTATAACGGATCATAGAGTGCGCCTGTCCACAGACTCCGTTGATAGGCTCACATTCATAAAAATGAATCAGTCTTGGATCAGCAGCAGCTATCAAGCACCTGATGCTAATGTAACTGATTGATTTTTCTATGGATGTGGCATCCCTTGAAGACTACCTATGCTGAGTGACTATCCTATTCCTCCTCAATCTTGATGATGCTAGCTTCCAATATTTTTGGTTTAGGGCATTACCACCACTGCCTAAGGCCCAATTTTTCTGCCCCTGTTCAACAGGGGCATGTAATTACAATTTTTGATCAAACATTTCACAGCAGGGCCCGTTCCTGCACCCAACAAGAGTATCTGTGAGGGGTTACAGTGTTGTGGCACCACCACTGCCTAAGGCCCGATTTTCTGCAGAGTATATAGGGCCCCCCCACGCCATTTTTTAAAAATTTGGGTGTGGGTTTCCCTTAATATCCATACCAGACCCAAAGAGCCTGGTAATGGGCTGGGGGGGGACCCATGCCTTTTTCTCAATGATTTTCATCTATATTGCCGGGACCCGACAATACATTACAGCCGCAAGCGTGTTAAATGAGTGTTAAATGACTTTTTTTCCTATAGAAATGTCATTTTGCTGTGGTATTGTTCTAAACACGGGAAAACTGTGCCATTTTACAGGCATACTGTAGACACACCCCAGGCACAATATTTAAAGGAATATTTCATTTTTATTGTTTCACTTTAAGCATTCTTAAAATCACTGCTCCTGAAAAAACGTCAGTTTTTAAAACTTTTTTAAAACTCAAACACTTTTTAGGGCAAAAACTTGCATACAAGCCTTTAAAATTAGCACTTTTGATTTTTCACATTTGTGTCTTTTACGGTGTTCGCATGTTCGAACAAACTTTTTTGCATGTTATGATGTTCTGGTGCGAACCGAAACGGGGGGTGTTCGGCTCATCCCTACTGCTGACATGTGGTCCAGCAAGCATGGTCAGGAATGATATATTTAGTTCACAGCACATTGGGTAACTCTGCTTGCAACTAGGAAGGATGCAGGACAGGGCTCAGTGCTGGAGCCTGTCAATCTAAATGTCGATGAATAGGTGATGACTCCCTTAGCCATAGACAGTGAATAAGCGAAGCGACTGGTGTCTAGCCAATCCAAAGTGATGACACCTCAATGTGCACTAGCCTCTCACCTTACTGCTGTAAGGTTACACCATATAATTAGATCAAATACTCCAGACAGCTTTCAGGGGTCCTCCAAGGGTCCCTCTCCTGTAAATTCAGTGGTAGTTCCTCCCGATAAATACAGCCTCCTATATGGTTACCTCAATGCCAGTATTAGAGGTGGAAGAAATATCCCAAATGGTGTAATAACTTTTGGAAAAGGGTTTATTGAAATAAAACATAGAGCTGATACACTCACTTTTTAAAAAAAAAGGTTACATAAAAACAATCCACAAGCTCGTATTCCTACGTCACTTCTGGTTTTGCCTATCGCTTAATCCTTAATCGTCATGCCCACGTGACTTCATCAGGGTATAATGAAAGGCAGGGATAGGTGTCATTAAATAGTATAATGAAATTGCATTGTGGCAGCCATTTTCTGGTAGCCCGCTTTTAAGATGTATTATAAAGGCCATTTTGCAATGGTCTCACATAGGGATAATATTGTGGTAGCCATTTTGCAATGGCCCTCGTAGGAATAACATTACGGACATTTTGATGTAGTTTCAGATTAATTTTACATAATAGTGGACATAACAGCTCAACACTAGAGACCAGAGAGCGTTGTTAGATGGTAATGGAATGCGATATATGATTGTATGTATTAAAAATTTAATTAAGTAAAATTAATTAAAAATGGGCATATATTAATGGAAGACTACATGTGCAAAAATAGATAAAAAAATAAAACAAAAAACAGATATACCGGCTAAAAAAATATGATATCGAGCCCAGGGATAGCAGAGGTGCAGCAAGATCACAAAAAGGGAAGCTGAATATATTGGTAACTGGGCAGTAGAGAGTGTACAAAATGCATAATTGAGCCAAAGCAGACTTACTACATAAACATATCCTTAGATAGGATGATAATAGTCCCCAAATTAAGATCAAAAGAGGTGGACATGTAATTGAAAATAGGGGTCAAATAGATGCAAAGGAAATGTGTATAGTGTAGGAAATGGGTATAGTAAATATACTGTACATGTGTGAACAAAGTTGTTCAAGATGGTGCAAGGAATTAAATAGTGAAGTGATGAACTCATTAGGAATGATGAATAGTATGAGTGTGCATAATGAGAGGACCAAAATTGTGAAAAAACAGAGAATATTACTAAAAGATTAGAAAAATATATTCAAAAATTATTAATAAAACAATTTAAGTCAAACTCAATATTGAGTCCATGAGGTGAAAGAGTATCCATTATCCATTAGAAATATCAATTTGGATTCAAGTTGACTAATGCCCCGTACACACGATAGGATTTTCTGACGGAAAATGTTCTATGGGAGCTTGTTGTCGGAAATTCCGACCGTGTGAAGGCTCCATCGGACATTTTCCATCGGAATTTCCGACACAAAAAATTTGAGATCTAGATCTCAAATTTACCATCAACAAAATCCGTTGTTGTAAATTCCGATGGTGTGTACACAATTGCGATGCACAAAGTTCCACGCATGCTCGGAATCAAGCAGAAGAGCCACACTGGCTATTGAACTTCATTTTTCTCGGCTCGTCGTACGTGTTGTACGTCACCGCGTTCTTGATATTCAGAATTTCCGACAAGATTTGTGTGACAGTGTGTATGCAAGACAAGTTTGAGCCAACATCCGTCGGAAAAAAAACATGGACTTTGTTGTCGGAAAATCCTATTGTGTGTACAGAGCATTGGGGTTCTGACCTCATGACTACCTCGGCAGTAGGGATGAGCTTTGAGTTCGAGTCAAACTCATGTTCGACTCGAACATCGGCTGTTCGCCAGTTCGCCGAACAGTGAACAATTTGGGGTGTTCGTGGCAAATTCGAATGCCGCGGAACACCCTTTAAAAGTCTAAAGGAGAAATCAAAGGTGCTAATTTTAAAGGCTTATATGCATGGTATTGTCATAAAAAGTGTTTGGGGACCCGGGTCCTGCCCAAGGGGACATGTATCAATGCAAAAAAAGTTTTAAAAACGCCAGTTTTTTTGGGAGCAGTGATTTTAATAATGCTTAAAGTCAAACAATAAAAGTGTAATATCCCTTTAAATTTCGTACCTGGGGGGTGTCTATAGTATGCCTGTAAAGGGGCGCATGTTTCCCGTGTTTAGAACAGTCTGACAGCAAAATGACATTTCAAAGGAAAAAAAGACATTTAAACTACTCGCGGCTATACTGAATTGCCGGCCCGACAATACACATAAAAGTTCATTGATAAAAATGGCATGGGAATTCCCCACAGGGGAACCCTGAACCAAAATTTAAAAAAAAATGACATGGGGGTCCCCCTAAATTCCATACCAGGCCCTTCAGGTCAGGTATGGATATTAAGGGGAACCCCGGCCAAAATTTTAAAAAAAATTGGCGTGGGGTCCCCCTAAAAATCTATACCAGACCCTTCAGGTCTGGTATGGATTTTAAGGGGAACCCCGCCCCAAAATTAAAAAAAAATGGCGTGGGGTATCCCCAAAAATCCATACCAGACCCTTATCCGAGCACGCAACCTGGCAGGCCACAGGAAAAGAGGGGGGGACGAGAGAGCACCCCCCTCCTGAACCATACCAGGCCACATGCCCTCAACATTGGGAGGGTGCTTTTGGGGTAGCCCCCCAAAACACCTTGTCCCCATGTTGATGGGGACAAGGGCCTCATCCCCACAACCCTTGCCCGGTGGTTGTGGGGGTCTGCGGACAGGGGGTTTATCGGAATCTGGAAGCCCCCTTTAACAAGGGGACCCCCAGATCCCGGCCCTCCCCCCTGTGTGAAATGGTAAGGGGGTACAAAAGTACCCCTACCATTTCACAAAAAAAATGTCAAAAATGTTAAAAATGACAAGAGACAGTTTTTGACAATTCCTTTATTTAAATGCTTCTTCTTTCTTCTATTTTCTATCTTCTTTCGGTTTCTTCCTCCTTCTTCTTCTTCTGGTTCTTGTTCTTCGGGTTCTTCTTGTTCTTCTGGTTCTTCATCCGGTCTTCTCATCCGGCATCTTCCTCAGTGGCGCCGTCTTCACTTCATCTTCTTACCTCGGGCCGCTCCACATCCACGATTGGATGGGAGTCTCCCGCTGTGTGACGCTTCTCCTCTTCTGACAGTTCTTAAATAACAGAGGGTGGGTGACCCCGCCCCCCTCTGACGCAGGGTGGGTGACCACGCCGCCCTCTGATGTCACAGGGAATGCCACAGGGAAGTCCCCGTGCATCAGAGGGGGGCAGGGTCACCCGCCCTGCGTCAGAGGGGGCAGGGTCACCCGCCCTCTGTTATTTAAGAACTGTCAGAAGAGGAGAAGCGTCACACAGCAGGAGCCTCCCATCCAATCGTGGATGCGGAGCGGCCCAAGGAAAGAAGATGAAGTGAAGACGGCGCCGCTGAGGAAGATGCCGGACGAGAAGACTGGATGAAGAACCAGAAGAACAAGAACCAGAAGAAGAAGAAGATGGAGGAAGAAACCGAAGGAAGATAGAAGAAAGAAGATAGAAAATAGAAGAAAGAAGAAGCATTTAAATAAAGGAATTGTCAAAAACTGTTTTTTGTCATTTTTAACATTTTTGACATTTTTTTTGTGAAATGGTAGGGGTACTTTTGTACCCCCTTACCATTTCACACAGGGGGGAGGGCCGGGATCTGGGGGTCCCCTTGTTAAAGGGGGCTTCCAGATTCCGATAAGCCCCTTGCCCGCAGACCCCCACAACCACTGGCAAGGGTTGTGGGGATGAGGCCCTTGTCCTCATCAACATGGGGACAAGGTGCTTTGGGGGGCTACCCCCAAAGCACCCTCCCAATGTTGAGGGCATGTGGCCTGGTACAGTCCAGGAGGGGGGGCGCTCTCTCGTCCCCCCCTCTTTTCCTGCGGCCTGCCAGGTTGCATGCTCGGATAAGGGTCTGGTATGGATTTTTGGGGGTACCCCACGCCATTTTTTTAAAAATTTTGGCCCGGGGTTCCCCTTAAAATCCATACCAGACCTGAAGGGTCTGGTATAGATTTTGAGGGGGACCCCACACCAATTTTTTTTTTTTTTTTTGTCCGGGGTTCCCCTTAATATCCATACCAGACCTGAAGGGCCTGGTATGAAATTTAGGGGGACCCCCCCACATCATTTTTTTTTTAAATTTGGTTCGGGGTTCCCCTGTGGGGAATTCCCATGCCGTTTTTATCAATGAACTTTTATGTGTATTGTCGGGCCGGCAATTCAGTATAGCCGCGAGTAGTTTTAAATGACTTTTTTCCTTTGAAATGTCATTTTGCTGTCAGACTGTTCTAAACACGGCAAACATGCGCCCCTTTACAGGCATACTATAGACACCCCCCAGGTACGAAATTTAAAGGAATATTACACTTTTATTGTTTGACTTTGAGCATTATTAAAATCACTGCTCCAGAAAAAACGGCCATTTTTAAAACTTTTTTTGCATTGATACATGTCCCCTGGGGCAGGACGCGGGTCCCCAAACACTTTTTAGGACAATACCATGCAAATTAGCCTTTAAAATGAGCACTTTTGATTTAGAACGTTCGAGTCCCATAGACTTCAATGGGGTTCTAATGTTCGTGCAAAGTTTTGGTCTGTTCGCAAGTTCTGGTGCGAACCGAACCGGGGGGGTGTTCGGATCATCCTTACTCGGCATTGTCTTGTATAGGGTACAATACTGTCAAAAAAATGATCCGCACTCCGCGTTGTTGCTCTTAAAATTTCTTCATTTTATTTAATGTTTTTTGAATTTTATGGTGTGCTTCTTTATGCATATGTGTATACGTGTATAAATGTATGTACGTGTGTTTACATGCGTGTGTGTACATACATGTGTATATTGTCACTACAAGGTGTGTGAAAATTAGCGGCATACACATGGATCACTGGGAGGACCCTGTGATCTTTAGAGCTACTATTTATTTCAAAGTTTTATGTTTGTAATGTGGTTATGACTAAGGCCTTATAGGCTGAAACACATCAACTGACTTAATCTGCGTTTGTTCACTGTGGCTATTCAATAAAATGAAGAAATTTTTATGAGCAACAACCAGGGTGCGGATCATTTCTACATTACTCTACTCAGCCAGCGATTGTGGATCGAGCACCTGGGAGCTCTGCAATCTATGTGGTGTAAGGGTAATAGCACTGACTTTTCTGTTTATACTTTGGACTTTTTTTGTTTGATAGTGCTCCCTGTGAAAACAAGATTTATAGCTTGATACATGTTATTGCCACAGTGACAGTGAGGCAATAATGATATGGAACTTAACTTGAGTGAGACAACCAAGAACAATGTTGTCCCACAGACACGCAGAGATCGTGGCAATACAGTTTTTACAAGGGATTCCTCACAGGTCCTGGACAGCACAGTCTGTGAAGTGGAGTTTAACAAATTACTTCGCCATAAGAAATCAGGGGTCACCCTGTGGTGGGATCTTACCAGTTTAAACCAGTATTTGGGTGAACAAATGATTCCACGGGGGTTACGTATTAAAAAGATTCCCACTACAGTCTATTCTGGGATATTTGTACAGGAATGGAATGCCATCTTGTCCAAATGCTCATTTGAACCATAGCTCCCAACTGTCCCTGATTTTGAGGGACTGTCCCTAATTCGGAGCAATGTCCCTCTGTCCCTCATTCCACCTCATTTGTCCCTCATTTTGGTCTGATCTATATAGTTGTATATAAAATGCACTATTTATGTTTCAAAAAGTGTTTCCCAGTGCAAAACCTTTCATCCAATATCTAAATTGCTTCGTTTCTAAATTTCAAAGGCCAGTATAAAGGAATAGTAGTGGTAAAAAAGCACTTGTGGGTTTAACCAATCATTTTATTTGTACAATTCTCCTTTAAGAGGGGCATGGCAGGGGGCGTGTCCTATGCCTACATACTTTTGTTAATAGGTGTCCCTCATTCCCATCTCAGAAAGTTGGGAGGTATGTTTGAACTAATGAGACTAATTGGGGATAAATGGGGAGTACTCGGAATGGTCAAGGGTGGGTAGTGGGGTCCCCCAGGGTTCTGTGCTGGGACCAATCCTATTTAATTTGTTCATAAACGACCTGGAGGATGGGGTAAACTGTTCAATTTCTGTATTTGTGGACGATACTAAGCTAAGCAGGGCAATAACTTCTCCGCAGGATGTGGAAATCTTGCAAAAAAGATCTGAACAAAATAATGGGGTGGGCAACTACATGGTAAATGAGGTTCAATGTAGAAAAATGTAAAATAATGCATTTGGGTGGCAAAAATATGAATGCAATCTACACACTGGTAGAAGAACCTCCGGGGGAATCTAGGATGGAAAAGGACCTGGGGGTCCTAGTAGATGATAGGCTCAGCAATGGCATGCAATGCCAAGCTGCTGCTAACAAAGCAAACAGAATATTGGCATGCATTAAAAAGGGGATCAACTCCAGAGATAAAATGATAATTCTCCGGCTATACATGACTCTGGTCCGGCTGCACCTAGAGTATGCTGTCCAGTTCTGGGCACCAGTCCTCAGGAAGGATGTACTGGAAATGGAACGAGTACAAAGAAGGGCAGCAAAGCTAATAAAGGGTCTGGAGGATATTAGTTATGAGTAGGGATGAGCTTCGAGTTCAAGTCGAACTCATGTTCGACTTGAACATCGGCTGTTCGCAAGTTCGCCGAACAGCGAACAATTTGGGGTGTTCGCGGCAAATTCGAATGCCACGGAACACCCTTTAAAAGTCTGTGGGAGAAATCAAAAGTGCTAATTTTAAAGGCTTATATTCATGGTATTGTCATAAAAAGTGTTTGGGGACCTGGGTCCTGCCCCAGGGGACATGGATCAATGCAAAAAAAAGTTTTAAAAACGGCCGTTTTTTCGGGAGCAGTGATTTTAATAATGCTTAAAGTGAAACAATAAAAGTGTAATATCCCTTTAAATTTCATACCTGGGGGGTGTCTATAGTATGCCTGTAAAGGGGTGCATGTTTCCCGTGTTTAGAACAGTCTGACAGCAAAATGACATTTCAAAGGAAAAAAAGTCATTTAAACTATTCGCGGCTATTAATGAATTGCCGATCCGACAATACACATAAAAGTTCAATGATAAAAACGGCATAGGAATTCCCTACAGGGGAACCCCCGAACCAAAATTTAAAAAAAAAATGACGAGGGAGGTCCCCCTAAACTCCATACCAGGCCCTTCAGGTCTGGTATGGATATTAAGGGAAACCCCGGCCAAAATTTAAAAAAATAATGGTGTGGGGTCCCCCTCAAAATCTATACCAGACCCTACAGGTCTGGTATGGATTTTAAGGGGAACCCCGCCCCAAAATTAAAAAAAAAAAAACGGCGTGGGGTCCCCCCAAAAATCCATACCAGACCCTTATCTGAGCATGCAACCTGGCAGGCCGCAGGAAAAGAGGGGGGACGAGAGAGCACCCCCCCTCCTGAACCGTACCAGGCCACATGCCCTCAACATTGGGAGGGTGCTTTGGGGTAGCCCCCCAAAACACCTTGTCCCCATGTTGATGAGGACAAGGACCTCATCCCCACAACCCTGGCCGGTGGTTTTGGGGGTCTGCGGGGGGGGCTTATCGGAATCTGGAAGCCTCCTTTAACAAGGGGACCCCCAGATCCCGGCCCTCCCCCCTTTGTGAAATGTTAAGGGGGTACTTTTCCTACTGTTAGGTTCGGTTCTTTTGGACCTCTTAGCCTAGGCTCGGACACTGGGTGTGTGGATTCCAACCCCGTCACCGGTGAGGTATACAAAACACATACACGGGTTGTACGTGAGTAATGAATACATTTAATGAGTTCTCGGGCACTTGAATATATAGAGTAACTGTCACGTATTCCACTCGTAGGTGGACCAATCAAAATACAAGTTGAAGATATACATAATAGCAAAATAACATGACCTTTCTTTGTGTGTTACCACATAGCTGTCTTTATCACACCTCCCTGGGTCTCATCCTGCATAGACTAAGTTTGTGCGTCATTTAAACAGAAGCGCGTATCTATATTCTAAGAATTCTAATATCACCTAAGTAAAAGCGTGTAACCACATTCTAAGAATTCAAATGTTACGGCCTGTGGTTAAAACAAATGTATGTAAAATAGAGAACTTATCTTAAACTAACTTAACACCTTCTATCTAAATAGATTATTGCTTCCGTAGCTAAAAAACCACAGAGGTTGAAGTCTTGGCTAGAATATCACTGAAATTACAAGTTCATCTAAAATACAAGCTTTTCATATATTTACTTAATAATCAAGAAGCAATTATCAATCAGAAGCAGTTTACCCTTATAAAGCAATTATAAATCAATACAATCAAAAGCATTTTACCCTTATAAACCTCCCTTTGATCATGTCATCTGTCCAGATGTCATTGATCATTTTACATAGCAGTATCATACCATCTCTCTTCTCCTTTTGGGGGAAGTGAAGAAAGGAGCAAGTTAGAATCCGGGGTGGGCTCCTTTGACACCTCTAGTTTCCCCATTTTACCCAGGATACAGAATACCAATTTAACAACCAGGTATATGGCGAAAAACAAAACAATTACCAAGAGCAACACTATGCCTATCTTTTTAAAGAACCCTGTAATGTTGGACCAAGCTCCTCCGAACCAACCTCCCACACCTGAAAGAGGATTCCAGTCATCTGTGAACGTCCTGGCCTGTTCTAATAGTTTACTCCTTTGAGTGGCATGGTTCTGTATTATATCATGATAATCAGGTATAGTCAAATGTTCAATTGGGGTAGTAAAGTTATGGATATAAGTACAACACATTTCCTTATCATCCATAAGATTACATAGACCAGTGATAGCAGCTAACATTTGTTCCTGATGTATAATGATAAGTTCTTGTTGCATCCTTAGTTTAAGAGTCTCCTCATTTAATAAGTCGATATCTTTGGATGAGGAGTTTATCAAACCAAGTATGATGTCAGAATATCTATCAATATCCTCCAGTGCAGACCACATTCCTATTCCTCCTATGGAGGCTAATAATTTCTCCCACCAGGCAGTAATTGCTCTCTTGGGGCGTGAGAATGAAAGTGTCCCATGGGCTGGAACCATGTGGACACTTTGAGTATCACCAGATATACCCATGTATGGAATCATTCGGGCTAGGGTGCACCAACCTCCTGTCTCTGAGTCTATGGGGATGGGGATGGAGGTGTGACAGGTGAGACCACAACACACCATCCAACCCCTGGGCAAATGTGGGGCAGAAGAAACTTCCTCTTGAACACTACGCCCTGAGCGTAGTCCTACCAAACAAAGCCAATCACCCAAACTAGGGGTGGAATCAGTGTTAATGAAAAGGTCATTCATGTGATAAGTATGCAACCAATTCTGCAAGGGTGTTTTATTCATTCCAGACCTGGCATGAACACAGTTAGAAATATTGTAGAGTGTATAATTACCTACTCTTTCATCCGCATCAGCAATCGTGGCAGTATTTAACCCTACGATTTCAAATGATCTATCTGCCATGAACTTTTGTACATCTCGAAGTGTAAAGTTTACCTTTGTGTTCCTGCAAAATTCTCCATTAGGAATTCCTCCTTTTATCAGTGATACACCATTTAAGAAACAAAAATCTGGCTCATCAGTGTAACCTGAAAAGATGATGGGATTAGGCCTAATAGTGATATTAGCCATTTCATGTATGTCCGTTTGCTTGGTCAGTAGTTCCAGACTAACAGGTTTTCCTACCATGGGCATTTGAGTCCTACCCGTTCCCATATGGGAACATACCCAGCAGGGTACATTCTCATGTCTACTAAAAGATCTCCCAAATTGATATTGTAGCTTAAAGTGATGTGGAATGTCTGACAATAAACTATAAGTTTTACTGTCCTGCAAAGGGGGTGGGGGCCTATTAACTTTTATTCCTGAACCTAATTTGGATCTCTTGTTGACTACTTTAATGTCCTCGTTCCTGACAATTGCAATTTTTGAAACCTTGTCTACCGTCAATTGGGTGATATTTGTTTTGGTGTTGTTTGCCTGCAATATGGTTTTAACCACGAAGGGGTGTTTGGATGGAACACACATTACCATTTGGGGTTTGTTATTCTTTGTAGATGCTTTAAGGAGTAATTTTAATTCTATACTCTAAATCCAATAACAAGAATTCTTATGAACAACTATTGACCTTAAAATTTCCTTACTCAATAATATACTTATGCTATAAGCAGTAAGTTATAACTTTTCACAATTTTAAAATGCAATAAAAATAAACAATATGCATATACCAATAATTCATATGTGCACTTTCTATCAATGGGGCTCCACAATAACACCCGTCCTTTGGACTTGAGCGTAAAAAAATTACTTCCCAAGTATAATTTTTGACCTGCACTAGTCAAACTCTCTTTCTTGTAAAGAACCCGACCTTTAACTTCCCAGAGGCCAGCCTAGCCTTCTGCAGAAGCACAGAATATCAATAAAACAGTCTACAACAAAAATTGTGGTCGGTCGCCGCGACAGAATAAGTGTACAGACTTCACCAAAAATTAGGTAAAATATTGTCCACTTACCTGCCGGACAGGACCATCCCACTTCTGACACCAGCTCTGTTAGGTTCGGTTCTTTTGGACCTCTTAGCCTAGGCTCGGACACTGGGTGTGTGGATTCCAACCCCGTCACCGGTGAGGTATACAAAACACATACACGGGTTGTACGTGAGTAATGAATACATTTAATGAGTTCTCGGGCACTTGAATATATAGAGTAACTGTCACGTATTCCACTCGTAGGTGGACCAATCAAAATACAAGTTGAAGATATACATAATAGCAAAATAACATGACCTTTCTTTGTGTGTTACCACATAGCTGTCTTTATCACACCTCCCTGGGTCTCATCCTGCATAGACTAAGTTTGTGCGTCATTTAAACAGAAGCGCGTATCTATATTCTAAGAATTCTAATATCACCTAAGTAAAAGCGTGTAACCACATTCTAAGAATTCAAATGTTACGGCCTGTGGTTAAAACAAATGTATGTAAAATAGAGAACTTATCTTAAACTAACTTAACACCTTCTATCTAAATAGATTATTGCTTCCGTAGCTAAAAAACCACAGAGGTTGAAGTCTTGGCTAGAATATCACTGAAATTACAAGTTCATCTAAAATACAAGCTTTTCATATATTTACTTAATAATCAAGAAGCAATTATCAATCAGAAGCAGTTTACCCTTATAAAGCAATTATAAATCAATACAATCAAAAGCATTTTACCCTTATACCTACCATTTCACTAAAAACTGTCAAAAATGTTAAAAATGACAAGAGACTGTTTTTGACAATTCCTTTATTTAAATGCTTCTTCTTTCTTCTATCTTCTATCTTCCTTCGTTTTCTTCCTCCATCTTCTTCTTCTTCTGGTTCTTCCTCTGGTGTTCTCATCCGGCATCTCCTCCGCCGCGTCTTTTTCCCTTCTTCTCCTCGGGACGCTCCGCATCCATGATGGGATGGAGGGAGGCTCCCGCTCTTCTGTTCATCTTCATCTTCTTCTTTTCGGGCCGCTCCGCATTCATGATGGCATGGAGGGAGGCTCCCGCTGTGTGACACTTCTCCTCTTCTGACAGTTCTTAAATAATGGGGGGGGGCCATTCGGTGACCCCGCCCCCCCCTGATGCACGGTCACTTGACGGGACTTCCCTGTGGCATTCCCAGTGACGCCACAGGGAAGTCCCGTCAAGTCACCGTGCGTCAGAGGGGGGCGGGGTCACCGGGAGGCCCTGCCCCCCGTTATTTAAGAACCGTCAGAAGAGGAGAAGCGTCACACAGCTGGAGCCTCCCTCCATGCCATCATGAATGCGGAGCGGCCCGAAAAGAAGAAGATGAAGAGAAGAAGATGAAGAGAAGAGCGGGAGCCTCCCTCCATCCCATCATGGATGCGGAGCGGCCAGGAAAGAAGATGAAGAGAAGAAGATGAAGAGAAGAAGATGAAGAGAAGAGCGGGAGCTTCCCTCCATGCCATCATGGATGCGGAGCGGCCCGAGGAGAAGAAGGGAAGAAGACGCCAACGCCGCGGATGAGATGCCAGACGAGAACACCGGAGGAAGAACCAGAAGAACCATAACAACCAGAAGAAGAAGAAGATGGAGGAAGAAACCGAAGGAAGATAGAAGAAAGAAGAAAGAAGAAGCATTTAAATAAAGGAATTGTCAAAAATTGTCTCTTGTCATTTTTAACATTTTTGACAGTTTTTTAGTGAAATGGTAGGTAAGTACCCCCTTACCATTTCACACAGGGGGGAGGGCTGGGATCTGGGGGTCCCCTTGTTAAAGGGGGCTTCCAGATTCCGATAAGCCCCCCCAGACCCCCACAACCACCGGCCAGGGTTGTGGGGATGAGGCCCTTGTCCTCATCAACATGGGGACAAGGTGTTTTGGGGGGCTACCCCAAAGCACCCTCCCAATGTTGAGGGCATTTGGCCTGGTACGGTTCAGGAGGGGGGGCGCTCTCTCGTCTCCCCTCTTTTCCTGCGGCCTGCCAGGTTGCGTGCTCTGATAAGGGTCTGGTATGAATTCTTAGGGGGACCCCACGCCGTTTTTTTTTTTTACATTTTGGCACGGGGTTCCCCTTAAAATCCATACCAGACCTGAAGGGCCTGGTATGGAATTTAGGGGGACTCCTACGTCATTTTTTTTTTAAATTTTGGTTCGGGGCTCCCCTGTGGGGAATTCCCATGCCGTTTTTATCAATGAACTTCTATGTGTATTGTCAGACCGGCAATGCATTAATAGCCGCAAGTAGTTTTAAATGACTTTTTTTCCTTTGAAATGTCATTTTGCTGTCTGACTGTTCTAAACATGGGAAACATGCGCCCCTTTACAGGCATACTATAGACACCCCCGGGTACGAAATTTAAAGGAATATTACACTTTTATTGTTTCACTTTAAGCATTATTAAAATCACTGCTCCCGCAAAAACGGCCATTTTTAAAAAAAAAATTTGCATTGATCCATGTCCCCTGGGACAGGACCCAGGTCCCCAAACACTTTTTATGACAATAACTTGCATATAAGCCTTTAAAATTAGCACTTTTGATTATTCATGTTCGTGTCCCATAGACTTTAATGGTGTTCGCGTTTTCTAACAAGTTTTTTGCCTGTTCGCATGTTCTGGTGCGAACCGAACAGGGGGGTGTTCGACTCATCCCTAGTTATGAGGAAAGGTTGCGAGCCCTGAACTTATTCTCTCTGGAAAAGAGATGCTTGAGAGGGGATATGATTTCAATATATGAATACCATACTGGTGACCCCAAAATAGGGATAAAACTTTTTCGCAGAAGGGAGTTTAACCACTTCAGCCCCAGACCATTTGGCTCAAAGACCAGAGTGTTTTTTGCAATTCGGCACTGCGTCACTTTAACTGACAATAGCGCGGTTGTGTGACTTTGTCCCCAAACAAAATTGACGTCCTTTTTTCCCACAAATAGAGCTTTCTTTTGGTGCTTTTTGATCGCCTCTGCGGTTTTTATTTTTTGCGCTATAAACGAAAAAATAGCGACAATTTTGAAAAAAACACAATATTTTTTACTTTTTGCTATAATAAATATCCCCTAAAAATATATATAAAAAAAAACTATTTTTATCTCAGTTTAGGCCGATATGTATTCTTCTACATATTTTTGGTAAAAAAAATCACAATAAGCGTATTTTGATTGGTTTGCGCAAAATTTATAGCTTCTACAAAATAGGGGATAGTTTTATGGCATTTTTTTTTTTATTTTTTTTTTTTTATTAGTAATGGCGGCGATCTGTGATTTTTATCGGGACTGCGACATTATTGCAGACACATCGGACATTTTTGACACATTTTTGGGACCATACATTTATACAGCGATTAAAAATGCATTGATTACTGTGTAAATGACACTGGCAGTGAAGGGGTTAACCACTAGGGGGCAGTGAAGGGGTTAGGTGTGTCCTAGGGAGTGATTCTAACTGTAAAGGGGCTGGGCTTGAACAAACAGGACAGTGATCACTGCTCTCGATCACAGAGAGCAGTAGACCTCTGTCTTGTCACTAGGCAGAATGGGGAATGCTTTGTTTACATAAGCATCTCCCCGTACTTCCTCTCTGTGACACGATCGCCGGACATCGAGTCTGCGGGACCCGCGGTCACGGAGACTGCAGCGGCCACGCATGCAACACTGCTTCTTAAAGGGGACGTACCTGTACGCCCTTTTGCCTGCCAGTGCCATTCTGCCGCCGTACATCGGCATGCGCTGGTCGGCAAGCGGTTAACAAGACTCGTGGCCACTCATTAAAATTAGAAGAAAAGAGGTTTAACCTTAAACTATGTAGCGGGTTCTTTACTGTAAGAGTGGCAAGGATGTGGAATTCCCTTCCACAGGCTGTGGTCTCATTGGCGGGGGGCATTGATAGTTTCAAGACACTATTAGATAAGCACCTGAACAACCACAACATACAGGGATATACAATGTAATACTGACATATAATCACACACATAGGTTGGACTTGATGGACTTGTGTCTTTTTTCAACCTCACCTACTATGTAACTATGTAACTAATTGTCCGGTATGAACAGGAGTGTTTGGACAAAATCAATTCAAACATCAAAGATCAGAAAGAAGCAGTAAACAAGTTTGTACATTTACCCACATTCATGGATTCACAGAACAAACTGCATCGGATGATAGAGGAATTAGAAACACAGATTACACAGGTCAAAAGGACTAAATATCTCCATAATGTGGATGATTACCAGAGCAATACAGTTTACGAGTGGGGGAGGAGTGGAAGCTTCAGCTCTACACCACGGTCTATTCTCAGGAGAAAACACAGATCTGCCAGTACTGTATAATTAAGAAAGTGGGCTTCAGCTCACCTATACAGCTGAGGGGGATGGTTTGTCCGTCTCTGAGACTCCTGGAGAGCATTCACTCCTCGAGTCTCTTCAGACAAGGTCTTTTTCAGTGGAATTGTTAACCCACGAGGGGTCAAAAAACGCCATGTCAGCAACATATTATCAGCACCCAAAAAAAAAAAACAACCAGAAAACAGGACACTGCAAGAAAAGGCAAAGGCGGGAGAAGACGGAGATCGGCGATATCCACAGAGAAGAAGAAAATAAGCAGCAAATAATCTACCATCACTTCAGTAGTTAATTTAACAGATGAGGTTTTAACTGATTCTGAATTATTTCTGTTGTCACAAGGTCTATCTTTTTTCACCCACCTATCATTTTGATATTTTCAACACCATTTTGGACACCAATTGGATTGTCAAAAACCTCCTGCTGCGGAAACCTTTCCAACAGGGAACGGATGAACAGGTGGATGACCCACTGACATCAGAGATGGTGAGTGAATCTGACCAAAATCAACCAACTGTAGAACAAGGTGTTTGTCCGCATGTTTCCTCTTTAATGTTTCAGGACTCATCTGCATCGATAACTTTAGAACAGCTGCACTCTGAATCACATATGGGCTCCTATGGAGTTTCATGTAGTACATCACAATATGGGGACAAGCTTTTCTACCCTGTAAATGCAAGAAATTCCACTATAGATACTTTTCAGGCTGTAATAGAGGGGAAACTGATACAATTGAAACAATGTAGCTTACCATCTAGGAAAACAAACATCTCTTAGTCCCCATTCACAACTGAGCATAGCGTTTTCAGGTAAAAAGTCGCACAATTTTACAGCAATTTTACTGCGATTTTGCAGCGATTTTTGCCACGTTTTTTTACAGTGATTTTGCTGAGATTTTGCGCAGGTCAAAAGGTCACCAATGTAAAAAGCAGAAAAATGCCCAAATCTGTCTAAAAATAAAGTTCCAGAACTTATTTGAGCTTCAGGCATTTTGGAGTGGAGATATAGAGAATAGAGAATAATTGATTTTTTTTCCCTCCAGCATTTTGTAGCTTCAGGCTTTAAGCTACAAAACACTCAGATGTGAATGGGGCCAAAGGAAGAGAGACGGGCTCTACAGCAGGCAAAGGACAACAAGGGGTTAGTGATAAAGGAAGCAGATAAGGGAGGAGCAGTGGTGGTGATGACTAGGGAACAATATAGATCTGAAGCTTTTAGACAGCTTAGTGACAGTAATACATATAGTCCCCTGTCCAACAATCCCACTATACCTTTTCAATCAACTCTTTTAAAACAGTTACAGTTGGGCTTTAGTATGAGACTTTTGTCATTCAATACTGCTGAGTATCTCTATGTGGATAAACCTGTGGTGCCGGTCTTCCATCATCTCCCCAAAATTCAGAAAATTGATTGTCCTTTACAGGGATGACCAATCATGGCAGGAATTGGTTCCTTATTGGAGCGTTTGGGAGAATGGGTAGACCGGCACCTACAGCCTTTAGTACACAGATTGCCTGGCTACATTAGAGATACGAGCACAGTCCTATCCCATATTACATCTGTCAAATAGACATCTACCTATGTGTGGGCTACACTGGATGTGAGGGCACTTTATTCATCGATCCTCCACGGCACTGGATTGCAGGCCATCCAATATCATCTTCAGCGCTATAACTGCTATTCTCAGGAGCTACAGGAGTTTATTTTGTTAAGCGTTGAGCTCTTATTAAAGCATAATTATTTTTTATTTGATGGCGTGTATTATGTCCAGCGCTGTGGGGCATCGATGGGTGCTAGATTATCACCGTCCATGGCGAATCTCTACATTGGTTGGTGGGAGGAACAATTTTTATTCTCTCTCAGCAACCATTTTGCCAGGCAGATTGTGTGGTATGGTCACTATATCGATGACCTTGTGATGGTGTGGGATGGTGACACTATAGGATTGCATGAATTTTGGAAATGCCTTAATGACAATCAGTTAAATTTGCATTTTTCAATTGAACATGATGCTTTCAGTATCAACTTTTTAGACATCACCCTAATGGGGGCGATCCAACTACAGGTGATGTTTCATGATGCACCTATAGGAAACCATGCTCTGGTAATAGAGGAATTACTGTCAGATAAACCTAAAACCAAGAGAGAATATAAGAAATAGAATAAATCTTATAAACCTTACAACTCTAGAAATAGAAGAACAGGCAAACCTATTATGTTTGCAACTACATTTTCCCAAGAATATCACGAAATAGTCAGAATAATAAAAAAAGAATCTGCCAATATTGTATACAGATAAAGATTTAAGATGGATTTTGCAAGCAGGTTGCCATTTTTCTAGCCGACGTGCGCCCACATTAGGGACTGCACTATCACCTAGTCTTTTCTTATCTTTTTTTAAATCAGATTCTTTTTATTGATTTTTAAAACATAAGAAGAGAAAAAACTCTTCCTTAAAACAAAAACAAAAACATACATCAAATTACATTGCCAAGGACATTTTATCCAAACATACAATCAATCGGCTTATGTTTCCTGCAATATTATGGTATATATAGGCTTACAATCAATCTATGAAAACAAATCTTTACATATCTATACCAATTTCAGCTTTATCTCGTATTTTCTATGATTAGTAAGTGTGTCCTTTTAGTACTTTGTACCCCTACCCCGCTCCCGGTCCTTCAACGGACAATCGGTCGGTGTAGAGGTACCTCTCCCCCTTAAACAATGGGGGGGGGGGGATAGTGTCTGCTTTCTTTCTTTAACTAATATATAATTAAAACCATATAACTCGTCACCGCAGAGTAAGACAACTTCTCATCAAAATTATTATGTCAGTTTGATCTATATTCTGAGTCCCTATAACATCATATCATCCTGTATCCATTCAATGTAGACAGCCTCCCTCCTCAAACAAGGGGGGTAGGCGTCTGCATTCTGCCACCTAGTATTTTATTTTGGACCAATTGTAAGGGGGCTAAACCAGGTACCTCCAACCAAGGATCCCATATACGTTCAAATTTTGCTGGGCTACCCCTGTGTTGGTATGTCAGCTTTTCCCTCAATAGAGTTTCATTTATGGTATTCACCCATTCTGTGTCTGTCGGTGGTGTCACCGAAAGCCATTTCTTAGCTATAAATTTTCTAGCAATAAACAATATTCTGGTGATGGCTATATACGTATGTGGTGTATATAGTTCTTCGTCCAACCATCCCAACAGACACAGCTTGGGGTCAACCACAAATGTAAGATTCCATATTTTATTTATAGAGCTGATTATTTCAGACCAGTATCTTTGCAATTTTGGGCACTTCCAGAGCATGTGTATAAGGGTGCTATTATCTACCTTACAACGGGGGCAAAAAGGTTCATCTCTTCTGTTCCATTTATATAATTTATAGGGGGTTTCGGTAGGTTAGGTGTATAATGAATAGTTGTGTGAGTTTTTGGGAAGAGGAAAGAGAAACCTTGGGCACAGTCTCCATTATAGCAGACCATTCCTCATCTGTAATGTGACCTATATCCTCCCCCCAACTTGTCCTGCATTTTAGTGACATAGTCTTGGATATCTGCATTATTAGTGATTCATATATAGATGATATCTGCGCTTTCCTAGACATTGAATTTACCAGCTGTGTGAGCACCGTTGGTCTAGTTCATTCCCTCTTAGAAAGTGTAGTTTGTGCTGAGATGGCGTGCCTAAGTTGTAAATATTGAAAGAACACAACATTTGGTATGCCATATTCTTCTCTTAGGCATTGAAAGTCCCGTAAAAGTCCTCCTTGGTACAACTGCTTAATATACACCACCCCACTCCTAGACCACACAGAGAAGCCCTTTAATTTACACAGTTCGGGAAAATTGCTATTGTTCCATATACGAGACCATTCAGAGTACCCTTCATAGTGAAAATGTTGCTTGGCCTTGTTCCATATCTTATCTATAAGCACCAAAGTTTTGTATTCAGGTACCCTACGGAACTCTCCTGCTTCCAAGCACTCCACAAGGCCCCCATTCGAGAATAATGTACGTATAATATTGCTCGCAGGGTCAGATAAGTCAGAGTCCTTCAACCCGTCAGGTGTTGCAATTGGGCCGCTATAAAATAATAATATGGGTTCGGGACTGCCAGCCCGCCCGAGTCCTTTGCCTCCTGTAGTGTTTCGAATTTATTACGCGGCACCTGTTTCCTCCAGATCAAAGAGCGAAATATGGTGTTACATTTTTTGAAGATGTGTATAGGGATCCATATAGGGGCGTTGTGGAGCGCATACAAAAGTAGTGGACCCCAGACCATTTTTATCAGGTTACATCGGCCAACTACCGAAAGGGGAAGTTTTATCCAACTGGCTGCTTTTTCCTGGAATTTTTTGATCAAGGGATTTATATTAAGTTTAACATATAGTTCTAAATTGGGGTGGATGACTATGCCTAAGTATCGGAAAGTATCTACCACCTTTATCTGGTCTGCTGCTGAGGGAAGTGGCGACACAAGGGGGTCCAGTGGTAACAGTGTGGATTTGTCCCAGTTTATCTTGAACCCTGAATAGGATCCAAATTTACCAATTAACTCCATGAGACTTGATAAGGAGGCAGACGTGTCGCCCAAAAAGATGAGCGCATCGTCAGCATACAAGGCTATTTTATCTTCCAAATTTCCCCCTTTAAAACCGCATATAGCCAGGTTCTCTCTGATAGCAGCAGCCAGAGGCTCTATGGCCAAAGCAAAGAGCAATGGGGATAATGGGCAGCCTTGTCTTGTTCCCCTGTGTAAATCAAAAAAGGAGGACAGTGTGTTGTTAATTCTAATACATGCTTTTGGTTTTCTGTATAGTAGTTTGATCCAGGATATGAATGTCTCCCCCAAGTTGAACTTCTCTAGGACCCTCCAAAGATAATTACATTCTACGCTATCGAATGCCTTAGCGGCGTCCAGGGACAGGATAGCTCTTTGACCTGTATTATCTGTTGGGATTTGCATATTTAAATATAATCTGCGAAGATTGTGTGCTGTGGATCTGTTCAGTATAAATCCCGATTGATCCGGGTGCACTATTTTTGTCACCACCTTAGACAACCGCATAGCGAGGACTTTAGTGATCAATTTCAAATCATTATTCAAAAGTGATATGGGCCTGTACGACTCAGGTTGGATTGGATCCTTCCCGGGTTTCAACAGGACCACTACCACTGCCTCGTACATGGAGTCTGGTAATGAATCATTGGCATGTGCTTCCTTAATTGTGTGTAGCAATTCCGGTAAGAGTATGCCACCAAATTTTTTATACATCTCTACTGGGAGACCATCATTCCCCGGGGGCCTTAGAATTGGGGAATGTTGCTAATGCAAGTTGCAATTCTTCTAGAGATATAGGTGCATTTAGTAGTTTTTTGTCTTACCCTGTATTGTCGGAAGTGAGATTCCATCTAAAAACTCAGTTAAATCTTCTTCAGGGTAACTCACCTTCGAGGAATACACATCCTGGAAAAAAGTACAGAATCCCTGCATAATTGAAGGGGTATCCATAGCTACTTGTGTTGGTGATACCGCCAAGCGGTGAATAATTGGTGATGGCTGCTGCGATTTGGCTATTACCGATAACATATGTCCTGTATTTTCTCCCTCTTCAAAGTATGTTTGTGCAGTAAAGAAACATTTGTTTAGTCTTTTCTTATCTAAAAAATGCCAACCCACCTGGCTCTCCTATCCTGTAAGTTACCCTTGTAATACAAAAACCTGTAGGTATTGTAATTTGTGTCTTTTGGGTAAAACGTTTGTTGCCACAGCCACAGAAGAAGAGTTCATTATATAGCAATACATCAACTGTGGCACAAACTATGTGATCTACCTGATCACCTGTATTTTATGCAGCCTCCAATATGAAGGTTGTACCACACATACTTTGAGAGCCCGGATAGGGGAACATTACTGTGACACAAAAAACCCAAATGCTAGAAATATTTTGAATGCAAGTGACGTCACTTTAGAGAATGTCATCAGGGCGATCTTTCCTCATTTCGCTTCAGAGGAATAGAACGGTTGTCTCACTCGCCCAGAGGAGGTGACAGGGAGAGAAGGCTACTGGGGAGAGAAGCATGGTGGATTTATAGATTAAAACTAGATCGCCTCAGGGGTTATACCTGAGGTGGGATCTGGACTTGCATTTATATTAAGAATGCCTCTCCCCAGAGCCCTCTCTCTCCTTTCCTTTCTCTCTTCTGGGTTTTTTTCACATACCTGGATTATTATTTTCATCTTTTTTTATTTAATGTTTTTTGAATTTTATGGTGTGCTCCTTTATGCATATGTCTATACGTGTATAAATGTAGGCACATGTGTGTACATGCGTATGTGTACATACATGTGTATATTGTCACTGCAAGGTGAAAATTAGTGGCATACACATCACCTTATATGTATTGCACATGATTCTCTTTTTTGGATAATTGCCTGCAGTCAATTAAGACAATCAATGGGAGGAGCCTGTGATCTTTAGAGCTACTATTTGTTTCAAAGTTTTATGTCTGTAATGTGGTTATGACTAAGGCCTTATAGGCTGAAACGCATCAACTGACTTAATCTGTGTTTGTTCACTGTGGCTTTTCAATAAAATGAAGAAATTTTAAGAGCAACAGCCGGAGTGCAGATCATTTTTTCTACATTACTCTACTCAGCCAGCGACTGTGGATGGAGCACCTGGGAGCTCTGCTATCTATGTGGTGTATGGGTAGTAGCACTGAATTTTCTGTTTATACATAGGGTACAATACCCCAAAAGTTTAAATCTGCAGGATATTTATTATGAACCTCTGCAAAGTGTTTAGACACACTATGCTTGTCGTAGCCTTTCAATATATTTTGCACGTCTTCTTTAAGACGGATCCTTAAGAGTCTCTTTGTAGGACCAATATATTGTAGTCCACAGCTACATTCCAAGGCATGCACTGCCCCCTCAGTATTGCATCCTATAAATTCCTGTATATCATATACTGTTCCGTTACTTGTTGATTCAAATTTGAACTTTATTTCATTAGGGTGTTTAGTTCTTATACATGCAAAACATCTTTTGCAGGGATAGAATTATTTTCCAGCGAAAAAGGTAAAACTCTTTTTGGGAGGGTCTACAACACTTTTCCCTACCTGATCGCGGATGGTGGGGGCTCTTTTGTAGATAAATCTTGGTCTATTCGGTAATATTAATAATAATAATAATAATAATATATTAATTCAAGCATTTTGCACTTAGATATTAGTCACCTTACAGCGCACCATCCCCCTTCTATAAACCTTTGTTTCAGCTCCCCATGCCCCTCCTATGTATAAGTTACCCTGTGTCTGTTAGGGACACAGGGTGACCGAGCAAATATTGGACAACTACCTAATAGACACTAAGAATGTGGTTTGGATTACTTCAAATGGGACAGTAATATTTATCAACAATATCCCTCAAGAAATTTATGATAAATTCCACCGTATCAGAATGATGGAACATTGTATGAGCTTTGTAGGACTGTTGTCATGCTGTCTGCAATCCCTGATTAATCAAAGCATTGCTTAGATGTGGATTCCATGGTTATTAATGTAGGAGCTGGACAGTCTGCTACTGGGATCTCCTGCTATTGTCTGAAGGTGTTCTGTGTTTATACTTAAGATAATGTGTATTGTAGTTTGTGAGCTAGAAGTCATCAAGTCTGACCTGGAATGGGACCTCTGAGACAGCCAGGTGGCTAATTAATGTAATGTTTATAGTATATGTCAGTTGTTGTAATTGTATTTCTGTGTGCAGTTTGTATTGTTGTTAGGGTAATATGATCAGGAGAGGGGGGGGGGGTGTCCTTCTCAAGTGTATAAAAGCCTATATTCTTGTTCAAATAAACAGTTAATTTTCTGGTTTACTCCAAAACTGGTATTGCCTAGTTATTGGGGTAACCATAGCCAGATTCACTGGTCTCGTGTTTCAGAGCTTGAGAAGCAGCTTCTTGTCGGAGATACCCAGTCAGGGTGTCCAGAGTCCATCACAGTTCACGCCACAGCAGCTTGAGCCAGGAATGGTGGTGTGCGATAATAGCACTAAACTTCTGTCTGCCTATGCATGTCAAATGTCATCAATTTGGTGGTGCAGCACTTCTTAAAAAGTTACCCAGGGTTGCAAGATCTTTTAAACTGCCTGATTTGTAACGTGAGCACCAGGTGGAACTCAACTTTGGCAATGCTGCAGCAGCTGCACATACAGCAGAGGGCCATCGATGACTACCTGTGTGAGTATGGCACCAGGACAGGCTCAGGGGAGCTCAGATTTTTTCCCCACGCCGTTGGTTGCTGCATGCACTGTACTGTCACTATTTGAGGAGGCAACAAGGATGGTGAGCTGTAAAAAATGCATGTATCAGTGACCATCCCTCTTGTGTTCTTGCTGGGGCATACTCTGCATGACATTATGGACAGGGCACTTGGGGCAGAGCTGCAGGGGGAAGAGGAGAACTTCCTTTCCTCTCAAGGCCCCCTTTATGCAGACACCATTCTTGCAATGCCACAGAACACACAAGAGAAGATGGAGGAGGATGAGGAAGAGGAGGAGGAGTTTGGCAGTTTTGGAGGCATTGAAGCAGAGAAAGACATACGTCAAACCTTAAGAGATGGTTCTCAGTCCCCAGAAACCTTGGGAGTAGTACATGGCTGGGAGGAGGCAGTTCCAGATACTGTAATCCTCAGTGACCCAGAGGACCCTGCTTCTCATGTCTCAGCAAACTTGTGATGCATGGGTTCCCTTATTTTTCAAAGCCTGCGAAAGGACCTGAGAATACGTGGCATCAAGGAGATGGATCGCTATTGGTTGGCAACCCTCCTTGACCACTGTTACAAGGGGAAAGTCTTGAAACTCATCCTGCCCTCACAGAGGGAGCACATTATTTATGTAACCCCTTTCCAGACAGGTAGGTTACAGTCTTGTGGAAAGTCTTGTTTTAAGGCTTCTGTTGGTCAAGTGAGGAGTGATGGAGAAGGGGGCTGCCTCAGTGATGCATTTCAAAAATGTTTTAGTCCTCGGCACCCAACATCCCATTGGCACCATCTGCATCATATGGTGGAAGATTATTTAGGGGCAAAAACAGACATGGGGAGCTTTCCAGGAAATGATCCACTGGGTTTCTGGGTCATAAGAATAGACCACTGGCCAGAACTTTCCCAGTATGCAATTGAGCTGCTGGGCTGCCCTGTATCCAGTGTGCTTTACGAATGGCCATTCAGTGCTGTCGGAGGGTTTGTGACCAAAAAAATAGCACGCCTGTCCACAGACTCCGTTGACCGACTGACATTTGTCAAAATGTATCAATCCTGCTCAACTCAGACACTAAACTGCTTGCCAAAATCTTAGCTATGAGACTGCAAGAACATATAGGGGATTTGGTGCATCCAGATCAAACAGGTTTTGTAAAAGGACGTGAGGCAAGGGACAATACCATCCGGGCACTTCACTTGCTCCACTGGATACAACATGGTCCAGAGAAAACCCCAAAGATCGTACTATCGATGGACGCAGAAAAAGCCTTCGATAGGGTGAACTGGGGTTTTATGAAGGAAGTTCTGAAGGGAGTGGGTCTAGTGGACCGTATGATGGGATGGATAATGGCCCTCTACGCAGATCCAAGAGCAAGAGTTAAAGTGAATGGTACAATCTCTGACTATCTCAACATACGAAATGGAACAAGGTAAGGGTGCCCACTATCCCCCCTAATATTCGCTATAATATTAGAACCATTTCTATGTAAGATTAGAGGCAATGGGGAGATATTGGGAATAGGTGTGGGGGGTGTGGAGCATAAGGAATCAGCTTATGCTGATGATTTGCTGTTCTACCTCTCAGCACCCCAGACTTCCTTAGTGTCTCTTATGCAGGAAGTAGGTAGATACGGTATCCTATCTAATTTTAAAATCAATTATGAAAAATCAATACTTCTCCCCAGTCATGTCCCTCAGGAGATGGCAAAGATGTTGAAGAGGGAATACCCCTTTGTGTGGAAGAAAGATTCATTGTTTTACTTAGGGGTTCATATTACCTCAGACCAAAAAATGTTATACGATCTTAATTATATTCCCCTAATAGCTGGGTTAAAAGAGGATTTAAAGAAATGAACAGGACAATATTTAACATGGTTTGGAAGAGTGAGTGCCATTAAGATGTGTATACTACCCAGAGTTATTTATATGTTATATACAGTTCCAATTAAACTACCAGGAATCTTTTTTAAACAGGTACGGAAGGCTTTTATAGCATTTGTGTGGAATAATAAAAGACCAAGTCTGACATATGACATCATGCGTAGAAGTAAGGTTGAAGGAGGATTGGGCCTGCCGGATATATTAATATACTATAAGGCAATGTCGTTGGTCCGTATCCTGAACTGGTGTCATGACTCCCCTAATAAAATGTGGGTCCCACTAGAGAAAGCTATAGTGGAGAGGAACCTGGCAGGAGTTCCATGGATTCTGAGCGCGGAAAGAGGACTTTCGAAATGGACGTCCCCCCTGACTTGGAACGCACTGATAACATGGGATAACCTGAATAGAACAGGAGAGTACTCCCCCCGGGTGTCCCCCTTAGCTCCATTGGAGGGTTTCCCATGGTTCCCACCGGGGAGGG
Source organism: Lithobates clamitans (assembly GCA_037952925.1). Classification (NCBI taxonomy): domain Eukaryota; kingdom Metazoa; phylum Chordata; class Amphibia; order Anura; family Ranidae; genus Lithobates; species Lithobates clamitans. Next base: position 1,911,598 of record JBBGZY010001452.1, on the reverse strand, counting down.
AGGAGGATTCCTGGGGTCATGGGGGAAGGACGGAGATGTCACCTGTGGCAAGTTTGCCCCGCGGGGGACTTTAGCAACTCATTCAGAGCTGGTTACAGCACTAGGGAATATATCCATATCAGGATGGAGATATAACCAAATGATAAGCTTTTTTAAAAAGAGAAAACTCCTTTTAAGACCATAAAATTCAATAACTAGGTTTGAGAGCCTGTGCGTACACCTGGGGAAGGCAGACATATGTTGTCCCGAATGTACAGCCTGATACTTAGTACCCAAAAGAAAATAATCCCATACTTTATCAGGGAATGGGAAAGAGAACTAAATAAAGTATTGTCAGATGAACAAATTAAAAAAATGATCCATTCAACCTATTTAACGTCCATAAGCTCGTATGTTCAGGAAATGGCCTATACATTTCTGACAAGGTGGTATAGGACACCATCAAGATTAAATAAGATATAACCAACAGCAGACGCCCGGTGCTGGAGAGGGTGCGAGCAAAGGGGTACATTTCTTCATCTGTGGGGGGAATGCCCCAGGATTAAGGAATTCTGGGAAGCAGTCGCACCATGGATCGAGAGGCTAGCCCCTAGGCCTATAGAGTGTGCACCTCTGGACTTCCTATTTCATGGAACAACTGGACCAATTAAGGCATACAGGAGGAGCATTACACCACATTTATTAAATGCAGCTAAAATATTAATTCTGAGATTCTGGAAGCAGACCGCCTGTCCAACATTAGAAGATTGGAAAAAGGAGGTCAACCGGATAATGGAAGCGGAAAGATGGATTCATGTAGTAAAAGATAAAAAAGGGGAATTTGAGGACATATGGGCGGGCTGGATACAGTGTGTACAGGGGATAGATTAAGAGGGAAACATGAAATGAGAAGGTGTAGGGAGCTACGGCCATATAGGGACTTTGGAATAGCCACATATGGGTTTAGCCGGGGAGGAAAGGGAAGGAATTAATTATTTATTTATTTAGTTTTTCTTTTGTTGTTTGTTCTTTTTTTTTTTTTTTATGATGTCTCTCTCCCCCTCCCCATCCCTTTTATCCTTATAATGATACCTGGTCTGGTGAAAGGGGGAAGGGAGGTGGTAAGCCGATTCGTAGGGAGTTTGATACTCGAATGCGGGGAGTAGGAGGTTGTGAAGTCTGTTTATGTATAGGTAGGATCTTTGTTTTTTTTTTTGGGTTGTGTTTTTTTTTTCTTCTCTCCTCTTAATGTTGTTAGGGTCTGTTTAATGTGTTGGTTTGAAGGTGTTTGGTGTAGGGAATGTCACTAAGGAAGGGGATATGAAGATTGAAATACATGATTAATGGGAATTATGTTAGTCACACTTTCTTTTTTTTTTTTTCTTATTAACTAAGGGGAAGGGAAGAAAAGAGGGAAAAGGGAATTGTATTTTTTTTTCTCTCTCTTGTATGCTATATTTTAATATGGCCGTGAATGGCCTCTTACATTATGGGGGGTCTGGCAAAATATGGAGGTAGGAGAAGGTTTTGTATTCTAGGGTTAATGAGGTCACTTAATTTTAAGTGACCCCATTAATTAATTTCACTTACTTGTTTTTTTTTGTGAGGAATTGGGCCATGAATGGCCAATATATACAATTATGGATTAACTAATAACAATCACAGGGTGTGTGTGGGCGGGGCTGTGGGTTTGTTTTTTTTTTTTTGTTTTTTTGTAGATGTTATGTCTAATATGGCCGTTAGTGTCCTCTTACATTATAGGGGGTTTGGTAACACATGGAGGTAGGAGACAGGTTTCCATTTGGGCCTAATTGGGTCACTTTGAAAGAAAAAGAGAAAGGGAAGGTGTCTTTCTTTTTATCTTTTTTTTTTGTGAGGAATTGGGCCATGAATGGCCAATATATATAATTATGGAATAACTAATAACAATCACAGGGTGTGTGTGGGCGGGGATGTGGGGTTTTTTTTTTTCTTCTCTCTTTTTTGCTCTCTCTTTCCTGATTTTTTTTCCTCTGTTTTGTTTTGTTTTGTGGGTTTTACGTGTTTTGATACACACAATCACTGGGAATTTCACCAGTCACGGGATATAGCAGGTTGTCGAATGCATATCGGGTTTGGGAGAGGGCTGAGATAGACAGCATTTTCTTTCTCTCTTTTTTTTTTTTTTTTTGGGGGAGGGGATAGGGTTAGTTGTAAGAGAACGAGGCTACCAGTTTGTCTTTTGTCAATGTTTAATATGTAAATCTTGCGTAGTTACTGTAAAGTTTGAAATTAAGGATGTATAATGGTGAACTGTGAAAAGTATAAGAGAAAATAAAAAATTTTGATTATAAAAAAAAAAAAGACCACTGGCCAGAACTTTCCCAGTATGCAATTGAGCTGCTGGGCTGCCCTGTATCCAGTGTGCTTTACGAATGGCCATTCAGTGCTGTCGGAGGTTTTGTGACCAAAAAAATAGCACGCCTGTCCACAGACTCCGTTGACCGACTGACATTTGTCAAAATGTATCAATCCTGGATTAGCAGCAGCTATCAAGCGCCTGATGCTGACATCGCTGATTAAGTGGTTTTCAGATCTCAAATCTGTGCAAGACTGTCTAGGCTGCCTAGCTTTGTGGGGGTTGATTTTATCTTGAATTGATTTTTTTTGGTAAAGGTTTCATGGGCACAATTAACCCCCCATTGACCAACTTGTCTGCACCTGTTTGACAAGTGCATGTAATTTCATTTTTTTACAGCAAGGACAATTCTTGCTTTCATCAAGAGTACTTTCATAGGGTTACAGTGTAAAGGCACCACCAACAACCAAAGACCAATTTTTCCACACCTGTTTAACTGGGGCATATACGTTAAAATTTTTACAGCAAGGCCAATTGTTGCTTTTATCAATAGTACATCTATAGGGATGCAGTGTAAAGGCACCACCAACACCCAAAGACCAATTTGTCTGCACTTGTTACTTCTATCCAAAATCTGCAAAAGAGATGCCAGATTTTATCTAGAAAAAAATTGTTAATCTTGGCCTGATTGTACTATAATTTGGCTTCTTCACATAAGGCTTGCTCACTGTGGGGCAAAACTTTATTTCCATCCAAAGTCTGCCAGGATTTATCCAAAAAATCTACAATCTTTTTACAAGTGCACTAAAATGTGGCCTTATCATACAGACTCCTCAAGCCATTGTTTACAAAATAAAGAAAGCTTTAAAATTTAAATGTATTTTTTTTCTTTATAAATATCAGTTATACTGCAGCAGGTTCTATACATGGTACAGATGCACCACTTTAAAGGCAGACTAAGAGGACCCCCCAGGCACTTTATTTAAAGGATTTTTTAATTTTTATTGTTTCACTTTAAAGTGGTTGTAAACCCTTTACAACCACTTTTGACTACAGGTAAGCCTAAAATAAAACTTACCTGTAGCTACCCCGGATATCTCCCAAACCTGCACGGGTATCCCCTGATTCCCTGTATCAGCATGTGCAGATGCACATCACCAGCACATCTGTGCCGTTGCTTCAGCTAGTATGTCATCACCGGCAACTCCCTCTTGCATGCGCGGGAGTGAGCCCGCAATACCCAGAAGTAACTCCGGGATCGATGTTGCCAGCTGGAGCAGTGTACGAGGACCGCTGCGGAGGCTTCAATCTAAGGTAAGTAATTCATAATGAGCTAGTATGCTATGCCTTTGTCTTGCAACTTTTTTTGCATTAATACATGTCCCCCAGGGCAGTACCCGGGCCCCCATACCCTTTTTATGGCCAATAACTTGAATATAAGCCTTCAAATCTGGGGCTTTTGATTTTTCAAGTTCGGGTTCCATAGGCTTTAAAAGGGTTCGGTGCTTGGGCAAAAACGTTTGCAATGTTTGAGAGTTCTGGTGCAAACTGTACCTGGGGGTGTTTGGCCAATCTCAACTGTGGAAGGAGATGGGAACTTGGAGGGAGTTTAGCTGCCTGTAGGAAGATGAAGTGCCCAGGGTGCAGGTGAGATGCCAGGAAGGGAGGTGAGGAGCTGCCCTGTAGTGAAAACATTGATGTGGTTTTCCATAAAATGACACCTGTGGACACCATTTTGTTGATAACCACAGTCATGTTTTCAGTGTAAAGCACAGGGTGATGGGTGGAGTTATCATGGTGTCACACATATCTGGATTTATGTAGCAATGGCTGCTGTGTTCCCAAATACCAGATTGTACCGGTTCAAAGAACACATATGACTGAACAATGGTGACATCACTTTCTTGCTAAAACTTTATTGAGCCAACCAAAGTCCTAGAGACAGGGGCTCATAATCAAGATGCACAAAATCTTTAAAGACCCTTTAGATAAACACTTAGGTCTTGTGCACTTTGTTCTACAATTTACATGCAAAAAAAGACTTAACCAGAAATGTATATGAACATAAGCATACACAAATATATATTATAAATATATATATATAATATTATAATATAAATGCATATATATATATATATATATATATGAATCTGGACTATGTGATTGTGTCTCCTAACATGGTATATACAAAGCAATTAGTAAAAAAAAACAAAACAATAAAATACAAAAAAAGGATATTGCAGTTTTCCTGATCACCCACACAGTATGGCCTTATTCACATTTTTAACCCCAAAGTCGCATGACAAGTCGCACCCCATGTTTCCCAATGAGTAACATTCATATCTGTGTGATTTAAAGTTGCAGCTACTTCAAAGTAGTTCCTGCACTACTTTGGTCAGACTTTCATGTGACTTGAGTGCCATAGACTTCAATGTAAACCCTCAAAAGTCACATTAACGTTGCACATGCATGTTACACATGTGACTTGTATGCGACTCTGTAGAGCACAAACAATCACATTGGTCAAAGCCAAAGTTGCACTAATCCAAAGTCTCATCAAAATCGTATCAAAGTCGCACTGTAAGGTCGCAATGGAAATCACACGATTTTGAAGTCGTACAAGTGTAAATGGACTCTTATGTCGCGTACACATGACCGTTTTTTCAGTCGGAATGAACTCTGAAGGACTTTCAGACGGAGTTCCGACAGAGTTCCGTGAGACTATCTTGCCTACACACGATCGCACCAAAGTCCGACCGTCTAGAGCGCGGTGACGTACAACACGTACGCCGGGACTAGAAAAAGGAAGTTCAATAGCGAGTAGCCAATAGCTGCCATCTCGTACTTGCTTCAGAGCATGCGTCGTTTTTGGTCCGTCGGAACAGCATACAGACGAGCGGTTTTCCCGATAGAAACTGATTCCGTCAGAAAGATTTGAAACATGTTCTATTTCTAGGTCCGTGAGAATTTTAGAAAGAAAAAGTCCGATGAGGCCCACACACGATCGGAATGTCCGATGAAAAGCTTCAGTCCGACTTTTCCTGCCGGAAAGTCCGTTCATGTTTACGCGGCATTCACTTAATTCTTATATAATATAGGATTGGATCACAGTAATATAAACACTTATTATTTAACTTACTTTATGCTGGAATCCCTTTTGTTCAGATGTAATGTTCATCATGTACATGTCATGTAGAGCTCTGGCCAGAAGATACACAGCCATGTATGCATTGGAAGGTATAGATGTATAACTAGTTAATATGGATGACCAATCTGTTGAATTAGGACAGGGTTTGTAAGGATACTTAAGGAATATTTTAAAAACCCAATTTTTGTAATGATTTGGGGAGCTGCACTTAAAACTGAAAATCAAAATATCTTCCAGTATTGGGTCATGTAAGAGTTTAGGAAACATGCTATGATTATAAATATTGTTGTCTGGGTTGAGTTTTGGTGACCATGAAAACATAAAGCTGCCGTTGATTGGTGTATAGTCACCCTTAAACAGATGACTTAGTTTACTCCATGATGGTGGAAAAATAAATGTGAGTTTTCTTATAACAGAGCGTATATGAGAAGCAAGCCGATGAAATCGGTCTGTGTAAGTTCCACACACTATGACAACTTTAGCTGTTGATTTAATAATAGTCATTATTTTCTGAATATCATTTTCAATATTCCCAATGAGTGGAATGATATATTCTGTGCAGATCCCACGTTGGCTCATCATCTTACTCAGTTCTTGGGACTCCTCATCACCGCTGCCATCATCTGATGAGAATATTCCAACCCAATTCCACCCTAAATGCCGCAATAACATAAAAATAGCTGCATAACGGACCCGGTTGTCTGGTGTCATACGAAATAAAGTTGGATAGGTTTTTCCATTACTCAGGGGAGTGTCAATGACTCGACAAATTATCTGGATAAGATGTTGGGAAATATTTTAATGGGATGTTATTATTCAAACAATGGAAATATGAGAAATGTAATATATAAATGGCACACAATGATCGCTTGTCATTTTTATTTTTTTTGTTCTAACAAAAAGAAGTACTTATCAGAATTTATACCATAGAGATCTAAGTATATGACAGCACACAATGCCTACTTACCTTCTCCACCCTCACATCCAGCCCTTAAAGTGGTTGTAAACCCCATTCACAGTAGAAAATAGCCGGCAACACTGAAATCCTTGAAGTGTAATTTATTGGTACATTGGAGTGACAATAAAACAATAAGCCTGACACGTTTCGGCAGAAGCCTTAGTCGTAGCTGGTTTAAGACAGATATGACAAGATATATATATGTGCACTTAGACAGACTCCACCTATAAACAATTAGCATATTAAATTGATCACACATGTCATTAAAGTGTGATCACAGGTACAATCATTACTTCCCTCTTTCAACCCCACCACTATAGACGAGGTTGCTAAAGTTGCTAACGTCCACCTTACCACCTGCCCTCTGGATCCTGTTCCCTCGCAACGTGCTACATTCACCCTCTGGCTCTATGCTACACTCTCTAACCCACATCTTCAATCTCTCCCTCTCTGGCATCTCCCCCAACTCTCTAAAACATGCACTTGTCAGCCCCATACTTAAAAAGCCCTCACTGGACCCATCCAATCTTAACAACCTATGCCCCATCTCCTTGCTCCCCTTCTTATCCCAACTCCTTGAACGTCTGGTCTACAACCGACTGAACGTCCACCTCGCTGATAATAGCCTTCTTGATCCCCTTCAGTCCGGATTTCGTCCTCAACACTCCACAGAAGCTGTTCTCCTAAAACTAACAAACGATCTACTAACGGCCAAAACCCATCGACACTATTCTGTACTCCTACTCCTGGACCTCTCTGCTGCCTTCGATACGGTTGACCACCCCCTCCTCCTCAAAAAACTCCACACCTTTGGTCACCGTGACTGTACTCTTCGCTGGTTCTCTTCCTACTTTTCCAACCGTACCTTTAGCGTTTCTTACAACTCTACTTCCTCCTCTCCTCTTCCTTTCTCTGTTGGGGTCCCCCAACGTTCTGTTCTTGGACCTCTGCTATTTTCAATCTACACCTCCTCCCTGGGTCAGCTGATAGCCTCCCGTGGCTTCCAATACCACCTCTGAGCTGATGACACCCAAATCTCTACCCATCAGCTCACTCCCTCTGTCTACTCACGTATCACTAATTTACTATCGGATATATCAGTCTGGATGTCACACCACTTCCTCAAACTCAATCTATCCAAAACCAAACTTATAATTTTTCCTCCCCCATATGTTCCTTCCCCTTCCCCTGATCTCTCTGTCAAAATCGATGACACAACTATAAGCCCATCCCCACATGCCAAGGTTCTAGGTATAGTCCTGGACTCTGAACTCTCCTTTAAGCACCACGTCCAATCATTGTCCAAATCTTTCCGCCTAAACCTCCTCAACATCTCTAAAATACGTCCCTTTCTAACCAATGACACAACAAAGCTCTTAATTCACTCGCTTGTCATCTCTCCCTAGACTAATGCAACTCCCTTCTCATTGGCCTACCTCTACATAGTCTATCACCTCTTTAATCCATCATGAATTCTGCTGCCAGACTCATCTACCTTACCAATCGCGCTGTGTCTGCTACCCCTTCCTGTCAATCCCTCCACTGGCTTCAGCTTACCCAACAAATTAAATTCAAAATACTAACAACTACTTACAAAGCCATCCACAATTTAGCCCCCAGCTACATCACTAGCCTAGTCTCTAAATACCAGACATCCCAACCTGCAAAAACTCATTTCAGGGAGGTGGCAACCTCATTTCAGGGAGGTGGCGCTTCGCACCCGCAAACACCCCCCCTCCCCACGCTGCAAAATATTATTTCAATTACTTTCTCAATATTTTTTTTGCAGTGCTTCTGGGAAAGGGGGTGGGGGTTTTTTAGCAGTGGACGGTGTCAGTAGTTTTTTTACTTTTAATAATTGATTTTTTTACATTTTAATTTGTTTTTAATTTTTTTTTTACAATTCTTTTTTTTATTTTTTCCACTTTTTAATTTTTTAGAATTTTTTTTACAATATTTTATTTTTTATTTTTGGGGGGATTTGGTGAGATGTCAGGGGTCTAAACAGACCCCTGACATCTTCCCTTTGAGATTACAAAGGTACTGAGGACACATTCCCCAGTCCCTTTTTCAGCGCTAAAGATGAATGAACAGGAGACAGAGGCTCCTGTCCATTCATAAACTGAGCAGTTTACTCTGCTCAGTAATCACAGGACACATCTAGCTCACTGTGTCCATTTACTAGTTCCCCCCACAGCTAGCATAAGTGGAGAGAAGGGGAGCCAGCTGCGGGGGATGAGGGGGGGGGCGGAGAAGCACATGTAGGGGGACGGGGGAGGATTACACAGAGAAGCTGGGGATGATCAGTGCGGCTGTGATCATCGACCTCCCTGTATAGCTTTTAGCCGTCAGCCGCGGGAGGGAGAGAAGGAGAAGTGGCTATCAGCTAAAAATCTATACAAAGGAGATTGTGATCACAGCTGATCCCCGCCGCACTGATCATTCCCGGGAGATTGGGGGGAACTTGCGGGTGTGCGGGAGCTGCCGCAGAAATGCGGGAGGCTCCCGCAACTTCCGGGAGACTTGAGATGTCTGAAATACCAACCTACTCATTCTCTGTGTTCCTCTCAAGACCTCCTGCTCTCTACCTCCCTCGTCCCCTCCTCCCATGCTCGCCTCCAGGACTTTTCCAAAGCCTCTCCAATCCTATGGAATGCCTTACCCCAATCTGTCCGCTTATCTCCTAATCTATTCGCTTTTAGATGATCCCTGAAAACCCTCCTTTTCAGAGAAGCCTATTCTACCCACACCTAACAACTGAATTTTCATTTTCTCCATCAGCTCATCCCCCACAGTTATTACCTTTTGTTTCCACTTGACCCTCCTTTCTAGATTGTAAGCTCTAACAAGCAGGGCCCTCTGATCCCTCCTGTATTGATTTGTTTTGTAAGTGTACTGTCTGTCCTCATGTTGTAAAGCGCTGAGCAAACAGTTGGCGCTATATAAATCCTGTATAATAATAATAATAATAATAATTTAATGGTAATTGCGCTTGTGCCAAAAGGAAAAAGGGGAGAGAAATCCAAGATATATAACCAAGTTTAAAAATTGAAAATTAGAAGAGTTGCAAACCCCATTCATGAAATTTGACCTAGGCACATATATCTGTGTATTATAAGATGAAACAATCAGCGCCACAAGTAAAAAATATTGTGATGTTTAAATAAGATAACATAATAATAAACGTGCACAGCTGTTAAACATTCCAAGTGGTACACCACACTAATTTCAAAATAGATAGTAAACAAATAAATGTAGCGCTATGTGTAAAAATATATAAAATATAAAGTGCAAATCTCTAAAATAAATAAATCCTACATATAAATGAATGGTCCATAAACTGAAGAAATTAAACATGAAAAACTCTTCTTGTGATCAGTGTATCCACACAATTCCACCATGACCAGTGTAGTCCAAATGTCCCCTACATTCTGTCATTGTAATCCCCCTTTATACTCTAACCCATACCTTAACCCACCTAAAATGATGAGACCACACCTTTATTTTATGGAGTAAAATGGCCATAACAGCCTTTTTTATTAAAACAATTCCAAATAAATCACTCCAATAAATAACCAATAAACATAAACAATAACACAATAACATAACCTGTTAACCCCAGTCTGATGGTCTCTGACGGTGACCCACCTTTTTCCACATATAACCACGTATAACACCAACGCACTGCGGGACCTTTACCAAACTAATAGGCCTCCAGCTGTAACCGCTCGGAGACAACCCCTTCCCGCAGCGCCACCAAATCCAGTATTCCACCCACCGTTCAGGAATACACCGGAGGGGCACATACTAACGATGAGCCCCCCACCCCTTTTTATCCGTCCGTTTACCGCCACCGTCAAAGACCACCAGAAGAACGCAGCCACAGCCCAAAAGGGCCCATCTTTGCTGTCATGACGACCTGCTCCCTTCTCCTGAAAGAAAGGGAAAAAACTGCCTCCTTCGTCAAGATCTTCCTCACACTGACCCCTTGCTCCTCCCCCCTATAAATATAACCACTCCCCCTTTTCCAAAAGACTGCTTTCTTACCTCCCCTTTTTCTTACCACTCCTTTTACTTCATATATTAACCCATCAGTGTCTCCCTTAGACACACTGTCATGCCCGGCCCTATACTACCCCTCCTTTCAGTCATATTCCATTCTGGGCCTCACTCAGTGATTGTTCATCCTCAAAAAGAGTCCTCAAAAATCAACTGCAGTACTCTTAGATACAGAATAAGAAATACATGGAGAACGGGCATCACTAAATGGCAGACCGGGACACTTTCCCATCCGGAACCCTGCAGTCCCGCCTTTTAGCCGCCATTTCTTCCCCCAACTTCAACCTTAGTCATAACAGCAGAGCAAAAAGCTGGAGGCAGAACAGTTCTGGTCAGAAATCAGTAGCGAGATCTGCCCGAATGAACTTTTCAAGTTAACCAGCCTGTAATTGGTTGCTAGGATGCAGGGAAGTCCTAGCAACCAGTCATAAGCTTGATTATATGAAAAGTTCCTGCTCCCACCCTCTGTTGAGAGCTGTCCTGCCTTCAGTGCTCCACACTGCTGTACACCTATGTAAAAGTTGGAGAATGAGGGGGCAGAGTTGCGGAGGGGGGCTGCGGTGTGAAGTGGAGGGTAGAGCTATGGGGGGACTGTGGTGTAAAGTGGGGGGTGGCTGTGGTGTGAAGGGGGGGCTGTGGTGTGAAGTGGGGGGCAGAACTACAGGGGCTGAGGTATGAAGTAGGAGGAAGAGCTGCAGGAGGATGTGAAGTGGGAGGAAGTGCTGCGGGGATCTGAGAAGAGCTGAGGGGGGCTGTGGTGGGAAGTGGAGGGTAGAGCTATGGGGGGACTGTGGTGTAAAGTGGGGGGTGGCTGTGGTGTGAAGTGGGGGGGGCTGTGGTGTGAGGTGGGGGGCAGAACTACAGGGGCTGAGGTATGAAGTGGGAGGAAGAGCTGCAGGAGGATGTGAAGTGGGAGGAAGTGCTGCGGGGGTCTGCGATATAAAGTGGGAGAAGAGCTGTATTGGGCTGTGGTGGGAAGTGGAGGGTAGAGCTGTGGGGGTCTGTTATGTAAAGGACAGGCAGAGGCCAACACTGGGGGGGCAGAAAACACAGCTGTACTGGGGTGATGTGAATTAGGAAGAGAACACCGCTGTGGGAAGCAGAGCTGTGAAGGGGGGCAGAGGACCCAGCTGTGGCAGGGTGATGTGAAGGGGCAGAGGGCACTATTGTGGGGGGTGATGTTAACCACTTAACAACCAGCCCATAGCCGAATGACAGCTGCAGGGCGGTTGCTTAACCCCGGGAGGACATACTATGACGTCCTCCCAGAATTCCCCTCTCGCGCGCCCCCTGGGGCGCGCACCTGAACACATCCATGACCGCCGGGTCCAGAGGACACGGCGCATCACGGATCCCGGTAAATGGCCGCTGATCGTGGCCGTTTACCATGTGATCGCTCCGTCAAATGACGGAGCAATCACATGTAAACAGACCGGCGTCATGTCATGACGCCGGTTCCTCTCCTCCCCTCTGTGTACCGATCGGTACACTGTGAGCGGAGAGGGGGATGGATGGATGGCTGCAGCGCTGTGGGCTGGATGTGTAGTGCCCACAGCGTGCTCAATGACATCCAGCCATCCATCCATCCATTCTCAGCCATCCCTAATGCTCTGCAATGCCCTGCACTAATCTGCAATGCCCTGCAATGCTCTGCAATGCCCCACAATCCTCTGCAATGCCCCACAACACTGTGCAATACTCTGCAATACCCCACAATACTGTGCAATACTGTGCAATACTCTGCAATACCCCACAACACTATGCAATACTCTGCAATACCCCACAATACTGTGCAATACACTGCAATGCCCTGCAATACTCTGCAATGCACCACAATACTCTGCAATACCCCACAATACTGTGCAATACTTTGCAATACCCCACAACACTGTGCAATACTCTGCAATACCCCACAATACTGTGCAATACTCTGCAATACCCCACAACACTGTGCAATACTCTGCAATACCCCAAAATACTGTGCAATACTCTGCAATACCCAGCAATACTCTGCAATACTCCGCAATACTCTGCAATACCCCGCCATACTCTGCAATACCCCGCCATACTCTGCAATACCCCGCCATACTCTGCAATACCCAGCAATACTCTGCAATACCCTGCCATACCCAGCTATACCCTGCCATACCCAGCCATACTCTGCAATACTCTGTGATACCCAGCCATACTCAGCCATACCCAGCCATACTCAGCCATACCCTGCCATACTTAGCCGTGCTCGGCCATACCCAGCCATGCTCGGCCATACCCAGCCATACTCTGCCATACTCTGCCATACTCGGCTGTACTCTGCCCTTGTATGTGTCGAGGCTGTGGAAGTCTCACACATGTGGTATCGCCATACTCAGGAGGAGTAGGAGAATCTATTTTGGGGTGTCATTTTTGGTATGTACATGCTTTGTGTTAGAAATATTGTATAAATGGACAACTTTGTGTTAAAAAAAATGCGTTTTAACCACTTCCCGCCCGCCGGCTGTCATACGACGTCCTTTACTTTGTGTGGGGATATCTGAATGATGCCTGCAGCTACAGGCATCATTCAGATATCAACTTTTTTAGCCAGCAATTCTCTACACCATAAGAATGATCATAGTGGCTGTTCCACTGCTTGATCATTCTTACGGGAGGCAAGAGGGGATGTCCCCCCCCTCCCGCCACCCTCCGGTGTTTTTACCGACTCATCGCTAGGATTGAAGCCAGGATCTTTTTTTAATTTTTTTAAATTTCAGGCTTCCCAGCCTAGAGGTGAGATGTGGGGTCTAATCGTCAAAATTTTTGTTTTTGAAAAAAAGCATCAAACTAAAATAAATAAAGTAAAATGAACAATAAAAAAAAAAATTAAAGTGCCCCTGTCCCTGTGTGCTTGCATGCAGAAGCGAACTAATACATAAGTCCCGTCCACATATGAAAACGGTGTTCAAACCACACATGTGAGGTATCACTGCGATCGGTAGAGCGAGTGCAATAATTTTGGCCCTAGACCTCCTCTGTAACTCAAAAGATGTAACCAGTAAAAAATTTTAAAGCGTCGCCTATGGGGATTTTTGAGTAGCGAAGTTTGGCGCCATTCCACAAGCGCGTGCAATTTTGAAAGGTGACATGTTGGGTATCTATTTACTCGGAGTAACTTTATCTTTCACATTATGCAAAAACATTGGGCTAACTTTACGGTTTTGTTTTTTTTTAAAGCACAATACTGTTTTTTTACCAAAAAAAACACGTACAAAAAATTGCTGCGCAAATACCGTGCGAGATAAAAAGTTGCAATGACCGCCATTGTATTCTCTAGGGTCTTTGCTAAAAAAAATATATAATGTTTTGGGGTTCTATGTAATTTTCTAGCTAATAAATGATAATTTTTACATGTAGGAGAGAAATGTCAGAATTGGCCTGGGTGCTCCAGAACACCTGAAGGTGCTCCCTGCATGTTGGTCCTCTGTATGTGGCCATGCTGTGTAAAAGTCTCACACGTGGTATTGCCGCACTCGGGAGTAATAGCAGAATGTGTTTTGGGGTGTAATTTGTGGTATGCAAATGTGGTGTGTGAGAAAAAACCTGCTAATATGACAATTAAAAAAAAAAAAAAGTAAAAAAAAGAAAACTTGATTTTGCAAAGAATTGTGGGAAAAAATGACAAAAAACTCACCATGCATCTTTCTAAATACCTTGGAATGTCTTCTTTCCAAAAAGGGGTCATTTGGGGGATATTTGTACTTTTCTGGCATGTTAGGGTCTCAAGAAATTAGATAAGCCGTCAGTACTTCAGGTGTGATCAATTTTCAGATATTGGCACCATAGCTTGTGGACGCTATAACTTTCACAAAGACCAAATAATATCCACCAATTTGGGTTATTTTTACCAAAGATATGTAGTGTTATAAATTTTGGCCAAAATATATGAAGAAAAATTACTAATTTGCAACATTTTATAACAGAAACTAAGAAAATGCATTTTTTACAGATTTTTCGGTCTTATTTCTTTTATAGCGCAAAAAATAAAGAACCCAGCAGTGATTAAATACCACAAAAAGAAAGCTCTATTTGTGTGAAAAAAAGGACAAAAATTTCATATAGATACAGTGTTGCATGACTGAGTAATTGTCATTCAAAATGTGAGAGCACCAAAAGCTGAAAATTGGTCTGGTTATTAAGGGGGTTTAAGTGCCCAGTGGTCAAATGATTAGGGGGGCAGAGGACACAACTGTGGGGGGTAATAATAAGGGGGGCAGAGGACACTATTGTTGGGGGATTATGTGAAGGGGCAGAGGACACTGCTGTGGGGGGTAGAGGACACTGCTGTGAGGGTGATGTGAAGGGGACAGAGTTCAGAGGCAGACGCATACGGGGGCAGAGCTCTGGGGGTTGTGGTGTGAAGTGGGGGGTGGCTGTGGTTTTAAGTGGGGGTAGAGCTGTGGCAGTCTGTGATGTGAAGGGGCTGTGGCAGGGTGATGTGAAGGGGCAGAGGACACTGTTGTGGGGGGCGTGATGTGAAGGGGACAGAGGACAGAGGGGGCAGAGATCTGGGGGATGCGGTGTAAAGTGGGGGCAGAACTACAAGGGCTGCGGTATGAAATGGGGGGAAGAGCTGCAGGGGGTTGTGAAGTGGGAGGAAGTGCTGCGGGGGTCTGTGACATAAATTGGAGGCAGAGCTGTGGGAGGGGCTGTGGTGTGAAGTGGAGGGTAGAGCTGCAGGGGTCAATGATGTAAAGTGGGGAAACACACAAATACCAGGGTTGAAAAACAACACTGGTCCTAGCGCTTAAAATGGAACAAAGAAAAGTAGAAACAATCTACCTATTAAATAATTCTAGCAGCTGTTATAAAGAAAACAAAAGTGAAAAACAAAACATACTCTCTTATAGAAGATTGTATTAACAGCGATTGATAAAATTAAACATACATTTTTTTTTTTCCAGACGACCTCTGAAGATGGAATTACGAAACACGTCAGGGCGTGACCACGCGACCTACCAGCTTGAGACAGGCAGCATCATCCCAGGACTTATTGCGGTGGGCGGACCGTTCTGAGCTCTGACCAGCGGTGAGCCGACATTGAACCTGTCATGCTCTTTTGAATTTTTTACTGTGTAAGCATATATGTATAAGGGGGGTTTTGGGGGCTTTTTTACAATAACGGTTTTTACACTATGGAGAGCCTCCCCCTCTATTTCCTACATGATAATACCATGAGATTGAATTACCCAAACTGAGGAGGACTGAGGTACTTTGGCAGCGGAGGAGCTGATCCATGGGAGAAAGGATATGACAGGCTTGTCTTTTTCTTACCTCTAGTAAGCTTACACCGAAAGGGGCTGTTCACGTGGTGATGTGGTGAAGGTGTAGTGACCCTTGGATGTGTGCACTCCAGAGGAAATTGAACTCCCTTTTTTTCCTTGTACGGATGTTCGCTCCCTGCAATGAACCATGCATAGGAAGTCTGAGTCTGTGCAGTGGTTGTAATTGATTTATATGCCACTGCTGGGATTTGTTTGAAAGACTGACTTGGGACATTTCATCTCTTTTTTACCTTACTGAATGTTTTTTTTTTTTTTTTTTTTTTAGAGTCTAATATTTGTGAGACAAATGGTGTTACATGCCTTTAGCCTGATAGATTATTTTTACAGCTTATGAAGGTATTGCATATCTCCAGTTCGCCAGATTACTGTAGCAGCACATGAGCTATTGTGTCCATTTATGTTTAATTTTATCAAGAGATGTAAAGTGGGGGCAGAGCTGTGGAGGGAATGTAGTTTGAAGTGGAGGGCAGAGCTGCAGGCGTCTGTGATGTGAAGGACAGGCAGAGGATACCACTAGGGGGGGCAGAGCTGTGAAGGGGGGCAGAGGACACAGCTGTAGTAGGGTGATGTGAAGGGGAGAGTACACTATTGTGGGGGGGTGATGTGAAGGGGGGCAGAGGACACCACTTCTATGGGTGATGTGAAGGGGGCAGCGGGCACTACTGTGGGGGGGGGGGCTTATTTGAAGGGGGCAGAGGACACTACTGGGGGGGTGGGTGATATGAAGGGGGCAGAGGACATTGGCAGGTGGGAGCAGAGCTCTGGAGGCTATAGTGTGAAGTGGGGGCTGGCTGTGGTGTGAAGTGGGGGGGTGCTGTGGGGGTCTGTGATGTGAGGAGGTCAGAGGACACTACTATATGGGGGGAGATGTAAAGAGGCAGAGGACACTCCTGTGGGGGAATGATGTGAAGGGACAGAGGACACCGCTGTGGAGGGTGATGTGAAGGGGACAGAGGACAGAGGACAGAGGCAGAGGGGGCAGAGCTGCAGGGGGGCTGTGGTGTAAACTGGGGACACAACTACAGGGGCTGTAGTATGAAGTGGAGGTAAGAGCTGCAGGGGGTGTGGAGTGGGGGTCAGTGCTGTGGGGGTCTGTGATGTGAAGACAGGCAGAGGACACCACTGGGGGGGGGTCAGAGCTGTGAAGGGTGGCAGAGGACACAGCTGTGGCAGGGTGATGTGAAGGGGCAGAGGACACCACTGTGGGGGTGATGTAAAGGGGGCAGAGAACACTGCTGTGGGGGGATGATGTGAAGGGGCAGAGAACACCACTGTGGAGCATGATGTGAAGGGGCAGAGGACACCACTGGGGGGGTC
Organism: Lithobates clamitans; assembly: GCA_037952925.1. Taxonomy (NCBI): domain Eukaryota; kingdom Metazoa; phylum Chordata; class Amphibia; order Anura; family Ranidae; genus Lithobates; species Lithobates clamitans. The sequence goes on along the minus strand of JBBGZY010001452.1, from coordinate 1,894,481 downwards.
AGAGCTGTGAAGGGGCAGGGGACACAGCTGTGGGGGTGATGTAAAGGGGGCAGAGAACACTGCTGTGGGGGGATGATGTGAAGGGGCAGAGGACACCACTGTGGAGCATGATGTGAAGGGGCAGAGGACACCTCTGTTGGGGGTGATGTAAAAGGGACAGAGGCAGAGGGGGGCAGAGCTCTGGGGGCTGTGGTGTGAAGTAGGGGGTGGCTGTGGTGTGAAGTGGGGGTGGCAGAGCTGCAGGGGGCTGTGGTGTAAAGTGGGGTCAGAACTACAGAGGCTGTAGTATGAAATGTAGGGAAGAACTGCAGGGGGTGTAAAGTGGGGGGCAGTGCTGTGGGGGGACTGTGATGTGAATGACAGGCAGAGGACACCACTGGGGAGGCAGAGCTGTGAAGGGGGGCAGAGGACACAGCTGTGGCAGAGTGATGTGAAGGGGAAGAGGACAGTCCCCTTTAAGATACAGCATTGTGGGGGTGCACGCCCGCCGCCGCCGGCATGTGCGCACGCCAGCCGCGTGCTCCGTGACTCTATGTCCGCCGGGTGCCCACGATAGTGTCATGGAGCGGAAGAACGGGGAGATGCCTTTGTAAACAAGGCATTTCCCCATTCTGCCTTGTGACATGACAGATCACTGCTCCCTGTCATCGGGAGCAGTGATCGCTGTCATGTGAGTAGTAGCCCAATCTCCCCCCAGTTAGAATCACTCCCTAGGACACACTTAACCCCTTGATCGCCCTCTAGCGTTTAACCCCTTCCCTGCCAGTGTCATTAACACAGTAATCAGTGCATTTTCATAGCACTGATCGTTGTATAAATGACAATGGTCCCAAAATAGTGTCAAAAGTGTCCAATGTGTCCGCCATAATGTCACAGTCACGGTAAAAATCACAGATCACCGCCATTACTAATAAAAAAAATGAATAATAAAAATTCCATAAAACTATCCCCTATTTTGTAGACGCTATAACTTTTGCGCAAACCAATCAATATGGGGCAGAGAACACTGCTGTGAGGGTCATATGAAGGGGGCAGAGGACACAACTGTGGGGGGTGATGTGAAGGGGGGCAGAGGACACTACTGTGGGGGGTGATGTGAATGGTGCAGAGGACACTACTGTAGGGGGTGATGTGAAGGGTGCAGAGGACACCACTGTCGGGGTGATGTGAAGGGGGCATAGGACACCACTGTAGGGGGTAATGTGAGGGGGCAGAGGACACCATTGTGGGGGGTGATGTGAAGGGGGCAGAGAACACTACTGTGGGAGGTGATGTGAAGGGGCTGAGGACACCACTGTGGGGGGTGATGTTAAGGGTGCAGAGGACACTGCTGTGGGGGGTGATGTTAAGGGGGCAGAGGACACTACTGTGAGGGTGATGTGAAGGGGGCAGAGGACACTACTGTGAGGGCTGATGTGAAGGGTGCAGAGGACGCCACTGTAGGGGATGATGTGAAGGGTGCAGAGGACACTACTGTGGGGGGTGATGTGAAGGGGGAAGAGGACACTATTGTGGGGGGTGATGTGCAGGGGGCAGAGGACACTACTGTGGGGGAAGATGTGAAGGGGCAGAGGACACCACTGTTGGGGGTGATGTGAAGGGGGCAGAGGACACCACTGTGGGGGGTGATGTGAAGGGGCAGAGGACACCACTGTGGGGGGTGATGTGAAGGGGGGAAAGGACACCACTGTAGGGGAAGATGTGAAGGGTGCAGAGGACACTATTGTGGGGGGTGATGTGAAGGGGGCAGAGGACACCACTGTGGGGGGTGATGTTAAGGGTGCAGAGGACACTACTGTGGGGGAAGATGTGAAGGGGCAGAGGACACTATTGTGGGGGGTGATGTGAAGGGGGCAGAGGACACCACTGTGGGGGGTGATGTGAAGGGGGGAGAGGACACCACTGTAGGGGAAGATGTGAAGGGTGCAGAGGACACTATTGTGGGGGGTGATGTGAAGGGGCAGAGGACACCACTGTGGGGGGTGATGTGAAGGGGGGAGAGGACACCACTGTAGGGGAAGATGTGAAGGGTGCAGAGGACACTATTGTGGGGGGTGATGTGAAGGGGGCAGAGGACACCACTGTGGGGGGTGATGTTAAGGGTGCAGAGGACACTACTGTGGAGGAAGATGTGAAGGGGCAGAGGACACTATTGTGGGGGGTGATGTGAAGGGGGCAGAGGACACTACTGTGGAGGAAGATGTGAAGGGGCAGAGGACACTATTGTGGGGGGGGTAATGTAAAGGGGGCAGAGGACAGCACTGTGGGAGGTGATGTTAAGGGTGCAGATAACACTGCTGTGGGGGGTGATGTGAAGGGTGCAGAGGACACCACTGTGAGGGTGATGTGAAGGGGGCAGAGGAAACCACTGTGGGGGTGATGTAAAGGGGGCAAAGGACACCACTGTGGGGGGTGATGTGAAGGGTGCAGAGGACACTATTGTGGGGGGTGATGTGAAGAGTGCAGAGAACACCACTTTGTGGGTCATGTGAAGGGGGCAGAGGAAACCACTGTGGGGGGTGATGTGAAGGGGGGCAGAGGACACTATTGTGGGGGTGATGTGAAGGGTGCAGAGGACACTAATGTGGGGGGTGATGTGAAGGGGCAGAGGACACCATTTTGGGGGTAATGTGAAGGGTGCAGAGGACACTATTGTGGGGGTGATGTGAAGGGGGCAAAGGACACTACTGTGGGGGGTGATGTGAAGGGCAGTGGCGTTGTTAGGTGGGTGCGGGGGGTGCGGGCCGCACCGGGTGACACCCGCCAGAGGGGTGACACCCGTAGGTAGCGGCACACACCGCTACACTGCCCGCTGCGGCTTGTGCTGTGTCCCGCAGCACAGCGGGCTGAAGCCGCCTCCCCCTCCTCTCTGTTTACTTCACACAGGAGGAGGAGGAGCCCGAGGGACACACACGGCTGTGTGTATCTTCCGGTCCGCGCTGTTCTGAGGTCTGTAAACTTTATGCTTACAGTATGTGGGTGGATATGTGCAGGGGGATTCTATACTAATGGGGGGTGCTGCACTGGGGGGATTCTATACTAATGGGGGGTGCTGCACTGGGGGGATTCTATACTAATGGGGGGTGCTGCACTGGGGGGATTCTATACTAATGGGGGGTGCTGCACTGGGGGGATTCTATACTAATGGGGGGCGCTGCACTGGGGGGATTCTATACTAATGGGGGGTGCTGCACTGGGGGGATTCTATAATAATGGGGGGTGCTGCACTGGGGGGATTCTATACTAATGGGGGGCTCTGCACTGGGGGGATTCTATACTAATGGGGGGTGCTTCACTTAGGGGAATCTATACTAATGGGGGGTGCTGCACTGGGGGGATTCTATACTAATGGGGGGCTCTGCACTGGGGGGATTCTATACTAATGGGGGGTGCTGCACTGGGGGAATTCTATACTAATGGGGGGTGCTGCACTGGGGGGATTCTATACTAATAGGGGCTCTGCACTGGGGGGATTCTATACTAATGGGGGGTGCTGCACTGGGGGGATGCTATACTAATGGGGGGTGCTGCACTGGGGGGATTCTATACTAATGGGGGTGCTGCACTGAGGGGGATTCTATACTAATGGGGGCTCTGCACTGAGGGGGATTCTATACTAATGGGGGCTCTGCACTGAGGGGGATTCTATACTAATGGGGGGCGCTGCACTGGGGGGATTCTATACTAATGGGGGGCGCTGCACTGGGGGGATTCTATACTAATGGGGGGCGCTGCACTGGGGGGATTCTATACTAATGGGGGGTGCTGCACTGGGGGGATTCTATACTAATGGGGGGTGCTGCACTGGGGGGATTCTATACTAATGGGGGGTGCTGCACTTAGGGGAATCTATACTAATGGGGGGTGCTGCACTGGGGGGATTCAATACTAATGGGGGGCTCTGCACTGGGGGGATTCTATACTAATGGGGGGTGCTGCACTGGGGGGATGCTATACTAATGGGGGGTGCTGCACTGGGGGGATTCTATACTAATGGGGGTGCTGCACTGAGGGGGATTCTATACTAATGGGGGCTCTGCACTGAGGGGGATTCTATACTAATGGGGGCTCTGCACTGGGGGGATTCTATACTAATGGGGGCTCTGCACTGAGGGGGATTCTATACTAATGGGGGCTCTGCACTGGGGGGATTCTATACTAATGGGGGCTCTGCACTGAGGGGGGATTCTATACTAATGGGGGGTGCTGCACTGAGGGGGATTCTATACTAATGGGGGTGCTGCACTGAGGGGGATTCTATACTAATGGGGGGTGCTGCACTGGGGGCATTCTATACTAATGGGGGCTCTGCACTGGGGGGATTCTATACTAATGGGGGGTGCTGCACTGGGGGCATTCTATACTAATGGGGGCTCTGCACTGGGGGGATTCTATACTAATGGGGGCTCTGCACTGAGGGGGATTCTATACTAATGGGGGCTCTGCACTGGGGGGATTCTATACTAATGGGGGCTCTGCACTGAGGGGGATTCTATACTAATGGGGGGTGCTGCACTGGGGGGATTCTATACTAATGGGGGCTCTGCACTGAGGGGGATTCTATACTAATGGGGGCTCTGCACTGGGGGGATTCTATACTAATGGGGGCTCTGCACTGAGGGGGATTCTATACTAATGGGGGGCGCTGCACTGGGGGGATTCTATACTAATGGGGGCTCTGCACTGGGGGGATTTTATACTAATGGGGGCTCTGCACTGGGGGGATTCTATACTAATGGGGGCTCTGCACTGAGGGGGGATTCTATACTAATGGGGGGTGCTGCACTGAGGGGGATTCTATACTAATGGGGGTGCTGCACTGAGGGGGATTCTATACTAATGGGGGGTGCTGCACTGGGGGCATTCTATACTAATGGGGGCTCTGCACTGGGGGGATTCTATACTAATGGGGGGTGCTGCACTGGGGGCATTCTATACTAATGGGGGCTCTGCACTGGGGGGATTCTATACTAATGGGGGCTCTGCACTGAGGGGGATTCTATACTAATGGGGGCTCTGCACTGGGGGGATTCTATACTAATGGGGGCTCTGCACTGAGGGGGATTCTATACTAATGGGGGGTGCTGCACTGGGGGGATTCTATACTAATGGGGGCTCTGCACTGAGGGGGATTCTATACTAATGGGGGCTCTGCACTGGGGGGATTCTATACTAATGGGGGCTCTGCACTGAGGGGGATTCTATACTAATGGGGGGCGCTGCACTGGGGGGATTCTATACTAATGGGGGCTCTGCACTGGGGGGATTTTATACTAATGGGGGCTCTGCACTGAGGGGGATTCTATACTAATAGGGGGCTCTGCACTGAGGGGGATTCTATACTAATAGGGGGCTCTGCACTGAGGGGGATTCTATACTAATGGGGGCTCTGCACTGAGGGGGATTCTATACTAATAGGGGGCTCTGCACTGAGGGGGATTCTATACTAATTGGGGCTCTGTACTGAGGGGGATTCTATACTAATAGGGGGCTCTGCACTGAGGGGGATTCTATACTAATAGGGGGCTCTGCACCGACGGGGGATTCTATACTGATGGGGGTCAGCAGTGGGGGGGGTGTATGTACTGATGGGGTGGTCTGCACTGAGGTGAGAGGTTGATACTGATGGAGGGGGGTCTGCAGACTCTGTACTGATGGGAGGGCTGTACTGAGGGAGGGGGTCAGTACTTAGTGGGGGGTCTATACTGAGGAAAGGGGGTCTGCACTGAGCGGGGGTCTGTACTGAGGGATGGGAGTCTGTACTTAGTGGGGGGGTCTATATTGATGGAAGGGGGTCTGTACTGAGGGAGGGGGGCTATATTGATGGAGTGGGGTCTGTAGTTAGTGGAGGGGGGTCTGTACTGAGGTAGTTGGTGGAGGGGGGTGACACCAATTTTTTTGGCACCGGGTGACACCAACCCTAGTGACGCCACTGGTGAAGGGTGCAGAGTACACTATTGTGGGAGGATGATGTGAAGGGGCAGAGGACACTACTGTGGGGGGTGATGTGAAGGGTGCAGAGTACACTACTGTGGGAGGATGTGGTGAAGGGTGCAGAGAACACTACTGGGGGGGGGGTTGATGTGAAGGGTGCAGAGGACACTACTGTGTGGGGGGGGGTTGATGTGAAGGGTGCAGAGGACACTACTGTGGGGGGTGATGTGAAGGGGGCAGAGGACACTACTGTGGGAGTATGATGTGAAGGGGCAAAGGACACCACTGTGGGGGTGATGTGAAGGGGCAGAGGACACCACTGTGGGGGTGATGTGAAGGGGGCAGAGGACACCACTGTGGGGGTGATGTGAAGGGGGCAGAGGACACCACTGTGGGGGTGATGTGAAGGGGGCAGAGGACACCACTGTGGGGGTGATGAGAAGGGGGCAGAGGACACCACTGTGGGGGGTGATGTGAAGTGTGCAGAGGACACTTCTTTGGGTGGTGATGTGAAGGGGGTAGAGGACACCACTGTAGGGGGTGATGTGAAGGGTGCAGAGGACACTATTGTGGGCTGCGATGTGAAGGGTGCAGAGGACACTACTGTGGGGGGATGTGAAGGGAGCAGAGGACACCACTGTGGGGGGTGATGTGAAGAGGCAGAGGACACCACTGTATGGGGTGATGTGAAGGGTGCCGAGGACACCACTGTGGGGGTGATGTGAAGGGGTCAGAGGACACCACTGTGGGGGAGATCTGAGGGGTGCAGAGGACACTACTGTGGGAGGATCATGCGAAGGGTGCAGAGGCCACTAATGTGGGGTTGAAGTGAAGGGGGCAGAGGACACCACTGTGGGGGGTGATGTGAAGGGGGCAGAGGACAGCACTGTGGGGGGTGATGTTAAGGGTGCAGAGTACACTGCTGTGGGGGGTAATGTGAAGGGTGCAGAGGACACCGCTGTGAGGGTGATGTGAAGGGGGCAGAGGAAACCACTGTGGGGGTGATGTAAAGGGGGCAGAGGATACTACTGTGAGGGCTGATGTGAAGGGTGCAGAGGACGCCACTGTAGGGGATGATGTGAAGGGTGCAGAGGACACTATTGTGGGAGGATGATGTGAAGGGGCAGAGGACACTACTGTGGGGGGTGATGTGAAGGGTGCAGAAGACACAACTGTAGGGGATGATGTGAAGGGTGCAGAGTACACTACTGTGGGAGGATGTGGTGAAGGGTGCAGAGGACACTACTGGGGGGGGGGGTTGATGTGAAGGGTGCAGAGGACACTACTGTGTGGGGGGGGTTGATGTGAAGGGTGCAGAGGACACTACTGTGGGGGGTGATGTGAAGGGGGCAGAGGACACTACTGTGGGAGTATGATGTGAAGGGGCAGAGGACACCACTGTGGGGGTGATGTGAAGGGGCAGAGGACACCACTGTGGGGGTGATGTGAAGGGGGCAGAGGACACCACTGTGGGGGTGATGTGAAGGGGGCAGAGGACACCACTGTGGGGGTGATGTGAAGGGGGCAGAGGACACCACTGTGGGGGTGATGAGAAGGGGGCAGAGGACACCACTGTGGGGGGTGATGTGAAGTGTGCAGAGGACACTTCTTTGGGTGGTGATGTGAAGGGGGTAGAGGACACCACTGTAGGGGGTGATGTGAAGGGTGCAGAGGACACTATTGTGGGCTGCGATGTGAAGGGTGCAGAGGACACTACTGTGGGGGGATGTGAAGGGAGCAGAGGACACCACTGTGGGGGGTGATGTGAAGAGGCAGAGGACACCACTGTATGGGGTGATGTGAAGGGTGCCGAGGACACCACTGTGGGGGTGATGTGAAGGGGTCAGAGGACACCACTGTGGGGGAGATCTGAGGGGTGCAGAGGACACTACTGTGGGAGGATCATGCGAAGGGTGCAGAGGCCACTAATGTGGGGTTGAAGTGAAGGGGGCAGAGGACACCACTGTGGGGGGTGATGTGAAGGGGGCAGAGGACAGCACTGTGGGGGGGTGATGTTAAGGGTGCAGAGGACACTGCTGTGGGGGGTAATGTGAAGGGTGCAGAGGACACCGCTGTGAGGGTGATGTGAAGGGGGCAGAGGAAACCACTGTGGGGGTGATGTAAAGGGGGCAGAGGATACTACTGTGAGGGCTGATGTGAAGGGTGCAGAGGACGCCACTGTAGGGGATGATGTGAAGGGTGCAGAGGACACTACTGTGGGGGGTGATGTGAAGGGGGAAGAGGACACTATTGTGGGGGGTGATGTGAAGGGGGCAGAGGACACTACTGTGGGGGAAGATGTGAAGGGGCAGAGGACACCACTGTAGGGGGTGATGTGAAGGGGGGAGAGGACACCACTGTAGGGGAAGATGTGAAGGGTGCAGAGGACACTATTGTGGGGGGTGATGTGAAGGGGGCAGAGGACACCACTGTGGGGGGTGATGTTAAGGGTGCAGAGGACACTACTGTGGGGGAAGATGTGAAGGGGCAGAGGACACTATTGTGGGGGGTGATGTGAAGGGGCAGAGGACACCATTTTGGGGGTAATGTGAAGGGTGCAGAGGACACTATTGTGGGGGTGATGTGAAGGGGGCAAAGGACACTACTGTGGGGGGTGATGTGAAGGGTGCAGAGTACACTACTGTGGGAGGATGTGGTGAAGGGTGCAAAGGACACTACTGTGGGGGGGGGGTTGATGTGAAGGGTGCAGAGGACACTACTGTGTGGGGGGGGTTGATGTGAAGGGTGCAGAGGACACTACTGTGGGGGGTGATGTGAAGGGGGCAGAGGACACTACTGTGGGAGTATGATGTGAAGGGGCAGAGGACACCACTGTGGGGGTGATGTGAAGGGGCAGAGGACACCACTGTGGGGGTTATGTGAAGGGGGCAGAGGACACCACTGTGGGGCTGATGTGAAGGGGCAGAGGACACCACTGTGGGGGTGATGTGAAGGGGGCAGAGGACACCACTGTGGGGGTGATGTGAAGGGGGCAGAGGACACCACTGTGGGGGTGATGAGAAGGGGGCAGAGGACACCACTGTGGGGGGTGATGTGAAGTGTGCAGAGGACACTTCTTTGGGTGGTGATGTGAAGGGGGTAGAGGACACCACTGTAGGGGGTGATGTGAAGGGTGCAGAGGACACTATTGTGGGCTGCGATGTGAAGGGTGCAGAGGACACCACTGTGGGGGGTGATGTGAAGAGGCAGAGGACACCACTGTATGGGGTGATGTGAAGGGTGCCGAGGACACCACTGTGGGGGTGATGTGAAGGGGTCAGAGGACACCACTGTGGGGGAGATCTGAGGGGTGCAGAGGACACTACTGTGGGAGGATCATGCGAAGGGTGCAGAGGCCACTAATGTGGGGTTGAAGTGAAGGGGGCAGAGGACACCACTGTGGGGGGTGATGTGAAGGGGGCAGAGGACAGCACTGTGGGGGGGTGATGTTAAGGGTGCAGAGGACACTGCTGTGGGGGGTAATGTGAAGGGTGCAGAGGACACCGCTGTGAGGGTGATGTGAAGGGGGCAGAGGAAACCACTGTGGGGGTGATGTAAAGGGGGCAGAGGATACTACTGTGAGGGCTGATGTGAAGGGTGCAGAGGACGCCACTGTAGGGGATGATGTGAAGGGTGCAGAGGACACTACTGTGGGGGGTGATGTGAAGGGGGAAGAGGACACTATTGTGGGGGGTGATGTGAAGGGGGCAGAGGACACTACTGTGGGGGAAGATGTGAAGGGGCAGAGGACACCACTGTAGGGGGTGATGTGAAGGGGGGAGAGGACACCACTGTAGGGGAAGATGTGAAGGGTGCAGAGGACACTATTGTGGGGGGTGATGTGAAGGGGGCAGAGGACACCACTGTGGGGGGTGATGTTAAGGGTGCAGAGGACACTACTGTGGGGGAAGATGTGAAGGGGCAGAGGACACTATTGTGGGGGGTGATGTGAAGGGGCAGAGGACACCATTTTGGGGGTAATGTGAAGGGTGCAGAGGACACTATTGTGGGGGTGATGTGAAGGGGGCAAGGACACTACTGTGGGGGGTGATGTGAAGGGTGCAGAGTACACTACTGTGGGAGGATGTGGTGAAGGGTGCAAAGGACACTACTGTGGGGGGGGGGTTGATGTGAAGGGTGCAGAGGACACTACTGTGTGGGGGGGGTTGATGTGAAGGGTGCAGAGGACACTACTGTGGGGGGTGATGTGAAGGGGGCAGAGGACACTACTGTGGGAGTATGATGTGAAGGGGCAGAGGACACCACTGTGGGGGTGATGTGAAGGGGCAGAGGACACCACTGTGGGGGTTATGTGAAGGGGGCAGAGGACACCACTGTGGGGCTGATGTGAAGGGGCAGAGGACACCACTGTGGGGGTGATGTGAAGGGGGCAGAGGACACCACTGTGGGGGTGATGTGAAGGGGGCAGAGGACACCACTGTGGGGGTGATGAGAAGGGGGCAGAGGACACCACTGTGGGGGGTGATGTGAAGTGTGCAGAGGACACTTCTTTGGGTGGTGATGTGAAGGGGGTAGAGGACACCACTGTAGGGGGTGATGTGAAGGGTGCAGAGGACACTATTGTGGGCTGCGATGTGAAGGGTGCAGAGGACACCACTGTGGGGGGTGATGTGAAGAGGCAGAGGACACCACTGTGGGGGTGATGAGAAGGGGGCAGAGGACACCACTGTGGGGGGTGATGTGAAGTGTGCAGAGGACACTTCTTTGGGTGGTGATGTGAAGGGGGTAGAGGACACCACTGTAGGGGGTGATGTGAAGGGTGCAGAGGACACTATTGTGGGCTGCGATGTGAAGGGTGCAGAGGACACCACTGTGGGGGGTGATGTGAAGAGGCAGAGGACACCACTGTATGGGGTGATGTGAAGGGTGCCGAGGACACCACTGTGGGGGTGATGTGAAGGGGTCAGAGGACACCACTGTGGGGGAGATCTGAGGGGTGCAGAGGACACTACTGTGGGAGGATCATGCGAAGGGTGCAGAGGCCACTAATGTGGGGTTGAAGTGAAGGGGGCAGAGGACACAACTGTGGGGGTGATGTGAAGGGGGCAGAGGACACCATTGTGGGGGTGATGTGAAGGGGACAGAGAACACTACTGGGGGGGTGATGTGAAGGGGGCAGAGAACACCACTGTGAGGGTGATGTGAAGAGGCAGAGGACACTACTGTGGGGGTGATGTAAAGGGGGCAGAGAACACTACTGTGGGGGGGTGATGTGAAGGGTGCAGAGGACGGTACTGTGGGAGGATGATGTGAAGGGGGCAGAGGACACTACTGTGGGGGGGGGGTGATGTGAAGGAGCAGAGGACACCACTGTGGGGGGGTGATGCGAAGGGGTCAGAGGACACTACTGTGGGGGGTGATGTGAAGGGTGCAGAGGACACCACTGTAGAGGGTGATGTGAAGGGTGCGGAGGACACCACTGTAGAGGGTGATGTGAAGGGTGCGGAGGACACTACTGTGGGGGGTGATATGAAGGGGGCATAGGACACCACTGTAGGGGGGGTGTTGTGAAGGGGCAGAGGACACCACTGTGGGGGGGGTGATGCGAAGGGGGCAGAGGACACTACTGTGGGGGTGATGTGAAGGGTGCAGAGGTCACTACTGTGGGGGGTGATGTAAAGGGGGCAGAGAACACCACTGTAGGGGGTGATGTGAAGGGGCAGAGGACACTACTGTGGGGGGTGATATGAAGGGGGCAGAGAACACTGCTGTGGAGGTGATGTGAAGGGTGCAGAGAACACTACTGTGGGGGGTGATGTGAAGGGGGCAGAGGACACTACTGTGGGGGGGGTGATATGAAGGGGGCAGAGGACACTACTCTGGGGGGTGATGTGAATGGTGCAGAGGACATTACTGTGGAGGGTAATGTGAAGGGGCAGAGGACACTTCTGTGGGGGGTGATGTGAAGGGTGCAGAGGACACCACTGTGGGAGGATGATTTGAAGGGTCAGAGGACATTACTGTAGGGGTGATGTGAAGGGTGCAGTAGGACACTACTGTGGGGGGTGATATGAAGGGGGCAGAGAACACTGCTGTGGGGGTGATGTGAAGGGTGCAGAGAACACTACTGTGGGGGGTGATGTGAAGGGGGCAGAGGACACTACTGTGGGGGGTGATGTGAAGGGGGCAGAGGACACTACTGTGGGGGGTGATGCGAAGGGGGCAGAGGACGCTACTGTGGGGGGTGATGTGAAGGGTGCAGAGGACACTACTGTTGGGGGGTGATGTGAAGGGGGCAGAGGACACTACTGTGGGGGGTGATGTAAAGGGGGCAGAGAACACCACTGTAGGGGATGATGTGAAGGGGGCAGAGGACACTATCGTGGTGGGTGATATGAAGGGGGCAGAGGACACTACTGTGGGGGGTGATGTGAAGGGTGCAGAGGACACTACTGTGGGGGGTGATGTGAAGGGGGCAGAGAACAGTACTGTAAGGGTCGATGTGATGTGAAGGGGGCAGAGGACACCACTGTGGGGGGTGATGTGAAGGAGGTAGAGGACACTACTGTGGGAGGATGATTTAAAGGGTCAGAGGACACTACTGTAGGGGGTGATGTGAAGGGGGCAGAGGACACTACTGTAGGGGATGATGTGAACGGTCAGAGGACACTGGTTTTTGTGTACTTTGACCTGGAAAGGGATTAGCCACACCAATATATTTGACTCTATAGAGACCTTGAGATAATCATTTTAATTCATTGGTCTTTATATGTTATTCTCCATGATCCAATCCACGCGCATTACGTGTGATTTTGTCCATATTCAGGCAATTTCAGTTATGCCCAGAAGATGGTGCTGGTTTACTATGTTGCTTCCATTGACATGGGAGGTTGTTTATCTTACCAGTTCCTTGTCAGCTGACTCAGTATGCACCAACCATTAAGTCCCTAGTCAGCTGATTCATTCTTTTTTTGTCAGCTGACACGGTAATCATCAATTCCTGGGTCAGCTGATCTATTAGTGCTTTGTCAGGTAACACAGTATGCACCAATTATCAAGTCCCTAGTCAGCTGATTCATTAGTTCCTTGTCAGCTGACATAGTATGGAAAAGAAGAAAGGTAACAGCGCCCTCTGCAGGGACAACTCAATCCATACACCAGGTCCACTCATAGGTGCTGAGGCTCGATGTGTCCCAACACTCTGCAATGCAACAGTAGTAAGAAGAGCCGGCGAAACTGTAATCCTTGAAGTGACGTTTATTGGTACATCAGAGTGACAACAAAACAAAACTGACGCGTTTCAGAAATAGCCTTAGTCGTAGCTAGTTTGAAACAGATATGACAACATATATATATATATATATATATATATATATATATATATATATATATATATTCAAATACACATATGCAAACTCCATCTCTACATAATTGGCCTCTCAGGTTAGTGTCAAAGAAAATGAACATATTTCATTGATACCACCAATTATCCAAGTGATTAGTGATTACATCTGTGTTTAGCCAGCATGAGAAGGGGAGAGGAAAGAAAGGCAATATAAAAAGTTATTTTGTTGAGCCAAAAAGAAGTGTGTAGAAAAATTGCTACATGAGATATTAGGACCTTATTACTCCCAGGGAGAAATGTATTCCTTAGAAGAAGGTGAAAGTGCAGACTCATGTTCAAGTAAAATACTATGTGGTAGCAACCCAATCTAAGGTCAAGATTAATGGCAGGATCAAAAAAAAGGGGGACTAAATTTATGGCAGGATCATAAAAAGGGGGATGCAATTTATGGCAGGATTAAAAAAGGAGGGATTAAATTTATGGCAGGATCCAAAAAGAGGGATTACATTTATGGCAGGATTAAAAAAGAGGGGAATTAGATTTATGGCAGGATTTAAAAAAAAAGGGGGATTACATTAATGGCAGGATCAAAAAAGAGGGATTACATTTATGGCAGGATCAGAGAAAGGGGGAATTAAATTTATGGCAGGATCAGAGAAAGGGGGAATTAAATTTATGGCAGGATCAAAAAAGAGGGGGATTAGATTTATGGTAGGATTAAAAAAAACAAAAACTTCAAGGATGACGGTTTTGCCGGCTCTTCTTACTACGGCTGACACGGTATGCACCAATCATCAAATTCCTAGTCAGCTGATTCATTAGTTCTTTGTCAGCTGACAGTATACACCAATCACCTGGGGATTCACATCTTCCAATGGATGTGAGAGGCGTTTTTGGTGGAGCTTTTCCTTTCCCAGGAGAATTATTTAACCACTTCCTGCCCGCCCTATAGCAGAATGACGGCCGGGCGGTGCTTCCGTTATCCTGACCAGACATCATATGACGTCTTTCAGGATAACCCCAAGTGCGAGGGAGCACAGCGCGGTGATCAAGGACGGCGCGTGTCCCTCGGACACGTCCCCTTCCCCGATCACGGTAAACAGCAAATAAAATTGTCCGTTTACCACGTCAAATTACAGCCGGTCACAAATGTAAACACTGAGAGCGATTACTATCTGATCCCTGCTCTCCTCACACACCGATAGTGTGAGATCAGTGAGTGATCAGTGTATTTTCTGGGAAGTCTATTGTGTTATTGTGCACAGCACAGCCGTCCCTCCCCCCCAGGAGTTCTGTCAGTCCATCTGGATCTGTCGCAGCCCATCTGTCAGTGAACCACCACCAGTACCGCCATCGATAGCACCACTAGTACCACCATCAGCACCGCCACACAGGCCCGGCACTAGTACCACCATCGGCACCACCACACAGGCCCGGCACTAGTACCACCATCAGCACCGCCACACAGGCCCGGCACTAGTACCACCATCGGCACCGCCACACAGGCCCGGCACTAGTACCACCATCGGCACCGCCACACAGGCCCGGCACTAGTACCACCATCGGCACCGCCACACAGGCCCGGCACTAGTACCACCATCGGTACGGCCACACAGGCCCGGCACTAGTATCGCCATTGGTACGGTTACACAGGCCCGCCACTAGTATATCTACACAGGCCCACCACTAGTACTGCCACACAGGCACGCCACCATTATATCCACACAGGCCCACCACCAGTATATCCACGCAGGCCCACCACCAGTATATCCACACAGGCCCACTACTAGTACTGCCACACAGGCACTCCACCAGTATATCCACACAGGCCCACCACTAGTACTGCCACACAGGCACGCCACCATTATATCCACACAGGCCCACCACCAGTATATCCACGCAGGCCCACCACCAGTATATCCACACAGGCCCACTACTAGTACTGCCACACAGGCACTCCACCAGTATATCCACACAGGCCCACCACTAGTACTGTCACACAGGCCCCCAACCAGTATATCCACACAGGCCCACTACTAGTACTGTCACACAGGCACACCACCAGTATATCCACACAGGCCCACTACTAGTACTGCCACACAGGCCCTCCACCAGTATATCCACACAGGCCCATCACTAGTACTGTCACACAGGCCCCCAGCCAGTATATCCACACAGCCCCATCACTAGTACTGCTACACAGACACAGACCCACCACCAGTATATCCACACAGGCCCACCACTAGTACTGCCACACAGGCACTCCACCAGTATATCCACACAGGCCCACCACTAGTACTCAAATGAAAGGTGGAGGAGCTCAAGTTCTCTAACATCCACCAGCTATGTGATGTCATCATGGAAGAGTGGAAGAAGACTTTAGTGGCAACCTGTGAAGCTCTGGGAAAGTCCATGTCCAAGAGGGTTAAGGCAGTATTGGAAAATAATGGTGGCCACACAAAATATTGACACTTTGGGCCCAATTTGGACATTTTCACTTAGGGGTGTACTCACTTTTGTTGCCAGCGGTTTAGACAATAATGGCTGTGTGTTGAGTTATTTTGAGGGGACAGCAAATTTACACTGTTATACAAGCTGTACTCTCACTACTTTACATTGTAGACAAGTGTCATTTCTCCAGTGTTGTCACATGAAAAGATAATAAAATATTTACAGAAATGTGAGGGGTAAATTCACTTTTGTGAGATACTGTACGTGAGACCCCTGTGTACTAAAGTAGAAGGGACTGTCAGTCCCTGGCTCTGCCCCCCCCCCAAGCTCACTGGAATGCCAGGCTGTGGAGGGGGCAGGAGCGGCTGGCTCAGGGTCCTTGCGGCTCACGGAGAGGCTGAGAGAGCTGCTGGTCCAGGCATCTGGCTGAAGCCTGACTTTAAAGTTAGGATCTTTCCACAGCTTGGACCTGCTGAGCGATGTCAGCTGAAACCGGGCTATAGCTGGCTGTTGGCTAAAAATGGGTCACAAAAGTGCCGGACGAACTGCACTCCTCCCCAGGAGAAGTACAACCAATCGGTATGCCGTTCCTTCAGAGCGCATGCACCGGTGACATCACTGGCTGCTTTCCATGTGACTATCTCCTAAACACCACATGTTTAGGAGATATTCATTATACCTACAGGTAAGCGCTATTATAGGCTTACTTGTAGGTAGGTACAAGTTCAAAGGCTGGGCTTGCTACATTAAGACTGAATAAAAGCCAACCATATTGACCAGGTGCAAAGGGAACCATCCTGTGGTAGGCAGTGCACAATTTTTTTTTTTTTCATCTCTTAAAACATTTCATAAAATTTCTTAGGACACAGTTTTTTAAGGTTTAAATAAATCACTGAATTTACTGCCTACCACAATATGTTGCCCCTTGTACCTGCTCAACTTGCACAGTAAGGTTAGCTAAAATACAGGTCTCATTCATACATCCTACATGACCATGGTGCAGCAAGTATACTGCAAATACCTGCACCCGGGATCTCAGATGTTCCAATCTCTTTTCAGCCTATCACTCAGGTGAACAGGCTGAGCAGCTGACAAAAAAAAAAATCTGGTATCCTGGCTGTAGGTATTCATGGTATATTTGCCATTCCATGGGCATTTAGAATATGAATGAGATCTAAAGCCTGGTTCACACGGTAACGTTTTTTTTTTTAGTTCAACCCAGCGGGCTGAACGTAAAAAAAAACTAGGGAGCTTAGGAGGAGCTTGCTGTACTAATGAGAACACTACTGCACCACAACTGCATGCATTGCATTCTATTCAGTTAAATGGGGATACATTTTGCTGCGCTGCATTGCAAAGCCTCATGGCCCCACTCTGCTGTCACATGTTTTTACCGTACCTCCCCCAACATAAAACTGTAAATGATGCCTTTAAGTTTGAAAGATCTGAACCCCTTCTCCAGGAAAAAAAAATATCTACGGCCCTGACGTTACATAACGAAACGATCATAGGGACTAGGGATGAGCCGAACACCCCCCTGTTCAGTTCGCACCAGAACATGCGAACAGGCAAGAAATTTGTTTGAACACGCAAACACCGTTAAAGTCTATGGGACACGAACATGAATAATCAAAAGTGCTAATTTTAAAGGCTTATATGCAAGTTATTGTCATAAAAAGTGTTTGGGGACCTGGGTCCTGCCCCAGGGGACATGGATCAATGCAAAAAAAAGTTTTAAAAACAGATGTTTTTTCGGGAGCAGTGATTTTAATAATGCTTAAAGTGAAACAATAAAAGTGTAATATCCCTTTAAATTTCGTAGCTGGGGGCTGTCTATAGTATGCCTGTAAAGGGGCGCATGTTTCCCGTGTTTAGAACAGTCTGACAGCAAAATTATATTTCAAAGGAAAAAAAGTCATTGAAAACTACTCGCGGCTATTAATGCATTGCCAGTCCGACAATACACATAGAAGTTCATTGATAAAAACGGCATGGGAATTCCCCACAGGGGAACCCCGAACCAAAATTTAAAAAAAAAATGACGTGGGGGGTCCCCCTAAATTTAATACCAGGCCCTTCAGGGCTGGCATGGATATTAAGGGGAACCCCAGCCAAAATTAAAAAAAAAAAATGACGTGGGGGTCCCCCTAAATTCCATACCAGGCTCTTCAGGTCTGGTATGGATATTAAGGGGAACCCCGCGCCAACATTTTTTTTTTAAAAAATGGCGTGGGGTCCCCCCAAAAATCCATACCAGACCCTTATCCGAGCACGCAACCTTCCTTCTATCTTCCTATCTTCCTTCATCTTCTTCTTCTTCTGGTTCTTCTGGTTCTTCCTCCGGTATTCTCGTCAAGCATCTCCTCTGCGGCGTCTTCTTCCCTTCTTCTCCTCGGGCCGCTCCGCATCCATGGCATGGAGGGAGGCTCCTGCTCTTCTTTTCATCTTCTTCTCTTCATCTTCTTCTCTTCATCTTCTTGTCTTCATCAACACTGGAGGAAGAACCAGAAGAACCAGAAGAAGATGAAGGAAGATAGAGGATAGAAGAAAGAAGAAGCATTTAAATAAAGGAATTGTCAAAAACTGTCTCTTGTCATTTTTAACATTTTTGACAGTTTTTTAGTGAAATGGTAGGAGTACTTTTGTCCCCCCTTACCATTTCGCACAGAGGGGAGGGCCGGGATCTGGGGGTCCCCTTGTTAAAGGGGGCTTCCAGATTCAGGTAAGCCCCCCACCCGCAGACCCCCACAACCACCGGCCAGGGTTGTGGGGATGATCCCCTTGTCCTCATCAACATGGGGACAAGGTATTTTGGGGGCTACCCCAAAGCACCCTCCCAATGTTGAGGGCATGTGGCCTGGTACGGTTCAGGAGGGGGGGCACTCTCTCGTCCCCCCTCTTTTCCTGCGGCCTGCCAGGTTGCGTGCTCGGACAAGGGTCTGGTATGGATTTTTGGGGGGGACCCCATGCCGTTTTTTTTTTAATTTGGGCACGGGGTTCCCTCTAATATCCATACCAGACCTGAAGAGCCTAGTATGGAATTTAGGGGGACCCCCCACGTCATTTTTTTTTAACTTTGGCCAGGGTTCCCCTTAATATCCATACCAGACCTGAAGGGCTTGGTATGGAAATTAGGGGGACCCCCACGTCATTTTTTTTTAAAAATTTTGGTTCAGGGTTCCCCTGTGGGGAATTCCCATGCCGTTTTTATCAATGAACTTCTATGTGTATTGTCGGACCGGCAATGCATTAATAGCCATGAGTAGTTTTAAATGACTTTTTTTCCTTTGAAATGTCATTTTGCTGTCAGACTGTTCTAAACACGGGAAACATGCGCCCCTTTACAGGCATACTATAGACACCCCCAATAAATACATACAAAACAGCGCTCGAAAATGAATTTATATTAAATGGTAATCTTCAAACTCTAACTATCCTGTTGCAGCTGCTAGATAAAAGGTGCTGGCACTTTAGTAATATATAAATGAAAATCTGCGCTAGCAACTCACCAAGTAGATAATAAATAAAATATGACAAGATCAAATAATAAATACACTATACAAATAGTTGTGAATGTGAGAAAAACAGAAATAAAATATATAAAAATTTAATTATAAACCTTGCACAATTTGCTGTGTACTGAGTGAAATTGTGCACAAATACACTGACAGACTGAGTGACTACAATGTAATAAAGAGCAAATCAGAAATAAAAAATAGAAATAAATATGTACATACAAGTGATGCGGTTTGGATGGATGATCCGAAAAAACACACATCCAAACACTATGCGACTATAAGGTGATAAGGTATCGCTATACTGATGCAAAAAAAATATATATATATATAATTATATAATATGTATGTGCTCCCATGTATTCGTGATCATACAATGAAGTGAACCTCTATGAGAAAAAAACACCAGATAATATGTGAAACAAAAGAGTCATTTGAATCAAAATTTGCAAATTGCAAATGACAGAATATCTATTAGATCAGAATGTTCCTTCGCAAAAGGACAATCGGCAGACTTCAAACTTTTTCAACCATATGATAAATCAGGGCAAGAAGGTATGCTGATGTTGATGATGGTTAGGAAACTTTTGGGACCACAAAGCTCGCGTTCCACCAAGAGAAAAGAAAAAGCATATAGTGTAAAACCTTATGATACCGTGGGGTCACCTGTGCATATGTGCGCTACTCACGGGACCGGCGTGCAGAGCAGGCATTCAGATACTTGGTCGGTGTTCGCCGCTGAACAGCGTGCGTTCCACCAACTCCAGGAAGTGATGTCACTGGTTAACAGGCGTAGGCAGGATGTTGCGTCAAAACATCCTGCCTACGCCTGTTAGCCAGTGACATCACTTCCTGGAGTTGGTGGAACGCACGCCGTTCAGCGGCGAACACCGACCAAGTATCTCAATGCCTGCTCTGCACGCCGGTCCCGTGAGTAGCGCACATATGCGTAGGTGACCCCACGGTATCATAAGGTTTTACACTATATGCTTTTTCTTTTCTCTTGGTGGAACGCGAGCTTTGTGGTCCCAAAAGTTTCCTAACCATCATCAACATCAGCATACCTTCTTGCCCTGATTTATCATATGGTTGAAAAAGTTTGAAGTCTGCCGATTGTCCTTTTGCGAAGGAACATTCTGATCTAATAGATACTCTGTCATTTGCAATTTGCAAATTTTGATTCAAATGACTCTTTTGTTTCACATATTATCTGGTGTTTTTTTCTCATAGAGGTTCACTTCATTGTATGATCACGAATACATGGGAGCACATACATATTTTATAATTATATATATATTTTTTTTTTTTGCATCAGTATAGCGATACCTTATCACCTTATAGTCGCATAGTGTTTGGATGTGTGTTTTTTCGGATCATCCATCCAAACCGCATCACTTGTATGTACATATTTATTTCTATTTTTTATTTCTGATTTGCTCTTTATTACATTGTAGTCACTCAGTCTGTCAGTGTATTTGTGCACAATTTCACTCAGTACACAGCAAATTGTGCAAGGTTTATATTTTAATTTTTATATATTTTATTTCTGTTTTTCTCACATTTACAACTATTTGTATAGTGTATTTATTATTTGATCTAGTCATATTTTATTTATTATCTACTTGGTGAGTTTCCAGCGCAGATTTTCGTTTATATAGACACCCCCAGCTACGAAATTTAAAGGGATATTACACTTTTATTGTTTTACTTTAAGCATTATTAAAATCACTGCTCCTGAAAAAACGGCCGTTTTTAAAACTTTTTTTTGCATTGATCCATGTCCCCTGGGGCAGGACCCAGGTCCCCAAACACCTTTTATGACAATACCATGCATATAAGCCTTTAAAATTAGCACTTTTGATTTCTCCCATAGACTTTTAAAGGGTGTTCCGCGGCATTCGAAGTTGCCGCGAACACCCCAAATTGTTCGCTGTTCGGCGAACTTGCGAACAGCCCATGTTAGAGTCGAACATGAGTTTGACTCGAACTCGAAGCTCATCCCTAATAGGGATGATGCACACACACTACTGCACAGATGCTTTTTGAATTAATGACTGTTTTAAGGATAATACTGGCTATAGTGAGAGATTTACAGCAAGCAGCATCTTTGTTTTATATGTAAGTGCACTGATTTTAAAATAAAACGGTTGAGACCATATTACACCATGAGGAGTCTCCCTGTTCTTCACCTATTTTAACTCTGAGGATTCATCCATCCATCACATCTGAGACGGTGAGCTGGATTATCTTGTCACCATAAGGGGAACACAATAAAGTTGGCGGGGGAACATTTCCGGATTTCCATCTGTGGTTTAGATCCCAATAAGCGCTGAATGATCTTCCTGAGTAAGGAAGATCGCTGGTGATCTGGTAAGTCACCATCTGATTTATGGTGAAGGTGTCACACCACCTTCACCATAAATCACCATAAAGTGTCTCCTGTCTTTTTTACTATTATTGACACTTTTTTTGTGAAATGGTAGGGGTACAATGTACCTGTTGCCAATTCACATAGAGGGGGAGGCTGGGATCTGGGGGTCCCCTTGTTAAAAGTGGCTTCCAAATTCCGATAAGCCCCCCCACCTGCAGACCCCCACAACCACCGGGCAAGGGTTGTGGGGATGAGGTCCCCAACATGGGGACAAGGTGCTTTGGGGGGCTACTCCAAAGCACCCTCCACATTTTGAGGGCATGTGGCCTGGCACGGTTCAGGGGGGGCGCTTTCTCGTCCCCCCCTCTTTTCCTGCGGCCTGCCAGGTTGCGTGCTCAGATAAGAGTCTGGTATGGATTTCTGGGGGGACCCCGACGCCATTTTTAAAAAATTTGGTGCAGGGTTCCCCTTAATATCCATATCAGAGCTGAAGGGCCTGGTATGGATTTTGGGGGGACCCCCACACAATTCTTTTCTTAATTTTTGCTTTGGGGTTCCCCTTAATATTCATACCAGACCCAAAGGGCCTGGTAATGGACTGGGGGGGGCCCATGCTGTTTTTTTCAATGAGTTTTATCTATATTGCCGGGACCCGACAATTCATTACTGCCTCAATCATTTTTAAATGACTTTTTCCTTTAGAAATGTAATTTTGCTGTGGTATTGTTCTAAACAATGAAAATGCGCCACTTTACAGGCATACTATAGACACCCCCCAGGCACGATATTTAAAGGAATATTTCACTTTTATTGTTTCACTTTAAGTATTAATATAATCACTGCACCCGAAAAAATGTCATTTTTTAAAACTTTTTTTGCATTGATACATGTCCCCTGGAGCAGTACCCGGGTACCCAAACACTTTTTATGACTACAACTTGCATATAAACCTTTAAAATTAGCACTTTTGATTTTTCATGTTCGTGTCCCATAGACTTTAACCGTGTTCATGTGTTGGTTTGAATTTTTTGCCTTTTTACAAGTTCTGGTGCGAACCGAATCGGAGGGTGTTCGGCTCATCCTTAGTGAGTACCTGAGTGTTGTCTGAGTAGTGTGTGGATCGTCAGTAACTGTGTTTTGTGTACATTTGTGTATTGTGTGTACCTGTGTACCTGTGTATTGTGAGTGCACGTGGTCTGCGAGTGCACGTAGCCTGCGAGTGCACGTGGGTCTGAGAGTGCACGTGGGTCTGCGGGTGCACGTGGGTCTGCGGGTGCACGTGGTCTGCAAGTACCTGTGTAATGTCTTGTTGAGTAGTAGTGTCAGGAAGCTAGTTGTTAGGTAATTTGAACAGGGTATAATCCCAAATCCTCATTACATTTTCAATCAAATCATTTTTTTTTTTTATTATAATGCATACAGACAAATAATAAGTCAGATTAATCCATAAAATAAGAAAACACATAAACCAAACAAACCATGCAACTCACGGACTAAAGTAACCTAACATACTGTATAAAAAAATAAAAAGACGAAAAAAAGCATAATAGGAACATAGATACATTCTACACATCAGATTAGACTCCCCAAATGTCAGTCATCAGTCTATGGCTGCTTCCTCCATTCAGTATCAGATTATCTTTCTTTTACATTCTTCTACTCCTCACTCTTCTGCCTCAGCTCTTTGCTCCCTTCTATCTCCTCTACCTTTACTCCTCTCTACTAATTAAACCGTCATATAGTCCATTACTAGGTTCTATCCAACATGACCATATTTTACCAAACTTTTGCGGTGTGCCTCTATGCTTATATGTTAATTTTTCTCCTTTAAGTGTACAGTTAATTTTCTCAACCCATTGTTTATGGGTTGGTGGGTCAACGGATATCCATTTTTGTAATATTACTTTACGTGCTAAATATAGAGATCTTATCCACATAGTGTGCAACTCTACTGGTAATGCTCCATAAGGTATACCTAATATTCCAAGTTTGGGCATCCCCAATATCTCAGTGGAGCATAATAGGTTTAAAGTTGTAAAACTTTTTCCCAATATCGATGAAGCTTAGGACATCGCCAGAGCATGTGAATGAGAGAGCCATTAGATAAAGAGCATCGTGGGCATAGCGGTGTTATATATTTTCCCCAAACATAGAGTTTTTGTGGAGTGTAATGAGCTCCTCATTAAATTAGTAGGTACGATGCCCGGCGGGTGTGGAGATGCGACTCGGTGTACATCTTGCGGCATGTATGCATTCCTTGATCATCCTATCAAGGGCGAATACTGCTGTGCAAAATGTAAGCACATTGTTTCCCTGGAAGCCCAGGTTCTGAATCTAGGGAAGCAACTGTCAGCACTGAGAAGTCCCTCCATACTAAAGGAGAGCCAGGAACGTACCCGGCAGGTGCCGGCAGGGGCCAGCACAGAGGCGGATGGAGACAAAAAGGTGCAGGCACCATAAAAGAGTAGATGGGTGACTGTCAGGACGGATAGAGGGGGAAGTGCCAGAGACACTGATTGTGGGCTGGAGCATCCCAATAAGTACGCTCTATTTAGTGACATTGGTGAAACCAGTCAGGGACCAGCACTGCTGGAGCTGAGGAAGAACTCCTCCAGTGAGAGTGGGGGGAAGCAAAGGGAAAGGATAGACAGTTTCTGGTGGTAGAGGCCTCCATTCTTAGAAGGACAGAGTGGGCAATCTGTGACAAAGACCTGAAGCGCTGAACTGTATGCTGTCTACCAGGTGCTCGGGTTCAGCACATCACGGATCTGATGGACAGATTACTGGGAGGGGCTGGGGAAGACCCAGCTGTCATGGTGCATGTTGGCACCAATGACAAAGTCAGAGGCAGATGGAGTGTCCTAAAGAACGATTTTAGGGACTGGGAGAATGAGGAATAGGACCTCCAAGGTAGTATTCTCAGGAATACTACCGGTACATCAAGCCACACCAGACAGGCAGAGGGAGATTAGGGAAGTAAACAAGTGGCTGAGGAGCTGGTGTAGTAAGGAGGGATTTGGGTTCCCGGAGGATTTGGCTGACTTTGCAGTCGGTCACCAGTACTATAGAAGGGACGGACTGCACCTAAATGAGGAGGGTGCAGATCCGCTGGGAGTAAAGATGGCCTGAAAGTTAGAGGGGTTTTTAAACTAGGTTACGGGGGGGAGGGTCCAGAGACAGATATAGTCATAGCGGAACATAGTCCAGAGGGTAGTATTGGGGGCATTAGTGGTATTTTGACTAAAGCACATAAACCCAAGGTAAGTATAGTAACAAGTTCTAGTTGCAATCTCGGAACACACAATAACACCCAATAAGAGGATAGTATGCAACCGTTCTAAACTATGTGGCATGTTCACAAATGCCAGGAGCATGGCGGACAAGATGGGTGAACTAGAGACACTGTTGTACGAGGAGAATTTGGATTTTGTGGGAATTTCAGAGACCTGGTTCAACAGCTCTCATGATTGGCTGGCAACCATTCAAGGGTATTCCCTTTATCACAGGGATAGAGAGGGTAAAAAAGGGAAAGGGCTATGCCTGTATATCAAGAATAATGTACAAGTGAATGTGAGAGATGACATAACTAAGGGAGCTTGAAAAGAGGTGGAATCCTTATGGGTAGAGCTCCAAAGGGATGAAGCTAAGGGAAAAATAATACTGGGAGTATGCTATAGGCCCCCTAACCTAAGGGAGGAGAGGGAGTCAGACCTCTTATCACAATTTGGTTTAGCAGCAATGATGGGAAGTGTTATCATAATGGGGGATTTTAATTATCGAGACATAGACTGGGTGGAGGGAACCACGCATTTCGTCTAAGGCTCACCAGTTCCTAAATGTCTTGCAAGACAATTTCATTTCAATATATTTTTATTTTCAAAACAAATGAAAGACATCAGAAAACATAGATATAATGAGGGTCTTGAGCCCTGAGTCGACCAACAAGGCCGTATGAAGAACATGTAAGTACAGAAGGGTCATACAATTGTTTTACACTCATGTCAAGCAAATCGTACAATGTGGATCAATCAGGGAGACCGAATATCCAATGAGCTCTTAGTGTTCAGCAAATGTTGACACAGGCATGAGGAATGGTAAGGGGGGAGGGAGGGAAAGGCTCCACCACCCCAATAGGGATCATACTGTGGCAGAGCCCCCCACCCGAAGAGAATCTAAGAGTTGCTCATTCATGTGAAAAACTCTAGTAAGGCCCCAAATATGGAAAGGTTCAACAGTTAAACATTACCACTGGCCTCTGTGCATAAGATATATTTCAAGTCTAATGCAAGAGAGGCTGCAGAGTCCATATTAACAAATAAAAAATAGAAACAAATATCTGGATTTTGGAACATTTGTGAGCTGATATACATAGTAACTTATGACATGACTAGCCTTTGGAGGATGTCTAACCTTGGCCTTGGTTAGGCACATTGGATTGAAGGACGGAACCCAAGGACCAACAGAAGGCGAATAGGTAGAAGTTGATTCTGGGGTGGAGTGAGCGAGTTGGAGTTTCTCTCGAGATTATTGTTAGAGAGTAACACCCACAAAGGTTGCCCAAGGCTCCCATTGTGTGTTTGAACTTGTCTGAGCGATGCAGGATTACACTTGCCATCTTATCCTGGTTCATAATCCAGGATATCTTTCTTTTAGCTAAGAGTGTTGAGGCAGATGGTTTTTTCCAAGCTTTGGCCAGTGTAATCTTGGCTCCCAGGATGAGAAAAGTAAATGAGGCGTTGTGTATTCTTGGAGGCCTCCTTCACCGGGAAGTTAAGGAGCGCTATGAGGGGGGACATCTGGACAGAAATTGTGGTGAGTTTGCTGATGCATGAGAAAATCTTGTGCCAGAAATGACGTATTCTGGGGCATGTCCGCCAAATATGGAGAATATCACCTCTTAGGTCACATCCCCGAAAACAAAGTGGTGATGCCGATGGAAATATTTTGGCCAGCTTCGAGGGGACTAGGTACCATCTAGTTAGTACTTTTACACTAGCTTCCATGAGGTAGGAATTGAGGATGCCTTTATAAGTTTGGGAAAAATGTCTGTGCCAAGTGTCAAATTTCCAGTGCTGGGACAGGTCTTCTTCCCAGGCTAGCATGAAGGGTGTCTTGGATTGTGCTGAGGACAGTGCCTTATAAATCACTGAGATTCTCCCCCTCTGCTCACACCATATTTCATATGCAGTTATTTGAGGACCATTTGGGAGTGTTTTGCACTTTTTGTGTACGAAGTTTGAGATCTGAGAGAATCTAAAGAATTCAGATGCTGGCATTTCTAGGCTATTAACACAGAATGCTTTAGAGAGTGGGCCCAGCGATCTAAGGAAGTGTCCTATCCTGTACAGCCCTTTGTCGAGCCACCATTGGAAGGCTTTTATGTTAAGACCCGGGGGGGAGGGGGGGAATGCTGGATTTTGAAATATGTGTTTCAGCGGTTCTATGGGGGAGGTCAGTTGATTATTGCTTCTCAGGCCGTCCCAAAGAGCGAAGGAGTGTGAAAGTGTTGGGGATAAGATTGGGGGTCTTAGTTTCTTAGGGCTCCAGAAGAGATAGTCCAATGTGTGGAGGGGGATCGCCTGTCTCTCAATGTGTATCCAGTCGGGTTGTTCTCAGCGTGAATAAACCGCTGATATTTGCACCAGTTGAGCTGCTTGGAAGTACCAAAGCAGATTGGGAAGGCCCAGACCCCCCTCCACCCTAGATCTAAACAGGATTGATTTAGAAAATCTGTTACCCCCTTTGCCCAATACAAATTTGACGATTTTAGCTTGGAAGCACTTTAAGCGAGCTTTGTCAACAGGAATCGGGTAGGCTCTAAAATGGTATAGGATGCGGGGGAGCAAGGTCATCTTAATTGTGTTAATTTTGCCTAATCAGGGTAGGGAGAGCCCAGACCACCAAGCTAAGTTTTCCTCCAGTTTTTGATAAAGTGGTGGGTAGTTTGCATGATGGAGGAGTTCAATCCTGGGGGTTAGTTTGATCCCCAGGTACATAATTGTTGAGTCATTCCAGGTGAACCTAAAGCTCTCCCTAAGCCTAGCCAGGAGAGGATTTGGGATGTTCACATTAAGTGCATGGAATTTGTTATAATTGACCCTAAGGCCTTAGACCATCCCAAATTCGTACAAAAGACGACAAATGTTGGGAAGGGAGGTTAGTGGGGATGAAATAAACATTAGGATGTCATCCGCAAATAAAGCGCATTTGTGGTGACGGGAGCCGCATTGAATGTTCTGGATGTTTGGGTTGTTTCTGATGGCTATTGCCAGAGATTCAATTGCTATGGCAAAAATCAACGGGGAGAGCGGGCAACCCTGTCTTGTGCCTCTAGATATGGGAAAAGATTCTGAGTAAAATCCCTGCAGACGCACCTGAGCCAAAGGGAATGAATAAAGGGCATGCATGACATTAGGGAATGAGTCTCCAAAACCCCATCATTGTAAAGTATTGAAAATATAAGTCCAATGAACAGAATCAAATGCCTTTTGGAGGTCTAGGGAGAGCAGGCAACTCTGCCTGGGAGAGCCCTTATCCCAATTAGAATTGATGAGGGAAATTATATCTATCGCACGGTGAGTCTGGTCAGGACTCTGTCTCCCCGGGGTAAAACCCACTTGGTCTTTGTGAATGTATAAGCTAATAAAAGGAGGCCAGGCGGTCTGCAAGGATTTTAGTCAGAATCTTTAAGCCATTATTGCAATGATGAGGGATATTGGTCTATAATTGCTAACTGAGCTGGTATCTTTATTTGGTTTGGGGAGGACTGTAATATGGGCCATGTTAAGTGAAGTGTCTAATTGTCCCCCTGTCTGAGAGCTTTAAAAAAGCACGCCATATAGGGAGCGAGTGTCGTAGAAAAATATTTGTAGTATGGTACTGAGAAGCCACCCGGGCCTTGCGCTGAATGTGATTTTAAATTCTTCATGACTGTGTACACTTCCTCTGCTGAGATAGGGGCGTCTAATTTTTGACGGTGTCTGTCTTCTAATTTAGGGGTCTGGATGTCGTCAAGGAAATGATCTATCGCCTGTTGAGAAGGGCCGTGTTCTCTGTATAAGGATTTATAGAAATTTTGGAATTCCCCCATGATGCGTTGGGGGTTCTGGGACAGGGTGCCGCCTTGAATTTTAATTTTGGGGAGGGCCGGGGATCTAAATTTTGGTGAAAGCCTGCCTGCTAGCATAGAACCTATTTTGTCACCATGACAATAGAATCGGGCTCTATTCTACAGCATCCATTTTTCTGCCTTGGTGGTTAGAGCGAGGTTTAATGCCATCCGGGCAGCATCCAGTTTGGTAATGGGGACTGTTCTCGGGTTGGCCTTGTGTTTTTTAGCTAAAGCAGTATATTCCTGATCTAACTTTTCAATTTCCGCTTTGTTAATCTTGTTAATCTGGGAGGCTATTTGGATCAGGTGACCTCTAATTACTGCCTTGTGGGCTGCCCATAGGCATGAGGGACTAGTGTCAGGTGTGTCGTTAGTAAGGAAATAAGTTCAGATATTATTTTCAATTTCCGTTGCTCTGATCGGATCACTCAGAATGGACTCATTGAGTCTCCAATGCCTACTGGGTTTATGGCCCGCCGGGCGCCGAAGTGTCAAGATTACCATGGAATGGTCCGACCAGACCACATCTTTAATGTAAGCCCTGTTCATTAGTGAAATGGATGCTGAAGTAATGAGGATATGATCTATCCTCGCGAAAGATCTGTGGGGGATCAAGAAGTGTGTGAAATCCTGAGGTTTACTTCCCTACAAATATCCACTAGGCCATGTTGGAAGATCAACTTGGTTATTCAGAGGCTCTGTTTGGTGTGTCTAGTAAGGCATTTGCCAGGGGGGCGCGACTTGTCCAGCCCCTGGTTGAAAGCAGTGTTGGAATTGCCCCCAAAAAATCACTGTGCCCTCCAGCAGTGGTGTTAGAATTTTCAACAGGTGTTGAAAGAAGGCTAGTTGGCCTCTGTTGGGGGCATAGTACAAAATGAATGAGTATAATTGGTCATCTAGTTCACCCACTAAGAGTATATACCTTCCTTCTGGGTCCTTGAGTTCAGAATTTAGGGTAAATTTGCACCGTTTAGAAATGAAAATGCCCACTCCCTTAGTTTTGTCTTCAGCATTGGCCAGTGTGAAGGAGGGGAATTTGGAGTGTATAAAGGATGAGCTGGAAAATTTTACGTCGTTTAATTGGAGGGGACAGAATCCTCCAGAAGTGGGTATGAGTTACACTAAAATCCCTCTAGAAATTAGGGATTAGTCTTGTCTAGAGAAGGGTAGGATACCTGTTCTACTAGACAAGAAGGGGTGCATGAACACCACCCCAGCAGAGAGGCCTCGTGAAATAGATAGTGAATAATAAAAAAAAGGGCACTGAGCCCGGCATTAAGAAAGTCACCTCCAATAAACCATGTTTGAAAGTTAAGGCAGGTTAGGAGGTGAATAAGCAGTATTCAATAGTAAACATTAACAAAAGATATATAACGTTTAGGAAGGAAAGTGTTAACCTGGATCCTTAAGGACTAACGGGTCCTGTGGGTAAGGGGTGGGAGGTGGGGAATGGTTAGAGATAAGGGGTATCAAGGGATAGAGTGCCCCGGAGCGATAAGGAGGAGATGAGAAGATCCCCAGGTTTGGGTAGGATTATTAGCTTGTCCCCCCCCATTAAGCAAAGTAGGAGCATAAGTGAGAAGGGGGATAACCCAGTATGTGTGGTTGGTATAGAGTCTGAGGTGGTTTTCTCCCTCGATTTGAGTCCCTCACGAGACTGCCTCGGCAGAGGCGTGAGGGTAACCCAAGAGGATACCCATCTCATGAGGCACAAATGGGGAGTGCAGGTCCTCCCAGTTAGCAGCTGGGAAGAAGTAAGGGCAAGGAAGGACAACCAAAGACGTTTAAGTCATGAGAATCAGGGGGGAATGTTTTCCTTGTACTTCTTAGATCTTGCAGATTCCCAGACCGGATTCAGGGGGCTGGTTGGGAGTTGTCTTTTTGCTGAGTTAGGTTGCAATCCCAGCTGTAGAAGATTCGGGTCTTGGCTGATGAGACCTAGTTGCAGCAAGAGCCTTTCTCCTTCTTGTAGGGATCCGAAGGTGTATGTTTTGCCTTTCCAGAGGAATTTAAGTTGGAATGGAAAGAGCCACCAGTACTTGATTTCTTTGTCCATCAGGATTTGAAGTAACGGCTTTAAAGCTCTCCTCTTTTGGATAGTGGATGGGGATAAGTCTGCGAATATTTGCAGGTGATGACCCTGAAACACAATTTTAGACAAGGCTCTTCGATTTTCGCATCACCTCCTCCTTGACAGAGTAGAAATGTGGCTTGACTACTGTCATGGGGGAGACCGTCAGCCCTAGGGGGTCTGAGAGCCCTGTGAGACCGGTCTAGCTCCAATCTGTGCTGCGGTGTGTCAGGGAGTAAGTCCTTGATAAAAGATCTAATGGTTTCAGTCATGTCTTTATAAGATTCAGGGAGCCCCCGACTCTAAAATTGTACCTCCTATTCCTGTTTTCGAGGTCGTCAATTTTAGCATTGGCAGTCTCTAATTGTTCCTGCAGTATCTGTATGCAACCAGGGTTTTGGTTTGCTCTGGAAATGGTGGCTTCTAAAATTGTCTCTATGATTTCCATGCGTGTTCCTATGCTCTGTAGGTCTGCTTTAATGTCACTTGTGATTTTGTTAGCCGTGTCTAGCAGGTCTGCAAACTTGGCGAACAGGTCTGCCACATTGACTGGCTGAATTAGGCCTGAATCCCCAGGCTGTAGTAGTTGGTGAGTCTGGGGAGGGCCGGTCTGGGGAGAATTCCAGGTCTGCCAAGGAGCGCTCTATGAGGGACTCAGTGGACGCTGGGGAGGCTGGGTCCAGGGGAGGAATGCCCGCAGTGAGATCTTACTGCAGCAAGGAGGGGGAGGCCACGGTCTGTGTGCTGGGAAGGCATGCTGTAGCAGAGCGGTGAGGTGCCGTCGCCATCTTGGCTGTCACTGGCTGAGACAAGGCTTCAAATGCGGGCTTTAGATTACGTCTTACCGCTCCCGAGTACATCGGGGATGTCCCCGGGGTTTCTGCCGCTAGTGTGGGGTAGATGCAGGTGGTTGTCACCATTCATGGTGCCGCTGGAGAGACCGAAGCTGCTGAGGTGGGACGGAGCTCCCGGACTAAGCGTCCATTTTAGGTGCCGCCGCGCATGCGCCTCCTTGCAGGACAATTTTATTGGTCAGATGGTAGATGCACCAACTAGAAATAAAGCGTTACTAGATCTACTGATTACCAAAAATACAGATCTGATCACGGATGTGGAAATATGGGGCAATTTAGGAAACAGCGATCACAGGTCAATTGGCTTCAGTATAAATCAGACATATAGGAAAAATAAGGGGAATTCAAAGACACTGAATTTCAAAAGAGCCAACTTCCCTAAACTAAGAACCTTGCTAGAAGATATAAATTGGGATAAAATCTTAGGAACAAAGAACACGGAGGAGAGATGGGTTTGCTTTAAGAGCATATTAAATAAGGGCATTAGCCAATGCATCCCATTGGGTAATAAATTTAAAAGAGCAAACAAAAGTCCTCGATGGCTTAACATGCAAAAATGCATATAAAGGCAAAAGAGAAGGCCTTCAACAAATACAAGGTTGAGGGATCATCATCAGCATTCAAACTTTATAAAGAATGCAACAAGAAATGTAAAGGCGCAATTGGGGTTGGCTAAAATAGAACACGAAAGACACATAGCGGAGGAGAGCAAAAAAAATCCCAAGAAATTCTTTAAGTGTGTGAGCAGTAAAAAAGGGAGGACAGACCATATTGGCCCTATAAGAATGAGGATGGACATCTGGTTACAAAGGATGGAGAGATGGCGAAGGTATTGAATTTATTCTTCTCCTCAGTCTTAAGGAGGGAATTGGGGGGCTTCAGTAACCAAAACTGCAGTGTTTATACTTGTGACACATCACAGGAAGCATCCTCATGGCTAACAGTAAGGATGAGCCGAACACCCCCCGGTTTGGTTCGCACCAGAGCATCCGAACAGGCAAAACACACGAACACCGTTAAAGCCTATGGGACACGAACACCGTTAAAGTCTTATTTTAAAGGCTTATATGCAAGTTATTGCCATAAAAAGTGTTTGGGGACCCGGGTCCTGCCCCAGGGGACATGTATCAATGCAATTTTTTTTTAAAAACGGCTGTTTTTTCGGGAGCAGTGATTTCTTTAATGTTTAAAGTGCTAAAGGTAAAAAAGTCATTTAAAACTGATCGTGTCTGTAATAAATTGTCGGGTCTTGGCAATATAGATAAAACTCATTGAAAAAAACGGCATGGGGTCCCCCCCAGTCCATTACGAGGTCCTTTGGGTCTGGTATGAATATTAAGGGGAACCCCGAACCAAAAATAAAAAAAAATTGCGGGGGGGTCCCCCCAAAATCAATACCAAGCCCTTCAGATCTGGTATGGAAATTAAGGGGAACCCTGCACCAAATTTTAAAAAAAAATGGCGTAGGGGTCCCCCCAAAATCCATACCAAACCCTTATCCAAGCACGCAACCTGGCAGGCCGCAGTAAAAGAGGGGGGACGAGAGAGCGCCCTCCCCTCCTGAACCATACCAGGCCACATGCCCTCAACATGGGGAGGGTGCTTTGGGGTCTGACCCCAAAGTACCTTGTCCCCATGTTGATGGGGACAAGGGCCTCATCCCCACAACCCCACAACCCCTGCATGGAGTGCGACAGTCCAGGACTTTTCTATCTTCACTAACCCCTTCCCGGTGGTTGTGGGGGTATGCTTATCAGAATCTGGAAGCCCCCTTTACCAAGGGGACTCCGAGATCCCGGCCCTCCCATGTGAATTGGTAATGGGGTACATTGTACTCCTGCCATTTCACAAAAAAAGTGTCAAAAATGGTAAAAAAGACAAGAGACAGCTTGGGACAAGTCCTTTATTAACCACTTGCTTACTGGACACTTAAACCCCCCTCCTGCCCAGACCAATTTTCAGCTTTCAGCGCTGACGCACTTTGAATGACAATTGCGTGGTCATACAACACTGTACCCAAATAATTTTTTTTTTACATAAATAGAGCTTTCTTTTGGTGGTATTTAATCACAGCTGGGATTTTTATTTTTTGCTAAACAAAAAAAAATCATGTTTCATAGTTTGTTATAAAATTTTGCAAACAGGTAATTTTTCTCCTTCATTGATATGCGCTGATGAGGCAGCACGGGTGGGCACTGATAGGCTGCACTGGTGGGCACTGATAGGCTGCACTGATGGGCACTGATAGGCATAGATAAGGTGGCACTGATGGGGACAGATAAGGCGGTACTGATGGGCACAGATAAGGTGGCACTGATGGCCACTGATAAGATGGCACTGATGGGCCCTGATGGGTGGCACTGATGGGCACTAATAGGTACCACTGATAGATGGCCCTGATGGGCACTGATAGGTGGCACTGATGGGCACTATTGGGCGGCAATGATGGGCACTGGTAGGTGACACTATTGGACACTGATAGGTGGCACTGATGTGCAGCACTGTTGATGACACACTGATTGTGGGCACTGATGGGTGGCACTAGTGGGCACTGGTAGGCAGCATTGTTGTGTACTGCCTAGGTGGCACTGGCAGGTGGCACGGGTGGGCACTGAGGAGCTGGCGGCAGCTCTCCGTGATCGGGACTGATGTCCCTCTCACAGCCGCCGGTGATCGGCTTTTTTTCTCCTCACGCTATCAGCGCGAGGAGAAAAAATAGCTGTTCACCGTCTCTGTTTACATCACATGATCAGCTGTCAATGGCTGACAGCTGATCACATGGTAAGGGGTCAGGATCTCATAGATTCGCTGATCACAGAGCGCACTGTGCACGCCCTGCAGGAGGTGCGCAGGCCGCTCGGGCACAGAAGGATGTCAATAGACGTCCTCCAGGCAAACCAGGTCCGCACCGTAGCTGTCATTCGGCTATAGAGCGGATCTGAACAAGTTAAAAGATAAAAAAATAAAAATGTCCAGCGATGTCCATTCATCTTCTTCTATCACGCCACAGACGAGTCGAAAAAAGAAAAAAAAAACACAACACCTCCGCCTCCATGGGAGGCTCCTGATGAGTGACGCTTCCCATTTGTGACAGTTCCTAAATAGCTGAGGGTGGGGCCACCCGGTGACATAAACGGGTGACCCCGCCACCCTCTGATGCCACGTGGAAGCCATGGGGAAGCCCACATGGCATCAGAGGGGGGTGGGGTCTCCCGTTTACATCATTGGGTGGCCCCGCCCTCAGCTATATAAGAACTGTCACCAATGGAAAGCGCCACTTAGCGGGAGCCTCCCATGGAGGCGGAGGTGTTGCGTTTTTTTTGTTGTTTCTTTTTTTAGTTCGTCGGCAGCGTGATAGAAGAAGATGAATGGACATCGCTGGACATTTTAATTTTTTTATATTTTAATAAAGGACTTTTCCCAAGCTGTCTCTTGTCTTTTTCACCATTTTTGACACTTTTTTTGTAAATTGGTAGGGGTACAATGTACCTCGTTAACAATTCAAATAGGGGGGGCCGGGGTCCCCTCATTAAAGGGGGCTTCCAGATTCCTATAAGTCCCCCCGCCCGCATACCCCCACAACCACCGGGCAGGGGTTGTGGGGATGAGGCCCTGAAAACCCTGGTGTTCCAGTCAGACCCAAAGCACTCTCCCCATGTTGAGGGCATGTGGCCTGGTACGGTTCAGGAGGGGGGGGGGCGCTCTCTCATCCCCCCTCTTTTCCTGCAGCCTGCCAGGTTGCGTGCTCGGATAAGGGTCTGGTATGGATTTTGGGGGGACCCCACGCCATTTTTTTAAAAAAATTGGCGCAGGGTTCCCCTTAAAATCTATACCAGCCTTCAGGTCTGGTATGGATTTTGGGGGGATCCCTACACCATTTTTTTTTCAAATTTGATGCAGGGTTCCCCTTAATTTTCATACCAGACCTGAAGGGCCTGTTGTGGATTTTGGGGGGACCCCCACGCAATTTCTTTTGTAATTTTTGGTTCGGGGTTCCCCTTAATATTTATACCAGACCCAAAGGGCCTGGTAATGTACTGGGTGGGAACCCATGCAGTTGTTTTCAATGAGTTTTATCTATATTCCCGGTGTCTTGTCAAATACAGTCCCCTATCATATAGTGTCCGCCCTGTACTGCGCAGGCGCAGTACGGAGGACAAACAAGACGCCGAAAGTCTCCGAAGTTCAACAGCTGATCATCAGCTGTACACGGCGCCTGCTCTTTTATTCTCACCCTATGTCCAGGTTCATTCCCTACTATCCAAGTGGACATAGAGTTAGAATAAATAGTTGCCGAGCGCAGCGAGGCCGTGCCCGAAGCGTGGCGAGCGAAGCGAGCCCGCGAGGGGCCCTCTTACAAAGATATCGCTAAAAAGTGCCCAAGCGCCGTGTACAGCTGATGGTCAGCTGATAAACTTCGGACACTTTCGGCACCTCCTTCTCCTCCGTACTGCGCAATCGCTGCGCCTGCACAGTACGGGGCGGACACTATCCGATAGGAGGACAGTTTATGTCAGAACACCGGGACCCGACAATTCATTACAGCCACAATCAGTTTTAAATGACTTTTTTCCTTTAGAAATGTCATTTTGCTGTGGTATTGTTCTAAACACTGGAAAAATGCGCCACTTTACAGGCATACTATATACACACCCCAGGCACGATATTTAAAGGAATATTTCACTTTTATTGTTTCACTTTAAGCATTATTATAATTACTGCTCCCGAAAAAAACGTCAGTTTTGAAAACTTTTTTTGCATTGATACATGTTCCCTGGAGCAGGACCCGGGTCTCCAAACACTTTTTATGACAACAACTTGCATATAAACCTTTAAAATTAGCACTTTTGATTTTTCATGTTCGTGTCCCATATACTTTAATGTTGTTCCGGCGGCTTTTGAATTTGCCCCAGAATTAGACTTGGGAAACTTAACATTAATAAATCACCTGGACCAGGTGGCTTGCACCCGAGGGTACTTAGGGAACTCAGTCAAGTAATTGCCTGACCATTGTTACTAATTTTTGTTGACAGTCTACTGACTGGAATAGTACCAGCGGATTGGAGAAAAGCCAATGTAGCACCAGTATTTAAAAAGGACCCAAAATACATCCCTGGGCATTACAGACCAGTTAGCCTAACATCAATATTATTATTATTATTATTCACGATTTATATAGCACCAACAGTTTACGCAGCACTATACAATGTATAAGAGGGACAACACAATTACAGTGCAGTTCAATACAAAAGGTACTGGAGGGCCCAGCTCGTAGAGCTTATATTCTAAAGGGAGGGGGTGGTGGTACAAAAGGTAATAGCTGCAGAGAATGATTTGATGGGGGTGGCTCAGGGACAGTTATGTGGGTGTGGGATAGGCTTCCCTGAATAAATAAGTTTTCAGGGATCTCCTAAAGGTGGACAGGGAAGGGGCTATTCGGACATACTGGGGCAGGGAGTTCCAGAGGATGGGAGAGGCTCTGGAGAAGTCCTGAAGGCGAGCATGGGAGGAGGTAACAAGGGAGCTAGAGAGCAGGAGGTCCTGGGAGGAGCGGAGGGGTCGATTTGGACGATATCTGCAGATAAGGTTGGTAATGTAGATGGGGGTGATGTTGTGAATGGCCTTATGCAAGCTCTTGGAGGGGATGATAGGGGATGATAAGGGACTATATACAAGATGTTAGTAATGAGAATGGTATCATTAGCAGTAATCAGTAATGAAGAATTGTTCTTGCCAAACCAATCTATTAATCTTCTATGAGGAGGTGAGTTGCCATCTAGGCCCGTAGACGTGTATCTGGATTTTGCAAAAGCATTTGACACAGTTCCCCATAAACGTTTACTATACAAAATAAGGTCCGTTGGCATGGACCATAGGGTGGGTACATGGATTGAAAACTGTCTACAAGGGTGAGTTCAGAGGGTGGTGATAGTTACATAGTTACATAGTAGGTGAGGTTGAAAAAAGACACAAGTCCATCAAGTCCAGCCTATGAGTGATTATGTGTCAGTATTACATTGTATATCCCTGTATGTTGCGGTCATTCAGGTGCTTATCTAATAGTTTCTTGAAGCTATCGATGCTCCCCGCTGAGACCACCGCCTGTGGAAGGGATTTCCACATCCTTGCTGCTCTTACAGTAAAGAACTCTCTACGTAGTTTAAGGTTAAACCTCTTTTCTTCTAATTTTAATGAGTGGCCACGAGTCTTGTTAAACTCTCTTCTGCGAAAAAGTTTTACTCCTATTGTGGGGTCACCAGTACGTTATTTGTATATTGAAATCATATCCCCTCTTAAGCGTCTTTTCTCCAGAGGGAATAAGTTCAGTGCTCGCAACCTTTCCTCATAACTAAGATCCTCCAGACCCTTTATTAGCTTTGTTGCCCTTCTTTGTACTCGCTCCATTTCCAGTACATCCTTCCTGAGGACTGGTGCCCAGAACTGGACAGCATACTCTAGGTGCGGCCAGACCAGAGTCTTGAAGAGCGGGAGAATTCTCGTTTTATCTCTGGAGTTGATCCCCTTTTTATTGCATGCTAATATTCTGTTTGCTTTGTTAGCAGCAGCTTGGCATTGCATGCCATTGCTGAGCCTATCATCTACTAGGACCCCCAGGTCCTTTTCCATCCTAGATTCCCCCAGAGGTTCTTCCCCCAGTGTATAGATTGCATTCATATTTTTGCCACCCAAATGCATTATTTTACATTTTTCTACATTGAACCTCATTTGCCATTTAGTCGCCAACCCCATTAATTTGTTCAGATCTTTTTGCAAGGTTTCCACATCCTGCTGAGAAGTTATTGTCTTGCTTTGCTTAGTGTCGTCTGCAAATACAGAGATTGAACTGTTTATCCCATCCTCCAGGTCGTTTATGAACCCTGGGGGACCCCACTACCCACCCTGACTATTCCGAGTACTCCCCATTTATCACCACCCTCTGAACTCGCCCCATAGCCAGTTTTTAATCCATGTACTCACCCTATGGTCCATGCCAATGGACCTTATTTTGTACAGTAAACGTTTATGGGGAACTGTGTCAAATGCTTTTGAAAAATCTAGATACGCCATGTCTACGGGCCTTCTTTATCTAGCTGACAACTCACCTCCTCATAGAAGGTTAGTAGATTGGTTTGGCAAGAACTATTCTTCATGAATCCATGCTGATTACTGCTAATGATACCGTTCTCATTACTAAAATCTTGTATATAGTCCCTTATCACCCCCTCCAAGAGTTTACATACTATTGATGTTAGGCTAACTGGTCTGTAATTCCCAAGGATGTATTTTGGGCCCTTTTTAAATATTGGTGCTACATTGGCTTTTCTCCAATCAGCTGGTACCATTCCAGTCAGTAGACTGTCTGTAAAAATTAGGAACAACGGTCTGGCAATCACTTGACTGAGTTCCCTAAGTACCCTCAGATGCAAGACATCTGGTCCCGGTGATTTATTAATGTTAAGTTTCTCAAGTCTAATTTTAATTCTGTCCTCTGTTAACCATGGAGGTGCTTCCTGTGATATGGGATTTTTTTTGCTCTCCTCCGCTATGTGTCTTTCATGTCCTATCGTAGCCATCCTAATTGCACCCTTACATTTCTTGTTGCATTCTTTATAAAGTCTGATTGCTGATGATGATCCCTCAACCTTGTATTTTTTGAAGGCCTTCTCATTTGCTTTCATATGCATTTTTACATTGGAGTTAAGCCATCCAGTACTCGGAATGGTCAGGGGTAGAAAGTGGTGTCCCCCAGAGTTCTGTGCTGGGACCAATTCTATTTAATTTGTTCATAAACGACCCGGAGGATGGGTAAACAGTTCAATCTCTGTATTTGCGGACAATACTAAGCTAAGCAGGGCAATAACTTCTCCACAGGATGTGGAAACCTTGCAAGAAGATCTGAAAAAATTAATGGGGTGGGCAACTACATGGCAAATGAGGTTTAATGTAGAAAAATGTAAAATAATGCATTTGGGTGGCAAAAATATGAATGCAATCTATACACTGGGGGGAGAACCTCTGGGGGAATCTAGGATGGAAAATTACCTGGAGGTCTTAGTAGATGATAGGCTCAGCAATGGCATGCAATGCCAAGCTGCTGCTAACAAAGCAAACAGAATATTGGCATGCATTAAAAAGGGGATTAATTACAGAGATAAAATGATAATTCTCCCGCCCTACAAGACTCTGGTCCGGCTGCACCTAGAGTATGCTGTCAAGTTCTGGGCACCAGTCCTCAGGAAGGATGTACTGGAAATGGAGCGAGAACAAAGAAGGGCAACAAAGCTAATAAAGGGACTGGAGGATATTAGTTATGAGGAAAGGTTGCGAGCACTGAACTTATTCTCTCTGGAGAGGAGACGCTTGAGAGGAGATATGATTTCAGTTTACAAATACTGTACTGGTGACCCCACAAAAGGGATAAAACTTTTTTGCGGAAGGCAGTTTAACAAGACACGTGGCCACTCATTAAAATTAGAAGAAAAGAGGTTTAACCTTAAACTACTTAGAGGGTTCTTTACTGTAAGAGCGGCAAGGATGTGAAATTCCCTTCCACAGGTAGTGTTCTCAGCGGAGGGAGCATCGATAGTTTCAAGAAACTATTAGATAAGCCCCTGAACAACCGCAACATACAGGGATATACAATGTAATACTGACACATAATCACACACATAGGTTGGACTTGATGGACTTGTGTCTTTTTTCAACCTCACCTACTATGTAACTCACAATACACACACAATACTCAGGTACTCACAATACTCAGGTACTCACATACACTGTCAGTTGGGTTTTGTAGTTTGTGTCTCTGTGTCGCTCTGCACAGCCTCCCCTATAATCTGACACTAGCAGTCAGTCACCTTCAGTGCCACCGCTTCACTGATCAGCCTCACACTCTGCCTCCGGTCTGCCCTTCACTTACCCGCCGCCTCTCCCTGTCAGCCTTCCACCTCCCGGTCCCGCTGGATGTTCTCCTTCCTCCTCTGTCTGCGTCTGTGGGGCGATTACTGTCCCTGGTTACTCCCCCTCCACCACCACCATGTCTCGCTCTGCCGCCACTGTAGGTCCCCTGGTCACCCGCTTCCAATCTCGGTCGGGGGGGGCGGTCCTTCGCTCTCACACTCCCTCTCACGCCACGCTGTTCCAGCAACTGACTTCCACACCAAACAAACTCTGCAACAGCACCACCTAGCTACTGACGGTGTTACTCAACTTTTACAAGCTTCAATATGGGTGTACCATTTAACATCATGGTCAGTTCAATAGGAAAGCAAAGGGACTGACTGGAACACGAGGGATTTCACACAAAGGAAACAATAGAGAGAGAACAGGGTACATTTTTCATACCAGTACATGGTACAGCAGGCACATATCAGGAATATGAAATGTTGGGGTAACATATTCTTTAACCACTTGACGACCACCTCACGCTGATATACGTCAGCAGAATGGCACGGGCAGGCAAAATCACGTACGTGGTACGTGACTGCCTTCCCGTGGGCGGAGGGTCTGATCGGACCCCCCCAGGTGCCTGAGGCGGTCGCCTTTGGTCTGGCAGCGATCAGAGATGAGGGGGAGGCCATCCGATCGTGGCCCCCCCCTCGCGATCGCTCCCAGCCAATGAGATGCTTCCCCTGCCTCTGTGTAGTACACAGAGGCAGAGGATGTGATGTCATCTCTCCTCGGCTCGGCAGTTTCCGTTCCGGCGCCGAGGAGAGAAGACATCCAAGTGAGTGCACAAACACAACACATCCCAGTAGACCATGCCAGGCACACATAACACCCCCCTTTACCAACCAATCCCCCCGATCACCCCCTAATCACCCGTCCCCCCCTGTCACACTGACACCAAGCAGTTTTTTTTTTTTCTGATTACTGCATGGTGTCAGTTTGTGAGAGTTACTGTGTGAGGGCAGTTAGTATTAGCCCCCTGTAGGTCTAGGGTACCCCCCTAACCCCCCTAATAAAGTTTTAACCCCTTGATCACCCCCTGTCGCCAGAGTCGCTAAGCGATCATTTTTCTGATCGCTGTATTAGTGTCACTGGTGACGCTAGTTAGAGACTTAAATATTTAGGTTCGACGCCAGCGTTTTATAGCGACAGGGACCCCCATATACTATCTTATAAATGTTTTAACCCCTTGATTGCCCCCTAGTTAACCCTTTCACCACTGATCACCGTATAACTGTTACGGGTGACGCTGGTTAGTTCGTTTATTTTTTATAGTGTCAGGGCACCAGCCGTTTATTACCGAATAAAGGTTTAGCCCCTGATCGCCCGGCGGTGATATGCGTCGCCCCAGGCAGCCTCAGATTAGCGCCAGTACCGCTAATACCCACACACGCAGCATACGCCTCCCTTAGTGGTATAGTATCTGAACGGATCAATATCTGATCCGATCAGATCTATACTAGCGTCCCCAGCAGTTTAGGGTTCCCAAAAACACAGTGTTAGCGGGATCAGCCCAGATATCTGCTAGCACCTGTGTTTTGCCCCTCCGCCCAGCCCAGCCCACTCAAGTGCAGTATCGATCGATCACTCTCACTTACAAAACACTAAACGCATAACTGCAGCGTTCGCAGAGTCAGGCCTGATCCCTGCAATCGCTAACAGTTTTTTTGGTAGCATTTTGGTGAACTGGCAAGCACCAGCCCCAGGCAGCATCAGGTTAGCGCCAGTAGCGCTAACACCCACGCACACACCGTACACCTCCCTTAGTGGTATAATGTCTGAACGGATCAATATCTGATCCGATCAGATCTATACTAGCGTCCCCAGCAGTTTAGGGTTCCCAAAAACGCAGTGTTAGCAGGATCAGCCCAGATACCTGCTAGCACCTGCATTTTGCCCCTCCGTCCGGCCCAGCCCAGCCCAGCCCACCCAAGTGCAGTATCGATCGATCACTGTCACTTACAAAACACTAAACGCATAACTGCAGCGTTTGCAGAGTCAGGCCTGATCCCTGCGATCGCTAACAGTTTTTTTGGTAGCGTTTTGGTGAACTGGCAAGCACCAGCGGCCTAGTACACCCCGGTCGTAGTCAAACCAGCACTGCAGTAACACTTGGTGACGTGGCGAGTCCCATAAGTGCAGTTCAAGCTGGTGAGGTGGCAAGCACAAGTAGTGTCCCGCTGCCACCAAGAAGAAGACAAACACAGGCCCGTCGTGCCCATAATGCCCTTCCTGCTGCATTTGCCAATCCTAATTGGGAACCCACCATTTCTGCAGCGCCCGTACTTCCCCCATTCACATCCCCAACCAAATGCAGTCGGCTGCATGAGAGGCATTTTCTTTATGTCCTCCCGAGTACCCCTACCCAACGAACCTCCCCAAAAAAGATGTCGTGTCTGCAGCAAGCGCGGATATAGGCGTGACGCCCGCTATTATTGTCCCTCCTGTCCTGACAATCCTGGTCTTTGCATTGGTGAATGTTTTGAACGCTACCATTCACTAGTTGAGTATTAGCGTAGGGTACAGCATTGCACAGACTAGGCACACTTTCACAGGGTCTCCCAAGATGCCATCGCATTTTGAGAGACCCGAACCTGGAACCGGTTACAGTTATAAAAGTTAGTTACAAAAAAAAGTGTAAAAAATATATATATATATATATATATATATATATATATATATATATATATATATATATATATATATTTATATAAAATTAAAAAAAATAGTTGTCGTTTTATTGTTCTCTCTCTCTTTATTCTCTCTCTATTGTTCTGCTCTTTTTTACTGTATTCTATTCTGCAATGTTTAATTGTTATTATGTTTTATCATGTTTGCTTTTCAGGTATGCAATTTTTTATACTTTACCGTTTACTGTGTTTTATTGTTAACCATTTTTTTGTCTTCAGGTACGCCATTCACGACTTTGAGTGGTTATACCAGAATGATGCCTGCAGGTTTAGGTATCATCTTGGTATCATTCTTTTCAGCCAGCGGTCGGCTTTGATGTAAAAGCAATCCTAGTGGCTAATTCGCCTCTAGACTGCTTTTACAAGCAGTGGGAGGGAATGCCCCCCCCCCCACCGTCTTCAGTGTTTTTCTCTGGCTCTCCTGTCTCAACAGGGAACCTGAGAATGCAGCCGGTGATTCAGCCAGCTGACCATAGAGCTGATCAGAGACCAGAGTGGCTCCAAACATCTCTATGGCCTAAGAAACCGGAAGCTATGAGCATTTCATGACTTAGATTTTGCCGGATGTAAACAGCGCCATTGGGAAATTGGGAAAGCATTTTATCACACCGATCTTGGTGTGGTCAGATGCTTTGAGGGC
Organism: Lithobates clamitans; assembly: GCA_037952925.1. Lineage (NCBI taxonomy): Eukaryota > Metazoa > Chordata > Amphibia > Anura > Ranidae > Lithobates > Lithobates clamitans. Next base: position 1,850,589 of record JBBGZY010001452.1, on the reverse strand, counting down.
AGAGGAGAGATCTAGGGTCTAATAGACCCCAATGTTTTCAAAAAAGAGTACCTGTCACTACCTATTGCTATCATAGGGGATATTTACATTCCCTGAGAACAATAAAAATGATAAAGAAAAAAAATGAAAGGAACAGTTTAAAAATAAGATAAAAAAGCAAAAAAATAATAAAGAAAAAAAAAAAAAAAAGCACCCCTGTCCCCCCTGCTCTCGCGCTAAGGCGAACGCAAGCTTCGGTCTGGCGTCAAATGTAAACAGCAATTGCACCATGCATGTGAGGTGTCACCGCGAAGGTCAGATCGAGGGTAGTAATTTTAGCAGTAGACCTCCTCTGTAAATTTAAAGTGGTAACCTGTAAAGGCTTTTAAAAATGTATTTAGTTTGTCGCCACTGCACGTTTGTGCACAATTTTAAAGCATGTCATGTTTGGTATCCATGTACTCGGCCTAAGATCATCTTTTTTATTTCATCAAACATTTGGGCAATATAGTGTGTTTTAGTGCATTAAAATTTAAAAAAGTGTGATTTTTGATAAATCGCTGCGCAAATACTGTGTGAAAAAAAAATGAAACACCAACCATTTTAATCTGTAGGACATTGGCTTAGAAAAATATATAAATGTTTGGGGGTTCAAAGTAATTTTCTTGCAAAAAAAAAAATAATTTTTTTATGTAAACAAAAAGTGTCAGAAAGGGCTTTGTCTTCAAGTGGTTAGAAGAGTGGGTGATGTGTGACATAAGCTTCTAAATATTGTGCATAAAATGCCAGGACAGTTCAAAACCCCCCAAATTACCCCATTTTGGAAAGTAGACATCCCAAGCTATTTGCTGAGAGTCATGTCGAGTCCATGGAATATTTTATGTTGTGACACAAGTTGCGGGAAAGAGACAATTTTTTTTTTTTTTTGTCACTAAATGATATATTGCTCAAACATGCCATGGGAATATGTGAAATTACACCCCAAAATACATTCTTCTGCTTCTCCTGAGTACGGGGATACCACATGTGTGAGACTTTTTGGGAGCCTAGCCGCGTACGGGACCCCGAAACCAAGCACCGCCTTCAGGCTTTCTAAGGGCATAAATTTTTGATTTCACTCTTCACTGCCTATCACAGTTTTGGAGGCTATGGAATGCCCAGGTGGCACAAACCCCCCCAAAATGACCCCATTTTGGAAAGTAGACACCCCAAGCTATTTGCTGAGAGGTATAGTGAGTATTTTGCAGACCTCACTTTTTGTCACAAAGTTTTGAAAATTGAAAAAAGAAAAAAAAATGTTTTTTCTTGTCTTTCTTCATTTTCAAAAACAAATGAGAGCTGCAAAATACTCACCATGCCTCTCAGCAAATAGCTTGGGGTGTCTACTTTCCAAAATGGGGTCATTTGGGGGGGGGGGGGGTTGTGCCACCTGGGCATTCCATGGCTTCTGAAACTGTGATAGGCAGTGAAGAGTGAAATCAAAAATTTACACCCTTAGAAATCCTAAAGGCGGTGATTGGTTTTCGGGGCCCCGTACGCAGCTAGGCTCCCAAAAAGTCCCACACATGTGGTATCCCCATACTCAGGAGAAGCAGCTAAATGTATTTTGGGGTGCAATTCCACATATGCCCATGGCCTGTGTGAGCAATATATCATTTAGTGACAACTTTGTGCAAAAAAAAAAAAGTGTCACTTTCCCACTACTTGTGTCAAAAAAAAAAAAAATTCCATGGACTCAACATGCCACTCAGCAAATAGGTTGGGGTGTCTACTTTCCAAAATGGGGTCATTTGGGGGGGTTTTGTGCCATCTGGGTATTTTATGGCCTTCAAAACTGTGATAGGTAGTGAGGAGTGAAATCAAAAATTTACGCCCTTACAAATCCTGAAGGCGGTGATTGGTTTTCGGGGCCCCGTACGCGGCTAGGCTCCCAAAAAGTCCCACACATGTGGTATCCCCGTACTCAGGAGAAGCAGCTGAATGTATTTTGGGGTGCAATTTCACATAGGCCCATGGCCTGTGTGAGCAATATATCATTTAGTGACAACTTTTTGTAAATATTTTTTTTTTGTCATTATTTAATCACTTGGGACAAAAAAATAAACATTTATTGGGTTCAACATGCCTCTCAGCAATTTCTTTGGGGTGTCTACTTTCCAAAATGGGGTCATTTAGGGGGGTTTTGTACTGCCCTGCCATTTTAGCACCTCAAGAAATGACATAGGCAGTCATAAACTAAAAGCTGTGTAAATTCCAGAAAATGTACCCTAGTTTGTAGACGCTATAACTTTTTCACAAACCAATAAATATACGCTTATTGACATTTTTTTTTACCAAAGACATGTGGCTGAATACATTTTGGCCTAAATGTATGACTAAAATTGAGTTTATTGGATTTTTTTTATAACAAACAGTAGAAAATATCATTTTTTTTCAAAATTGTTGGTCTTTTTCCATTTATAGCGCAAAAAATAAAAACAGCAGAGGTGATCAAATACCATCAAAAGAAAGCTCTATTTGTGGGAAGAAAAGGACGCAAATTTCGTTTTTGTACAGCATTGCATGACCGCGCAATTAGCAGTTAAAGCGACACAGTGCCAAATTGGAAAAAGTCCTCTGGTCCTTAAGCAGCATAATGGTCCGGTCCTTAAGTGGTTAAACAAATGGCACAACTTTCTGTTCATTTTGACCTGCACTCCTTCTAAAACAGGAAAGCTACAAAAAACCCACCTAGACTGTACTAAGCCATCTATTGGACCCTCCATGTTCCATACATAATATACTGAAGAAAAGAAAAGAGGTTTGACCTTAAACTACATAGAGGGTTCTTTACTGTAAGAGCGACAAGGATATGGAATTCCCTTCCACAGGCGGTGGTCTTAGCGGGGAGCATTGATAATTTCAAGAAACTTTTAGATAAGCAGCTGAACGACTGAAACATACAGGGATATACAATGTAATACTGACATATAATCACACACATGGGTTGGACTTGATGGACTTGTGTCTTTTTTCAACCTGACCTACTATGTAACTATGTAAGTGATCACTTACCTGTGTATACCGATACAGACTAAGTAACTGGGCCAACGCCTGATTTGTATGAAAAGAGCCATCACCAATAAAACCAGCCACCTCTCCACGTCCTTTACAGTAATAGTTAGGAGCTTCCTTTCCTCCAGACAATATTCTTATGGCATATCCCAAAGTTTTCATTGGATCATTACATGTACTAAATATATGATAGCCCAGGGTAATATTGGGCAGAAAATTGGGGTCATTGTTAATTTGATTGACAAGTAAGATCATCACCAAGATGCTTCTGTACTCTTCAAGGTCAACACTGTAGGATATTGAGAGGTTTTCAAACAATAATAATTAAAAGTTAAATGGCAATTGCAGACAGCTTAAATTACAAACAATAAACTGCTAATGTTATCTGGTAAACATGGTAACTTTTCAAAATTTGGAAATTTCTATTGCTCAGTGTCCTGAGGGTGCGGGGATGAGCAGTGCTGGAAGAGGGGTGCAGGAGGTGCAGGGATGAGCAGTGATAGAAGAGGGGTGCAGGAGGTGCAGAGGTGAGCAGTGCTGAAAGAGGGACGGAGGGGATCCAGGGATGAGCAGTGCTAGAAGAGGGGTGCAGGATGTGCAGAGGTGAGCAGTGCTAGAAGAGGGGTGCAGGAGGTGCAGAGGTGAGCAGTGCTAGAAGAGGGGTGCAGGAGGTGCAGAGGTGAGCAGTGCTGGAAGAGGGATGCAGGAGGTGCAGAAGTAATCAGTGCTGGAAGAGGGGTGTAGAGGTGAGCAGTGCTGGAAGAGGGGTGCAGGAGGTGCAGAGGTGAGCAGTGCTGGAAGAGAGGTGCAGGAGGTGAGCAGTGCTGGAAGAGGGGTGCAGGAGGTGCAGAGGTGAGCAGTGCTGGAAGAGGGGTGCAGAGGTGAGCAGTGCTGAGAGAGGGGTGCAGGAGGTGCAGAGGTAATCAGTGCTGGAAGAGGGGTGCAGAGGTGAGCAGTGCTGGAAGAGGGGCACAGGAGGTGCAGAGGTAATCAGTGCTGGAAGAGGGGTGCAGGAGGTGCAGAGGTAAGCAGCGCTGGAAGAGGGGTGCAGGGGATGCAGGGATGAACAGTGCTGGAAGAGGGGCGCAGGGGATGCAGGGATGAACAGTGCTGGAAGAGGGGCGCAGGGGATGCAGGGATAACCAGTGCTGGAAGAGGGGTGCAGGGGATGCGGGGATGAACAGTGCTGGAAGACTGGAGCAGGAGGTGCAGAGGTGAGCAGTGCTGGAAGAGGGGTGCAGGGGATGCAAGGATGAACAGTGCTGGAAGAGGGGTACAGGAGGTGCAGAGGTGAGCAGCGCTGGAAGAGGGGTGCAGGGGATGCAGGGATGAACAGTGCTGGAAGAGGGGTGCAGGAGGTGCAGAGGTGAGCAGTGCTGGAAGAGGGGTGCAGGGGATGCAGGGATGAACAGTGCTGGAAGAGGAGTGCAGGAGGTGCAGAGGTGAGCAGTGCTGAAAGAGGGGTGTAGGGGATGCAGGGATGAACAGTGCTTGAAGAGGGGTACAGGAGGTGCAGAGGTGAGCAGTGCTGGAAGAGGGGTGCAGGGGATGCAGGGATGAACAGTGCTGGAAGATGCGTGCAGGAGGTGCAGAGGTGAGCAGTGCTGGAAGAGGGGTGCAGGAGGTGCAGAGGTGAGCAGTGCTGGAAGAGGGGTGCAGGAGGTGCAGAGGTGAGCAGTGCTGGAAGAGGGGTGCAGGAGGTGCAGAGGTGAGCAGTGCTGAAAGAGGGGTGCAGGGGATGCAGAGGTGAGCAGTGCTGGAAGAGGAGTGCAGGGGATGCAGAGGTGAGCAGTGCTGGAAGAGGGGTGCAGGGGATGCATGGATGAACAGTGCTGGAAGAGGGATGCAGGAGGTTCAGAGGTGAGCAGTGCTGGAAGAGGGGTGCAGGAGGTGCAGAGGTGAGCAGTGCTAGAAGAGGGGTGCAGGAGGTGCAGAGGTGAGCAGTGATGGAAGAGGGGTGCAGGGGATGCAGGGATGAACAGTGCTTGAAGAGGGGTGCAGGAGGTGCAGAGGTGAGCAGTGCTGGAAGAGAGGTGCAGGGATGAACAGTGCAGGAAGAGGGGTGCAGGAGGTGCAGAGGTGAGCAGTGCTGGAAGAGGGGTGTAGAGGTGAGCAGTGCTGGAAGAGGGGTGCATGAGGTGCAGAGGTAATCAGTGCTGGAAGAGGGGTGTAGAGGTGAGCAGTGCTGGAAGAGGGGTGCAGGAGGTGCAGAGGTGAGCAGTGCTGGAAGAGGGGTGCAGGAGGTGCAGAGGTGTGCAGTGCTGGAAGAGGGGTGCAGAAGGTGCAGAGGTGAGCAGTGCTGGAAGAGGGGTGCAGAGGTGAGCAGTGCTGGAAGAGGGGCGCAGGAGGTGCAGAGGTAATCAGTGCTGGTAGAGGGTGCAGGAGGTGAGCAGCGCTGGAAGTAGGGTTGCCACCTCATCCCTTTAAAACTGAACATATATTAATTACACAGGTTCTATGGCTGATTAAGGTGGTAATTAAACTCACTTGGTGCCTGATCTGCATCAAATTAGCCTCAGAACCTGTGTAATTCATATGTGTTCGGGTTTAAAGGGATGAGGTGGCAACTCTAGCTGGAAGAGGGGTGCAGGAGGTGAAGAGGTGAGCAGTGCTGGAAGAGGGGTGCAGGGGATGCAAGGATGAACAGTGCTGGAAGAGGGGTGCAGGAGGTGCAGAGGTGAGCAGTGCTGGAAGAGGGGTGCAAGAGGTGCAGAGGTGAGCAGTGGTACAAGAGGGGTGCAGGAGGTGCAGAGGTGAGCAGTGCTGGAAGAGGAGTGCAGGAGGTGCAGAGGTGAGCAGTGCTGGAAGAGGGGTGCAGAGGTGAGCAGTGCTGGAAGAGGGGTGCAGGAGGTGTAGAGGTGAGCAGTGCTGGAAGAGGGGTGCAAGGGATGCAGGGATGAACAGTGCTGGAAGAGAGGTGCAGAGGTGAGCAGTGCTGGAAGAGGGGTGCAAGAGGTGCAGAGGTGAGCAGTGCTGGAAGAGGGGTGCAGGAGGTGCAGAGGTGAGCAGTGCTGGAAGAGGGGCGTAGGAGGTGCAGAGGTGAGCAGTGCTGGAAGAGGGGCGTAGGAGGTGCAGAGGTGAGCAGTGCTGAAGGACGGGTGCAGGAGATGCAGGGATGAACAGTGCTTGAAGAGGGGTGCAGGAGGTGCAGAGGTGAGCAGTGCTGGAAGAGGGGCGCAGGGATGAACAGTGCTGGAAGAGGGGTGCAGGGGATGCAGGGATGAACAGTGCTGGAAGATGAGTGCAGGAGGTGCAGAGGTGAGCAGTGCTGGAAGAGGGGTTTAGGGGATGCAGGGATGAACAGTGCTGGAAGAGGGGTGCAGGGGATGCAGGGATGAACAGTGCTGGAAGATGAGTGCAGGAGGTGCAGAGGTGAGCAGTGCTGGAAGAGAGGTTTAGGGGATGCAGGGATGAACAGTGCTAGAAGAGGGGTGCAGAGGTGAGCAGTGCTGCAAGAGGGGTGCAGAGGTGAGCAGTGCTGGAAGAGGGGTGCAGGAGGTGCAGAGGTAATCAGTGCTGGAAGAGGGGTGCAGGATGTGCAGAGGTGAGCAGCGCTGGAAGAGGGGTGCAGAGGATGCCGGGATGAACAGTGCTGGAAGAGGGGTGCAGGAGGTGCAGAGGTGAGCAGTGTGGGAAGAGGGGTGCAGAGGATGCAGGGATACACAGTGCTGGAAGAGGGGTGCAGGAGGTGCTGAGGTGAGCAGTGCTGATAGAGGGGTGCAGGGGATGCAGGGATGAACAGTGCTTGAAGAGGGGTGCAGGAGGTGCAGAGGTGAGCAGTGCTGGAAGAGGGGTGCAGAGGTGAGCAGTGCTGGAAGAGGGATGCAGGGATGAACAGTGCTGGAAGAGGGGTGCAGGGGATGCAGCGATGAACAGTGCTGGAAGAGGGGTGCAGGAGGTGCAGAGGTGAGCAGTGCTGGAAGAGGGGCTTAGGGGATGCAGGGATGAACAGTGCTAGAAGAGGGGTGCAGAGGTGAGCAGTGCTGGAAGAGAGGCACACATGGTGCAGAGATGAGCAGTGCTGGAAGAGGGGTGCAGGAGGTTCAGTGGTGAACGGTGCTGGAAGAGGGGTGCAGGGGATGCAGGGATGAACAGTGCTGGAAGAGGGGTGCAGGAGGTGCAGAGGTGAGCAGTGCTGGAAGAGGGGCGCAGGGGATGCAGGGATGAACAGTGCTGGAAGAGGGGTGCAGGGGATGCAGGGATGAACAGTGCTGGAAGAGGGGTGCAGGAGGTGCAGAGGTGAGCAGTGCTGGAAGAGGGGCACAGGGGATGCAGGGATGAACAGTGCTAGAAGAGGGGTGGAGGAGGTGCAGAGGTGAGCAGTGCAGGAAGAGGGGTGCAGAGGTGAGCAGTGCTGGAAGAGGGGTGCAGGAGGTGCAGAGGTAATCAGTGCTGGAAGAGGGGTGCAGGAGGTGCAGAGGTGAGCAGCGCTGGAAGAGGGATGCAGGGATGAACAGTGCTGGAAGAGGGGTGCAGGAGGTGCAGAGGTGAGCAGTGCAGGAAGAGAGGTGCAGGGGATGCAGGGATGAACAGTGCTGGAAGAGGGGTGCAGGAGGTGGAGAGGTGAGCAGTGCTGGAAAATGGGTGCAGGAGGTGCAGAGGTGAGCAGTCCTGGAAGAGGTGCAGGGGATGCAGGGATGAACAGTGCTGGAAGAGGTGTACAGGAGGTGCAGAGGTGAGCAGTGCTGGAAGAGGGGTGCAGGAGGTGCAGAGGTGAGTAGTTCTGGAAGAGGGGTGCAGGGGATGCAGGGATGAACAGTGCTGGAAGAGGGGTGCAGGAGGTGCAGAGCTGAGCAGTGCTGGAAGAGGGGTGCAGGGGATGCAGGGATGAACAGTGCTGGAAGAGGGGTGCAGGAGGTATAGAAGTAAGTAGTTCTGGAAGAACGGTGTAGAGGTGAGCAGTGCTGGAAGAGGGGTGCAGGAGGTGCAGAGCTGAGCAGTGCTGGAAGAGGGGTTGCAGAAAGGGGAATGGATGAGCAGAGGTGAGAAGTTTTGGAAGAGCGTGCACGAGGAGCAGAAGAGAGGAGTTCTAGATTAAAAGTGCTGGAAGTGGGTTGCAGGGGGTGCAGGGATGATGCCATGTCCAAAAAAATCTACACCAGTGAAGAGGAGTTCCAAGTTCTGAGTAGGAAAGATGCGAGTAGTGAGGAACTCTCATTGTCAGACTCAGATTCTGAATATGAACCTGTAGACAGCCTCAGTTCAGTATCTAATTCAGAAGAAGAAAGGGTTCCAACAAAAAAGATGCAGCATTTTGAGGAGCAGCAAGCTACCAACAGCAGCTCAATACCTCCCTGTGACATGGCTAGGACTAGCAGTGCAATTCACCCAAGTGAAAGGCCACCAAGGATTATGGCCCATATTGCTGTCCCACAGGCACTTTTTAACCCTGTGTGACTATCTTCAAATTCAGGAGCACCTATAACCCCCATATTCATAGTGCAGCCAGAAATTCAGGCAGAAACCTACAATTTTACTCCCATTGACTTTTAATTTATTTTTCACAGAAGCTTTTTTTTAAATTCAGTTGTGGACCAATGCAACCTTTATGCCCAGCAGTATGTCACCAAAAATCCCAGCTCGGTTTATGCCCATACATTTGAGTGGAAACCCCTGACAATTCAAGAATTTAAAGTGTTTCTTAGCCTCAGACTAAACATGGCACAAAAAAAAAAAAAAGAGAACTGCAGGCTTATTGGTCCACAAATCCCAATAACCATATGCCAATCTATTCTGCCACTATGTCCAGAACCCGTTATAAAATACTTGTGATTTCTACACCCTAACGACTATCCCTGTGGCCGCCAAGAAATCGCCCCGGGTATGACAAACTTTATAAAATTAGGTCACTGATCAATTATTTTAACCCAAAATTTTCTGAAATATATTGTCCTGACAAACATATGTGTCGATGAGTCCCTTGTCCATTTTTCCGGAAGGCTGGTCATAAAACAATACATCCCAAGTAAACGGACCAGATACGGAGTGAAGATATACAAACTCTGTGAAGGGGTCACATGGGTATTTGTACAATTTCCAGGTTTATGGAGGAAAGGACAGCCAGCTGGATCCCCCTGATTGCTCAAACTATATGGGGACCAGCAGAAAAATTGTCAAGGACCTTGTATAACCCCTCTTCAAGCAGGGGTACCACCTCTATGTGGACAACTTTTATACAAGCCTTAAAACAAAAATGGTTGTGTGAAGTGTAAAAACTGCAATAATCTCAGCAACTAAAAACTAAAACAGTGACAGCTGCACTCACTGTATATCCACATGCATAGAGCTAACAAATACTATGAATAAAACGTGTTGTGTTATCAATATAAAGTGCTTGTGCATCAATACTTCTATCAAATAATAAAGCAAATAAAGTGATTAAACAAACATGTTTATGTGCAAAAATTGACCCAGAAACATCCATGGAAAATTATATAGGAGAAGAGCACAGTGCAAAGCAATCCATCAATATATTCTCAGTGCAGACAGTCCATAAATAAATGTATGTGACCCCCAAATCCAATGATCCTGTGTGTGTGTACACCCCTTCACACCCGAGTGCGCACCCCACTCACAAGCCACTTACCGATGGGTAAGACCTCAAAGATGGAATATTTTATTCTTAATAAATGCTGGTATTTTATTTATTTTTATATTATTTTATATTATTTAGTTGCTCATTTGATTTTGGGCCTGTCTATGTGGCTAAGCTGTAAAAAAAAGTCTCACATGTGGTATCGCTATACCCAGGAGTAGTAGAAGAATATATTTTGGGGTGTAATTTTATATATGCCTATGCTGTGTGTGAGAACTTAAAATGCCAACGTTATGAAAAAACACATTTTATTTACTTTCATAATTTTCCCAAAAATGTTGGTAAAAATTACAACTTCAAAAAACTCACCACATCTCTTACTAATTACCTCAGACTGTCTACTTTCCAAAAAGGGGTCATTTGGGGGGTATTTGTTCTATCCCAACATTTTAAGGCCTTTAAGAAATGATATAGGTAGTCATTTCATTGGGACTGATCAATTTTCAAATATATATACCATAGTTTGCAGACTCTATAACTTCCACAAATACTAAATAATATATACTGATTTGGGTTATTTTCTACCAAGTAAAGGTAGCAGAATACATGTTGGTCTACATTTATGAAGAATGATTATTTATTAGCAAAATTGTATAAAATAAACTAAGAAAACAAGTTTTGTTTTTTTAATTTCGGTATTTTTTCATTTATATAGCAAACAATAAAAAAACCCAGTCGTGATGAAATATCAGCAAAAGAAAGCTCTGTCTCACAAAATGATATCAATTTGAATTTGGGTACAGTGTTGCATACCTGAGTAATTGCTATTCAGTAATTGATTTCACCAGGCTGACTTACTGCTATGCTTTATTGTGAACATCCCTGATTAGTAGGAGATCATACACACAAGTTATAGAAAGTCAGCACACCTCCCTCCCTCCCTCCTGAAAGAGATGGAACCATCTGCAGGATCCGTCTATAAGGACATGACATGAATATTTATCAGAAATCCCAGCATGGCCTGAAGACACAATATTATGGAAGCCCCATGTATTAAATGTATATTGGAGAAACACAGACTGGATTCTAATAAGGAGACCATATATAAAACATCAGCAGATACATTTGTAAATTTTCATAAAATACAATGATAATGAAGACAAAACATTATATGTATCTTTGTTGGGTTATACAGAGAGAGTGAGATGAGAAATAGAAACTTACTTGTGACACACAGAAATGTGTTTATAAACATCCCAACCACTTCTTATTTTATGAATTTCTGCAGTGAGTAGGGTGTGCAAGTGAGCAGAGATTAACCCTCCAATGATGAAATCTCCTTTCTGGTGATATTCATACTCAAACCATGGCCTTACCCTCTTAGTTCTACAAGCAAACGCTGAGCTCCGGGTCAATACTTCTCCATAGGATGTGATGGGAATGAGGAGAATCGGCAGGAAACAGACATAGAAGACTGGAGAACATTTCATGTCACACAGGAGATCCTCTGTCACCAGCAGGTCTGCTCAGAAGTAGATGCAATTACTGGGATTTTATACACATCGGCTGAGACTGACTTACACTACAGAACAAAGAACGCAATAATAGAAACTTCAATCTGAAAATATAATATCTATATCAGGCAGTGTAACTGATCTAATAAAGTTAGTTTATTCTTATATTTCACATTCAATACACTTTCAGCAATTCAGAATTTTTTTTGTTTTCAGGATATACTTCCCAAAATATAAATATATATACACTATATTGTCAAAAGTTTTGTGACGCCTGCCTTTACACATATGAACTTTAATGGCATCCCAATCTTTGTCCGTAGGGTTCAATATTGAGTTGGCCCACCATTTGCAGCTATAACAGCTTCAACTCTTCTGGGAAGGCGGTTCACAAGGTTTAGGAGTGTTTGACCATTCTTCCAGAAGAACAATTGTGAGGTCAGGCACTGATGTTGGATGAGAAGGCCTGGCCCGCAGTCTCCACTTTATTTCATCCCAAAGGTATTCTATTGGGTTAAGATCAGGACTCTGTGCAGACCAATCAAATTCCTCCACCCCAAACTCCCTTATCCATGTCTTTATGGACGTTGCTTTGTGCACTGGTCCAAATCATTTGATAGAGGGGGGTTATGGTGTGGGGTTGTTTTTCAGGGGTTGGGCTTGGCCCCTTAGTTCCAGTGAAGGGGACTCATAAGGGGTCAGCATACCTCCTCAGAGTTAGGCACAACATAGGGCAATACAGGAAGATTCAAGCAGGAAGGTTCAAGCACTTATTGCCACTCTGTAGACTGTGAACCCTTTCTGTGTATCCAAGTTCCCCAATAAATGCCTGTGTAGCACACTCTAGTGGTATAGGTGCTAGTGGGGGTTGTTAAAGTAGAAACATTTAGGCAGGCCTGGCTGACAGCCAGGCCTGTTTGTTTTGGTATAATCTGGGCTGGGAGTGGCTTAGTGTAGAGCTGGTGACTCACAGGCAGGATTATCAAGACCTTCCTTTTCTTTCCAGAGTTTTCTAGAAGATTCTGGAAAGAGAGGAGGAGAGGTGAAGCTTCCTGGGGTATTTTGAGGAGCCCTGACCAATCCGGAGCTGAGGAGGAGTTGTTTGGATGGAAGAGCTGGAGATGGAGTGCTAGGCTGTTGTGGCTTTAAGGGAGCTCCCCAGTTTGGGGGAGTGACCTTGGGCCTGGGCTCAAGGGTGGACGGGACCCTCTAAGAAAACGTGGAGGTATCCTGGCCAGGAGGAGCAAGAGAGGACAGTAGGAGAGAGCACTGCTGGGCAAGTCTCCAGGGGGGAAGAACAGGTCACAGCACGGAGGACTGGTGAGTGACACACAGTTGGGAGAGGACTAAGGAGGCACGCCTAAGAGGACTGGGAGATTGCAATCTGGAATGAGTGCAGAACCAGAGGAGTGGAATGTGGTGGCACACACAGTGGAGAGAGAGGCAGCTGCAGTCAGGAGGGCTGGCAGGGCCTGAAGATGTGGTACTGGGCTCAGTAGCCACGAGGACAGCTAGTACTAGAACTTTCCTATTTTTCTACACTAAAGGGGCCCGCGGTCCCTGCCTGCAAAGGGTGGCTTCTAAGGTCTGGCTGAGCCAGTGTAAGGCCTATCGATTCACTTCTAGCTGGTCTGAGAGGTACAAGTAAGTGTTGTGCTGGAGGTGTCAGGAGGAATAGTCTGCAAGCAAGTTTAGTGCTGGAGAGAAGATGGGAGTTGGATATATAGAGAGTGTATATAGTTTGTCCCATGCAATGTTCTACAATCACCTGGGCATCTCATAATTCCCCTATCCCCATCCAAGTTAATTCCCCAAAATAAAAATCCAAAAAAAAACAAGTACACAGACTGTTCAATGACTCCGAGTGCTTGAGAATTGAATGCCTATCTGGGCAGGGTGACAGACGGACCATAATGCTCAGCAGCCCCTACGGGGGTACCGCCACATTTGGGGGCTCGTCTGGGACGTCTGTTCACAGGTAACCTGCCAGTCGTTGCCCCTAGCAACTGGAGTTGATCAAGTCGGGGAACTGTACTTTGTTCCACCACCATTGAGAGATTGAACCACCAAAGGATTTATGTGCGCTGCCTGCTATCCAGTATTACAGCAACAAGTGTCGTTGTCCATAGCAACCAGCAGAAGCTGCCTTCAAGTTTAAATTATTGCTGCCCTGCTTGCCCAGTTGCCCCAACCGCAGCTGGGATGGACACTTGTGCAAAAACCTGCAACTCAGGAACTGTTTTACCATGTGTTGTCACCCGTGGCAACCACGGCGGGCGATCGCGCCCATGGATTACAAATACATCCAGCAATCTGCTAATGCTGGATGTCTTGAGTTTGATTACAAATATGTCTAGTGATCTGCTAATGCTGGACATCTTGAACTTTTGCTCCAAATTCCTGCATTGAACAGTAAAGTGTGCCTGGTGATGTCTACTGTTGCCCGGGGTGATCAGGGTAAGCCTGCGGGTGCCTACGGGTGGCACTGTGCTAAAAGTGTTCTTTTCAGTGATACATGGGTTACAAAATTTGTTGTTGCTACTGGCAACCATCGGAGGGGTCAGCGGTCATCTGATCTCAGTTGCCCGGGCACAGACAGTGTCGGGCGACATACTTGGACAAGTCCTGCTAGTTACAGTATGCCTGCAAACTTCAGTTCGTCTAGCAAAGGGATACAGCCGCGGACCTGGGGAGGGGCTTTCCTATCAGTTTCACAGATGCCAGCCTGTCTGGAAGTGAGGGGGTGGTGCCATGCCCTAGAGGAGACAAAGCGTTCCCTGCTAGCAGACACCATGAGGCAGAGGAGCAAGATGGCGGAGAGATCGTATGTGTTTCCAGAGTCTAAGAGCCAGCAGGTGTTCACCAGAGCCTCTAGTGGTGAGGATGGACTGGGCTGCAACTGGCTCCAGGTCGCAACCCCCAGGGTCCCCCAGCTCACACCCACAGTAGGCAACAGGAGGATAGGGATAGTAAAAGAATAAGCCAAGGTCAGGGCCACAAGCAGACAAGGACAACAGAGTTCACGCCAAGGTTCAGGGTCACAGGCAAACAGGGATAGTCGGGGACACGCCAGAGGTCAGGGTCACGAGCAGACAGGAATAGTAGAGAACACGCCGAGGTCGGTAACAGAAACAAACGTAGAGCACACGGCAGGCAGGAACAGGAAGCCAAACACACAAAGGTTGATCAGCAGGGCTGGCCTGCAGTGCAGAGGTTAATATAGAGTTCTCTGATAGAAGCTGGGGTGGAGCCCTGCTAGAGGAGAGTTAATAAAAGCAGTCAGGTGAGAGTCAGCTGGTCTTTAGAGATGAACACATGGAAACAGGTAAGCTGATAGACAACACTATTGCATAACCATGACAATTTTATTTTGAGGAGCAAAATAAGAATTCATTCATTTAAAATGGAATAAAGGAAAGAAGATACAATGATGGCTAGTACAATGGTTTGTAATTACAACAACACAGCAGTGAATGATGGACTTCCCAACATGTTTCTCCCATAGGACGGGCTTCCTCAGGGGATGCTGGTCATGTGCAATGTACAATGCCTTCTATCAAGAAATACAAACAATTTGGATGTATTAGATTAGTTCAGAGATACAAAAATACAGATTTTAGTATCAGAAAATATTCTTATGCAATTGCGTCTCCTCTGTCAAGGTGCCACAGCTTACCTATATCTCCTAAACAAGGGGGAGGGGAAACCAAGAACTGCCAGGATGATTAGATGTTTTACTGCATTAGAGAAACCAAGCGCTAAAGTGGCTGTAGGTGGTAATGACCAACTGAAAAACAAAGAAACAATAATAACCGATAGTGTCAGAGGGAGAGATGGAATATCCTTTCAGACATCAAGGGGGCAAAACGCTAAAATGTGATCTACGAGGGGAGCGTGTCCGGACATCGACGTGACTAGACGTGTTGCAGAGGAGCTCTGCTGAGCCCTCTGCAATCCATTGCCATCCAGTGCACACAAAACCCAGAGATTTCTCCAAACTCTGCCCTATAGTCGCCGGATATTGGCTACATCGTTCCGAGGTCAATTGTGAAGTTTGGCTGGCAGATCGAGCTGTTCTTAGGCCGTGGCCGGCTACACACTACAGACGCCGGCCACCATCTTGCGGCCTACGAGACCTCCAGCATCCCTGGACTCGAGTGCCTTGATCGGCGAAACGGACGGCGATTGACCAGCCTAAAGCTAAGAGTGCTGTCCCCGGAGCGGACCGGACTGTGAGGGGACCCAGGAACTTATGAAAAACTCAGCGGAAATAGGCCCTGGACACCCAGCGGCCTACAGCCGTCCCAAGGCCTGTGAGGCCTCCAGCATCCCCAGACTCTAGTTCCGCAATCGGCGGTACGGAGGACAACCAGCTTACCCTCATCTACAGCGGGCACCTCCTGGACATAGCTGACAAGTGCACAAACCGCACAACCCCCTCACAGTCATCAGAGGACCAAGGAAAGGTTATCTTGGGGACACTCAGCGCCGGCCGCCATCTTGCGGCCTAGCTTACAGGACGGGCCCACACACTCAGGTACTGTGCCCTAGCTAAACTGTGCTTTCCTCCCTGAACCCCTGCTCGTACAGTAATTAAGCCCTGAACCCGCACTGATAGGTTGACACCAATGCACTCTCAGGCCTGTCTCTCCGGGACCCAGTGCCTGCTTGCTATCCCTCTTCAGGAGTACAGCCCTGCTCCAATACTGGACACACCATGAATAAACCCCCCCCAGACCCGCTTCTTCCATAAAGCACGGTCTATCTGGTCCATATACAACCTCTCAATGTGACCCCTGTTAACAATTCTGAAGCACCACTAGCCACAGGAGTCATCTCCTCAACCTACTACAGTGACCCCATGAGAAAAATCAGAGACCAAAGGAAAAATTATACCTCAGTGTTCACCTCCCAGTCTTCTACCACCATGGACTGCTTCCTACACAGACCCGCTTCTACGGCTTCAAACGGCGGAGACACCACACAGGATTCACGAGAACAAATTGAGCCTGAGACAGGTACTTTATTTGACATTACACCCAATCCACCACAGGGATCATCTGCCCCGCTGACAGCAGACGTTCTGGACTCTAAATTGCAATCCCTGCTCCAAGCCATAACCCATAATATTGCCTAGGAAGTAGGGAAACTTGCTTAAGAACTAAGAGGTGAGATAGACCAACTAGGTGGCCGTACAGACACGCTTGAGACAAAGTTTGACGAGCTCATACAATATGTCCAGGTCTTAGAAGAAGACAACACTGCCATTAAACACTCAGAGAGTGCAGGCAGAACTTACGGATCAGAGGCATCCCTGAAACAGTAGAAGATAGAGACCTTCGCCCTTATCTTTTGAGTTTGTTTAATGTAGTGGCCCCCAATATACCTGATATTGATTGGCGCTTAGACAGAGCCCATAGATCTCTAGGCCCCAAACCTCCGACTGGAGCCAACCCAAGAGATGTGATTGTCAGGTTTCATTACTATAACCATCGCCACCCGTAATCAATCCAGCCTTGTTTTTAGGGGATCTAGGATCCAGATCTTCAGCGATCTTTTGCCTATTATCCTGTCAAGACAAAGGAATCTCCGTCCATTGAATCTACATCTCCAGACCCACAAAGTCTTGTATCTGTCAGGAAATGTTCCATCCGCTGGTAATATCTGTTATTTGGCATGCGGTACTGGGGTCTCCTGGCAGTTTGGAACTGTCAGGAGAGCTTTTCCCTGTTAATGTTATGTCATCTTTGGGCTGCAGTACTGGCATCCACCAGCGGATGGATCCTGGCAGTATGGAGCAGGTATTCCCCTCTGCAGACAGGTGTCACCTGACGTTTATTAGCAGAGCTGCAGTATAAATACCCGGCAATTGCACACTTATGTTGCCCTGGTATTGTCCTTGAGCCCTGATCTGCATCCTGTTACCCTGATCCTGTAACCTGAACCCTGATTCCTGGAACCTGCTGATCCTGTTCCCTGTCTGTTACCTGAACCCTGGACTCTGGACTCTGAGCCTTGTACCTGACCCGTCCCTCCTGTGATCCATCCATCCTCTCTTGTCCTGTTCATCTCTCTTCCCAGCTACTGATTCCGTGTTTATGACCCCGGCCTGGCTTGACTACAATTCTGGTAATCCCTCTTGCTACATATGCTGGTTGGTTTTATATCACTGATTGTTTGGTTGTTCACTTGTATTTGTGGTGTGTTCACATATGCATTTTCCTTAAATAAACTTACTTTTACCTATTTATGTCTGGTTCACTCTGTCGCAGTCACACAGTTCTGGTCACATCTGGTTTATGACAGAATACCAGGGCCATCCCTGACCAGAAGTGGCTGCACAGGGGAACCATTTTGATTCAGTTGGTTGCAAACATGAATGCCGATGAGGTTATTTATTTTTCTCTGCTGGCATCTGAAAGTAGTGATTATTGCTGCCAGGCTTTGAAAGGATGGTCTAGTGACCAATTGTTTGCCACTATACGTTTGGCTCACTCCCTGGTCGATCAGGGTTATATATTGTTTGGGGAGGTGCAACCTTTGATCAAGCTATGTACTGAGATGGCCCTGCCCTGTATTCCAGAGGGCCGTGATGATTTCACTCCTCCTTTTGATTTGAATCAGGTTGTATCCCTAGTGTGGCTTTTTGAAGATGATCCAGCCGATTTTTGTGAGCACTACTTAGCCTGTTCCCCACAGGTGATTGCGGAGTGCATTGTGTCTGCTCAGTCTTTTGTTAGACAGGGAGATTTAAAAGCACAGTTTGTACTACCTATACTTTCAGCATGGTCTGACATGGTGCAAGCAGCTCCAGCCAAACAAACCACCTCTTCCACCAAACACCAGCCTACCCAAATGTATGTTTCCCCATCACCCATGTCAACCGCAGTTGCAGCTCAGTATACGCTGCTGCCAACCAAATACTCATATCCAGTCTCTGCTCCCTGTACCTATCCTGCATTCAACCCACCTGTCTCTTCTCAGCTGCCCACAAACCCACAGGAACTTCCTCCAGCTACTGTTACCTCTTCTCTGCCATATCCCAATCCTCCTTTGCAGTCTGCTGCACCCCTCACCTACAGAGCTTCAGTGGCTAAGCCAAAGAAAAAACGAAAGTTTTTTCCAACTAAGACGATCCTGCTAGTAACCCAACCTGCCTCCGCACCAGCTAATCCAACCCAGTCTGACATCCCAGTGCCTGCCTTCCAGCCTTATGTCTCTGTGCCTGCCTTCCAGCCTGATGTGTCGGTGCCTGCCTTCCAGCCTGATGTGTCGGTGCCTGCCTTCCAGCCTGATGTGTCGGTGCCTGCCTTCCAGCCTGATTTGTCGGTGCCTGCCTTCCAGCCTGATGTGTCGGTGCCTGCCTTCCAGCCTGACGTCTCGGTGCTTGCCTTCCAGCCTGACGTCTCAGTGCCTGCCTTCCAGCCTGACGTCTCGGTGCCAGCCCTCCAGCCTGATGTGTCGGTGCCAGCCCTCCAGCTTGATGTGTCGGTGCCAGCCCTCCAGCCTGATCTGTCGGTGCCAGCCCTCCAGCCTGATGTGTCGTGCCAGCCCTCCAGCCTGATGTCTCGGTGTCTGCCTTCCAGCCTGATGTCTCGGTGCCAGTGTTCCAGCCGGAAGTACCAGTGCCTGCTGCCGAGCTTGAAGTGCCCATGCCTGCTGCCGAGCTTGAAGTGCCCATGCCTGCTGCCGAGCTTGAATTGCCCATGCCTGCTGCCCAGCCTGAAGTGCCACCGTCTGCTGCCCAGCCTGAAGTGCCACCATCTGCTGCCCAGCCTGTTGTATCAATGTCTGTGCCCGCTGTCCAGTTTGAGGTCCCAGTGCCTGCTGCTCAGCCTGACATCCCGGTGTCCATGTTCCAGCCTGACATCCCGGTGTCCATGTTCCAGCCTGACATCCCGGTGTCCATGTTCCAGCCTGACATCCCGGTGTCCATGTTCCAGCCTGACATCCCGGTGTCCATGTTCCAGCCTGACATCCCGGTGTCCATGTTCCAGCCTGACATCCCGGTGTCCATGTTCCAGCCTGACATCCCGGTGTCCATGTTCCAGCCTGACATCCCGGTGTCCATGTTCCAGCCTGACATCCCAGTGTCCATGTTCCAGCCTGACATCCCAGTGTCCATGTTCCAGCCTGACATCCCAGTGTCCATGTTCCAGCCTGACATCCCAGTGTCCATGTTCCAGCCTGACCTCCCAGTGTCCATGTTCCAGCCTGACATCCCAGTGTCCATGTTCCAGCCTGACATCCCAGTGTCCATGTTCCAGCCTGACATCCCAGTGTCCATGTTCCAGCCTGACATCCCAGTGTCCATGTTCCAGCCTGACATCCCAGTGTCCATGTTCCAGCCTGACATCCCAGTGTCCATGTTCCAGCCTGACATCCCAGTGTCCATGTTCCAGCCTGACATCCCAGTGTCCATGTTCCAGCCTGACGCTCCAGTGACTACTGCCCAGTCTGATGCACCCGTTGTTCAGCCTGTTGTGCCACCACCTGTTGTTCTGCCTGATGTGCCACCACCTGTGTCTGCTGCCCAGTCTGAAGGTCCAGTACCTGCTGCCTGGTCTGATGTCTCGGTACCCGCTGTCCATTCCAATGAGCCTGCTGCCCAGCTCGAGGACCCAGAGCCTGCTGCCAAGCTCGAGGACCCGGAGCCCGCTGTCTGCCCTGATGTTCCTGATGCCCAGCCTGAAGTGCCTGTGGCCCAGCCTAACGTACCCCCATCTGTTATTCTGCTTGATGCCATAGACTATGGACAATTACAACCAGTTGGAGCGTCCGGAGGCCGCTCCTTTGAGGGGGGATACTGTCAGGAAATGTTCCATCCACTGGTAATATCTGTTATTTGGCATGCAGTACTGAGGTCCACCAGCAGAGGTCTCCTGGCAGTTTGGAACTGCCAGGAGAGCTTTTTCCTGTTAATGTTATGTCATCTGTGGGCCGCAGTACTGGCGTCCACCAGCGTATGGATCCTGGCAGTATGGAGCAGGTATTCCCTTCTGCAGACAGGTGTCACCTGATGTTTATTAGCAGAGCTGCAGTATAAATACCCGGCAATTGCACACTTATGTTGCCCTGGTATTGTCCTTGAGCCCTGATCTGCATCCTGTTACCCTGATCCTGTAACCTGAACCTGAAGCCTGATTCCTGGAACCTGCTGATCCTGTTCCCTGTCCGTTACCTGAACCCTGGACTCTGGACTCTGAGCCTTGTACCTGACCCGTCCCTCCTGTGATCCATCCATCCTCTCTTGTCCTGTTTATCTCCCTTGCCAGCTACTGATTCCGTGTTTATGACCCCGGCCTGGCTTGACTACGATTCTGGTAATCCCTCTTGCTACATATGCTGGTTGGTTTTATATCACTGATTGTTTGGTTGTTCACTTGTATTTGTGGTGTGTTCACATATGCATTTTCCTTAAATAAACTTACTTTCACCTATTTATGTCTGGTTCACTCTGTCGCAGTCACACAGTTCTGGTCACATCTGGTTTATGACAGTATCGCTGGAGCTTCTTCCGCCTCTCTGCCCCCCGTGATGGCGTACAATACTCCCTACGTGATCTCCAGGAAAGTGATGCCTTCTTACGCAATCTGGACCTGCCGCCTCTCCCGGATGAAGATCCTGTGTCGCTTCCCACCACTCCTAAACCTTTCACAATCCCGGGCCGCATCTGGACCCCAGTGAGGCAGAAACCACACAAAACCAATCTCACCCCTCAGAGGCGTCCATCTTCCAGATTCCCAACCTGAGGAACTTTATACATGGCTACAGCCCTATATGGTATTTTTGTTTCAGCCTCCTGATGTTTCTAGGAGGTTACCTACCCCTCTGGTAGGCTTACACACCCATCATTCTGCCCGTGGGGTGTCCTAACTTAACTGTTTCTGTTCTCTATGACACCTTGGTTAACCGGTTTTGAATTTTTTCTAAGTTTTAATTACCTTTAATACCTAGGTCCTTTGCTCCGGATATTGGAGGGAGATCCTCTGGCCTCTCTTTTTTTGATGGCCTTCATTTTCCCCTTCCCGGCCCAAGGCTCAGACCTGGGCTTCCTGGAGGGCCCCACCCTTCCAAGCTTCTCTTCGGATGACTTTTTGACTCTCATTTATTTTTTATTTTTATTTTTTCTCCTTTTTGCTGCTTTTCTTTTTTATAGTTATTTCATTTTTTATTTACTTTTTCATTTTTTATAATTTCTTCTCCACTGCTTATCCTCTGGCCTTTTTTCTTGACCAGAGGTGGTTACATCTCCTAGATTGGAATTGTCAAGGTTACAGTTTTGATTATGTTTTATGTTTTGACAGGTTACTTTACACCCTCCCTATAACCCTTGCACCATGGAATCCCTTACCCGACACATGCTATGTTACCTATCAAACGCATACTCACCAGGTTAAGTCGTTATGGCACTAACATTTTTTACTTGCAATGTCAAAGGTTTAAACTCTGTTCAGAAGAGATGGCTGGCTCTGAAAGAGTTTAATGCCGCGTACACACAAGCGGACTTTACGGCAGACTTTGTCCGGCGGACTTTTCGACGGACTTTGTCCGCTAGGTGCTCCGGACTTAAAAACGGACAGACTTGGACACACACGATCACTCCAAAAGTCCGCTGGTTTTGAACGCGGTGACGTACAGCAGGTACGACGGGACTAGAAAAAGGAAGTTCATGCCCCACTACGGCACCCTTTGGGCTCCTTCTGCTAATCTCGTGTTTATCTCGTGTTAGTAGAAGTTTGGTTAGAGACGATTCGCGCTTTTCACACTTCAGCTTATTTCAATCGTTTTCTGCAGTTCAGTTTGTGCTTGTGAGGTTTGTATCTGCTTTTCAGTGTGTGTTGGTCAGTTCGTAACCTGCCTAGCAGGCCGTTCTGGTCCGCTCGTTCCTGATTTTCAGGTCGCTTTTCATAGGTCTTGCTGTTCTTCAGTGTGTTTGTTATAAGTTTGTTTGTTTGACCAGCCGACCGTTTTGAAGCAATGTTGTGTGGACGTACTCATTCTCGAGTTCGTGCTGCATGGGGACTTGGTGTTGGGGTTAATACTTTGACCCGAGTCCAGTCCATGAACAGGGCGAGGAGGAGTTCATGGATGAAGAATTGGTTGCGCCAGCGCGACCAATTTTCGCACATGCCTTTGCTCCGTGAGATCCGTGAGAATAATCCTGAGGATTTTAGGAATTATCTCAGGATGACAGACCCCATTTTTGAACGTCTGCTGGCTATGCTGACCCCCTATATCAGCAGGTAGGATACCTGCATAAGGCAAGCCATCACTCCGGAGCAGAGGCTAGTTGCCACTTAACATTACTTGGCGACTGGGAGAAGTCTTCAGGACTTGAAGTTCTCGACAGGCATCTCCCCCCAGGCTCTGGGGATCATAATCCCAGAGACCTGTTCTGCTATTATTCAGGTCCTGTAGAAGGACTATATGAAGGTAAGTTTTATCCTTTAACATTACATGATATGTATTGTCTAAATGTCCTCGTTGCCTAATTACCATGCTTGGATTATGCTGTGAATGTCCCCTTTATCTTCATGCATGCCTGTTTTTTTACATTAATCTTTTTTGCCCTACATGCATATTTACCTTCAATAACCTCCCCACCATGCAATCCTGGGTCCATTTATATCTCTAGCCTCTAGTCCCTTGAACAATGTATATTGTCAGCGCCATTGTACTGTTTGACCCTCCCCCACCCCCTCAAATGTTTGCAACTGTCAGGTGTGTTTTTTACCCAAATTAGAACCCCTCCCCCACCCCCTCAAATGTTTGCAACTGTCAGGTGTGTTTTTTAACCAAATTAGTACCCCTCCCCCCACATTCAAATTGATCAATGGGCCATCAGAGGGGGTGAGTAATCTTATAAGTGAGCCTTATGTTTTTTAGAATTAATAGAAAAAAAACACACATTAATAATGTTCGACTGCTGTTGTTCAAGAATGTTTTTGTGTAATCTGATATCCAAGTTATGTTTAAAAGTACTTATCTTATTTTTTTTATTGTTTCACTCCACAGTTTCTTCCAGTACACAGGAATGGCAGACTGTGGCCTCCCAGTTCACTGACCGCTGGGACTTTCCCAACTGTGTCAGGGCGATTGATGGGAAGCTTGTCCGCATTGTGCCACCACCCCATTCGGGGTCTTATTTCTACAACTATAAGGGGTTCCATAGTGAAGTTTTGATGGCGGTGGTCTCGGCACATTTGGAATTTCTGTTTGTGGACGTGGGGAAGAATGGCCGGATGTCTGACGGAGGAGTTTTTGCACAGACCGAGCTGTGCCAGCATCTCCAGACTGGTGGCCTGGGATTGCCACCTGATGACCAGAATGTGGATGGACTCCCCTCAGTTTTTATCGCTGATGAAGCGTTTGCTCTCGGTGAGCACTTGATGAGGCCGTTCCCCCAAAGGACACTCACCCCTGAGAGGAGGGTATTTAATTACTGGCTTGCCAGAGCAAGAAGAGTTGTGGAGAATGCCTTTGGGATTCTGGCCAGCCAGTTCCGTTTGTTCCTCTCGGCCATAAATCTGGCGGACTATAAAATAAATCATGTGATAATGGCTTGCTGCATTCTCCATAATTATTTGAGAAGACATTCTGCTACATATATGACCTCTGTTGGGCCTGAGGCCGGACTTGTAGTTGAACAAACACTCACAGGCCTGGGAAGTGGCCGTATTGGCTTGGACCCCCAAACCGCACGTCAAGTGCGTGACCGATATGTAAATTATTTTAATGGTCGGGGGGCCATTGCTATTCAACAAGAGCTATAATTTTTTAAGAAAAATAAAGAGAACATTTTTTTGCTAAAATATCTTGTTTTTTTTCTTGTTTGCATTTAGTCTTGTCTGTCTCCTAGTGAACTTATAGTGGCAAGTGCATTTCCCTTTAGTTAATAAGGCCCTTTGTCACTGTAACCACACAAAAATTATCAAAACATCTTATTGATAAATAATTAGCCACACACATTGTAGTAGTAAAAACATTTTACTGTGTGCACATTGAAAGGTGCGTTTTTTGGAAACGTGTTTATTTATTTATTTATTTTTTAAAACAATCTTTTTTTGTTATTATTTTAGGCATATTTCCACAAAAATAGACCTTGTTTACAAAATTACAATTAACAACAGTGTTTTTAAAAACATACAAAAAAAAAAGAACTTACAAAGTTCAACATGTTAATAACGGTGCTGGTGATGTCACCCTTGTAAAGCCTAAAATTTGCAGATGCTCAAAATTGTGTATTAAAAAAGGTTCAAGTCAACATGTGCTATCTCCCATCATAGGAGAGCAATGTACGTGTTTTGTGTGTGCAATCCCTTTGTTCCTCTCACAAACTAACATTTTTATGATGAAGGGGTTGCAAACACAAAACAAGTACATTGATATCCCCTGATGGAAAATAGCACATGATGTCACACCGTGTGCATCTGCAAATTTTTGGATTTTTTTTTTAGAGTTACAAAATTTAAGAAAAAACAAACTTGACAATGAAATGAAGAACATGATTGATGTTTTTAGGCAAAACGTTATTATATTCTGCCCAAAACATCAATCATGTTCTTCATTTCCTATTGCATGGTGTCCAGCCGATTTCTCATGCTGTCAATTTGGTCATGCATTCGATCAATTTGGCCATTCCACACCATTATCTGGCCAATAAGTCTTTGTGCACTGTCTGTGCTAAATGGCTCTGCCGCTTGGCCTTCCACAACCAGAACATCACCTAAAATGTGTGGATAAAAAAATGGGTTAAAATATGCACGCCTAAATAGATTACCTTAAGCTGGGGTGTCAGTCACTCACTTGGTGGGGTTGAAATCTCGCACACTTCCTCCACCTCTCCTTCCTCCAGCTCGTCGGGTGGGCGTGGTCTTGGGCTGGGGCTTGGGGTATATTCAGCTTCAGGCTGGTGACTTGGGGGGGTCCTGGGATCCTTGGACTGTTGTCTGAGTCTTTTCTCCCCTATGATAATTAAACAAAAGGTATAGTTAAAACACAGTCATATTTCTTTTTAAAAAAAATTATATGAAACGTTGGTTAGGAGCTGGGGACAATTGTCATTTTTTTGGCCACAAAAATTTAGAAGACAGGATGAAAATTTCCTCTAAACAAAAATTTAAACAATACACATTTTCATGCAAGTTTCACAGATGCAGACACCTCAATGATCTCCTATGTGTATTACCCCTCAAAATTTTCTTTATGGTCACATAGTACACTAGTGCTCGTGAGTCCTGCTGTGTCCTGTCCTTACATTACACTGAATCATTTTTGAAGAAGCATTATATTTTCAAACACATCAACACAACATCACCACCCTGTACCATCGTTTTTGGCGAAAAAAAAACGTCATTTTCTTAGTATCGTATGTATTTTACAAAGAACGGTCTTTACGAACGATGCTGTATAAACATAAAAAACATATGGATCAGCATGCAAGTTAAGTATCTCAATAGGAACACACAACAAGTACTTACTTTTTTTAGCAGCTTCTTTATTCGCCAATATTGTTCAGGCTCCCTACTTTTGAGGTCAGACCACCGCTTCCTCAATTGTTCTTTGCCCGTTTAGTGCCAAATTTGGCTTCAAGAGCGGTGACAACTGAGGCCATTATTTTGTCCTTCCGCATATTGGGTCGTGTGTACGGTCCTTTTTTCCCATCATAGTCCTCCCTTCTCAATATGGACACCATCTCCATCATCTCTTCAAAAGCCATGTTGGTGGCCTTATATCTCCTCCTGGATGTGGATGGTTGTGGCTCCGGGCTTTCCTCCGCACTAGTTGCAGATAATCTCTCCGCCATCTTTCTGTGTGTGTATATGTGTCCCCTAGATTCTGGCAAAAATATTCCTGGGAGTTCAGGAATACAGTTCCTGAACAGTTTTTATCTTGTGTCTTGTCTTTCAGCAAAAATGAATCCCTTTAAGGAGGCTGTTTTTTTGTCAAGATTCATTGATTTGTATCAGGAAAACAAAAACCTGTGGGAGGTCAAACACCCATTATATTTCAATAGAGATGTAAGGAAGGCAACATTGGGCACACTTTTGGAATTTGTGAAGACTCAAGTCCCCCAGGCAGACCTCAAGTTTGTGGACAAGAAAATTGATATCTTGCGCAATATGTACAAGCGGGAACACAATAAGATCCAGGAGTCGCTCAGATCCGGAGCAGCAGCCGACCAGGTTTATGTACCCAAGCTGTGGTACTACCAAAAAATGCGATTTCTGGATGACCAGACAGAGGCAAGGCAATCACTTTCGACCCTTCCCCCCCACCCTTCCCTCCACCCTTCCCTCCACCCTTCCCTCCACCCTTCCCTCCACCTCCACCCCAGCTAAGGAGTCCCAGGAAAAACTGGGCCCTTTCATCCTTGATGAAGTGGATGCGCCCAGCTTCAGCCAGGTATCATTTTTTGTTGAATTTGTGATTGTGTAAATATTAATGATGTAAACGTCTCCAATTTTAAAGTGCTTCAGAAAAAATGACTTCATCACAAATATTAATATGTAGACATATCACTAGACAGTAGTGGCCAAAAATATACTTCAGCATAGGTGTGCGCAGCCTCTTGCATTAGGGTGTGTACCCCAAAGCTCAAATACATATGCATGTGTATATGTACTGATGGTGTCAGTAGGGCAGTGGACAGTGTCAGTAGTTTTATTTATATTCTTTTTTAATTATTTTTTTTGTAAAATGTTTTTTTGGATGAAATATCAGTGGTCTAAACAGGAGGGAATATGCACCACACAAGGTGATTAGGGTGTGCCAGGCACACCTGGCAAACCCTGTGCACACACCTATGTACTTCAGATATGGTGAGCAGCTGGAATAATGGTGGGGTCAAATAGATAGCCTTTACTATTTGTTTCAAATTATATTTGCAAGTCATGAGCTGAAAATTGTGTGTGATTGTGTAACCCAAAATTACAACTATGTCCCTTTTTTTTACCCAGGATGAGCTCAGCCAGGAGGAGGCCTTGCCCAGTGGGAGAGAGGAGGAGGCTGTGGCTGGGCCCAGTAGAAGCCACACGGAGTGTCAGGTGCCTCCCCTCTACATGAAAAATGACCCAAACTGAGGAGGAATCACTATCCCTCATTCGCGAAGCCAGCAAAATCATCAGAACACCACCCAATGCAGAAGAGGCGTATGGGACATATATGGCCAGCAGATTGCTGGAACTCGAAAAGGGTTTGATTTTTCAGGCCTATCAGAAGGGCTTGAGAGGGGAGCTTACTGCTAAAACATATCTAGCAGATGAAGCCACTCCTCCTCCTGCCCCAAGTACACCACCAGAGGCACAGCCTCCGAGGAAGGCTGCAGAGAAGCGTGGAGGGAAGGATGCAGGGCAGCGTGCAGGGAAGGCTCCACGGAAGAGTCGAAAGTGATTGCCTGGCTTCTGTCTGGTCTGACTTCTGACTGTGCTCCCTGTGCTCCCTAGTCCAAGATACTAATTTTCGTGTCCTAAAACTTGATGTGTGTCCTGGGGGACGAAAGGCTTCACAGATTCCAAAAGTGTCTCCAGTGTTGCCTTCCTCATTTTTTTTCCCCAA
The DNA here is from genome assembly GCA_037952925.1 of Lithobates clamitans. NCBI lineage: Eukaryota > Metazoa > Chordata > Amphibia > Anura > Ranidae > Lithobates > Lithobates clamitans. The sequence goes on along the minus strand of JBBGZY010001452.1, from coordinate 1,822,947 downwards.
AATAAATAGATTTTTTCTTTACCTTACATTATTGACTATGTGTTTTTATTCCAAAACGACATTTGGTTTGGGAGTAGGCGGGTACAGGTCAAAAAGACTATGTGTGTTTTTTCCAAAAGGCTAAATCATTTTGAAAATCAAGTGCAAAGTACTAAGTGTACTTTAGAAATTGCACTGCAAGTGCACTTGTTGGAAGTGCAGTCGCTGTAAATCTGAGGGGAAGATCTGAAATGAGGGGAAGCTCTGCTGGTTTTATCATACAATCATGTGCAAGAGAACTTTTTTTTTTTTTTGTGGTTCCTTGCGTGTGCCCCTCAGATCCACAGCGAATGCACTTCAAAATTCTCTTTCTGTGCAATTCCAAGTACAATTTGCACTTGTGGTGAAAAATGAATTTGCCTTTGGAAAATAAGCCCCCCCTATGTCTAATTAACAAGGGACACCAACCTCATTAGGGTTCATTAAAACAACACAAAATATTAACCACTTGCCGACCGCCTCATGCTGATATACGTCAGCAGAATGCCTCCACCGGTGCTCGAGGCGGTCGGCTTCTGTCCGGGAGTGATGAGAGGTGAGGCGGAGGCCATCCATTCGTGGCCCCCCCTCGCAATCGCTCCCTGCCAATCAGATTCTTCCTCTGCCTCTGCATAGTAAACAGAGGCAGAGGAAATGATGTCATCTCTCCTTGGTATTTTCCGTTCCGATGCCGAGGAGAGAAGACTTCAATGTGAGTGCACAACACTACACATCACAGTAGAACATGCCAGGCACACATAACACGTCCCATCACCCCCCGATCCTGACCCGATCACCCCCTAATCACCCCTCCCCCCCTGTCACACTGACACCAAGCAGTTTTTTTTTTCTGATTACTGCATTGGTGTCAGTTTGTGACAGTTAGTGTGGTAGGGCAGTTATTGTTAGCCCCCTTTAGGTCTAGGATACCCCCCTAACCCCCCTAATAAAGTTTTAACCCCTTGATTACTCCCCCGTCGCCAGTGTCGCTAAGCGATCATTTTTCTGATCGCTGTATTAGTGTCACTGGTGACGCTAGTTAGGGAGGTAAATATTTAGGTTCGCAGTCAGCATTTTATAGCGTCGGGGACCCCCATATACTACCTAATAAAGGTTTGAACCCCTTGATTGCCCCCTAGTTAACCCTTTCACCAGTGATCACCGTATAACCGTTACGGGTGACGCTGGTTAGTTCGTTTATTTTTTATAGTGTCAGGGCATCTGCCGTATATTACCGAATAAAGGTTTAGCCCCCTGATCGCCCGGCGGTGATATGCGTCGCCCCCAAGCAGTGTCAGGTTAGCGCCAGTAGCGCTAACACCCATGCACGCAGCATACGCCTCCCTTCTAGGTATAGTATCTGAACGAATCAATATCTGATCCAATCAGAACTATACTAGCGTTCCCAGCAGTGTTAGCGGAGTCAGCCCAGATACCTGCTAGCACCTGCATTTTGCCCCTCCACCCAGCCCAACCCACCCAAGTGCAGTATCGATCGATCACTGTCACTTACAAAACACTAAATGCATAACTGCAGCGTTCGCAGTGTCAGGCCTGATCCCTGCGATCGCTAACAGTTTTTTTGGTAGCATTTTGATGAACTGGCAAGCACCAGCCCCAGGCAGTGTCAGATTAGCGCCAGTACCGCTAACACCCACGCACGCACCGTACACCTCCCTTAGTGGTATAGTATCTGCACGGATCAATACCTGATCCGATCAGATCTATACTAGCATCCCCAGCAGTTTAGGGTTCCCAAAAATGCAGTGTTAGCAGGATCAGCCCAGATACCTGCTAGCACCTGCGTTTTGCCCCTCTGCCCAGCCCAGCCCAGCCCACCAAAGTGCAGTATCGATCGATCACTGTCACTTACAAAACACTAAACGCATAACTGCAGTGTTTGCAGAGTCAGGCCTGATCCCTGCGATCGCTAACGGTTTTTTTGGTAGCGTTTGGTGAACTGGCAAGCACCAGCAGCCTAGTACACCCCGATCGTAGTCAAACCAGCACTGCAGTAACACTTGGTGACGTGGCGAGTCCCATAAGTGCAGTTCAAGCTGGTGAGATGGCAAGCACAAGTAGTGTCCCGCTGCCACCAAGAAGAAGACAAACAGGCCCGTCGAGCCCATAGTGCCCTTCCTGCTGCAATCCTAATAATTGGGAACCCACCACTTCTGCAGCACCCGTACTTCCCCCATTCACATCCCCAACCAAATGCAGTCGGCTGCATGAGAGGTATTTTCTTTATGTCCTCTGGAGTACCCCTACCCAACGAACCCCCCCAAAAAAGATGTCGTGTCTGCAGCAAGCGCGGATATAGGCGTGACACCCGCTATTATTGTCCCTCCTGTCCTGACAATCCTGGTCTTTGCATTTGTGAATGTTTTGAACGCTACCATACACTAGTTGAGTATTAGCGTAGGGTACAGCATTGCACAGACTAGGCGCACTTTCACAGGGTCTCCCTCCCAAAATGCCATCGCATTTTGAGAGACCCGAACCTGGAACCGGTTACAGTTATAAAAGTTACAGTTACAAAAAAAAGTAAAAAAAAATACAAAAAATATATAAAATATAAAAAAAAAGTTGTTGTTTTATTGTTCTCTCTCTCTCTATTCTCTCTCTATTGTTCTGCTCTTTTTTACTGTATTCTATTCTGCAATGTTTTATTGTTATTATGTTTTATCATGTTTGCTTTTCAGGTATGCAATTTTTTATACTTTACCGTTTACTGTGCTTTATTGTTAACCATTTTTTTTTCTTCAGGTACGCCATTCACGACTTTGAGTGGTTATACCAGAATGATGCCTGCAGGTTTAGGTATCATCTTGGTATCATTCTTTTCAGCCAGCGGTCGGCTTTCATGTAAAAGCAATCCTAGTGGCTAAATAGCCTCTAGACTGAGAATGCAGCCGGCGATTCAGCCAGCTGACCATAGAGTTGATCAGAGACCAGAGTGGCTCCAAACATCTCTATGGCCTAAGAAACCGGAAGCTACGAGCATTTCATGACTTAGATTTTGCCGGATGTAAACAGCGCCATTGGGAAATTGAAAAAGCATTTTATCACACCGATCTTGGTGTGGTCAGATGCTTTGAGGGCAGAGGAGAGATCTAGGGTCTAATAGACCCCATTTTTTTCAAAAAAGAGTACCTGTCACTACCTATTGCTATCATAGGAGATATTTACATTCCCTGAGATAACAATAAAAATGATTTTTTTAAAAAAATGAAAGGAACAGTTTAAAAATAAGACAAAAAAGCAAAAAAATAATAAAGAAAAAAAAAAAAAAAAAGCACCCCTGTCCCCCCCTGCTCTCGCGCTAAGGCGAACGCAAGCGTCGGTCTGGCGTCAAATGTAAACAGCAATTGCACCATGCATGTGAGGTATCACCGCGAAAGTCAGATCAAGGGCAGTAATTTTAGCAGTAGACCTCCTCTGTAAATCTAAAGTGGTAACCTGTAAAGGCTTTGAAAGTCTTTTAAAAATGTATTTATTTTGTTGCCACTGCACGTTTGTGCGCAATTTTAAAGCATGTCATGTTTGGTATCCACGTACTCGGCCTAAGATCATCTTTTTTATTTCATCAAACATTTGGGCAATATAGTGTGTTTTAGTGCATTAAAATTTAAAAAAGTGTGTTTTTTCCCCAAAAAAATGCGTTTGAAAAATCGCTGCGCAAATACTGTGTGAAAAAAAAAATGAAACACCCACCATTTTAATCTGTAGGGCATTTGCTTTAAAAAATATATAATGTTTGGGGGTTCAAAGTAATTTTCTTGCAAAAAAAAATAATTTTTTCATGTAAACAAAAAGTGTCAGAATGGGCTTTGTTTTCAAGTCGTTAGAAGAGTGGGTGATGTGTGACATAAGCTTCTAAATGTTGTGCATAAAATGCTAAGACAGTTCAAACCCCCCCAAATGACCCCATTTTGGAAAGTAGACACCCCAAGCTATTTGCTGAGAGGCATGTCGAGTCCATGGAATATTTTATATTGTGACACAAGTTGCGGGAAAGAGACACATTTTTTTTTTTTTTTGCACAAAGTTGTCACTAAATGATATATTGCTCACACATGCCATGGGAATATGTGAAATGACACCCCAAAATACATTCTGTTGCTTCTCCTGAGTATGGGGATACCACATGTGTGAGACTTTTTGGGAACCTAGCCTCGTACGGGACCCCGAAAACCAAGCACCGCCTTCAGGCTTTCTAAAGGCGTACATTTTTGATTTCACTCTTCACTGCCTATCACAGTTTCGGAGGCCATGGAATGCCCAGGTGGCACAAACCCCCCCCCCAAATGACCCCATTTTGGAAAGTAGGCACCCCAAGCTATTTGCTGAGAGGAATAGTGAGTATTTTGCAGACCTCACTTTTTGTCACAAAGTTTTGAAATTTGAAAAAAGAAAAAAAATTTTTTTGAAAAAAACATTTTTTTTTCTTGTCTTTCTTCATTTTCAAAAACAAATGAGAGCTGCAAAATACTCACCATGCCTCTCAGCAAATAGCTTGGGGTGTCTACTTTCCAAAATGGGGTCATTTGGGGGGGTTTGTGCCACCTGGGCATTCCATGTCCTCCGAAACTGTGAAAGGCAGAGAAGAGTAAAATCAAAATTTACACCCTTAGAAATCCTGAAGGCGGTGATTGGATTTCGGGGGCCCCGTACGTGGCTAGGCTCCCAAAAAGTCCCACACATGTGGTATCCCCACACTCAGGAGAAGCAGCTAAATGTATTTTGGGGTGCAATTCCACATATACCCAGGGCCTGTGTGAGCAATATATCATTTAGTGACAACTTTGTGCAAAAAAAAAAATTTGTCACATTCCTGCAACTTGTGTCAAAATATAAAATATTCCATGGACTCAACATGCCTCAAAGCAAATAACTTGGGGTGTCTACTTTCCAAAATGGGGTCATTTGGGGGGGGGGTTTATGCCATCTGGGCATTTTATGGCCTTCAAAACTGTGATAGGTAGTGAGGAGTAAAATCAAAAATTTACGCCCTTAGAAATCCTGAAGGCAGCCCCGTTTCGGGGCCCTGTACGCGGCTAGGCTCCCAAAAAGTCCCACACACGTGGTATCCCCGTACTCAGGAGAAGCAGCTGAATATATTTTGGGGTGCAATTTCACATATGCCCAGGGCCTGTGTGAGCAATATATCATTTAGTGACAATGTTTTGTAATTTTTTTTTTTGTCATTATTCAATCACTTGGGACAAAAAAATTAATATTCAATGGGCTCAACATGCCTCTCAGCAATTTCCTTGGGGTGTCTACTTTCCAAAATGGGGTCATTTGGGGGGGGTTTGTACTGCCCTGCCATTTTAGCACCTCAAGAAAGGACATAGGCAGTCATAAACTAAAAGCTGTGTAAATTCCAGAAAATGTACCCTAGTTTGTAGACGCTATAACTTTTGCGCAAACCAAAAAATATACGCTTATTGACATTTTTTTTACCAAAGACATGTGGCCGAATACATTTTGGCCTAAATGTATGACTAAAATTGAGTTTATTGGATTTTTTTTATAACAAAAAGTAGAAAATATCATTTTTTTTCAAAATTTTTGGTCTTTTTCCATTTATAGCGCAAAAACTAAAAACCGCAGAGGTGATCAAATACCATCAAAAGAAAGCTCTATTTGTGGGAAGAAAATGACGCAAATTTTGTTTGGGTACAGCATTGCATGACCGCGCAATTAGCAGTTAAAGCGACGCAGTGCCAAATTGTAAAAAGTGCTCTGGTCAGGAAGGGGGTAAATCCTTCCGGGGGGCTGAAGTGGTTAAATGCCAATTGTGCAGTCATGCTACACTGTACCCAGATGAATTTTTTAGCATTTTTTTCACACAAATTGAGCTTTCTTTTGGTGGCATTTAATCACCACTGGGTTTTTATTTTTTGCTAAATAAAAATTTGGAAAATAAAAACACCTTTCATAATATGTTATAAAATTTTGAAAACAGGTCATTTTTTTTCTCCTTCATTGATGTGTGCTGATGAGGCTGCACTGAGGGGCACTAATAGGCTGCACTGAGGGGCACTGATAGGCTGCACTTAGGGGCACTGATAGGCTGCACGGAGGGGCACTGATAGGCTGCACGGAGGGGCACTGATAGGCTGCACTGATGAGGCGGTACTAATGAGGTCGACACTGGTGGGCACTGATGAGGCTGCACTGATAGGCGCCACTGATAGGCACTCTTGGGCAGCACTGATCTGCAGCACTGGTGGGCACTGATTGGCAGCACTTGTGGGCACTGTTGGGACGGCACTGATAATCAGTGCCCTGATTATCAGTGTAGATGTCCCTTTCACACAAGCTGGTTATTGGCTCTTCTCTCTTCTTCTCACGCTGTCAGCCTGAGGAAAGAATTCCGATAACTGTCTTGTGTTTACATTGTGATCAACTGTCATTGGACATAGCTGATCATGTGGTAAATGGCTTCTGTGATTGGCTATGATTGGCTATGATGGGCTATGTACTAAGGATAACAAGACACTGGCCACCGCCCACACCCATAACTGGCCTTCACAGTAAGGAGCACATGGAGGGCATATACATGTAAGACAAAGACAATTCCATAGCTCAACTTACCAACCAGTCTGCTGACCAACCAAATTAGCCTGTCTAACCGTCCGTTAAATGCAGGGGTTTAGTTAGCATACATTTGCAAACGCATGTGAAAGCTGCAAGGCCTCGTCAAGGCACCCTGTATTACTTGCAGTCCTAACACTAAATATATAAGTGTCTCCACAGGGGAAGCACATGCATTGAATGGATAGGTGTGAGACAGGTGAGCCTGGAGGCCGCCCTAGCCCCCTTAAAGGGACAGGACACACACTGGACACCCAGCAGTGGCAGCAAAGGCGTCCAGTGTGTCCCCGACCCAAATATACACATGGTAACAAGACACTGGCCACCGCCCACACCCATAACTGATAGGCACTCTTGGGCAGCACTGATCTGCAGCACTGGTGGGCACTGATTGGCAGCACTTGTGGGCACTGTTGGGACGGCACTGATAATCAGTGCCCTGATTATCAGTGTAGATGTCCCTTTCACACAAGCTGGTTATTGGCTCTTCTCTCTTCTTCTCACGCTGTCAGCCTGAGGAAAGAATTCCGATAACTGTCTTGTGTTTACATTGTGATCAACTGTCATTGGACATAGCTGATCATGTGGTAAATGGCTTCTGTGATTGGCTATGATTGGCTATGATGGGCTATGTACTAAGGATAACAAGACACTGGCCACCGCCCACACCCATAACTGGCCTTCACAGTAAGGAGCACATGGAGGGCATATACATGTAAGACAAAGACAATTCCATAGCTCAACTTACCAACCAGTCTGCTGACCAACCAAATTAGCCTGTCTAACCGTCCGTTAAATGCAGGGGTTTAGTTAGCATACATTTGCAAACGCATGTGAAAGCTGCAAGGCCTCGTCAAGGCACCCTGTATTACTTGCAGTCCTAACACTAAATATATAAGTGTCTCCACAGGGGAAGCACATGCATTGAATGGATAGGTGTGAGACAGGTGAGCCTGGAGGCCGCCCTAGCCCCCTTAAAGGGACAGGACACACACTGGACACCCAGCAGTGGCAGCAAAGGCGTCCAGTGTGTCCCCGACCCAAATATACACATGGTAACAAGACACTGGCCACCGCCCACACCCATAACTGGCCTTCACAGTAAGGAGCACATGGAGGGCATATACATGTAAGACAAAGACAATTCCATAGCTCAACTTACCAACCAGTCTGCTGACCAACCAAATTAGCCTGTCTAACCGTCCGTTAAATGCAGGGGTTTAGTTAGCACACATTTGCAAACGCATGTGAAAGCTGCAAGGCCTCGTCAAGGCACCCTGTATTACTTGCAGTCCTAACACTAAATATATAAGTGTCTCCACAGGGGAAGCACATGCATTGAATGGATAGGTGTGAGACAGGTGAGCCTGGAGGCCGCCCTAGCCCCCTTAAAGGGACAGGACACACACTGGACACCCAGCAGTGGCAGCAAAGGCGTCCAGTGTGTCCCCGACCCAAATATACACATGGTAACAAGACACTGGCCACCGCCCACACCCATAACTGGCCTTCACAGTAAGGAGCACATGGAGGGCATATACATGTAAGACAAAGACAATTCCATAGCTCAACTTACCAACCAGTCTGCTGACCAACCAAATTAGCCTGTCTAACCGTCCGTTAAATGCAGGGGTTTAGTTAGCACACATTTGCAAACGCATGTGAAAGCTGCAAGGCCTCGTCAAGGCACCCTGTATTACTTGCAGTCCTAACACTAAATATATAAGTGTCTCCACAGGGGAAGCACATGCATTGAATGGATAGGTGTGAGACAGGTGAGCCTGGAGGCCGCCCTAGCCCCCTTAAAGGGACAGGACACACACTGGACACCCAGCAGTGGCAGCAAAGGCGTCCAGTGTGTCCCCGACCCAAATATACACATGGTAACAAGACACTGGCCACCGCCCACACCCATAACTGGCCTTCACAGTAAGGAGCACATGGAGGGCATATACATGTAAGACAAAGACAATTCCATAGCTCAACTTACCAACCAGTCTGCTGACCAACCAAATTAGCCTGTCTAACCGTCCGTTAAATGCAGGGGTTTAGTTAGCACACATTTGCAAACGCATGTGAAAGCTGCAAGGCCTCGTCAAGGCACCCTGTATTACTTGCAGTCCTAACACTAAATATATAAGTGTCTCCACAGGGGAAGCACATGCATTGAATGGATAGGTGTGAGACAGGTGAGCCTGGAGGCCGCCCTAGCCCCCTTAAAGGGACAGGACACACACTGGACACCCAGCAGTGGCAGCAAAGGCGTCCAGTGTGTCCCCGACCCAAATATACACATGGTAACAAGACACTGGCCACCGCCCACACCCATAACTGGCCTTCACAGTAAGGAGCACATGGAGGGCATATACATGTAAGACAAAGACAATTCCATAGCTCAACTTACCAACCAGTCTGCTGACCAACCAAATTAGCCTGTCTAACCGTCCGTTAAATGCAGGGGTTTAGTTAGCACACATTTGCAAACGCATGTGAAAGCTGCAAGGCCTCGTCAAGGCACCCTGTATTACTTGCAGTCCTAACACTAAATATATAAGTGTCTCCACAGGGGAAGCACATGCAAGTAATACAGGGTGCCTTGACGAGGCCTTGCAGCTTTCACATGCGTTTGCAAATGTGAACTAAACCCCTGCATTTAACGGACGGTTAGACAGGCTAATTTGGTTGGTCAGCAGACTGGTTGGTAAGTTGAGCTATGGAATTGTCTTTGTCTTACATATGTACTAAGGATGCAGCAATCACGGAGTGCGCTGCCCGCACACTGCAGGGGGGATCATGGGCGGCATGATCACAGGAGAACATCCATGGACACTCTCCCAGCAGTGTAAGCCCGTGCTGTAAATATCTTTATTTTTTTAGGAGACAAAAAATAGTACTGATTTACACCACAGATAATAAGCCTGTATGGACAGACTGACATTTCTGAGTTATTAGATGGGAATATCATATCTGGAAACAATAAAAATAGTGTCTTGATTCAGAGACTGACAAGGCAAAAAAAAATTACATCACAGCTATTATGCTTTTTTGACAGGCTGTAATTTCCTAGGGACTGAGCAGGCATATTGCGTCTGAAAATAAAAACATCAGTGACTTTATTCAGAGACTGAGAAGATTTACAATTTTGCACCACAGATATTAAATCCATATGGACAGGCTACAGTTTCTGAATGACTAAGCAGGCATATTACATCTGAAAATAAAAAAGGATAGGCTGCAATATTTGAAGGAGAGAGCAAGCATATTTAATCTGTACATTAAAAAAAATATTTTTAGGAGACTGATAAATGGAAAATCGTTACATGTTTGCACCACAGATATAAAGTCTGTATGGGCAGAATGCAAATTCTAAATGACTATGCAGGAATATTATATCTGTAAATAAAAAAAATGAATGTCTTGATTCAGAGACTAAGGTACTATTCACAATATTTAACACTTTTTCACTGGTTCACCATTTTGTGGCTTTGTAAGTCCACAATATACCTAATCTTTTTGCCTTACTTTATTTATCCAGATTCTCGTCCATCATGTTTGTTAGTTCCCCGAGTCGCTGCGGGGGACCCACCTTTGGTGGTAACTCCCTGCGCTTGGTGCCTGTTGGGACATGGGTAAGCAGCTTTGCTCTTCCTTCCTTCTTCCTTCCTTCCTTCCTTCCTTCCTTCCTTCCTTCCTTCCTTCCTTCCTTCCTTCCTTCCTTCCTTCCTTCCTTCCTTCCTTCCTTCCTTCCTTCCTTCCTTCCTTCCTTCCCCCCTTTATGTACAAAATGATTTTGTTTATTTGTTATGCCATAATAAAAGCTTTTCATTGCTTATGCCTTTGGGCAACTACATTGCTCTTTGATCATTTGTTAATTAATTCACAGATACCCTCCTGATGAATTGGCTACTGTCCGCGAAACTAGTCGAGTTCCTATCTGTGATCAATTGTCCCACTGTGATCCTCCCCTTCCGGGGTTAATTATTTTGGTGATATATATGAACTGGTATTATGTTTTATCTTGTAACTGACCATTACCTCTGTACTAATAAAACTTCTTTATATATTTTTTTATATTTGTATACACTGTACCTGTCATATATTTGAATTCTATTGTCTTACTGTACCGCAATAGTTCAATTGTCCCCATGTTCTTGTGGTAGCCTGGTTGGGGACCAGGCTACCAATCCCTTTATCTCTAGATTCCTTGATGATGGTACAAGTCTCTTAAATTTTATCTTTAGCAATCAATTATAGAGGCCACACCCATTTCCTCGATTCAGAGACTGACGAGGCAAAATTTTACAGTTTTGCACCACAGCTATTAAGTATCTTTGGACTGGTTGCAACTTCTTAGGGACTGAGCAGGCATATTGCATCTGGAAAGAAAAAAACAGCACCTATTTGTTTTGAATTTAAAAGTAAAAATTTTAAAGAATTTCAACACAAATTTGAAGCAATTTTTTTTTAACAGAATGAATTTATTGAATAAAAAAGGTCAATACATGTGCGGTTGGCTGGCAAGAACCAATAGCCAAGAATTAAACAATCAGTACAGTACACTGAGTGAATAAATCCGAGGCAAAAGTACACAAGCTGGAGTTAGAAATAATAAGACAAGAAAGTATGTAAATGCAGTTAGTTAACTCCTACAGCAAACCATGGGATACAACAAAGAGAGTGATGAGTTTCCAATATAGAAATCAGGAAAAAGGGGGGGAGCGGAAGAGGGAAGTGAAAAAGAAATGAACAAAGGGGGAAGGGGGGGAGGGAAGGGAAAGCGGTGAGGGAGTCAGAGCAGGAAGGGAGGGGCAGCAAGTAAAGCCACTAATTGTTTAAACGACATCTAGATACTTCTATCCAAGTCATCCAAATCTTTTCAAGTTTCCTAGGACAATTACGGCTAGCATAAATACGTTTGTACAGAGGCAAAACTGCATTATTGGCAGGACGCTACAGTAGGAGGTAGGGACGACTTCCATTTAATAAGGACTTCTCGTCTCCATCTCCCCGCTGCCATTCCTGATGGACTGACCTAGCTTTGATTATACTGTGGCCCCGTTTACTCGGTCCCCTTTCTCCCCTTGTCCTAGCCGCCCTAGCCGTTCTATCGTCCCCACAGTTTGTATTGGCGGTGACCCGGTGATCTGCCCGGCTGATTCTGTCAGGGTGTGTGGAGGAACTCGGCAGCGTTCAGCCGCTCGGCTGGAAAACGAAGGCAGTACAGGCCGTTTACACCAGGCTCTGCTGGTTACTCGGCAACGACCTCCGCTCTCACGATAGCTGAGAGCTCTAAGGGAACCGGAGTGGTACGGAGAGTGGTGTCTAGCTCAACCGGCTTACCTTGAGGAGACTGAAAGAAGCAGAAAGAAACGGAAGGAGGAAGGAAAGGTAAAAGACAATCATACAGACTTTGAGGTTCAAAGGGGGTCCCGCTGGATGTGACTGTTTGTGCTGGATGCCGGCCCCTGCTCCTAGGAAGATTCTAAGGTAATAGCAGGTGGATTACCTTTCTTTGTAAATAACGCTGTATTTCCCTGGGGATTTGTTGTCACTTATCAGTGCATATGGTGGAATGGGTTACTCCTAGTGTTTGGATAGCACCCTAGCCCAGTAAGGAACACTGGTCTGTGGAGGGCTATACAAACAAGATGTATGTAGATCCATGGCAATAAAGCAAAACTCGAAATAGCACTGAAATATTCATTGTACTAGGTCGAGTGATAGCCCCAACAGTAACTAAACATAAGAAGGACACCAGCGGGACTACGATCATATTGATAACAAGGTAAACCTGACGGTCAATCAAATCCTCTCATATACTCCCCTGGCCTACATAATAAATTATGACTAGAAAAAAGGGTGAGGAGTCGCAGCAGCAGGAGAACACCAGCTCCCAAACAACCCGCACATCTAAAGAGAAGGGGAATCAGGTAGCAGCAGCAGCAGCGGCCAAATTGGAAAAATTTGCGCATCCCTCCACCTCTTCACCACTTAAAAGCACCCAGCAACAGCAGGAGAAACCTTGCGTGGGGGGTCCCGGGGATAGGAAGAGTCTAGGAAAAGGACCGGCTGTAATGCACACTACAAAAACCGCAAGCAGTAAAAGCCCTGTGGGTGAGTCTTTGGGGTCAACAACCAATAACGTCGCTGAGCAAAACGCACCAGTAACAGTTGAGCCCACACTGAAAGATGTTCTGTGCGCCGTCAATTCCTGCAAGGCCTCCCTAAGCGACCTGTGTGACCAAATGAAGGGGCTAAAGGAAGAGCTAATAACAGTAAATCAAGACCTGCAAAGGACTATTGCTAGAACAACCACACTGGAAGAGAGGTTGAGCCAGGCGGAGGACGATTTAGCCCCAATAAAGCTAGAGCTCAAAGCAATGAAAACGCAGATGGGCCTATATAAAACCAAAATGGAGGAAATGGAAAACAGGTCTCGCAGGAATAACGTGAGGGTGGTGGGCCTACCGGAGAGGTGTGAGGGCCCTCACCCTGAGGAGTTCTTGGAAAAGTGGCTTAGGGGAATATTTGGAACGGAATCTTTTTCTTACCTATTTTCTATTGAAAGAGCCCACAGAGTGCCAACTAAAGCTCCATCGTCAGGGGGGTATCCTAGGCCAATAATCATGAAACTCTTTAATTATAAAGACAAGGTTATCTTGATGCGCAGGGCCAGAGAGATGGGGGATATTCTGCACAACGGTGCTAAAATCTTTTTCCCCGACTACTCTCCTGATTTACAGAAACGAAGGGCCGAATTTGGGGACATTAAGCGTAATTTACGGAATTACAAAATTGAATATGCCCTGCTGTACCCGGCACGCCTGCGTGTTACTGCCCTGGGGGCTACCCATTTTTTTGATACAGTGACAGGGGCAACAAAATGGCTTGAAGACAACAAAATGGACCTGTAGAGCTATGGGTTGAATAAGGCTGGTTAGGGGTTCTTTTTTTTTTTCTCTTCTCCTTTTCTTTTTTTTTGGAGCATAAAAGCGGATGGCATGGGGGAAGGGGGGGAGGGGTGCAACAGACAGAAGCACGGATGAGGGATGCGGTTGCACTAGTTATGTATGTTCTAAGTATTGTTTTGATGTATTGGAACTGGGTTGCGGGAGGGGGGGAGGGGGGGGGTTTGCAAGGGGTTGCTACGAAGCTCGGTAACAGGGTTGTGGAGGGGGGGAGGGGGGAGGAGTTTGGAAGTGTGTCACAAAGTATTTGCTCAGTGCATGAGCAGGGAGTTTTTTTTTGAATGGTCGGGAGGGAGGGAAAAGGTCACAAGTAAAGCCCCCAGGGCTAGCCTAGTTAGGCAGGAGAGGGGGTCACGCACAAGGGTGGGGAGAAGGGGGGTATATTTTGTGGAGGCTGGGGGGGGGGCTTACAGTGAGATATAGGGTTAGACAATGGGGTGAACGAAAGGTACATGCACTTAGGAGGAGGGGGTTTATAAAAATAAAGTACATTCACACATGGCGTTTACTCTTGCAATTAAATAATACAAGGGGCGGGGGTGGGGCGATCCCTGGACGCGGGGACATCTCCCCCTTTTCACTTTCCCGTCTGTCACAATCACAGAGATGACGTCAAGATTTGTAGACACAAACGCACGAGTGAATTGTCTTTTCCTTTTTTTTTTTTTTCTTCTTTTTTGTTGTTGTTTTTTTTATTTTTTCCTAACTTTTTTAGATGCCTTCTAAAACTCTAAGAATAGGCTCGTGGAACGTCAGGGGTATGGGTGACTCTGCCAAAAAGGCAGCGGTGTTCTCGGTGATGGAAGCTTATGGTGTTGAATTGGCTTGCTTGTAGGAAACTCACCTTACCAATGAAACTAAATTACAAATTCAGAGTAATAAATTTCAAGAACAGTACCACTCAGTCCATACCTCTTATTCAAGAGGGGTGAGTATACTGGTGAAGAGAGGTATTTCATTTTCCTGCAGGGAAGCCAAGATAGATACTCTGGGACGTTATGTCTTCCTGAGCTGCGCTGTGGAAAATAAACCTCTGGTGATAGCAAATATTTATATCCCTCCTCCGTTTAGAACAGAGATTATCTTGGACCTGTTGGAGTTTGTAGATAGTAGGGTGGATACTCCTATAATAGTGGTAGGAGACTTTAATGCAGTTCTGGATAACAAAATGGATCGGTTCCCACCCGCCTCATGGGCGGAAAGGATTTCAGAGGGGCGCCTAGGCCAACTCCTCGAAGAGATTGGATGGTGCGACCTGTGGAGATCTTATAATCCAAACACTCGGCAGTATTCTTGTTACTCAGGGTCATACTCTACTCTTTCGCGTATAGATATGGCGGTGGGTAATAGTGAAGCTTTGCGTATAACAGGAAACATAGAATATGGACCAAGGGGAATATCGGACCACTCACCCCTGACCTTGACCCTAAACTTAAACACTAGACCTAGCCAAAAAAGGTGGACATTAAACCCACTATGGTTGGACCTGATACGTAGTCCAGCAGAAGTAGCCTTCAAACTAAAAGAGTTTATAACATTTAATTCAGGTACAGCATCAGTAGGGGTAGTGTGGGACACCCTAAAAGCATACCTTAGGGGACTATTACATCAGCAGGTTGCTATAGCAAAGAAAACGTCAAGGGAATGGGAGGTGAGGGCTAGGAGGGAAGCCATGGAATCAGAAGCACAATATGTGCTAGACCCAACCCCGGAAAAACAGGAGATTTGGCTTAATAAACAACAAGAGTATAAAGAAGTAATTAACAGAAGAGTAGAGAACAAGAGACTTTTTCAAAAGAAAAACAAAATTACTTTGGCGAAGGGGAGAAAGTAGGCCGGACGCTTGCCCTTTTAATTAAGTCCAACCTATCTTCACCGGCCATCTCCTCAATCAAGACACCGGCTGGAAAGATTACGTCCGATCCCGCCGAGGTCTTAGAGGCCTTCTCTACATTCTATAGAGACCTGTACAGGTCACGTCGGGGTTTGAATCAGAGTGAGATGGATGGGTTCTTGGAAAGGGTGAACCTGCCCGTACTCTCGGAGAGGGATAGAGACGAGATGGAGTCCCCTCTGACCCTGGAGGAGCTGCAAAAGGCAGTATCGGAGTTGTCAGGCCAGAAATCTCCGGGCCCGGATGGGCTGCCATTGGAGATCTACAGGAAATATGGGGAGGTCCTGCTTCCGGAGCTTCTTAAAGTGTTGGAGCAAACGGCCAAGGACGGAAGGTTGCCCCATCAATGTTGGAGGCTGACATAGTAGTTATACCAAAGGAGGGCAAAGACCAATTGGAAGTCTCCTCGTACAGACCGATATCACTGTTATGCACAGATGTTAAGATCATTGTAAGGGTGTTGGCATCCAGGCTAAATAAATGTATTACAAAACTTGTGCACCTGGACCAATCGGGATTTATCCCCGGCCGGTCCACTAGCACAAATATCAGAAGGGCCTATTTGAATCTCCAGGTACCAACAGAAAATATAGGATCCAGAGCTATATTGTCTCTGGATACTGCCAAGGCTTTTGATAGCCTGGAGTGGGAATATCTATGGAGGGTGCTAGAGAGGTTTGGGTTCGGCCCCGTATTTATTAGCTGGCTAAAAATCCTATATAACCACCCAAGGGCAAGGCTCAAGATAAACGGCGAATACTCGGAAAATTTTCCCCTCGAAAGAGGGACAAGGCAGGGGTGCCCCCTATCTCCTTTACTGTTCGTCCTGGCCATGGAGCCATTGGCGGGAGCAGTGAGATCATCGCCCGAAATACAGGGATTTCAGCGAAAAGGGGGAGAAGAGAGAATAGCGCTTTTCGCGGACGATGTCCTATTTTTCCTGGGGGACACGACTGTCTCATTGGAGAAAGTTATGCATCTAGTGGAGGACTAGAAAGTTCTCCGGACTAGCCATTAACTGGCTAGTTGACTCATTAACTGCCGGTTGACTCATTGGCCAATCCTATTTCAACGTGTTTGCCCCAATTGAAGGTTACGGGGAAGATGAAGTATCTTGGTGTCGTCCTATCCAAGGACCCCAGCGCGTTTATCGAAGACAACTTGGTCCCCCTCTTATCAAAATTTAAGAGAAAATGTGATACCTGGAGTAGACTCCCTCTGTCTGTGTCTGTGAGTTAACTTGATAAAAATGGTATGGATGCCGCAGTTGTTATACTTACTCCACAACTCCCCAGTTTGGATTGGGGAGAAGTGGTTTCAAAAAATTCAATCCCTCTTCAGAGTTAATATGGAAGAAAGGTCAGGCCAGGATTGGCCTACAAAAACTGCAGCGCCCTGCCACGGAGGGGGGTCTGGGGGTTCCCCAACCGTTTATCTATTTCTTGGCAGCCCAGCTACAACAACTAGGGGGATGCGACACCGAGGGAGGTGGAAGTAACAATGTCAAAATTACTCTACAGGGGAACCCACATAGCTCACTAGTGGGAGCACTGGAGGCAGATTCACTGCAAGGGGAGATTCCGACATTTAAAATGATCACTAGGGTCTGGCAGGCAACCAAGAGAATAATGGGGTACAAAGGGATTTCAGAACTCTCGCCCATGTGGAACAATAAGCAACTGCATGAATTACTAACCGTCGATAAGAACAAGACGTTGGAAAGGTGTGGGATAAAACCGACTGATTCAATTATACGAGGGGGACACCCTGAAATCTTTCGAGGAATTGAGACATGAGTATGGATTACCAAACCAAGTATTCTACAGCTATCTACAGATTAGGCATGCATTGAGCAAGCAGTTCAATAGACAACCCCTAGTATGGTGTAGGATCCCATTATTGCAAACAATAGTTAAGTCAGAGACTACCAAAGGTTTGATTTCAACGATATATACCCAGCTTACAAAGAGAATAAATACGCAGGCAGGCCCAACAGGGGGTAGGGACAGGTGGGAGGCCGATGTGGGGGAGATAACGGACGAACAGTGGAGAAGGATTCTTGAATTTGGATCGGAGGTGTCGGTCTCTCCCTCACAAAAAGCCTCCCACCTGATGTTGCTGCACAGGTCGTATCATACACCAAAAAAGTTGTTCATGTTTGGTCATAGAGTCAACGATGAGTGCCCTAGATGCAGGGGAACAGGTGATCTGATTCATATGGTCTGGAGGTGCCCTAAATTAGTTAGATACTGGCCCGAGATTCTAAAGAAAATAAACACCACCTTCAGAGTTAACTTAGAACTTGATCCCAAGACCTGTGTGTTGGGCTATGTGAATAACGGGCCGAGGGGTAGGAATACAGATTTAGCGATAGCAAGATGTTTGTTCCAAGCCAGAAAACTAATAGCACAATCCTGGCAATCAAGAACACCCCCAACCCCTGAAGCTTGGATAGAAACCATTAACACTACAGTATGGAGCAAAAGGACATTCTATACTAGATCAGGCAACTATAATACATTTGTGAAATTATGGAACTTGTGGGTTCAAGCAATGCCGTGCTCTTTACCAGTGCTATTTTAGTGCCGAGAGCAATCCTCTTTCCACCCAGATAGAGGTGTCGTGCTGGGCATGGCTTGGAGCTCCGAAACCAAGAGAGAACAATGAAAAGGGATAGGAGCCGAATATAGGGTGTGCCTTGGAATTATGCGGGCCCAATAGGGGGGGGTGATCGGGGGACGGGGGGGGGGGGAATGGTGTATCAGACAGAACAGTAATAATATATAAACACGTATGATAATAATAAGAGACTATGCGGCCGGTTGGCCTCGATGCACAAAATGGGTGTTTTATATGCTACACTTTTGTATTATTGTAATTACTTAAATATGGAATGCATAAGGTAAAAGAAGGAAAGTTTGAAAGGCCACAATGATGTGACTAGGTAAGAGACACACATGAGTACCAAACTGAAAGCTGTCTCCGCATTAAGTTAACTGAAGTGGCTGGAAAAAAAAAATAAGGATTTCTCTCTCCGGGCATAAAACGAGGGAAACAAAAACAAATAGTTTAGTATAACGGCCGAGCTCAGCACCATCCAACACTCCCAAGGGTAACACCCTAGGGTCTAAAAGGAATGTCAAATCATATTAAAAACATTTAAAAACAGATTCCCAAAAATCCCTAAGCTTGGGGCAGGTCCAAACCATATGCTAGAAGGTGCCTTCAGCTTGCTGACATCTATGGCATAGGGGACTAACTGTGGCATATTTACTAGCCAACCAAGCAGGAGTATAATAAGCTCTGTGTAGAAATGTAACCTAGATAAACCGATCTTTGGCCAAATCCATGCTAGTAGCCAGTGGCGGAATTACCAGGGTCGCAACAGTCACACTTGCGACGGGGCCTGGCATTCCGCCACTGTGGGGGGGGGGCAGTGGGGTTGCTATTCACACACGGCTCTGAGCGGAGATCGTGTCTGTCATGGAACAGTAGCACAACAGAGACACCGGCATTAAAGTTCTATTTGCCCGTCCGTCCTCTCTCGCAGGGGATGAGAGAGGACACACAGCTGATCTCACTGCTCCCCCTTCTCCCCCTCCCCTCTCCTGTGTGCTCCGCAGGCAGTCTAGTGTGAAACTAACGAGCTAACATTTCCAGCGGAACACACAGGAGAGGGGGGGAGGGGGAGTAGTGAGATCAGCTGTGTGTCCTCTCTCATCCCCTGCAAATAGAACATTAATGCAGGTGTCTCTGTTGTGCTACTGTTCCATGACAGACACGATCTCCGCTCAGAGCCGTGCTGTCCTGAGAAGGCAGATGGCACTGATGGACATTAATAGCAATTCACTGATTAGCACTGATAGAAGGCACTGATGGGCACTGATAGAAGGCACTGATGGTCACTCATAGAAGGCACTGATAGAAGGCACTAATGGGCACTGATAGAAGGCACTAATGGGCACTGATAGAAGGCACTGATGGTCACTGATAGAAGGCACTAATGGGCACTGATAGGAGGCACTGATGGACACTGATAGAAGGCACTAATGGGCACTGATAGGAGGCACTGATGGACACTGATAGAAGGCACTAATGGGCACTGATAGGAGGCACTGATGGACACTGATAGAAGGCACTAATGGGCACTGATAGGAGGCACTAATGGGCACTGATAGGAGGCACTGATGGACACTGATAGAAGGCACTGATAGAAGGCACTAATGGGCACTGATATGAGGCATTAATGGTCACTGATAGAAGGCACTGATGGACACTGATAAAAGGCACTGATGGGCACTGATAGAAGGCACTAATGGGCACTGATAGGAGGCACTAATGGGCACTGATAGGAAGCACTAATGGTCACTGATAGAAGGCACTAATGGGCACTGATAGGAGGCATTTATGGGCAGTGATGGGAGGCACTGATGAGCACTGATGGGAGGCACTGATGGGCACTGATAGAAGGCACTAATAGGCAATGATAGAAGGAACTAATGGCCACTGATAGGAGGCACTAATGGTCACTGATAGAAGGCACTAATGAGCACTGATAGGAGGCATTTATGGGCATTTATGGGCAGTGATATGAGGCACTGATGAGCACTGATAGAAGGCACTGATGGTCACGGATGGTCACTGATATGAGGCACTTATGGACACTGATAGGAGGCACTGATGGGCACTAATAGAAGGCACTCATGTGCACTGATAGAAGGCACTGATGGGCACTGATAGGAGGCACTAATGGGCACTTATAGGAGGAATTTATAGGCACTGATAGGAGGCACTGATGGGAGGCACTGATAGAAGGCACAAATGGGCACTGATAGAAGGCACTAATAGACACTGTTAGGAGGCACTGATGGGCACTGATAGAAGGCACTAATAAGCACTGATAGGAGGCACTAATGGTCACTGATAAAAGGCACTGATGGGCACTGCTAGAAGGTACTGATGGGCACTGATAGAAGGCACTAATAGACACTGATAGGAGGCATTTATGGGCACTGAGAGGAGGCACTGATGGGCACTGATAGGAGGCACTGATGAGCACTGATAGGCCACATTGATGAGCACTGATAGGCAGCACTGATAGGAGGCACTGATGTGCACTGATAGGCTGTACTGATAGGTGGCATTGATGGGCACTGATAGGTAGGACTGATGGGCACTGAGGAACACTGATAGGCAGAACTCAGGCAGTATTGATGGGCTTTGATGGGCAGAATTGAAGAGTACTGATAGGTGGCACTGATGGACGCTGTTAGGTGGCATTAATGAGCACTGATAGGTGGTGCTGATAGGCAGAATTGATGGGCACTAATAGGCGGCATTAATGAGCACTGATAGGTAACACTTTTAGGTGGAAGTAATGGGCACTGATAGGCAGCATTGATGAGCATTGATAGGCAGCATTGATGGGCACTAATAGGTGGAATTGATGAGCACTGATAGATCGCACTGATGATTGGGGCACTGGGTATCAGTGTAAACAATTTACTGACTTTCTTGACAGTTAACGGCAGTCCTTTCCTAACACAGACACAGCGTGGGAGGAAGGGGGTGCGGATAACCGGCAAGTCTGTTTACATTTGTTTAGCTGACATCACATGGTAAAGGGCCATTTTGATTGCGCTGGATGCACGTCCCAGGGGGCATGCAGGAAGCACAGTTTTGGGAGGATATTCATGAACACCCTCCCAAAAGTGGAAGCCCAAGGGCTCTGATGGAAGGGGGGCCCATCATGGTTTCTTGCATCGGGGCCCTGAAGGTTCTAGTTACGCCTCTGCTAGTAGCATAGTTATTCAGACAAATATACCAATTTTCTTTGGTCAAATCAGGAAGGTCTGCCTGCCATTTGGAAAACAGGCTAGTCAATTTTACAGAGGGAGCCATAGAGAGATGAAGGTAGATTGAGGACCAAAACTTGTAGACGGGGAAAAACATCCTGAATGGGCAGGTGAAATATGGCCTTTAGGTCCACAAAGCTCTGCAGACTACCATTAGATAAGATATGTTTGAGCCCCACTATCCCCCAAGCAGCCCACAGTTGGAGATTAGGTAACATAGCAAGGTGTGGCAAAGTGGGGTTGGCCCAAAGGGGATTATGGGGAGAAACCATATGTGGCTTACGACACTGCACCCTCACTTGTTGCTGCACCATGATAGTGGTTCTCATCAGACAGGTAAGTGCAAGGTGGGCCCATAGGCAACACAAAGCTATTGTTACTGAGGGTGGCATATGAGCTGACAATGGCTGCCTCCAGCATAACCGCAGGATTATATTTTGACTGTGAGAACCATCACTGACACCGCAGACCAATAGTAGAGACGGAAGTCTGGAAGGGAAAGGCCCCCTTGGGAGAGGGAAAGTTTTAGTGTGGATTTGGCCAATTGATGGGTTTTGCCAGCCAAAATGAATGAGCCAACAATACAATCCAATTTGTTGAAAAACTATTTTGGTATACAAATGCGTATTTCTGAAACTTGGGGGGGGGGCGTGGCTAACCGCAGAGCAATATGGAAGCCTAACTCCACAGTTCCTGCACCAAATGGAGAACCGAACCTCTAATTCACTGAACCGGACCACCAAAATGCAATCAGCGGACCCCCACACCCTGGGGAACCAGACCGGAACATCCAGAAAACTAAAGGAATATAGACAACTGAAAAAACTGACAGATTTCTTTATTCTCCCCCTGGTAGATAAAATACAAGATGGGGTCCGCGGCGCCTCACAGCACACAGAGGATTCTTATATAGACTTACCTGATGCTAATAATTCCTCAATATCACTCCAGGAAAATGCCTGAAGTTCCCATCCACCATCTGGACCGTCTTTTACCTCCAGCAGCCCAGCCAAATTGCGGATGCGCTTGGATGCAGGCGAGCAGACCCTGGATGTAAAGCCTGCATTAGAAAATCTCCTCACACAGACACCCACATCCTCCCCTATACCAGCCTTCCCTTCTAACCAGCCGGTCATAGACACAATGCTGAAGGAGATGCTGATGTCACTACACAGTTCTCTCCATAATGACATCTCCTCCATGTTCACTGCATTTAAAGCGGAGATGATGTACACAGGACAAAAAATGGGCCACATTGAAAAGCAGATGAGTGCCATGACTGAAGTGTCAATGATTTGGAAGATGCACATGACCATACCCGCGAAGAACATCACTGGGTGAGGGCCAAAATGGCGGACCTCGAAGACCAATCGAGACACAATAATGTAAAGATAAGAGGTATACCCGAAACTATCCTGCCAGCAGACCTGAACTCCTACGTAAGGAAACTAATCTCAACACTCCTACCAGATCTCTCACCGGTCGAAACTATCATCGATCAAATACATCGCCTCCCAAAACCACCCCACTTGCCTGCAGAAGTACCTCGAGACACCCTGATGAGGATACACTTCTTTTACGCCAAAGATATGCTACTTGCTAAATTGAGACCCCTTGATCAACTTCCACCGCCATACGCAAAACTACAACTCTTTGCTGACATTTCTCAATATACCCGCCAACAGGGGCGCTAACTACAGACCAATGGGGATTTCCAAGCAAGCTTCTGATCACCAGAAATGGGGTGCGGCACAGCATCCACACAGTGGAAGAAGGCATACAATTGCTCTGCACATGGGGCATCATCCCTGAGTACGACTCTACAGCCCAGACATCCCAAACAGCAAACTCGCAAATTTACTACAAGAGACCGCATTCAAACTCCAACAAATGAACACCAGGTTAGTGATGTTACTAAGCTAACTTCAACCCTGCACTCCACTTCGGTGCCTGCTCGTTGCAGATAGTACACAAACTTTACTCTCATCTTTGACCACCAGTTTACTGGTTTACTGATGACCCCTGTCATCTTTGACCACCAGTTCACTGGGTTACTGCTGACCCCTGTCTCCCTCACCCTTTCTATACCATACTAACTGCCATTTACTGTTTTTCTCCCTACCTAATATTATCTTTGAGAGCACAAGAACATGTGAAATCCGAACCTCCTTTAAGACCGCAGCCTCCTCAAAACTCCAAATCTAACAAGTACCGCGGATTTACCTACAGTAAAAAATACCCAAAAACACTGCGCTTTCTCAGTACAATAGCAGCTCACACAACAAACAAGGAAATTTGTAAATAATGCAGGTGTATATAGTGTAGCGCTAGTTAAGATACAAGGATTTTGAATTGCAAGAAATAAATATATCAAACAATTGTTCATAACACCATGTGTTCCAAATAATACTGAGAAAGGTTCCAATAAGCATCTATTGCATGAAAAATCTGAAGACTAATAAAAAGTCCCAAACAGATGGTAGTGTTATACACCACGTGGATAGCAGATTGAAAGAAGTGACACAAAATTATTGGGTCCCCCGTATGGAAGCAATGCAGGCTTACCGGAACCGTTGGACTCATAGAAACGTATGTCCCCTGAGTCAGTAATGCTTGTATTGCCACCAGGCAATGAAGTGGGGTCTCCCAGTGAAACGATATGGAATCCAGATGCTGTTCTAGGACTTTAGGCAAAGCTCTTCTATATGTAACCCGATCTCGTGGTGGCCCATAGAAGGTAAAAAAAAGGGGCCGCATAGTATAATAATGTTTTTAAAATTAAATTTATTTGAAGGTAAAACACTTACATTCTCCGTGTTAAAAAAGCGCTTGTAATAAAATTGTGGCAGGCAGTGGAGTCTCCTGCTGGAGTTACCTGCTGAACACCCCACTCACCCAAGGAACTGTAAGTACTACCCTATTCTGAATTACTACTACAACACTTCCACAATGCCCAAATTCCTATCACTCAATGTGAAAGGGCTAAACCATCCAGACAAAAGGGCATCCTGTGGTGAACTGCAAAAGACTCCCACTGTGAAGTTCTACTCATCCAAGAGACGCACTTTAAGACCAACGCAGAACCTTCATGTACCAACAAAAATTTTACCCACATCTTTAAAGCCTCAGGCCCAGAAAAAAAGAATGGAGTCATGATAGCTATCAAAAACACATGCTCCTTCATCCTCCACAATAGCCTCACTGAGGTTGATGGCAGATATATTGCTGTAGACTGCACCCTGAATAACAACAGATACACCATTGTAACAGTTTATCCCCCCAATAAAAAACAAATCAACTTCCTATCCAAACTGATAAAGAAAATCAACTGTTTCAAACAGGGTCAACTTATCATCTGTGTAGACTTCAATATAGTCCCGGATAACTCCATCGACTCTTCCTCCCGCTCTAACAGATTCCCCTCACCTGTGGGATCCTTCATTAGATCCAATGATTTGTTTGATGTATGGAGATGCCACCACACCACCGAAAGAGACTATTCTTACTTCTCCCCTCACCATAATTCTTACACACTAATTGACTATTTCTTAGTAGACAAATGGACATTGCCCAAAATATCTTCCTCAGAAATATCCACCATTACGTGGTCAGACCACGCTCCAGTCACCATGACCATAGATGATTACCTACGACCTTCTGAACACGGATCTGGAGAGAAAATGCTGCAATTCTTAACCCACCAATTCATTCTACCTACATCAGAGAACGCCTAGAAGAATACTTTGACACTAATACAGGAATTGTCAGGGATAACACTGTTCTTTGGAATGCCCATAAGGCATTCATAAGAGGGATCCTCATACAAATTGGTGCTAGAGAGAGGAGGAGGGGATCACAGCATATAAACCTACTTACTTCCAGTATCAAAACTTTAGAAAATCAAAACCAATCTACTCCTGATCCTGCAACAAAAACAAAATTAGACTCCCTTAGACAGGAATTAAATTCTCACCTGTTACAATCATTTGAAAAAGCACATACTTACTTTAGAGCAAAACGCTACTCCACTGGCTATAAGGCAGAGAAAGCAATGGCTAACAGAATCAAAGGTCATTATTCTAAAACTAAAATTACCCATCTATTTCATCCAGCTACCAAACAAAAACTGATAGACCCACAAGCCATTGTAGACGCATTTAGTCACTACTACAATACGCTTTATAATTTAAAAGATGACACCTCTGTCAAACAACCATCCTTACGTGACATAGAATCGTTTCTCCACAAAATCAACCTTCCCAAACTATCCAAAGAACAATTAACCGCATTAAACACCCCGTTCACTGCTCTAGAAATCAGGAACATAATCTCAGCTCTGCCCTCTAACAAATCTGCAGGCCCTTACAGGAGAATATTTTAAGCAATTTGGAACAATCCTAGCACTCTTCTTAACCACAGTATGCAAAGATGCCGCCTCGTGCTCCTCTCTCCCTCCTGAAATGCTAAATGCTCTGATTATCACTCTACCGAAGCCAGGTAAGGAACCTACATGTGCACAAAACTTTAGATCCATTTCTCCCCTCAACCTAGACACAAAAATATATGCTAATTTATTAGCCAATAGATTACTCAATCTAATGCCCATTCTAATCCACAAAGACCAATCGGGCTTCACAAAAAGGAGACAGACAACTGATGCAACACGAAGAATTGTCAACATAATCCACAATGCTGAATCTACTCAGACGTCTTCTCTGCTCCTATCTCTGGATGCAGAGAAGGCATTCGATAGAGTCCATTGGGAGTATCTTAAAGCAACTTTCAGTAAGTTTGGTTTCCAGGGACCCATACTGTCTGCCATATTGGCACTGTACTCCTCCCCCTGAGCAAATGTGTATAGATCAGAGATGCTATCTAAACCATTTTCCATTACGAATGGCACCCGTCAAGGTTGTCCACTCTCACCAATCATCTTTAAACTAGTGATGGAACCCCTAGCAGAACATGTACGAACCAATAACAAAATAACAGGCTTCAAAATTGGCACTATGGAACATAAAATCAATTTATTCGCAGATGACGTGATAATGATGATCACAAACCCCCATTCCTCCCTGGCTTCCGTACAAATGTTATTGAAAAGATATAGCGACGTCTCTTATGATAAGGTTAACTAACACAAATCTTACATTCTAGATTTAGGAATGGATGCAATAATGAGTAACCTCCTTAGGAATTTTTACCCTTATCCCTGGGCTGACAACGGTATACCCTACCTGGCTCTTACCAAATCCACAAAAGGCCTCTTCCTCTTCGCACATAACTACACAGAAGCCAAGCAAATGCTGATCAAAGAGACATCCAAAATTTCTAAACACAAATGTTCGTGGGCAGGCCGCCTAGCGGCCTTTAAAATGATGGTACTACCTAGATTACTATACATCTTCCGCACACTACCTATCATGCTCTCATCTTCCTACCTCAACTCCCTCCAATCCATCCTAAGCCAATATGTTTGGCAAGGGAAAAAATACAGATGCAGCCATGCAAAACTCATTAAACATAGATCTAAAGGAGGGATGGGTTACATTGACATAAAAGATTACTACATAACTACTATCCTATCACAGTTCAGAGAAAGGATGAATACAAAACCCACTACACTCTGGAGTGACATAGAAAACAATGTGACACCAGGAACAAACCTCATCAACTGGTTAATAAGTACACCCACAAGTAATTCTCACCTTCAACACTACTCCCCATCTATCCAAGCTTCCATCAAAGCATGGAGAACATTACACCGCACCAAATGGTCACAACTTCCGACCAAGCCTTCACATCCCTATCAACACTTTAAAGCACCTTACTCCTGACTTAACCTTCCCAAACTGGATTACAGAACAGGTAACCTACACATAAGAACTCCGCAACATAACAACTAACAAGTCTTTCTTACAAGTCCAAAAAGATCACAATGCACCTGCTAAAGATTTCTTTACCTACCAAAGACTACAAAAATGCCTTGCAGCTAACTCCTCTCTAGAAGGATCATTACCCACAAAACTATTAAACTATTTATTTACTGATAACCCCAAATCTAACTGGACCTCCCTCATTTACTCAATTCTACAGGAAAAAAACATTTTTTGTGAATTTCACAAATCCAAACCCCCTCCTTGATTGGGAAATAGACTTACAACTACAATTTTCTGACCAACAATGGCAAACAGCAATCAACTCTGTTTACAAAGCAACATCCTGCACCTCCTTGTGGGAACTTACACAAAAAACACTAATGAGATGGTACTTGACACCACACAGAATAGCCAAGTTTCAGAAACACACTTCACATGAATGCTGGAGAGAATGCGGCCAAACAGGTACACTCCTACACATTCTATGGACATGCCCTCAAATACAACAGCTTTGGAAAGATGTAGAAGACATGCTGCAAGAAATACTACATTTCTCTATCACACTAACTCCACAGTTAGCCATCCTTAACTTAAACATTGACGAAATACCACCGAACCTAAGACTAGTGACCACGCATATTCTCTTGGCAACAAAACTTTTGCTCACAAGAAAATGGAAAACTAATATCACTCCCCATCTGACTGAAGTAGTTAACTTAGTACAAACACATTTTACATATGAAACTCTCCGTTCACGTGGGAAACACACGCATCCTAAAACACTAGATCTATGGAATCCTTGGTACATTTGGTACACAAAGAAAAATAACAACTGATAGTCATATCTCACGCTACAACAAAATACTGCTGCTATCTTCTTCCTTACCCACCTTCCCTTTCCCCCATATCCCCACACTCTCAATCTTACCCCATCCTACCCTCTCCCCTTCCCTCCCAGGTTATCAGTTATACATATTGATACGACAATGTTTTACTACCTGTTGTTCTCTTCGTATTACTTATTTTAAAATGAAATCCACATTCACTGTTTAGACACACCTTTTATCAACTCATGTTTGAGTAATGTTTGAGTAATATGTCATTATACATACAGTCTAATGATCTCTCATTTATATGACTGCATAATATGTAACAAGAAAAATTCAATAAAAATCTATTGATATAAAAAAATACAGAAACTTGGGCAAATTGATCATTTTCAACAGGCTATTTCTACCCACATTAGACAGTAGAAGAGTACGCCATGTGGGACATCTCTGGGATAGAGACTGAAGCAGGAGCAAAAAATTAAGATCCACATAAGATTGAAGAGGACTGCTAACACGAATCCCCAAATATTTAAGCTCCGTATAACACTGCAATAGAGTATTAGTGACAGGCAGAGCAGGCCAACAACTAAGAGGAAGCAAGATGGACTTGTCCATACTGATCTTAACCACTTCAATACCAGGCACTTAGACACCTTCCCGCTCAGGCCAATTTTCAGCTTTCAGCGCTGTCGCAATTTGAATGACAATTGCGCAGTCATGCAACACTGTACCCAAACTATTTTTTTTATCATTTTGTTCCCACAAATAGAGCTTTCTTTTGGTGGTATTTAATCACCTCTGCAGTTTTTATTTTTTGCGCAACAAATAAAAAAAGACCAAAAATTTGGAAAAAAAACAAGTTTTTCTTTGTTTCTGTTAAAATTTTTTGTAAATAAGTAAGTTTTCTTCTTCAATGACGGGCACTGATATGGCTGCACTGATG
Organism: Lithobates clamitans; assembly: GCA_037952925.1. Lineage (NCBI taxonomy): Eukaryota > Metazoa > Chordata > Amphibia > Anura > Ranidae > Lithobates > Lithobates clamitans. The sequence goes on along the minus strand of JBBGZY010001452.1, from coordinate 1,793,957 downwards.
GGCACTGATACGACGGCACTGATGGGCACCGATGAGGTGGCACAAATGAGGTGGCACTGATGAGGTAGCACTGATGATGGGCACTGATGATGCGCACTAATAGGCGGCACTGATAGGTGGCACTGATGGGCACTGATAGGTGGCACTGGTATGCAGCACTGATGGGCACTCATAGGTGGCACCGATGGGCACTCATAGGCGGCACTGATGGGCACTCGTAGGTGGCATTGATGGGTAATTATGGGTGGCACTGATGGGTACTTATGGGTGGCACTGATAGGTGGCACGGATGGGCACTGATGGGCACTGATAGGTGGGCACTGGTGGGCATGGATGGGCACTGATAGGTGGCACAGACGGGCACTGATGGGTGGCACTGTTGACACTGATTGGTGGCACTGATCACATTATGGGTGGCATGGCTGGGCATCCCTGATTTAAAATGGTGCCAGTCAGTGCCCATTTGTGGGCACTGATTGGCACAGGTTGGGAACATTGGGCACATGTGGATGGCCATGGGGTACATACTTGGCCATCCACATGTTGCCCGGCTCCCTGGTGGTCCTGGCGGCTTCCCTGGTGATCTAGTGTGGGCATCCGAGGATACACAATCAGCGCAGACCCCCCTGCCAGGAGAGCCGCCGATCGGCTCTCCTCTACTCGCTCTTTACCAAGATCGGGGGAGCGGTGTGTCAGACTGACACACCGCTCCACCGATTGCCGCAATGCGCGACCCCGCATATGATGCCCAGTCAGGATAACTGAACCACCGCCCGGCCATCATCTGCTATGGGCCAGGCGGGAAGTGGTTAAAGAAAGCACCAAATGCATTTATCAGCTGAAGTGCAGCCTGTAGGAAAGAATAAGGATAATTTAGAAACAAAAGGGTATCATCTGCATATAGTGCCACTCTTTCAACGATCAAGTCGGTCGGAAGTCCGTCAAAAGTTTGTCGTAAGTCTGTCGGAAAGACCGTTGGACCTTTGATGCAGAAAAGTCCGCCCGTGTGTACACGGCATATGAGTTCCTTCTACACAACAAAACGGATGCCTATGGAACTGTTAGGGCTAACCGGCGTGACATGCTGCCAACCTTTGGCAATAAGAAGCTTAAGATGGGAGAAATGGTTGCCTGGCAGAATAGGAAAATGATGGCACTGCGATGGCGTGACAAAAAGATGTGTGCCTAATTAGTACAATCCATAACACCTCCGCTGTCATGGTACACACAAAAAGGTGGAAAAGACATGAAATCACAAGTGGTTATAAACTACAACAACTCCATGGGAGGTGTTGACAGAGCCAGCCAGGCAATGACATTTTATCCAGCCATGAGAAAACAACAAAAAAAGTATTATAGCTAGATCTTCAGTCATCTTCTTGAGCAATGCCTATGGAATGACTTCTACTAAAAAAAAGTGACAAGTCTGTGGTTCATGCTGACTTTGTTTGGAAAGTTGCAGAATGTATCTTTCTGAACCACCAAACACCAACATCTGCAAACAGAGCTGGACGTCGTGCTGTTGGCGTTGTCAACCCGGAACGCCTGACTGGTCGTCACTTTAATGGACCACATCCCACCAACTGAAAAAAGGCAGCACCCACAAGGATGTGCATAGTTTGTTGGTCAAAGCGTGATGACACTGGAAGGAAAATCTGAAAGGAAACCAGGTTCTATTGTCCTGATTGTGACGTTGGACTTTGTGCAGTCCCATGTTTCAAAATTGACCATACCCGGGATGTTTACCGAAGCAATATGACTAGTAATATTGCACCCTTGTTGGACCCAAAAAATGTCAGTGTTTTTGATTTGATTATATTATTGACTAAAACTTATTGAATAAAATGTATTATTATATATTATTTGTTTTGGGATTTGTTGGGATTAAGGATTGGGGGTAAGGCTGGGTAGAAGGGGGTATAGGGAGGGGGGATTAGGGATTGGGGGTAAGGCTGGGTAGAAGGGGGGTACAGAGGGGGGGTAATCAAAAAAGGGAGTGAACTAATGAAACAAGGAAAAATATCCAGTCAGCAACAGAAGGCAATGTATGTTTATGTCATCAATCTTATACAGTACAGTTTGGGTTATTTAACCATATGGACCGGAATAGAGCATATTTTTTCTACTAGTACATTTTTTGATTCTGGTAATTTTTCTATTTCACATGGGTAGTTTCAGCTTCTAAGAGCTTAAACTATACGGGTTGTGAAAGGGAATTTCAAAGTCTAACAATACTGATTTTAGCTTCAAAGCATGGGTACAGATCCCTGAATTTAGCATTAGGGGGTATTTGTTCGATATCTAAATGCAGTAATAAAAGGATAGGGTCGGGTAAGGTCTGAGTGCCTATAATATTAGAGTCTAGAAAGTAGACGGAGTTCCAGTAAGAGTGCCATAAAATATGTAAAAGAGATCCCGTTTCTCCACAACATATAGGGGAATGTGTCAGATAGAATTTAGATAACTTGGGGGTGGGGTACCAATGATAGAGTGCTTTTTGGTAAAGTTTTCCAGCTGGCCTTGGTGAACGCTCCACCTCTTTTGGTTTTCTATTTGTGCATAGTATTGGTTTGTAAAAAGAGGTATTTTAGTTTAATAGACTGTAAAAGAGCACTATTTCTTTTTCATAGTGCTTATGATCATAGAACAATAAATATCCATAGGAATGAAATTCAATATATGGAGGGAGAAGGTTTTTTATAAAAAAATAGAAGTAGTCTCATGTTAGTAAATTAAAGTGATACTAAACCCAGGAGCCTGCATTCACTATATCTGGTCTCCACACAGTACACCGAACATGGAAATGCATTATTTTTAGTAAATATAAACTGCTAAATACCTGTTCTCATCAGCAGTATATAGCAGTCTTGTCACTTCTATCAGTGCCTGGTTAAAGCTTGTAGGAGGAGTTTTCATACTGCACTGGTTGTCGTATAAGGATGCAGAACCCCTGACCATCTGTCTGGACAGTGCTGACTGGCCCTGTACACACCAAATTGAGCATGCATAGACTGACCACTAACTCTGTCTTATCCAGACATGTTTTGGAGGCAATGCAAGAAGGGGAAGATCTGTGCATGCAGGATCAAACAGCCTTTTAACACAATACAGAGTATTAATCCCTGAGAATCCAGAGTAAGTATAACAAACATGCTTTCCTGCATATACAGACTGATTTTGCTGTTGTGAGTTGAGTAACACTTTAAATTTGGTGCATAATGTTTTGAACGTGTTAAATGCTTGGTTAGAAAATAGTTGTCTTAATAAAGTAAGACCCTTGGTGTTCCAATTGCAAACGTGCAGCTTAGGGATAAACTGATGCAGTAGGTCAATAGGGAGGTTGATCCTCTGTAGAGATGAATAAGTAGGTGGTAATGAAGTGTGGGACCAAACTGCTGGGTATCCTGACCTGGGGGGATGGTTATCCTAGTTTAATTGCCTTCATTGTTGTTTTGGGTTTTTATCTATGAAGAAGGAAGTCCCTATCAGGCACTGGGTTTTATCTGGTGTTGAGTTCCATCAAAAGCGGAGTTTGTCTAGGATAGTATCTTTATAATAAGGGATATGTTTGGTAACCCCATGCCTTTATCTGTGTCTAAGCATAATAAAGCATACATCTAGGAGATGTATTACCCCGTACATATTGTGTTATAAGACATTGAATTGACATAAAATATGATGGAGAAAGAGGAATAGTAATGGTTCTGAATTTTTGTCAATTTTAATGCTTCTGAAATTTAGTGGTGAGATTTTAGTGCTGGGGTATGTGAAGGCTTAATATTTGGGAATTTGTTTTGTTCAGTGTACACTTATGCCGCGTACACATGGGCGGACTTTTCGACGGACTAGGTCCGGCGGACTTTTCGACGGACTTCCCGACGGACTTTCGAATGAACGGACTTGCCTACACACGATAAACCAAAGTCTGACGGATTCGTACGTGATGACGTATGACCGGACTTAAATAAGGAAGTTCATAGCCAGTAGCCAATAGCTGCCCTAGCGTCGGTTTTTGTCCGTCGGACTAGCATACAGACAAGCGGACTTTTCGACCGGACTCGAGTCTGTCGGAAAGATTTGAAACATGTTTTATTTCTAGGTCCCATCGGACCTTTGGGGAAAAAAAAGTCAGCTGGAGCCCACCCACGATCGGATTGGACCTAGTCCGTCAAACTCTGCTCATGTGTACGTGTGCATTAAGGAAAAGACTAAACTGGGAGATAGTATATTGTATTTCTTGCAGGGACATATTAGGGTGGGAGACTATGAGGATAAAAACAGCTGTCTCTTGTAATTTTTAACATCTTTGACAGTTTTTTAGTGAAATAGTAGGGGTAAGTACCCCCTTACCATTTCACACAGGGGGGGCGGGATCTGGGGGTTCCCTTGTTAAAGGGGCTTCCAGATTCCGATAAGCCCCCCGCCCTCAGACCCCCACAACCACCGGCCAGGGTTGTGGGGATGAGGCCCTTGTCCTCATCAACATGGGGACAAGGTGTTTTGGGGGGCTACCCCAAAGCACCCTCCCAATGTTGAGGGCATGTGGCCTGGTACGGTTCAGGAGGGGGGGGCGCACTCTCGTCCCCCCTCTTTTCCTGCAGCCTGCAAGGTTGCGTGCTCGGATAAGGGTCTGGTATGGATTTTTGGGGGGACCCCACGCCGTTTTTTTTTTGTTTTTTTTTGGCGCGGGGTTCCCCTTAAAATCCATACCAGACCTGAAGGGTCTGGTATGGAATTTAGGGGGAACCCCACGTCTTTTTTTTTTTTTTAATTTTGGTTCGGGGTTTCCCTGTGTTGAATTTCCATGCCGTTTTTATCAATGAACTTCTATGTGTATTGTCGGCAATGCAATAGCCGCGGGTAGTTTTAAATGTAATTTTTCCTTCGAAATGTCATTTTGCTGTCAGACTGTTCTAAACACGGGAAACATGCGCCCCTTTACATGCATACTATAGACACCCCCCCAGGTACGAAATTTAAAGGGATATTACACTTTTATTGTTTGACTTTAAGCATTATTAAAATCACTGCTCCTGAAAAAACGTCCGTTTTTAAAACTTTTTTTGCATTGATCCATGTCCCCTGGGGCAGGACCCAGGTCCCCAAACACTTTTTATGACAATGACTTGCATATAAGCCTTTAAAATTAGCACTTTTGATTTCTCCCATAGACTTTTAAAGGGTGTTCTGCGGCATTCGAATTTGCAGCGAACACCCCAAATTGTTCGCTGTTCGGCGAACTTGCGAACAGCCAATGTTCGACTCGAACTCGAAGCTCATCCCTAATGAGGGCAATCGGTGTTCCAGTTCCATACAATACTTGCCTTACTGAGATGAATTCCACTTGGTCTACCAGCTGCAGAAGTATTGGTTATACCCTCCATGCTGGGGCTTTGGCAAAATTGTAATATCAGTGATGGAGATGGGCTTGTAGTTGTTGTTGAGGGAAGAATCCTTGTCTAGTTTGGGAATAGTGACAATAACAGCTTATAACATTTATTTAGAGAAAGAACCAGAGAACATGGCTAGATTGAAGATAGACACTAAAATGAGGTGGGAATAAAGAATTAAATGTTTCATAACAGTCATTTGAAAAACCATTGCAGGAAGTGGACTTATGGTTCAGTAGTGATGTATTAATGGATTGAGTTTTCTGTATTGTAAATGGTTGAGATAATTCCTCAAGTTGTTTAGAGTTGGAAGGTTAGAGGCCTTTAAGAATGTTTTGATAATAGTGGTCATTTCTTGTGAGGTAGATTGGTTGTTTTGTAGGTCATACAATAATTGGTAGTAGTACTTAAATGCATTAGCAATAGCTTGAGGATTTACTCGATTTTTACCAGTGGTGGGACGTTGTATATCTGATATTCTTTGTTTTTTTTTTTTTGTTTTTTTCTAGCTGGCATGGTGCTTGCTTTATTATTAAGACAATAGAAGTTAGCCTTGGTATGTTTCAGGTTTATTTCATATTAATGCATTAGTAGGTTTCACAATAGGTTCCTATCTTCCCTTATGGAAGAGGATAATTGAGCAGTAGAGTTGTTTTTGTTTTGTTCCTCTTTCATATTATAATAAATTCAATGAGACTTAGTCTGCCGGGTCATTTGCATCTTTACATAGGATTAAGGTTAATCACCATGCACTTAAAAACAATATAAACTTTATAAGAATTCCAGAGTATAGAGTGGTCAAAATCAGGTGAATTGTTGAGCTCAAAGAATTGATGATGGGCTTCAACAATCTGCTGGGCAATGGATGGATTTGTGAGGAGAGAGGTGTTAAAGTAGTTCTAAAGGCAGAAGGTTTTTTTTTTTTTAATCTTAATGCATTCTATGCATTGGGATAAAAAAACCTTCTGTGTGAATCAGCCCCCCTAATATTTACCTGAGCCTATCTCGATCCAGTGATGTTGCATGAGAGACTCGGCTTTCCAGGACTCCCCCTACTGATTGTCTGAGATCATTGGCTCCTACTGCTGTCAGTCAAAATCACTGAGCCAATGAGGAGAGAGAGGGGGCTGAGCACACACAGAGCAGTGGCTCAGCTTGGGTGCCCCCATAGCAAGCTGCCTGTTGAGGTGGCACTCAGCAGGAGGGAGGGGCCAGGAGTGCCGGCGAGGGACCCAAGAAGAGGAGGATCTGGGCTGCTCTGTGCAAAACCATTACACAGCGCAGGTAAGTGTAACATGTTTGTTATTTTTAACCAAAATAAACATGACTTTAATATGCATTTAAGTCTCCATTGACAGGATGCAGATTTAGGGTGTTGATATTCAATATCTTTTTTTTTTTCAGATTTTATTTTCAAATACATTGTATAAATTTACACCATTGAGACAAGCCATCACACAAGGAATTAAGGTAGTACATATTACCAGTTTTTCACCACAGATTTTAAGCCTGTTTGGACAAGCTACTATATGTTGGACAAGCAGATTAAGATTATATCAGGTAAGTTGTGGGGGTGGTGGTGTTTCAGAGGAAAAGTGTTCAGGAGACTATGCAATGGCTTTAGGCAAAATGATGCCATGCAGAGTTGCAGTTGGTATGTCCAGGGAACAGGATCCACACTGGAGCAGGAATTCTGTAAGCTCTGCAGGGGCGGGCCAAGAGGTGGCACTCCATCTTGTACTAGGAGAAGTTGTGTATGACAACAGCACCAACCTGTTTGGCAGGGAAAGTTCACACATGTGACTTGTCTGGCAAACCTCCTCAACCTGGCAGCGGAGCTATTCCTAGATAGGTACCTTGGTTTACAGGATCTTTTTAGGCAATAGAATGAAAGGAAAAAGTGGTGTGATTGAAAGGTGGAGTGGGCCTACATCTTAATGAGACTGGAAAATGGAGAGACTCCCCCTGACGGGACTTTATTAGCCCAAATAACAATGCATTAATGAAAGTAGAAAAAGGGAGTATGAAAAAATGTATTGAAAGATATAAAATATTAAAAGTGGCTGGTAACAACATGCATAAAGGACATAGGAACATAGAGGCTCAAGAACGGTCCCAGGACTACCATGATGAGGTCACCACAGCAGAACATGCAGACCAACATCGGACGCATTTCAGAGACTTCTTTCTTCGGGGGTGTATCTGTAGATAGAGCAGATTAATTATGTTGACAGAACAAATGCAGACACATGTTTACAGCCATAGACTGAAATAAAAGCCAGACAGTCATGTCCCACCAGGATCAGTCCGATCCAGTCAAATGCTTCCCAGAATAGTACCAAAGCAGTGGACGACCAGCGAGACCAGCAAAAATGTGGAGCACAGTCCAAACAATTAGGTGATGGTATATACAGGAGTCAGTGACTCAAGGGATGTTCCTCTCAGTCTATTGACATAAAGAGAAAATGATAATTATTAGGCAATAGAGAAGTGTTCATAGCCAATTGATGCTGCACTGCATCCTTTCTGGTCACCAGCAGAGTTACCCAGTGGGCGATGAATGATATATAACATCGCTGTTATTACTTGTTGGACCATGTGTCTGAGGTCAGGTTGACACTCCTGCTGAGTGGATGGTGAAGCGACTTATCTTCCACATAATGGTGGAGGACAGGAATGGCCTTATGGGTGAAGAATACAAATGAACCAATGTTTTGGTCCAAATTGAGGTTCAGACCAAACTTTGGATGTTCTTCATCTAAATGCCCAAACTTTTGCTCATTTAGCCACCTGTTTGTTGGGAGCCGAGCATCATATATAGAAGTGGTATTTCTACAGCTTCTATTTATCCTGGAGTTGGGTTTTAAGTTTGGCCTTTTTTCTTATGTATGGAAAAAAGAAAGAAGGCAGTATTAGCAATAAAGATGTTTTTTTTTGTCCTAAGAAATATGATTTACAGTATGTAGTACTTTAATATTACAAAAGTAATTGCTGAATCACTAGGCTCATAGTGAAATATAATGGTTCATAGGTGGTGTACAGGTGTACGGGATTAAGTGGTTACAAAGATAAAAGCATGATATTTGGCCATGTAGGTGCATTTCATGATCAAAACATCCATATGTATTACATAACCTTTCTTCACAAATCATAAGTCCATTATTTAAAGTATTTATTATAATGATTGTAGTTGTTATTATTAATAATAATAATACAATATTGATATTTTATTGAACAGTACATTTTATCTTTAATTATCATATACATTTTCTTAATATTTTACATGCTAATAACAATTAATTAATTTGTGTACTTGCATCTGAATTTTAAATGTAATATATACTGAATATCTAGCAAAAGAAATTGCTAAATTGTATAACTTTTATTTCTCTCAGCATTGCTCATACAGGAAAGTAGTTCTTTCGTAAAATATTATTAAAGATCTATTTCAGAGAACAGCCCGAGATTATTCTATTGGATGAAAGTTTAGAGACACATTTAGAATTTGGTATTTCTTATGTCTTATACAGTAAAATCTTTTACTATCACTGTTGTGTTGGATTCCCCTGATAGGTCCTATTCTGGAGGCTGATCACCATATGCGGGCTGAGAGAAAACAATATTTCACACATTGCATCAGATTGTAGAGAATAGTAAAGCCGGTGACATCATTCTTCATTTTTAGAGGATTCTAAACCTTCTGTGTGCGGTTCTCCCGGGACTACTGACACCTGAGCTGAGCGATCACTAGAGACGTCCACAAGACCGACACATAATTACAGTGGTGGGACCGCTCCATTCAGTTTAGAACAATTAAGTCACCAAAGAACAAACCTGAGATTTTATTAGATAAAAGTTTCTGCCGTATCCCCCCCCCCCCCCCCCCAGGAAACAGAAGCTGAATTTACTGATCACCATCTGCTTTCCAATACAAACTCTCATCACTACAACTATTAATTGACTTGTTTAGTTTAGGCTAATAGTAATAAGATACAAATAACTGTAACAACATCAATATTATTATAATACAGGATTTATATAGCGCCAACAGTTAATGCAGCGCTTTACAATATATTATATTATATAATTTTTTTAAAACTAACACTATGGAAATAATTGATACAATTGTGATGTTTAATATGTGCATTGCAGCCCTAGTGTGCTATTGCATTAGAGTTGTGCACAAGGGAAAAATGTGTTTACTTTCATTTTGGATTAATTTGTTAATAATTTAATTTCATCATCTTTGTTATGTTAGAATGATTTGTTTTTGTTTCATATATTCAGATTATTTTGTATATTCGGATATGGTAGTTATTTTTGAATTCATTATATTTGTTCTATTTTATTATAATCTAATCTATTCTGTTTTATTCTATTATATTCTTTTCTATTCTGTTCTATTTTATTCTATTCTATTTCTTTCAGTTGTATTCTGTTTTGTTCCATTCTATTTAATTCTAATCTATTCTTTTTAATTCTATTCTATTGTATTCTGTTTTTTTTTTCAATTACATTTTTATTGAATTTTCTAACAAAACAAAAGAAGAATAGAAACTACATAGAGGCAAACTACATATATGGCACAAGAGACTATCAGATACTACATACAGTGGGGCAAAAAAGTATTTAGTCAGCAACCAATTGTGCACGTTCTCCCACTTAAAAAGATGAGAAAGGCCTGTAATTGTCATCAAAGGTATACCTCAACTATGAGAGACAAAATGTGGAAACAAATCCAGACAATCACATTGTCTGATTTTTGAAAGAATTTAATTGCAAATTAAATTGGAAAATAAGTATTTGGTCAATATCCAAAGTTCATCTCAATACTTTGTTATATATCCTTTGTTGGCAATGACAGAGGTAAAACGTTTTCTGTAAGTCTTCACAAGGTTGTCACACACTGTTGCTGGTATGTTGGCCCATTCCTCCATGCAGATCTCCTCTAGAGCAGTGATGTTTTGGGGCTGTCGCTGGGCAACACGGACTTTCAACTCCCTCCAAAGGTTGTCTATGGGGTGGAGATCTGGAGACTGGCTAGGCCACTCCAGGACCTTGAAATGCTTCTTACGAAGCCACTCCTTCGTTGCCCGGGCGGTGTGTTTGGGATCATTGTCATGCTGAAAGACCCAGCCACGTTTCATCTTCAATGCCCTTGCTGATGGGAGGAGGTTTGCACTCAAAATCTCACGATACATGGCCCTATTCATTCTTTCATGTACACGGATCAGTCGTCCTGTTCCCTTTGCAGAGAAACAGCCCCAAAGAATTATGTTGCCACCCCCATGCTTCACAGTAGGTATGGTGTTCTTTGGTTGCAACTCAGCATTCTCTCTCCTACAAACACGACGAGTTGCGTTTCTACCAAACAGTTCTACTTTCGTTTCATCTGACCATATGACATTCTCCCAATCCTCTTCTGGATCATCCAAATGCTCTGTAGCAAACCTCAGACAGGCCCGGACATGTACTGGCTTAAGCAGGGGGACACGTCTGGCACTGCAGGATCTGAGTCCCTGGCAGCGTAGTGTGTTACTGATGGTAGCCTTTGTTACGTTGGTCCCAGCTCTCTGCAGGTCATTCACTAGGTCCCCCCGTGTGGTTCTGGGATTTTTGCTCATCGTTCTTGTGATTATTTGGACCCCACGGGGTGAGATTTTGCGTGGAGTTCCAGATCGAGGGAGATTATCAGTGGTCTTGTATGTCTTCCATTTTCTAATTATTGCTCCCACAGTTGATTTCTTCACATCAAGCTGCTTGCCTATTGCAGATTCAGTCTTCCCAGCCTGGTGCAGGTCTACAATTTTGTTTCTGGTGTCCTCTGACAGCTCTTTGGTCTTCACCATAGTGGAGTTTGGAGTGTGACTGTTTGAGGTTGTGGACAGGTGTCTTTTATACTGATAACAAGTTCAAACAGGTGCCATTAATACAGGTAATGAGTGGAGGACAGAGGAGTCTCTTAAAGAAGAAGATACAGGTCTGTGAGAGCTTGTGCTTGTTTGTAGGTGACCAAATACTTATTTTACACCATAATTTGCAAATAAATTCTTTCAAAAATCAGACAATGTGATGTGCTGGTGCTGTGCCCCTTGCAGAAAGAAATGGGATAGTTAAAGATAGCATTACCATTTTAGCGGAGTGCCCCTTTTTCTCTAGCAATGCGGAGGATAGTAACCTTGTCTTGAAAGTTTGAAATTCACACAATTATTTAAAGGGTAAGTTCACCTTTGTTCATTTTTTTTCTAAATTCCAGCTCCCCTATGTACCAATAGAGCTTTTTTGTAAAAAATATCAAAGCTTTCCATAAAATCTACAGACACGTACCTTACTGTCCTCCATCCTTGTTTCCAAATGTATCTATTGCCTCTGTCTTTCTTCCTTACAGACTTTAGGTCATGACACAGGAAGGAGTTGACAAGCTGACCTCATTAGCACTCACCCTGCATCATCCACCCACCCATTCCCAGCTGCACGTTTTTTAAATGAAATGCAATCAATCAGTGATCACCCTTCTCACTGAATGCACGGTGGGGGGGGCGTTTTGGAGCATTTTCACGCCTCACACATAGGGCAGCCTAAAATTACTAGTTGCTTTCAGTGCCATTAATTGTTAACAGCACACCAAACACAGAAGCAAACACATTTTGCCATGTGAAAAAACAAGTGGCAAATGCTACAAAAACGCACAGTAAAAAACACTCAACCCACAAAACGCCAAAATGTCCCATAAGCCACATATAGCATGGCCCATTGAAATCAATGGGCTGCCCTATGCGTGTTACAGGAAAAACGGGCCACAAAATGTTTATTCCCACTATGCTAGATGTGAATGGGTCCTGAAAGTGAAATTGGTGCGTTAACACAAGAACAATGAGGCTCCATTCACATCTGTGCGTTTCCTTGCATTTCAGAAATGCGCGGTACCAAAAATTGCTGTAAAAAAACCGCACCAAGCTCCGCTATAAAAAAAAGTTCTGAAGCTTCTTTAGGGCGATTGCTGTGTGTAGGGCAGCCCATTCAGTTTGATGAGCTGCCCTATGCGCGATGAGTGAAAATGCTCCAAAACACGCCTCCCTTCCCTGCTAAAAAAACCAAAACACATGTGGGAATGCGAGTTCCTGCAATGCAGAGATGTGAACGGGGCTTGACAGCTGAGTGTTTCTGTCCACTCCCTTCTATGTACTTGAATAAACATGGCCATACACTATGCAATCTAATTTTATATTATGCATTTAGTGAGAAAGGTGATCACTGATTGATTGCATTTCATTTAAAAAATGTGCAGCTGAGAATGGGTGGGTGGATGATGCAGGGTGTGTGCTAATGAGGTCAGCTTGTCAACTCCTTCCTGTGTCATAACCTATAGACTGTAAGGAAGTAAGACAGAAGCAATAGATACGTTTGGAAACATGGATGGAGGACAGTAAGGTACGTGTCTGTAGATTTGCAAAAAAAGTACATCAATGCTATATCGGTACATAGGGGAGCTGGAATTTAGAAAAAAAAATGTGAACAAAGGTGAACTTATCCTTTAACGTGGAGGGGAGCCTAAAGGAGGAGGGTGTAGAGGTTTGTGTTGTGAAGTGCAGTGGGCCCGCTTGATAACAAAAGTGGGGGGTAGTGTGTCAGCCCCAAGTGTCTCCTCCAGCCAGGAATAAAGGAAGTGCTCCGGGTGCGGGAACAATTTTTCAAATCATCTAGTTTAGCTTTAAGGGCCTCCATTTCGTCTGAGGCTGAACTGTGGTAGATAGTGGATGCAGTGTATCCTCTAAGGAGCTAATATGTTCTTCATCCTCATCCATCCTCTCTCTCAAATTCTGAACATCTTGCTTCAATAGAGAGAAACCAATATGGATGGTCTCTATTTGTTTAGTAAACACAGCCTTGCAATCCTGTATGGCCTGCATAATCTGTGAAAGCATAGGTTTTGTGGGCTGTTGAACAGATTCCCCTTCAGCATCTGTGTTATGTGGGGAGCCCAAAGGAGTAGAGGAGGCCGTATGTCAGGTCACCTAGAGGCTGGGTGACAGATGCACACCGTTGGGATCAGGAGTGCACCACAAGGCAGTGTACCCTACGGCTGACTGCTGCAGATGTGAGTCCGGGTGGTAAGGAAGGCAGGGGCGCTGGGACACCAACACTGATCCCAGTAGGGAGTAGGTGTTCACCAGAGCCTCTAGTGGTGAGGATGGACTGGGCTGCAACTGGCTTCAGGTTGCGACCCCCAGGGTCCCCCAGCTCACACCCACAGTAGGCAACAGGAGGATAGGGATAGTAAAGGAATAAGCCAAGGTCAGGGCCACAAGCAGACAAGGACAACAGAGTTCACGCCAAGGTTCAGGGTCACAGGCAAACAGGGATAGTCGGGGACACGCCAGAGGTCAGGGTCACGAGCAGACAGGAATAGTAGAGAACACGCCAAGGTCGGTAACAGAAACAAACGTAGAGCACATGGCAGGCAGGAACAGGAAGCCAAACACACAAAGATTGATCAGCAGGGCTGGCCTGCAGTGCAGAGGTTAATATAGAGTTCTCAGATAGGAACTGGGGTGGAGCCGTGCTAGAGGAGAGTTAATAAAAGCAGTCAGGTGAGAGTCAGCTGGTCTTTAGAGATGAAAACATGGAAACAGGTAAGCTGATAGACAACACTATTGCATAACCATGACAGTACCCCCCCCCTCTTACGAGGCCTCCCCCTTCCCCGCTTGGGACCAGGTTTGGAGGTGAACTTCAAATGAAACTTCCTCAACAGACTAGGTGCAAAGACATCAGAAGACTTGACCCACAACCTCTCCTCAGGACCAAACCCTTTCCAATGCACGAGGTACTGGAGCATGCCTCTACAGAGTCGGGAATCCAAAATTTGGCTAACCTCATACTCCTGATCATCCTCAGAGACCGGTGCTGTGGTAGAAAGAGGACGATAGAACTTATTGAGCATTAAAGGCTTCAGAAGGGCAACATGGAAGGAGTTAGAGATTTTGAGGCTTTTGGGAATCTGGAGCTTGAAACAAACCGGATTCAGTTTGGAAGTTATGGTGTACGGACCAATGAATCTTGGGGCAAATTTGAGAGAAGGAACCCAGAGTTTGATGTTCCTGGTGGAGAGCCAGACTTTGTCTCCTGGCTGAAGAGAAGGCGGCTTACGCCTGCGACGGTCAGCAAAATTCTTGAATTTGTTGGCAGCTTTCTGGAGGGAATCATGAACCTCAACCCACATGGAATTGAATGATTCCTGAACAGTAGCCAAGGCTGGAACGTCGGAAGAACAGGTCATAGGGAAGAGGGAGTTGAGGATGTTTTCCATAAACAGTGATAAAGGGTGTTTTCTGAGAACTGACGTTGACATGATTATTGTGGGAGAACTCTGCCCACGGGTGTAGTGATGCCCAATCATCGTGATGAGCCGAGACCAAGGTATGGAGAAAGACCTCCAAATCCTGATTAACCCTCTCAGTCTAGCCATTGGATTGGAGATGGTAAGAAGAGGTAAAATCCAAGGTAATGTTGAGGGATTTGCAAAAGGCTCTCCAAAAACGGGACGTAAACTGAACACCCCTGTCCGAAACGACATGGGAAGGAACACCATGAAGGCGGAAAATCTCTCGTACAAAAATGGGAACCAAGGCAGAGGCAGAAGGGAGACCAGGAAGAGGAACAAAATGAGCCATCTTGGAGAACCGATCGATTACCACCCAAATGGCTGTATTATTCTCCGACAGTGGAAGATCGGTGATAAAATCCATGGCAATGTGAGACCAGGGCTCCTTAGGAATGGGCAAGGGCATGAGAAGACCAGCAGGGGCTTGTCTGGAAGATTTAGACTGAGCACAGACATGACAAGCCTTAACATAATCTTTAACATCCGAGCGGAGGTTAGGCCACCAGTAGAGACGACTGATGAGCAGGAAGGATCGGAGGAACCCAGCATGACCTGCCACCTTGAAATCATGTCCCCAACGAAGGATCTTAGCTCTTAGCTCCGTGGGAACAAAGGTCTTGCCAGGAGGAATTTTTGATTCCAGGGTGGTAGAATGGGCAACAATGCATGAGGTTGGAATGATCGGCTCAGGATCAGGGGTGGACTCCTCGTCCAAAGTGTCAAATGACCTAGAGAGCGCATCAGCCCGACCGTTGCAGGAACCAGGTTTGTACATAATCGTGAATTTAAAACGAGAAAAGAAGAGACTCCACCTGGCCTGTCTGGGGTTCAGACGTTTAGCATTCTGTAGGTATTGTAGATTCTTGTAATCAGCAAAGATCGTAATGGAGTGAGGGGAACCCTCCAAGAGATTACGCCACTCTTCCAACGCCAATTTAATTGCAAGAAGTTCCCGATCACCAATGCCATAATTTCTCTCTGCCTGAGAACATTTTTTGGAGAAGAACGCACATGATTGACGTCTCTTCTCAAAGAACTGATGAAGCACAGCTCCCACCCCCATCGAAGAAGCGTCTACTTCAATAAAAAATGGGTCCTCAGGATTTGGTCTCCTCAAGAGAGGTCCAGAAACAAAGGCCTGTTTCAGATCGTGAAACGCAGAGACAGCCTCGGGAGGCCAGTCTTTGGCATTCGCACCCTTCTTGGTAAAGCGATAATAGGCGTGACAATGGAAGAGTAATCCCTTATGAACTGCCTATAATAATTTGTGAAGCCAAGAAAGCGCTGTGTGGCCTTAAGGCTAGCAGGAAGGGGCCAGTTGGTAATGGCCGAGACCTTTCCAGGATCCATGCGAAGACCCAAACTAGAAACAAAACATCCCAGAAACAGGATCTCAGGACATTCAAAGGAACACTTCTCCAGCTTGGCATAGAGATTATTCTCTCTAAGGCGCTGAAGTACGGTGCGGACATGGTTCCTGTGAGCAAGCAGATTTTCAGAAAAGATGAGAATGTCATCCAGATAGATGATAACAAACTGGTATAGTAGATCCCTGAAGATTTCATTGACAAAGTTCTGGAACACAACTGGAGCATTACACAAACCAAAAGGCATAACGAAGTATTCGTAATGCCCGTCCCTAGTGTTAAACGCAGTCTTCCGTTCGTCACCTTCCCGTATTCTAATGAGATTGTATGCACCTCTGAGATCCAACTTGGTGAAAATGGAAGCCCCCTTTAATCTGTCAAATAGCTCAGATATTAGAGGTAAGGGGTATCGGTTTTTGATAGTCACTGCATTTAACCCTCGATAGTCGATGCAGGGTCTGAGGGTACCATCCTTTTTAGCAACGAAAAAGAACCCTGCTCCTGCAGGCGACGAGGATTTCCGGATGAAACCTCTCTCCAAATTCTCAGCGACATACTCAGACATGGTCTGGGTCTCTGGAATGGACAGAGGGTAGGTAGACCCCTGGGTAGAGTTGCTCTAGGGACAAGGTCAATGGCACAGTCAAAAGATCTGTGGGGAGGAAGCACCTCAGCAGACTTCTTACAGAACACATCCCGGTAATCGCTGTATGCCGAGGGAAGATCAGAAGATACGGATGTGGTAGCAATGGGAAGTCTCTCCTTGGGGACCACCTTGAGAAGACAGGACGAGAAACACGAAGGGCCCCAAGCCAGGATCTGCCCAGAGACCCAGTCCACATGTGGAGAGTGGAGCTGTAGCCAAGGAAGGCCTAATACAATGGGGGTAGAGGCCTTGGGTAGAATGAGGAAGGAAATCCACTCCTGGTGGAATAACCCATACCGACATCCTAATAGGTAGCGTCTGGAAACGGATAGGGCCCCCTGGGAGCACAGTGCCATCAATTGCCGAGACTACCAGTGGTGTAGCGAGGGGAGAAAGGGTAAGCTTCATAGAAGAAGCAGTTCTCCAATCCATAAAATTGCCAGCAGCCCCGGAGTCCAGATATGCTAAGACCGGTTGGGGAGAAGGGCCTACATGGAGGAACACCGGAAGAAGAAGACGAGAAGGTGATGTTTCTGGGTCCAGTACTCCACCTTCTAATTGTATTAGACCCAAGCGTTTCCCGGACGAAGCGAGCAGGAGTCACGAAAATGACCCTTGCCCCCACAATAAAGACACAAGCCCAGAGTTCTGCATCTAGCACGTTCTTTGGGGGTTAGTCTGGTCCGGCCCAGCTGCATAGGTTCCTCAGCAGGCAGAGGATGCTCCACAGGGCGACGGGAGAAGAGTTCTGGCTGACTAGGACCTAGAGGGTGCTGGCGTCTTTTTTCTAGGGACCTCTCCTGGAAACTAATGTCAATCTGATTGCACAAGGAAATTACATCATCCAGACCAGCGGGGATGGCTCTTCCTGCTAATTCGTCCTTCACTCGGTCAGAGAGGCCATGTAAAAAGGTTGCGACCAGGGCCTCATTGTTCCAGGTCAATTCAGCTGTGAGGATACGGAACTGAAGCGCATATTGTCCCACTGAACAAGATTCTTGGTGAAGGCGTAAAAGGGCACTAGCCGCTGAAGAAACCCGAGCTGGCTCCTCGAAAATATTATGAAAAAGCTTCAAGAAGTCGGACAGGCTTGAAACCACCGGGTCATTCTTCTCCCACAGGGGGGCAGCCCAAGCTAAAGCTTCACCAGAGAGGAGGGAAATTATATAGGCTACCTTAGCCCGATCAGACAGAAAGTTTTGAGGCTGGAGCTCAAAATGAATGGTGCATTGGCTGAGGAAGCCCCTGCAGGCCTTGGAGTCCCCAGAAAAACGGAACGGAGCTGGCAGTGAATATAAATGTGTGGCTGCGACTGGTGCAATAGGTGCAGCTGCTGATTGCACTTGAGGCTGCAGGTTCAGGTTTCCCAAGGAGGCCTGGAGCTGCTCGAAGCAGGAAGCCAGATCCTTAAGGAATCGCATCACCTGAGTCTGATTAGATTCCTGGGCCTCGAGTCTGCGAACTATGCCCTGCAATGGTTAGGCTGCAAGAAGCAACACGTCATCCGGGTCCATGGCTGATCAAACTGTCAGGTCACCTAGAGGCTGGATGACAGATGCACACCGTTGGGATCAGGAGTGCACCACAAGGCAGTGGACCCTACGGCTGACTGCTGCGGATGGGAGTCCAGGTGGTAAGGAAAACAGGGCCGCTGGGACACCAACACTGATCCCACTGGGGTTAGAGCGTAGGATTCCCTGGGGCGCGGAGTCTAAGAGCCAGTAGGTGTTCACCAGAGCCTCTAGTGGTGAGGATGGACTGGGCTGCAACTGGCTCCAGGTCGCGACCCCCAGGGTCCCCCAGCTCACACCAACAGTAGGCAACAGGAGGATAGGGGTAGTAAAGGAATAAGGTCAGGGCCACAAGCAGACAAGGACAATAGAGTTCACGCCAAGGTTCAGGGTCAAAGGCAAACATGGATAGTCAGGGAC
Source organism: Lithobates clamitans (assembly GCA_037952925.1). NCBI lineage: Eukaryota > Metazoa > Chordata > Amphibia > Anura > Ranidae > Lithobates > Lithobates clamitans. The sequence continues at coordinate 1,775,238 of JBBGZY010001452.1, read as the reverse complement.
ATGCCAGAGGTTAGGGTCACGAGCAGACAGTAATAGTAGAGAACACGCCAAGGTTGGTAACAGAAACAAACGTAGAGCACACGGCAGGCAGGATCAGGAAGCCAAACACACAAAGGTTGATCAGCAGGGCTGGCCTGCAGTGCAGAGGTTAATATAGGGTTCTCTGATAGGAGCTGGGGTGGAGCCGTGCTAGAGGAGAGTTAATAAAAGCAGTCAGGTGAGAGTCAGCTAGTCTTTAGAGATGAACACATGGAAACAGGTAAGATGATAGACAACACTATTGCATAACCATGACACCGTATGCAAGTCAGGAGAGTCTGGAGGGAGATCACTCCCCAGCTCAGAAGAATCGCCCTGGGAGAGGAGGAGAGACCGCAGCGTGGAGGAGGACAGGACTGAAAAACCAGCATCTTGCCTTTGAGATAGCTTTTTGGCCGTCGATGGAGCTGTGGTCTGCCTGATTTTAACCATGGCAAGCACTCAGAAAGGTGCCCGCCACCGGGAGAAAAAACACTGAGCAGGTTAGGCGAAGATGAGTAGGGAGTGCCGGAGCCACTGAGTCAACCTGCCGCTTGGTCCGCCATCAAGCCGCACCCTCAAGCCAGTTGTTTTTGCTTAGTGTTTCTAGAATAAAGACCTAGTTCCCTGCTGGAACTTGTGGTTCCATACCTTTTTTCCTGGGATTTTTTTTTCTGTAGAGATCTTCAATTAAGAGCCGGGCTGGATCATCTAGATCCAGTGGTCACCCTAGTCTGGCCTTTGCTGCGGGACTATCATGGGGAACTGGTCATACATGTGAAAGATCATATATCACAGCCAATGCTATTAGAAGGTCTTGCTGGGAAGGTTCCATTGCTTTGCCTGTATATTGGCGGAACCTCTTTCATAGGATGCAATCTCATCTCCGGCCATAATGCCTTTTTGTTTCTTTGATCACATTTTTGTGACTTTTCGGTATGTACTGAGTGCACTGTGAAAAAATCCTTTTCCATGCAACATTGTGCGCCCTATTTTTGCATATAACCAGGGCACCCTCTAATTCCCCTGTAGCCAATTACTGGGCTGAGTGTAACTCCTGTTCCCAGCGTTTTGGTGGTGTCTCCCTTGTGTCCTGAGATCACTGTATGTGGTTTTACTCTCTGCATTACATTTATATACTCCCCTGATGAAGCCAATGTTTTGGCGAAACTAGTTGGGAACATAAGACTACGATCACCCTTCAACATCATTGGTGACGGTCTATTATTTGAACTGTACTTCTTTCTTTGTTTTTTTTTGTGATTTTTTTGTGATTTTTCTACATGTCTACCATTTTAGCTGTCTTTGATACAAAATAAAATAAATAAGATGATTTTATAACAAAGTTGTTCTATCGTATTGGTGGCACCGCAATAATCCCTTCCCCCTCTGTCCCTTCTTGAAAAAAAATGGGCAGACTCTATGGACTACTCAGTCTTTTTCTGCCATCACTTTTCTATGTTTCTATGTCTCCTCCCCTGCAGGCCAGGAAGTCCTTTCCCCCCTTCACTGGATGGTAGTTATGATGGATGCCAGCCTGTCGGGCTGGGGAGGTGTCTTGGATTTGAGATCAGCACTAGTTTGCTGAACTCCAGAGAAAGCTTGGCTACCCATCAACACCCTTGGACTGCAAGAGATATGGCTAATAAGATAAGGTTGTCTCTTAAACACTAGACAAATCTTCTCCAGGGGATCCTGGTCAGGAGCAAATCGGAGAACGCCACAGCAGTAGCCTTTTTCAGCCACCAAGGCAGAACAAGCAGTGTAGCAGCAGTGTTTGAGGCATCATGCCTTTTGCGGTGGGTGAAACAGCACTTAATGGCTCTCTCCGCCGTGCACATCCCAGGCATCAAGAATTGGCCGTCAGATTACACCCTTAAACCAGGACATGTTCCATCAGCTCTTTCTATGCTGGGGGACCCTGGACATGCATCTTCTTTCATCCCACCTCAACAGGAAGGTACAGAGGTTTGTGGCAAGATCATGGGAACCCCTGGTGAATGCAACAGATGTGCTGGTGGCGATCATCATCTCATTTATGCCTTTCCTCCTCTCAAACCAAGTTGGGCTGAGTGCTTCTCAATCATTTGGGAGAAGCTTTGCATTTTTATCAATGAATATAACACTTCCTGTGTTTGGATGGGGTGAGAGGTGGGTGGATGGTGTTAAGATTTCCACCTCAGCCAATAAGAGAACGTTGAAATTCTATTTAATGGAGTTGTAATCAGTGCATTTCTATGGTCTCCTTGTATCTTACATTAATGGAGTGACAATTTTGTGTCTAGGGCCTTCTTGCAGCTTACAGAAACAGGGTGACCATCATTGCTAGGCTATATGGCCTTTTTTTTATTTTACATGGGTAACATACGTTCCTATGGCCTAAAGATACTTTAAAGGATAAGTTCACCTTTTGTTCACGTTTTTTTTTCTTTCTAAATTCCAGCCTCCCTATGTACCAATATAGCATTAATGTACTTATTTTGCAAAATTATCAAAGTTTTCCATTAAATCTACAGACACTTACTTCACTTGTCCTTATCCATGTTTCCAAACGTATCCATTATTAATGTCTTACTTCCTGGACAAACTAGAGGTCATGACACAGGAAGGAGTTGATCAGCTAACCTCATTAGCACACATCCTGCATCATCCACCCTCCTACCTACCCACCCATTCACAGCTGCACTTTTTTTATATTAAATGCAATCAATCAGTGATCACCCTTCTCACTAAATACACAATATACAATCAAATTGCATAGTGTATGGTCGTCTTTATCCACTTGCCGACCGCCTACCGCATATATACTGCGGCAGAATGGCACAGGCAGGCAAAATCACGTACCCGTACGTGATCTGCCTCCCGCGGGCGGGGGGTCCGATCGGACCCCCCCCCCGGTGCCATCGGCGGTCGGCATTTGACTGGGAGCGTCGGGAGGCGAGGGGGAGACCATCCGATCGTGGCCCCCCCTCGCAAACGCTCCCAGCCAATGGGAATCCTCCTCTGCCTGTGTGTCGTTTCACACAGGCAGAGGATGTGATGTCATCTCTCCTCGGTCTGGCAGTTTCCGTTCCAGCGCCGAGGAGAGATGACAAGTGAGTGCACAAAACACACACACACACAGTAGAACATGCCAGGCATACCTTACACCCCGATCCCCCCCCCCGATCCCCCCCCAATCACCCCCCAATCACCCCCCCCCCTGTCACAAACTGACATTAGCAGTATTTTTTTTTTTTTTTTTTCTGATTACTGCATAGTGTCAGTTTGTGACAGTTAGTGTTAGGGCAGTGAGTATTACCCCCCTTTAGGTCTAGGATACCCCCCTAACCCCCCCTAATAAAGTTTTAACCCCTTGATCACCCCCTGTCACCAGTGTCACTAAGCGATCATTTTTCTGATCGCTGTATTAGTGTCGCTGGTGACGGTAGTTAGGAACGTAAATATTTAGGTTCGCCGTCAGTGTTTTATAGCGACAGGGACCCCCATATACTACCGAATAAATGTTTTAACCCCTTGATTGCCCCCTAGTTAACCCTTTCACCACTGATCACCGTATAACCGTTACGGGTGACGCTGGTTAGTTCGTTTATTTTTTATAGTGTCAGGGTACCCGCCGTTTATTACCGAATAAAGGTTTAGCCCCCTGATCGCCCGGCGGTGATATGCGTCGCCCCAGGCAGCGTCAGATTAGCGCCAGTACCGCGAACACCCACGCACGCAGCATACACCTCCCTTAGTGGTATAGTATCTGATCGGATCAATATCTGATCTGATCACATCTATACTAGCGTCCCCAGCAGTTTAGGGTTTCCAAAAACGCAGTGTTAGCGGGATCAGCCCAGATACCTGCTAGCACCTGCGTTTTGCCCCTCCGCCCAGCCCAGCCCAGCCCACCCAAGTGCAGTATCGATCGATCACTGACACTTACAAAACACTAAACGCATAACTGCAGCGTTCGCAGAGTCAGGCCTGATCCCTGCGATCGCTAACAGTTTTCTTGGTAGCGTTTTGGTGAGCTGGCAAGCACCAGCCCCAGGCAGCGTCAGATTAGCGCCAGTACCTCTAACACCCACGCACGCACCGTACACCTCCCTTAGTGGTATAGTATCTGATCGGATCAATATCTGATCCGATCAGATCTATACTAGCGTCCCCAGCAGTTTAGGGTTCCCGAAAACGCAGTGTTAGCGGGATCAGCCCAGATACCTGCTAGCACCTGCGTTTTGCCCCTCCGCCCGGCCCAGCCCAGCCCAGCCCAGCCCACCCAAGTGCAGTATCGATCGATCACTGTCACTTACAAAACACTAAACGCATAACTGCAGCGTTCGCAGAGTCAGGCCTGATCCCTGCGATCGCTAACAGTTTTTTTGGTAGCGTTTTGGTGAACTGGCAAGCACCAGCCCCAGGCAGCGTCAGATTAGCGCCAGTACCGCTAACACCCACGCACGCAGCATACGCCTCCCTTAGTGGTATAGTATCTGAACGCATCAATATCTGATCCGATTAGATCTATACTAGTGTCCCCAGCAGTTTAGGGTTCCCAAAAACGCAGTGTTAGCGGGATCAGCCCAGATACCTGCTAGCACCTGCGTTTTGCCCCTCCGCCCGGCCCGGCCCAGCCCACCCAAGTGCAGTATCGATCGATCACTGTCACTTACAAAACACTAAACACATAACTGCAGCGTTCGCAGAGTCAGGCCGGATCCCTGTGATCGCTAACAGTTTTTTTTGTAGCGTTTTGGTGAACTGGCAAGCGCCAGCGGCCTAGTACACCCCGGTCGTAGTCAAACCAGCACTGCAGTAACACTTGGTGACGTGGCGAGTCCCATAAGTGCAGTTAAAGCTGGTGAGGTGGCAAGCACAAGTAGTGTCCCGCTGCCACCAAAAAGACAAACACAGGCCCGTCGTGCCCATAATGCCCTTCCTGCTGCATTCGCCAATCCTAATTGGGAGCCCACCACTTCTGCAGCGCCCGTACTTCCCCCATTCACATCCCCAACCAAATGCAGTCGGCTGCATGAGAGGCATTTTCTTTATGTCCTCCCGAGTACCCCTACCCAACGAACCCCCCAAAAAAGATGTTGTGTCTGCAGCAATCGCGTATATAGGCGTGACACCCGCTATTATTGTCCCTCCTGTCCTGACAATCCTGGTCTTTGCATTGGTGAATGTTTTGAACGCTACCATGCACTAGTTGAGTATTAGCGTAGGGTACAGCATTCCACAGACTAGGCACACTTTCACAGGGTCTCCCGAGATGCCATCGCATTTTGAGAGACCCGAACCTGGAACCGGTTACAGTTATAAAAGTTAGTTACAAAAAAAAGTGTAAAAAAAAAAAAAACACAAACAAAAATATAAAATAAAAATAGTTGTCATTTTATTGTTCTCTCTCTCTCTATTCTCTCTCTATTGTTCTGCTCTTTTTTACTGTATTCTATTCTGCAATGTTTTATTGTTATTATGTTTTATCATGTTTGCTTTTCAGGTATGCAATTTTTTATACCTTACCGTTTACTGTGCTTTATTGTTAACCATTTTTTTGTCTTCAGGTATGCCATTCACGACTTTGAGTGGTTATACCAGAATGATGCCTGCAGGTTTAGGTATCATCTTGGTATCATTCTTTTCAGCCAGCGGTCGGCTTTCATGTAAAAGCAATCCTAGTGGCTAATTAGCCTCTAGACTGCTTTTACAAGCAGTGGGAGGGAATGCCCCCCCCCCCAACATCTTCCGTGTTTTTCTCTGGCTCTCCTGTCTCAACAGGGAACCTGAAAATGCAGCCGGTGATTCAGCCAGCTGACCATAGAGCTGATCAGAGACCAGAGTGGCTCCAAACATCTCTATGACCTAAGAAACCGGAAGCTACGAGCATTTTATGACGTAGATTTCGCCGGATGTAAACAGCGCCATTGGGAAATTGGGAAAGCATTTTATCACACCGATCTTGGTGTGATCAGATGCTTTGAGGGCAGAGGAGAAATCTAGGGTCTAATAGACCCCAATTTTTGCAAAAAAGAGTACCTGTCACTACCTATTGCTATCATAGGGGATATTTACATTCCCTGAGATAACAATAAAAATGATTTAAAAAAAAAAAATGAAAGGAACAGTTTAAAAATAAGATAAAAAAATAATAATAATAAAGAAAAAAAAAAAAAAAAAAAAAAAAAAGCGCCCCTGTCCCCCCTGCTCTCGCGCTAAGGTGAACGCAAGCGTTGGTCTGGCGTCAAATGTAAACAGCAATTGCACCATGCATGTGAGGTATCGCCGTAAAGGTCAGATCGAGGGCAGTAAGTTTAGCAGTAGACCTCCTCTGTAAATCTAAAGTGGTAACCTGTAAAGGCTTTTAAAGTCTTTTAAAAATGTATTTAGTTTGTCGCCACTGCACGTTTGTGCGCAATTTTAAAGCATGTCATGTTTGGTATCCATGTACTCGGCCTAAGATCATCTTTTTTATCTCATCAAACATTTGGGCAATATAGTGTGTTTTAGTGCATTAAAATGTAAAAAAGTGTGTTTTTTCCCCAAAAAATGCGTTTGAAAAATCGCTGCGCAAATACTGTGTGAAAAAAAAAAATGAAACACCCACCATTTTAATCTGTAGGGCATTTGCTTTAAAAAAATATATAATGTTTGGGGGTTCAAAGTAATTTTCTTGCAAAAAAAATTATTTTTTTATGTAAACAATAAGTGTCAGAAAGGGCTTTGTCTTCAAGTGGTTAGAAGAGTGGGTGATGTGTGACATAAGCTTCTAGATGTTGTGCATAAAATGCCAGGACAGTTCAAACCCCCCCCAAATGACCCCATTTTGGAAAGTAGACACCCCAAGCTATTTGCTGAGAGTCATGTTGAGTCCATGGAATAATTTATATTGTGACACAAGTTGCGGGAAAGAGACAATTTTTTATTTTTTTTATTTTTTTTTGAGCAAAGTTGTCACTAAATGACATATTGCTCAAACATGCCATGGGAATATGTGAAATTACACCCCAAAATACATTCTGTTGCTTCTCCTGAGTACGGGGATACCACATGTGTGGGACTTTTTGGGAGCCTAGCCGCGTACGGGACCCCGAAAACCAAGCACCGCCTTCAGGCTTTCTAAGGCCGTAAATTTTTGATTTCACTCTTCACTGCCTATCACAGTTTCGGAGGCCATGGAATGCCCAGGTGGCACAAAACCCCCCCAAATGACCCCATTTTGGAAAGTAGACACCCCAAGCTATTTGATGAGAGGTATAGTGAGTATTTTGCAGACCTCACTTTTTGTCACAAAGTTTTGAAAATTGAAAAAAGAAAAAAAAATTTTTTTTTTCTCGTCTTTCTTTATTTTCAAAAACAAATGAGAGCTGCAAAATACTCACCATGCCTCTCAGCAAATAGCTTGGGGTGTCTACTTTCCAAAATGGGGTCATTTGGGGGGGGTTTGTGCCACCTGGGCATTCCATGGCCTCCGAAACTGTGATAGGCAGTGAGGAGTAAAATCAAAAATGTACGCCCTTAGAAATCCTGAAGGCGGTGCTTGATTTTCGGGGTCCCGTACGCGGCTAGGCTCCTAAAAAGTCCCACACATGTGGTATCCCCGTACTCAGGAGAAGCAGCTAAATGTATTTTGGGGTGCAATTCCACATATGCCCATGGCCTGTGTGAGCAATATATCATTTAGTGACAACTTTGTGCAAAAAAAAAAAAAAAAATTTGTCACTTTCCCGCAACTTGTGTCAAAATATAAAACATTCCATGGACTCAACGTGCCTCAAAGCAAATAGCTTGGGGTGTCTACTTTCCAAAATGGGGTCATTTGGGGGGGTTTTATGTCATCTGGGCATTTTATGGCCTTCAAAACTGTGATAGGTAGTGAGGAGTAAAATCAAAAATGTACGCCCTTAGAAATCCTGAAGGCGGTGCTTGGTTTTCGGGGTCCCGTACGCGGCTAGGCTCCCAAAAAGTCCCACACATGTGGTATCCCCGTACTCAGGAGAAGCAGCTAAATGTATTTTGGGGTGCAATTCCACATATGCCCATGCCTGTGTGAGCAATATATCATTTAGTGACAACTTTTTGTAATTTTTTTTTTTTTTGTCATTATTCAATCACTTGGGACAAAAAAAACGAATATTCAATGGGCTCAACATGCCTCTCAGCAAATTCCTTGGGGTGTCTACTTTCCAAAATGGGGTCATTTGTGGGGGTTTTGTACTGCCCTGCCATTTTAGCACCTCAAGAAACGACATAGGCAGTCATAAATTAAAGGCTGTGTAAATTCCAGAAAATGTACCCTAGTTTGTAGACGCTATAACTTTTGCGCAAACCAATAAATATACACTTATTGACATTTTTTTTACCAAAGACATGTGGCCGAATACATTTTGGCCTAAATGTATGACTAAAATTGAGTTTATTGGATTTTTTTTAGAACAAAAAGTAGAAAATATCATTTTTTTTCAAAATTTTCGGTCTTTTTCTGCGTATAGCGCAAAAAATAAAAACGGCAGAGGTGATCAAATACCATCAAAAGAAAGCTCTATTTGTGGGAAGAAAAGGACGCAAATTTCGTTTGGGTACAGCATTGCATGACTGCGCAATTAGCAGTTAAAGCGACGCAGTGCCGAATTGTAAAAAGTGCTCTGGTCAGGAAGGGGGTAAAACCTTCCGGGGCTGAAGTGGTTAAGCAAGTACATAGGAGGGAGTGGACAGAAACACTCAGCTGTCAAGCCCCGTTCACATCTCTGCATAGCGGGAACTCGCATTTCCACGTGCTTCTTTTTTTTTAAGCAGGGGGGAGGTGTTTTGGAGCATTTTCACTCAGCAAGCATGGGGCAGCCCATCCATCTGAATGGGCTGCTCTGCATGCAGCAACCTCCCCAAAGAAGCTTCAGAACTTTTTTTTAGAGTGGAGCTTGATGTGTTTTTTATTTCTGATTTTTGGTGCAGCGCATTTCTGAAATGCAAGGAAACACACAGATATGAATGGAGCCTCATTGTTCTTATGTAAACACACCAATATCACTAAATAAAAAGAAAAAGAATTGCGCTAGGTGCTCAAAAATGTGTATGTGAAAATGTTTAATAATAAAGTGACCGTGAAGGGGTCCTGCTGCTGAACACTATAACCCCAATACGAGGGCACAAGAAATATATGTAAGGAGAAAAGTGCAGCGCTGGACATGTATCATGAATGAAAATGTGAAAATAATAAAGAAATACAAATTTCTATGCAACAGTGATGTAGAACACCTGATAATAAAGCAACAGTAATAAATAACATCTGATAATAATGACTAGTGAAAAAACCTTTCAAACAAAAAGTCCATAAATGGTGAAAAAACATGTGCAATGAGTGCAACAAAATTCTGAAATATGGTGTAAATAAAATCCAAACAAATGTTCCATGCGGAGTTCTGGATCAATAATCCACCACCCGTGCTTCCCACCACCTGGTGATAGAGTAATGAAGGCTTACCAGAGAGCCAGCGACCGCCCTTACTCAGGGGGGTCAAAACAGGCTTAGTAGAGGAAGATGTGAGATAGACTTCAAAGGATGTCCCTTTAAGGGGCTTTGTAGGGAATCTTGCCAACTTGCTTCCTGGGTAGGGATGAGCCGAACACCCCCCGGTTCGGTTCGCACCAGAACCTGCGAACGGACCGAAAATTTGCACGAACGTTAGAACCCCATTGACGTCTATGGGACTCGAACGTTCGAAATCAAAAGTGCTCATTTTAAAGGCTAATTTGCATGGTATTGTCCTAAAAAGGGTTTGGGGACCCGGGTCCTGCCCCAGGGGACATGTATCAATGCAAAAAAAACTTTTAAAAACGGACGTTTTTTCGGGAGCAGTGATTTTAATGATGCTTAAAGTAAAAAGAAAAAGTGAAATATTCCTTTAAATATCGTACCTGGGGGGTGTCTATAGTATGCCTGTAAAGTGACGCGTGTTTCCCGTGTTTAGAACAGTCCCTGCACCAAATGTCATTTTTAAAGGAAAAAATCTCATTTAAAACTGCTTGCGGGTTTAATGTAATGTCGGGTCCTGGCAATATGGATGAAAATCAGTGAGACAAACGGCATGGGTACCCCCCAGTCCATTACCAGGCCCTTTGGGTCTTGTATGGATATTAAGGGGAACCCCGCACCCAAATTAAAATAAGGAAAGGTGTGGGGCAACCAGGCCCTATATACTCTGAACAGCAGTATACAGGCGGTGCAAACAAGACAGGGACTGTAGGTTTGTTGTTAAGTAGAATCTGTTTGTAATTTTGAACAGGTACATTTTTAACGTGTTTAGCTCCAGCCAAAAAATCTTTTTTAAGCTTTTTGGAAAACATAGGGAAGGGTTATCACCCCTGTGACATTTGTTTTGCTGTCTTTCCTCCTCTTCAGAAGATTTCACCTCACTTTTGTCCCAATGACAAATGTTTTTTGAAAATTTGGAGTTTTTTGTGGAGCAAGGATTGGAAAGCATCAGTGGAAAGGAGAAATGTTTTTCCCATATTAACTCTTACAGGAGAGAATTTCCCTTCCTAGGGGTAGATTTCATCTCACTTCCTGTTGTCTCCTTCCGTTTGCAAGTAGGAGTAAGTTAGATGTTTAGATTTGTAAGTTAGATGTTTGAAAGTAGGGGCCACAACACTGTAAGCCCTCACAGGGCCCTGCTGTGAAATATTAGATCAAGAATTGTAATTACATGCCCCTGTTGAACAGGGGCAGAAAAACTGGGCCTTTGGTGGTGGTGGTGGTGGTGCTGGTGCCACAACACTGTAAGTCCTCACTCGCTTTTGGTGGGTGCAGAAATGGGCCCTGCTGTGAAATATTAGATCAAGAATTGTAATTACATGCCCCTGTTGAACAAGGGCAGAAAAATTGGGCCTTTGGTGGTGGTGGTGCTGGTGCCACAACACTGTAAATCCTCACTCGCTCTTGGTGGGTGCAGAAATGGGCCCTGCTGTGAAATATTAGATCAAGAATTGTAATTACATGCCCCTGTTGAACAGGGGCTGAAAAATGAGGCCTTAGGCACTGGTGCTGGTGCCACAACACTGCAACCCCTCACAGACACTCTAGTTGGAACGCAGGAACGAACCCTGCTGCAAAGTATTGCATCAAAAATTGTAATTACACGCCCCTGTTAAACAAGGGCAGAAAAATTGGGCCTTTGGTGGTGGTGGTGCTGGTGCCACAACACTGTAAATCTCCTCACTCGCTCTTGGTGGGTGCAGAAATGGGCCCTGCTGTGAAATATTAGATCAAGAATTGTAATTACATGCCCCTGTTGAACAGGGGCTGAAAAATGAGGCCTTAGGCACTGGTGCTGGTGCCACAACACTGCAACCCCTCACAGACACTCTAGTTGGAACGCAGGAACGAACCCTGCTGCAAAGTATTGCATCAAAAATTGTAATTACACGCCCCTGTTAAACAAGGGCTGAAAAATTGGGCCTTAGGCACTGGTGCCACAACACTGCAACCCCTCACAGACACTATAGTTGGAACGCAGGAACGAGCCCTGTTGCAAAGTATTGCATCAAAAATTGTAATTACACGCCCCTGTTAAACAGGGGCAGAAAAATTGGGCCTTAGGCACTGGTGCTGCTGCCACAACACCGCAACCCCTCACAGATACTCTAGTTGCAATGCTGAAATGAGCCCTACTGCAAAGTATTGCATCAAAAATTGTAATTACATGCCCCTGTTAAACAAGGGCTGAAAAATTGGGCCTTAGGCACTGGTGCTGGTGCCACAACACTGCAACCCCTCACAGACACTCTAGTTGGAACGCAGGAATGAGCCCTGCTGCAAAGTATTGCATCAAAAATTGTAATTACACGCCCCTGTTAAACAAGGGCAGAAAAATTGGGCCTTAGGCACTGGTGCTGTTGCCACAACACTGCAACCCCTCACAGACACTCTAGTTGGAACGCAGGAACGAGCCCTGCTGCAAAGTATTGCATCAAAAATTGTAATTACACGCCCCTGTTAAACAGGGGCTGAAAAATTGCGCCTTAGGCACTGGTGGTGGCGCCCAGAACCAAAAATGTTCTTACAAGCTATCAGCGTGATCATTGAGGAGGAAGAGGATAATTACTCAGGGATAGTCACTCAGCATCAGCATAGGCAGTCTTTGAAGGGATCTGAGATTTCAAAAAAATTATTCGGTTACATCAGCATCAGGTGCTTGGTAGCTGGTGGTGATCCAAGACTGATTCATTTTTATGAAGGTCAGTTGATCGACCGAGTCAGTGGACAGACGCACCCTGTGATCGGTTACCACGCCTCCAGCAGCACTGAATGTGCGTTCCGAAAGAACGCTGGATGCAGGACAGGCCAGTAGCTCAATTGCATACTGTGCAAGCTCTGGCCAGTGATCCATCCTCAAGACCCAGTAACCCAGAGGATTTTCAGTGGGAAAGGTGTCCAAGTCTGATCTTGCCCCTAGGTATTCCTGCACCATGTAAAACAGACGCTGGCGATGGTTGCTGGAACCGATCATACCTTGGGGCTGCGGACCAAAAAACGCATCGGTCAGACGGCCACCTTCTCCACCGCTCCTTCTTTGACTAACCGAAGCCTCAGCAACACGTTGTCCAGAAACAGGAGTTTGTAACCTCCCAGTCTCTGGGAACGCGTTGCACAGACCTTTCTGCAAGGCCTCCTAAAGATGTTTCATCCTCTGCTCCCTCTGCGATGGCAAGATAAGGTCAGCAAACTTATCCTTGTAACGTGGATCAAGGAGGGTTGCCAGCCAGTATTGGTCCTTCTCCTTGATACCATGAATACGAGGATCCTTACGCAGGCTTTGCAGGATCAGGGAGGCCATGCAGCGTAGGTTTGCTGAGGCATTCGGTCCGGAGTCCTCTGGGTCACTAAGGACGACATGGTCCACAGCCACCTCCTCCCAGCCACGTACAAGTCCATAAGTTTCTTGGGACTGATCCCTTAAAGACTGCTGCTGATGCTGAGTGCCAGGCTCCACCTCCATACTGACACAATCTTCCTCCTCCTCCTCCTCCTCCTCCTCTTCCTGTGTGATCGCCGGGCACGCAGGAACATTGTCTGGATAAATGGGGCCTTGAGAGCTAAGGAAGTCCTCCTCTTCCTGCCTCTGTTCTGCCTCAAGTGCCCTGTCCATTATTCCACGCAGCGTGTGCTCCAACAGGTGGACAAGGGGGACAGTGTCACTGATGCATGCACTGTCACTGCTCACCATCCTCGTGGCCTCCTCAAATAGGGACAGGACAGTGCATGCATCCCTGATCATGGCCCACTGGCGTGGGGAAAAAAACCAAGCTCCCCTGACCCTGTCCTGGTGCCATAGTCGCACAGGTACTCATTGATGGCCCTCTGCTGCGTGTGCAGCCGCTGCAGCATGGCCAACGTTGAGTTCCACCTGGTGGGCGTGTCACAGATTAGGCGGTTCTTGGGCAGGTTAAACTCCTTTTGGAGGTCCGTCAGCCAAGCACTGGCATTATATGACCAGCGGAAATGCACACAGACTTTCCTGGCCTGCCTCAGGACATCCTGTAAGCCCGGGTACCTGCCCAAGAACTGCTGCACCACCAAGTTAAGGACGTGAGCCAAAAAGGGCACATGGGTCATTTGTCCCTGTCGGAGGGCAGAGAGGAGGTTGGTGCCATTGTCGCAAATCACCATTCCTGCCTTAAGTTGGCGTGGCATCAACCACCTCTGAACCTGCCCCTGCAGAGCTGACAGAACCTCTGCCCCAGTGTGGCTCCTGTCCCCCAAGCACACCAGCTCAAGCACCGCATCTTTTGGCCTGCGTACTTGCGTAGCCCCTTGAACGGCTACGGAGCACCGCTGGTTCCGAGGACAAAGCACAGGAAGAGGCCATGGAGGAAGAAGAAGAGAGGGGGTGGAGGAGAGAGATGTGTCACAATAATTAGCATTTTGGAGGCGTGGTGGCAGAACAACCTCCAACACTACTGCACCTTGTCCTGCATCCTTCCCAGCTGCCAGCAGAGTCACCCAATGCGCCATGAATCTTAGGTAACGTCCCTGTCCATGCCTGCTGGACCATGAGTCAGCGGTAATATGCACCTTACCACTGACCGCCCTGTCCAGCGAGGCATGGACATTGCCTTCCACATGCCGGTAGAGAGCCAGAATCGCCTTCCGTGAGAAAAAGTGGCGTTTGGGTACCTGCCACTGAGGAACCGCACATTCCACAAACTCACGGAAGGGGGCAGATTCTACCAACTGAAAAGGCAGCAGTTGAAGTGCTAGCAATTTTGCCAAGCTAGCATTCAACCGCTGGGCATGTGGATGGCTGGGAGCAAACTTCTTTTGGTGGTGCAGCAGCTGGGGCAGGGAAATTTGCCTGGTACAATCTGACGTTGGTGTACCAAAAACAGATTGCCCACAAGTACTTGGCTGTGACACACCTAATTCTACACCGTCATTCCTCTCAGTGCAGGTCTCAGAGAGGACTGAAGGTATAGTAGAGTTGGAGATCTCAGCTGATGAGGAGCAAGGAGAGGTCCTCTTTGTTCTTTGGTGTGGGTCTTTTAGATACGCTTGCCAACGAACTGCATGGCAGGTCAACATATGTCTGGTCAAGCATGTGGTACCCAAGTGGGAGATGTTTTGGCCACGCGAGATACGCTTGAGACATATGTTGCAAATAGCAGGGTGCGATCTGATGCCCTCGTCTCAAAAAAGGCCCACACCAAAGAACTTTTTGAATAACGCGCAGAGATTGCAGCGCCCTGCACATGTGGAGCTTTGGGGTGTGATGCAGTCAATGTGCTGCCTTTAGGCTGGCCCCTGGAGGGCATCCTGCCTCGTTGGTGATGTGTCACCTCCTCCTCCTCCTCTCTCCTATCAGGCACCCACATTGAGTCAGTGACCTCATCCCCTCCCTCCTCATCACTGGAGCAAACCTGGCAGTATGCTGCAGCAGGGGGAGCTTGACTGCCAGATTGCTGTCCTTCTTGGGCACCCCTCTGTCCGTGCTCATGTTACTGCCTTCATCGAGCTCAGTATCATCATCAGAGCCTTCCAAACGCTGGGCATCCTCCTGGAGCATGCACCCAACACTGTGGTCAAACAGTTTGAGGGACTCCTCAGGAGGACATGGTGGGGCTAGGGAAGGAGTCACTGATGACATTGAGCCGAGGGAAGAGGCCGCTGCTTTGCCAGACAAAGTACCCTGGGCATGAGTGAGAGAGGATGGGGAGGATGAGGACGGCTTGGTCATCCACTCGACCAAGTCTTCCACATGTTGCGGCTCAACACGGCCAGCTGCCGAAAAAAAGCCCAAGCGTGTCCCACGGCCACGTGCTGATGAGGATGCACCGTCTCCACGACCAGCACTAGACACAGAGCCTGCTTGCCCTCTCTTATTGGCTTGTGACTGTCTGCCTCCCCTTCTTGGCCTTCCAGACATACTAATGGCCTGTAGCTGCACTTAGCTGGGATATATATATATACATATATATATATATATATATATATATATATATATATGTACTGATACTGCAGCTAGCAAAATCAACTGCCTGCCTGTAGTATGAGAACACCACCAACCTTCTACAGGTAGCTTTAGCTGAACACTGTGAGCAGGACACACCCCACTAACTTGTAGGTTTAGCTGAACACTGTGAGGTGGACACACCACACTAACTTGTAGGTTTAGCTGAACACTGTGAGCAGGATGCACCCCACTAACTTGTAGGTTTAGCTGAACACTGTGAGCAGGACGCACCCCACTAACTTGTAGGTTTAGCTGAACACTGTGAGGTGGACGCACCCCACTAACTTGTTGTAGGTTTAGCTGAACACTGTGAGCAGGAAGCACCCCACTAACTTGTAGGTTTAGCTGAACACTGTGAGCAGGACGCACTGCACTAACTGTAAATAGTCTAGCTGCCTGACTGTGGTACTAATAGGATCAAAAGAACACCAGTAATTTTCTTCAGGTAGCTGTATATACTGTAACAAGATAAGCCTGCCTGTCAGTAAGAAGATAACAGGAACGGATCTAGCTGAACACTGTGAGCAGGACGCACCCCACTAACTTGTAGGTTTAGCTGAACACTGTGAGGTGGACACACCACACTAACTTGTAGGTTTAGCTGAACACTGTGAGCAGGACGCACCCCACTAACTTGTAGGTTTAGCTGAACACTGTGAGGTGGACGCACCACACTAACTTGTAGGTTTAGCTGAACACTGTGAGCAGGACGCACCTCACTAACTTGTAGGTTTAGCTGAACACTGTGAGCAGGAAGCACCCCACTAACTTGTAGGTTTAGCTGAACACTGTGAGCAGGACGCACTGCACTAACTGTAAATAGTCTAGCTGCCTGACTGTGGTACTAATAGGATCAAAAGAACACCAGTAATTTTCTTCAGGTAGCTGTATATACTGTAACAAGATAAGCCTGCCTGTCAGTAAGAAGATAACAGGAACGGATCTAGCTGAACACTGTGAGCAGGACGCACTGCACTAACTGTAAATAGTCTAGCTGCCTGACTGTGGTACTAATAGGATCAAAAGAACACCAGTAATTTTCTTCAGGTAGCTGTATATACTGTAACAAGACAAGCCTGCCTGTCAGTAAGAAGATAACAGGAACGGTTCTAGCTGAACACTGTGAGCAGGACGCACCACACTAACTTGTAGGTTTAGCTGAACACTGTGAGCAGGATGCACCCCACTAACTTGTAGGTTTAGCTGAACACTGTGAGCAGGACGCACCCCACTAACTTGTAGGTTTAGCTGAACACTGTGAGGTGGACGCACCCCACTAACTTGTTGTAGGTTTAGCTGAACACTGTGAGCAGGAAGCACCCCACTAACTTGTAGGTTTAGCTGAACACTGTGAGCAGGACGCACTGCACTAACTGTAAATAGTCTAGCTGCCTGACTGTGGTACTAATAGGATCAAAAGAACACCAGTAATTTTCTTCAGGTAGCTGTATATACTGTAACAAGATAAGCCTGCCTGTCAGTAAGAAGATAACAGGAACGGATCTAGCTGAACACTGTGAGCAGGACGCACCCCACTAACTTGTAGGTTTAGCTGAACACTGTGAGGTGGACACACCACACTAACTTGTAGGTTTAGCTGAACACTGTGAGCAGGACGCACCCCACTAACTTGTAGGTTTAGCTGAACACTGTGAGGTGGACGCACCACACTAACTTGTAGGTTTAGCTGAACACTGTGAGCAGGACGCACCTCACTAACTTGTAGGTTTAGCTGAACACTGTGAGCAGGAAGCACCCCACTAACTTGTAGGTTTAGCTGAACACTGTGAGCAGGACGCACTGCACTAACTGTAAATAGTCTAGCTGCCTGACTGTGGTACTAATAGGATCAAAAGAACACCAGTAATTTTCTTCAGGTAGCTGTATATACTGTAACAAGACAAGCCTGCCTGTCAGTAAGAAGATAACAGGAACGGATCTAGCTGAACACTGTGAGCAGGACGCACTGCACTAACTGTAAATAGTCTAGCTGCCTGACTGTGGTACTAATAGGATCAAAAGAACACCAGTAATTTTCTATAGGTAGCTGTAAATACTGTAACAAGACAAGCCTGCCTGTCAGTAGGAAGATAACAGGAACGGATCTAGCTAAACTGAATACAGTGTATATATATATATATATATATATATATATATATATATATATATATATATATATATGCAACACCTGGGATGCATATATATACACAATACACTGTAAGTGCAGCTAACTGACTGACTGTTCTGCCTAATCTATATAACTCAAATCAAATGTCACTGTCTGTCTCTCTCTCTCTCTCTCTCTCTCTCTTAATGAACGCCGGAACACACACTACACAGGGCCGCCGTGTAGGCGGCCTTATATAGTGTGGGGCGTGTACTAAATCCCCTGAGCCATAATTGGCCAAAGCCTCCTTGGCTTTGGCCAATTACGGCTCTCTGTTCAGACGGCGCTGTGATTGGCCAAGCATGCGGGTCATAGTGCATGCTTGGCCAATCATCAGCCAGCAATGCACTGCGATGCCGCAGTGAATTATGGGCCGTGATGTGCCACACCAATTTGGCGCGAACGGCCCATATGATTCGCAATTCGGTGAACGGGCGAACAGACGATGTTCGAGTCGAACATGGGTTTGACTCGAACACGAAGTTCATCCCTATTCCTGGGCAACTACTCAGCAACAGCAGGGCGCCAATTCGGAAGATGTGGTCCCAAAGGAGGTTCCTGTATGGCGATCCGTATTCGTTCCTAGAAAAATCCAGCGAAGATAAACCGACGTGACCAAAAAAGAAAAAAACGGGGGGACTCCAGTAGTGCAGATAACCAAGACTGCATATATTTAAATAAAATACAAAAGATAAAAAAGTGGTAGCAAAAAAACCAGCAGGGATATCATATACACTCCTCTGCTGTTTAAAAGACAATTGCGCATGCGCGATGCGTGCTAGCGTTGTGACCCTACGGCCGTTTCGTCACAACTGATGTCATCAGGGGTACGCAACTGTGCATGCGCATGCGCCCTATAGATCCAAACTGAAGCGCAGCCATTGGCTGACTGTGAACAGGGCTAGTGTTTGATTGGTGGCATAGACACATAGCAATTAATGAACGGAGAACAGAAGGTAAAGCGCTCGTTTTATTAGCTTGAAAAAAAGCACAGCTGCCTATTGAAAAAACAACCAAACAGCAAACCTAGATAAACCTTGACACAAACAGTGCCATCTAGTGGCAAGATCAAATATAGGCCAAATATACAAATTAGTGAATAAATATTGCCCGTAATATACAGAGCATAAAAAGACTTAGCAATAACGTGAGAAATAACAATAAATATAGACAAAAAGACCAGAGGGTTGATACCCACTAGCCCAAAAAAGAAAAAAATCAAAAGAAGAAATGTATTATTCAAATGGTTATTAATATTAGTTAGACATATGAGTAAGACAAAAGGTCCTTCATATGTTAACATAAACGGAATAGTGATGTAAGGTGAGGGGCTAGCACCTCAAGTGCAGCAAACCACCAGCAATCAATACAAATGGACACCCAAGAAATATATATTATATAACAAATCACATTGGCCAAAGGGGGACATCAACTTTTTTAAATAAAACAGTTGATGTCCCACTCTATATTCAAGCCATTGGGGGCATGAGAGCCAAGCTTATAGATCCAGTTTGTTTCGGATCTAGAGATGGTTCTCCTACCATTGCTGCCACGCCAATGGGAAACATATTTCTCTATGCCAATAAAGATGGTGCCCTTAGGATCCCTATTGTGCACGAGATCATAGTGTCTAGAGCCTTGTATAATGTTGGTGATATGCTCACCCAACCTGACTTGTAATTTCCTAACAGTACGTCCCACATACTCCAACCCACATGGACACCTGAGAAGGTATACAACGCATTTGGTGGTGCATGTGATGAGTGATTTGATGGAATAAGTGACACCTGTACCGCTAGATGTAAACTCTGTCAATCTCCTATCATGTAGCGCATTCTCCCTATAGACCTTACATCTCCTACAGGGAGAAAAACCCTTTAGGTCACCAAAAAAGGTTGGGCGGGTAGGTGGGACTGGAATATTGGGTGCCAGTATGTGTCTAAAATGTGTACCCCCCCTAAATAAAACATCAGACAATAGAGGTCCCAAAACCCGATCATTCTTTATGACTGACCAGTGTTTTTTAATAATTCTTTTGATGGCCCAATGTTGGCTGGAATAAGTTGTGAGGAAGACCAATCCAAAATCCTCCCTGTCAACAGCCTTAGGGGGTGCTGCACATAGTAGGTCCTTACGGTCCCTATTCCCTACCTCGGTAATTAGTGAATTCAAAGTTTCTGCGTCATAGCCTTTATTCAAAAACCTGTTTTTCAGGATTAAGGCCACCTTATGGAACCCATTTAGATTGGAACAATTGCGTCTTAGACGCAAAAATTGCCCCTTGGGTACAGCGGACAGCCAAGAGCGATGGTGGCAGGAATCAAGCGGAATAAAACTATTCCTGTCGGTTGGCTTAAAGTAGGTGGAAGTAGTGATCATATCATTGACAATTGTGATAACCAAATCCAAAAAATGGATTTGGGTAGGGCTAGATTCATGGGTAAGCACTATACCCCTATCATTTTTGTTGAGCAATGCCAAGTAGGTGGTCACGGAGTCGATATCACCGTCCCATATGAACAGGACGTCATCTATGAATCTTCTCCACATGACGAGTTGGGGTGGTCTATCATGTAGGACCACATCTTCCTCCCACTTGGCCATGAAAAGGTCAGCCATTGCTGCCACGCCAATGGGAAACATATTTCTCTATGCCAATAAAGATGGTGCCCTTAGGATCCCTATTGTGCACGAGATCATAGTGTCTAGAGCCTTGTATAATGTTGGTGATATGCTCACCCAACCTGACTTGTAATTTCCTAACAGTACGTCCCACATACTCCAACCCACATGGACACCTGAGAAGGTATACAACGCATTTGGTGGTGCATGTGATGAGTGATTTGATGGAATAAGTGACACCTGTACCGCTAGATGTAAACTCTGTCAATCTCCTATCATGTAGCGCATTCTCCCTATAGACCTTACATCTCCTACAGGGAGAAAAACCCTTTAGGTCACCAAAAAAGGTTGGGCGGGTAGGTGGGACTGGAATATTGGGTGCCAGTATGTGTCTAAAATGTGTACCCTCCCTAAATAAAACATCAGACAATAGAGGTCCCAAAACCCGATCATTCTTTATGACTGACCAGTGTTTTTTAATAATTCTTTTGATGGCCCAATGTTGGCTGGAATAAGTTGTGAGGAAGACCAATCCAAAATCCTCCCTGTCAACAGCCTTAGGGGGTGCTGCACATAGTAGGTCCTTACGGTCCCTATTCCCTACCTCGGTAATTAGTGAATTCAAAGTTTCTGCGTCATAGCCTTTATTCAAAAACCTGTTTTTCAGGATTAAGGCCACCTTATGGAACCCATTTAGATTGGAACAATTGCGTCTTAGACGCAAAAATTGCCCCTTGGGTACAGCGGACAGCCAAGAGCGATGGTGGCAGGAATCAAGCGGAATAAAACTATTCCTGTCGGTTGGCTTAAAGTAGGTGGAAGTAGTGATCATATCATTGACAATTGTGATAACCAAATCCAAAAAATGGATTTGGGTAGGGCTAGATTCATGGGTAAGCACTATACCCCTATCATTTTTGTTGAGCAATGCCAAGTAGGTGGTCATGGAGTCGATATCACCGTCCCATATGAACAGGACGTCATCTATGAATCTTCTCCACATGACGAGTTGGGGTGGTCTATCATGTAGGACCACATCTTCCTCCCACTTGGCCATGAAAAGGTCAGCCATGCTAGGAGCGAATTTAGCTCCCATGGCCACTCCTTTTATTTGTAGATAATGTGTGCCACCATACCAAAAATGGTTGTGTTCCATCGAGAAGTCAAGTAGCTCCATCACGAAATTACATTGTGTGGTGGGGATACTGGAGTCTCGATAGAGAAAATGTTGCACAGCATCATGTCCCAAAGTATGGGATATTGACGTGTAAAGTGATGCAACATTGGCTGTCACCAGCATATACGTAGCCCTCCACTCTATTTCACTTAGTAAATTAAGGACATGTCTAGTGTCCTTAAGGAAAGAGGGAGTGCCCATCATCAGTGGTTGTAGAAAAAATCAATATATTTTCCCACACGTGAAGTTATAGAATCTATACCACTGATGATGGGCCTACCCGGGGGATTGGTCAAGGTCTTGTGGACTTTTGGTAATATATACATCACTGGCAAACGAGGGGCCAGAGGGACCAAATGTTCCCTCTCTTTTTTATTAAGAATCCCCAAATCATATCCCTTATCAATGAGAGCTTTTAATTCTCTTTTGAAAATAGGTGTTGGATCTGATGATAAAGGGGAGTACGTATCTGTGTCGGAAAGAATCCTTAACATTTCTTTGGTGTAGGAGTCTTTATCCAGGATGACAATTGCTCCGCCTTTATCGGCGGGGCATATGATGATGTCCTTCCTGTTACACAAAGCCTCCAGTACAACCCAGATGTTGTTCTGGGGTTGTACCGATCTTGTGTTCAAGTTAGCTAAATCTTTCAGCACTAGATCTCTAAAGATGGTAATATTTGGTGCTGTATTACCAGGGGGGTTAAAAAGTGAGGCATTCGACAGCCCTGAGTGTACCACCACAGAAGCTTCCCTATTCAGTTGCCTGGAGGGATTGCTTAAAATATACCTTTTGATGTTTAGTTTGCACGTGTATTTCTGCACATCTATAAACGTTTGGAATTTGTTGAGATTCCGAGGTGGAACAAACTTCAAACCTTTATTAAGAGTGAAGAGTTCTTCTTTTGAAAGTTCCTTGGTGCTCAGATTTATAATACCATTCACGTCTATAGTCTCCTCCTTTTTGGGGTGAAGCTTCCTCCCCCCTCTGCACCCTCTCGTGCGTCTCCATTTTGCTTGTTTCTTCCCCTGTTGGCCAGCTGAAAATCCCGACTAGAGCGATTTTCTCCCATATATTGATTACGGGGAAGACCAGGAATATTGGGGTTTCCGCTCAAGCCGGATGCACTTCCACCAATGGCATCCCGCAAGGGGGAGAATCTATTCTGTTAATGTTGACCCCATAATGGCCAAGTCCATCGTCATCATTACGGTGGTCTCGTCCCACTCTGTGGTCACGTGGGTCACTATAATGATAACCATTATTCCGACCTTAATAAATCTCTCGGCCATCATGTTGTCTCCATGGTGGAGGTGAATGATGGTGTGGTCGAGAAAATGAATTCTTGCTGCCTCCCCTGCGTCTTGATTGATTAAAGCGTCGTTGAGACCCCCTGCCTCTAGGTGGATAGGGGGAGGTGTGGGGCATATAAGGTGCCTCAGACTGATTATCCCCACGCGTCTCCTGAGTAATAGGCATGGGCTGGACGCTTGAGTTTGTGGTGGTAGTGGGAGGGTCAGTGGGAGTAGGGACCTGCCACCTGCATACCAAATTATCCCTATAATCCTTGGCATCCCTGTTATATTTTCTCCTTTTCTTTTGTTTTTGCTCTAATTAATCAGTGTGGTTTTCAAGGCCTCTGATCTACGGATGTAATCCTGATCATCTCTATAGGGGGTAAGTTTAGTCCTAATGTTGTTGATTTCCAGATCCAACATAGTTAATCTACGCTTCTTTTTAGCCACCAAGAATTGTACAAAACTTCCCCCTGCCTCATTGAAGTATTTAAACCACTCAGCTAATTTGTTGTCTTCTTTTTGGGGGTTAACTTCCATTCTTAAGCTCCTAGGGACCATGTTTTCTTTTACATATTCCTCTAAATATGCAATATCCCATCTTAAATGTACCTCAGTGATGGTGAGGTTTTTAAGTCTAAGAAAACATCCTGCTAGGTCATCCCTGGAGTCATCTTTACCAAAAACTCCCGTGGTGTCTGTGACTACCTGGGACCTATACTCAAAAATGTCCATTACGGAAACACCAGCTGCAAAACCAAGTATCAAAAATAAACACAAAATAAAAAGAAAAAGAATTGCGCTAGGTGCTCAAAAATGTGTATGTGAAAATTATTATTAATAAAGTGACCGTGAAGGGGTCCTGCTGCTGAACACTATAACCCCAATACGAGGGCACAAGAAATATATGTAAAAAGAAAAGTGCAGCGCTGGACATGTATCATGAATGAAAATGTGAAAATAATAAAGAACTACAAATTTCTATGCAACAGTGATGTATAACACCCGATAATAAAGCAACAGTAATAAATAACATCTGATAATAATGACTAGTGAAAAAACCTTTCAAACAAAAAGTCCATAAATGGTGAAAAAACATGTGCAATGAGTGCAACAAAATTCTGAAATATGGTGTAAATAAAATCCAAACAAATGTTCCATGCGGAGTTCTGGATCAATAATCCACCGCCCGTGCTTCCCACCACCTGGTGATAGAGTAACTAGTGGGTTCTGAGAGACGTTTTTTCAGCTGTAAAAATGCTCTAACGCTGATAAACATCGATAAACATCAATAAACGCTCAAAAACGTCACTTACCAGTGTTTTTTAACGTTTTTGATCCATTGAAAAAAAACAAAACATTTTCTTCAAAAAAAAAAAAAAAAAAAACGCTAAAAAACGCTAATGCGGAAAAATGCGGAAAAATGCTAACAAACACTAAAAAATGCTGAAGAAAGTTGAAAAGAGTTAAAAAACTCACTGCGAAGCTACTGACTAGGGATGGGCCGAACACCCATCTGTTCGGTTTGCATCCAGAACATGCGAACGGACCGAAAGTTCGCGCAAACATTCAAACACCGTTAAAGTCTATGGGACTCGAACATGAGAAATCAAAAGTGCAAATTTTAAAGGCTAATATGCAAGTTATTGTCTTAAAAAGGGTTTTGGGACCCGGGTCCTGCCCCAGGGGACATGGATCAATGCAAAAGAAAGTTTTAAAAATGGACGTTTTTTCGGGAGCAGTGATTTTAATGATGCCTAAAGTGAAAAAATAAAAGTGAAATATTCCTTTAAATATCGTACCTGGGGGGTGTCTATAGTATGCCTATAAAGTGGCGAGTGTTTCCTGTGCTTAGAACAGTCCCTGCACAAAATGACATTTCTAAAGGAATAAAAGTCATTTAAAACTGCTTTAATGTAATGTCGGGTCCCAGCAATATGGATGAAAATCAGTGAGACAAACGGCATGGGTACCCCCCCCAGCCCATTACCAGGCCCTTTGGATCTTGTATGGATATTAAGGGGAACCCTGCACCCAAATTAAAAAGAAAAGGCGTGGGGGCCCAGGCCTTATATACTCTGAACCGCAGTATACAGGCGGTAATAAAAACTGTAGGTGAACAATTAAGAATCGCCAAACCCCGTCCTACCACCACTGTGCTCTATATAATGCACGATGACCCAATGTAAGCTGCCACTTTAAAAAGTATGCATAAAAAATCTGAATCCACCCCTCAATAGTGAAATAGTGGCACTACCCCCCTAATGATAGGAATGAGACAAGCTCTAGCACACACCCTTATACCATAAAGTAATATGACAGTGCACTAAATCACAATAGAATGGATTCTATAAATACATGTGAGGTGAGTTAAGTGACCACATAAATGAGCACCAACTACTGATGCAATGAACATACATAAAAAAACTAAATATAGTACAGAACACCTAGCAAAGAAGCTGGCACCCAAATTTATTGGTCCTTTTCCAGTTAAAAGGAAATTGAATGAGGTCACCTATGAGCTTACCTTGCCTGAGTCGCTCAAAGTGCACCCAGTGTTTCACGTGTCTCACGTGTCTCACGTGTCACGTGTCACGTGTCTCTGCTTAAACCCACAGTACCTGACCCTGTGGGTCCACCCTAACCTGTTATTATTAATAAGGACGAAGAGTATGAAGTGAAGGCTGTCGTAGACTGCAGGATGAGAGGTAACCAACTTCAATTTTTAATCAAGTGGAAGGGGTATGGACCAGAGGAGAACTCATGGGAACCTAAGCAAAATGTGCATGCCCAAGAACTAATCCAGGCCTTCTTCCGCAGACATCCACAGAAAAGAGCTCTTTTGGGCACCCGGAGGTTGCCCTTAAGGGGGGGGGCAATGTCATGGACACACTACTTCCAGAACTGCAACAGGGCTCAGGCGCATCCCCGCCAACAGGTCCCCAGTAACGAACAGGCGTGCGCCAATGCGCATGCGCCGATCGCGGAGATTGTGCGTGCGCGCACAGTAACGCGGCTTTGGCGCTCAGTGGCCTTTAAGAGGGTTCCACCATTCAGCTCTTGCTGTTTGATCTGCAGCTTCACCTGTTTCCTGTTCCTGTAATCTGCATCTGATCACCTTCTGACCTGGCTCTCTGACTACGCTAATGTCTCCAATCCTGAACCTTGGCTCTCCATTGACCCTGATCCTGTTTGCTTGCCTGCCTGATCTCCTGCTACCAGAACCAGCCTGAACTTGACCATTCCTTGCCTGCCTATTCTGTTGATCTGATCCGCTGTGTATGACCTGGCTTGTCTGACCTTGCTTCTGCCTGCTGTGCACACCCATGTGCGTTTGCTGCTTCTTGGTGCACCTGCACCCAGCCGACCTGCATCCAGCTCACCTGCATCCAGCTGGCCTGCATCCGGCTTCCTGCACCCTGCTGACCTGCATCCAGCTTACCTGCAGCCTGCTGACCTGCATCCAGCTCACCTGCATCCAGCTGACCTGCATCCAGCTTACCTGCACCCTTCTGACCTGCATCCAGCTTACCTGCACCCCCACTCCAGCCAGTTTCAGTGCCTCCCAGCGGACGTCATCTCCAGTTCCAGAGAATCCACCAGGCACTCATACCCCACTGTGCTCCTACGGTCACTGTCCTCAACTCCAGTGATCTGGGAACCAGGTCTCCCTCTGCACGTCAGGCTCACATACGAGGTACGTGTCACAAGGAGAGGTCCGCCTTGTTCTTTGGTGTAGGTCTTTTAAGTACTGTTGCCAACGGACTGCATGAGAGCTCGACATTTGTCTGGTCAAGCATGTGGTGCCCAAACGGCTGCTGTTTTGGCCACGCTTGATACGCTTCAGACATATGTTGCAAACAGCAACAATGCGATCTGCTGCACATGTATCAAAAAAGGCCCACACCAAAGAACTTTTGGAAAAATGCGCAGCGTCAGCAGCGCCCTGCACATGCGGAGCTCTGCGGTGTGATACAGTCAGTTGCCTGCCCTTAAGCTGGTCCCTGGAGGGCATCCTGCCTCGTTGGAGATGTGCCTCCTCCTCCTCTCTTCTATCTTGCACCCATGTAGAGTCAGTGACCTCATCATCCCCTCCCTCCTCACCACTGGAGCAAACCTGGCAGTATGCTGCAGCTGGGGGTACACGACTGCCAGTTTCTTGTCCTTCTTGTGCACCCCCTCTCTCTGGGCTCACGTTACTGCCTTCATACTCAACCTGGGTACCATCATCAGAGCCTTCAAAATGCTGCGCATCTTCCTGCAGCATGTACCCTACACTGTGGTCGAACAGTTCGGAGGACTCCTTAGGGCATGATGGTGGGGCTAGGGAAGGAGTGACTGATGACATTGAGCTGATGGAAGAGCCCGCTTTGGCAGCTGCGTTGCCAGACAAAGTACCCTGAGCATGGGTGACAGAGGATGGGGAGGATGAGGAGGGCTTGGTCATCCACTCTACCAACTCTTCTGCATAGTGTGGCTCAACACGGCCAGCTGCCGGAAAAAAGGAGGAGCGTGCCCCACGGCCATGTGCTGAGGATGCTCTTTGTCCGTGACCAGCACTGTTGGCTGTAGACATAGAGCCTGCTTGCCCTATTTTAGTGGCCTGTGAGCGTCTGCCTCTCCTTGGTGGCCTTCCAGACATACTGTACAATTAGATTAGCAAAACAATGCCTGAAGTTTACTAAAAACAGTACACCAGGAATGGCCTACAGTCAGGTATAGGCTTGGCTAGACTAATATATATATATATATATATATATATATATATATATATATATATATATATATATATATATATATATATATATATATATATATATTTATATATATATACAAGCCTTTATATATATATATTAAATGATCTGCAGCTCACTGAGTCACCTGCCTGAAAGTGTCTTTGAATACGTATTCCAGAAATGGCCTACAGTCAGGTATAGACTTGGCTGGACTACAATGCAGTGGATTTATATTTTATGAACTGCAGCTCACTGAGTCACTTGCCTGCCTACCTAAAAATTGTCTTTGAACACGCACTCCAGGAATGGCCTACAGTAAGGTATAGGCTTGGCTGAACTACAATGCAGTGGATATATATTTTATGAACTGCAGCTCACTGAGTCAACTGCCTGCCTGAAAGTGTCTTTGAACAAGCACTCCAGGAATGGCCTACAGTCAGGTATAGGCTTGGCTAGACTATATATATATATATATATATATATATATATATATATATATATATATATATTTTTTTTTTTTTTTTTTTTTTTTAAATGCACTGCAGCTAGCTGAATCAACTGCCTGCTTGAAATATTAGAAACAGTACACCAGGAACGGTCTGCAGTGAGTTCTAGCTAAACTGGATACAGGGAATATATATATATATATATATATATATATATATATATATATATATATATATATATACATACAAAGCCAGGATGTATATATATACTAAATACGCTGGAGCTAACTGAATCAACTACCTGCCTGAAGTATATTAGGAACAGTACACCAGAAACAGTCTGCAGTGAGATCTAGCTAAACTGGATACGGTGGATATATATATATATATATATATATATATATATATATATATATATATATATATATATATATATATATATACCACAAATCCAGACATTCACATTGTCTGATTTGGAAAGAGATTATTTGCAAATTATGGTGGAAAATAAGTATTTTGTCAATATCAAAAGTTCATCTCAATACTTTGTTATATATCCTTTGTTGGCAATGATAGAGGTCAAACATTTTCTGTAAGTCTTCACAAGGTTGTCACACATTGTTGCTGGTATGTTGGCCCATTCCTCCATGCAGATCCCCGCTAGAGCAGTGATGTTTTGGGGCTGTCTCTGGGCAACATGGATTTTCAACTCCCTCCAAAGGTTTTCTATGGGGTTGAGATCTGGAGACTGGCTAGGCCACTCCAGGAACTTAAAATGCTTCTTACGAAGCCACTCCTTCGTTGCCCGGGCAGTGTGTTTGGGATCATTGTCATGCTGAAAGACCCAGCCACATTTCTTCTTCAATGCCCTTGCTAATGGGAGGAGGTTTGCACTCAAAATCTCATGATACATGGCCCCATTCATTCTTTCATGTACACGGATCAGTCGTCCTGTTCCCTTTGCAGAGAAATAGCCCCAAAGCATGATGTTGCCACCCCCATGCTTCACAGTAGGTATGGTATTCTTTGGTTGCAACTCAGCATTCTCTCTCCTCCAAACACGACGAGTTGTGTTTCTACCAGGTAGACAATAGCTGTGCAAAAAAATAATCTTAAGTGTGATAGTCACATTGATAGTGATAATGATAATAAGTGCACAAAAATATAATGATAACAAAAGAAAAAAGGGTTGCAAGAAAGTCCAAACAATATGCCATAAGCTGGGTTCAGAGTAAAAAAGTGCAATCTTCCATCACCAGTGATAGTAAAACACCAAACCAAATGTGCCCTTACCAGAGGCAAGCAAGAAAGAGCTTGCGGCTTTAAACCCAGCCAGGGCCTTTATAGGAAGTGTCAGGTAACAAGCTCCTGGGGAACACTGATCCAGGACCGGTATACAATCAATGGGTAGAAGGGGCCCTCCAGTGCCATGACATCAGGGCATGAAAGAACTACTGTTACATATGTCAACGGGGAAGCCAGGCAAGAGAGTCGCATTAAATTAAAAAAGAAATGGCCACTGTGAAAGAAATTGGTTCCAGAAGTTGTCCTTGAAGAAAGCCCCTCTCATGGTGAATCTCAGTTGATTCTCAGCACCGCCAGGACCAGCTTCTAGTAACTCCACTGAAAGGGAAGTGAAATGTCAGTACAAGCTTGCAGAAAACCAAACTTTACTGTGTTTCTACCAAACAGTTCTACTTTGGTTTCATCTGACCATAAGACATTCTCCCAATCCTCTTCTGGATCATCCAAATGCTCTCTAGCAAACCTCAGATGTGCCCGGACATGTACTGGCTTAAGCAGGGGGACACGTCGCACTGCAGGATCTGAGTCCCTGGCAGCATAGTGTGTTACTGATGGTAGCCTTTATTACGTTGGTCCCAGCTCTCTGCAGGTCATTCACTAAGTCCCCCCGTGTGGTTCTGGGATTTTTGCTCACCGTTCTTGTGATCATTTTGACCCCACGGGGTGAGATCTTGCGTGGAGCCCCAGATCGAGGGAGATTATCAGTGGTCTTGCATGTCTTCCATTTTCTAATTATTGCTCCCACAGTTGATTTCTTCACACCAAGCTGCTTGCCTATTGCAGATTCAGCCTGGTGCAGGTCTACAATTTTGTTTCTGGTGTCCTTCGACAGCTCTTTGGTCTTCACCATAGTGGAGTTTGGAGTGTGACTGCTGTTTGAGGTTGTGGACAGGTGTCTTTTATATTGATAACAAGTTCAAACAGGTGCCATTAATACAGGTAATGAGTGGTGGACAGAGGAGCCGTTAAAGAAGAAGATACAGGTCCGTGAGAGCCAGAAATCTTGCTTGTTTGTAGGTGACCAAATACTTATTTTCCACCATAATTTGCAAATAAATTCTTTCAAAAATCAGACAATGTGATTGTCTGGATTTGTTTCCACATTTTGTCTCTCATAGTTGAGGTATACCTATGATGACAATTACAGGCCTCTCTCATCTTTTTAAGTGGGAGAACTTGCACAATTGGTGGCTGACTAAATACTTTTTTGCCCCACTGTAAATATATAGCCGGGATGTATATATACTAAATACACTGCAGCTAACTGAATCAACTACCTGCCTGAAGTATATTAAGAACAGTACACCAGGAACGGTCTGCAGTGAGATCTAGCTAAACTAAATGGATACAGTGTATATATATATATATATATATATATATATATATATATATATATATATATATATATATATATATATATATATATCAGTCTGACTGTATATATACATTAAATACACTCCAGCTAACTGAATCAACTGCCTGCCTAAAGTATATTAGGAACAGTACAGCAGGAACGGTCTGCAGTGAGATCTAGCTAAACTGTATACAGTGGATATATATATAGCAGTCTGACTGTATATATATATTAAATACACTGCAGCTAACTTAATAAACTGCCTGCCTGAAGTATATTAGAAACAGTACAGCAGGAACAGTCTGCAGTGAGATCTAGATAACTGAATAAACTGCCTGCTCAAAGTAAATGAAATGACTCTCTCTCTCTCGCTCTATTTCTCTCTCCGCCAGCAACACACTACACACGGCTGACATGCAGGTGGCCTTATATAGTGTGGGGCGTGGACTTAAGCCCTTGAGCCACAATTGGCCAAAGGCACCCTGCCTTTGGCCAATTATGGCTCTCTTCGCTGACGGCACTGTGATTGGCCAAAGCATGCGGGTCAAAGTGCATGCTTGGCCAATCATCAGCCAGCAATGCACTGCGATGACGCAGTGCATTATGGGCCATGACGCACCGCTTGAATTTGGCGCGAATGACCCATAACGTTCGATCTTCGTTGAACGATCGAACAGCCGATGTTCGAGTCGAACAGACAGCCTATCCCTACTACTGATGTTTTTATAATGTTATTTTAACGTCCAGTGTGCATGAGGCCTAAGCCCTCGTTCACACCTATGCGAATTAGATGTGGCTTACACCGCATCTAATTCGCAGGACATTTTAAAATACATTCATATGAATGCATCTGGTTCACATATGTGCGTTGCATTCGCACTGCACATTGCACAAAAAACGTGTGCGTTTTCTGGGCATTGCGGTGCAAATTACGAGCCCCTTATCTTCTATGGGAACGCATCTGCTTCGCAGATGCATTGCGTTCTGAACATGGATTTTCTCCTTCTCCTCACTACACCTCCCCCTCTCCCCCCTCTCCCTCCCCCTCTCTCTGCTCACTGATCCTGGGCTAAAATGCAGATGAGCCTTTGAACAGGAGATTTTTATCTCCCCAGTGAAACCTGAGCTTCAATTCGCACCGCACATGTGTGAACCCAGGCTTAGAGTTAGGACCGCACTTTGCAGGGGGGCCTTGACGAGGCAGTGCTGCTTCCACATATATGTGCAAAAGTCTGCAAATGTTGTGCAACTGAAACCTTGGTTTTTAATGGAAATTGCTAAACAGTGTACTTTTTTTTTTGCAGGCTAGCTTGTAATGCTGCGTACACATGAGCGGAATTCTCATCGGAAAAAGATATGATGGCTTTTCCGACGGGATTCCGCTCAAGCTTGCCTTGCAGACACACGGTCACTCAAAAGTTTGCTGAACTTCCGACCGCCAAGAACGCGGTGACGTACAACACTACGACAAGCCGAGAAAATGAAGTTCAATGCTTCCGAGCATGCGTCGAATTGTTTCCGAGCATGCGTAGGAATTTTGTGCGTCGGAATTGCTACAGACAATCGCATTTTCGGATAGGAACTTTTTTCCGACCGAAAAATTAAGAACCTGCTCTCAATCTTTTGCTGGCTGGAATTCGGCCAGCAAAAGTTCGATGGAGCATGCACACAGTCGCATTTTCCGACGAAAAGCTCTCATCGGTCTTTTGCTGGCCTAATTTCCAATCGTGCGTACGCGGCATAAGTGTGCTGGTAAAACTTTTGCTTGTTTGTGCTGTGCAAAGCCCTTCCATGTGCAGCTTACTTTTAAAGTAAGTTATACAAAAATAGCAACCGCCTCAATATATAAATTGATATTCAATTTTAATTTACAGATTAAGGCCCCCCCTGGCATGACCCTTTTTGCAGTGGAAAAAGAGATGATAATGATAATAATGATGATAATGATAATAATGATATGATAAGGAGATGATAATGATAATAATGCACCAAGCTGTGACTCCTCAGTTTCTGCCATCTTAGTGGGGTTCTCTTTCCCTCACTGTGAAGGGGTGTAATGCTCATCTCACCAACTGCAGCCGGGTGACCTTGTGTTGTGGAGGTGCGGGTGTCTTTTACTCCTGATGGCGGGTCCAGTGAAGTAGCAAGCTGTCCTTGGAGTGGTGGTGGGATGGAGTTCAGGATCACGTGTCTATCCCATAGGGTACTGGATCCAGAAAGTCTCGCCTAGTACATAAAATTAACATTGGGGTTCCAGCAAAAGTTTGGGCCTAGTGCAAATAATTTAATACTAGGCACATAAGTGCAATAATTTGGGAGCTTTTTTGCTGTGATTAAGTGACTAATTACCATATTTATTGGTGTATAACACACACTTTTTTCCCCTTAAAATTAGGGGAAAATCGTGGGTGTGTGTTATACACTGATTCCCTGCTGTCCCTGAGGGAAGAGGATTACATAGAGCCGTGATCTCCTGTGTACCCGGCACTCCGTCACTCACAGCCACGCCTCCTGGCCCTGCATTGGGCGACTGTTCTGTTCATCATATGAGCGGGACCAGGAGCCGCGTCTGTGAGTCATGGAGTGCCGGGTACACAGGAGATTGCGACTCTGTGTAGATCAGCGGTGCTCGCTCCCCCTCTTCCCTCGGAGACAGCAGGAATAATTCAACACTGGTGAGGCTGCAATGATGGGAAAGGTGAGGCTGCAAATGGGCACTGAACAAGATGCATTGTTGGGCAATTTAATGGCTGCAGATGGGCACTGAACAGGCTGCATTGTTGGGTAATTTAATGGCTACAGATGGGCACTGAGCAGGGTGCATTTTTGGGCAATTTAATGGCTGCAGATGGGCACTGAGCAGGGTGCATTGTTGGGCAATTTAATGGCTTCAGATGGGCACTGAGCAGGGTGCTTTGTTGGGCAATTTAATGGTTTCAGATGGGCACTGAGCAGGGTGCATTGTTGGGCAATTTAATGGTTTCAGATGGGCACTGAGCAGGGTGCATTGTTGGGCAATTTAATGGCTGCAGATGGGCACTGAACAGGCTGCATTGTTGGGCAATTTAATGGCTGCAGATGGGCACTGAGCAGGGTGCATTTTTGGGCAATTTAATGGCTGCAGATGGGCACTGAGCAGGGTGCAATTTTGGGCAATTTAATGGCTACAGATGGGCACTGATCAGGGTGCATTTTTGGGCAATTTAATGGCTGCAGATGGGCACTGAGCAGGGTGCATTGTTGGGCAATTTAATGGCTTCAGATGGGCACTGAGCAGGGTGCATTGTTGGGCAATTTAATGGCTTCAGATGGGCACTGAGCAGGGTGCATTGTTGGGCAATTTAATGGCTGCAGATGGGCACTGAACAGGCTGCATTGTTGGGCAATTTAATGGCTGCAGATGGGCACTGAGCAGGGTGCATTTTTGGGCAATTTAATGGCTGCAGATGGGCGCTGAGCAGGGTGCAATTTTGGGCAATTTAATGGCTACAGATGGGCGCTGATCAGAGTGCATTTTTGGGCAATTTAATGGCTGCAGATGGGCACTGAACAGGGTGCATTTTTAGGCAATTTAATGGCTGCAGATGGGAACTGAGCAGGGTGCATTGTTGGGCAATTTAATGGCTACAGATGGGCACTGAGCAGGGTGCATTTTTAGGGAATTTATTGGCTGCAGATGGGCACTGAACAGGGTGCATTTTTGGGCAATTTATTGGCTGCAGATGGGCACTGAACAGGGTGCATTTTTTGGCAATTTAATGGCTACAGATGGGCACTGAACAGGGTGAATTGTTGAGCAATTTAATGGCTTCAGATGGGCAACGAGCAGGGTGCATTGTTGGGCAATTTAATGGCAGCAGATGGGCACTGAACAGGCTGCATTGTTGGGCAATTTAATGGCTGCAGATGGGCACTGAACAGGCTGCATTGTTGGGCAATTTAATGGCTGCAGATGGGCACTGAGCAGGGTGCATTTTTGGGCAATTTAATGGCTGCAGATGGGCACTGAGCAGGGTGCAATTTTGGGCAATTTAATGGCTACAGATGGGCACTGATCAGGGTGCATTTTTGGGCAATTTAATGGCTGCAGATGGGCACTGAACAGGGTGCATTTTTAGGCAATTTAATGGCTGCAGATGGGCACTGAGCAGGGTGCATTGTTGGGCAATTTAATGGCTACAGATGGGCACTGAGCAGGGTGCAATTTTGGGCAATTTAATGGCTACAGATGGGCACTGATCAGTGTGCATTTTTGGGCAATTTAATGGCTGCAGATGGGCACTGAACAGGGTGCATTTTTAGGCAATTTAATGGCTGCAGATGGGCACTGAGCAGGGTGCAATGTTGGGCAATTTAATGGCTACAGATGGGCACTGAGCAGGGTGCATTTTTGGGCAATTTATTGGCTGCAGATGGGCACTGAACAGGGTGCATTTTTGGGCAATTTAATGGCTACAGATGCACTGAACAGGGTAAATTGTTGAGCAATTTAATGGCTTCAGATGGGCAACGAGCAGGGTGCGTTGTTGGGCAATATAATGGCAGCAGATGGGCACTGAACAGGCTGCATTGTTGGGCAATTTAATGGCTGCAGATGGGCACTGAGCAGGGTGTAATTTATGGCAATTTAATGGCTACAGATGGGCACTGAACAGGGTGCATTGTTGGGAAATTTAATGGCTGCAGATGGGCACTGAGCAGGGTGCATTGATGGCCCTATTTTTGCTTCAAAGTTCTTCTTTATTTAAAATGTTTTTTTTTCTTAAACTTCCCTCCTAAAATTGGGGTGCGTGTTATATGCCTGTGCGTGTTATACGCCGATGGTAATACGGTAATCTAATGTTTATTCCTAGATTTCAAAATGGCTGTTATGCCGCGTACACACGGTCGGACTTTCCGGCATACTTGGTCCGTCGGACCAGAGTCCGCCGGACAATCCGACCGTGTGTAGGCTCCGGCGGACCTTTTTTTCCCAAAAGTCCGCCGTACCTAGATTTAAAGCATGCTTCAAATCTTAGTCTGCCGGACTCAGTTCCTGACGGAAAGCCTGTTCGTCTGTATGCGTCTGTATGCTGGTCCGACGGACCAGATACGACGCAAGGGCAGGGTACTGCATCTCGCGCTCGCTGCAATAGGAAAAACAAATTTTCCTATTGCGGCAAGTGCGGGGCATCCCAGGCCCTTAGGTCTGGTATGGATTTTAAGGGGAACCCCCTACGCTGAAAAAACGGCGTGGGCCCCCCTAAAATCCATACCAGACCCCGATCCGAGCATGCAGCCCAGCCGGTCAGGAAAGGGGGTGGGGACGAGCGAGCGCCCCCCCCCTCCTGAATTGTACCAGGCCGCATGCTCTCAACATGGGGGGGTGGGTGCTTTGGAGGAGGGGGCACCCTGCGGGACAAGGGCCTCTTGGTTGTCGGGGTCTGCGGGCAGGGGGCTTATCGGAACCCGGGGGCCCCCTATAATAAGAGGGTCCCCAGATCCCGGCCCCCACCCTATGTGAATGAGTATGGGGTACATTGTACCCCTAAGCATTTACCTAGGGAAAAAATGTCAATAAAAAAACACACTACACAGGTTTTTGAAGTAATTTATTAGACAGCTGGGGGGGGTCTTCTTCCGGCTTCGTGGGTCTTCTTCCGACTTCGGGGGTCCCTCCGGTTCCTCTTCTCCCGGCGTCCAGTTGGTTCTTCTCTGCTCCCTCTGGCCTCTTCTCTCGGTGTTCCAGTTCTTCTGCCGGCTCCTCCGCTGTCTTCATGCCGCTCTTTTGCCAGCAGAGGTCCGTACTTCTGGCCTCTGGCTTCTGGGCTTCTTCTCTTCTTTCCATGTTGACACGATGCTCTCTCAGGCTGGAATGGTCTCTGAGCGCTCCGATGTGACTTATATAGGCGGAGACCCCGCCCCCTTATGCCGTCACAGTCCCTGGGCATGCTGGGACTGTGACGGCATAAGGGGGCGTGGTCAACATCACCCGGTGTTCCTATAAGCCCCCGCCCGCAGACCCCGACAACCAATGGCCAGGGTTGTTGGGAAGAGGCCCTTGTCCTCATCAACATGGGGACAATGTGCTTTGTGGTGGGGGGCCCCCGCAGGGTGCCCCCTCCCAAAGCACCCACCCCCCCATGTTGAGGGCATGCGGCCTGGTACAGTTGAGGAGGGGGAGGGCCGCTCGGTCGTCCCCACTCCCTTTCCTGACCGGCCGGGCTGCGTGCTCGGACGGGGTCTGGTATGGATTTTAGGAGGGGCCCATGCCGTTTTTTCAGCGTAGGGGGTTCCCCTTAAAATCCATACCAGACCTAAGGGCCTGGGATGCCCCACGACGGGGCTCACAAGGTGTCAATCTCGCCGATAAAAGTGGCGAGATTCACTTCCTTTACTAGTCCCGTCGTACCAGAGTCACGTTCAAAATGAACGGACTTGTCCGTGTGTGGGCAAGTCCGTTCATTCTGAAAGTCCGCTGTAACTCCGGCGAAAGTCCGTCGGAAAGACGGGCGGACCTAGCCTGCCGGAAAATCCGGTCGTGTGTAGGCAAGTCCGTCCATTCAGAAAGTCCGGCGGTAGATCGCCGGAAAGTCTGGCGGGAAGAACGTCGGACCAAGTCTGCAGGAAAGTCCGTTCGTGTGTACGCGGCATTAGGGGTCCTGTTCAATTAGTAATCTAATGTTGATTTCTAAATTTTCTTATGTATACTAGAGGGGTCCTGTTCAAAATGGTAGGTAGCAGTGGCGGCCCGTCCATAGGGGGCTCCTGGGTGCCCCCCCCCCCCTCCCTCCAGGCAGCAAAAAAAAAAAAAAGTAAAAAAAAAAAAAAAATTTTTTTTACTACTGGCCCTTTGAAATAAAAAAAAAAGGTCCTTAAGTGCACTGAGTTCGGAAGCCGGACACAGTGCGACGCCGGACACAGTGCACTTATAGGAAGTGCCACGTCTATGCAATCACGAGATTGCAGACGTGGCGCTGCATTTGCGGGCGTTTAGCCCGCCTTGTGACGTTTTCTGAAGCGCCGAGTAGCTTCCGCCCGGCCATAGTAATACATACTACAGGCGCCGGGCGGAAGCTACTTGGCACTTCAGATTTGATTGACATCTGCCCTGAGACAGATGTCACTTCCTGCCTCTCTCTTTCATTGCGCCCAAGAGAGGAAACAGGAAGAATGCTGCTGCCAGCATGAGGAGGAGGACACCGCAGGAGACTGAAGGTAAGTACCGCTGTGTGGAGAATGGGGGGGACAGGGGCTACATTTAGGGGGGGACACCTGCTGCAGGGGGGCTCTGATGGGGGACACATGCTGTGGGGAGCTCTGATGGGGACACCTGCTGTGGGGGGCTCTGATGGGGACACCTGCTGTGGGGGAGCTTTGATGGGGGAAACATGCTGTGGGGGAGCTCTGATGGGGACACCTGCTGTGGGGGGCTCTGATGGGGACACATGCTGTGGGGGGCTCTGATGGGGGACACATGCTGTGGGGGGCTCTGATGGGGGACACCTGCTGTGGGGGAAATCTGATGGGGACACCTGCTGTGGGGGGACTCTGATGGGGACACCTGCTGTGGGGGGACTTTGATGGGGACAACTGCTGTAGGGGACACCTGCTGTGAGGGGGCTCTGATGGGGACACCTGCTGTGGGGACTCTGATGGGGGACACATGCTGTGGGGGGTTCTGATGGGGGACACCTACTGTGGAGGGACTCTGGTGGGGACACCTGCTGTGGGGGGACTCTGATGGGGACACCTGCTGTGGGGGGACTCTGATGGGGACACCTGCTGTGGGGGGACTCTGATGAGGACACCTGCTGTGGGGGGAATCTGATGGGGACACCTGCTGTGGGGGGCTCTGATGGGGGACACCTGCTGTGGGGGGGCTCTGATGGGGCACACCTGCTGTGGGGGGCTCTGATGGGGGACACCTGCTGTGGGGGGGCTCTGATGGGGGACACCTGCTGTGGGGGGGCTCTGATGGGGGACACCTGCTGTGGGGGGCTCTGATGGGGGACACCTGCTGTGGGGGGCTCTGATGGGGGACACCTGCTGTGGGGGGACTCTGATGGGGACACCTGCTCAAGGGGGACTCTGATGGGGACACCTGCTGTGGGGGGGCTCTGATGGGGGACACCTGCTGTGGGGGGCTCTGATGGGCGACTCCTATTTTGGGGGGACTCTAAAGGGGACACCTGCTGTGGGGGGACTCTGATTGAGACACCTGCTGTGGGGGACACCTGCTGTGGGGGGCTTTGATGGGGAACACCTGCTGTAGGGGGCTCTAAAGGGGGGCACCTGCTGTGGGGGGACTCTGATGGGGGACACCTGCTGTGGGGGGACTCTGATGGGGGACACCTGCTGTGGGGGGACTCTGATGGGGACACCTGCTGTGGGGGGCTCTGATGGGGGACACCTGCTGTGGGGGGCTTTGATAGGGGATACCTGCTGTGGGGGGCTCTGATGGGGGACTCTGATGGGGGACACCTGCTGTGGGGGAACTTTGATGGGGACACCTGCTGTGGGGGGACTCTGATGGGGACACCTGCTGTGGGGAGACTCTGATGGAAACACCCTGCTGTGGGGGACACCTGCTGTGGGGGGCTCTAAAGGGGACACCTGCTGTTGGGGGCTCTAATGGGGGACACCTGCTGTGGGGGGCTCTGATGGGGGACACCTGCTGTGGGGGGCACATGCTGTGGGGGGACACTGATGGCAACTCTGATGTAAGGGGACAGAGGCTGTATTTGGGGGGGCAGAGGCTGTATTGGGGGGGCAGAGGCTGTATTTGGGGGGGACAGAGGCTTCATTTGGGGGGGACAAAGGCTGCATTTTATGTGACAGAGGCTGCATTTTATGTGACAGAGGCTGCATTTGATGTGACACAGGCTGCATATAAGGACGGACTGCTGGGGACACCTGATGGCATCTGGTTGTAGGCGACGTGGCTAGTGACACACTCGGGGCTCCCACTGATTCTGCATTATGGTGAGTTGAATGATTTCATTTTATATTACAATGTAATAATAGTAATAGTGCGCTTCAATCATCCTGACACCATAACAACCATGGTGCCGGGATAATTGAAGCGCTAACACCAGGTGTTTGGAGTATCTTTATCTGATGATTGTTAAACTTTGTAGAATACACATTTCTATTGTTGTGTAGGATCTAGGCCTGCTGTCCCTCTCTCTCTCTATCCCTCGTTCATCTCAGATGCTAACCACACCACCTTAGAGCCACGCCCACTATTTTGCTGAAACCACGCCCATTTTCACCAAGTGGGAGGGGTCAAAAAGGAAGGGCGGGGTCTGGTGCCCCCCCATCCTAAAACTTCACCAACCGCCACTGGTAGGTAGTACCCCTACTTATTCAGAAAAAAAGGTAACCTAGTTATAAAGACACCCACACATTTCACAAGTCCTTTATTTAAAAAAAAAACCCTTAAAAAGTCCTTTGATGTAAATCCATTGTCAAACATGTCTGACACCCGCAGACTTGCCAAAAAAAAAAACCTGATGACTCGGTGCACACAACTAATCCCAACGGTTCCACCAGTCAAATGACAGCTCCACAAACTATCATCTGGTATATAAGGAAAAAGGCAGGAGTAATAGTAACATCAACATGGGCAAATATGTCCATATGTTTGTTGCCAAATTTAGGCAATGATGTAACCCTACAATCCCTACCAATTTGCTTACATGGCCAAAGATTCCCCACCATATAAGTGAATGGGGAAGGTGACATCAGAAAGCATTGATCTTTGTGAATGACATGGATCTACAGTACATTTCTGGATGATATGATTGACAGTGGATGGAAATTGTGGGCTTTCCTAATAAAGAACTCTGGCTCTTTATTTTCATTCACGCTTGACTTTTTTGGGGAATGGGTATGAGTACTCTGCACCCCTCACTCATTTACTTGGGAGGGACTGGTATTTGGCTAGCAAATTATTGTTAAAGAGGGCTTCCAGATTTCAATAAGCCCCCCAAACCCCCCCTCACAGATATCTCTTCTTGTTAATTTTTGTGTGGTGCTCCCCCTTTAAATCCAAACCAGACCAGAAGGACTTTTTGTTTGGGAGCACCCCACTAACATCTACATCATGTCAGTGTTTCTGTAGTAGGTTGTATACATTGTACAGATACACCACTTCACAGGCAGGGTCAGAGCACTCACCAGCCATGGTATTTAATGGCGCTTTGCCTTTTTAATGTTTTACTTTAACCACTTCAGCCCCAGAAGGATTTACCCTCCTAATGACCGGGCCATTTTTTGTGATACGGCACTGCGTCGCTTTAACTGACAATTGCGCCGTTGTGCGACGTTACACCAAGACAAAATTGACGTCCTTTTTTTCCCACAAACAGAGCTTCCTTTTGGTGATATTTGATCACCTCTGTGGTTTTTATTTTATGCACTATAAACAAAAGAAGACCGAACATTTTTGAAAAAGAAACAATTTTTTATTTTTTGCTATAATACATATCCAAAAAAATATATATATATAAAAAAAACGAATTTATTCATCAGTTTAGGTCAATATATATTCTTCTACATATCCTTGGTAAAAAAAAATCGCAATACGTGTATATTGATTGGTTTGCGCAAAAGTTATCGCGTCTACAAACTATGGGAAATATTTATGGACTTTTATTTTTTTTAATGTTTTTACTGGTAATGGCAGCGATCTGTGATTTTAACGTGGGACTGCGACATGGCGGCGGACAAACGTAACCCTAAGTGACACTTTTTGGGGACTAATGACATTATTACATTTATCAGTGCTAAAATAATGCACTGATCAATGTATAAATGACACTGGCAGTGAAGGAGTTAACACTGAGGGGCGATCAATGGGGTTAACTGTGTTTCCTGGGTGTGTTCTAACTGTGTGAGGCGGGGATGGGCTCACTGGGAAAACACAGAGATCACTGTTCCCAATCACTGGGAACATTAGATCTCCATGATGTGTCCTGACAGAACTGGGATCCGCCTTATTTACATAGGCAGATCCCCGTTC
The DNA here is from genome assembly GCA_037952925.1 of Lithobates clamitans. Classification (NCBI taxonomy): domain Eukaryota; kingdom Metazoa; phylum Chordata; class Amphibia; order Anura; family Ranidae; genus Lithobates; species Lithobates clamitans. The sequence goes on along the minus strand of JBBGZY010001452.1, from coordinate 1,733,619 downwards.
TGCCTCGGTGTACCGCAATCGCGGGTCGCCGGTGGACATTGAGTCCGTGGGACCCACGGCGTGCAGCAGGCATGGGCACCCACAGTGTCACATGCAGGGACCGCCGTACAGGTACGACGGTTTGCGCTATCGAGCCGACCTGCCGCCGTATATATAAAGTGGCTGGTCGGCAAGGGGTTAAGCATTACTAGAATCACTGCACCCGGCCAAATGGAATTTATTTATTTATTTTTGGATTTGGCATCTGAACTTTACACACATGTTCACTGAAATCTGCTCAGTCTGAACCCAGGTGTGTTTTACTCATCAATACCCTCCACTCCCACCTATTTTTTTCTTCAAGAATTAGTCATTTGGATGCAGAGCAGCTATATGTTCCCTGGCTCCATACCATACACTTCAGATTTTGGTTCATGTCGCATCCTTTTTTATTCTATTTAACCTCCCTATGAAATTTACATCTAACCCCCAATTTTGTTTATCGGGAGGAATTACAGAGTTGTATATTTCACTGGTCACCAAGCATTCTAGACTGAACCACTTCAGCCCCGGAAGGATTTGCCCCCTTCCTGACCAAAGCATATTTTTTTTGCGATACGGTACTGCGTCGCTTTAGCGGTCGTGCGACGTTGCACCCAAACAAAATTGACGTCCTTTTTTTCCCACAAATAGAGCTTTCTTTTGGTGGTATTTGATTGCCTCTGCGGTTTTTATTGTTTGCGCTATAAACAAAAAAAGGTAAAAAATGTAAAAAAAAAGCAATTTTTTTTTACATTTTGCTATAATAAATATCCCCAAAAAATATATAAAAAAACACATTTTTTCCTCAGTTTAGGCTGATACCTATTCTTCTACATATTTTTGGTAAAAAAAAAAAAAAATCGCAATAAGCGTATATAGATTGGTTGATTGGTTTGCGCAAAAGTTATAGCGTCTACAAAATAGGGGATAGATTATGGCATTTTTATTATTATTATTTTTTTTTTACTAGTAATGGCGGCGAATTTTATCGGGATTGCGACATTATGGCGGACACAATTTTGACACTTTTGGGACCATTGTCATTTATACAGCGATCAGAGCTACAAATAGCCACTGATTACTGTATAAATGACACTGGCAGGGAAGGGGTTAAACACTATGGGGCGATCAAGGCGTTAACTGTATCCTAGAGAGTGATTCTAACTGTAGGGGGATGGGCTACCACTGATATGACAGAGATCACTGCTCCCGATGACAGGGAGCGGTGATCTCTGTCATGTTGCTAGGCAGAACAGAGAAAGGCCTTTTTTACATAGGCATCTCCCCGTTCTGCCTCTCCTCGCCACAATCGCGGGCCGCTGGAGAACATCAAGTTTGCGGGACCCGATAGGCGGCAAATTTAAAGGGATGTACAGGTACGCTCATTTGCCTGCCTGTGCCATTCTGCCAACGTATATGTGTGTGCGGCGGTCGGCAAGTGGTTGTAAACCCTTCCATATACCCAGTGAAATGACAAGCCTCAGGTGATAGACAGAGATACTGTATAACAAATTCTCCTACATGAGTTGTACCTGTTTATCTGCAGTCTTCTCTTCTCTACAGCCATTTAAAGTGCAGAAATGATAAAGCTTGTCTGGGATGTCAGAAAAAAGGGGGCGGTGAGATGAAATTACACACTGTAGAGCTCAGTGAGGAGAGTTATGGGAGCTGATTGGAGGGAAGGGGCAACCCCCACCCCCCTTCACACATCATGCATGAACAGAGCTGAGGCTGTCAATCTGCTGGAGCTCCCTCCCCTGTCACCTTATTTTTCTTGGTGTCAGAAAAACTTGTCAGAAGTGATTCATTGTGATAGCAGAGGAAGGAGGCAGCAGACAGAAATGGCACTTAGTGCTCTGGATTGAGACAAGTACACACTATAGAGGAAAAACATCTATCAAAGTGGTTTTGAAAAGGAGATCCATACAGCAATCCTCCACCTTGTGAGATCACCAACATAAAGATGAGGATGTACTTTTACCCCAGAGTGTGGACCCTCTGATTATGGAAGGTCACAAGAGCATATGGATAATCATCATTGGTATGAATCTGCACAGCACAAGCAGATACTGCATAACAGGAGGGAGGACAAGCACATTGAAGGTTACAAGTTTTTTGGAATCACGGGCAAGCATGCGTTTAGTGGTGGAATATTGATGTGTATGATGTACAGTATCTCACAAAAGTGAGTACACCCCTCACATTTTTGTAAATATTTTATTCTATCTTTTCATGTGACAACACTAAAGAAATTGCACTTTGCTACAATGTAAAGTAGTGAGTGTACAGCTTGTATAACAGTGTAAATTTGCTGTCCCCTCAAAATAACTCAACACACAGCCATTAATGTCCAAACCGCTGGCAACAAATGTGACTACACCCCTAAGTGAAAATGTCCAAACTGGGCCCAAAATGTCAATATTTTGTGGGGCCACCATTATTTTCCAGCACTGCCTTAACACTCTTGAGCATGGAGTTCACTAGAGCTTCACAGTCCTGGAAGTACTGGAGTCCTCTTCCACTCCTCCATGATGACATCACAGAGCTGGTGGATGTTAGAAACCTTGCCTTTGAGGATGGCCCACAGATGCTCAGTAGGGTTTAGGTCTGGAGCATTGCTTGGCCAGTCCATCATCTTTACCCTCAGCTTCTTTAGCAAGGCAGTGGTCGACTTGGAGGTGTGTTTGGGGTTGTTATATTGGAATACTGCCCTGCGGCCCAGTCTCCAAAGGGAGGGGATCGTGCTCTGCTTCAGTATGTCTGTCATGAAGATCCTGCCAATAATCAGTGATCCAGACGCAGGGGGACACGGCCGCGGGTTCCACTGCGCATGCACGCGCGTTCACGGGTGCTGTCACGCACGGGCACGCGCGCGCACTCCCGCTAGTGCCAGGCGGGCTATTTAAACCGGCCTGTCACACTCCATCCTGCTGTCTGCTCTACAGCGTTCCGTGTGCCTTAACCTGATCTGACCAGTGTACTCTGCTATCTGACCCAGCTTCCTGTTAGACCATCCTGCTATCCGCCTGCACCAGACCCTCTTGGCTTGCCTGACCATCCCTCTGTGTTGTCCCTGGTACCTCTGCTGATCGACCGATACTGACCTCTGGCTTGTTTGACCATCCCTCAGTCTGATACCTGTATCCAGCGTTCCAGTCTACTACCTGCTGCCTTGTTCCTGGTTCCAGTCCAGCGTTCCAGTCTACTACCTGCTGCCTTGTTCCTGGTTCCAGTCCAGCGTTCCAGGCTACTACCTGCTGCCTTGTTCCTGGTTCCAGTCCAGCGTTCCAGGCTACTACCTGCTGCTTGTTCCAGGTTCCAGTCCAGCGTCCCAGGCTACTACCTGCTGCTTGTTCCAGGTTCCAGTCCAGCGTTCCAGGCTACTACCTGCTGCTTGTTCCAGGTTTCAGTCCAGCGTTCCAGGCTATTACCTGCTGCTTGTTCCAGGTTCCAGACCAGCGTTCCAGGCTACTACCTGCTGCTTTGTTCCTGGTTCCAGTCCAGCGTTCCAGGCTACTACCTGCTGCTTGTTCCTGGTTCCAGTCCTGCTTACTTACCTGCTTACTTACCTGCTTCCTTATCTGCTGTGGCTCCGGGTCCTCTCTGTAATCCAGCTTCCTCTTCAGCTTCTGGACCCAGAGGGTTTCACCACTCCTGAACTTCCGGTGACTGTCGATCCTGCCAGGCACCCATACCACTCCTCACTCCTGGCCTTCTGTCTCCATTCCAGAGGAACAGGAGTGGGAGCTGTAAGGGAGGTCCTTCTCTGCACTACGGGCTCACAACCTACCAGGTACGTGACAATGTCACAGTACATGTTGGCATTCATGGTTCCCTAAATGAACTGTAGCTCCCCAGTGCCGGCAGCACTCATGCAGCCCCAGACCATGACACTCCCACCACCATGCTTGACTGTAGGCAAGACACACTTGTCTTTGTACTACTCACCTGGTTGCCGCCACACACGCTTGACATCTGAACCAAATACGTTTATCTTGGTCTCATCAGACCACAAGACATGGTTCCGGTAATCCATGTCCTTAGTCTGCTTGTCTTCAGCAAACTGTTTGTGGGCTTTCTTTGTGCATCATCTTTAGAAGAGGCTTCCTTCTGGGACAACAGCCATGCAGACTGATTTGATGCAGTGTGCGGCGTATGGTCTGAGCACTGACAGGCCAACCCCCCCACCCCTTCAACCTCTGTAGCAATGCTGGCAGCACTCATACATCTATTTCCCAAAGACAGCCTCTGGATATGACGCTGAGCACGTGCACTCAACTTCTTTTGTCCACCATGGTGAGGCCTGTTCTGAGTGGAACCTGTCCTGTTAAACCGCTGTATGGTCTTGGCCACCGTGCTTCTTCTAGCCTAGGCCATCTTTATGTAGAGCAACAATTATTGGATTCTTTTTCAGATCCTTCGAGAGTTCTTTGCCATGAAGTGCCATGTTGAGAGAGTGAGAGCGATAACACCAAATTTAACACACCTGCTCCCCATTCACACCTGAGACCTTGTAACACTAACGAGTCACATGACACCGGGGACAGAAAATGGCTAATTGGGCCCAATTTGGACATTTTCACTTAGGGGTGTACTCACTTTTGTTGCCAGTGGTTTAGACATTAGTGGCTGTGTGTTGAGTTATTTTGGGGGGACAGCAAATTTACAGTTATACAAGCTGTACACTCACTACTTTACATTGTAGCAAAGTGTCATTTCTTCAGTGTTGTCACATGAAAAGGTAGAATAAAATATTTACAAAAATGTGAGGGGTGTACTCACTTTTGTGAAATACTGTACATCTTTTGCCCTCTTTTGTGGATCTATACCAATGATGATTATCCATATGCCTTTGTGACCTTCCATAATCAGAGGGTCCACACTCTGGGGTAAGAGTACATCCTAATCTTTATGTTGTTGATCTCACAAGGTGGAGGATTACTGTCTGGATCTGCTTTTCACATCCACTTTGATGGATGTTTTTCGTTTGTCATAGTCCTATCTGGCTATTATTCAGCTAATTGGCTGGTTGGACTTATATTATTTTGGTCCGTTTTTTTTTTTTTTTATTTAGTTTCTTGGGCGCAACTTATTTTACTTACTGTCTTATATTGTTTATATCTTATAATGTTTGTTGCAGCTACATCATTATATTTTTTTGCCATTTACACAAGCGCAATGTTGTTCTTATAGTTTTCTACATACTATGGAGGGATTCAAGGGATGATGGTGCTAAATATCCACATTTTTGGCAGTACCCACAAAACTCTACACTTCTAATATTCTAGACACTCGGACCTTACCTCACTCTACATTTGCATTACTGCATTATGGTTTTGAACAAATACCCCCGAATGCTAAATTCAGGCTTCTGTACCTACTCTTTGCAGATAAACCCAATATTGTTAGACTTTTGAATTTCCTTTCACAATCCAGTATATTTAACACTCAAGACTAATGCCCCGTACACACGGTCGGACTTTGATCGGACATTCCGACAACAAAATCCATGGATTTTTTCCGACGGATGTTGGCTCAAACTTGTCTTGCATACACACAAAGTCACACAAAGTTGTTGGAAAATCCGATGGTTCTGAACGCGGTGACGTAAAACACGTACGTCGGGACTATAAACGGGGCAGTAGCCAATAGCTTTCGTATCTTAATTTATTCTGAGCATGCATGGCACTTTGTGTTGTCGGATTTGTGTACACACGATCGGAATTTCCGACAACGGATTTTGTTGTGGGAAAATTTTATAGCCTGCTCTCAAACTTTGTGTGTCAGAAATTCCGATGGAAAATGTTTGACGGAGCCCACACACGGTCGGAATTTCCGACAACAAGGTCCTATCACACATTTTCCGTCGGAAAATCCGACCGTGTGTACAGGGCATTAAACCACCAATGTGAAATGGAAAAAATATGAGCATCAAAAAATGTACTACTACCAAAAATATGCTCTATTCCGGTCCATATGGTTAAATAACCCAAAATGTACTGTATAAGAGTAATGGCATATACTTACATTGCCCTCTGTTACTGACTGAAGGCAACAGAATTGTTAGTTCACTCCCTTGTTTGATTACCCTCCCTCCCCGCACTGTACCCCCTTTTACCCAGCCTTAACCCCAATCCTTAATCCTCCCTCTATCCCCTTCCCCCCTAAATCCACAGGATGAAAACATTGGTTCTACCCCAACACTACTGTAAGTTGTAAGCTTATTTTCAGTCTACTAATTCTATCCGGCCTCACCTGCTCATTAAACTTGTTTTTCTATATAATTCTGCTCTTGTCATTCATGCTGCTGTAATTTGTACAGTTTCATCCTTCTGTACCCCTCTACTGTTTTAATAAAGATGTCCTTATCCCAGAGTGCGGCTATCCAGGATTTCTTTCTACCTCACTACTGTTTTATAAAGTCAATAAAAACTATTAGAAATAAAATGAGGTCAACTCATCACTTAAAATGTGAAATTACTGAGAACATGCTCTCATCAACTTCAACTAATGTTACAAATTATTGTAGAATACACCAAGCCAAATGAATTTATTAATATAACTGGATACATCTGCATACAATAATAAATATGAATTATGACATTACAAGCAGCTTATAAAAGAACATGCTTCATATTTACTTTTCTGGATGGTTGTGAGTAAAATTTTTACCATCTTGAAGAGTGATGGGTGGTGTTGGTGTCTGACATTTTGTGGTGGTTTTGTTCCCCTCTGGACTCTGTGGTTCCTCCTCACTAAGTGACTACTTTGTTCTGTTTTGATGTAACAGCCGATAGGAGGAACCACTACACCCAGCAGGGGACGAGGTTTCCAACAAACCCAAAGCATCAGATACCAGCCTTGTCCTTAGTTCTTCAAGAGAGCAAAAATTAGACTCGCCATCTACCGGAGAGGTAAGTATTAAATGTTTAAATGTAACAATGCTCATTCTCAATGTGCTAACAAAATACTAAATATAACAATAATAGAGATAAAGCTAGAACTTCTGGTAACCCAGTGTTCCTCTATAAATATTAGTGGATAACTATTTTTTTATTCAGGTCAGGTCTGAACAGAATTATGTAACATTTGTGGAAAAATATACAGCCAAGAAGTCCAGTACTTGATGCCATTATAGCAAAAACCTCCACAGCCACCATGTATTTCCCTCTGGTGCTCAGATAGGCCGGAATCATGGAAATCCAGACACTGCAGAACACCAGCATGCTGAAGGTGATGTACTTGGCCTCATTAAAACTGTCCGGTAATGTCCTGGCTAAAAAAGCTATAATGAAACTCACAGCTGCCAGAAGCCCCATATATCCCAGGACAGAGTAGAAGCCGATAACTGAACCCTCATTACACTGAATGATGATCTTTCCCTGATAAGAGTGAGTGTCCTGATCCTGGAAGGGGGGAGAAACAGACAACCAAGTGACACAGATTATTACTTGAACCAGTGAGAAGACACAAGTGATACAATAGGACAGTTTGGCTCCCATCCATTTCCTCCAGGGACTTCCAGGTTTGGTGGCTTTAAAAGCAATACACACCATGATACTTTTGGCAAGTAGAGAAGAGACAGCAACTGAGAAGATGACACCAAAAGAGGTTACACGCAGCATGCAGGTCACATTTACTGGGCGGTCAAGGAACAAGAAGACACAGAGGAAGCTCAACATGATGGAGACCAGGAGAAGATAGCTCAGGTTCCGGTTATTAGCTTTAACAATGGGGGTGTCCCGGTAATGTATAAATATCCCCAATAATAAACCAGTCAGAAGACAACAGAGGATGGAGACAGCTGAAAATACTGCAACAATTGTATCATCAGCGTAGGAGAGAAATTCCACCAATTTTGCAACACACCGAACCTTCTTCTCATTTGGCCATTCATCATCAGGACATTTCATGCAGTTTTCACTGTCTGCAGGAAGAACAATACAAACACAATGAGCATCTGCGTCAGAGCTTCTGAGAAAACATAGTTACATAGTTAGTCTGGTTGAAACAAGTCCATCTAATTCAACCAATACAAGAAAAACAAAAAAAAAAACAAAATCATACAATCCTATATCCACAGTTGGTCCAGAGGAAGGCAAAAAACCCCAGTAAAGCATCCAATTTTCTATAGCAGGGGAAAAATTCCTTCCTAATCCCCTGAGAGGCAATCGGATATTCTCTGGGTCAACTTTACCTATAAATGTTAGTATCCAGTTATATTTTGTACATTTAAGAATCCAGGCCTTTTTTAACCACTTACGAACCGCCCGCCGGCGTTATACGTCGCTACTTTGAAGAGGAATATCGTTGTTATGGCAGCAGCTATCTACCATAACCCTGGTATCCTCTTCTTCAGTCAGCGGTCCACTTCAAGATAAAAGTGGTCTCTGTGGCGGATTTGCCGTAAGATCACTTTTATTGGCAGCGGGATAGGGGCCCCCCCTCCCGTCGCTCTTCGGTGCCCTCCCCTGCTTACCGGAGCCGCCGGCGGAGGCCATCGTGTCTGCTCCCTGGCTTGGCATGATGACGAGTGAGGGAAAGATGGCCCCCACCCGTATCCATATCATTGTAGGGTGGAAGCGATGTCAAAACACCACTGCCGCCCATAGCTCTTAAAAAGGGACATTTTTATTTTTTTATTTTTTTCAAAAGACATTTAATTTTTTATTTATGCTTTATTGCATTTTAGTATAAATATGAGATCTGAGGTCTTTTTGACCCCGGATCTCATATTTAAGAGGTCCTGTCATGCTTTTTTTCCATTACAAGGGATGTTTACATTCCTTGTAATAGGCATAAAAGTGGCACAATTTTGTTTTTAAAAGAACAGTGTAAAAATGTTAAATAAAAGGTAAAATAAATAATAAAAAAATAAATAAAAGTTTTAAACGTGCCCGTCCTGCCGAGCTCACATGCAGAAGCGAACGCATACGTGAGTAGCGCCCGCATATGAAAACGGTGTTCAAATCACACATGTGAGGTATTGCTGCGATCGTTAGAGCGAGAGCAAAAATTCTAGTCCTAGACCTCCTCTGTAGCTCAAAACAGGCAACCTGTAGAATTTTTTAAACGTCGCCTATGGAGATTTTTAAGGGTAAAAGTTTGTCGCCATTCCACTAGCGGGCGCAACTTTGAAGCGTGACATGTTGGGTATCAATTTACTCAGCATAAAATCATCTTTCACAATATAAAAAAAAATTGGGCTAACTTTACTGTTGTATTATTTTTTAATTAAAAAAGTGAATTTTTTCCAAAAAAAGTGCGCTTGTAAAACCGCTGCACAAATACGGTGTGACAAAAAGTATTGCAACAACCGCCATTTTATTCTCTAGGGTGTTAGAAAAAAAAATATATAATGTTTGGGGGTTCTAAGTAATTTTCTAGCAAAAACAAAAAAACAAAACAGATTTTAACTTGTAAACAAAAAGTTTGAAAAATAGTCCCGATCCTTAAGTGGTTAAAGCAATCTTCTGAGCTGGCCAAAACCAGCTCTTGAGGGAGTCTATTCCACAATGTCACAGCTCTTATGAAGAAACCTTTCCGTATTTGGAGATTAAATCTCTTTTTCCTCTAGACGTATAGAGTGCCTCCGTGTCCTCTGTGATCCTAAAGACCCTAATGTGAATAGCTCAACATCAAGTTCACTATATGGACCACTTATGTATTTATACATGCTGATCATATCCCCCCTTAAAGGGGTTGTAAACCCTTGTGTTTTTTCACCTTAATGCATCCTATGCAATCCAATGATGCGGCGCCGGGGGCGGGGCCAAGTCCTACATTCGGGGTCTATGGACGCCGAATGCTGGACTCGGGAGCGCGCCCGCAAGGTAACCCCCCAGGAGAGCGCATCTCCTAGGGGGTTATACGATGCAGAGAGGAGCCGCCAGAGCCGCCGAGGGACCCCAGAAGTCGAGGATCGGGGCCACTGTATGCAAAAAACGAACTGCACAGTGGAGGTAAGTATGATATGTTTGTTATTTAAAAAAAAAAGAAAAAAACAAAGCCTTATGCCGCGTACACACGATCAGACTTTACGGCATAGTTGGTCCAGCGTACCGGATTTCGTCGGACAATTTGATCGTGTGTGGGCTCCAGCGGAATTTGTTTTCTCAAAAGTTTGACGGACTTAGATTTGAAACATGTTTTAAATCTGTCCGACGGACTCGAGTCGAAAAGTCTGCTCGTCTGTATGCTAGTCCAACGGACAAAAACCGACGCTAGGGCAGCTATTGGCTATTGGCTATGAACTTTCTTGTTTTAGTCCAGTCGTACGTCATCACGTACAAATCCGTCGGACTTTGGTTGATTTTGTATAGGCAAGTCGGTTTATTCGGAAAGTTCGTCGTAAAGTCCGTCGAAAAGTACGTACGCCGGACAAAGTCTGCCGTAAAGTCCGCTCGTGTCTACTCGGCCTTACAATCACTTTAATCTCCTCTTCTTAAGAGAGAATGAATTTAGTTCCTCTAATCTTTCCTCATAGCTGATCTCCTCCATGCCTCTTATCGGTTTGGTTGCCCTTCTCTGCACTTTCTCCAGTTCCCCAATATCATTTTTGAGAACTGGTGCCCAAAACTGAACTGCATATTCCAGATGAGGTCTTACTAATGATTTGAACAGGGGAAAAATTAAATCTCTCTCTATGGAGTCCATACCTCTCTTACAGTTTTTCTCCATTGTTTTGGCTCATTTCTTGAAACAGAAATTACATTCTCAAAACTCTAAGTTTATTTGGCAAAACAGTCTTACAGTTCAGCACAACACTAACTCACGTGCAAAAGCTCATATCTCTCACAAAACTGTTCACTCATGTTTCAAAACCATATTCCTTTCCCATATAAAGAGTCAGTGCTACCAAAATGGCAAAGATTCTTCTCAATTGCTTTGGCTCATTTCTTGAAACAGACCAGACGTTCTCCACTCTCTTGGTGCTTTTGCCAAAATAACCTGGATGGTTCAGCACAACACCATGGTTCACCTTCAAAAGCTCATATCTTTCCCAAAACAGTTCACTCATGTGTCAAAAATAAATTTCTTTCTCATTCAAATAGTCAGTGCCCCCAAAATGCTTCGTCCCTTTGGCATTGTGTAAGCACTGCAAGTCAAAATGTTTAGATGTTTTGTCTCTAAGGCTGGGTTCACACTGCTGCGGTGGCAGACATCGTATGTGATTTGCAGCGCACTGCTGTTCACATCACATGCGATGTCTGTGCTGTGCGATATCAGCCATACAGATAGTATGGCTGATATCGCACCGCATTCGGTCCAAACTCGCACAGGACCCTTTTTTTTGTTCTGACCAGAATCGGATCGCATGGGTGTTCACACCTATGCGATCCGATACATGTCCGAATTGTCAGTTCGCAGTGCGATATGCGAGTTGAACTGGGGGTGTCGTTAACATTGTATGACACTCCCCAGCAGTTTGCATATGGCAGTAAATTCGCTGCGTTCCGGCACCGTAGCAGTGTGAACCTAGCCTAAGGCAGAGGACCATTGAAATATCCCTCATCCCTCAATATCCTTCAATATTCCTCATGTCCACCTTTCAGTCTTAGCCCAGTCCTTCATTGACAATTACAGTTTTTGTCTAGCTAACTGAATACAATTGTGTATAAAACTGAAAAAAAAGAAAAGATTTTAGGGTAAGAGTAGCCTCCAAGGTTTGACATCACACATTGCACTCATACTGCCAAGGAAAAATCACTTTACAGTATTGTAACCATTATCATTTACACACAAAGTTACAGTAAGTCCATACATTAGAGTAAAAAGAAAATTTATTATACAGTAATATACAAAAATATAAACACACAAACAAAAAACAAGGAAAATGACATTTAGCCTACAGTGCTGTAAATAAAGCTGGAGTTTCACAACTACTGTAACATCTCTTCACTGGCCACCGTCCTCACCCTCCTGCCCATCCACACGCTGCTGTCTGTCTGGCCACAGATTCTCGTCAACATCGCAGCGTATATCCTCCCTTGCCATGCAACGAGGGAAGAAACGGCGTGCATGTCGCAACCATCCCCTACACTGATCTCCTGTAATATCCTCACAGGCAGCGTCCATTGCATGGAGCAGGGACCTCTGATCTTGAGCCCGATGCTCATACACTCTCCACCTCCAAGCAGAGAAAAACTCCTCAATGGGATTGAGGAAAGGAGAGTAAGGTGGTAGGAACACCATATCCATCCTTGGATGAGCAGTGAACCAGGCCCTGATAAGCGGGCCACGGTGGAAATTCACATTGTCCCATACAATTATATATTGTGGTAGGTGAGGCCCTATGAGACCTCTCTCATTTTCAGGGATCAAATCCAAATGAAGGCGGTCCAAGAAGATGAGGAGCTTCTGTGTATTGTATGGGCCAAGACTGGGGATGTGAGTGGCCACACCATTCTCAGAAATGGCAGCACACATGGTTATATTGCCCCCTCGCTGGCCTGGGACATCCACCGTGGCCCGGTGGCCAATAAAATTACGGCCACGTCTTCGGCCCTTGGCCAGGTTGAAGCCAGCCTCATCCACATATACGAGTATGTGAGAGGTCTCGTTTCCTTCCAATGCCATCATTCTCTACAATAGAGTAAAAAAAGAAAACATCAAATCAGTCATACAGAAGAGTCGTATACTATAGTTACAGACAGTTACATTGGAATTAGGGTTGTCCCGATACCGATACTAGTACAAGTACTTGTACTCGAGCAAATGCTCCCGATGCTTCCGCCGATACCTGGAAGTCAGCTGTGATCGGCACGTGGGGGAGTTACAAGATTCTCCCCCAGCGGCTTTCAGCGGCTTTAGTGACATACAGCGGTGATCGGTCACCTCTGACTGTCACTGCATCCTCCTCCATGTCCCCTCCATTCCCTCCGTTCCGCTGTCCCCCTCCGCTGTCCCCAGGGGCATTGCTAGGTGGCAAAAAGACCAGGGGCTTCAGCCCGAAGTCCAAAAACCGGGGGGGGGGGGTGGCACGGCTTTTTTTTGGGCTGCGTGGTGGGGTTGTGTGACTTACCAGTGCCTATCAATGCTGACCAGTAAACACACTTGCCTGACACTGACCTATATACACTGACCTACATACACTGACCTATATACACTGACCTACATACACTGACCTGCCTGACCTATATACACAGACCTATATACACTGACCACTATACACACATTGCGTGTCTGACCTACCTCAGCCGTGGTGTGCGGTCACAGCAGGCAGTCAGTCACTTGTCACCGTCAGAGAGGAGCCGAGGAGGAGAGGAAAGCCTCCCGCCCGAGCGGGGATGTAGCGTTCCCGCCTTCTGGAGTCTGCAGGCTAAGATGGACGTCACGTCACACGTCCCGCTCCAGAAGGCGGGAGCTGCGGCACTCTGCCACTTTCGGCCGCTATGGCACTCAGGGACTTACTCGGCTACTTTCGGCCGCTATGGCACTCGGGGACTCGGCTACTTTCGGCCGCTATGGCACTCGGGGACTCGGCTACTTTCGGCCACTTTCGGCCCGCACTCACAATCAGATCGGTCCCGGCACCGGCGCTCGGGTCTGACAATGGAATGCAGCATTCCATAGACTCGGGCTTTTTGGGGTCACGTTCGGGGCTTCAGCCCCCCCTAGCCACCCCCTCCATACGCCCCTGGCTGTCCCCCTCCGTTCCGCCGTTCCCCTCTCCTTCTCTGTCCCCCTCCGCTGTCCCCTCCATTCTGCTATCCCCCTCTCCTACTCTGTCCCCTCCGTTCTGCTTGGCCTCTCTGCTGTCCCCCTCCATTCCGCCGTTCCCCTCTCCTTCTCTGTCCCCCTCCGCTGTCCCCTCCGTTCTGCTGTGCCTCTCTGCTGTCCCCTCCGTTCCCCTCTCCTTCTCTGTCCCCCTCCGCTGTCCCCCTGCGTTCCGCCGCCCCCCTCCTCCTTCCTTTGTGAATGGAAAGAGTCAGCTGACTCTGTCCATTCACATAGATGAAACATTGTAATCTCCTGTGATTACGATGTGTCAGTTTATGAATGGAGAGGAGCCGCTGTCTTCTCTCCATTCATTCTCAGTGCAGCTGAGGCTGCAGAGAAAGGGACTGGGGAATCTCTATCCTCGGTCTCTTTCTCTGTCTCAAGGGGGAGATATCAGAGGTCTGTTACGTAAGACCCATGATATCTCACCAAAGCCCCCCAACAGGGCTGATAAAAAAAAAAAAAAAAAAACACATAATAAAAAAAATATTATTGTAAAAAAATAAAAATTGTAAATAATAAAAAAAAAAAAAAAAAAAAAAAAAAAAAAACACACACATACACTGTTCACCCCCCCCCCCCCGAAAAAAAAGAAAGCACTGTTAAAAAAAACAAAACACTGTCACGTGACATTACTGTAAAAAAAAAGTATCGGTATCGGCGAGTACTTGAAAAAAAGTATCGGTACTTGTACTCGGTCCTAAAAGAGTGGTACCAGGACAACCCTAATAGGAATGTTCTATGTTCTACACAAGTTCAATATACTACTGGCCAGTATTCCAGTGGTTCCAAACCTGGGGTACATGTACCCTAAGAAGAGGTACTACAGGGGGTATTTAACAGAAAGGGGAGAGGAAAAAATATCAATGAGTAGACTTACTGAAATGTTACAGTAAAACCCACAGTATTAGATAGATTTGCATGGGAGGCACTACTGTAATTGCAGCTCTTTGACCCCTTTTCTTACTGTATTATATGTTATATTCTTCAAAATAAGGATTATAATGATAATTGCATCATACAGTAAGCTGCAGTTTTTAGGCAAAATGTTTATAAATCAGATACGTAAATCAAATACTTTCATACCTGGATTACCTGGATTCAGAAATCAGGTAAAGTGGGTACTGAAACCAATACATTTCGGGAACCACTGCTTACGGTAATTGTAAAAAGGTTATCTTGATGGACAACCAGTGACTGACTTCCATGTACATACTGGTACCGCAGCTCTTTCACTCTGTCAGAGTTCCTCTCAAACGGTACCCTGTAAATTTGCTTCATTGTCATCTGATGCTTCTTCAATATGCGGGCTATTGTGGAGATGCTTATAGAGTTGACATTTTGGAATATGGCATTGTCTTGTAGGATTTCAGTGCGGATCTGTCTCAATGTGATGGCATTATTTGCAAGCACCATGTTACAGATCTCTTGTTCTTGTTGTTCATTGAGAAGTTTTCTTCGGCCACCAGTGCCAGGTTGTCGTCCAATCCTAGACATAGAATTCAAAGGACAACACTTCATTCGTAATTTATACCTTATGTATTCCATACAGAATACCAATGTAATCGTATTGTTGTTTTACTTACAGTAACTTTACTACAATTCTAATGCATCACTGCACAGTGACTGGAATACTACTGTAAACTGTATCATCAATATTGTAGAAAATAAACTATTCCATAGTTTATGTTCTACAATATTTTTCTTGTCATTGTTAGTATCATACGTAACATCCCACTAGGTAATATACTGTAATACTGTAGGCCTAACACACACACACACACACACACACACACACTAAATGAATACGTAAATGAGTAAATAAACATATTTGTTGCTCTATGCACAGTGTCCTGTCCTATACATTATATAATTCCATCATTGACTGACTACATACCTATTTTCCCTGCGAAAGGTTTGGATGATAGAGGAGACTGTAGAGCGAGGCACATTAGGCTGCACTCGGCGACCTGCCTCCGCCATTGTGAGGCCATGGTTGATGACATGGTCTATAATTGTGGCCCGAATTTCATCAGGGACAGCATGGTGTCTTCGTGCTCCTTGGCCTCTTCCCCCTATTCCACCACCACGCAGCCTTACTCCTCCTCCTCTTCTTCTTCCTCTTCCTCGAGCAGGCAGTTGCCCTTGTTCATCTACTTGGCCAGGTGCCTCCATGTTCAGAAATTGTACTGGTCCTGCATGGTCAAGCTCTATATATACATGTTTGGCAGCATTTACAATCATGGACAGCACCTGTCAGGTAACTAAACATACTGTTTGATTGGTCACCTGAGACTAACTACAACTCATCCTTCGTTAGTCAAGTTCTAGTTGCACCTGACTGTCAATTGCTGTAATCATTTTATCAAATGTTCCAAGAGATTCATATATGGTATTCATGGTATTATGTTCCTGAATCATTTTGACAATTGAACAGACTGTTGTGCATGTGATGACTTAAACAATGAAATGATGCTGACATGTTTTGGAGAGAACAACCATTAGACTGAGAATTGACAATCAGTTTAGATCAACAAGATCTATTCACTTGGAAATTGTGCTAAATGTAGGCCACTTGTACTTAATCATTTGAAAGATGTACTGAGACATTGAGACATGTACTGAGACATTTGCAATTTTGATGAAATGAATGAGAAATTCAATTCAGTTGTGAACAATTGCAAAGTGGTTTGGAGATTTGTCCATGTTGTTTTGAGAATGTCATTTCTGTTTCAAGAAATGAGCCAAAACAATGGAGAAAAACTGTAATACAAGAAAGTACTTTGCTTGCTTTGGAAAATGCAGCTTGGCATTGAATGCTGTTATTATACTTATGAACTACAAGAACACCCAGATCCTTCTCCACTATGAATTCCATCTTTTGTACTCCCCCTAGTATGTATGATACATGAATATTCTTAGCCCCCAAGTGCATAACTTTACATTTATCAAAATTAAAGTGAATGTAAACCCAATTCGTGAATTCTGACCTAGGCACATACCTGTAGTGTTTACTTATCTTTCTTCAAAGCTCTGAGCCCTGTGTCTTTCTGCTGCTTTGTTCCTTTGTTATTAGCAGATAAGCTCTCTGACACAAGAGATAAAAGCAGCTGGAAATTTGTTTTAGGGTGGGTGACTAGAGATAGATTAGCAGAGAGCTTGTCTTTTCACAGCACAGCTCTGCATGTTTCTTCATTCTTCTGCCTATGTGGAGGGGGGTGGGCCTTTCCTCCAATCAGCTGTCACACAGTGTATGCCTAGACTCCACTCCTACAGCTGGAACAGGAAGAAAAAAATCTAACACAATGTACACTTTCTAAAGAATGTAGAACCCTGAAGACAGCAGATATAAAAATAAAACTTATGTAAGGAGATTTGTTTCATCTCTGTAGATCATCTGGGGCTGTTCACTTCACTGAGTATAGGAGAGGGTTTACATCCACTTTAAACCTCATTTGCCATGTAGTTGTCCAATTAAACAGTGCATTGAGGTTGGCTAGTAAATTGGAGACATCCTGTACGAACGTTATTCCACTGCATAGCTTGGTGTTAACTGCAAAGACCGAAATGGTACTTTCAATCCCAGACCCTATATCATTTCTAAATATATTAAAAAGTAAGGGTCCCAACACTGAACCTTGGGGTACACCACTGATATAACCTTAGACCAGGGATCTCAAACTGGTGGCCCTCCAGCTGTTGTGAAACTACAAGTCCCATGAGACATTGCAAGGCTGACAGTTACAAGCATGACTCCCTCAGGCAGAGGCATGATGGGACTTGTAGTTCGGCAACAGCTGGAAGGCCACCAGTTTGAGACCCCTGCCTTAGAACATTCAGAGTAAGAATCATTAACCACTACTCTCTGAATTTGGTCTTTTAACCAATTTTCTAGCCATTTACAAACTGATCTAAGTCCTGTAGACTTTACCTTATACATATAGCAACAAATTGTCTTGCATTGTCTCACAGCTAACAATGTATTGTAGGAGTGTAAAAGAAAATATAACAAATTACCTAAATATATTATGTTTAAATGTTAGATTGATTAAATTGATTAATTTAAGATAGATAGATAGATAGATAGATAGATAGATAGATAGATAGATAGATAGATAGATAGATAGTCAATTTAAATTGTCTATAAACCCTGATAATGAACTTCTATTCGCTACCTTTTGGTCTGTTACAAATACCATTCAACCATTTTGTTATTATCTGTTCAATAAGTGAAAATAAAAAAAAAACCCTGTTGCTTATGTCAGGAATTCAGAACTGTCCTGTGTTATCTCAGCACAGTCTAATTAGCCCTCCTAGTTCTTATCTTGAGACTACAGAGTGATTAGTCTTTATGCTCCTGTGCTGCCGACTTTATTTTCGTTGCACGTGGCATGAAAACACCTGGTAACAGCGCACCCAAAACCATGCCTAAACAGAAGCCACCCCAGCAGAGGTGGAGAGATGTCTCTCTGGACATTCACCATTTTTTCACCTCCCAGACCCCAGATCTGTTGGATGTGGCTACATCCATTATGGCACCTAACGACCATCTCCTGCATGACAGATCTCAAACATTGGGTACCCCTTCACCTGTGCTAACGCTGGACAAGGAGGAGCTCAGAGAGTTGCTGAAATACCTGACAACTAAGGGGGGACTTTGATACTCTAGGCTCTTGACGTTTTTCCAGTTACTGTACTGTGTACCCTGCACAGTTGCACCTACAGTATAGCTACCTGAAGCCAGGTGCTTGTGTAGGCTCTTGACGTATTTCCAGTTACTGTACTATGTACCCTGCACAGTTGCACCTACAGTATAGCTACCTGAAGACAAGTGCAGGTGTTCTCATACTAATAATACTACAGGCAGGCAGTTGATTATGCTAGATGCAGTATAAAAAGTATGTATATACATCCCAGTTTTGTGCAGCTACATCTCACTGTAGGCCAATAGTATGTCTGGATGGCCAACAAGGAGATGCAGACAGTCACAAGCCAATAAAAGAGGGCAAGCAGGCTCTGTGTCTATAGGCAACAGTGCTGGTCGTGGATACGGTGCATCCTCATCAGCACGTGGCCGTGGGACACGCTTGGCCTTTTTTTCGGCAGCTGGCCGTGTTGAGCCGCAACATGCCGAAGACTTGGTCAAGTGGATGACCAAGCCGTCCTCATCCTCCTCATCCACTCTCACATAGGCTCAGGGTACTTTGTCTGGCAAAGCAGCTGCCAACGCGGCCTCTTCCCTCGGCTCAATGCCATCAGTGACTCCTTGCCTAGCCCCACCATGTCCTCCTGAGGAGTCCCCCGAACTGTTTGACACCAGTGTTGGGTACATGCTCCAGGAGGATGCCTAGCGTTTTGAAGGCTCTTTTGATGGTACTCAGCTAGAGGAAGGCAGTAATGTGAGCCCAGACAGAGGTAGTGCCCAAGAAGGACAGCAATCTGGCAGTCATATTCCTCCTGCTGCAGCATACTGCCAGGTTTGTTCCAGTGATGAGGAGGGAGGAGGAGGAGGCACGTCACCAGCGAGGCAGGATGCCCTCCAGGGGCGAGCTTAAGGGCAGCACACTGACTGCATCACACTGCAGAGCTCCGCATGTGCAGGGCGCTGCTGTCTCTGCACATTATTTCAAAAGTTCTTTGGCGTGGGCCTTTTTTAAGACGAGTGCATCAGATCGCACCGCTGCTATTTGCAACATATGTGTCAAGCGTATCTCGGGTGGCCAAAACATCTCCTGCTTAGGCACCACATGCTTGACCAGACATATGTTGACCTGCCATGCAGTTCGTTGGCAAGCGTACCTAAAAGACCCACACCAAAGAACAAAGAAGACCTCTCCTTGCTCCTCATCAGCTGGGATCTCCAACCCCACTATACATTCAGTCCTCTCTGAGACCTACACTGAGAGGAATGAAGGTGTACAATTAGGTGTGTCACAGACAAGTACTTGCGGGCAATCTGCACCGACGTCAGATTGTACCAGGCAAATTTCCCTGCCCCAGCTGCTGCACCACAGAAAGAAGTTCGCTCCCAGCCATCCACATGCCCAGCGGTTGAATGCTAGCTTGGCAAAATTGCTAGCACTTCAACTGCTACCTTTTTAGTTGGTAGAATCTGCCCCCTTCCGTGAGTTTGTGGAATGTGCGGTTCCTCGGTGGCAGGTTCCCAAACGCCACTTTTTCTCACGGAAGGCGATTCCGGCTCTCTACCGGCATGTGGAAGGCAATGTCTTGGCCTCGCTGGACAGGGCAGTCAGCGGTAGGGTGCATATTACCGCTTACTCATGATCCAGCAGGCATGGACAGGGACGTTACCCAAGTTTCACGGCGCATTGGGTGACTCTGCTGGCAGCTGGGAAGGATGCAGAACAAGGTGCAGTAGTGTTGGAGGTTGTTCCGCCACAATGCCTCCAAAATGCCACTACTGGTGATTCTGACACACCTCTCTCCTCCACCCCCTCCTCCTCCTCTTCTTCCTCCATGGCCTCTTCCTGTGCTTTGCCCTCGAAACCAGCGGTGCTCCATAGGCGTTCAAGGGGCTACGCAAGTATGCAGGCCAAAAGATGCCATGCGGTGCTTCAGCTGGTGTGCTCACAGGAGCCACACTGGGGCAGAGATTCTGTCAGCTCTGCAGTGGCAGGTTCAGAGATGGTTGATGCCACGCCAGCTTAAGCCAGGAATGGTGGTTTGCGACAATGGCACCAACCTCCTCTCCACCCTCCGACAGGGACAACTGACCCATGTGCCCTGTTTGGCTCACGTCCTTAACTAGGTGGTGCAGCGGTTCTTGGGCAGGTACCTGGGCTTACAGGATGTCCTGAGGCAGGATAGGAAAGTCTGTGTGCATTTCCACCGGTCATATAATGCCAGTGCTCGGCTGGCTGACCTCCAAAAGAAATTTACCTGCCCAAGAACTGCCTAATCTGTGACATGCCCACCAGGTGGAACTCAACGTTGGCCATGCTGCAGCGGCTGCACATGCAGCAGAGGGCCATCAATGAGTACCTGTGCGACTATGGCACCAGGACACAGTCAGGGGAGCTTGTTTTTTTTCCCCATGCCAGTGGGCCATGATCAGGGATGCATGCACTGTCCTGTCACCATTTGAGGAGGCCACGAGGATGGTGAGCAGTGACAGTGCATGCATCAATGACACTGTCCCTTGTCCACCTGTTGGAGCACATGCTGCGTGGAATAATGGACAGGGCACTTGAGGCAGAACAGAGGCAGGAAGAGGAGGACTTACTTAACTCTCAAGGCCCCCTTTATCCAGACAGTGTTCCTGCATGCCCACCGATCACACAGGAAGAGGACGAGGAGGAGGATTGTGTCAGCATGGAGGTGGAGCCTGGCACTCAGCATAAGCAGCAGTCTTTAAGGGATCATTTACAGTCCCAAGGAACCCATGGACTTGTACGTGGCTGGGAGGAGGTGGCTGCAGATCATGTTGTCCTTAGTGACCCAGAGGACTCCAGACCGAATGCCTCAGCAAACCTACGCTGCATGGCCTCCCTGATCCTGCAAAGCCTGCGGAAGGATCCTCGTATTCATGGTATCAAGGAGAGGGATCGTTACTTGCTGGCAACCCTCCTTGATCCACGTTACAAGTGTAAGGTTGCGGACCTTATCTTGCCATCGCAGAGGGAGCAGAGGATGAAACATCTTCGGGAGGCCTTGCAGAAAGGTCTGTGATACGCGTTCCAAGAGACTGGGAGGTTACAAACTCCTGTTCCTGGACAACGTGTTGCTGAGGCTTCGGTCAGTCAAAGAAGGAGCGGTGGAGAAGGTGGCCGTCTCACCGATGCTTTCAGACAATTTTTTAGTCCGCAGCCCCAAGGTATGACCATCGCCAGCGTCTGTTTTACATGGTGCAGGAATACCTAGGGGCAAGATCTGACTTGGACACCTTTCCCACCCAAAATCCTCTGGGTTACTGGGTCTTGAGGATGGATCACTAGCCAGAGCTTGCACAGTATGCAATTGAGCTACTGGCCTCTCCTGCATCCAGCGTTATTTCGGAACACACATTTAGTGCTGCTGGAGGCTTTGTAACCGATCACAGGGTGCGCCTGTCCACCGACTCGGTCGATCGGCTGACCTTCATAAAAATGAATCAGTCTTGGATCACCACCAGATACCAAGCACCTCATGCTGATGTAACCAAATATTTTTTTTTAAAATGTCAGATTCCTTCAAGATTCCCTATGCTGATGCTGAGTGACTATCCTGTTATGCTGAGTTACTATCCTCTTGATCCACAATGATCATGCTGATAGCTTGTAAGAATATTTTTGGTTCTGGGCGCCGCCACCAGTTGCTAAGGCCCAATTTTTTTGCCCCTGTTTAACATGGGCATGTAATTACAATTTTTGATGCAATATTTTGCAGGAGGGCTCATTCCTGCGCTCCAAGTAGAGTATCTGTAAGGGGTTGCAGTGTTGTGGCACCAGTGCCTAAGGCCCAATTTTTCTGCCCCTGTTCAACAGGGACATGTAATTACAATTCTTGATCTAATATTTCACAGCAGGGCCCGTTTCTATGCCCACCAAGAGTAACTGAGGACTTACAGTGTTGTGGCACCAGCACGACCAACACCACCACCAAAGGCCCAATTTTTCTGCCCCTGTTCAACAGGTGCATGTAATTACAATTCTTGATCTAATATTTCACAGCAGGGCCCGTTCCAGTGCCCACCAAGAGTAACTGTGAGGACTTACAGTGTTGTGGCACCAGCACCACCACCACCATAACCAAAGGCCCAATCTTTCTGACCCTGTTCAACAGGGGCATGCAATTACAATTCTTGATCTAATATTTCACAGCAGGGCCCTGTGAGGGCTTACAGTGTTGTGGCAAACCCAACACCTAAGGCCCCAATTTCTGCAGAGTATATAGGGCAGGCCCCTACTTTCAAACATTCAACTTACAAACGACTCCTACTTGCAAACGGAAGGAGACAACAGGAAGTGAGATGAAATCTACCCCTAGGAAGGGAAATTCTCTCCTGTAAGAGTTAATATGGGAAAAACGTTTCTCCTTTCCACTGATGCTTTATCACCAATCCTTGTATCACTAAAAACCCCAAATTTAAAAAAAAAATTTGCCATTGGGACAGAAAGTGAGGTGCAATCTTCTGAAGAGGAGCATAGACAGCAAAACAAATGTCACAGGGGTGATAACCCTTCCCTATGTTTTCCAAAAAGCTTAAAATAGATTTTTTCGGCTGGAGCTAAACACTTTAAAAATGTACCAGTTCAAAATTACAAACAGATTCTACTTAGCAACAAACCTACAGTCCCTGTCTTGTTTGAAACACCTGTATACTGCTGTTCAGAGGGCCTGGGGGCCCCACGCCTTTCCTTTTTTAAATTTTGGTGCGGGGTTCCCCTTAATATCCATACAAGACCCAAAGGGCCTGGTAATGGACTGGGGGGTACCCATGCCGTTTGTCTCACTGATTTTCATCCATATTACCGGGACCCGACATTACATTAAAGCCGTAAGCAGTTTTAAATGACTTTTATTCCTTTAAAAATGTTGTTATGTTCAGGGACTGTTCTAAGCACGGGAAACACATGCCACTTTACAGGCATACTATAGACACCCCCCAGGTACGATATTTAAAGGAATATTTCACTTTTTTTTTCCACTTTAAGCATCATTAACCACTTGACCACTGGGCACTTAAACCCCCTTAATAACCAGACCAATTTTCAGCTTTTGGTGCTCTCACATTTTGACTAGCCTACTCTTTGACCAATGGGTGGGAACTCCGTCTGCCATGGAGTCCATCAGGAAAGGAAAATTACGATAAGTATTTGATAATAAATTTTCCTTTTTCCTGACAGACTCCATGGCAGCCTACGTGTGGGAAATAACTAGCCGACCACACGGGTGGGTATGCTGAATCAAACAAAAATTTTAATTTGTCCTATCAACCGATAGGATTCTCAAACCAAAGTCTACAGAGGATAATGAAGCAGGCTCAATACAGTAATGAGACATGAAAGTGTTGATAGAGGCCCATGAGGCTGCTTTGCAAATGGTGTCTGGGGCCACATGTCGAGCTGCCGCCCATGAAGTTGCCATTCCCCTGGTGGAGTGAGCTGTCACTGCCTGTGGAGGAGCCAAGCCCTTCGCCTTGTATGCTTGTTGAATAGTTTGAACAATCCAAGTAGCGAGTGTCCTAACTGAGGCTTTCTTTCCTTTGTTACTTCCCGAGTGTAAGATGAATAGATGGTCAGAACGTCTGAAGGGAGAAGTCACTCTCAGATATTCTTTAATTGCTTCTCCTACATCCAGAGGATGAATCTCAGAGGACTCGAGAGACCTAAACGTGGGAAGGACTATCTCTTGATTATCATGGAACACCGAGTACACTTTTGGGTTAGAACTCAGCATAGGGATAAGGACTACACGATCCGGGAAGAACGTTAAGAAGGGTTCTTCACAACCCAGAGAGCCAATCTCAGAAACTCTTTTTGCCGATGTGATGGCTACTAGAAAGACTACTTTAGCTGAGAAATCCTTGATAGAGAGCGGGGAAGGCCCAGTAGTACTGAGTCCGGAGGACAAGTGGCAGGTCCCATTTGGGGAATCTGGATTTCCTTTGGGGCTTGAGCCTTGAAGCGCCACGAAAAAATTGTCGGATTAGTGGATTAGTTGCCCAGGAGGACCCAGAGAAGGCCGACAGTGCAGAGACCTGAACCCTAAGCGAGCTGATGGATAATGGTAGATCTAAGCCCGTTTGAAGGAAGCTGAGTATATCTTGCACCCCCGGGTGTCTAAAAGACCTGCTGCTAGAGGAGCAAAAATCCACAAATTTGGACCAGATTCTACTGTAAACTCTATTTGTGCTGGATCTTCTTGAACTCATTAGAGTTGATATTACTGTAGGAGCGCAGCCAAGAGAGGTTAGCCTCTCCCTTTCAAGAACCAGACCATCAGTCTCAGCACTGCTGGACACGGGTGCAGGACTGACCTCTGAGAAAGAAGGTCCGGCCTGAGAGGGAGAGGCTCCGGGTCCCTGAAGCTGAGTTGGACAAGGAGAGGGAACCAAGGTCTGTTCGGCCAGTATGGAGCTATCATCAACACTTCGGCCGTTTCTGAACGGAGTCTCTGCAGGAATCTCAGGATGACTGGAAGCGGCAGGAAGGCGTACGCCTTGCTGAACTTCCAAAGGTCCGTCAGTGCATCTGACCCAAGAGCCTGACTGCAACGGCCTCTGGTGTAAAATTTCTCCAGTTTGAAGTTGTGGCGAGAGGCGAACAGATCTACCTCGGGGTTGATCCCTAGTGAGGAGACCCATCTGAACGTCTCCATATGAAGAGACCACTCGTTGTCCAGTTCGGTGCGTGAAAGGAAGTCCGCTTGAGCATTCTGGACTCCTGGGATGAACACTGCCGAGATATTGTAAAGGTTCTTCTGTGCCCATGAAAGGATGTGCTCGACTTCTCGAAGGAGAGTGGGACTCCGGGTACCCCCTTGCCTCTTCACGTAGGCGACGGCCGTTGTGTTGTCCATTCTTAACAGTACTGACTTCCCTTTCAGTAGGTGAGAGAAGGCCTGTAGAGCACACCAGGCCGCCCTGAGTTCCAGAACGTTGGACCCTGGGACTGGACGGCAGAAATCCCATTTGCCCTGGGTGAGGTTCGAGCCGCAGAGGGCCCCCCAACCCGTCCCGCTGGCACAAGCGCTCCAGCCGCCATGAGGGGGAAAACGGTCCCAACAAAGACCGCGACGGTCATAGCCAGAGCCTGGAGACCTAGGGGGGAAAACGGACAGTACACAGAAAAACCTGCCATGGAGAAAAACTTCAAACTTCCGACCTTGCCAGCCGTTGATGTCCCTGGACGTTCGGCATACAGAGGCGACCATCCCTCCACCAAAGGGGTAAACATCAGCCTCTACCTGCTACTCGCCCGCCCGTGGCTGGGCCCTGAGCTGCACCGCAAAGGTATGCCATGATCTTGGATCCGTCCAACCGGACACGAACATCTTGTGTAGGTCCATTGGAGGAGGACAAAAAAGGAACGCAGTAGCTAGTGGTGAGTACTCATTTATGGGAATGGGGTCCTATAGCATTGGAGAGGAGGCGGGGTAAACCCACACGTAGGCTGCCATGGAGTCTGTCAGGAAATACATTTTTCTTCGTTTCTGTTATAAAATTTTGAAAATTAGTAATTTTTCTTCATATATTTTGGCCAAAATTTATACCGCTACATATCTTTGGTAAAAATAACCCAAATTAGTGTATATTATTTGGTCTTTGTGAAAGTTATAGCGTCCACAAGCTATGGTGCCAATATCTGAAAATTGATCACACCTGAAGTACTGATGGCCTATCTCATTTCTTGAGACCCTAACATGCCAGAAAAGTACAAATACCCCCCAAATGACCCCTTTTTGGAAAGGTATTTAGAAAGATGCATGGTGAGTTTTTTGAAGTTGTCATTTCTTCCCACAATTCTTTGCAAAATCAAGTTTTTTTTTTTCTTTTTTTTTTTTTTTCACAAAATTGTCATATTAGCAGGTTATTTCTCACACACAGCATATGCATACCACAAATTACACCCCAAAACACATTCTACTATTACTCCCAAGTACGGCGATACCACATGTGTGAGACTTTTACACAGCGTGGCCACATACAGAGGCCCAACATGCAGGGGAGCACCTTCAGGCGTTCTGGAGCACCCAGGCCAATTCTGACATTTCTCTCCTACATGTAAAAATCATAATTTATTTGCTAGAAAATTACATAGAACCCCAAAACATTATATATGTTTTTTAGCAAAGACCCTAGAGAATACAATAGCGGTCATTGCAACGTTTTATCTCGCACGATATTTGCACAGCAATTTTTCGAACGTGTTTTTTTTGGAAAAAAAACAGTTTTTTGCTTAAAAAAAACCCAAACAGTAAGGTTAGCCCAATGTTTTTGCATAATATGAAAGATGAAGTTAAGTCGAGTAAATAGATACCTAACATGTCACCTTTCAAAATTGCACACGCTTGTGGAATGGCGCCAAACTTCGCTACTTAAAAATCCCCATAGGCGACGCTTTAAAATTTTTTACTGGTTACAAATTTTGAGTTACAGAGGAGGTCTATATTACATAGTTACATAGTAGGTGAGGTTGAAAAAAGACACAAGTCCATCAAGTCCAACCTATGTGTGTGATTATGTGTCAGTATTACATTGTATATCCCTGTATGTTGCGGTCATTCAGGTGCCTATCTAATAGTTTCTTGAAGCTATCAATGCTCCCCGCTGAGACCACCGCCTGTGGAAGGGAATTCCACATCCTTGCCGCTCTTACAGTAAAGAACCCTCTACGTAGTTTTAGTTTCTAGAGCTAAAATTATTGGTCTCGCTCTACCGATCGCAGCGATACCTCATGTGTGGTTTGAACACCGTTTTCATATGTGGGCGGGACTTACGTATGCGTTCGCTTCTGCATGCGAGCACACGGACAGGGGCGCTTTAAAAATTTTTTATTTTTTTTATTGTTCATTTTAGTTTATTTATTTTAGTTTGACACTTTTTTCCCCCCAAAAAATTTTTTCATCCCTTTTATTCCTATTACAAGGAATGTAAACATCCCTTGTAATAGGAATATGGCATGACAGGTCCTCTTTACAGTGAGATATGGGGTCAATAAGACCCCACATCTCACCTCTAAGCTGTCCCCTCTCGCCTCCCGTAAGAATGATCAAGTTTTTTAACACAAAGTTGTCCATTTATACAATATTTCTAACACATAACATGTACATACCAAAAATGACACCCCAAAATAGATTCTCCTACTCCTCCTGAGTACGACGATACCACATGTGTGAGACTTCCACAGCCTGGCCACATACAGAGGCTGGGTATGGCTGAGCATGGCTGGGTATGGCTGAGCATGGCCGAGTATGGCTAAGCATGGCTGAGTATTGCAGAGCATCGCTGAGTATGACTGGGTATGGCAGAGTATGGCTGGGTATCACCGAGTATGGCTGGGTATTGCGGGGTATTGCAGAGTATGGCTGGGTATGGCAGAGTATTGCAGAGTATGGCTGGGTATTGCGGGGTATTGCAGAGTATTGCGGGATATTTTGGGGTATTTCGGGGTATGGCAGAGTATTGCGAGGTATTGCAGAGTATTGCGGGGTATTGCGGGGTATTGCAGAGTATTGCGGGGTATTGTGGGGTATTGCAGAGTATTGCGCGGAATTGCAGGGTATGGCAGAGTATTGCAGGGTATTTCGGGGCATTGCAGGGTATGGCAGAGTATTGTGGGGTATTGCAGAGTATTGCGGGGTATTGCAGGGTATGGCAGAGTATGGCAGAGTATTGCGGGGTATGGCAGAGTATTGCAGGGTATTTTGAGGTATTGCAGGGTATGGCAGAGTATTGCGGGGTATTTCGGGGCTATGCGGGGTATGGCAGAGTATTGCGGGGTATTTCGGGGTATTGCAGGTTATGGCAGAGTATTGCGGGGTATTTCAGGGTATGGCAGAGTATTGCGGGGTATTTCGGGGTATTGCAGAGTATTGCGGGGTATTGCAGGGTATGGCAGAGTATTGCGGGGTATTTCGGGGTATTGCAGAGTATTGCGGGGTATTGCAGAGTATTGCGGGGTATTGCAGAGTATTGTGGGGCATTGCAGAGCATGGCTGGATGTCTCTGTGCAGCGCTGTGGGCACTACAGATGCAGCCCACAATGCTGCACAGACACATCCAGCCATCCCCCTCTCCGCTCACAGTGTACCGATCGGTACACAGGAGGGGAGGAGAGGAACCGGCGTCAGATGACGCCGGTTTGTTTACATGTGATCACGCCATCACTTGACGGCGCAATCACATGGTAAACGGCCACGATCAGCAGCCATTTACCGGGATCCGTGATGCGCCAGGTCCTCCGGACCCGGCGGTCACGGATGCTCTCAAGTGCGCGCCCTAGGGGGCGCATGAGAGCCGAATTCTGGGAGGACGTCCCTGGACGCCCTCCCAGAGTTAAGCAACTGCCCTGTAGCCGTCATTTGGCTATGGGCCGGTTGTTAAGTGGTTAAAATCACTGCTCTCAAAAAAAGTCCGTTTTTAAAACTTTTTTTTTGCATGTCCCCTGGGGCAGGACCCGGGTCCCCAAAACAGTTTTTAGGACAATACCATGCAAATAAGCCTTTAAAATTAGCACTTTTGATTTTGAACGTTCGAGTCCCATAGACTTGAATGGGGTTCTAACGTTCGTGCAAAGTTTTGGTCCGTTCGCAAATTCTGGTGCCAACCGAACCGGGGGGTGTTCGGCTCATCCCTAGTTCTCTGTTCTGTGCCTCAACTCCAAGAACAACTACCACTCTGGCTCACTTGGTTAAGTTGAGAAATCTCCAAAAACCCAGACACATACACAGTTCTAAAAATACCCCACACTAGGGATGAGCTTCGCTTTCGAGTCGAACTCATGTTCGACTCAAACATCATCTGTTCGCCAGTTCACCGAACAATTTGGGGTGTTCGCAGCAAATTTGAAAGCCGCGGAACACCCTTTAAAAGTCTATGGGAGAAATCAAAAGTGCTCATTTTAAAGGCTTATATGCATGGTATTGTCATAAAAAGTGTTTGGGGACCTGGATCCTGCCCCAGGGGACATGGATCAATTAAAAAAAAAGTTTTAAAAACGGTAGTTTTTTCAGGAGCAGTGATTTTAATAATGCTTAAATTGAAACAATAAAAGTATAATATTCCTTTAAATTTTGTACCTGGGGGGGGTGTCTATAGTATGCCTGTAAAGGGGTGCATGTTTCCCATGTTTAGAACAGTCTGACAGCAAAATGACATTTCAAAGGAAAAAAAAAGTCATTTAAAACTACTCGTGGCTATTAATGAATTGCCGGTCCGACAATACACATAAAAGTTCATTGATAAAAACGGCATGGGAATTCCCCACAGGGGAACCCCGAACCAAAATTAAAAAAAAAAAAAAAAATGACATAGGGGCTCCCCCTAAATTCCATACCAGGCCCTTCAGGTCTGGTATGGATATTAAGGGGAACCCTGCGCCAAAATTTTTTAAAAAATGGCGTGGGGCCCCCCCAAAAATCCATACCAGACCCTTATCTGAGCACGCAACCTGGCAGGCGGCAAGAAAAGAAGGGGGGACGAGAGAGTGCCCCCCCTCCTGAACCGTACCAGGCCACATGCCCTCAACATTGGGAGGGTGCTTTGGGGTAGCCCCCCAAAACACCTTGTCCCCATGTTGATGGGGACAAGGGCCTCATCTCCACAACCCTTTCCCGGTGGTTGTGGGGGTCTGTGGGCGGGGGGGCTTATCGGAATCTGGAAGCCCCTTTAACAAGGGGACCCCCAGATCCCAGCCCTCCCCCCTGTGCCGGCCCTTCCCCCTGTGTGAAATGTTAAGGGGGTACAAAAGTACCATTTCACAAAAAAAGTGTCAAAAATGTTAAAAATGACGAGACAGTTTTTGACAATTCCTTTATTTAAATGCTTCTTCTTTCTTCTTTCTTCTATCTTCCTTCAGTTTCTTCCTTCATGCCTCCATGGATGTCCCCGTGCATCAGAGGGGAGCAGGGACACCCGGCGATGACACCGTGTGGCCCCGCCCACAGTTTTAAAAGAGCTGTCACCTGCGAGGACGCGTCATATGGCGTGTGCCTCCCATGGAGGCAGATCTTCTTTATTTATTTTTTCGGTCCATTGGCGGAGGTGAATGGACTATGTGGGACAGTTTTAATTTTCCTATTTTTAATAAAGGACTTCTCCCTCTGTGTGTTTTTTTTACCATTTTCACACTCTTTTAGTGAAATGGTACGGGTACAATGTACCCGTTACCATTTCAAACAGGGGGAGCCGAGATCTGGGAGTCCCCTTGTTAAAGGGGGCTTAAAGATTCCGATAAGCCCCTCGCCCGCAGACCCCCACAACCACCGGGCAAGGGTTGTGGGGATGAGGCCCTTTTTCCCATCAACATGGGGACAAGGTGCTTTGGGGGGCTACCCCAAAGCACCCTCCAAATGTTGAGGGCATGTGGCCTAATACAGTACAGAAGGGGGTGGGCGCTCTCTTGTCCCCCCCTCTTTTCCTGTGGCCTGCCAGGTTGCTTGCTCGGATAAGGGTCTGGTATAGATTTTTGGGGTGATCCCACGCCATTTTTTAAAAAAGTTTTGGTGCGGGGTTCCCCTTAAAAGTTCAGGTCTGGTATAGATTTTGAGGGGGAACCCACGCCATTTTTTTTAATATTGGCGCAGGGTTGCCCTTAATATCCATACCAGACCTGAAGGGCCTGGTATGGAATTTGGGGGACCCCACGCATTTTTAAAAAAAAATTTGGTTCGGGGTTCCCCTGTGGGGGAATCCCATACCGCTTTTATCAATGAACTTTCATGTGTATTGCCGGACCGTCAATTCATTATAGCCGCGAGTAGTTTTAAATTACTTTTTTCCTTTAGAAATGTCATTTTGCTGTCAGACTGTTCTAAACACGGGAAACATGCACCACTTTACAGGCATACTATAGACACGCCCCAGGTACAAAATTTAAAGGAATATTACACTTTTATTGTTTAACTTTAAGCATTATTAAAATTACTGCTCCCGAAAAAACGGCTGTTTTTAAAACTTTTTCCTGGTGCCTCCATGGCAGCATACCAGTGCCTCCATGGCAGCATACCAGCTTTTTAAATCATACCAGTGATAGAGCTCCGCCTCGACTCCTCCCTTAGGACTAGTATATAGCATAAATTAAGGGCATAGTCCCTCCCTCAACATTCCAGTACTCCTCTACCGCCATCAGGCTGACCGGCCAAAGATTCCCCACCTGAAGACCTCTCGGGGGATTTATCAGATGAGTCAGATCCTTCTGGCTTCAGCCATTCATTGGTAAAGCCATTCATCCAGGCAGTCAGGGCTGCAATAGCCTGGGAGGATACTGAAGAACCTCCCCAGGAAGCAAAAAGCTACTTGCCATTCCTTAAAAGGAAACAGGCTTTCTTCCCTTTGATGGGAGAAATTAGTCAAATCATTCAAAATGAGTGGTCAAAGACTGATAAAAAGCTGTCATTGGGCCGTTTCAATAAACTATATCCCTTACCGGAAACTTCAGGGAGCAGCTGTGCCGGTTCCCTTGGCAGAGCGCTTCGCAGGCTTCTATTCCACTCTATTTCTGGTCCCAAAGAGAACGGGTGGATGGAGGCCTGTGATAGATCTAAAAAGGCTCAACAGGCACATACACCCCGAAAGCTTCAAGATGGAGTCTTTACAAACAGCTATTCAGGCAGTGCAGCCAACAGATTGGATGATTTCAGTCGACCTACAGGATGCGTACTTACACGTGCCAATTCTACCTGCCTTTCAGAAGTATCTCAGATTTGCAGTAGGACAGATCCACCTGCAGTTTCAAGCCCTGCCCTTCGGTCTGTGCACCTCCCCCAGGGTATTCACCAAGATTCTGATATCCGCTCTGGTTCCCCTGCGGGAGAGGGGTTTGAGGATATACCACTATTTGGACGACATCCTCCTCCTAGCAAGCAGTCCGGGTCAGTTGGTATTTCACCGAGACATTCTTCTCCAGTCCCTGAGAGAACTAGGATGGTTGATAAACTCAGAAAAGAGTCAGCTTGCGCCTACACAGCGGATGATCTATCTAGGTGCAATGTTCAACACCCAGGAGGGGACAGTATCATTATCATCCAGAAGATGGTCAAAACCATCTCGAGCCCATACCCAACGGCGTCGCAATGCCTGAGCCTCATTGGCACAATGTCTGCCTGTATACCAATGATTCCTTGGGCCCATTGGCATTTGAGGTATTTTCAGATGGGTTTCTTGGCGCAGTGGAAGAAACAATGACTCTCTCAGACAATTCTGCTGACGGGAGCAATGCGCAGGAGCCTTCATTGGTGGACTCTTCCGGGAAATCTCTCCAAACCTCGGCATCTGGGTTCCCTCTCCTGGATCACAGTTACGTCCGACGCAAGTGGACAAGGCTGGGGAGCCCATTGCGGGGAAACCAGGATACAGGCGAGATGGTCCTGTTCCACCCAGGGAGTAGTATCCAACATCCTGGAGATGAGAGCAGCGTTCTTGGCACTGACTTTATTGGCATCGCAGATCAGAGGCCAGAGAGTACTTTTACGCCTGGACAACAGGGCAGCTGTCGCGTACCTGCAGAGGCAGGGGGGCACTCGCAGCACATCACTCCTCAGGAAAGTAGAGCCGATTATGCTCTGGGCAGAGAAGAACATCCTAGACCTCAGGGCAATGTATCTCCTGGGAAGGTTGAACACGGAAGCAGACACGCTGTCGAGGAACTTCTTGGACAACAACGAGTGGGCTCTTCATCCCCAGGTCTTCTGTCAGATTGCCAACCTCTGGGATCCTCCTCAGGTAGACCTATTTGCCAATCCGGAGAATGCCAAACTGACCAGATTCGTCTCTCGCCTGCCGTATACGCAAGCCGAGGAAGTAGATGCCCTGTCATGCCCCTGGAGGTTCACCACCGCATATGCCTTTCCCCCCTGGCCATTAATATTCAAGTTCCTCCTGAGGCTTCTCAGAGAGACAGTCCAGGTACTGGCAGTACTTCCATATTGGCCGAAGAGACCCTGGTTTCCTCTAGCTATGCGCCTTAGTGTGAGCTCTCCAATCAGGATCCCTCCTTTCCCTCAACTTCTGACGCAGGGCAGTTTAGTTCATCCAAACCCTTAGAAGCTGAATATTCTAATCTGGAGGTTGAGAGGCGAAGGTTCGAGTCCCTAGGATGTTCCCCAGAGGTCATAACAACCCTCCTAGGAGCTAGGAAGCCAGAAACCAATGCTATATATTCAAAAATATGGGACAAGTTCTTGTCATTTGCAACCTCAAATGAGTTTGATCCAATCTGTCCTTCTACATCAGATGTTCTCGGTTTCCTGCAGACAGGACTTGATCTGGGTCTTGGCCTAAGTTCCCTCAAAGGGCAAGTAGCAGCAATTTCTGCCGCAACAAATAAAAGATGGGCAGAAGAGCTCTTAGTAGTCACTTTCCTCAGAGGAGTGTTAAAGATTCGCCCACCTGTCAGACGGTCTTTTCCCAAATGGGATTTATCCCTGGTCCTTGAAGTCCTCTCTGACCATCCATTTGCCCCAGTGGAACAACTGGCAATATGGAACATAACACTAAAGACGGTTTTCCTGCTACCCATTACATCTGGTAGAAGGATCTCAGAGCTCCACTCTTTAGGGATAGGTGAGGACCACATCTCTTTCTTCCATGATAGAGTGGAGCTTCGTCCCCTTTGGGGGTTTACACCTAAGGTCGCTACTCCAAGCCACCTTTTGGAGCCTTGGGCACTACCAGTATTTGCTGAAGCGGATTCGGAATCATGTC
The DNA here is from genome assembly GCA_037952925.1 of Lithobates clamitans. NCBI lineage: Eukaryota > Metazoa > Chordata > Amphibia > Anura > Ranidae > Lithobates > Lithobates clamitans. The sequence goes on along the minus strand of JBBGZY010001452.1, from coordinate 1,699,511 downwards.
ACGAGCTGGACATATCCAGAGTGCTCAGAGCCTACCTAGAGGCCACTAGATCCTTCAGGAACTCGGAAAGACTTTTTATTGTTCCATTCGGTAAATACAGGGGCAAGGAAGCTTCCATCAGAACTCTAGCATCTTGGGTGGTAAAGTTAATCCCGAAGGCCTACAGGATAAAGAATATGGAACCTCCATCCCGGGTGAATGCTCATTCTACAAGAGCAGTCTCAACCACCTGCGCAGCAAGGGCTAACGTTTTATTAGAGACGGTGTGCAGGGCCGCCACCTGGTCGTCTCGCAATACTTTCCTCAGACACTACCATATTGATCCAGGAGCTCTCACAACGGTTCAGTTCGGGAGGAGAGCAGTTCAGGCTGCAATGTCCCATTCTAATTAAACATTTATTGTTAAGCATTATCCCACCCATGTCAGCTAGTTATTTATCACTGGTATGCTGCCATGGAGGCACCAGGAAAACGGAAAATTGTATCATACTTACCGTAATTTTCCTTTCCTGGTGCCTATCCATGGCAGCATACGCTCCCACCCTACTATGCATTTAATTTATGCTATTCACTAGTCCTGAGGGAGGAGTCGAGGCAGAGCTCTATCACTGGTATGATTTAAAAAGCTGGTATGCTGCTATGGAGGCACTGGTATGCTGCCATGGATAGGCACCAGGAAAGGAAAATTACGGTAAGTATGATACAATTTTTCATTTTTTGCATCGATACATGTCCCCTGGTGCAGGACCCAGGCCCCCAAACACTTTTTAAGACAATACCATGCATATAAGCCTTTAAAATTAGCACTTTTGATTTTTCATGTTCGTGTTCCATAGACTTTAATGGTGTTAGCGTGTTCGAACACATTTTTTTGCCTGTTCGCATGTTCTGGTGCAAACCGAACGGGGGGGGTTTTCGGCCCATCCCTAGCCACCAGTGCCACGTCAGTGCTTCACCAATGCCACGTCAGTGCTCCACCAGTGCCACGTCAGTGCTCCACCAGTGCCACACCAGTACCACTACAGTGCCACTAAAGTGCTCATCAGTGCCACATTAGTGCCAATACAGTGCTCATTTGTGCCATCAGTACCACATCAGCATCACTAGAGTGCTCATCTGCACCACTACAGCGCTCATCAGTGCCACTACAGCACCCAATAGTGCATATCAGTGCCCATAAGTGAGTGCTCATCAGTGCCACCATATCAGTGGATCCTCATCAGTGCACATCAGTGCCAGATAATCAGTGCATCCTCAGTGTGGTGCATTAGTGTACATCAGTGCAACCTTATCAGTAGCCAGCAGTGCACCCTCATCAGTAGCCAGCAGTGCACCCTCATCAGTAGCCAGCAGTGCACCCTCATCAGTAGCCAGCAGTGCACCCTCATCAGTAGCCAGCAGTGCACCCTCATCAGTAGCCAGCAGTGCACCCTCATCAGTAGCCAGCAGTGCACCCTCATCAGTAGCCAGCAGTGCACCCTCATCAGAACCCAGCAGTGCACCCTCATCAGAACCCAGCAGTGCACCCTCATCAGAACCCAGCAGTGCACCCTCATCAGAACCCAGCAGTGCAGCTTTTTCAGCACCCAGCAGTGCAGCCTCATTAGACCAGCCTCATCAGCACCCATCAGTGCAGCCATATCTGTCCAAGTGTCCCTACCACAGCAGTTTGTCACCACAGCCCACAGTCACCAGTATGGCAAAAAATCTTTTTTCTGCTGAGGGGGAATACCAACAGCTTAGCTTGACCAAAAAGAGCAGCGGGGATCTCTCTGAGCCTGCGTCTGATTCTGGTTCAGAATATGAACCCGTTGTAAGCAGTGGGTCTGATACAGAATCGGAGGAAGAGCAAAGTGTGCCCATGAAACAAAGGCATTCTGGCATGGAGCAGCAGGTTACCACAAGTAGTGCTGTGGCATCAACCAGCAGCTCAGTGCCATCCACCAGAAATGCAGTGGCATCAACTAGCAGCTCAGTTCCATCCACCAGTAGCACAGTGCCATCCAGAAGAAATGAAGTACCACTGCAGCAAAGGCCAAGAACTAACAAGGTCTCATCTCAGCCCCAAAGCGTTTGGACCCATGCCGGCCTTCCCTATGCACTTGAAAACCCTCTGTGGCTTCCCCTTAATTCAAGAGCAGCAAACATCCCCCCTTTCACCGCCCAGCCAGGTGTTCAGGTGAACACAGAATTTTGCCCCTATTGATTTTTTTAATTAAATTTTTACCCAAGATCTATTATCCTCCATCATGGCCCAGTGTAACCTCTATGCACACCAATTCATAACAAGCAACCTTGGTTCAAGTTATGCCCGTCCCTATGAGTGGAGAGCATTGACAGTGGAGGAATTTAAATTATTTTTAGGCCTAACGTTCAATATGGGAAAAAGAATTATACTTCTTATTGTCCACCAACCCCATCCACCACATGCCAATCTATTCCTCCATTATGCCAAGATCAAGATACCTCATGATAATGTGTTTCCTCCATTACAATGACAACACCCAGTGCCCTCCCTGAAATGACCCATCACATGACAAATTATTTAAAATTCGGCCACTTCTAAATTTTTTCTCGGAGAAATTCCCCCAGTGGATGAGTCATTGGTCCACTTCACAGGCAGGCTTGGCTTCAAGCAGTATATCCCCAGCAAAAGGGCCCGATATGGGGTTAAGCCCTACAAGCTATGTGACCGAGCCACGGGGTACATCTACGCCTTCCTGGTGTACGAAGGGAAGGACACCCAACTGCAGCCCCCTGAATGTCCAGAGTACATTGGAGCCAGCGGAAAAGTGGTTTGGGAGCTTGTATATCCACTCCTGGGAAAGGGTTACCATCTTTATGTGGATAATTACTATACAAGCTTGCCCCTCAAGGACACTCCAGCATGTGGTATAGTGCAAGCCAATAAGAAGGGATTCCCACAAAGGCTCGTTACCGAAAGACTACAACAAGGGGAGACGGCGTCTTTGAGGAATGAAGAGGTATTGGCTCTCAGGTGGAGGGACAGACGAAACGTCCACATGCTCACAACGATCCACAACGACACCTATGTTGAAATCCCCAAAAGAAACAGCCCAATCCAGAAACCAGTGTCCATGACTATAATTTGTTCATAGGGGGAGTCGACTTCAATGATCAGATGATCGAACCCTGCCTTCCCACAAGAAAAAGCTGCTATTGGTATAAAAAAAGTCTCCATGTATCTTTTCAGTTTGGCCATTTACAATAGTTTTGTTATTGTACCCTGAAGGCCCACCAGAAAGCATTCGCTCGAATTCAGTGAGCAGACTCCACAAACACCACTTTCCTGAGAGACTCCCCCACCATGAAACAGCCCGGAAACATCAGAAGAAATGCCGTGTGTGCTCCAGAGGAGAAGCTAGAAGAGACACCGTGTATTATTGTCCCCAATGTCCTTCCCAACCAGGCCTTCGTATTGGTGAATGTTTCCGCCGTTACCATGCTTCTCTACATTATTAGGGAAGTATGGTAAACGTAATTGTCATTTACCGCCACACCCCTTTATACCACTGTACATACGCTGCCTTCTCCGGAACTGACCCTGGCCTGCTAAACGACCACGCTTCTGCCTAATGCTAAACTGTACCTACCTCTGCCTTCTCCGGAACTTACTCTGGCCTGCTAAACGACCACACTTCTGTCTAGCGCTAAACTGTACCTACCTCTGCCTGCTCTGGAACTGACCCTGGCCTGTTATACGACCACGCTTCTGCCTAACGCTAAACTGTACCTACCTCTGCCTTCTCTGGAACTGACTCTGGCCTGCTAAACGACCACACTTCTGTCTAGCGCTAAACTGTACCTATTCCCATTCCCGGATTAGGGTCTGGAGACTCGGAGGCTTAAAAGAGATTTGGGTGGGAGAAGCCTCTACCCCTTCCACCATTCTTTCCTGGCCTGCTACTTGTATTATGGACCATGTTCCTGTTTACTACCAGGACCAATATTTTGGCACTGCTGGCAATATCTCTACCTGCACTGACCCTGGACTGTATATGGACAGTATCCCTGCCTGTACTATGGACAATATTCCTTCCTAGACAATTCCATCTCACTGTCGCTGACCATGTCCCTGCCTGCTGCCTGGATCAGGACTCTCCTCCTGTGGAGAACTGCACTACTAAAACCACAGGTAATCTTTTGTTTACCCTTTGCTCAGCAGAATGTATTTTGGGGTGTAATTCTTGGTATGTACAAGCTATCTGTTAGAAATATCAAAGGCCTTCATAAATGTGATAGGTTGTCAGGAAATTACCCATCAAATGTGTAATAGGTGGTTGAGAAATAAAATGTGTAATTTTTGCTCCTAGAACGCCTGAACGTGCTACTTTAATGTTGGGCCTCTGTATGTGACCAGGCTGTGTAAAAGTCTCACACGTGGTATTGCCATACTCAGGAGGAGTAGCGGAATGTATTTTGCGGTGTCATTTTTGCTATATACATGCTGTGTGCTAGATGTAGCTTATAAATGCACAACTTTGTGTAAAAATAAAAAAAAAGTGTTTTCATTTTATTTCCACATTTTGCAAAAAACTTTTGGAAAAAAATGAACCGTTCAAAAGACTCATTATGCCTCAGATAATACATTGGGGTATTTTCTTTCCAAAATGGGGTCATTTTGTGGGCGTTTCCATTGTCCTGGTGCTCCAGGGCCTTCAAAAGTGTAATAGGTGGTTGAGAAATGAGATGTGTAATTCATGCTCCTGGAACGCCTGAAGGTGCTACTTCAATGTTGGGCCTCTGTATGTAACCAGGCTATGTAAAAGTCTCACACATGTGGTATTGCCATACTCGGGAAGAGTAGAAGAATGTATTTTTGGGTGTGATTATTGCTATGCTCACGCTATGTGTTGGAAATATTTTATAAATGGACAACTTTGTGTAAAAAAAAGGGTTTTCTTTTTTTTTCCATATTTTCCAAAAACTTCTGGAAAAAAATGAACCATTTAAAAGACTCATTATGCCTCAGATTATACGTTAGGGTGTTTACTTTCCAAAATGGGGTCATTTTGTGGGCGTTTCCATTGTCCTGGTGCTCCAGGGCCTTCAAAAGTGTAATGGGTGGTTGAGAAAAAAGATATGGGGCATGGCCAAGACTGGCATGTGAGAGGGCGCACTTCTCACAGCTCCTGCCTGATCCTCAGATTGATCCTTTCCCGGCGCCTCTGATCCTGATTTTTTCGGTCCCCCAGCTGGCTACCGAGACCCCCTACCATCCGGACCCACCACCGGCCCTCTGCACAAGAGCAAAGACCCGCCGAGGCCAGTTAGAGATGGCGGGACCGGACTCTCAAGATGATGCCGCCGCTGCAGCAGCCACAGCACAGCGCAGGCCGAACACGACAGACAAGCCCAGGGATCATACCAGCAAGAAGCAGCTGAAAGGACCGGGTAAGGAACAATACAGAGACATGACATATTATACACAGAAATTACAGAACCCGGAGGACGTGGGGGGGCGGCAAATAATGGGGAAGCTGCACATCTTTTTTCACAAGCTGATTGGGGCCTTGATACAGACAACATGCCTGAGCAGCTCCATGAGGACATTAGTCATCCTCCCTCCCCCCCACCATCAGATGAGATAATAGAGACCCTGGAGCAGCCCACCCTGGCTGATATTCTGAAGGCTGTCAATGTGTGCACGGCGACAGTCACTGATATGAAGGAGCAGTTTGGGGGCCTGAGGGAAGAGGTCTCACTACTTAGACAAGACCTTCAAAAGGTTAGAGAAAGAGCAACTGCAGTTGAGAGCAGAGTGAGTGATTTGGAGGAGCAGTTACCCCCGTTGGCGCGAGAAGCAAAGGCAGCTTACCGCATGGCCCAAGATACATACAACAGAGCAGAAGACACAGAAAACCGTTTGCGCAGAAACAATGTCTGTATTGTCGGCCTCCCTGAGAAATCGGAGGGCAGAGATCCCACATCGTTTGTGGAAAGCTGGCTGGTTGAACTATTTGGGCGAGAAGCTTTTCCCCCATTTTTCACAGTGGAGAGGGCCCACAGAGTACCGGGGCGACCTCCCCCACAAGGTGCTCCCCCCAGATCAATGTTGGCCAAACTGCTACACTACCGTGACAGAGAGGCAGTGCTAAGATGCGCAAGAGAACAGGCCAATGTGAAGTTTAGTAAGTGGAGTAAGAGAAATAAGATATGGTATTGCCATACTCAGGAGGAGTAGCGGAATGTATTTTGGGGTGTCATTTTTGCTATATACATGCTATGTGTTAGAAATATCTTATACAGTTGTAAGCAAAAGTTTAGGAACCCCTGACAATTTCCATGATTGTCATTTATAAATATTTGGGTGTTTGGATCAGCAATTTCATTTTGATCTATCAAATAACTGAAGGACACAGTAATATTTCAGTAGTGAAATTAGGTTTATTTGGAATAACAGAACATGTACAATACGCATCAAAACGAAATTAGACAGGTGCATAAATTTGGGCACCCCAACAGAAAAATCACATCAATATTTAGTAGAGCCTCCTTTAGCAGAAATAACAGCCTCTAGACACTTCCTATAGCCTGTAATGAGTGTCTGGATTCTGGATGAATGTAATTTGGACCATTCCTCCTTACAAAACATCTCCAGTTCAGTTTGATTTGATGGTTGCCGAGCATGGACAGCCCGCTTCAAATCACCCCACAGATGTTCAATGATATTCAGGTCTGGGGACTGGGATGGCCATTCCAGAACATTGTACTTGTTCCTCTGCATAAATGCCCAAGTAGATTTTGAGCAGTATTTTGGGTTGTGATCTTGTTGAAATATCCAGCCCTGGCACAACTTCAACTTTGTGAATGATTCCTCAACATTATTCTCAAGAATCTGCTCCAGGGCCTTCAAAAGTGTAATAGGTGGTTGAGAAATAAGATGTGTAATTTATGCTCCTAGAACGCCTGAACGTGCTACTTTAATGTTGGGCCTCTTTGTGTGGCCAGGCTGTGGAAAGTCTCACACATGTGGTATTGCCATACTCAGGAGGAGTAGTGGAATGTATTTTGGGGTGTCATTTTTGCTATATACATGCTGTGTGTTAGAAATATCCTATAAATGGACAACTTTGTGTAAAAAAAAAAAAAAGCATTTTAATTTTATTTCCACAATTTGCAAAAAATTTTGGAAAAAAATGAACCGTTCAAAAGACTCACTATGCCTCATTGATTATATGTTAGGGTGTTTTCTTTCCAAAATGGGGTCATTTTGTAGGCGTTTTCATTGTCCTGGCGCTCCAGCGCCTTCAAAAGTGTAATAGGTGGTTGAGAAATGAGATGTGTAATTTATGCTCCTAGAATGCTTGAAGGTGCTACAGGCTGTATGTGGCCAAGCTGTGTAAAAGTCTCACAAATGTGGTATTGCCATACTCAGGAGGAGTAGCAGAATGTATTTCAGGGTGTCATTTGTGGTGTGGACATGCCATGTGAGAGAAAAAAACCTGGTAATGTGACAATTTTGTGAAAAGAAAAAAAAAATCTTCATTTTGCAAAGAATTGTGGGAAAAAATGACAACTTCAAAAAACTAACCGTGCCTCTTACTAAATACCTTGGAATGTCTACTTTTCAAAAAGGGGGTATTTGGGGGGTATTTGTGCATTCCTGGCTTGTTAGTGGCTCAAGAAATGAGATCAGTACATCAGGTGTGATCAATTTTCAATGATTTGTACCACAGCTTGTAGACTCTATATCTTTCACAAAGACAAAATAATTCACACTGATTTGGGTTATTTTTACCAAAGATATGTAGCAGTATAAATTTTGGCTAAAATTTATGTAGAAAAATTACTAATTTGCAAAATTTTATAACAGAAACAGATAAAAATGCAATTTTTTACAAAACTTTTGGTCTTTTTTCATTTATAGCGCAAAAAATAAAAAACCCAGGAGGTGATCAAGTACCTTCAAAAGAAAGCACTATTTGTGTGAAAAAAAGGACAAAATTTCATGTGGGTACAGTGTTGCATGGCTGAGTAATTGTCATTCAAAATGTGAGAGCACCGAAAGCTGAAAATAGGTCTGGAAAAAAAAGACATTTTGGACAATTTCATGCTCCTAACTTTGTGGGAACAGTTTGGGGAAGGCCCCTTCCTGTTCCAACATGATTCCGCACAAGTGCACATAGCAAGGTCCATAAAGACATGGATGAGCGAGTTTGGGGTGGAGGAACGTGACTGGCCTGCACAGAGTCCTGACCTCAACCCGATAGAACACCTTTGGGATGAATTAGAGTGCAGACTGAGCAAGGCCTTCTCCTCCAACATCAGTGTCTGACCTCACAAATGTGCTTCCGGAAGAATGGTCAAACATTCCGATAGACACACTCCTAAATCTTGTGGACAGCCTTCCTAGAAGCGTTGAAGCTATTAAAGCTGCAAAGGGTGGGCCAATTCAATACTGAACCCTACGGACTTATGCCCCGTACACACGGTCGGATTTTCCGATGGAAAATGTCCGATCAGAGCGTGTTGTCGGAAATTCCGACCGTGTGTGGGCTCCATCGGACATTTTCCATCGGATTTTCCGACACACAAAGTTTGAGAGCAGGCTATAAAATTTTCCGACAACAAAATCCGATCGCGTCAATTCCGACCGTGTGTGGCCAGTTCCGACGCACAAAGTGCCACGCATGCTCAGAAGAAATTCCGAGACCGAACAGCTCGGTCTGGTAAAATTAGCGTTCGGAATGGATACAGCACTTTCGTCACGCTGCAATGTCAAAAATAGTTTATTACAGCGCACTCTCTTCTTCTTTATAATGGGAGAAGAATGAAGTAGTTTTGCTGCTCATATTCACACACACTTCTCACAAACTTATTTCTTTATTATTTATTGGGATTCCCTCAATATATTTAGATTTGTCACATCTGACCAAATTTGTTTTTGGTTGTTAGTAATTTTTTTTTGTTTTCTTCCAGGCTGGTTTTGTATTTTTTGGGGGTTTGTTTTGTTTTTCAAGGCTGTGTTTTTATTGTTGTTTTTGTTGTGTTTTACTCTATAATATTTTTGTGTGTGTTTTGTGTGTCAAGTTACCACAACACCATTGATATCTTGTATTATTTAATCTGTAGGAGATTGTTTGGTGTTGTTGTCTCTTGTTAATTTTACATTGTATTTTTGAATTGTCCCTGCCTCCTCACAAACAAACTGTCCTTTTTGAAGGAAAACACACATAGGCGAGTATAATTGAACAAAAAATTCCTTTATTAAGGGCTCATAACTAAACAGAGGGAGGCAACGCTGGAGAAACAGCAGAAATGGGTCAAGCCTTGACCCCCAGGGCACACATCAACTATTTTCAAGCAAAATTGGTGGCCTGAGGAGTCCTTATCTAAGGGAGTGCACTCTGGTCCAGAAGTCTCAGAGATCCGGAAAGCAGCAGATGACATCTGTGTGCCCAGGCTGTGGTCATACAAGAGACTGCATATTTTGTCAGACCAGAATGAACCCAGGGCCATCACTCTCTGGTCTTCCTTCCATGCTGTGGCTCTGGTGGTGGAGTTGGGGCAGGAGGAGGAGGAGGGGGAGGGGCCAACTCACTCAGGTGGGTATTGGGTGTTAGTTTACCACTCACCCCCTTACTTAGGACTTTATACAGAAGGTCCTCACATAGTTTGGGTTGACCCTCCTGCATGCCCTGCAGTTTTGTGGCAGCCATGCAGGCAAAGGCCTCATCAGGAGTGGGTAAGGCTCTGAGGGACGCAGAAGCCTCCTGAATTAGCCTGAGCGCAGAATCCTGCATGTGAGTCACCTTCCTCACTCTTTTGTATGGAAGGCGGAGGGGAGGAACCTTTGATTCTGTCAGGCTTCGACTTGTCCCAGGCTTCTCCTGGCTAACACTTAGCTCTGCCTCCTCCTGGCTGACACATTCCACAGCCTCCTCCTGGCTGAGGTCTTCGTGTGTATGAAAAAGGGACATAGTTTTAGTTTTTTATTCATCAATCTCACACAATTTTCACCTCATGATTGTTGCAAATTGAATGTTAACAAATATAACAGACTATCCTTCTGAGCCCAGCATTTTTCATTCTTGTCCCAATTTTGGGTGCCCACTACTGTCTATTGATATGTAAAACACTTTATTAAATCAGCAATTAGTGATCAATAATAACATCTAGTAAGCATCATTTATTTATTGACCAGAAATCAGTAGAACAATGCTATACCTGGCTCCAGCTGGGCTCCTCCACTTCTTCCTGGCTGGAAGGCCCAGGTTGGACATCAGGAGCCTCAGCTGGGGTGGAAGGAAGAGTGGAAGGAAGGGTTGAGAGGGATTTCCTGACTTCAGTCTGGTCTGACAGAAATCGCAGTCTCTTATAGTACCACAGCCTGGGGACATAAACGTCATCTGCTCCAGCTCCGGATCTCTGGGAATCCGTGAACTTCTTGCGCTCCCTTAGATAAGTGCTCCTCAGGCCACCAATTTTGTTTTTTAAATAGGGGATGGTAGCCGTGGGGACCACCGGCTTCACCAACTCAAGCAGTTTCTCCAGCGCTGCGTGCCTCTTTTGTTTATTATTATAATGGGGATGTCTCATCTGCCACAGACAGGGCAGCTCCCTGTATTTATCTATGAACAGGGGGAGGAAATTGTGGTCATCCATTTTCTCTGCAAGACACAACACAAGACAAACCCTAATGTCAGGCCAAACTCTCCTAATCTTGTTACAATATAGGCCTCAATTTAGAAGCAGTATAGGCCCAAGTTTAGATCTTACCTTCGTTCTCACGATCGGTGCCTCCGATGCTCCTTCCTCCACTCACAGATCGTACGTACTACGCACGCGTGTTACGCTTTATACACACTGCGCATGCGTGTAACTCCGCCCGCCCCTGACGTTCTTTCTAGTCTATTCCCCGCCCTTTTTCATTCGGCGCAATGGGGGAAGAGCACATGGCGGAGACACAACAGGTGCATGCTAATTACAGCAACGAGGAGGAGGAAAGCCCGGATCTGGAAACGTCTGGATCCAGAAGGAGAAGATTTAAGGCCTCAAATATGTCCTTTGGGGAGATGTTGGGCATCCTGAAAAAGGCTGACTATGACGGGAAGTATGGACCTTACCCCAACCCCAATGTCAGAAAGGCCAAGATCATGGCGAAAGTGGTCAAAAGTCTGCACCGGAATTTCGGGGTACGACGATCGAAAGATCAGCTCAGGAAGCGGTGGTCTGACCTCAAATTAAGAGAACACGAGCAGTACAGAAAGATCCGGAGAGTGCTGCAAAAAAGTAAGTAGTTGTGCTGTGTTCCTATTCTTTTTCTGTTTATTACGTTCGTGCTGCTACATGTGCTTTTAGGAACTGTTGTACAGTTTAAAATGGCAACTTTCATGTTCATGGGCACATTATTCGTTCGTATCAAACATTTTTCTTTCGGCCTATAAAACACCATTGTTTTGGCCATATGCATTTGCCCACATTTTTGACGTCAAACTTGTCTGAAAATAATTTGGTTGTGTAGATGGGTTTGTTATTAGAATGAAATGCAAACTAGATTCTGTGTAAGGAGAGGACACTTAGCAGCTGTTTAGACATCTGGACGCTGGAGCACTAGTGTGGGACACAAGAACACCCTTTTTTTAGGGGGCCCACACAGGTGCTCCAGTGTATACTACAGGGGGGTCTCCATCTGTGAAGCTTGTACAAAACAGGTAAAGTATTGAAGCTTGACAAAGGACACTGAAAATTCTACATCTTGGAACTCTACCAAAACAGACAATTGTACCCCACTTCCAAGCAATGTTTCATATTTTTAGTTCTGCCATCAAATATCTGTGTGCTAAGTATACCTTTTTTTTTTTACATAGGGGAGAAAAGACTCGGAGGACACCCCTCATCCGAGGAGACCAGAGACCCCCCACCTCTGGAAGAAGGGGAAATACCCCAAAGACAAGCAGAGCAGGAGGAGGAAGACGTGGTGGAACTAGTCACCACAACAGGTGAGTGTCTGCGACCACAGGCTCAGGTAAGAGATGGATGCCGACATATTTATAATATCTGGTATTTTTTTGGTGTCTCTCTTTTTAGGTGATCGTGATGTTGTGGATCCAGAGCCTTTCACCTCAGAAAGTGCCCAGATCCTGATTGGGGAGATCATGGGGTGTAATGTTGCATTGGAAAACATCACGAAAAACATCAATGATGTTATTCTAAAAAATAAGACCATCATTGATGTTTTGGAGAGAGTTTAAAACCCCTCCAAATCCCTTTGTTTTTTGTTGTGCTACAATGTTAAAAATTTTTTATGCGATTTTTAGAAAAGCCAAATTTTGAAGATGCACACAGTGTGCCAACATGTGCTATCTGCCATCACGGGAGATCAATGTAGGCGTTTTGGGGGTGCAACCCCTTCCTCAATAATAAAGTAGCTGAGAGGAAGGGGCTACTCCCCCAAAACACGTCCCTTGATCCCCCGTGATGGCAGCTAGCACATGTTGACATTCATAAATTGGTGTGCATCTTCAAAATTTGGCTTTTCCTGGGGTGACTTCACCCCATCTGAACGCAATATCAAACACAGTTCCTAAATACTCATGTCTGATATTGCCTTCAAGTTCTACCAAATGTGAACTTTGTAAGTTCTAGACTTGTGTCTTTCTTGTTGGTTTGAAACATGCCTGTTTTATCTTAAATGTACATTTCAATTTTTGATAATGCCACCCCAAAAATTGTTATACAACAAACATGTTGGTTTGTTTTAGAAACCTTTTCTAAATGCACATGTGATTGTGCAGGTATTAAAAAGATTGTTAATCAAGAATGTGTGGATTATTGTCTCAACGCTACAACACTTTAGTGGTGCTCTAATTGCTGCTTTCTGTGACAATGGGGGTTATTTCCTAAGGGCAAATCCACTTTGCACTACAAGTGTAGTTTAAGTGCAGTTTCAAGTGCACTTGTAGTGCAAAGTGTCTTTGCCTTTAGTAAATAACATTAAACAGTGCTTTGTAAGGTTACACAATCATGCCATTTTCTGGACTCCCCACATTTCTGTCAGGGTCAGCTAAAACACACACAAGCAGTAAATGTCACCAAAGATTTGCGTATTTTTTTTTATTTGATCAAGGTTTCACAAATTGTCTGGCATATAGATGCCCCCCTACCCGCAAAGAACTCAAGGTATCTTAGCCGGACATCACGGGCACTCAGGGAGGGCAAGCCAGGATGGCCACTTTCAAGCACCGTCAGGGTTGTTTCATTTATAATTCTGGCCTCAGGTCCAACTGAGCCAGCATAGTTGGCAGAATGTTGCCGTAAAAAGTTATTTAGAACACAGCATGCCAGGATTATATGATTCAGTTTATACTCCGCCATATGGATGGGTATAAGAAATAGGCGGAACCGGCTGGCCATGATTCCAAATGTGTTCTCCACCACTCTTCTGGCTCTGGCCAGCCGGTAATTAAAAACCCTCTGGTCTGGGGTGAGGGTCCTCATCGGGAATGGCCGCATAAGGTGGTCCCCCAGCGCAAAGGCTTCATCCACAACGAAGGCGAATGGGAGTCCTTCCACATTGTCTTCTGGAGGTGGCAAATCCAAGCTGCCATTCTGGAGACGCCTGTAAAACTCCGTCTGGGCGATGACTACACCATCGGACATCCGGCCATTCTTCCCCACGTCCACAAACAGGAACTCATAATTAGCTGACACCACCGCCAACATCACAATACTATTGAACCCCTTATAATTATAATAGTACAACCCCGAGTTGGGTGGGATAATGTGGACGTGTTTCCCATCAATTGCCCCTCCGCAGTTAGGAAAGTCCCACCGCTGGGCAAAATGGGAGGCCACAGTCTGCCATTCCTGTGGCGTGGAAGGAACTGGAGGAAAAAAAAATAAAAATTAGCCTTTTTGCACATTAAAACATGGAAAGCAGATTAGACACAAACATTCTTGGCCAACATCAAGATAACATTTATTAAGGGGAATTTTACAACACCAAAGTATAAGGTACACCTATCATATTCCCCCCACCCCCTCTCCTGGACCATTTCTAACATTATAGGGGGGGGGACTCTTGGACAGGTAACCCTCTCCACTTCATTGAGAGATGAATGCCTAAATAATGTGTATTACTTTTAACAGCCCCTCCCTAGTTACACTATTGGCAGCCCACTGGACAGGTAAGAAGTGTCATAATACAAAGATATAAATACACATTTGAGCACATTTGGACATTCTGCTATTACCCTTTAAGATAATAATAGAATACAAAAACCTTAAAACAGTACCATTTGAAAGTATACAGGCAGGCCCTTGCACTAAATGCTTTGGGGAATTCATCCATAAATCTGACCACAAAAGAGATGGGTATAGTTTGTATGGGTTTGGCAAAGTCAGCATATAGATGATTGATAGAGAATTGTAATCAGCTGACTTAGCAGTTGGGGGGAGGGAGGGTTAAAAATGATTTGGGGACACCCCAAAAAAAAGCCTCTGGCACTCTGCCTGAATTTAGAGCACAAATCACTTTTAATAACATTTTAGGGGGTGTTTGGGTTAAAGCACTACTATGGAGCTGATAAAATACATTGTTAAATGACTACATGAGGTGAATATAGGGCCAGGAGAGCATGCTGGGGAGGTAAGTGAAGGCAAATATGTATGAAGGACAACAAAAATAATTACATAAAAATCCAGCATGAATGAGGACAAAGGGGACATTCACAGCATATTACAATCATGGTAATTAGGGAATGAGGAAAGAAATACAATATATTATAAAACATTAAATACAATAAAATGTGATATTCAAGGATACATCTTACCTTCATATACTCCTTCTGCAGGACCTGAATGATGGCAGAACAGGTCTCTGGGATAATGATACCCAGAGCCTGGGGGGAGATGCCTGTCGAGAACTTGAGGTCCTGCAGGCTTCTCCCTGTCGCCAAGTACCGCAGGGTGGCGACGAGCCTCTGCTACGGAGTGATGGCTTGCCTCATGCAGGTTTCCTGCCTGCTAATATAGGGGGTCAGCAAAGCCAACAAACGGTGAAAAACCGTGTCCGTCATCCAGGGAAAGATCCTGAAATCAGCATTATTCTCACGGATCTCACGGAGCACAGGCATATGACAGAACTGATCACGCTGAAGCAACCAATTCTTGGTCCATGAACTCCTCCCCACCCTGTTCATGGACTGGACTTGTGTCAAGGTCAGGACCCCAACACCAAGCCCCCGCACAGCACGAACTCTACGAGGAGTATGTATACGCAACATGGCTGGAAAACGGTCGGCTGCTCAGAACGAAGTAACAGAACGCACTAAAGAACAGCAAGGCCTGTGAAGAGCGACCTGAAAAACAAACGAACAAGAACACAATGACTAATGAAAGTCACGCGTAACTTGCTGCACGCACTGAAGACCAGAGAAGACAAACCCACAAGCACAAACTGAACAGCAAAAAACGATCTGAAAACCATGAGTCTGAAAAAGTGCAAATCGTCTCTCACCAAACTTTTACTAACACGAGATAAGCAAAAGGAGCCCAAAGGGTGCCGCGCTTGGTTCTGAACTGGCCTTTTCTAGTCTCGTCGTACGTGGTTGACGTCACCGCATTCTTGGCGAGCGGAAATTTCGACAACTTTGTGCGACCGTGTGTACGCAAAACAAGTTTGAGCCAACATCCGTCTGAAAAAATCCTAGGATTTTGTTGTCGGAATGTCCAATCAATGTCTGACCGTGTGTACGGGGCATTAGACTGGGTGTCCCAAAACTTTTGATAATATAGTGTATACTGTTTGTGAAGTGCTATGTTCATTTATGGCACTATACAAGTACCTGTAATAAATAGGTAGCAGTAACAAAATATAACTGGGCAGGGCTGATACCATTCTTCTGATTTCAGTCCAAATACTCCTGTGTGCAGTCAGCCGACAACAGGACTTAGGAGATAAATACATTTCTGGCAGGATCAACAGGCATCTTCCTCTACTTGCAGGAACCTTTAAAGTGATAAAACATGGGAAATATGTACAAACTGTACCTGAAATGTTGGAGATCTCTCCTTCTGGACACGAGACGCACTCATAGCAGCATCTATGAATGGAAAATGAAAACTTTTTTCTGCTGCCAGGTAGACAGGGATCTGAACACCGAGATACCGGAACCTGAAATCAGATATTAATATTATTATTATAATAATGTAAATGTCCATCATTTCTCATGAGGCTATACAAACTAAGTGTTACAAATAGGAATGAGGTTCAGGTTTTCCTCTCCACTGGGTTCAAGGTGAATTCTGAAGGTCTGAGATCCATTCAGGGGTCGGTATTTTGTGGGTTTTCATTCATTTCAGGTGTTTATTGATATACAGTATATTGTATGTTGATAGGGCCTCTATGTTTAAAGTTCTTTTTTTTCTAAATTCCAGCTCCCCTCTGTACCAATATACAATTAATGTACTTCTTTTGCAACAATAAAAAAAAAAGCTTTCTATTTATCTTACACACCCCTTACCTCAGTGTCCAGCTGGATGTGTAAAAACATTTCTCCATTACTTCCTGGACAGACCTTGGGATGTGACCCTGGAAGGAGTTTACCAGCTGACCTCATTAGTACACACCCTGCATCATCTACCCTCCTACTCCAGCACATCACTACCACCCTTCATCGGGTGCACGGTTTTCCTATACAATCAGTGAATACCATTGTCACTAAATACACAGCCATAGATTGTTTATTTGACAGAGTTTGCAGGAGCTGAGCAATCAGATAACAGCCTGTGTGGATAGTGTCAGGGCTGGGCTCAGCCCTTCCTTCTCTGAGCTGGCCGCTCAGCTGTCGGCTAACTTCCAGCTCCTATCTCTCGACAGTTACTCACCCGTTGATGATATCCTGCTCATCAGTCCTGCCTACTTAAGGCATCCAGTGCAGATGATCTCTGCCTTCACCTTAGTCACATCTCTAGAGACGTTCTCCTGTTTTCCTGTTCAAGACTTGCTTGGCTGACATACCTTCTGGCTACAGATCCTGCTTGCTGTTCTACTACGCTCATCTCTGGCTCCCTGACGTTTTGGCTTGTCCGACTATTCATTACAGTTCCTGAACTCTGACTATGTTTACTCTGTTTACCTTTATTTATTATTATCAAACAAGTGAGATTTAACTGTACCTCTGTCTCAGTCTGATTCATGGTTTCTGACAGATAGAGCTGTAATATTGAAAACAGGATAAGTATGTTCTGGGTTCTTTAAAGCTCACCATACACTATACAAGCTCCTTTAGATCTACCACCAACTACACTATATTACCAAAGGATGCCTGCATTTACACGCTTGTGAACTTGAATGGCATCCAAGTCTTATGCCCTGTACACACGATAGGATTTTCCAATGGAAAATGTGTGATAGGACCTTGTTGTCGGAAATTCCGACTGTGTGTGGGCTCCATCACACATTTTCCATAGGAATTTCCGTCACACAAAGTTTGAGAGCTTGCTATCAAATTTTCCATCAACAAAATCTGTTGTCGGAAATTCAGATGGTGTGTACACAAATCCGACGCACAAAGTACCACGCATGCTCAGAATAAATTAAGAGACAAATGCTATTGGCTACTGCCCCGTTAATAGTCCCAACGTAAGTTTTTTACTTCACCGCGTTCAGTACGATGGGATTTTCTGACAACTTTGTGCGACCGTGTGTATGCAAGACAAGCTTGAGCCAACATCCGTCGGAAAAAAAAATCGATGGATTTTGTTGTCGGAATGTCTGATCAATGTCCAACCGTGTGTACAGGGCATTAGTCTGTAGAGTTCAATATTGAGTTGACCCACTTTTTGCAGCTATAACAGCTTCAACTCTTCTGGGAAGGCTGTCCACAAGATTTAGGAGTGTGTCTATGGGAATGTTTGACCATTCTTCCAGAAGCGCATTTGTGAGGTTAGGCACTGATATTGGATGAGAAGGCCTGGCTCGCAGTCTCCGCTCTAATTCATCCCAAAAATGTTCTATTGGGTTGATGTCAGGACTCTGTGCAGGCCAGTCAAGTTCCTCCACCCCAAATTCGCTCATCCATGTCTTTATGGACCTTGCTTTGTGCACTGGTGCGCAGGAGTGTTGGAACAGGAAGGGGCCATCCCCAAACTGTTCCTACAAAGTTGGGAGCATGAAATTGTCCAAAATGTCTTGGTATGCTGACACCTTGAGAGTTCCCTTCACTAGAACTAAGGGACCAAGGCCAAACCCTGAAAAACAACGTCACACCGTAATCCCCCCTCCACTAAATGATATTGAACCCTACGGACTAAGACTGGGATGCCATTAAAGTTCATGTGTGTGTAAAGGCAGGTGTCCCAATACTTTTGGTAACATAGTGTATGTAGTACAAGGGCCTGCCTGATTTGATACAGAGTGATTGGATAGATGGTGTGTCCCCCTATTATATAGTTTTGGTTAATCTAAAGGAGATTTTACAATCAGATTGTATAGTGAATGGCCACCTTTATACACCTAAAATAACTAGCTGTGCTTTCAGTGCCATCAATTGTTAACGGTATACCAAACACAGAAGCAAACACACATTTTGCCATGGAAAAATTAGCCAAAAACGTTGGGCCTGAAAGTAAAAATTGGTGGGCTTTCACAAGAACAATGAGGCTCCATATACATCTGTGCGTTTCCAAACTGGTAGCTTGAGGCGATACCTGGACCCTATAGAGGTTGCACAGGCAGTCCAACTCCTCCAGGATGGCATATCAATTTGTGCCATTGCCAGAAGGTTTGCTGTGTCTCCCAGCACAGTCTCAAGAGCATGGAGGAGATTCCAGAAGACAGACCGTTACTCTAGGAGAGCTGAATAGGCCGTAGAATATCCTTAACCCATCAGCAGGACCGGTATCTGCTTCTTTTGTGCAAGGAGGTACAGGATGAGCACTGCCAAAGCCCTAAGTGACCTCCAGCAGGCCACTGGTGTCAATGTCTCTGACCAAACAATCAGAAACAGACTTTGAGGATGGCCTGAGGGCCCGACATCATTTAGTGAGCCCTGTGCTCACTGCCCGGCACCATGGAGCTCAGTTGGTATTTGCCATTGAACACCAGAATTGGCAGGTCCGCCACTGGCACTCTGTGCTTTTCACAGATTAGAGCAGGTTTACCCTGAGCACAATGTGACAGATGTGAAAGGGTCTGGAGAAGCCGTGGAGAACATTATGCTGCTTGTAACATTGTTCTGCATGACTGGTTTGGTGGTGGGTCAGTGATGGTCTGGGGAGGCATACCCATGGAGGGACACACAGACCTTTACAGGCTAGACAATGGCACCCTGACTGCCATCAGGTATCGGCATGAAATCCTTGAAACCATTGTCAGACCCTACACTGGTGCAATGTGTCCTGGGTTCCTCCTGGTGCACGACAATTCCCGGCCTCATGTGGTGAGAGTATGCAGCCAGTTCCTGGAGGAGGAATGAATTAATGCCATTGAATGGCCCCCACGCTCGCCTGACCTAAATCCAATAGACCACCTCTGGGACATTATGTTTCGGTCCATCCAATGCCGCTAGGTTGCACCTCAGTCTGTTAAGGAGCTCATTGATGCCCTGGTCCAGATCTGGGTGGAAATATCCCAGGACACCATCATTAGGAGAATGCCCTGACATTGTCAGGCATGCGTACAAGCACGTGGGGGCCATACAAACTACTGACGACCATTTTGAGTTGCTGCAATTAAATTTCTGCAAAATTTTATGAGCCTGCTGCATCATTTTGATTTTCTGGGTGTCTTTGAATTCAGCCCTCTGTAGGTTGATAATTTTTATTTTCATCAAATGATGTGGCATCCTTTCATTCCTAACACATTACCCAGTCCATACCAGTATAGATATCCAGCATAAGTTTTCCCCCATTGAGATCTGACGTGTTTTCAAAGTGTTCCTTTCGTTTTTTTGAGCAGTATATATTGTGTAAGATAATTAAAAAAACTTTTTTATTTCTGCAAAAGAAGTACTTTAATGGATACTTTGGTACATAGGGGAGCTGGGATTTAGGAAAAAAAAAGTGAATTCTTCCTTTATTTTTTCAAGTGAAGAGTGGCACCAAAAACAGTTTAGAGAGTTTTGGTTTGGGGGGGGGGTGTTTTAGTGTTAAGTGTGCACCTAAACCCCCCAATTATCTGCACCCCCTATCCTCACAGAAATAAAAGGCAGGTTGCCTACAGAATATTAGTTAAGGTAGTTGCCTGGGGGGGCATGGCCTAGCTCAGGACGTGTTCCTGTGTAGCTCCGGTCTTTCCCTATGCAATCCTGCTCCATCCTGATCAACCATTGCCAGCAGCCAATTCTTTCTTTGCCTAATCCCTCCCGGTGTGTCTCCGGCATCTCAGGCATTCTGGTGGATGGGAAAGCGGCGCGGGAAGAAACAACCCCCTGTGAAGATGAGCATCACTACACGCTCCTGCCAAGATGGCCGCCACAACACTGTCCATGGGCCCAGCGCATCACCAACCTCCACTCCGGATCTATTTGGAGACGGCCAGGACATGTCCCCACCCCCCTCCCCCGAGATTCCGGACCCTACAGCCGTGCCCTTACAAGCGAACCCCGGGCTCAGCGGTCGCGGATGGCAATAAGGAACCCACCCTGGTAGAGGTCCTTTCCATTATTAAGGTGCTCCCATCCTGCCCAAATTTAATACACATGGGGGAAAGATTGCATCCCTGGAGGATAAGGTCGATGACCTTGAAAATCGGCTAAGCAGAAATAACCTGCGCCTTTTTTGATTTATCCCTGGTTATTCACCATTGTAAGTTTATTTTGTTGCTCTAATATGTGCTGAATTTGGACGATCATACATATCTCTGGAGGGAGAGTACCTGGACTCGGTCCCTAACCGAGCCTGAGCTGCCTTGGGGTTCACCCCCCCACTTCTTTTGAAACTTTTGTTGTTGAACATTGACTATTTTGTTTTTCTGACATCCTTTCCTTGCTTTCTGTTACAGGCCATGCACCCCATGCATGGTACAAGTTTTGGGTATAGGCCCACTCCCCTTTTTTGGAGCTGGGCAGGGAAATTGTTGCCCTCCTTGGGGAATGAATATGCTACTGTATATAGTTGTGTTGCTGTATGTATGGTGTATGTATGGATGTTTGTGTGTTCAGCTCTGCGGCCCTTGTTTTCTTCTGTAGCTGTGACCGGGGATGGGGAGCCCTCATAGATTGTACTTGCATGTCCATGATGCAGCACCTGCGAAACGTAGTGGTTTAGTCCTGTCCCTGCACATATTAAAAGCCTTTGACACTCTGAGTTGGCCTTTCCTGTGGGAAGCCTTGGCACAGGTGGGTATTGGCCCATACTTTACCCAATGGGTTGGATTACTATACGTGGACCCGAGGGCCAGAGTCTGCACGAATAAGGATATCTCTGCACCATTCTCTTTGAAGAGGGGTACTCGGCAGGGGTACCTCTGTTCGCAAGGACCATTGAGCCAATGGCTCTGGTGGTGTGGCAGACGTCTGAGATATGAAGAACTCAATGTCGCCTCTATAGTTCATCAGATGACGGATACATTTCGTACCTGGTCGTGGTTGCCCCTCAATCTAATTGATTGCATAAATATATTTAAAATGATTTACCGAAATTCCTCTATTGCTTTAGGGCCTCCCCGTTTTTTTCACAAAATTTTTTTTTGCAAAACTTGATTCTGCCCTTTTCACCTTTATCTGGAACGGGAGCCAACCTCGTATAGCCAGGTCCTCCCTACAAGTGGCAAAGGCCATGGGCGGCCTGGCTTGCCCAAACTTAATATATTATTTTCTTGCCTCCCAGCTCACCTATATCCATGACTGGCTGCACTCTGACCCCCAAACTCCCGCCACTGCCTTCCTTTTGACCTTATTCTCCTACCTCATTGAGGGATGAATTGCATAGATCAAGGAGGTCTGGAGGCTCCAGATTCTCCTCTGTTGAGGTTTGCTTTATGGCTTGGAGGGAGGGGGAAAAAAAACGCTGACACAGTCCTCACTAGATATCTCACCACAGGCTCCCCTCTGGCGGAATTCAAATATTCCTGAGCTCTTTGGCCACCCAGACTCGACGTGGTGGGCCCATTTTGGCATCACACACCTTTTACATATAATTGAGGAGAATACCCTACTATCTTTTAAAACACTTATGCCCCGTACACACGGTCGGACATTGATCCAACATTCCGACAACAAAATCCTAGGATTTATTCTGATGGATGTTGGCTCAAACTTGTCTTGCATACACACGGTCACACAAAGTTGTTGGAAAATCCGATCATTCTGAACGCGGTGGCGTAAAACACGTACGCCGGGACTATAAATGGGGCAGTAGCCAATAGCTTTCATCTCTTTATTTATTATGAGCATGCATGGCACTTTGTGTGTCGGATTTGTGTACACACGATCGGAATTTCCGACAACGGATTTTGTTGTCGGAAAATTTTATAGCCTGCTCTCAAACTTTGTGTGTTGGAAAATCCGATGGAAAACGTGTGATGGAGCCCACACACGGTCGGAATTTCAAATAGCAAGGTCCTATCACAGGGCATATGACTTAAATATGGTCTCGACAACAAATTCTTTTTCAAATATCTTTTATTACAAAATGCTCTTCGGGCCCCATTTTGGCCACTGACCATAGAATTCAAGGAATCTTCTATTGAGGACCTCCTGTCGTTCCCAGAAATTAATGAACTAGTGATGACCTTTTATGGACGCCTTCAGATGATGGGAGTGGATCCCTTTCAGAATTCTCAACGTAAATAGCCATTGTATATGCCTGAGCTTTCTGAAGAGGATTGGGAAGAGGCAACGAAGGTATGTTTTCAGGATATCATTAGCACGGCTGATCTCTTGATACAGTTTAAGTTTATACATCATTTACATTATACACCAGCTAGGTTGGTTAAGATGGGTCTGGGCCGAGATATTGCATGCGCTAGATGTAACACGATTGCTGCCGACTTCTTTCATATGTTCTGGACATGCTCTGGACTTGCAACCTTCTGGAAGGATTTGTTTGCTTTTTCAATCACAAACTACATCTACCGATACCTCATACGCCGGAGGTTGGACTTTTGGGGGTTTTGAATGACCATGTTCCTTGCACTCATGCCAGGACTCCGATATGTATATTGTTATTTTATGCACGTAAAAAATTTTACTACATTGGAAGGAAACGAGCCCCCTTTCGGGGGGGGGGGGGGGTATGTTGTTTTTTTCCATATTGTTCATGGAATCCTCCCCAAATTCAAATTGATATACAAGAGCAGGGCATGCTCACCAAAATATGGCAACCGTATCTAGATGTCTCAGAGGACTTCTGGAGGGGATGTCCTCTTCACAGTTCTCTCAGTGAGTGGTATGCTACTGTGACTGGGTGATCAATACCTGATATACACCTACACAAATGGATAGAGATTCCTTTCTGCACTTAAAAATCTACTGCCTGTGGGTTTCTGGAAATATACTGTTGTTGTGGGGTTGTGTGTGCTGTGAGTTTGAATGAGTATGTGTGTGAATGGTGTTAGTTTCTGTTTTTGGGGTACCTATGTTTTTTCCAGACTGCTTAATCGTTCATTTATTCACTGTCTGAATTAAGCTGCCGATTGCACTATACATATATGTAAGGACAGTCTTTAATTTCTTGTTTTGTTTTCCTTTTGTCGTTTAAAAATGAAAATAAACACCTTTAAAAAAAAAAAAAAAGTTATGTCGCTCATCCAGGACGGGTTTATTTTAAAGTGATTGTAAAGGTAAAATTAAAAATAAAATAACAAACATACTTACCTCCACTGTGCAGCTCGTTTTGCACAGAGTTGCCCTTCTGGGGTCCCCCAGCGACTCTCGCGGTTCCTTCCCACATTTGGTAACCCCCTGGGAGAAACGCTTCCCCAAGAGGGTTACCTTGCGGCCGCGTTCCCGAGTCTAGCATTTGGTGTCCATAGAGGCTGAATGCAGGACTCGGCCCCGCCCCCCAAGCGCTCGCGTCATTGGATTTGATTGACAGCAGCAGGAGCCATTGGCTGCGCTGCTCTCATTCTATCAAATCAAGAGCCGAGAACCCCGGGCAGAGAGACAGCGTGTCCCTGTGGGTCAAGTTTGAGGGTTCAGGTAAGTAAAACGGGGGGGGGGGATTGGGGGGGCCGGTCACTGACAGGTGTTTTTCCCCTTAATGCATAGGATGCATTAAGGGGAAAAAAAAACAAAGTTTTACAACCCCTTTAAGGCTCCATTAACACCTGGGCGTTCCGTAATCGCAGCCAAACCCGGAACTTCTTAATGGCACCCCAATCACGGTATGATTTTGCTTCGATTGTCCCACAATAAATTGCGCTGCAATTTATCACAATGTGCAACACAAGCGTTTTTGGCGAGCAAAGCTTTTTTTAATTGTTTTTCGGGTCCAGCAGTGGCGTCTTCGTCATGACTGACGATGGATCTACATGGGGACACATTGGTTTTTTTATTTTTTAATAAAAGAATTTCCAAAAACTGACTGTCTTTATTCACTTTTACAATTTTTTGGTGAATGGGTAGGGAGACTATGTACCCCATACTCATTCAAATAGGGAGGGGCCAGGATCTGGGGGCCCCCTTGTTAAAGGGGCTTCCAGATTTGGATATGGCCCCGTCTGCAGACCCCCACAACCTTCACCTAGGGTTATGGGAAAAGACGCCTTTGTCCCCATCAATTAGGGGACAAGGTGCTAAGCACCCACCATGAGGGCATGTGGCTTGGTATGGTTTCAGGGAGGGGGGGGACATGCCCGCTCGTCCCCTGCCTTTCCTGACCTGCCAGGCTGGTATGAATTTGGGGAGGCCCTATTTCATTTAAAAAAAAAAGTTTGGCATGGGGTTCCCCTCCAGATCCATACCCTAAGGGTCTGGTATGGATTGGGGGGGGGGGCCCACACAATTTTTTCCCTGTTTTTTTGCCGGCAATTCTTTTTTTACATTCAGCTGTCAGCTGGAAACCCTGCTGACAGCTGATGACTCATCAGTTGTTAAGGATGCAGCAGCCGGTTTTCCGGCCCGCTCCTTAGCAACCAGCTGTATACAGTGTTTATAACTATTGTACTACTTTTAAGACGTGTCGCCCATCTACATCTGATTGACTGATGAGAGTTCAGAGATGGGACCAAGACCAGAGGGTTTGCTTTAAAGGCGCATTATGTCATTGGCTCTGGTGAGTGCATTGTGGTGGAGGAGCACTAAACTGTGTGGAAGCACGATAGGTCATTTTGTGGCACTATTCACACCTGACTGGATACAGCCATCACGGTGATCCATATATAGACTTATATTAATATATGGACTCTCTTTGATGCATTTTGCACATGATACCTTTGTTTGGGCATTTTATGAAATAT
This sequence comes from Lithobates clamitans, assembly GCA_037952925.1. Classification (NCBI taxonomy): domain Eukaryota; kingdom Metazoa; phylum Chordata; class Amphibia; order Anura; family Ranidae; genus Lithobates; species Lithobates clamitans. Next base: position 1,674,142 of record JBBGZY010001452.1, on the reverse strand, counting down.
GGGATTTGTGGATTCTGATTCATTTCATTCTTTATGAAATTTTACATCAGTTGATTACCATTGTTTTGTATTTAAGAACAATTTTATTTTCACATTTTACCTTTTTTTTTTTTTGCCACATCAGTGTCTGTTTTCGGGGGGTATAAGTTTCAACTTTACCATTCAACACTTTCCCGATTCATTACTCACATCATAGTGGCTTTTTTTTTTTTTTTTTTCACAGCTCTCATTTTGTTTTAGTTTTCTTGCTTACAACATCGCTGTATCTTTCATTGACAATATCAATTGTGACATATCTAAATCCTTCCGTAACTTGAGCCCCCTTCCCTTCCCCCGCCCCCCTCCCATCTACCCTCACTCTTTGAAGACCGACACATCTTTTCGTCCAGACCTTCCAAACTAACTAGGTCATCATCCCCGATGGACACCACTCTTGTTGCATCTTGTCCCTCTCTGCCTTCCGGCAGCATTAGACTGAGCCTCTTAATATCCCAAGACCTCTACAGCTCTTATTGAGCTTTTAAATTTTTGCCAACCCTTCCACTTTTCTTCATACTCCTCCTCTTCCTCAGTATATCTCAAATATTCTAAGTTCTGGATTTCATTTGTTTTATCGTACCATTCTTGTAGTGTTGGACAGCTTTTTTCCTTCCAGTGTCTTACAATGAGACTTTTTGCTGCGTTCAACAATTGTGGGATGAGAGTTCTCAAATATGACTCAGTTGGCATTCTGAGACCATGAAATAGACATGCCCATGGGTCATCCGGGACCGCTATTTGAGTTATCTCACCATCACATTTTACCTTAAAGTTTGGTTTTGCACTGCCACTTTAAACATTTGCTTAAATATTTCCTTAAATTTAGCGCTGCACTACCTGGTATATTGTTGTTTATCAGTCTTCTCCCCTCTCTGTAGGCTCATGTTAGTCCCTTCCTCTACCTCAGAACCAACATCAGAATCAAGTAATGTCTGTGCATCCTCAAGAAGCAAGTGGCTGATGCTGTGTTCAAATAATTCAGCTGACTCCTCCATGCATGATGCTGAGGAAATGGCAGGAATAGGGGACAAGGAGCCAGTGAAATAGGCTGCTTTGGCAGCTGTGTTGGAAGGAAAACTACTCTGAGCCTGGGTGACAGAGGATGAGGAGGATGAGGACGACTCCGTTATCCACTCCACCAACTCTTCTTCAGGTTGTGGCTCAATAACACGGCCAGCAGCAGAAAAAAAAAGACAAGTGTGCCCCACGGCCACCTGCAGAGGATGCAACATGTCCACAACCACCACTGTTGACTGTAGACACAGAAGCTGCTTGCCCTCTTTTAGTGGCCTGTGAGCGTCTGCCTCTCCTTGGTGGCCTTCCAGACATGATTTCTTTTTTGTAACACCGCACTACACTGTATTATATACTGTGTACACCACCTGAAGTTTATTAGAAACTATAGACCACCGAATAAATACATAGATACCAGATATATATAGATATATATATATATATATATATATATATATATATATATATATATATATATATATATATATATATATATATATATACACACACATACATATACACACATATAATAAATTTATAGGTGTCCTTCGCGCTGGTGGATATCTATAATAAAGTGCTATGTGAATATAATAACCATAATATACTAAAAATAGGAAAAAAATAGGAAAAATTGGGAATAAATATTGCTGCAAAATGAGGGTGTTCACACCAACACTTAAAAGTAATATTGAAAATATATTTCGCGCAATATTAATAGTAGATGTGTGCCGAGGTGAGTGATGGTTGTTGCAGCTAATTAATACTGGGATCGATGATCTCTACTTGTATTATGAAGCAGTCCCTGCTATTAGCTAGTGAAATGACACTGGTAAGTATAGGTGTGAAAATTCGCAAATAAATCAACAGTAGTAAACCATAATACTATACTATTGACGTGCCTAGATAACGTGAATAAAGTGCATGACTGTGAATAAATATCTCCTGTGAATAAAAAATTAATCTCCTAAAATCATTAATTAAATATGTGAATTAATTTGAAATTGATTATAAATAATACAATAAAATAATATTCATGCAATAGTGACCATATAAATCAATAATAGTCCTCTTCTGTGCTATAATAAAGTGCCGGTGCTCAAAACAAGGTATGGTATGTAAAGGGTTAATATATGGAGAGTCTATAATTAATTCTTCTAGTAAATCTTGATATAAGTGATGTGATAAATCTGTTTCCTTCTTCTGCTGCTGTCTCTTAGTATGGTCTCACAGGACCCTCACCTTCAGTCTGTAGTATTCAGGCATTCAGTGGTGTGACTTTAGAATGTAGGGGTGATTTCTGGGAGCTTTTCCTTCTTTGCTTATTTTTTCTCCATCATTGTCTTTATGTTGTTCCGCTCTGGTAAGCTCAGCAAAGGGGAGATAAAATAGAAAAGAGGCTCCACTAGTGTATTAAAGTTTTCAAATAGTACAGGGGGGATGTTTATTAAGTAGTGCTCTTACATTTAAATGTTAAAAACAGGCAAAGTATTGCATAAATCGTACTGGCGTTCTCCGCGCCCTCTCACTTGTGCTTCAGATGTGTGTGTATCGCTCCAGCCAATCCCTACGCGTTACGACACCGTCACGTGTCTTCATCAGTCCCCAGATATATATATATTTTACACATACACACACAGTGGGGAGAACACGTTTTTGATACACTGCCAATTTTGCAGGTTTTCCTACTTACAAAGCATGTAGAGGTCTGTAATTTTTATCATAGGTACTCTTCCACTGTGAGAGACAGAATCTAAAACAAAAATGTATTTGCATTTTATTGCATGACATAAGTATTTGATCACCTACCAACCAGTAAGAATTCCGGCTCTCACAGACCTGTTATTTTTAATTTAAGAATCCCTCCAACCTCTCCAAAATGGCCAAGAGCTGTGTAAGGACATCAGGGATAAAATTGTAGACCTGCACAAAGTTAAGATGGGCTACAGGACAATAGGCAATCAGCTTGGTGAGAAGGCAACTGTTGGCGCAATTATTAGAAAACGGAAGAAGTTCAAGATGACGGTCCATCTCCCTCGGTCTGGGGCTCCATGCAAGATCTCACCTTGTTCGGCATAAATGATTATGAGGAAGGTGAGGGATCAGCCCAGAACTACACGGCAGGACCTGATCAATGACCTGAAGAGAGCTGGGACCACAGTCTCCAAGAAAACCATTAGTAACACACTATGCCGTCATGGATTAAAATCCTGCAGCGCACACAAGGTCCCCCTGCTCAAGCCAGCACATGTCCAGGCTCGTCTGAAGTTTGCCAATGACCATCTGGATTTCCAGAGGAGGAATGGGAGAAGGTCATGTGGTCTGATGAGACAAAAATAGCTTTTTGGTCTAAACTCCACTCACCGTGTTTGGAGGAAGAAGAAGGATGAGTACAACCCCAAGAACACCATCCCAACTGTGAAGCATGGAGGTGGAAACATCATTCTTTGGGGCTGCTTTTCTGCAAAGGGGACAGGACGACTGCACCGTATTGAGGGGAGGATGGATGGGGTCATGTATCACGGGATCTTTGCCAACAACCTCCTTCCCTCAGTATGAGCATTGAAGATAGGTCGTGGCTGGGTCTTCCAGCATGACAACAACTCGAAACACACAGCCAGGGCAACTAAGAAATGGCTCCGTAAGAAGCATCTTAAGGTCCTGGAGTGACCTAGCCACTCTCCAGACCTGAACCCAATAGAAAATCTTTAGAGGGAGCTGAAAGTCCGTATTGCCCAGCGACTGCCCTGGAACCTGAAGGATCTGGAGAAGGTCTGTATGGAGGAGTGGGCCAAAAACCCTGCTGCAGTGTGTGCAAACCTGGTCAAGAACTACAGGAAACGTATGATCTCTGTAATTGCAAACAAAGGTTTCTGTAACAAATATTAGGTTCTGCTTTTCTGATGTATCAAATACTTATGTCATGCAATAAAATGCAAATGAATTACTTAAAAAAAAAATAATCATACAATGTGATTTTCTGGATTTGTTTTAGATTCCGTCATATATATATATATATATATATATATATATATATATATATATATATATATATTCTGAGCCCTCTGTCCTGAGAGATATGAAGCATATAAACACGTCACAAGACTAACAACATAAAATAGCCCTGAAGTGTGCCCTGGCCTGCTGTACGGTAAACCCAGGTCTGCTGGGCAGTATGCCAAGAGAAGGGTGCAAAAATACTTGGTTAGGGAGGTAATTATTTAAGTTTACTGCCATACTACAGGGCAAGCTTGCTGAAGGCTCGTGACCTTTCTGCTTGCGGATTGGGGATGTATCGAGCAAAGCAAGTGCATTTTCACCTGCCCATCTTTTTGAGGACGTGGTCCGGGACCCCGTTTCGTGAGGCTGCTGATGCTACTCCAATGCAAAAGAATTTTCAGAAAAAAAAAAAAATCGGCCGGGGTCAAGGCTTACATTGCGCAAAAGAATCCTGATGTGTCTAGTGAACTGGTTGCTACTTAGAAGGCTAGTAGGGAATGGTAGTAATGGATGATGGCAATGACACACCCAACCCTATAAATCATATATTTGTGTATACAGTAGTAATGGCTGTCCTCTGAGAGGTCTGACAGATGAGCTAATAACTGGTCTAGAATGGCCTCAGGGCACCAGATGTTGCGAGTCTGAAAGTTTGATATCTACCCCGGGATGGGACTGTTGTGTTTTGGACACCATGAGGTGCTGCATGAAGTGACTTTGGTGGCATGTCAGTTGGCGTCTACGTAACATATTACAACATGGGCCGGTGACTGAATTCACTGGGGTGTAAGAAGCCGTAGAAAGCCAGGTAGATGGCTGCTTGAATGACCAGGCTGGAAATTAACCCAAATGGGAACGTGACAGGATGGTAGACATGTCTCAGAATATGGCGCTGATCGCAGGTAGGTGTTTACTATTGATTTGGAGTTGTTGCCTGTGACTACCGCGCAGGATGTTCTTGACCGCATGGACGACAAACAAAGATGGTTTGGTAGGATCTTGTAAGAAGATTAAATGCTGGATGGATGGCAGCTAAGTAGAGTCTAATGGTATTGTGTGACAATGCCAACTGTGTGTGGCAGCATGATATGAAGGCCAGGATGTGATGGAGATCTCCTGATACTGCCCCAGGGTTTGAGGCTAGGAACCTGTCATAGATATTCCAGGCAGTAAGGTAGGCCTTCAGAGTGTTGTGAGATAATAATAGATTAATAAGGCAGGTAGCATTGTGAAGGTGTTGTTTCAATCTGAGGTTATCTACGACCAACGTGGGATAAGAAACATGGTCGGGTCGGTTCCAGGTTCCTGCTAAAAGAATGATGCAAAGTTAAAACTGGTAGTGCGTTGGCCAGAGTATTGCATTTGCCTGGGATGTAGACGCAGAGGACATTAAATTGGTGCTGTGGGGATAGTTGCATCAGCCTGCGCAGGAAGGCCATGATGGCCAGCGACTTGGACCTACTTTTATTTATAATACTAGCTGTGGCTTGGTTGTCTGAGGCAAACAACACTGTTTGTCCTGCCCAGTTGCTGCTCCAGACTTGAGCTGCTGCAACAATGGGGTAGAGTTCGAACAAAGAGGAGGACAAACTGAACCCGGGAATCAAGAGGATTTCTGACGGCCATGGCCCTGCAAACCAAAGATGGCCAAAAATTGCCGTGAGGACCTGTGGAGGCTGCGGCGTCCGTGACTACTTGAGATGAAGAGGGAGATTTTGATGGAATGAACATTGACATGCCATTCCAGTTCGTGAGAAATTCGTTCCACATGGGCAGATCCGCTATTGCCGGCACGTCTAATTTAAATATTTAGTCAGGGTCTTGTACCTGGGAGAGAAACACTAGGAGGCGTGAGATAAAGGATCACCCCGAGTCTGGTTGCGGCCTTAGCTGAAAATGAGCGGTGACAGTCATAGAATGAGCACCCTGCATACTTGTGACCTAGATCCACTACTGCATGCAGATACGGGTCTGGCTCTTCCCTCTTGTTGGGATTGCCCTGCATAGCACCTGACTGACCATCCCCAAGGCCAGCACAAACTCTGTGACAGTGAGCTTGCGATTAAGTCTAGGGCCTTTGGCCTTCAGGATGATGGAGACGTCTCCCCACGAATATGACTTGTTTTCGGCCAAGTCGTGTACTGCTATGAGGAGGGATGCTAAGTTAACGTCATTGCCGTCCAAGACGTCCTTCCTGATGCCCTGCTGGGACAAGGTGTGCAGAAAAGACAGTGGTGCCGATGTCGGGCGTACCTGTAAGTGAAGGCACAGGAATTACGGTGGTGACTGGAGCTGGTAGGGGCGCGGCTGGGTGTACCTCCAGGGCTCCCACTCTGGCTTGGACGTCGGTGACTGCTGTTGACAGTGTGGTCACAAAGGAGTGCAGCTGAGTAGTTGCTAAGAAAATAGACTGCAGTGATGCCTGGGTGCCTGGTAGGGCTGCTACTGGCGTGTTTTTTTTAAAATTAATTAATTCATTTTTTTTTTTTTTTTTTAAATGGTCCAAGCTCTGTGAGACTGTGAGCCACCACTTGCTGCGCCCGCAAAGGCTGACGGCAGGGCGGAGGAAAAGTCGGCCTGCAACATGGCGTCAGCTAAAAGCAAGGAGGGGAAATGCATATGTTTAAAGGTAAGTTGCAAAGGTAGGAGGGGATAGATACGTTTGGGTAGATAAGATGGTAAGGCAGAAGGAAAACAAGAAGAACAGGACAAGGAACGACAGCCGTAGTGACAGCTAGTTTGCGTGCGAGCGCTGTTGAGTGTGACTTTAGAAAACTCAAAAGAATGCGTGACAACCGAGGTGAGCCAGGAGGTGACTGGGTAGGTAACCGATAGCTTGGGTGTCTGTCTGTGCTCGGCACAGACTAATGAACCAGAGCCCCCCAGGGCGAACTGGGGCAGGTAGCTGAAGTCTGGTATTCCAAGTAGGAATGTTGCGATCTGTAGTTTATTGATGTAAGTTCGCGAGCTGGATGTTAGGCGACCTTGTCTGCGTGGTGAAGGATGTCGGATCGCTCTTCGAAAACAGAGTGAAGTGCACAGAAGTATGTGACAGTTACTAACGCCTCGGGAGCAAGTCAAATCGTGTATGTGAAGTAAAATATGTTGTGAAAGAGTGTTTAAGAGAAAAGCAAGGAGGGATCCTTTTGAACTACGCACCTGACTTGATGCCCTAGTAGTGAAGTTTTGGTTGAGGTCGAGGACTGAGTCGACCGGGAACCTGTAGTAAGGTGACATTTTGTTTCGACAAGGGAGATTGCAAAGAGCTGTTCGGGGCAAAGCTGGCCCCCTGGTGAAGATGCAATGTTTTTTTTTTTTTTTTTTTCGGGAGATACTGTCCAAACCTGGTGCAGGATGGACCAACTGGTAGTCTGACCTAAAAGGGGAAAGTGACAGAGAAAATGATGAGCAGCCATGTTACTACTGGAGATGAGTGGCGGTCTGAGCCACTTGCTGAAATGCTTGCAGCGATCGCAAGGAAGCAGCCTTATTTGAAAGGCGAAAAACAAAGTTAGCAGAATTATAAGTATGTAGGAATGACCGTGCACAACATTGTACAAATAAATGGAGTGAGATGTGAATGTTAATGCTTTGATAAACGTAAGGCAGGGAATCTGAATCCTAAGTTCCACTGTATTCGTAAATGCCGATGCAACTAGTTAGAACCGGGCTGGGGTGCGAGCACCGGTGGGGTTTGTTTGAGAGAGATCGGTCGATGAAGTTTGTATTGCCAAGGATCCGAATCGTTGAGCCGGTGCTACGACTGGATTCGGATTGGTTGGTGGAGTTCGTATTGCTGAGGATCCAAATTGCTGCATTGATGATGCGACTAGATTTGGATCAGTTGTGGATATAAGGTAACGAGGGGGCTTGTATGCCGGATCCGAATCGTTGCGCCAGTGATATGACTGGACTCGGATCAGCTGACGGTGTTAGTGGTTGAAGGGGCTTGTGATTGCCGAGGATCCGCATCATAGGGCCAATGTTGCGACTAGATTTGGATTGGCTGTTGGTGTGTGTTTGGTATTCAGTAAGAGGTGTACGGGTCAGTTAGGTGAAGTGTGTGTTTTCCGTAGGAGGTGTAGGGGGTCAGTAGGTGAAGTGGGGGTTTAGTGGGGGGTGTGGTGTGTGGGACGTGGGTTCGAGACCCTGCGCCATAAGCGACTTGTGCTTATTCGTACAGTTCTTACCGCCTAGTCGGTAAGATACCATTGGTGCCAAGTGGAGGCTGCCATGAGTCGTAACGACGCGGATGCAACTGGGCTCAAATTAGGAATGGAGAAAGGCAGTAAGTACGAATGCGTGCGAATAACCGAGTAAGACCTATTAAGCCGTAGGCAGTTTACGAAGGGGAACATAAAGCAACGGTTCGGTAGAAGGTAACAACAAGTCCTACCTGCGACAGCGAGCGTGGGACAATCGATGAAAACCTATGACCGATCTCGAAGGACACGGACACGCAGTGAGTTGGCCTCTGCAATGCATCTTATACAAATTAGTTTGTAAAATGTATGAAATTAATCCGATATAAATCGGTGGTAAGGAGTATCTGATACAAATTGGTTGTAGAGTTTATGCCATCCCTTACTGTGAAACTGAACACCTACCAACCACCAATCCCCCCAGGCTAATCAAGTTCAGAGAAAGCACCAGGTGGGTTTAATTACAGCTCAATCAGCCACAGAAACCCATACAAACAATACATGCTCATCTCCAATGGATGAGATGGCAACCCCATGGACAATTAATTTTATGACCAGTGAAGCCTATGGCGAGTGATATCGAGAACGACCGACAGCAACTCAGAGGCTTGGATCTACGAATGAATCGTATGTTTGGCAGAAGGAGCTTTACGAATATACTACGCCTGTGCCAAATGATGTCAGGACATGAGCGGCAACAACTCAGAGGCAGGTTTTTTCACAAAAGGGGTGCAGGATAGGAAGCATAATAAACCGCAAGATTGCACATGATACGAAAAGGTTTGGATACTACCTGCGACCGTGAGCGGGAACTGCCGTCGAGGACCACGAATGGAGAAGCCGAAGTGCACCTGCGATTGAATACACAGACTGCCGAACACGAGGTGAGCTGGGAAGAGTCGGCCCCCGTGATGTGCGGTACCGCGCACTGGAACCGACACTGACCATTGTGGGTGGTCTGTTTAAATACCCTCCGGGCTCCTCCCATAATTTCAGGCCACCATACTGGCCTTCCTATATATATTTTAATACACTGCATAAAGTGTATTAGAAACTGTACACACTGTGTTAGATACTGTGTACACTGCCTGCACTGTATTAGAAACTGTACAATGGCTGCACTGTACTATATACTGTGTACCGCACCTGAAGAGGGGTGAACAGCTGGCTCAGAGACAGTCCAGAAAAATAAAACAAACATAAGACAAGACAGACTTTGTTGTGCACACAGGTACCGCTCACAGTTCAGCAGCACACAGGCTTACAGGTAATAGTTCATGGCTCCAATCAGAGCTACAGTCTTTATGTGGTTAAGCTCACCCAGCAGGTACACCATCCAGCAATAGACCTTTTCACACAGCGTGCTGCTGTGTCTCTTCTCTCCTACTCAAACAGCTCCTAACACTTTCAGCCCAGCTGATAATAAGCAGATCTGAAGGGGAAGTACCTGCCCTCTTCGATTAACCCCTTCTTAACCCTGCCCCAGGCTGACCCTCTACATATCCCCCCCTCTGTTCCAGGCCAGGGGTCTGGACACCACGAATCCAGTGGCAATAGACCCGGGAAAGGGCATCCGCATTCTGATGTACCTTTCCTGATCTATGTACCACTGCAAACCTGAAGTTCTGTAGAGCAAGGAACCACCGGGTGATTCTGGAGTTTTCATCTTTATTTTGGGCCATCCACATAAGGGACACATGATCTGAAACTAACTTGAAGTGTTCACTGTGAACCCCACCCTTGGGAGTGCATCCAAGACCAACTGGACCTTTGGTAAGTGACTCTCCCAGTCCTGACTAAAGATGACAATGTCATCAAGATAGGCTCCTGAGAATTCCTTATGAGGTCTCAGGACGAAGTCCATGGCCCTCTGGAAAGTGGCTGGGGCCCCATGTAACCCAAACGGCATTCGGGCATACTGCCATAACGCCTCATGTGTCAAATGCAGTTTTTTCTTTAGCCTCTAGGGAAAGCGGGATCTGCCAGTATCCCTTGGTCAAGTCAAGAGTGGTGATGTAGTGGGCCGGTCCTAATCTCTCCTTTTAACTCATCCACCCGGGGCATGGGATACGCGTCTGATTTGGAGACTTCATTTAATTTGCGAAAGTCATTGCAGAACCGCCAGGTTCCATTTGGCTTGGGTACAAGGACTATAGGGCTGGACCAGCTACTTGAAGACTCCTCAATGATCCCAAGGTCCAACATACTCTTAAGCTCGGCCGAGACAATCATCGGGCGAGCTTCGGGTATGCGGTAGGGTTTGAGTTGTAATGGAAATGTGTAAGTTCTGTATATAATTGTATTCTATTTTGTATGTATTGCACACTGCCCTCACTGTGCACACAGCACTAATAATGTTTTCAGTAAATGTTTACATTCTTTTGAGTCCTGATTAGAATAAGCCTGCCTATGTAACGCCCCTTGTTACCATAAACGTACAATTGTAATATTAATGTGATTCCTACGTAATCATGTGCATAAAAACCTTCAATTGCGTCATAATAAAGCAGAACAGTAATTTGGAAAGATGCTGAGCGTATCTTTTGTGTCTGTTCCCTACTGCAGTAGTTATTATTAATTTGGAACCACTAATCAATATGAGGATAGGAGTTGCCTATCATCAATTCAACCGAGTCAGCATGGCGAGCCAGCCAGGAGGGGATTCCAGGTGACCCTGAGTATCCGAAACGAGGAGCTTGAGACGATCCGGGAATTTCTGATAATCAGCCGGCTGAGGTAAGCCTTTTGCTTACATTTGAGTTATCAGACTTCCTTGATCGGTAAGGCATTTTCGGGACAAAGGGTACCTATTTTACTCCCCTTAATCGAACTGTATTGATTGGTGGTTATATGTTATGTTGTCCCTGTCTATTGTCCATCGGAGTGTTATAGATAAGAAAGGGAATAATAGTGCTGTTCACAGGTATATGTAGTAAATCTGCTAGATAAAGTAGTTTAGAGGCAAGAGGGTATAGGCACAAGTAGAGAAGAGAGAAGACTGGCCAGTCATTATGGGCATTAAATTAAGTAAGGGAATGAAGGGTAAGAGACCCTCAAAAATGCCCAGCGCAAGAGGAGCGCTATATATGAACCGAAGGTGCGGTTCCGCCTATACTGAGCCCCTAGATTAATGGTTAGAGTGGACAGGGATCCACAATGGGTAACTGGGTTACCAAGGTCCACAGGGACTAAGAATCATGCAGAGTAAACAGCTAGAGAAACAGCTATCTATGTGAGCAGGATGGATCAAGGGTGACATTAACACTAGACAGAAAGGGACATTTTCATGTTAAGTTGTGGGATGAATTTGGGGTCAGGCACTACAACTATTAGAGTCAGAAACAGAGAAATGAGAGTTAAAACAGAATACTTTATATGTTGTCAGAGAGAGAAGATGGGATGAGTACTCTGGCTGACCGTCTGATCATAGAAGCTAGATATAAAAGATATCTGAACAAAATAAAGAAAGTAGAATTTAGACAGGAAAATATTAATGAGAGTTAAAAGAAAGTGAGAGAATGATATGCATGTGTTGTGTACAAATGGGAAAAATGTAAGCGATTTTAGAGAGATATTGGTGTATGTGTGTGCGAATGCTGGGACCTTTAGTTCTATTGCTTGTGTGTGTCATGTACGCAGATGTGACCCCCTCCTTTGTGCTCTCCTGAAAGAATGTGGTCAGTGATAAGCTGGAAGGACACCATGCCAATTTCTGTTTTTTAGACAAAACATTTATAACAAAATGTGCCGGGTTAACGAATCTAATGGTAAACAATGTGATCACAATTATTTTGAAAAATGAAGGTTACATTTAACCGTGTATTACACAAATTGAATATCCTTTGATAGTGGAAACAGTGCATTTAAAAAAGGGAAATTAAGTAAAATTAAGTAATAATGAGTATTAATTTCTAATATGAGTTTAACAATTTTATTAATAATATAAATATATTGAAACTGGTTTAGACAACCTTTGGTTGGAAATGAAGTCGAGGTTAATGGGGAAATTTGTAATGAATGAGATTAGTTTAGATTAAGATAACAATTTTGTAATTTTACATTTATTCAATAAGCCCTTATTGAGAGAAAAAAAGATTAAGATGAGGTTGTTATTTGGAATACAGCTGCCATAATGTTTACCAAAGCCAAGATGGATGGAATACATAAGAAGTTTTTCTACAAAAATGAAATTTCAAGGTTCTTGATAATAACTTGATGTCAGTCCATGATGTGAGAGTTGTTATAAATAAAATTTAAATATAACAGACCCATCACATCAAGTCCACACACCCTGTTAGGATAGATGTCACCTGCAGCCAGTTGTTTTATAGTTTTTGATGCTTTCTGGTCCATCATACAGATTCTTGGTCCTTTTGTTTTTATTTATTTTTATTTTTGAAATCCAAAGCAGAATGTGTGGATTGTGAAATGATGTGCCCCTTTTTCTTGTAAGTACTGTGGTATAAGCAGAAGAATATTTTGGATTTATGGGCATCTCTCCATGACCGCAGGGAATTGTTATCTTTTATTATAATATTGCCAGGAAAAAGTTGTCTTTTGAAACATGAGACTGTAGTTCTTACACAAATAGCGTGATAGAAAACAAGCCATTGTAATATATTTATGCAAGCTGGACCCAGTAATGAAGGGTTCATCCCGATATATCAGAGCTGTAGCTTTTATGCAAAGGTGCTATTAGACAAAGTTAGATATTGTTTTGGTCAAACATTTAATTTTTAATGGTCCGACATTCTGTGCAGCAAATATACAGCTAACTAAATGTTTGTTTAATGAAAGGTTTAAAATATGAGTTTGTTTATGTACAAATCTAACAATGAAAAATGCGTACATTTATTCAAAAGAAAGGAAAAGACGCATGTGTTAAATTGATGGTGTAGGAATCAGCTGCTGTGAGCCCAGTGCAGGACACACTCCCTGAAGACCCAGATATTTAATTTTTTGTAGATTTGAGTATGCAGTTTATCACCCAGAAGGATACTCTGTATTCAAAGTCATTGGATCCTTTTTCCCCAGCTCAAGAAACAGAGCTCCATGTTTTAGCAAAGCCTGTGAGCTGTAAAAAGAGTGTATATTTATATAGATAGTCGAGATATAGAGAGCTTTTGGTTCCATTTAAAGGGCCAGAAGTTTGTTTTTACTTCGGCAGGTAAACCAATAAAGCATGCTAAGTTAATTTGATTGGCTGTTTTCAGCCTTCCAGGTTCTTGCTGAGGTAGCCATATTAACTTTCACACATGGAAGCAGACCAGGTGACTAAGGATGCTGCATTTACAGCCCCGGACACTTGATGGGTCTGTGCAACTCACAGATTCCACCCTAGTTCTGGCCCAGTATAGCTGGGATTAATAATTTAAGGACCCCAGAACGAGAAGAACAAGTGGTCCACAGGGGGCAACTTCTTATGAAACAGGACTTTGGAAAAGGTGATCATTTATGTCTGCCAGCCACTCTTTTCCCTTCAGCTTGACACATGGACCGTGTCATGAATCACAAGCAGTTATGGCTGCCTTAGTAAATGAGCATGGGATAGAGCCAGGGTTCTCCACAGTTGTTTTTATAACATACCACTTCTTGTTTTACCTGTTACCAAAGGTGTTACCAAAAGCTGAACATCCCTCCTAGAGATTACAAAAAGAAATATCCAGATGCCCAAGTTAGGATCTTACGAGTATGCATTTTGTCTGTATGGACATGTTTTTTGGATGTCCAGTGGCAAATGCTACTGCAAAGGCCACAGTAAAAAGTGTTATCAGAAGTAGTTTGTAAGTACAGAGTGCCAGGGAGTACAGAGAGTAACAGAGGAAATCATTTTTTATAGGAGAGTCCTTACTAGAAGTTTTGAGGTTTTATTTTTACACCCCCTACTGTCTACAATGTATCAGACAAAGTAGAGTAAGAAACTAGAAAACTTTTGCCTGAATGTTTTCTTATATTTTATGAAGCCCCTAAGGGGGATGGTGGACTCTCTCCCTATGGGATTTGGTTTGGGACTGCGTTACTCACTTGCTTATATTTTGTCTCAGCAGCTGAAGTCCTTCATTCGGATCTCATAGAGAATGTTGCTGATCTTTTAAGGTTTTTGACAAACTCATTTATGTGTTTTCTCCCCAATTCCAGATCCTAAAAGTTTGGAAGGATCTAAAACTAAAGCCAGGTGACTTGTGGATTTTTAAGAGACATTTATATATAAGGAAATGTTTGGAGACTCAATACAGCATCTATTTCATGTACAGTTTTTGCAAAACTTGAAGGAAAAGTCACCTGGATCCACACCAGACGCTGCAAAAATGACTAAATTAAAGATATCTCTGTGTTTGATTTGTTTCCCTCTTGTGATCACAGTCTAGGGTACTTTTTGATTCAGTTACTTTAATTGTAAGGGATATATATATTTGAAAAATAGTTTAGCCATGTTGAAGTCATATTTGTCTTTTGTACGTCTTCCATTTTATGTCGAATTGTCCGTGTTTACATATGCTGATAAGTCAGCATGCCAACAATTAAGCTAGAAGGCCATTCTGGCCACAGGAGTGTACAGCCAGTACTCTGTAAATATGTCTTATCAATCATTTGTTTTTCACAATGAAAAGTCATTTGGTAATGAAAAGGTTGCTCAGCTATTATTTTCTCCACAATGGAGTTTTTTGCCTCTTTGGCCAGGACTACCTCCACCTAAGCATGTGGAGGTTCCAGGTTAAAGGTGATAGCAGGTATGGTTAGTGATCAAAATATTGATCAAAAGAGGGGAGACTGTAATGGAAATGTGTAAGTTCTGTATATAATTGTATTCTATTTTGTATGTATTGCACACTGCCCTCACTGTGCACACAGCACTAATAATGTTTTCAGTAAATGTTTACATTCTTTTGAGTCCTGATTAGAATAAGCCTGCCTATGTAACTCCCCTTGTTACCATAAACGTACAATTGTAATATTAATGTGATTCCTACGTAATCATGTGCATAAAAACCTTCAATTGCGTCATAATAAAGCAGAACAGTAATTTGGAAAGATGCTGAGCGTATCTTTTGTGTCTGTTCCCTACTGCAGTAGTTATTATTAATTTGGAACCACTAATCAATATGAGGATAGGAGTTGCCTATCATCAATTCAACCGAGTCAGAGTTTTACTCGAACGCCAGGGTCTGTGATGACATTATGTTCAATTACCGAGGTTACGCCCGGCAGGTTTGAAAAAAATGTCTAGATTCCTCTGCAAAAACTCCCAGGACTCCTGTTTTTTGAGAAGGGGAGAGAGCTGACCCTCTACAATATATACACATACGAGAGTGTGTATGTGTAAATATATACATATATATATATATACACACACACACACACATACATATACACATACACACATACACATACACTTGTAATATATAAAATATATATTTTAATACACCGCCTGAAGTGTATTAGAAGTTGTACACACTATTATATACTGCGTACACCACCTGCACTGTATTGTATACTGTGTACACCACCTGAAGTGTATTAGAAACTGTACACACTGTATTATATACTGTGTACACACACATATATATATATCAAATACAGTGCCACTAACTAAATAATCTGCCTGCTTAATCTAACTCAAGCTATCTCTCAGTCCATGCCAACAACATTACACGCGACGGCTATGTAAGCAGCCTTTCATAATGTGGGGCATGGACTTAGTCTCCCTGAACAATGATTGGCCAAAGTCACCCTACCTTTAGCCCATCATGACTCTCTCAGCAGAGCACGCTGTGAATGGCCAAAGAATGCAGGTCAGGTGCATGCTTTGGCCAATCATCATATGACAATGCACTGCGAACTCGCAGTCCATTATGGGGCATTCCGCGGCTCTAAAATTTCACGCGGACGACCTATAATGTTCGCTGTTTGGCGAACAGGCAAACACCCGATGTTCGAGTCAAACTTACATTCGACTCAAAGATCGAGCTCATCCTTACACTAAACTAACACTGACACACTATTCTCACACACTATACTAACACTACACTAACACTCTACACTCAGAGTCACAATAAGTGAAAAACAATAACTGCTAGTAGGAAACTGAGCCCTGCTCTCTCTATCTACAACTTCACACTGCAAATGCTTTCTATGGGAAGGAACCTTTTATAATGTGGGGTGGGACTATGAGTACTAAGCCGTGATTGGAGAAAGTCATTATCACTTTGTCCAATCGGGGCTCTGACAGTGCAAATTTGGGAAGCTTTGCATCCAATTAGGGCCCTAGAATGCACCGTGAAGCTCGCAGTGCATTGTGGGGTGCTCGGGGGGGGGGGGAAACATCCCGCCAAGCTACCCGCAAATTCGGATGTTCGCCTAGTGGGCGAGCAGGCGAAATGCGGACCGAACTTTTGCTCGATTCAAACTGTTCGCCCATCTCTAGTGATAGGCAGTCAGAAAATAAAAGCTATATCTTTTTTTTTTTTTTTACCAAAAACAAGTAGCAGAATACATCTTGGCCTAAATGTATTTAGAAATTTGATTTTATTGGATGTTTTATAACAAAAAAAAGAGGAAAATATAATTTTTTTTTCAAAATTTTTGGTCTGTTTTGGTTAATAATAATAACAAACCCAATGATGATCAAATGCCACCAAAATAAAGCATTGTTTGTGTGAAATAAATAATATATGTTTTATTTGTGTACAGTGTTGCATGACTGAGAAATCTGCAGTTCAAGTAGAGAAGTGCTGAATAGCCAAAAATCATCTAGTCATGAAGGGGGTAAAACCTTTTGGAGGTGAAATGGTTCATAACAGACTTTCATGATGTGGGCATTTGTATTTCTTTGTCATTGAGTAATAAGTGATATTATGTACCCTGTAGTCATTCACCCACAGGGGCTGGAATGTTTCGGAGTCCCGGTATTCTAAAGTGGGCTACCAGATTCTGATAAGTGCAACTGCAAACCCCCACATCCCATTTGGGGCGCAGGATGTGAGTTCCTTGCCTCCCAAAATGGGCACAGGGTACATTGTAAGCGGTGGGAGATGTGTTCTTTTATAGTTAGGAAAGGGGGCTGAATACTTGATGCTTCCCCTTTCCTGGGCACCCAGGCTGAAAGCCTAGATAAGGGTCTGGTATATATTTCCTTGTCAAAAGAAGTTTATTGAGTATACAATGTTATAAAGATACATAAAGTAAGTTTACAAGGATCTATAAAGTAAGCTCATTGTTTTACAGTAGGGTTTATATAGGTAAATATCATGAAATTTCAAATATTAAACATTGGGTTCACGTAAACCTAAATTAAAGATATATATCATTTCCTTAGTTACTTTTGTAGGTATTTAAATGATTTA
Organism: Lithobates clamitans; assembly: GCA_037952925.1. Lineage (NCBI taxonomy): Eukaryota > Metazoa > Chordata > Amphibia > Anura > Ranidae > Lithobates > Lithobates clamitans. Next base: position 1,656,546 of record JBBGZY010001452.1, on the reverse strand, counting down.
TACCTACTATACATATTGTTTACAAGTAGAGTGTATATAGGTCAAATAAATTCTGATAATGAGCTTTAATCGTAAGGTGGAGAAAGGGAAAGAGAAAGAAGAAAAAGGGTTGAAAGGTAGAGGTATGGTCCACAAGGTTGTCCCGCTTGTCAGTTTATTATTCTTTTTAGTTCTCTTTGAAGCCTTAGAATGTGTGTCTCTGTAAGTCATTTAATCTGTTACCATGGCAACAGGACAGAGTCATTGAAGTTTGACAGGAACTGTTGTTTTATCCAAGGATGCCAAAGTTTTTCAAATTTTGGAATTTGATTTTGATCGATGGCTACCATCTTAGCATGGGACATTGTATTATTCATTCTGTGAATTGTTTCTGCTAGTACCAATGTAGGAGATTTCCATGCCTTGGCCACTGTTTGTTTTGCAGCCGTTATTAGTTGAATCATAAGTTTGAATTGAGAGAGTGTTAACCATTCCGGTTTTAGATTAAGTAAAGTTAAATATGGATCTGGTTGTATTATTTTTTAATATATTTTAGATGCAATCACGAAGACTTCCTTCCAGAAGGTTTGGATTACTGGGCACGTCCACCATATGTGTAAATATGTGCCTATTTCTGAGCATCCTCGAAAACAAAGAGCTGAGGTATTAGGTGAATATTTTGCCACTCTAGCGGGTACAAGGTACCAGCGAGTTAGGACTTTATAATTTGTCTCCAGTGCTAAGATGTTGGGTGAAGATGACTTAGATGTGAGCCATATGTTAGACCAGTCCGTGTCTTCTAAAGTTCGTCCCAGGTCCTCCTCCCACCTCTGAACGTAAGAGGGTCTATTAAGATTTGCTACTCCATATAATTGATTATAAAGTGATGAAATTGTACCTTTAGCAAATGGATCTTTTGTACAGATTGATTCAAAAATGGATAATTGGGATAATGGTGTATCCCCCTTTAGGAATGGTGTATAGAAATTTTTGATTTGGAGATATCTAAATATCTCAGAGTTTGGTAGATCATATTTTTCTCTAAGCGATGGGAATGAAAGGAATGATTTAGATGCTATGAAGTCATTTAGTGTCTGAATGCCTGATGTTGTCCAAGCTTTAAAAGAATTTGGGTAGATCCATGCCGGATAAAAGGCCGGATTTCTGATAAAAGAAAGGAGAGGATTGTGTGGAGATTGTAACTGATATTTGGTTTTTAGTTTATCCCAGAGAGATAAGAAGTGTTTAGTTATGGGATTATGAATTTTAAAAGCGGTCTTTAGGATCAAGCCATAATAAATTTGATATTAATAGAGGGTCATTTTCTGAAGCCTCTATAAATACCCATAATGGGATTTCCTGTTTTGCATGGTATTTGGACAGACTGGCCAAATGTGCTGCTCTGTAGTAGTTAGTAAAATTAGGGTATCCCAGGCCTCCTTTATTTTTGGGAAGATGTAGTGTGTGTATAGGTATACGTGGTTTAGAAGAGCCCCATATAAACGAAGTTGCTCTTTTTTGTACTATTCTCAAAAAATAGGAAGGAATTGGAATAGGGAGGACTCTGAATAGATAAAGCAATTTGGGTAGAATAGTCATTTTGATTGCATTAATCTTCCCTATCCAGGATAAAGGAAGTTGCGACCATTGTTTTATTAGATTTGTGATCTGTCTTAATACAGGAGGATAATTGGTTGAGAATAAGTCAGAATGAGATGCTGTTAAATGAATTCCAAGATATGGGATTGATTTTTCTGCCCATGTGAATGGGAGTGCAGCCTTGGCCGGGATCAATTCCATGTTTGTGAGTGAAATATTAAGCACTAGGCATTTCTTAGGATTAATCATAAGGCCGGATAGGGCTGCAAATCCATCAAGAGCTGGTATTAAGTTAGGACCAGAGACCTGTGGTGATGATAGAAAAAGTAATATATCGTCTGCAAATATACATAATTTGTGTGTAATACCTCCTACTTCAATGCCAGTTATAGTTTGGTTTGTTCTGATGTATTGGGCCATGGGTTTGAGTATAAGGGCAAATAATAAGGGAGATAATGGGCAACCCTGTCGGGTACCTCTTTCGATATTAAAGGCTTCAGATTTGTATCCAGCATATTTTATATAGGCTTTGGGTTTATTATATAATGCTTTGATCCATGTTAAAAAGTGGGGTCCAAAACCCCATTTTTGTAATGAATATTGCATATATTGCCAGGATACTGTGTCAAATGCCCTCTTAATATCGAGAGATAGAAAACATAAAGGGATTTTCCTTTTTTCTAGCAATATGTGCCAATAACACTGCCCTGCGTATATTATCGCCTGCCTGTCTATTTGGCATGAAGCCTACTTGATCTCTATGTATTAATTTTCCTATAATGCTATTGAGGCGTTTTGCTATTATTTTTGCTAATAATTTAATATCGAGGTTTAACAGAGAGATAGGCCGATAATTCACACAGGAAGTATCATCAGAAAGGGGTTTTGGGATCATACAAACAATTGCCATTAGTGTTTCTTGCCGAAAAGAATGTCCATCTAGAAGTTTGTTAAAAGTTTCAGTGAGAATGGGAGAGAGTATTTCTGAGAATGTTTTATAGTATAAAGCCGAGTAGCCGTCTGAGCCTGGTCTTTTGTTAAGTTTTAGGTCTTTTATGGCGTTAGCAACTTCATCTATAGTTATAGGCTCATCCAAACTGCTTTTTTGATTCTGAGATAACTCAGGTAAGGTTATTTTTGAGAAGAAGGATTCAGCCTCTGTAGGATTAAATTCATTGTTTGTCTTGTATAAAGTTGCGAGATGTGAGTGAAATTTATGGACTATTTTAACTGGATTACAAGTATAAACATTTTTTGATAATTTCAAACGTATTGGTTTGAAAGATTTGTTAGTTGAATTTAATGCCCGAGCCAAATATGTACCTGGTTTGTTTGTATTCATGTAGAAATTGTGTTTGGAGCGTTTGAGGGATTTATCAACTGACTCAGTGAGAAATAGATCGTATTCCAATCTAGATTTTTCCAGATGAGATTATCTTGGAATGATATGTAGGCTGCATTAAAATTGAGTTCTAGTTTTTTTGCTAGATTTTTGCGTTCCTGTTTAAATAGTGCCATTTGTCTTTGTATTGTACCACGCAAGACAGGCTTATGAGCTTCCCACAGTGTTATTGGGGAGATGTCTGTTGTATTATTAATTGATATGTATTCCTTTAAAGCTTGTTCAATGGCCCTCTGATTTTGTGGGTGTTTGAGCATTATGTCCCGTAAGTACCACGTTGGGTCATACGCTTTTGGTATGGCTGAGGCTATAGTAGTGTATACTGCATTATGGTCAGACCACGGAATCGGAATTATATCTGATGCAATAATTTCTGGTATCATTCCTATTGTTAGAAAAATATGATCTATTCTGGTGAAGGTTTGATGAGGGTGCGAGAAATAAGTGAATTTCTTTTTCATTGGGTTACTTTCTCTCCACGAATCTACCAGATTGTATTTGGAAAGAAGTTGAGAAAAAGGTAATCTAGAGGTTATTTTGGATGGTGTAAAAGGTGATCTAGAAATGGGAGGAGGACCTGGTTCGAATCCCCGCACATTATCACTGTTCCTATTTTGTGTGTATTAATCACTTGTAATATATGTGAGAGGAATGGTGTAGGTTGTTTGTTAGGAGCATAGTAGGAAATCACCGTGATTGCTGTATCCATTATATAACCCATGAGTATCAGGTATCTACCTTCTGGGTCTTTAATTTCTGATGATAAGGTGAATGGTGTGGATCGGTGAAATGCAATTAGAGTTCCCCTTTGCTTGGTACAGGCAGAAGCCGTGTAAATTTGTTGATAAAAAGGAGAAATATATTTTGGAGTAGAATCTTTGGTGAAGTGTGTTTCTTGGAGGCATACTATGTGAGCCTTCTTGTTATGAAAAGTACGGAAGGCTTTGGTTCTTTTTTGAGGGACATTTTTTCCCTGAACATTCAGGGAAAGTATATTCAGTGGTGCCATGGCAACAGATCAAATAGTTTTGACTTACTTTTTGTTATGCAGAGCTGACTGCGCAGATCAACCTGTGTGGACTGAAGAGATGAAAAGATAGAAAAGAAACCAGTGAATTCTGGAGTAAAGAGTAAACAAAAAACATATGAGATTAGATGATACATTGTATAAATTATTTTTTGCAAGTAATCACAATTTACCCGTGAAAGAGAATAAATATCTCTCTCAGGGGAATAAGTGCCTTCGTCACACTCCCACATAATATGGTTGGGAGAATGAGGAGGGCTAATGGGGGTACACGGATCTTGCACTTCTCTCCTGTAAGCGGTATGTCAAAAGACATCAAAATGATGTTTCATTAATTGGAGTGCAGAATATGGTTTTTGTTGAAATTATTTATTTCAGGGTGGTTGTATATGGTTAGTCCTGCCCTAGGCTAAATAATTCAGTTAGAAAGGTACTGTTAATAACTTTGGTATTGATGAAGATAGTTTGAATTATTTTGGGATTTTAACCCTTTTAGAGTAAACAAATACATATTTTATTCATATGTAACTGTTTAGATATGTTAACTCATAAAATTGAGGTTGTATTGCTTCAGATTAGAATAAACAAAAACATAGTTCTAGGAACTAGTTAGGTAATAATATATTTGTTTTAAGAAAAGAAAGAAAAAGCTTCCATTACTTCTGGATTATTGAACATATTTGTCCTAAAAAGTAATAAATCTTTTGTTATTACCTGATAATATATAACTGAACAAGAATTTCCTTATTTCACTAATATATTCTAAGGCTATATGAATCAGAAGTAATAAGAAATATAACTGGAATGTAACATGATCCCACACAGTGTGTGACTATCAGAATGCAGTTACATTCAGTTATAAATACAGGTTTTTTTATAGAGAACCATCTCTTAGTATAATAAATGAAGATATATCAGGAATTAGGATGTCAGTCCATTGAATCTTCTTGGTCCATGGATGATGTAGCATAACGGCCTCTTTTGTGAGAATGATGATTCCCATTTTGTTCTGAAATTTTCTGGGTGCTGCCTGAAGGTGAAGATGATGCCATTCTTCTGCGTGTGGGAGAGTTGCTGCTTGTGGGTTCTGTCAGATTTAATTTTAAAAGGGTCTGTTGTAGTTCATCTGCTGATCTGCTTCTGTAAATTGTACCTTGGTAGTTAAATCTGACTGAAAAGGGGAAGCCCCATTGATACATAATGTTGTGGCGTTGCAGTTCCATTAGTTGGGGTTTCATGGATCGTCTTTTAGTAATAGTAAGTTGGGATAGGTCAGCAAAAATTTGATAATAGTGTCCTTGAAAATTAAGTTCCTTTTTTTCTCTTGCAGCAATTTGTTCTTTCGTTCTGTAATAATGAAATTTTGTGATTATATCACGTGGGGGTCCATCTTTCTTTTTGGCTGTGAGGGCTCTGTGTACTCTGTCCAGTTCTAAACGTTCAATAGGGATATCTGGCTTTAGTTCTTGTAATAGAGCAGTAATAGTAGATTGCAGGTCTGTCACAGTTTCAGGTATTCCCCTTATGCGCAAGTTTGAACGTCTGGCTCTATTTTCGTAATCTTCGAGTTTAGTTTGAAATATTAAATTCTCTTCTTTTAATTGTTCCAATTCTGTTATATTTTCTTGGGTTGAAATTTCAATTTCATCAATTTTTATTTCTAAGGCTGCGGTGCGGTTTCCCAGCTCTCTTATTTCTTTGGTTAGGCTTTTTGTTATTTGGTCTGAGGTTTGTTTTAAAGCCTTATGAAGTATCTTTTCAAATTGTAATAATATTACTGGGGATACTGAGGATGCTTGTGGAGAAGTTTGTGAGAGGATTTGTTCTGTATCTGACTCAAATGGAGAGTCTTGCTGTGACATTTTCTGTCTGTGAGAGCGCCCTGATGCTGTATATTGTGAGGTGACTGGAGCTGCTTCAGCTGCAGTGAGTGCCTGTGAGCTCTTTGTGAGGTGATTTTTATTTCTGCCACGGTTTCCTCCCAGTACCATATTTCCTGCCCAAACTTTCACAGTTTGTTCCCTGGGGCAAAAAGGTTCAAATGGATACCTTTTGAGCCTGCAGGCTCCGCTTTGTCCTTCTCTTCTCTCCTCAGCGGTGTGGAGCTCTAACAAGGCATGTCTGCTCTGCTAGGCTCCGCCCATCTCCCTCAGGGTCTGGTATATATTTTAACCACTTGCCTACCAGGCCAATTCTGACATTTCTCTCCTACATGTAAAAATAATAATTTTTTTGCTAGAAAATTACATAGGACCCCCAAACATTATATATGGGTTTTTTAGCAGAGACCCTAGAGAATACAATGGTGGTCATTGCAACTTTTTATCTAGCACAGTATATGCGTAGCAATTTTTCAAATGCGTTATTTTGGGAAAAAAAACAGTTTTGGGCTTTAAAAAAAAACAAAACAAGAAAGTTAGCCCAATGTTTTTGCATAATGTGAAAGATGAAGATACACCGAGTAAATAGATACCCAACATGTCACGCTTCAAAATTGCACACGCTCGTTAAATGGTGCCAAACTTCGCTATTTTAAAATCCCCTTTAGGTGACACTTTAAAAATTTTCACGGCGACACCTCACATGTGTGGTTTGAACACCGTTTTCATATGTGGGCGGGACTTATGTATGCGTTTGCTTCTCCGTGCAAGCTCACGGGGACAGGGGCGCTTTAAAAATTTTTTTTTTTTTTTTTTATTATTGTTAATTTTACTTTTTTTAGTTTAGCACAAAAAATTTTTTTGATCACTTTTGTTTCTATTACAAGGAATGTACACATCCCTTGTAATAGGAATAAGCATGACAGGTGCTCTTTACAGTGAGATATGGGGTCAATAAGACCCCACATCTCACCTCTATGCTTAGAAGCATGAAATAAAAAAAAAAAAAATAGATCACTGCTTCCCAGCCGAAGCGGTGCCGTTTTTTTGAATACAGAGGCCGGGCGTGATGTCATAACATCGCGCCCGGCCTTCGAACGATCATAGAGACTCCGGCAACCATCTGGTCCACCGGAAATCTCTATGCTAAACACCTGAGGTAGGCGGATCCTGTGACCGACTCACCGATCGTAGCGGTGAGTCGGTACAAGCACCGGAGGGCAGCGGGACGTCCCCTCTCGCCTCCTGCAAGAATGATCAAGCAGTGGAACAGCCGCTATGATAATTCTTATGGTGCGCAGATTCGCCGGCTCTAAAAGACGATATCTGGATGATGTCTGTAGCCATAGGCATCACTCAGATATCTCAGCTCAAAGCCGAGGACGTCATTTGGCGTACGGCGGGCGGGAAGCGGTTAAGGAGGGCCCTTGCCATTTTTTTTTCTTAAATGGGACAGTACACATTTTTGTAAAAGAAAAAATGGCATGGGGTCTTCCTAAAAAAAAAAAAATCAAAATAGACTCTTATCCTTGCATTCACCCTGGGCCACCATGAAAGGGAGGGTGGCAAATGTGTAGCCCTCCTCTCTGGCCTTGTCCAGCTCGATCTTCTCTTCACCTGTTGTGTCACTGATCTTCCTAGAGCCATATTCTGCTCATAGTCCACTGTTGGTGGCACTAGGTTCATGACAGGTTGGTCCTCACAAGTGTCTGGGGTCACTGTATCTAAATCTATCCCATAATGACATCAGTCACTGCTCAGAATCTCCCATCAACTGTCATAATGACTGATGTCACTGAATTCAATGTGTTACTTTCACACCTAATAATCTCACAACTGTCACACCTACTAATGTCACTGTATATAATCTGTCACCAACTAGCAGAAGTATTCCTGTATGGTCACATTTATATCAGGGACCATTTATCAAGGGGACTAATACGAGAAACACAATGAGGCACCCAGTCAGAAATATTTTCTTAACATTTATATTTCTTTTATATATTTCAACAAGTGCTAAGAACATGTAAGGACATTCTAAACTTCTTGAGGTCCCCATTGGATGTATTACTGACAATCTCTTGATTTCAGTGCTGCCGTATCTCTTTAATAATTATATGTCATGTTACATATTCCAAAGATTTATGGCCCCCCTTACCTTCTATGTCAACTTTATTCCATAACACATCTATACACAAAATAGAATATAAATAATTTTGTAAGAAATGTTCTAAAAAAATTACCGCAATCGACAATCTTCACTGACTCCAAAAATGACCCCTTTCATGGACATGCACATTTGCTAGTATATCCTAAAACAAGGCTAAAAGATCCCAATAAATCCAAATTATGAACCTCCTCAGCAAACAATATAAACAGAAAACACCAAATAACTTACTTTTCTGGTTTTCCAGAAGTCGGGATTACTCATATTGGGAAATTTTTTAGGCACAAAGTCTGGGCCTTGAAGTTTGGAAATTGGGACACGCCAAATTTCACCACAGGCTTTCAAAAGAAAGATTTGTAATAAAAGATTAGTTGGAATCTGTTTCTTCTGATTAAAGGGGATCTTGGCTTCGGCCGTGAAATTAACATTTCTCACATATTTGTGCAGCTTTTCATGGAAGACAGAAATACACACATTATCATATACAGTTATACAAAGTCTGAGAAAAAGTTCAAAGTGGTCAGATTCAATGTACTAGGTGGCAATTCTATAAATGTGAATAGAAATGAATGAATCAGGAGAATCACACATCCTTTTTTTTTTTTTTAATTATCCTGCAATGTCTCCATGTACACCTCTCTGATATGAAAATAATCCTCCAACCCAAATTATTCAGAATATATATATATATATATATATATATATATATATATATATATATATACACTCAGGTTATTACTCGAAGGGAGATAAGCAGAGCACAGAGAAGGCTTCATATGGAGTGATTGGCGCTTATTGTTATTAAGAATTTTAAAACCCATCATTATGTATTGTTTACTCATTAACACAATGTTACCTTCTTTTAGGATTGTATAGCTAGATCATCCCTCTCTTTTAGGCTTCTAAAGGGACTAATATTGTTCAACAGTCAATTTTCATGGGATAGATCCTAAGGCCATATTCCCCATCTCCTCCGCCATTCATCTGACAAATAACTTTACACTTGGGTTGGGTCTGAGTTGGAAACTTGTTGAATTTCTTTTTATTTTCCTGTTGTAATTTTGAACTGGGTTTAATGTCAATAGTCTGTAGTATCGGTAGTAGAAAAGCCTTTCCAGTCTGATAGAGCACCCAATAAGGGTGTTTTTTGTTTTACAATTTATTGGCAAACACATGATTAACCACTTGAGCCCCGGACCATTATGCTGCCTAAGGACCAGAGGTCTTTTTCCAATTTGGCACTGCGTCCCTTTAACTGCTAATTGCGCGGTCATGCAATGCTGTACCCAAACGAAATTTGCGTCCTTTTCTTCCCACAAATAGAGCTTTCTTTTGATGGTATTTGATCACCTCTGCGGTTTTTATTTTTTGTGCTATAAACGGAAAAAGACCGAAAATTTTGAAAAAAAAAAAATGATATTTTCTACTTTTTGTTATAAAAAAAATCCAATAAACTCAATTTTAGTCATACATTTAGGCCAAAATGTATTCGGCCACATGTCTTTGGTAAAAAAAGTCAATAAGCGTATATTTATTGGTTTGCGCAAAAGTTATAGCGTCTACAAACTAGGGTACATTTTCTGTAATTTACACAGCTTTTAGTTTATAACTGCCTATGTCATTTCTTGAGGTGCTAAAATGGCAGGGCAGTACAAACCCCCCCCAAATGACCCCATTTTGGAAAGTAGACACCCCAAGGAAATTGCTGAGAGGCATGTTGAACCCATTGAATATTTATTTTTTTTGTCCCAAGTGATTGAATAATGACAAAAAAAAAAATTTTACAAAAAGTTGTCACTAAATGATATATTGCTCACACAGGCCATGGGCATATGTGGAATTGTACCCCAAAGTACATTCTGCTGCTTCTCCTGAGTATGGGGATACCACATGTGTGGGACTTTTTGGGAGCCTAGCCGCGTACGGGGCCCCGAAAACCAATCACCGCCTTCAGGATTTCTAAGGGTGTAAATTTATGATTTCACTCTTCACTGCCTATCACAGTTTCGGAGGCCATGGAATGCCCAGGTGGCACAACCCCCCCCCCCCAAATGACCCCATTTTGGAAAGTAGACACCCCAAGCTATTTGCTGAGAGGCATATTGAGTCCATGGAATATTTTATATTTTGACACAAGTTGCGGGAAAGTGACACTTTTTTTTTTTTGCACAAAGTTGTCACTAAATGATATATTGCTCACACAGGCCATGGGCATATGTGGAATTGCACCCCAAAATACATTTAGCTGATTCTCCTGAGTATGGGGATACCACATGTGTGGGACTTTTTGGGAGTCAAGCCGTGCACGGGACCCCGAAAACCAATCACCGCCTTCAGGATTTCTAAGGGTGAAAATTTTTGATTTTTGATTTCACTCTTCACTGCCTAACACAGTTTCGGAGGCCATGGAATGCCCAGGTGGCACAAACCCCCCCCCCCACATGACCCCATTTTGGAAAGTAGACACCCCAAGCTATTTGCTGAGAGGCATGGTGAGTATTTTGCATCTCTCATTTGTTTTTGAAAATGAAGAAAGACAAGAAAAATTTTTTTTTTCTTTTTTCAATTTTCAAAACTTCGTGACAAAAAGTGAGGTCTGCAAAATATTCACTATACCGCTCAGCAAATAGCTTGGGGTGTCTACTCTCCAAAATGGGGTCATTTGGGGGGGGGTTTGTGCCACCTGGGCATTCCATGGTCTCCGAAACTGTGATAGGCAGTGAAGAGTGAAATCAAAATTTCACGCCCTTAGAAAGCCTGAAGGCGGTGCTTGGTTTTCGGGGTTCCGTACGCGGCTAGGCTCCCAAAAAGTCTCACACATGTGGTATCCCCGTACTCAGGAGAAGCAACAGAATGTATTTTGGGGTGTAATTCCACATATCCCCATGGCATGTTTGAGCAATATATCATTTAGTGACAATTTTGTGCAAAAAAAAAAAAATTGTCTCTTTCCCGCAACTTGTGTCACAATATAAAATATTCCATGGACTCGACATGCCTCTCAGCAAATAGCTTGGGGTGTCTACTTTCCAAAATGGGGTCATTTGGGGGGGGGTTTTGAACTGTCCTGGCATTTTATGCACAACATTTAGAAGCTTATGTCACACATCACCCACTCTTCTAAGCACTTGAAGACAAAGCCCTTTCTGACACTTATTGTTTACATGAAAAAGTTATTTTTTTTTTGCAAGAAAATTACTTTGAACCCCCAAACATTATATATTTTTTTAAAGCAAATGCCCTACAGATTAAAATGGTGGGTGTTTCATTTTTTTTTCACACAGTATTTGCGCAGCAATTTTTCAAACGCATTTTTTGGGGAAAAAACACACTTTTTTAAATTTTAATGCACTAAAACACACTATATTGCCCAAATGTTTGATGAAATAAAAAAGATGATCTTAGGCCGAGTACATGGATACCAAACATGACATGCTTTACAATTGCGCACAAACATGCAGTGGCAACAAAATAAATACATTTTTAAAAGCCTTTACAGGTTACCACTTTAGATTTACAGAGGAGGTCTACTGCAAAAATTACTGCCCTCGATCTGGCCTTCGTGGTGATACCTCACATGCATGGTGCAATTGCTGTTTACGTTTGACGACAGACCACCGCTTGCGTTCGCCTTAGCGCGAGAGGGGTGCTTTTTTTTTTTTTTCCTTTATTATTTTTTTGCTTTTTTATCTTATTTTTAAACTGTTCCTGGTGTCAGTTTGTGACGGGGGGGGGGGGGGGGTAATCGGGGTGTTTTGTGTGCCTGGCATGTTCTACTGTGTGTGTAGTGTTGTGCACTCACATACCTGTCTTCTCTCCTCGGGCTGGATCGGAAAATACCGAGCAGAGGAGAGATGACATCATTTCCTTTGCTGCTGTTTAGCATACAGCAGCAAAGGAATGATGTGATTGGCCGGCAGCGATCGCGAGGGGGGGGGCCACGAACGGATGGCCTCCCCCTCACCTCCGATCGCCGTGGGACAAAAGACGACCGCCTCGGGCACCTAGCGTGATCCCGTATATAAATCAGTTGTGACGAGCATTGAGGAAATGGGGACGGTTTGAAGACACCCTTTTGAGGTATACGAACTCGGCGTTCATTGGATTGACGCCCACACTCATTTTACAAAAGTGAGTGCATCCCCCTTCTGTGTCCTGTCCCCTTTTTCCACTTTGGCCGTCACGGAGTTATACTATATACTGTCTGCTTATGTTTTTTATATACCATCCTGCACACCCACCACCCGAATCGCCTGAACTACTGGATGGGACCCTTGCCTGCTGGTGATTTGTTACTGAATTACAAGCTGTTGTCTTGCAGCAGTAAGGTGAGCTGCTTGCGAGCACAGAGGTGTCCCCACTGAAGACCTTTTTCCCTTCCCTGTGGCTTGTGGACTTGCCTTTTTGGAACTGATGACTCATTGTTTGAGCACTTTGTACTACAAGGTGGTGGGACTGTTCAACATTTATTTATTTTTCTTGGAGTCACCAATAAGTATTTGCTGAGTTACCACATATGTGCTAGTATGATACCAGCCCCTTTGCACTGAGATTTTTTCTTTTCTTTTGTGTCAGTATTTACAATATTTTTATGTGCTAGTATGATACTAGCCCTCATGCACATGGACTTTGTTTGATTTATATATTTTATTTTGTTCAATTTTTTTGTACCCACACTGTATTTGTCACTCATTTCATAGCTTTTTATACTTTTTAGGCTATTTTGTTTATTCAGTTTATTCGGATTTAGTGCTCATTAGACTGCACTTTATTACATTTCATTATACTGTTATATTTTCTATAATATTTCCATTTTGCCTTTTGGAACTGATGACTCATTGTTTGAGCACTTTGTACTACAAGGCGGTGGGACTGTTCACCATTTATTTATTTACTTGAATTCACCATTAAGTATTTGCTGAGTTACTACATATGTGCTAGTATGATACTAGCCCTTTTGCATTGAGATTTTTCTTTTCTTCTGTTTCAGTATTTACATTATATTTTTTTATGTGCTAGTATGATACTAGCCCTCATGCTCATTATACCTTTATATTTTGTATAATTTTTTCATTTTTCATTCACCTCTCCATACATTTGAGCTAGCCCCTTCCCCTTCCTCCTCCTTCCTTCCCCTCTTATCACAGCGCAATCACCACTTACTTTATTCACAACTGACAACAACAGTTGTCAGTGAATTTGGGGTGAGAGTAATACCTTCCAATTCTCCCCTGATATACTAGTTTTATTGGTTATAAATTTGTCCAAACACGGTACGTTTTACTGTATTTTCCAATATGTTCTCCTGTGTTTTTTTGCTCCATCTGATCCACTTAAAAAGCTGCTGATGACTTGGGGACAGCGGGCCACTAATCAAGCAAGGTCAAAAATGTGCAAATTTGTGATGGACAAATTAGAAGTTTGTGAACTTGTACCCCTAGAAAGAGTTGTAGGAGTGTGAGTAGATTCAAGGGATTCCTTGTTATCATAGACTGGAGACATCCATTTCTGTTATGCATGAGGATTTAGAAAAACATTTTAGAATTTTCTATGAATTTAACTGTTGAGCAAGACATTTTTGGGAGTGCGGTGATTCACTGGAATGGTATAGTAGTGGAAGATTGGAGCCTGCCTGTTCCCCAGCACCCAATACACAGGTCCACTTCTTTGGACAGATACAGTGCCTTGAAAAAGTATTCATACCTCTTGAAATTGTCCACATTTTGTTATGTTACAACCAAAAATGTAAATGTATTTTATTGGGATTTTATGTGATAGACCAACACAAAGTGGCACATAATTGTGAAGTGGAAGGAAAAGGAGTGATTTACTAAGAAGGCGGCACTGCACCAGTTCATATATTAATTGGTGCGCCGGAAAAGGTATTGAACATGCGAACCGGCGCACATTGAAGCACAAATAACGATAATAAATACCCGCATATGTAAACTGCAACTGGTGTTCGGGTAACTGCGTTTTTCTCATTGATAATAGCGCACGCCCAATACAATTGGTTGATTTTATACCATTGAATGAATGACTTGTATAGCGCTACCTATGCGAACTGAGTGGCCTTAGGGTGCTTTTTGCCGCTGGTGTCCATCTGCGGTATAGTGCGGTCCTTTACCCCATGGGGTCCCGACGCGCTTACAAACACATACAACATACACATATTTGCTCAATTTTTTCGACAGGATCTAATTAACCTACCAGCATGTCTTTTGGAGTGTGGGAGGAAACTGGAGTACCCGGAGGAAACCCACGCAGGCACAGGGAGAACATGCAAACTCCAGGCAGATGGTGTCGTGGTCAGGGTTTGAACCGGCAATCCTATTGCTGCTAGGTGAAAGTGCTAACCACTACACCACTGTGCTGCCCATTGGATTGGTCTTGTTAGGCAATTAGTAGGTGTACTCAATTAATTAACCCTTTTGATGCTAATCTCATTCCTGTCACTTTTAATATATATCTTTGAAATGTGTTTTTTTTTTCTATTTTTACCCAAATCGATCAATAAATTATAAAGAACAGAAAAGTGTTTCTAAACCCAATACATTAATAATTTTCAGATCTTGATCTTTGAAGGTGAACATACACTGCAATCAGTTAGATCTTAAATAAATTAGATTTAGTGCAAGAGCCTGTTTTTTTTTCTATATTTTGAATTGTTCAAGTGTGTCTTCCTATGACCTTTTTTGCCTAAATATCGAGTTGTACAGAGATTGGCCAATCAGATTGCTTAGTGCATGACCATCTTAAGTGCCAAATTTGGAATGTAGATGTGCCATGACCCACCTGTATTTTCCTAACAATATTTCTTGGGCATTATAGAAGGCACATGAAAAAACACCTTTTTTCAAGGCATGCTAGAGTGATCCGGAATCTTCAAACTACAGCTCTCCAGCTGTTGTGGAACTATACATCCCATGAGGCATTGTAAAACTTTGACATTCACAGACATGACTATGCATGATGGAAATTGTAGTTTCTGAACAACTGGGGTGCTGTAGTTTGAAGACCCCCGTGCTAGACCATTGGGTACCATCTACCCAACTTCTCTCTGCTGGTGGACACAAGAACCTACATATATATATATATATATATATATATATATATATATATATATATATATATATATATATATATATATTGTACAGGATCAGACTCAATGCAGGGACAAACTCACAGTCTCTTTAGGAAAACACCATGTTAAATGAACAGGATAGTTCCAAACAGAAGAAAAAGGCATCTTACCATCAAACAAAAAAAAAATTCTGCTCTACTGAGCCTTACTGTGTCCGTAGTCTGACAAGTCCTTGGTTATGTAGTAAAGGTCTTTACAAACGCGAAATAATTGTATCCAAAGTCAGGGTTTTTGCAGCCATGCTCCTAGATGCCTCCTCACATGGAGACACACACTCTCTCTCTGAGAGCTAGGACCAGCTGCCTTAATTAAGACCTGTAAGGAAAACATTAAACGGTCCACGGACTTGGGAGTCTGTCCCACCCAGAGCTCTATTAGACTCCCAATAAATCCAGCCACGGAACAGACATTACCAACACAGGGTAAAGAACTAAAGAACTATCCTTCTTTACCCTGAAGTTTTTGCTGGTATTACCTTAGATTGTAAATCTAAGAATCCTTGGAGGAACATATATCCCATCAATTACTTTTCCTGTCATTTCATTTCTGTCAGGCACCCCACTACAATATATATATATGTAGCACTGGTAGATTTTCAATTATCTTATAGGTAAATTTAGTGGGTTATCTGTTTCATACATAGTCAGATTTAGCCTCTGTTCCAGTTTGGCTGAGTTGCATGTAGTTTCACACTGTGCCTGTGGGTGTCGTTGTCGCCATGGGTCGGTGTTGGAAAGGCAACACGTTAAAGCGTATGAGTGCTCTTCTGTCCCAGAGATAACTTGGTGGAGGTGGTCCTCCGAGTTGCATTCTGGGAGAGGGTATTTATGGGCCAGACACCATGTTTTAGGGGTCTTTCGTTCCACCTGCTGGCCCTCCTGGCCGACGGGTATGTGTTAGGAGTACTACCGCGTGTTCCCTTGACCAGGAGGACCACGTTGCTGCAGCGTGTGGGTGGGCCCAGAAGCCTGTCTGGGGCCTACCACAGCGGCGAGGGAATGGTCCTGTGCTGTCTGTCCTACGGGAAGAAGCTGAACAACTGAGAAGATCCCAGGGGAGGACCCGTCATGGAAGGATCATGCAAAGTGCTGGTCTGGAGAGGGGCCTGGTGACTCAGTTGGAGGACGCATCCTAAAGTTAACCTACCACATAGTACTGCCGGGTTGGATTAAAGGTTCTAGTGCTGTGTTTGCTATTCATCGTAAACCATTACAGCCTCTGGCAGAGGATCGTATGGGTTTCTATTCCACTCAAGTCTGTGGCAGAGACTTTTGTTCGTGCTGCGTACCGGCTGCTAGGTTAGTGAGAGAAACCTATCCGGGCGGGCAAAGATTCAACTCTAAAAGGAAAGTACACTCATCTACAAGATTCCAATTCCTAATACTATATCAAGAAAAGGTATTTGAACTTCTCTGCAACTCTCCTTCTACCTCTTTCCTGCTACTTCCTTCAGTTACTCTTTATTAAAGCATTGGAAAAGATACTCAAGTGTCTGGTGCCTACACTGTCTGGTATTAAGCTCAACAGGACCCTAGACCCAGTTCTGGTGAAATTGAGGTAACAAAGGTGACAGTAACAGCCCGCTTTAAACCAGCAGCTCCACCGTGAGTTATTGCTACATATATATATATATATATATATATATATATATATATATATATATATATATATATATATATATATATATATATATATATATATATATATTGTAGCAGAGCGTCCCAGAGAGAGCCAGGAAAAGTCCTGTTCAGGGTTTATACATCTCCTAGGCTCCTCTCATACACGTTCAGGGATTTCTGATCCATGGTCCAGTTCAGGTCTTGGTCCTCTCCCCCGGGCTAATTTAAGCTCACCTGAGCAAGACAGCCTTTGCTCTTGGCCTGGGATACTCAGACTGCTTCTGTGTAGGAGAGTAAAAAGGTATGTGGAAGCTGACAAGCTGTAGGCTTGCTCAGCCTGGAAGTTAGGATCTGTAAATATTGTTTAGTTAGTGCCGAGACACGGCTAGATTTTGTTTTGGCTATTTTTGTTCCTATTTGTTTTTTTTTGGAACACTGTACAGCACCTGTATATAGACTTGTATATATCACAAATAAACACAGCACTGTTTGTCACTATTTCACTGGATTTGGTATCTGTGCCTGAAAGACTGCTCATCCCAGGGAGCTTTGTACCTGCCACCTGTCCCCCAGGTTAATATATATATATACACACACACACACACACACACACACACACACACACACACACACACACACACACACTGAAGCAGGAAGCAATATACATTGGCCCAGAGGTGAATCTGTACACAGTAAGTAGGTGTGTGTTTTGAGACCAAACCCTTAGACATACACACGACCCCATGTAAAAATAAATCAAAAATTATCTTGAATTTGCAAATAAGGATCATCTCTTTCTCGGAGAACAGTGAGCGGGGCATGGTGATGGGAAGAAATTAGCAGCAGTACAAGCAACTTCCTGGAGGGGCGTGATGCCATTCCTGTGTGCTGGCCACCGATTGCAGGAACCAGATATGTGCCACGGGTACATACCTTCACGCACACAGCAGTTGTGCATCTCACATACACAGTGGTCATGTATCTAGATGCATTTGGTGCATCTAGCTGCAGGAACCCAATTTTTTTGGAAATTAATAGTAAAGCAGATGCAGATTTCCAGGACTGGACTAACAAATGTTTCTAGTGCAAGGCAACTGGTGTTTTCTATTAAACAAGGTCTAAATGGGCCATTGACATGCATCACAGTTGAACTTAAGAATGTCTTTGCAAAGTTAAACTAAATTAAATCCTTTCTTATTTTTGCTTGGGGATAGAGTGCAGAGGGGTTAGAAGACTTGTCAGTTTTTGGGGATGTCTGCACCCCTGATAGGGTGAAGACACCTCCCAAATTTTGCCAGTTTCTTCTTCAAATGTATTCACTTCCTGTCACATAGCCAAGCAGGAAGTGGGGGTAAAACCCTACCAATGTCTTTCCTTGGGGACACACAGGTCAATCTAAATAGCTTCCCCATTAGGGTAAATTGCACTCTAGCATTTTGCTGTGTACACCCCAAATTATTAGGTATCTTGGACTTTGGAGTTTATTTACTAAAGGCAAATCCACTTTGCACTACAAGTGCACTTGGAAGTGCAGTAGCTGGTGATCTGAGGGGGACATGCAAGGAAAAAAAAAAAAAACAGCATCTTTGCTTTTACATGATTGGATGATAAAATCACCAGTGCTTCCCCTCAGATTTACAGCGAGTACATTTGTATTGCAGAGTGGATTTGCCTTTAATAAACCCCAAAATACCTAATAATCTGGGGTGTACATAACAAAGTGCTAAAGTGCAATTTGCCTAATGGGGACACTAGTTAGATTGACCTGTGCATCCCCAAGGAAAGACATTGGTAGGGTTTTACCCTCACTTCCTGTTTGGCTGTGATGTGACAGGAAGTGAAGCCAGTTTTTAGGAAAGGGACACAAAGCCCAACCTAAAAAAGACAAGCAGGAGTTCTAACAATCATTTGGTTTCCCTCAAATGCCCACAATTAGAATAGGATTGTCTTGAGCTCGATTTTAGCTCAGTGCTCTAAATCAGTGGTTCTCAACCCTGTCCTCAAGTACCCCCAACAGGCCATGTTTGCAGGTTTACCTTCATCTTGCACAGGTGCTTTAGATCACAGTCAATGGCTGGTATTTTGGGCAGCTATTTAGCTAAGATAAATCCCCAAAACATGTCCTGTCGGGGGTACTTGAGGAATGAGGCTGAGAACCACTGCGCTAAAATGGAAAATTTAATACTTACCTCTCTGTAATTTTCCTTTCCTGGTTCCTATCCACGGCAGCATACGCGCAATCCATGCATATGCTACCATGAAGGCACCAGGAAAGACGGTTTTAGACAAATCACACCTTTTTTTTGTTTTGCCATGCCAATCAGCCTAGTTAAGCTGCAGCTGGGAAATCTGTTTGCATGAAACTTCATTTAGAGGGGGGGGGGGATTGTAAAATGCATTACTTGGATTGAGCATGCATCTGCAAAACAAATTATTAACAAAACATATAAGACATAAAAATTTGCTACAAATTTTATTGGTCAACAAAACAGGACTTGGAAAAGAGCAAGAAAAGCAAAAAACACATGGATGTTAATTTGAGACACTAACAGAATATGGTTTTGAGGTCTGACCATTTTGCAGAGGAAATTAACAGGAGTTAAAAGGACTGCGCCCACAAGCGGACAGTCTCTTAAATGATTTAAACATTTAGTAGTTACAACAGCTTGAGGAAGATTTTGCAAAAAAATGCAGCACAGACAATTAAATCAAAGTGAAACTAACAACCTACAAACACAGATTAACAACATCAAAAATATTTCAGTCAAAAATATCCCCCCCCCCTCTCCCCAGAAAAAATAAAAATACTTCCTTTAAAATACATCTGTTTTGCAAAGACATAACACAAAATACAAAGAGAAAATTCATATGTTACAAACTATAAAAACACCCAAATGTACTCTTGCCGGCCCCACACACACACACCATCAAGCAATCTTGCCTATTTTCAGGGCAAGGTAAAGAATGCTATCTGCAAGCTTTATATAACATAGGTTTGTGTGCTAATGAGGCAATTGAAAAGACATGCACAGTCCATGAAACACACAAAATGCAAGTTCAACCAATGTAGAGACCGAACTTCAAAGTGGGTACACCTGTTAAGGATGTCCTTAAATTACTAACCCAAAAAACACACTCTCTGAGCATGCCCAGAAAAAAAGTGCTGTTCACACACAAAAAGCACCAAACAGTCCCTGAGCATGCCCAGAACAACCCAAATGCAGCTAGCACAAAATAGGCCACCCCCTGTCCAAAATTAAGTACATCATCCAGCATGCTACAAAATTACAGATGGAACAAACACCCCCCAGTCCAGGGGGGCAAACAAAGAGCCTAACATGGGCAAAAGTTATACAACAAATACCATTGCAGTCTATGGACTTGTTAATTTTTCAAGTCCCCACTTGTCTGGCTTATATGGAAACCGACTTGTTAATTTTTCGAGTCCCCACTTGTCTGGCTTATATTCTAGTTATTGGCCTTTAAAATGGGTACGGAGGCCCAGGTCCCACCTACAAGGACTTTAACTAGGGCTTATTTGGGGGGTAGGGCTTATATTGCAGCCATCACCGACAATCACGCTAGGTCTTATTTTCAGGGAAACAGGGTATATGTCAGAAACCATGAAATCAGACCGAGACAGAAGTACAGTTAAATCACACTTGTTTAATAATAAAAGTAAAAAGAACAAACGTAATCAAAACATAGCCAAAGTTCAGTAACTGCAACGGATACTCAGCCAAGCCAGAAGTCAGGGACCAAAGTAGTGCAACAGCAAGCAGGATCCAGAGCCAGAAGGGATGTCAGCAAAGCCAGTCTTTAAACAGGAACACAGGAGATGTTTCTTGTGATGTTGAGCAAGGCCAAGGCAGAGCTCCTTTGGACTTAACAGCTTAAGTAGGCAGGACTGATGAGCAGGATATAAACAACAGCTGAGTAACTGTGGAGAGAGATGAAAGCTGGCAATTAGCTGACAGCCGAGCAGCCAACTCAGAGAAGGAAGGGCTGAGCCCAGCCCTGACAGTACCCCCTCCTTAAAGACCCCTCCCCCTCAGAGGACCACCAGGTTTGAGGTGAAAACGTCTATGGAAATCACAGAGGGAGACAGGGTCATGTACGTCTGAGGATGAGACCCAAGAGCATTCCTCCGGACCGTACCCCTTCCAATGCACCAGGTACTGTATGCACCTATGGGAGTCAACAATAGACTGTTCTTCATACTCCTCATGGTTCTCAACCTGTACAGGGTGAGGACGTGGCACGAGGTGGTAAAGCGGTTGCAGACCAAATGTTTTAATAAGGAGACATGAAATACATAAAATATGCATATTAAAAGAAAGGTCTAATGCGTAAGCCACTGGGTTAATCCCGTGAAGAATACAGAAAGGCCCAATAAACCGAGGTGCGAACTTCAGTGAGGGTACACAAAGTCGGAGATTGCGAGATGGCAGCCAGACCCTGTCCCCAACCTGGTAGGAAGGCGCAGGCAGGCGTCTGCGGTCAGCATGGAGTCTGTACCTATCATTAGCATGATGCAAAGCCTCCTAGACTTGTGCCCAAGTGGAACGAAGACCACAGAGATGCTCCTCTAGCGCAGGAATACTCTGCAGAACAAACGAGTCAGGCAACATGGAAGGTTGGAAACCATAATTCGCCATAAAACGGGGACAATCGGAAAGCAGAATTCAAGGCACTGTTGTGAGCAAACTCTGCCCATGGCAATAGATCTGACCAGTTGTTATGGTCAGAAATATAACAACATAGGAATTGCTCCAAGGACTGATTGGCTCGTTCTGTGTCCCCATTAGGCTGCGGGTGATACGCACAGGAAAAAGCAAGCTGAATTCCCAACTGTGCACAAAAGGCTCGCCAGAACCGGGACACAAACTGACTACTCCTATCCAAGACAATCACCTTGGGTAGCCCATGTAAGTGAAAGATCTCCCAAGCAAAAATGGAAGCCAGTTCCTTAGAAGTGGGCAACTTTTTAAGTGGAATACAATGACACATCTTTGAGAACTGGTCAACCACCATAAGGATAACTGTGTTGCCCTGGGAGTTGGGTAACTCCACAATGAAATCCATAGACAGGTGGGTCCAGGGCCTCTCTCCATTGGGTATGGGTTGTAGGAGGCCCACTGGAAGATGTTGTAGAGTCTTAAGCTGGCCATACACCATACAATTTTCTTATTCAATTTTCTTTAGATTTACCTTCAAATATGTAGTGCAAGGGTCTGCCTGATTGCATACACATTGAAAGGGTTTAGGTATCACCTCATATTATATGGTTTTGGTAAATCTAAAGGAAAGTTGAACAGGAAAATTGTATAGTGTATGGCCAGCCTTACTCTGAGCACACACGGAACAGGCAGCTATGAAGGCAGTTACATCAGCACGTAGACTAGGCCACCATAATTGTTGGGAAATGGCCCAAACGAGTTGATTCTTCCCAGGGTAGCCAGCTGCCTTGGGAGAATGGTAAGTCTGGAGCACAGCAGTACGGAGACTCATTGGGACAAAGCAGCGGTCACAAGGTTTCTCAGGAGGAGCATGGACCTGAGCAGCAAGGATTTTGTCACCCAAAGGAGAAGTGAGACTGGTACGAACCATAGCCAGAATACGATCAGGAGGAATCACAGGAACCGGAACTGACTCCAACTTGGATGTGGAGGAAAATTGTTGTGACAAGGCGTCAGCCCTTACATTCTTAGTACAGGGTAAGAATGAGACAATTTAATTAAAACCATGACAAGAAAAGAGCCCATTCCGCCCTTCTGGGAGAGAGGAATTTAGCCTCAGACAAGAATGTGAGATTCTAATGGACAGTAAGAATGAAAACCAGTACAGTGGTACCTTCGAGTAGATATCTCCATTCTTTCAGGGCTAAAATGATCGCCAAGAACTCTTTGTCACCAATCTCGTAATTGCACTCCGCAGTGACAATTTCTTGGAAAAGTAGTCACAAGGATGCATAGCGCTCTCAGAGGTAGGATGTTGAGACAGAAGGGCGCCAACACCAGTCTCAGAAGCATCAACCTCAAGGATAAACGGTAACGTAGGATCAGGATGTGCCAACACAGGAGCAGAAAAAAAGGCAGCCTTGAGACTCTCAAAGCCCTTAATGGACTCCGGAGACTAACTCTGTGGGTTACCGTCCTTTCTGGTCATATCAGTCAGGGGCTTGACCAGAAATGAGAAGTTACGAACAAACTTTTGATAATAGTTGGCCAAGCCCAGGAAACGCTGCAGAGGACGTAAACCCATGGGTCGGGGCCACTGTAGGACTGCCGAAAGTTTTTCTGGGTCCATCGAAAACCCAGCATTGGAAATGATAGCTCAGGAATTTAACCTGTTCACGATGGAACTCGCACTTCTTCAGTTTACAATAGAGATAGTTTTTCTTAGTTTATGAAGCACACAACAGACATCTGTGTGGTGGCTCTCCAGGGACATTGAAAATATGAGGATATTATCGAGATAAACCACCACACATACCTGCAACAAATCTTGGAGGACATCGTTAATAAATTCCTGGAAAACTGCCGGGGCGTTACAAAGGCCAAAAGGCATTACGAGGTACTCATAATGGCCTGTTCTGGTATTAAAACACACTTTTCCACTTGTCGCCCTCCTTAATCCTCACGAGATTGTATGCCCCTCTCAAATCAAGCTTTGTGAAAACCATTGCTCCCTTGAGGCTGTCAAATAACTCCATAATCAATGGAATCGGATAGGCATTCTTAATCGTGAAACGATTGAGACCCCTATAATCAAAACAAGGTCTCAATTCAACGCTCTTCTTCTTCACAAAGAAGAAACCAGCACCAGCAGGAGATGAGGATTTGCGGATTAAACCTCAAGAAAGTGTGTCTGCAACATACTCCTCTATGGCCTTATCCTCCAAGACTGACAAAGGGTAAACCCAGCCACGAGGGGGTATGGCACCAGGTTGAAGGTCAACTGCACAATCATAAGGCCGGTGTGGAGGCAAACTACCGACTTGACCATTGTCAAAGACATCGCTAAAATCGCAGTATTCCTCCGACAGGAAGGAGAGTGAAGATGTGCACAGGACCTTGGCTACCTTCTGGAAGCATGTCTCACTGCATTGTGGTGACCGGGAGAGGACCTCAGCACGGAGCCAATCAAAAGAGGGGTTGTGCCTCTGTAACCAAGGATAACCAATAACCAGCGGAAACTTAGGTGAGGAAATAACTTGGAATTGGATTATCTCATGGTGAAGAGCCCCAATGGCCATGGACAACGGAACTGTCTCATGAGTCACATGGGTGGACTGTAGAGGTTTCCCATCAAAAGCCTCAATAGTGCTTCGATACTTAGGCAGCATCAATGAACAGGCCTGCAGCCCCAGAGTCGATTAGAGCCTGAATCTCGACGACTCAGCCCAAGAAAGGGTGACCGAAACCAGGGGCTTATCCTTCCGGATAACTGGGGATGAAACAACACCACCTAAGGTCTGTCCATGACATGACCTCAACGTTCGGGCGTTCCCTGGACGGGTAGGACAAGATTTCAAAAAGTGTCCTCCCTGGCCACAATAAAGGCACAATCTCTCCCTCCTCCTAAAGGTTCTCTCATCCACAGAGAGATGCGTGAAACCCAAGTGCATGGGTTCACCTTCACTGCCCGACTCAGTACCAGTAGGCATGGGAGGTGAGGGAGGCATGGGTGGGACTGCTCGGAGACAAACGTATAGGAGGCTTCCACAAGCGCTCCTTAAAAAAGAGAGTCTTTCTCTGAGTCTGGAGAAAATGAGGATGGCAAATGTGATCAACTTCTCCAGCTCAGTGGGTATACCTCGGGCTGCTATCTCATCCTTGATGGAATCCGAGGGACCATGAGAAAAAGCAGCCACAAGGGCCTCATTGTTCCATGCAACCTCTGCTGCTAAAGTATGGAATTCAATGGCGTAGTCGGCAACAGTTCTCGTACTCTGTTCAATAGACATGAGGCACTTGGCAGCAGAAGCGGAGCGTGCGGGAACGTCAAATACCCTTTTAAACTAAGCCACAAACTCAGGGTAACTCAAGACAACAGGTTTTTGCGTCTCCCATAGAGGGTTTGCCCAGGCCAAGGCTCTCTCAGAAAGCAAAGATATCGCAAAACCTACTTTGCTTCTGTCCATGGAAAATGCCTGGGGCAGCATCTCAAAGTATATCTCAACATGGTTGAGAAACCCTCTGCATTGGACTGGATCGCCCCCAAATCGCTGGGGAAGCGGAGCGGAACCAGACATACCTCTTATAGAGGTAACACTCGAGGCAGGTGCCTGCACAGAGACTGCAGCAGGGTCGTCCTGCAACATAGGTTGTATTGGGGCGGCCACAGTAGGAGATTCCAGGTGAACCGTGCGACTCTGGAGCGTTTGTAATGCCATGGCGAACTGATCCATGTGGTGATCCAGTTCATCCAATCTGGAAAAAATATTACCAACAAGTGGATTGACTGCATCTTCTGAATTCATGGCCTTCTCCTACTGTCAGAAACCATTAAATCAGACTGAGACAGAAGTACAGTTAAATCACACTTGTTTAATAATAAAAGTAAAAAGAACAGACATAGTCAAACCATAGCCAAAGTTCAGTAACCGAAACGGATAGTCAGCCAAGCCGGAAGTCAGGGACCAAAGTAGTTGAACAGCAAGCAGGAACCAGAGCCAGAAGGGATGTCAGCAAAGCCAGTCTTTAAACAGGAACGCAGGAGATGTTTCTTGTGACGCTGACCAAGGCGAAGACAGCACTCCTCTGGACTGGACAGCTTAAGTAGGCAGTACTGACGAGCAGGATACAAAACAACAGCTGAGTAACTGTGGAGAGAGATGGGAGCTGAAAATGAGCCGATAGCTGAGTGGCCAGCTCCGAGAAGGAAGGGCTGAGCCCAGCCCTGACAATATCACCAATTTGGACAACCCCAAAAACGGAACGAGGAGAAGTGCCTTTAAAAATGCAAGTAACGGGGGGGGGGGGGGGGGGGGCTTACTCTGGCTGTAAAGTGGTGCATCTATAGCAAGTATCCAAAATGCTGCTTCAAAGATGTACGACTTTAGAGAAAACTTACAAATCTACATTGCAGCTGCTAGATTTTAACCCAAAATACCCTGCCCCCCATTACATACAAGGCCATTTGGGTCTGTTAAGGCTTAAAATGAGAACCCCCATGTGAAAAATACCACTCCAAACTAAAAAAATATTGTGCCCCTCCCACACACTATCAAACCCCTAGCTAAACACACAGCAAGCCAGCCCATAATGGGGGGGTGGATGCTTGGGGGCAGGAGGGGCTCGGGCACCCCAAAAGTCAACTATCTTGTTACCATTTTCAGGGGAAAAGGGCCTCTTCCACACAACCGTAGGCTGGGGTTGTGGAGGGCTGCAGGTAGGGGGCTTTACGGAATGTGGAAAACCCCTTTAAACTAGTGGGTACAAGGTGCTTTGTGGTTGGTATTGGGCTGAGCCCAACATGCCCCAAGGGCAGCTAGCTATGTTGAGTGCATGTGGCCTTGTATGGTTCAGGAGGGGTTGGGTAATCGCTCTTCTCACCCCTTTCCTAGCTGGCCCTGTTGTATGCTCTGCAAAAGCATGTGGTTTGGATTGGAGAAGGCAGCTCACAGCCTTTGGAGAATAGAGTTGAGTGTGGAGTTCCCCTTTAAAGCAAAAGCTAACCCAAAGAAACCATATGCATTAGAGGGGTAAGGTTAAATGCCCTTTTAGGAGGAGCGAGAGTCTTTTTACATAATTTTAAGGTGCATGTCACATGTTGGCAACGTAACATGCTAACATGAGTGCAAATCTCCTTAAAAAAATACATAAAGGTGAACCAGCGTAAAAAAAAATGTGTCAAGTTTAACCCATGCAATTGCATGTACGTTGCTTAACATTTACTAAGATTTTGGTCGTGCAGTGAACAAACGCATGTGAACGAGCGCAACAGCCGCTTGCACATGCACACTGCTTTTATTAATCTCACGCAGTTCTAAACGTACCTGGGCACAGCAGGCTCTCTCTCTGAAAAAGTTACTTTCTCATTCTATTTGTGCATATTTGTCACTTGGGCAGCTGTTACTAAACTTCCTCACATAACCCCATAATATTGGCACCTCCGTCTTCTTTCAATGTTGATTTGGAGATGCCATGCACCATGTCCATAGTGGCACACAGATTGCATTCTCCCGTGCGCCGAGATCGCTATAGTAAATGGGGGATTCGCGCTCTGTTACCGGTGCACCATTTCGAAAATGTGCTTTGCGCCTCGCCGTGCGCCTCTACTGATGGCGCACGGCTTTCGGAAATCACCCCCAAAATGATAAATGGTTTTTAAATTTTTTTACAAATAAATATGTGAAAAGTGTGGGGGGAATTTACTCTGACACCCCTAACTGAAATCAAGTGGAACCAATTGCCTTCATAAGTCACCTAATTAGTAAATAGAGTCCACCTGTGTTAATCTCAGTATAAATAACAGCTGTTCTGTGAAGCCCTCTGAGGTTTGTTAGAGAACCTTAGTGAACAAACAGCATTATGAAGTCTAAGGAACACACAAGACAGGTCAGGGATAAAGTTGTGCAGAAGTTTAAAGCAGGGTTAGGTTATAAAAAAATATCCCAATCTTTGAACATCTAACGGAGCTCTGTTCAATCCATCATCTGAAAATGGAAAGAGCATGGCACAACTGCAAACCTACCAAGACATGGCTGTCCACCTAAACTGACAGACCGGGCAAGGAGAGCATTAATCAAAGAAGCAGCCAAGAGGCCCATGGTAACACTGGAGGAACTGCAGAGATCCACAGCTCTGGTGGGAGAATCTGTCCACAGGACAGATGCACTCCACAAATCTGGCCTTTATGGAAGAGTGGCAGGATGAAAGCCATTTATTAAAGAAAGCCATAAGAAATCCCATTTGCAGTTTGCGAGAAGCCATGTGGGGGGCACAGAAAACATGTGGAAGGAGATGCTCTGGTCAGATGAGACCAAAATTGAACTTTTTGGCCTAAAAGCAAAACGCTATGTGCGGCGGAAAACTAACGCTGCACATCACCCTGAACACACCATCCCCACCGTGAAACATGGTGGTGGCAGCATCATATTGTGGGGATGCTTTTCTTCAACCAGAACAGGGAAGCTGGTCAGAGTTGATGGGAAGATGGATGGAGCCAAATACAGGGCAATCTTAGAAAAAACCCTGTTAGAGTCTGCAAAAGACTTGAGACTGGGGCGGAGGTTTACCTTCCAGCAGGGCAACGACCCTAAACATACAGCTAGAGCTACAATGGAATGGTTTAGATCAAAGCATATTCAATTGTTAGAATGGCCCACTTAAGTCCACACCTAAATCTAATTCAGAATTTGTGGCAAGACTTGAAAATTGCTGTTTACAGATGCTCTCCATCCAATCTGACAGAGCTCAAGCTTTTTTGCAAAGAAGAATGGGCAAAAATTTTACTTTCTACATGTGCAAAGCTGTTAGGGACATACCCAATGTCAGGGCTGGGCTTATCCCTTCCTTCTCAGAGCTCTGTGCTAAGCTGTCGGTTAATTGCCAGTACTCTTCATTCCACAGTGACTCACTTGGTCTTCATGTCCTGCTGGTCATCTAGCCCTGCTGGCTATTTAAACTGCCTGGATCAGATCTCCTGTGCCTTCGCCTGGTCAACATATCTGGATACTCTCTGCTGTGTTTTCCTGTTAAAGACTTTTGCCTGGCTGACTTCCCTTCTGGTTCCTGATCCTGTTTACTGTGTCCACTATGCTGATCTCTGCATTCCTGTTTCACTGGCTTGTTCCAAATACCTGTTCTGGTTACCGAACCCTGGCTATGTTTTGACTATGTTTGCTCTGTTTGTACCATTTTTTTAAAAAGTGTGATTTTTACTGCACTTCTGTCTCAGTCTGATTCATGGTTCCTGACAGTAGGCAAAGGCCATAAATTCAGAAGATGCAGGCAATCCACTTATTGGTAATATTTTTTCCAGATTGGTTGAGCAGAATCACAGCATGGATCAGTTTTACAGGTTTTCCCCCAGCGATTTGGGGGCAATCTAGTTCAATGCAGAGGGCTTCTCAACCAGGTTGGGATATACTTTGAGATGCTGCCCCAGGCATTTCCCACGGAGAAAAGCAAAGTAGACTTTGTGATTTCATTGCTTTCTGAGAGAGCCTTGGCCTGGGCAAACCCTCTATGCGAGACACAAAACCCTGTCGCCCTGAGTTACCCAGAGTTTGTGGCTTCCTTTAAAAGGGTATTTGACTTTCCCGCACGCTCCACCTCTGCTGCCAAGAGCCTCATGTCCATCAGAGTACTAGAACTGTTGCCGATTATGCCATTGAATTCCGTACGTGGCTGCTTTTTCTCATGGTCTCTCGGATACCATCAAAGATGAGATAGCATTCCGAGACATACTCACTGAGCTGGAGAGGTTGATGACGTTTTCCATTCTTCTTGACTCCAAACTCCGAGAGAGACCTTCCTTTAAGGAGTGCTTGCGGAAGCCTCCTGTACGTTTGGGTCCAAGCTTTGCAGTCCCACCCTTGCCTCCCTCACCTCCCTTGTCTCCTGGTACTGAGTCTGCCAGTGAAGTAGAACCCATACAGTTGGGATTCACAGATCTCTCTGCAGAGGAGAGGGCCTTTAGGAGGAGGGAGAGATTGAGCCTTTATTGTGGCCAGGCAGGTCACTTCCTGAAGTGTTGTCCTACCCGTCCGGGAAAACGCTTGCACCTGAGGTCCTGTAGGAGACAGACCTTAGGTAGCATTGGTATGTCCCCAGTTATCCAGAAGGATAAGCCCTGGTTCCAGTTATTCATTCTTGATCTGAGTTGTCCATCGAGATACTGGCTCTAATCGACTCTGGGGCTGCTGGCCTGTTCATAGATGGTGCCTTTGTGTCTAAGCACTCGATTCCGCTGCAGCTCCGTGCCACTCTTCTTGCCATTGAGGCTATTGATGGGAGACCTCTACAACCTGCCCATGTGACTCATGAGACTGCACCATTGACCATGGCCGTAGGGGATAATCCAATTCCAAGTCATTTTCTCAACTCATTTCCCAGGGGTTATTGGTTATCATCGGTTACAGAGGCACAGCCCCTCTTTTGATTGGCTTTGTGATAAGGTTCTTTCCTGGTCGCCACAATGCAGAAAGACATGTTTTCAGAAAGTGGCTAAGGTCTTGTGCACCTCTTTACTCTCCTCCCTGCCGGAGGAGTACCGCAAATTTAGCGATCTCTTTGATAAAGTTCAAGTCGGTAGTTTACCTCCACACCGGTCGTATGATTGCGCAATTGATCTTCAACCTGGTTCCATACCCCCTCGTGGCCGGGTTTACCCTTTGTCTGTCTCGGAGGACAAAGCCGATTCATCTGTAAATCCTGGTCTCCTGCTGGTGCTGGTTTCTTCTTTGTGAAAAAAAAGAGTAGTGAAAAGAGACCTCTTATTGATTATAGGCATCTCAGTTGCTTCCTGATTAAGAATGCTTATTACATTCCGTTGACTACGGAGTTATTTGGCCGCCTCAAGGGAGCAACAGTTTTCACAAAGCTTGTTCTGAGAGGGGCATACAATCTTGTGAGGATCAAGGACGGCGACTAATCGAAAACTGCATTTAATACCAGAACAGGCCATTACGAATACCTTGTAATGCCGTTTGGTCTTTGCAACGCCCGAGCAGTTTTCCAGGAAACTATCGATGATGTCCTCCAAGATTTGTTGCAGCTATGTGAGGTGGTTTATCTCAGTGATATCCTCATACTTTCCAAGTCCCTAGAGAGCCACCACACAGATGTCTACCGTGTAAATTGTAGAAGTGCGAGTTTCATCGTGAACAGATGATAATAAATTTAAAAGAGCGAACAAAAGTCCTGGGTGGCTTAACTCCAATGTAAAAATGCATATAAAAGCGAAGGAGAAGGCCTTCAAAAAATACAAGGTTGAGGGATCATCCTCAGCATTCAGACTTTATAAAGAATGCAACAAGAAATGTAAGGGTGCAATTAGGACGGCTAAGATAGAACATGAAAAACACATAGTGGAGGAGAGCAAAAAAAATCCCAAGAAAATCTTTAAGTATGTAAACAGTAAAAAAGGGAGGACAGACCATATTGACCCCATAAAGAATGAGGAAGGACATCTGGTTACAAAGGATGGGGGGATGGCGAAGGTATTGAGTTTATTCTTCTCCTCAGTCTTCACGAGTAAATCGGGGGGCTTCAGTAACCAAAACTGCAGTGTTTATCCACAACACAGGAAGCACCTCCATGGTTAACAGAGGACAGAATTAAAATTAGACTTGAGAAACTTAATATTAATAAATCACCGGGACCAAGGACCTGGGGGTCCTAGTAGATGATAGGCTCAGCAATGGCATGCAACGCCAAGCTGCTGCTAATAAAGCAAACAGAATATTGGCATGCATTTAAAGGGGGATCAACTGCAGAGATAAAACAATAATTTTCCCGCTCTACAAGACTCTGGTCCGGCCGCACCTGGAGTATGCTGTCCAGTTCTGGGCACCAGTCCTCAGGAGGGACGTACTGGAAATGGAGCGAGTACAAAGAAGGGCAACAAAGCTAATAAAGAGTCTGGAGGATCTTAGTTATGAGGAAAGGTTGTGAGCACTGAACTTATTCTCTCTGGAGAAGAGACGCTTGAGAGGGGATATGATTTCAATTTACAAATACTGTACTGGTGACCCCACAATAGGGATAAAACTTTTTCGCAGAAGAGAGTTTAATAAGACTCGTGGCCACTCATTACAATTAGAAGAAAAGAGGTTTAACCTTAAACTACGTAGAGGGTTCTTTACTGTAAGAGCGGCAAGGATGTGGAATTCCCTTCCACAGGCAGTGGTCTCAGCGGGGAGCATTGATAGCTTCAAGAAACTATTAGATAATCACCTGAATGACCGCAACATACAGGGATATGTAATGTAATACTGACACATAATCACACACATAGGTTGGACTTGATGGACTTGTGTCTTTTTTCAACCTGACCTACTATGTAACCAGATGGCTTGCATCCGAGGGTACTTAGGGAACTCAGTCAAGTGATTGCCAGACCGTTGTTCCTAATTTTTACAGACAGTCTGCTGACTGGAATGGTACCAGCTGATTGGAGAAAAGCCAATGTAGCACCAATATTTAAAACGGGCCCAAAATACATCCCTGGGAATTACAGACCAGTTAGCCTAACATCAATAGTATGTAAACTCTTGGAGGGGATAAGGGACTATATACAAGATTTTAGTAATGAGAACGGTATCATTAGCAGTAATCAGCATGGATTCATGAAGAATCCCTCTTGCCAAACCAATCTACTAACCTTCTATGAGGAGGTGAGTTGCCATCTAGATAAAGGAAGGCCCGTAGACGTGGTGTATCTGGATTTTGCAAAAGCATTTGACACAGTTCCCCATAAACGTTTACTGTACAAAATAAGGTCTGTTGGCATGGACCATAGGGTGAGTACATAGATTGAAAACTGGCTACAAGGGCGAGTTCAGAGGGTGGTGATTAAATGGGGAGTACTCGGAATGGTCAAGGGTGGGTAGTGGGGTTCCCCAGGGTTCTGTGCTGGGACCAATCCTATTTAATTTGTTCATAAACGACCTGGAGGATGGGATAAACAGTTCAATCTCTGTATTTGCAGATGATACTAAGCTAAGCAGGGCAATAACTTCTCCGCAGGATTTGGAAACTTTGCAAAAAGATCTGAACAAATTAATGGGGTGGGCAACTACATGGCAAATGAGGTTCAATGTAGAAAAATGAAAAATAATACATTTGGGTGGCAAAAATATGAATGCAATCTATACACTGGGGGGAGAACCTCTGGGGGAATCTAGGATGGAAAAGGACCTGGGGGTCCTAGTAGATGATAGGCTCAGCAATGGCATGCAATGCCAAGCTGTTGCTAACAAAGCAAACAGAATATTGGCATGCATTAAAAAGGGGATCAACTCCAGAGATAAAAAGATAATTCTCCCGCTCTACAAGACTCTGGTCCGGCTGCACCTGGAGTATGCTGTCCAGTTCTGGGCACCAGTCCTCAGGAAGCATGTACTGGAAATGGAGCGAGTACAAAGAAGGGCAACAAAGCTAATAAAGGGTCTGCAGGATCTTAGTTATGAGGAAAGGTTGCGAGTACTGAACTTATTCTCTCTGGAGAAGAGACGCATGAGAGGGGATATGATTTCAATATACAGACACCGTACTGGTGACCCCACAATAGAAATAAAACTTTTTCACAGAAGAGAGTTTAACAAGACTCGTGGCCACTCATTAAAATTAGAAGAAAAGAGGTTTAACATTAAACTCCGTAGAGGGTTCTTTACTGTAAGAGCGGCAAGGATGTGGAATTCCCTTCCACAGGCGGTGGTCTCAGCAGGGAGCATCGATAGCCTCAAGAAACTATTAGATAAGCACCTGAATGACCGCAACATACAGGGATATACCGTGGGGCAAAAAAGTATTTAGTCAGCCAACAATTGTGCAAGTTCTCCCACTTAAAAAGATGAGAGAGTCCTGCAATTGTCATCATAGGTATACCTCAACTATGAGAGACAAAATGTGGAAACAAATCCAGACAATCACAACGGTGAGCAAAAATCCCAAAACCACACGGGGGACCTAGTGAATGACCTGCAGAGAGCAGGGACCAACGTAACAAAGGCTACCATAAGTAACACACTACGCCGCCAGGGACTCAAATCCTGCAGTGCCAGACGTGTCCCCCTGCTTAAGCCAGTACATGTTTGGGCCCGTCTGAGGTTTGCTAGAGAGCATTTGGATGATCCAGAAGAGGATTGGGAGAATGTCATATGGTCAGATGAAACCAAAGTAGAACTGTTTGGTAGAAACACAACTCGTCGTGTTTGGAGGACAGAGAATGCTGAGTTGCAACCACAGAACACCATACCTACTGTGAAGCATGGGGGTGGCAACCTAATGCTTTGGGGCTGTTTCTCTGCAAAGGGAACAGGACGACTGATCTGTGTACATAAAAGAATGAATGGGGCCATGTATCGTGAGATTTTGAGTGCAAACATCCTCCCATCAGCAAAGGCATTGAAGATGAAACGTGGCTGGGTCTTTCAGCATGACAATGATCCCAAACACACCGCCTGGGCAACGAAGGAGTGGCTTCGTAAGAAGCATTTCAAGGTCCTGGAGTGGCCTAGCCAGTCTCCAGATCTCAACCCCATAGAAAACCTTTGGAGGGAGTTGAAAGTCCATGTTGCCCAGCGACAGCCCCAAAACATCACTGCTCTAGAGGAGATCTGCATGGAGGAATGGGCCAACATACCAGCAAAAGCCTTGTGAAGACTTGCAGAAAACATTTGACCTCTGTCATTGCCAACAAAGGATATATAACAAAGTATTGAGATGGATTTTTGATATTGACAAAATACTTATTTTCCACCATAATTCGCAAATAAATTCTTTCCAAATCAGACAATGTGATTTTCTGGATTTGTTTCCACATTTTGTCTTTCATAGTTGAGGTATACCTATGATGACAATTTCAGGCCTCTCTCATCTTTTTAAGTGGGAGAACTTGTACAATCGGTGGCTGACTAAATACTTTTTTGCCCCACTGTACAATGTAATACTGACACATAATCACACATAGGTTGGACTTGATGGACTTGTGTCTTTTTTCAACCTCACCTACTATGTAACTATGTAACAGGTTAAATTACTGGGTTATGTCATTTCCACTGCTGGTTTTTCCATGGGCAGTTTTTACAGTGGCCCCGCCCCTTAGGGTTTACATCCATTGCAATGTTTTCTTGGCTTTGCCAATTATTATCTGAAGTTTATTCGTAACTTCTCGTCTCTGGTCAAACCCCTGACTGATATGACCAGAAAGAACGGTAACCCACAGAATTGGTCTCCGGTTTCCATTAATGCCTTTGAGAGTCTCAAGGCTGCCTTTGTTTCTACTCCTGTGTTGGTACATACTGATCCTACGGTACCTTTCATCCTTGAGGTTAATGCATCGGAGACTGGAGTTGGTGCCCTACTGTCTCAACGTCCTACCTCTGAGAGCGCTATGCATCCTTTTGGCTACTGTTCCAAGAAATTGTCTCCTGCGGAATGCAATTATGAGATTGGGGAAAGAGAGTTGTTAGCAAACATTTTAGCCCTTAAAGAATGGAGACATCTCCTCAAAAATAACACTGTGCCGATTCTTATTCTGACTGACCATTCATGTCTGAGGCTAAGTGCCTCTCTCCCTCCCTCTGGTCAAGCTTCAATTATGTAGTCTCATTCTTGCCAGGTACTAAGAATGTAAGAAAAAACAAAAAAATCCCTGCGCTATCTTAAGAAAACCCCCCAAAGGAAGCAGCAGTTCAAATGTGAAAAAATCACAACAAACAAGAAAAACAAAAAGAAAAACAAAAAGAACTGCGCTATAAAGTGAAAATGCAAGAGTCAGTGTATGCAAATAAGATCAATATATGCAGTAAACACACACATATGCATCAGATCATTAATGTAAAAAATAGTAACAAAGGCCAGACCAGTTATTCAATACCCAGGTTGATAGGGGCATTTTTTTGAATTATGAAGCCAGCCAACATGAGATTCATTTCTTTGACCTTACTATTCGGATCAAGGATGGTCAATTTTCTACTGCTACCTACTTTAAAGACACCGACCGTAATTCATTTATCCCCACTAACAGCTGCCACCATGAGGCTTGGATTAGGTCGGTGCCAAAAAGTCAGTATATCCGCTTGAGACGTAACTGTTCAGATGGAGGTGAATTGATCGCTTCTCGGCCTTTTGGCTAAGATCAAGTGTAGTATCTGTTCTTATCAGTTTCCAGAGGAGGCGCTGTGTCACTCTCGTTGGGGAGGGCCAGCAAATCCAATGGTGTCATAGTACCTGGAAAGGCGATACTCAGCAGGGACTACGCCGTGTTGCCCGACAGTATACTGGGGACCGGCCAATGGTTGAGTCTGAGCCGTCTGGAAGGGTGCTCCTGGTGGGGATGGGTGCTGCATTTTGGTCTGGCCGAAGGGTCGGGTCCCTGGCCTTCTGGCCTGGATTGTGGTGGCTCTAGCTGCTGACAGTTATTTGGGTAGGAGAACGCTTACTCCCCTTTTGCAGGAGGGGGGGAGTGGCTAGTATCCATTTACCCAAATGTGAAACTGGAAGGGGTGATGGGAGTGACGGTGGAGCCTTCGGGGCAAGGGCTCTCACCAAGCTTCCTGAACCTCATGCCTTTTCTGTCTGCGGTGGGGGCTATCGTGGTCTAGGCTGTGGGCCAGGGTAGGTCTTGAAAGCCTATGGAGTAGTGCCCCTGGAGTGGCAGTCCAGGGGTGCCATAAGATCACTGTGAGTGGCAGTCACTTTGATTTTGGGCACCACGGTCACTGCACCATAACACGCTTTTTTTGCACCTGCCTCTTGGGCCGGGCCTTTTGGCTAGGACCAGAGGAATTTTTTATTCCTGGCCGGAGGGCCTGGTCATTGTTTTACACAATGGCCACTTCTTTCACTCTCCTCTTCACTATCCCTTCCCCCACTTTTTTATTTATTTGAATCCTATGTAGTTTGTCACGTCTTGTTTTTTCACGTTTTGCACGATTAGTAAGGATGCGGGTCCTCGGGCCAGCCCTGAACGTCTTGGGAAGGGGTGGACATGGCCTTTTGGCTTAGTTCGCCCTCTCTCATGGGGTCTCCCTTCGGGGAGCCCCACCTAGTACTTGGGTGGGTTCTGTTTCGGCAGGCCCTCCAGAGAACGGGGTCTTTCTGGTTTCGGCCAGATGGACCATTGTAAGTACCTTTGTCCCCGTCTGGAGCCTAACGCCCCGGGGGATCAGGGAATTGGCACGTCTTGTGTACCCGTGGCACTTTTTTGTGAGCACTCTTTATGTGTGTGCACATTTTTTATGCACCGGGTGAAGTTTTTGGGTGTGTTTTGCACGCCATAGGCTTTCAATAAAAAAAAAAAAAAACTGTTCAGATGGAGGTGAATTGATCGCTTCTCGGCCTTTTGGCTAAGATCAAGTGTAGTATCGACTTTAGCCCTTAGGGGTGTCTCTGCTTCACAGCTAGAACGTTGAGAACCACTTGCATCTATCCAAGCCAATTGGTCCTTGTGGGGTACCCTCTGCTCGGCCTGGTAGGATCGTTGATTAAATTCAGCTTCACCTACTTGCTGCTATTGGGTCAGAGGCTTAGCCCCCACAGGGAACGAGATTGCGGTCTTCCCTCCTCCCCCACTCCGCATTACTACCTCCGGGCAGTAGATGCTAGAGCCTTTGTAAAGGCTACGAAAAAGAGCGAAGACGTCGAGGAACCAGAAGGAAGCCGCCTAAGAAACATCTGAAGCGACATCCAACTCCTTGACGATGGGGAAGAGCGAAAAGAAGACCGGAAAAGAGAAGAAGAACCCCGTTCCAGCCACTTCCTCCAAGCCCGGGAATGCCGCTGCCTCAACCCCCGCCCCTACCCCGGCCGGCCCCAGCCGACCAGGACCAGCCAAGCCAGACCAGCCTGCAGACGGGCTCCCAGCTTTGGAGCCATGGATGAAGCAGACGGTCGTGCTGCAGCTGAAGGAGGTGGACGGAAGAGTCCCCGACATGACCCCGGAGATCTTCGGAAAGAAGATGATCCTGGAACAGGGGTTCAGCAAAGCGGAGACGCTTTCTGTGCAGGCCTTCACAAGAGGTATATTCTTTATAACTTTTGTGTCGTTTCAGGTCTGCAGAAGATACTGGGAGATGGTGAAGACCAGTGGCCCTGAATCCCCTTTCCGGAAGTTCACTGCGAACTGCCCAATAACACGGGACGAAAAGCGGGTGACAGTGGCCATGAGGAACCCCCATACCAGTGGAAAGGACATAGCCACCTACCTCCAGAGGTTCTTCACCGTGGTGAAGGACCCGATCCAAATCTTCGATGCCAACGGCTTCTGGATAGGTAAGTGGTCTGTGCTCTGCAAACTGAGGAAAGACCCTTCAGGGGACATCCAGCACCTGCAGCCTTTCTTCTCCCTGGGATCCTCCGCAGGAATCCTTTTCTATCCCGGCATACCCTACAACTGTAACAAGTGTGGGCAGCCGGGACACATAGGTAAGGATTGTACAGAGCTTGCTTGCAAGTTCTGTAGGGTGACAGGCCACGAGACCAAGGACTGTCCGAGGTCCAAAGCCTGCAACCTTTGCGGATTGGCAGAGCATGTCTTCAGACACTGCCCCCAGAGAACCCGGACCTACGCTGGAGCTGTAAGTCAGGGTAAGCCATCCGGGAGGAAGCTGCCAGAAAAACCGAAAGAACCTCGAAAGGCCAAAGGTAAGTCCACTCCCGCCCCTCCTGCCCCTACCCCTGCCCCTGCCCCAGCCCCTACCTCCAGCACACCCCCACCCACCCCCTCTGTGCCGGAGGAACCCCTCCCCACCCCTTCCCCCCCAACCTGTCCTCCCTGGAGGACTTCCCCACCCTCCCACCCCCCTCCACCCCCACCAGTGGCCCAAGAGGAAGCCGAAAACGTAAGCCAGAGAGCCCAACAGCTGAGGAACCCGCCACCTCCACCAAACGGCCCAACGGGGTCCAACGCGACAGCGATGGACCCGAGCAAGTAGTGGAGGACCTAGAGTGTGCAGGAGAGGAGGAGGAAGGGGAGGAGATCGTGGTCGACCCTGAGCATGACCTCCCCCCCCCAACGTCCACATCAGCCAGCAGATGATGGAGTCTGTCCTTGAGGAGCTGGGCCTGGCCCAGAACACAGGACAGGCAGAAGACGCAATGGAAGAGCCACCCCCCCCCTCCGGGGAGGTAAGTTCGGACCCTTGTTAACTAGACCCTCATACCCTTTTTCATTATGGCTGAGATCTCAATCTTTTCCATTAATGTGAGGAGTATCAAGGATACATCTAGAAGGCAAGCGGTCCTGACCTTTCTTTCAAGTCAGCAGAGTGATGTCTACATGCTTCAGGAGTGCGCCCTTCCTCCCTTGAGGAGGTACACTCATCTGTCCTCCCAGTGGACCCTTGGTCCCTCCTACTGGTCCGGGGGTGGCGATTGCAAGTCTGCAGGAGTAGCCATTCTGGTCAGGGGTGGGCGCTTCACGGTTGACTCTATCCATGAGCTAGTCTGTGGCCGTCTTTTGGTCATAGACGGCTCGTGGGTGGAAGAGCCAGTTAGGCTCATCAACGTGTACGCCCCCCCAGACAAGAATGCGGGGCTGGAACTTTTCCAGACCCTGCGGACCCAACTCGTCACCACCAGAACAGTAGTGATCGGCGGTGATTTTAACTGTCCGATCGAGGAGGATGGGCGCAGCTCCAGCATATACACAAAACTTGATGCTACTTCTAGGCTGCTCAAGGAGATGATCTCGGAGGCCTCCTTGCAGGACGCCGTGGGATCCATAGGGAAAGGGACCGTGAACTATTCGTGGTGCCGACCCGATGGATCTGTGCGTTCCAGGATTGACTTCGTGCTCACTTCAAGAACAGTCAAGCATCGTGAGTTCTCCATGGTCCCCTGCTTTTTCTCTGACCACAGGGCTATTCACTTTCTGGGTGACCTGGGCGAGGGCTTTGCCCGCGGACCGGGTTCCTGGAAGCTGAATAGCACCCTGCTGGAAAACGAGGAACTGATGGGGGAACTCCGGGAGGCCTATGCCACCTGGACGGAGGAAAAGAGATTCTTCGGAAGGGTAAGTGACTGGTGGGAGTTTGTGAAGGTTAAGCTGCGCAGCTTCTTTCAGGCAAGGGGACGCCAGCGTGTGTGCGCCAGGAGGGGGGAACTCAGGAGACTGCAGTGTCAGTTGCAGTCCCTGCAGGACCTTCATCACTGTGGCTGGGACGTTAGGCAGGACCTGGAGGACACCAAGAAGAGCCTGAAAGGACACTTCGAGGAAGAATCCAGGCATATTGTCTTCCGTGCCAAGGTGGAGAATCTTGAGAAAGGTGAGAAGTGCAATTCTTTCTTTTTCAGGAAACTTCACTCTGGACACACACCCTTGTCAGAGCTGCGTGACGAGACCGGAACACTCCAGAAGGGGAAGAAGGCTGTGATGCAAGTGGTCAGCGACTACTACACCAACCTCTACTCCCTGAAAGAAACGGACACTTAGTCGGCCGACAGGTTCCTGTCAGGTATCTCTAACCAAATTGATCCTGCAGGTTCATCAACCGTCAATGCCCCCTTGGTGTTGGAGGAGCTGCACTCTGCCGCTAAATCCTTTAGGCGGGGCAGGACCCCGGGCTGCGATGGTCTCCCAGTAGAGCTCTATGTAGCACTGTGGGATCTCGTGGGCCCGGACCTGCTCGAGCTGTACGAGGAGATGGTGGTGGAGGGCAGAATGCCTCTGTCACTGAGGGAGGGGATGATCACGATTTTGTATAAGCGGAAGGGGGAGAGATCGGATCTTAAAAATTGGCGTCCGATCTCTCTTCTGAACGTGGACTACAAAATCCTCGCCAAGGTCCTGGCCAACAGGCTGAAGTCTGTCATCGGACAGATCATCCACCCGGATCAGACTTGCGGCATTCCTGGTCGCAGGATTGCGGACAGCCTTGCGCTTGTCCGGGACACGGTCCAGTACATTCATGGCCGCCGTGTGCACGCGGCCCTGGTCAGTCTTGACCAGGAGAAGGCCTTTGACCGTGTCTCCCATGAGTTTATGTGCAGAGCTCTGCGCAGGTTTGGTCTTGGGGAAATGTTTTGTTCGTATGTGAATGTAATGTACACTGACATTTCTAGTTTGGTGCTGGTAAACGGCTGGAAAACTGACCCCTTTCCAATTTTGTCTGGGGTCAGACAAGGCTGCCCTCTCTCACCTCTGCTTTTTGTTTGTTGTATAGAGCTCTTCGCCCGAAGCATCAGATGGAACCCAGAGATCAGAGGGATCACCGCACCAGGACCGGACAGACGGGAGGTCAAGTGCTCACTCTACATGGACGAAGTGACGGTGTTCTGTGCTGATCGGCGCTCCATCGACACACTCGCCCAGACCTGTGAGGACTTCGGCCTAGCTTCAGGGGCAAAGGTCAATTGCGGGAAGTCGGAAGTCATGCTCTTCGGAAAGTGGTTCCTGTCTTCTTCTGCGCCCATTCCCTTCAGCGTCAAGACGGACTTCATCAAAATCCTTGGGGTCTGGTTTGGAGCTGAGGGCGCAGCCCTGAAGTCCTGGGAGGAAAGACTGTCAAAGATGCGACAGAAGTTTGGACTTTGGAGCCTCAGAGAACTCACCATCGAAGGCAAAGCACTGGTACTCCGCAGCGAGATCCTCCCTGTGTTGCAGTACCTCGCCCAGGCCTGGCCCCCTCGGGTTAACACCTGTAAAGCCATCACCAGGGCGGTGTTTCACTTCATCTGGAGCTCCAAAATGGACAGAGTGAAGCGGGCGGTTATGTTCAAGGAACCCCTCAAGGGCGGTAAGGGCGTGCCCGACATCGCTACCTTATTGCGGGTGTGCTTTGCTTGTAACTGCATCCGCAGGACATTGGTTGACAGAACTGTGGACTCTGGCGGTAACTCCATGTCTCGTTTTTTCCTCCTGCCTCTTTGGAGGACCCTGGGATGGGACAAATGGGACAGCTCCATTCCCTACAACTGGGACACCCCTTGGTACTACTTTGACACCTTCAAATTTATTAAGGAGCTGGGGCTACATGGAGTGAAGCCCGACTTGTGGAAGCCAAAAACTATCCACAAGTTGATCAGAGCATCGGACATTGTTGAGACTGTTCCAGGCCTCCCTACAGCCACTTGTAAAGTGGTCTGGAGGAATGTTTCTTCAAAGAGACTCACCAACAGGCACAAAGATCTGGCATGGATGGCAATCCAAGGGGGGTTGCCACTCAGGACATTCATGCATGCCAGAAACCTGTGCAGATACAGGCACTGCCCCTTTTGCATCATCCAGGAGGAAACTGCTCTGCATGTTTTCTGGGAGTGCCCCTTTGCACAGGACCTGTTGAGGGCCTTGGAACCTGAACTCAAAGACTTTGTGCCACAGACTGCTATCACACACTTTGGTGTGTTGAACGGACTCTTCTGTGGAACTCATTCACAGGAGGACATTGACGGTGCCTGGCGGGTGCTGTGTTGCTTTAAGGACGCTTTATGGTGCGCCAGGAAGCGCCTCATCCACCAGCGGGAGAGGATGTCCATCGAGGACTGTCGCAGACTGGTTCACAGTCTGCTCAGAGACTATCACTTGATGGACTTCAAGGAGGAAGAGGAGGTCTGAAGATTTCCCCCCCCCCCTCTCCTCCGTGTATCCTTTGGCAGTTCAAATAAAGCTTCGGGCCTGTGAACTCTTTTTTCCCTCCCCTACCCCACCTTCTCCACCCCCCCCCCCCATCACACCCGTTGCCCATTTGAATGTTATTTGACTGTATGACCGGACTTTTCGTGAAAAGTTATTGAAGTACTGCTTTCAGGGTAATGCGGCGTATGCATGATGTGATGTTTCGGGGTATTATTACTCTGCACAACACATTAGGCATCATACCGCAGGATGAATGTAATTTATTTGTATGCTTGGCAATGTATTGTTATGTAGTGTATTTATGCGCTGCATCGCAATACTGAATGTACCCTGTTTAAGTATTTGTTTTTTGTATATTTTCTTGCAAAATAAAGTATACATTTTCAATCAAAAAAACTGTTCAGATGGAGGTGAATTTCTTCTGCAGGCGGATGTACTGACCAAACGCTTTCTTGAAAAGGGTTATCCTGACACCCTCCTAAGAAATACCCTTGAAGAGGTATCACGTATGGATAGGAGTGAGTTGCTTAAAGAGAAGACGCCCAACACTAACAGGGCGCCCTCCACTCCTTTTATTACTACATACTCCATTCAGCATAGGACGGTTAGCCAACTGATTAAAAAACATTGGCATATTCTTACTAGTGACCCTACTCTTAACACTATTCTCCCGGTCAAACCCCAGGTGGTTTATAGGGGGGTCCTTTCCCTTAGAAACACTATTGCTAATAATATCATTGATCCCCCCTCCTTTAAGAAAGGGTTTTTTGATAGCCTTATGGGATTTTATCAATGCAGAAGATGCAGAATCTGCTCGCTGAATGGCTGCACTCATAGGAGAACTCATTCTTTTAGATCTAATAGTAATCAGGTCGAGTTCGAGATCAAGCCCTTTATCACATGCTCTACCAAGGGGGTCGTGTACCTGCTCCAGTGCTCATGCGGGCTACAATATGTGGGCAGAACTAAACGACCCTTGATGGTTAGGCTTACTGAGCATGTGACAAACATCATTAACGGCTTTCCGAAGCATCCTGCGTCTAGACACTATCTCGAAGTTCATAATAAAAATTCAGACAAAACTATATTTTTGGGGATAGACAAGTTCACCTGTCCCTGGAGGGGTGGTTCTCTGGTTCGAGGTATCTTGCGCCTCGAAATGGCCTGTATATATCGAATCAAGAACTACACACCATTTGGGTTGAATGTGGAAGTAAAGTTAAATGCATTCATCGATAATTCTTAGAAATGTGGTTTTCCATATTTTACGCATCTTTTGGGCTTTTCTGTTGACACCACTTGGTATGTCTTATTGCAATTGGTTCA
Organism: Lithobates clamitans; assembly: GCA_037952925.1. Lineage (NCBI taxonomy): Eukaryota > Metazoa > Chordata > Amphibia > Anura > Ranidae > Lithobates > Lithobates clamitans. The sequence continues at coordinate 1,613,149 of JBBGZY010001452.1, read as the reverse complement.
ATATTTCATGATTTATGTTTAATGTGCTGTTTTTTACATTATGGGCACTATTTGAATTTATATGTCAATATTACCCTGTATACCTTTGTGAACTTGCTGTGACATCTCGGAGACATAACTGGCTTGGTTAGATGCATTTATTTATGCATAGCAATTTTTTATAACCACTTCCTTTTCAATTTGTATATTTTTTATTAATTTTTTTGGACTCTCGACTTAATATATATTTATATATCATCTGCAAATCCTGTGGGTAGTTTAATTTGTCAACACTTAATGTAAGGTACATATTATATATCTATTTACCCAACTAATATACTATATTATTGTTATTGGGTGGTAGCCCCTCATGCACCGAGTTAGGATTATGGGTTTGTCTTCCATATGCTTTGCACCTGGGAGTATGCTATTGGAAGCTCAGGTCCATATAATAAATACTATTATGATATTTTTAGGTTTATTTGTTTCCATACTACATAATTTTTGATTGATAGCTCGTTTTTTGGGCTATTTTTTTCCCCTTATTAAATGGCGTCATGCCGTAATTTTATACATTTATAGGTGCTTTTTTATTTTTTACTGATATTTCTTCTTTCCTTCCACAAGATGGCGCTATGCCGTAATTCAATATTTTTCTTATCAGACTGACTTGGTTGCCTTTTACTGTAACCAAGTGGGCATGATCCTATGCCATTGTGAGTTTCCATTCACACATGTAACATCTGTGTGGTTTAACTTGCTTTTTGTTTGATATGTAGGTGTCAATCACATAGGTTTATTGTTTAAGTCATTCTGCCTGGGGTTGTTTTTAACCTGGGTATTGAATAACTGGTCTGGCTGCTTCCGGGTTCCATCCTGGTAGTGGATTGGCTGTCTACGCTTGGCGCCTCCGAGATGTCACAACGGGGCGTGGCTTCTTTTGTTTCTTATTGTGATGTGTCAGAGCGTCGCCCGTTCCCTAGACAACGTCAGTGACAGATGAAACGTACGTTGGGAGGTTGACGCTCTGACGTCATCGCACTCAATTACGAACGGGCGCTCGCTTGCTGGCTGGTGAATGCTCCTTTTTAACTACTATTTTGTAAGTGTTTTAACCTTATTTTAAATAAAAATCTCATCGGATTTACGCTATGGCTGCCTTTCTTCTACCCCTATGTGACTAACTTGGGTTGGTGTATGGTTGGAGCCACGTTGTACGGAGGGCTATCACAGATAGGATACCGGGACCCAGTCTACACGCTTACCACCCATAGCGGTATCTGGAGTAGTGGTTTTCTGCTCAAACAGCCTGATCTGGATATAGTCCTGAGATGTGCCTTATTATGCTTTCCACCTGGTAAGTGCATACGTTTGGTGGTGGAGGATCATTGTGCAGGGTGTGCTTGTTTTCCATTTTTTCCACTTGATTTCCACGGAGAACTACCAGGGGATTTCTCTTATCTTCTTTATAGCTATGGACTTTGTTACTATTTTTCACATTAATGATTTGATGTCATTTGGTGCATATGTGTGTGTTTACTGCATATATTGATCTTATTTGCATACACTGACTCTTTGCATTTTCACTTTATAGCGCAGTTCTTTTTCTTTTTGTTTTTACTAAGAATGTAAGGGCAGATGCTTTTGTCGTGACAGTTTTCCTCTGCTTCCAAGATGTTGGTTCCTGTTCCTGTGATACCTCCCGATTTGTATTCTGGCTACGGTTCGTACCAGTCTCACGTCACCTTTGGCCGACAGAATCTTGCCGCTCAGATCCATTCTCCTCCTGTGAAACCTTGTGACCTGTGCTTTGTCCCTAAGAGTCTCCACACTGCCATGCTTCAGACTTTGGCCTCACGCACACGAGACGCTGCTAAACTCGCGTTCAGAGGCAGTTGACACTTTTTTCACTTTTTTTGTCCATGTACACAGTCTCGTTTTTTGGTGTTTTTAGGCAGTTGCGTTTAACCTTGTTTTTTCAGAAGCAAAAAAATGGGTTCAGACGCAAAAGTTTTCCAAATTTCAGACGCCAAACATAAAACGCTGTACCGGCGTTTAGCCGCGTTTGCGTTTATAAGTGCTTTTAAAGGAACATTTTATGACCTGACTTTGGGGCCCCAAATTTGGTGTGCTAGCACGGTGGAACTAGCACTACAACATATCCAAATTTGGGGTTCCTAGCACCAAGTGGCCTCGAGATACAGGGCCCCAAAGTCGGGTCACAAAATATCATTCTCTGCTGCAGAAAAGTGCTTGACATTTTGCGACTCGACTTTGGGGCCCCATATCTCGGGGGCCACTTGGTGCTAGGAACCCCAAATTTGGTGTGCTAACACAGTTGGACTAACACTATAACATATCCAAATTGGTGCTAGGAACTCCAAATTTGGATATGTTATAATGTTAGTCCAACTGTGTTAGCACACCAAATTTGGTGTGCTAACACAGTTGGACTAACACTATAACATATCCAAATTTGGGGTTCCTAGCATCAAGTGGCCCGAGATATGTGGCTCCAAATTTAGGTCGGAAAATGTCATTCTCTGCTGTAGAAGTGCTTGACATTTTGCGACCTGACTTTGGAATTTGGATATGTTGTAGTGCTAGTGCCACTGTGTTAGCACACCAAATTTGGGGTTCCTAGCACCAAGTGGCCCCGAGATACGGGGGGCCCCAAAGTTGGGTCGCAAAATGTCATTCTCTGCTCTGCAGACGCTTCTAGACGCAAACGCGGCAAAATGGGCGTTTCTAAATGCCGGTTTCAGCTTTTAAAAACATGTGTTCAGCAGAGTTTGCTGTCTCGTGAGGCCTTACACTTCTCCCAAGGCTGCTGGCCACCCAGGGAAGACTCAACTCATTTGGGCTGTTTCCCAATGTAACAGATTCCCGCCGCACTCCGCTTGAGTGCTTCCGTCAGTACACTGCTTCCTCCAATCTGGACCTTCAAATATCAGATTTTACAGCCGAATATTGTAACCATTAACCAGACGAGACTAGCTCAGTTAGGCCCCTTTCACACTTATACGACTTCAAAGTCGCGCGATTTTACCGCGATTTTGTGGCCGCGATTTGCAGTGATTTGGGAGCAGTACTACTTTGTACGAATTTGCCACATTTTTGGCATTAACAAATGAAAACATACAGTAGTTGGTATGAATCATAAGGGGGAACTCCATGCCAAGTTTTAAATAAAAAAACTGGCGTGGGTTCCCCCCCAGGGGCATACCAGGCCCTTAGGTCTGGTATGGATTGTAAGGAGAACCCCCTACGCCGAAAAATCGGCGTGGGGTCCCCCCAAAATCCATACCAGACCCTTATCCGAGCACGCAGCCCGGCCGGTCAGGAATGGGGGTGGGGACGAGCGAGTGCCCCCCCCCCCTCCTGGACCATACCAGGCCGCATGCCCTCAACATGGGGGGTGGGTGCTTTGGGGCATGGGGGGGCGCCCTGCGGCCCCCCACCCCAAAGCACCTTGTCCCCATGTTGATGAGGACAAGGGCCTCTTCCCGACAACCCAGGCCGTTGGTTGTCGGGGTCTGCGGGCGGGGGGCTTATCGGAATCCAGGAGCCCCCTTTAATAAGGGGGCCCCCAGATCACGGCCCCCACCCTATGTGAATGAGTATGAGGTACATGGTACCCCTACCCATTTACCTAGGCAAAAAAGTGTCAATAAAAACACAGTACACAGGTTTTTAAAGTAATTTATTAGGCAGCTCCGGGGTCTTCTTCCGACTTCGGGGGTCCTCTTCCGACTTTGGGGGTCTTCTTCCGACTTCGGGGGTCCTCTTCCGACTTCGGGGCTCTCTCCGGCGTCTTCTCCCGGTGTCCGCATATTCTGCCGGTTCCACCGCTATCTTCTGCCGCTCTTTTGCCAGCGGTGGCCTGGACTTCTGGATCGTCTTCTTCCCTCTTCTCTTCCAGAGATGTTGACACGACGCTCTCTCCAGCTGCAATGGTCTCTGAACGCTCCGCAACGGGCTTATATAGGCGGTGACCCCGCCCCCTTATGCCGTCACAGTCCCTGGGCATGCTGGGACTGTGATGTTTTAGGAGGCGTGGTCACCGGGTGATGACCACGCCCCCTTATGACGGCACAGTCCCAGCATGCCCCGGACAGTGACCTCATAAGGGGGCGGGGTCACCGCCTATATAAGTCCATTGCGGAGCGTTCAGAGACCATTCCAGCTGGAGAGAGCGTCGTGTCAACATCTCCGGATGAAAAGAAGAAGGCAGAAGGCATAAGTCTGGACCACCACTAGCAATTGAGCTGCAGAAGATAGCGGAGGAGCCGGCTGAAGATCAGGACACCGGGAGGAGACGCCGGAGAGACCCCCGAAGTCGGAGGAAGACCCCCGAAGTCGGTAGAGGACCCCCGAAGTCAGAAGAAGACCCCAGAGCTGCCTATTAAATTATTTTAAAAACCTGTGTAGTGTGTTTTTCATTGACACTTTTTTCCCTAGGTGAATAGGTAGGGGTACCATGTACCCCATACTCATTCACAAAGGGTGGGGGGCTGGGATCTGGGGGCTCCCTTATTAAAGGGGGCTCCTGGATTTCGATAAGCCCCCTGCCCGCAGACCCCGACAACCAACGGCCAGGGTTGTCGGGAAGAGGCCCTTGTCCTCATCAACATGGGGACAAGGTGCTTTGGGGTGGGGGGGCCGGCAGGGTGCCCCCCATGCCCTAAAGCACCCACCCCCCCATGTTGAGGGCATGTGGTCTGGTACAGTCCAGGAGGGGGGCGCTCGCTTGTCCCCACCCCCATTCCTGACCAGCCGGGCTGCGTGCTCGGATAAGGGTCTGGTATGGATCTTGGGGGGGACCCCCACGCCGATTTTTCGGTGTAGGGGGTTCCCCTTAGATCCATACCAGACCTAAGGGCCTGGTATGCCCCTGGGGGGAAACCACGCTGTTTTTTTCATTTAAAACTTGGCGTGGAGTTCCCCCTCTGGCTTCATACCAGACAGCTGTCAGCACTGCCTGTCGCTCATCGGGAAAGGAAAAAAAAGTTTTCCTTTCCCGATCAGCGAGCCAGGCTTGTGCTTACAAAGTCGTACTGAAATCGTGTCTATATTATTCAGGCACGATTTGCATGCTACTTCAGGGTTTAACATTGAGGTCTATGGAGTACAACTTTTTTTTTTTTTCACTCTATCGAAAAGCCAGTGGCATGCAAAACACACCTCAAAAACTTCCACCCGGTGCCAAAAAAAAGTGCCCACACATAGAGAGTGAAACACAAAAACGTGCAACGGGTGTACAGAGTCCTCCACTAGGGAAGGACCTTACCCTGATCCACCTAGGCGTTAGGCTCCAGACAGGGACTGAGGTACTCAGACAAAGGGTCCATCTGGCCGAAACCAGGCGGACCCCCACAACTGGAAGGACTGCCGAAGCAGACCAACCCAAGTACAGTGGGGCTCTTCCGAAGAGAGACCCCTCAAAGGAGAGAGCGAACCAAGCCAAAAGGCCTACGTCCACCCCCTCCCAAGACTTTCAGAGTAGGCCCGAGGTCCCACACCCTACTCGCCACACAGTGACAAACGTGTATACAAGACAACCAAAAAAAATACAAAAAGGTGACAAACAGGGGTAAAAGAAAGAGTGGGGAAGATAGTGAGATGGGAGAGTGAAAGTGGCCATTGTGCTATACAATGGCCAGCCCTCTGGCCAGGCATAAAAATTTCCCCTGGTCCTGACCAAAAGGCCCGGCCCAAGAGGCAGGTGCGAAAACCGTGTGTTGTGGTGAAGTGACCATGGTGCCATAAAATCAAGTGCTTACACACCATGACTATACGGCACCCCTGAACTGCCACTTCAGGGGCACATTCACCACAGGCTTTTCGCAAAAAAGCCCCGACCCCCCAGCCCAGACCACAGCAGACCCCACCACAGGCAGAAAGGATATGGCGATCAGGAAGCCGGAAAGAGTCCTTTATCAGGCTCTGCCGTCACTCCCATCACTCCCTCCTAATTACATTCGGGAAGTACTAACCACTCCCCCCCCCCATTCAAGAGGGGAGTAAGTGTTCTCTCCAGAATAACTGTCCGGAGCTAGATCCGCCCCAATCCAGGCCAGAAGGCCAGGGTCCCGACCCTCCGGTTCAAACCCCCTGGTTCTCCATCCCCATCAGAAGGCTTCCCTTTCGGCTACGAACCGCTCCAGGTTACCTTCACTCCAGCAGGCTTTGCATAGCAACCGCAATCCCATCTCTATTTCGCCATAGATCAGGGACGGAAGCAAGCGCCACCTCCTGGAAACTGATAAGAACAGATTTTTTTTTTTTTTTCCACTCAGAAATCTTTAGTCTCAAGTCTTCAATCTCGCCAACTTAAGTCTTAGAATATACCATCATTGTGGAAAAAACTCTCTTCTCTCACTCTTTTTTCTTAATTATTTTAAACTAATCTATTCCACATTTCAAAATTCCAATATTTTTCTGAAATACTCTCTCCAAAATTTTTAATATCTCTCAAATAATAAATATGTAAAAAACTCAACCCTAAACGTACACACCCTTCAACTGGTATTTTTTTCTTTTTTGAATAAATAGATGTTTCTTACTTTCCACAAAGCTAATTTAATAGAATTAATAAGTAGCCAAACCTTTTTAAAATCTTTTTTTTCGATTCCTAAGCCATAAAATATAATTTCGTGATTAAAATATTTTAAAGTGCTTAAGTCTTTTATCAAAGGTCCTACTTTTCTCCAACAGTCCTGTGCAAATTTACAATTCCAGAAAAGATGTAATGTTATTTCTTCCATAGAACAATCTTCCCTTACACATTTTGCACTTCTAAGCAAACCTCGACCATGCTGAAAACTTCTTGTTGGAACAATCTCTGTCACAATACTCCATGCTAGGTCTTTTTGTTCGTTGGAGAGCAAGGAAAAATGTGTTGCTTCCCAAATCCCTTTTGTAAATTTGTAAGAATAATTTTTGATTGGACTGAGTATTATTCTATTTTCCACCACTTTTTTTTAGCTTTTGATAATCTTTTAAAATTCCTTCTTCAAGGTGTATTAAATTATATTCTTTAAGAATTTTTTCTAAAATAATATAGTACTCAGGCGGAGTTCCTCTTAAAGGTTTTAAATGATCATGTTTTATCCATTTATATTTTTTTGAAAAAAAACCTAATTGGTATTTTAAAAAAGCATTAATCCGTGACTCATTATTAACTAATCTGTTAAAAATATAAGAAAAATATTTTAAACACAAAATTTTTCTAAAGTCCGGAAAACTTTTCCCTCCTTTTTCTTTTGGTTTGTAGATTTCATCTATTTTGATTCTTTCCATTTTTGAACCCCCAAAAAAATTGAAGCAAAGTTTAATTAGTCTCTTTAAAATTAGAACAGGTGGGAAAAAAACCATTGAAATGTATAAAATAATTGGCAAAATCACTTGTTTGATAATCAGTATCTTTCCTTCCATACTTAGTAATCTTAACTTCCAAAAATCTAATTTCTTTTTCACTCTTTCCAACAGGGCTTCCCAATTTTTGTAATTACCACAGTTTTGTGAGAACCATACTCCAAGGATTTTTATTTCTTTTACTTTTGGCATTTTTAAATCTGGTTATGTATAAAAGTCTCCAATTGTAAAAACTCCTGATTTTTCCAAATTCACTTTAAAACCTGAACCTTCACCAAACCAACTTACTGTTCTCAGTGTTCTTTTAAAGCTTTTAAAATTTTTTACAATTAAAGTGACGTCGTCCATATATGCTACTGTTTTTATCTGTTTTCCTTCGTTTCCTGGAGTAAAAAAACCTTCAATCACTTTATCCTTTCTCACTGCACACAAAAGTGGTTCTATCGCACATATAAAAAGAATGGGTGACAGAGGACACCCTTGTTTTACTCCGCTCCGTAACTTAATTTTATCAGATAAAAACCCATTAACTGATACTTTACTAAAAGCCTTCCCGTATAAACTTTTTATCTGTTTTAAAAGTCTTTCCGGACAACCCATTTTTTCCAATGTTTTGAATAAAAATTCATGAGCAACTCTATCGTATGCTTTTTTGAAGTCGAGGGATATTAATGCAATCTTCTGGTTTCTGTCCTTCACATCCCAAATAACATCTCTAATTAAAATTAACGAATCCGAGATTACTCTTCCAGGTACTGCACAAGATTGGTCGTCTTCTATAATTGACCCCACACATTTCTTCATCCTATTGGCGATAAGCTTGGCGTAAATTTTATAATCGCTGTTCAGTAAGGTAATCGGTCTCCAATTTTTAATCTGTTCTTTATCACCCTTTTTAAAAATGAGCACAATCACTCCTTCATTCCAAGATTCCGGTAAAACAAAATTCTTTGAGACTCTTCCAATAATATCTAAAAAATCTTCTTTTAAAATCTCCCAAAAAAATTTATAAAATTCTACCGGTAACCCATCATTTCCAGGTGTTTTAGAACTATCAAAACTTTTAATAGCTGTTAAAACTTCTTCCAAGCTAAAATCTTGTGCTAAAAAATCTTGTTCAGTTTTATTTAATTGTTTGTCCAGGTTTTGCGTAAAAAAATCAGCCAATGACTCCTCAATCTTCTTTTTGCTAAAAAGGTCATCATAAAAACGTTTTACTTTATCCAGTTTTCCTTTTATTAGTGTTTCACCTTCTATCTTTCTCATTTCCTGTTTTTTACTAATAATTTTTTAAAAAAAATATTTTGAACACTTTTCATCCTCTTCCAGGTTTTTAACTCTAGCATTGAATATTATTTGTTTACCTTTTTCCTCCAAGATTTTCTTTATTTCTCTTTTCGTTTCTTCTATTTCAGTCTCTACATCAATATCCGAAGAAAAACCTGTAGTCTGGCATTTCGTTTTTTATATATTTCTCTTCTTTCTTCTGCCACCTCTTTGCTTTTCTTTATAAAAAAAAATTAAAAAAGTTTTTTACCTTCATCCCCCCATACAAAAATATTATCATACTTGTTCTTATCTTCTTTCCATTTTTTATAAATGTTTTTAAAATCATTCTCTATACCTTCTTTTTTTAATAATGAAATATTTAGTTTCCAATACGGGGATTTCTTTTGAATACCTCCATCAATTTCTAGAATACCAGATATTAATTTGTGATCAGAGAAAAAGATTTCTTTTGCATCAAACTTTTTTGCACGAATAGTATCTGAAATAAAGATAAAATCAATCCTGGATTCGTTTTTTTTGTTCTTCCATGTTTGTTTTTTGCTCAGATCTGATCCACAAATTTCCCATAAATCCTTTAAATTTATTGATGTAATGGTATCTTTCAGCACACCAACTGAACTGTCTCTTTTTTGATCGTTATCTAAAGAACAGTTAAAATCCCCTCCGACAATAATTGGCTCTGTACCCAACATGAATAATCGTAAAATTTCAAACAGTTCTCTTCTTTCCTCCTTTTCATTTGATGCATAAACACAAAATACTTTTAATTTTTGCTCACCTTTCTGTAGTTTTGTCATCAGGAGTCTTCCTGGGTACAGTTCTTCTGTTTCTATAATGTCCCATTCTTTTGAGGTTAACACTCCAACTCCAACACATTTATTATCATTTCCTCCGGAAAAGACAGCATTTCCCTTCTAGAATTCTTTTATACTGTCATAATTTAACCTTTTTTCTAGATTACATTCCTGTAACAAAATGATATCTAGGCCCTGAAGCTCCAAAAAGTCATAAAGCCACTCTCCCTCTCGGGCTCCTCAGACTCCTTACGTTCAGGGAGGCTACCTTTATCACCTTAGTAGTCTACATGGGGCAGGACTCTCCCCACCGTCCTCTTCTTTTTCAGATGGGAACTCCGATATATTCAGTTTTTCCTCATCCTCGCTCGAGGTGAGGTCCCCGAATATCTCTCCCACCCGGGTCTTCTTTTCTCTTGCCTCAACTACTTCTTCTTCTACAACATCCTCTCTTTCATCCACTGCTCTTTTTAATGATTTTGTATCCACCTGCATTTCTGCCGATTCTGTTTCTACCACCACTGATTCTGGTACTGATGTTACATCTTGGGTCTCCATTTCATTTTCTACTCTTCTTTCATTATCCACGGTTTCCTCTGTCACCTTTTTTTCCTCCACCACTACTTCCCCCTGAGCAGCTACCGCTGGTTGTTCTTGAGGGTCTTCCTGAGGCGATACTGGTACCACCACCATCTCTGCTTTCTTCTTCGCTTCCTCTTCTGCCTTCTTCTTTGGGCAATCTTTCTTTTTATGAGGATCCCCTTCTTTACAATCAAAACATCTGCCGCAAGCGCCAGTCTCATGGCCATACCCACGACAGGTTTTGCAAAAAGATGGCATGCCTGAAAAAAATAAGTATCCTCTGCTCCTATTAATGAAAACAATTGGGGGTAGTCTCTGGACTCCGCCGTCCAGATCTCTTTTGAACGAACAAAGGAATCTCCTCTTGCCGTTCCACACCCCAAAGGAATTACGACCATTCCCTTTGAAAATAACCTTCTTACAGTACGTATAAAGGAAGGCTTCCACTTCTTGTTGTGAAATAAATGGGTCGTACATATGTACGGTCACCATTTTTGCCTCCAACTGAAAAAGGGGTAAAACTTTAACACCAAAAAAAACTGGATTCTTTTTCCTACTCTTGTACAGTGTATATGCCTTCTTGCAGGCACCACTGCCAGTCAGAGTAACATCCACAGTTCCTCTTGAAAAAAAATCTTGAACACAAAAATAATCCATCATGTCAATTTCCAAAAGCGGGCCAAAAATTTCTTTGTAAAGATAGCGTAGGTCCTTTTCTCCTCGGACTTCTGCTGAAATAATAAACCGAAGGGTATCCTTCATCCCAAAAATTTCCGCATTGTAGTCTCCATGAACTTCCTCCGCACCTCCTCTTCTCCTTGAATCCTCCATCTCAGTCACCGAAATTAGCTATTCGAATAGCTCGATCGTGTCCCGCCTTACTTTCCGGCTCTCCTCCAATAGCAGCAGCAACTCACATATAATATGTAAATTGAAGGCCGAAGGTTCAGCTTTCCAGCTCGGTATCCTTCTGAGTTTTCCAACTCACCCCCAAAAGCAGCAATGAACAAAGTTCAAAGGCCAAGGGCACAGTCTTCCAATTCTTCTGGACAGCCAAATGGTAAAGTCAGTTTTCACTTGATCTTCGCCAAAAGGCCGAGAAGCAATTAGCAATAATCACGCCTCAGTTGAACCTCATTGGCTATGATACTGCCACTGCACAAAGCTATGGAGTACAACTCGCATAGAAGTTGGACCAAAGTAGTGCAGGGACTACTTTCAAGTCGGCACGACTTAAAGTCGTGCCAATATGAATGGTAGTCATTGCAAATCATGGAGAATGACTTGTCATACGATTTTGCAGTACAAAATCGTGAGACAAGTTGTATAAGTGTGAAAGGGGCCTTAGACAGATTGGACATGGACTGTTTATTTTGAGATCTCACACAAAATATACAAATATATACACCAGAATGACACTCTAAACTGTAACCAGAAACCTAATTAACATGAGCTAATTAACTATTCGTTTAGACAGCCTAGGTGACTCAGAGGCATGACTTTTCAGGACAGACTTGCTGTCTTTTAGCTCAGAAGACACAATCAACATTATCATAAATATAAACACAGCAAACCTTCTCACTATAGCAGAAGCTAATTACAGTTAACAATACAAACAGTGATCTCCCTCTTCCTCAGCCTAGTAGGCAACAGACTATAGTAGGAGTAGATTGTCCGGCTCCTACCAAGTTCTAGAGGCCTGTGATCAACTCTTTATATATATATCCTGGGAGATATTGTGGACAAATATTACTGTTACATTTAAGTAACCACCTTCTCATTGTCCATTAAATACCTGTCCATCATTTTTGTCTTTCACTCTGTGCCCCTAATAGACACAGGGTAACTTAGACATAGGTGGTACATGGGGAGCTGAAACAAGAGTTTCCCAACCTCTCCAAGGGATTCTGGGTTCCATGGGCCCTCCTGTCACACCCAACAATTCTGGTGGCCTAGTCTACGCGCTGATGTAGCCACCTTCATAGCTGCTTGTTCAGTGTGTGCTTAGAGTAAGACACCATGACAACTTCCTGTGGGCCTCCTACAACCCATAACCAATGAAGAGAGACCTTAATCCCACCTGTCTATGGATTTTATTGTGGAGTTAGCCAACTCTCAGGGCAACACAGTTATTCTTATGGTGGTTGACCGGTTTTCGAAAATGTCTCATTGTATTCCACTTAAGTAGTTGACCACATTCAAAGAACTGGCTTCCATTTTTGCTCGGGAGATCTTTCGCTTACATGGGCTACCCAAGGTTATCATCTCAGATGGGGATAGCCAGTTTGTGTCCAGGTTTTGGCAAGCCTTTTGTGCACAGTTGGGAATTCAGCTTTCCTTCTTCTCTGCGTATCACCCACAGTCCAAAGGGGGCACAGAACGAGCCAACCAGTCCTTGGAGCAGTTTTTTATGTTGCTACATTTCTGACCATCATAACAACTGGTCAGACCTCTTACCTTGGGTGGAGTTTGCTCACAATAGTGCCACCAATACTTCTTCCCTATTTTCTCCATTCATGGCATAATATGGTTTCCAACCTTCCATGTTGCCTGACTCATTTGTTCCTCAGAGTATTCCTGCGTTGGAGGAGCATCTCCGTGGTCTTCATTCCACATGGGTACAGGTCCAAGAGTCCTTGCAATGTGCCAATGATAGGTAGAGACTCCATATTGTCCGTGGACGCCTACCTGCGCCTTCCTACCAAGTTGGGGACCGGTTTCTGGATGTCAGCTCGCAACCTCACTGAAACTGGCACCTCGGTTTATTGGTCCTTTCCGTATTCTCCGTAGGATTAACCCAGTGGCTTACGCTTTAGACCTTCCTTCTAATATGCGTATTTCTAATGTATTTCATGTCTCCTTTGTTAAAACCTTTGGTGTGCTTCACCACCTCTTTACCACGTCCTCACCCAGTTCAGGTTGAGAACCATGAGAAGTAGGAAATACAATCGTTCATTGATTCCCGTAGATTCCATGGGTGCATACAGTGCCTGGTTCATTGGAAAGGGTACAGTCCGGAGGAACGCTCTTGGGTTTCATCCTCGGACATACATGCTTCCCTCCTCCTCTGTGCTTTCCATAGACATTTTCCCCTCAAACCTGGTGGTCCTCCGAGGGGGAGGGGTCATTGAGGAGAGGGTACTATCAAGGCTGGGCTCAGCCCTTTCTTCTCAGAGCTCTGTGCTCAGCTGTAGGTTAATTGCCAGTACTCTCCATTCCACAGTGACTCACTTGGTCTTCATTTCCTACTCGTCATCTAGGCCTGCTGGCTATTTAAACTGCCTGGATCAGATCTCCTGTGTCTTCACCTGGTCAACATATTCAGATATTCTCTGCTGTGTTTTCCTGTTAAAGACTTTTACCTGGCTGACTTCCCTTCTGGTTCCTGATCCTGTTTACTGCCTCCACTACGTTGATCTCTGGATTCCTGTTCCACTGGCTTGTTCTGACTACCCGCTCTGGTTACCGAACCCTGGCTATGATTTGACTACGTCTGCTCTGTTTGTACCATTTTATTAAAAAGGGTGATTTTTACTGCACTTCTGTCTCAGTCTGATTCCTGGTTCCTGACACCCAAAAAGTCTTGCTGCTGTAATTGCAGCAAAAGGTGGTTCTACAAAGTATTGACTTAGGGGGACTGAATACAAATGCACACCACGCTTTTCAGATATTTATTTGTAAAAAAAATTGAAAACCATTTATCATTTTCCTTCCACTTCACAATTATGTGCCACTTTGTGTTGGCCTATCATATAAAATCCCAATAAAATACATTTACATTTTTGGTTGTAACATGGCAAAATGTGGAAAATTTCAAGGGGTATGAATACTTTTGCAAGGCACTGTGTATGTGTGTATATATATCTATATATGTATATATATATATATATATATATATATATATATCTATATATATATATATATATATATATATATATATATCTATATATATATATGTAGCGCTGACAACTGTTTCTAGCTCTATGTGTATTATTCAGTACAATAGTTGTGTCAGTGCCATCTTGTGGACAATTGATAAAGTGCAGTAAGTTTATGTCTCAGGATTAAGTGACATGGAAGTGATTCATTGTTTACTTCCGAACTGTAGCTCTGACCCACCCACAATGCTCCTGGACAAAGTCAGAACTGAACTGCATTATGGGTGGATATAAAAGGGTGAGCAGCGGCCATTTTAGGTCTCTTGTTCCTGGGACGCGTGGCCTGCCAGCAGGACTCTGAGTGTGTGTGTCTCACAGGGTTGCGGCCTACCTTGCAAAGGAGCGGAGCAGCTGCAGTATCCTGCCATCGCATCGCAGTGAGCCGGACAAGCGACGTGATTGTTCAGGAGGACCCGTGGGGAGGTAACCGAGGACTCCTGGTGGTTTGTGGACGGAACGGTGTGACGGCATGGTGGTGCCTCTATACGGAACTGAGAACTGCTGAACCGGAGACATCCACCTGCCTGGATTTCGTGTGGTGAGAGGGTTGACACCCAGAAGTTTAATTGAGTATCACACACACATCTTTTGAACTGTAAAGAGTGTTGCTGGGACTGATAGTCCCACAGAACAAGTTAAGTCTGAGAGCATTACATTCAAATAGACTCCAGTGTTCAAGAGCGGATGTTAGATATTTTTGTTTCTTCATATAAAGACACCTAGTCACCCATTTGGATTACAATTGTTTTTAGTGTGTTATACTACACTGCGAAACACACAGGAGGTACCCTTTGTGGATTATAATCATAAGAGCTAGTGAAGACTGAAGACGTCTGGACTACCTTTTTTATTGCAGGGCCCTGCATTTTAGTATAGTGACTTTAAGGTCTAGAGAAGGGGGAGCTCCCAGGTATAGGCTTATACCGCTAGACATATATATATTTCTGTGATTGTAATTGATTGTCATTATCATTTCTTATACTATCACACTACGTTGGTGTGATAGTATATTCATTGAAATAACTCTTTATATAAATATACTACTTACTCAAAGAAAGAAGTTTGCGTGCAGTGTTGTCATTTCTCCTACAGGTGGAGTTACCAGCACCCAGGCAGAGCTAGCCATAATTGTAAGTGTATATTGTGGGTTAAAGTTGATGCTAATATTGTTACAACACTGCACTAAAGTTGTGTCAAGGGGAGTGAACAATTTAAGAAGGGTGTAGAGCAAAGAGGACAGGCCCGCTTAAACCAGCAGCTCCACCGTGAGTTAGTGCTACATGTGGGGGCTCGTCTGGGATTACTGTCACTCTAAAGCAGAACACCCTCTTAATAACCCTAAAATGGATCCCCTCACTGCGGCACAGTGGTGTGAGGTGGAAGGCATCCGCTCAGAAGCGAGCCATGGAACTCTGGGGAGATATCTGGGAGAAGGAACACATTAATCAAGTGGTGAAAACACTATCCCCAGGTCAAAGAGCCAAGGTGGTCGCAGTAAGACCTGACCATGAGACATGCCGCACCTAATTCTTATTAGAATGGAGGAAGGGAGTTCCGGAAAACTTCAAGGGTGAAAGTGTTGAACTCGCTGACAAGACACAATTTTACCTGACCCACCCAAGAGAGCAGGGGGAGGATCCTGCCACCTTCTCTCAGATGAGTTTAACAAGAGTCAGGGTCCATCGCAGTCGGCACCGACTGCCATTGAACCCCAACTCATCACAGCCCTTGGAAACTTGGTGTCCCAATGTCAGAAAGGGAGCTCAACCTATTCAGGGACTGGGTACCGAAAACTTGGCATCTTCTCGGGCCAACAGCCTGTACCCAAAGGAGAAGATACTTTTGAAGAATGGTTGGAACAGACCACACAGGTGCTGGATGAGTGGGACATCCCTGAAACACAGAAGAAGCAGCGGATCACTGAGAGTCTCAAGGGCAGTGGCGGAATTATAGGGGTCGCTGAGGTTGCCATGGCGACCGGGCCCCTTGCTGCATGGGGCCCTAGAGGGCCCCCTGTATATAGTACTTTGATAGGAGGAGCAGGGACAAGCTCCCCGATCCTAAGCCGAACTGTATTCGGCACTGTGCAGGGAGCTGGTCACATTGATTACAAAGTGAAAGCACAGTGCTGTGCTCTTTGTCTCCCCCTACAGTGCAGTACCCGGCAGGAAGAGCTAAGGTAAAGGTCGGCCGTTTTTTATCTACTGTATGTATGTATGTATGTATGTGCATGTATGTATGTGTATGTGCATGTGTGTGTATGTATGTATGTGTGTGTGTGTGCATATATGTGCATGGGTGTGTGCATGTATGTATGTGTTTATATCAGTGGCGGTGCGTCCATAGGGGCGCATGGGCGCCGCCCCCTCTCTCCAGGCACCCGTCTATCACAAATAGATAGATTCATGCATAGCGTGAATAAATCTATGGCCGCCACTGCCCCCCTATTCAGACGCCTGGCCCCTTTTTGGACGCCGGGCGCCTGAATTACACCGGCGGGGGTGTTTTTAATGCACTAATAGGCTTCAAAATAGGTGAACTGCGAGTGCCATGCTTGGCGCTCACAGTCCACCCAGGTGTGTTAGAAAAGCGAATAAATATTCGCTTTCCTAACACTGAACCACCTCTCCACCAATCAGGTGCTCGGGTCTGTTACCCGTCACCTGATTGGCTGAAACGACAGGCGCCGCTATTGAATGCCTATCAGGAAGAGAGGATAGGAGGAGATGCATGGAGGACCCCACTCGTCGCCATCGCTTGCTGCCCCACCGAGACAGGGTAAGTGCCTTGCAGACTGCGAGTGGGCAGGGGGGTCACAGTGGCAGCATTTGATGGCACAGTGACTGCGTTTGATGGGCACAGTGGTGGCAATTGATGGGCACAGTGGCTGCGTTTGATGGGCACAGTGACTGCGTTTGATGGGCACAGTGGTGGCAATTGATGGGCACAGTGGCTGCGTTTGATGGGCACAGTGACTGCGTTTGAGGGCACAGTGGTGGCAATTGATGGGAACAGTGACTGCGTTTGAGGGCACAGTGGTGGCAATTGATGGGCACAGTGGCTGCGTTTGATGGGCACAGTGACTGTGTTTGAGGGCACACGGGTGACAATTGATGGGCACAGTGGCTGCGTTTGATGGGCACAGTGACTGCGTTTGAGGGCACAGTGGTGGCAATTGATGGGCACAGTGGCTGCGTTTGATGGGCACAGTGACTGCGTTTGAGGGCACAGTGGTGGCGATTGATGTGCACAGTGACTGCGTTTGAGGGCACAGTGGTGGCAATTGATGGGCACAGTGGCTGCGTTTGATGGGCACAGTGACTGCGTTTGAGGGCACAGTGGTGGCAATTGATGGGAATAGTGACTGCGTTTGAGGGCACAGTGGTGGCAATTGATGGGCACAGTGGCTGCGTTTGATGGGCACAGTGACTGCGTTTGAGGGCACAGTGGTGGCGATTGATGTGCACAGTGACTGCGTTTGAGGGCACAGTGGTGGCAATTGATGGGCACAGTGGCTGCGTTTGATAGGCACAGTGACTGCGTTTGATGGGCACAGTGACTGCGTTTGATGGGCACAGTGGGTGCATATGATGGGCACAGTGGTGGCAATTGATGTGCACAGTGGCTGTGTTTGATGAGCACAGTGAGGCTGCAATTGATGCGTTTTTTTTAAAGAATTTTTCAGTTTGCTTGCGCCTCCCAAAAAATTTTGAGCACCATCTGCCACTGGTTTATGTGTGTGTGCATATGTATATATGTTTGTGTGTATGTGTGTTTACATGTATATACATGCACATTTTATGTATGCGCTTTTAATCCTGACCCCCTATATGTCTCCCATTAGAACCGATTTTTTTTTTTTGCTTGTTCATAGTACCAGCAAAAAAAAATGCTGTTCCTCTGAAAAGTGATCCATGCTCAGATCGCTTTTCAGAGGCATTTGACAGCCGGTAAAGAGGCAATATGTTTCTTTCTGACCGCCTGTTTTAACCCCTTAAATGCATCATCACTATGCTGCAACTGCATGCAATGCACACAGTTGCAGGGTGGTTGCAGTGCAGCCACTTCAAGGGTGCCCTGACTGGAAAAAGATTGAGAAACACTGACATAGAGGAACCCATCTCTCCATTTTCCTCCTGCAGCCCCTGAATGCCTGTGGGAAGGAGAGGAGGAGAAGCGGGGGGGGAGAAATCGATTCCTTTACATGCAGCCACCCACTTGCGACCGGGCCCTGGTGTTCCGCCATTGGGCTCGGAGAAAAGCCTGGGGTCAGGGGGGCCCTTCATGGTTTCTTGCATCGGGGCCCTGAAGATTCTAGTTACGCCTCTGCTCAAGGGGCCTGCTTCCGAAGCCATTCGAGATTTAAAACTCAGTAAGCAAAACTGTGTAGCCCAAGACTACTTAGATATCCTGCAAGATGTGTTTGGACGTACTGAAAAGGTTTCCAACTTAATCTACCAATTAGAACACACCTATCAGGAAACTGGAGAGAAGTTATCCGAGTATGTGAGGGGGCTGGACAAGGTCATTCACCAGATATTACTGAAGAAGGGAATAGATCAGTGGTTCTCACTCCTGTCCCCAGGACCCACTAACAGGCCAGGTTTACAAGATAACTGAAATACATCACAGGTGATATCATTTGCTGCTCAGTGATTGCAGTATTCTAGTCTGCATTTCCCCAAGATAATACATAAAACCTGGCCTGTTGGTGGGTCCTGAGGACTGGAGATGAGAACCACTGGAATAGATCCTTGTAAGGTGGATGAGATTCGAGCCAAACAAGTCCTAACGGGTGCCCAGCCTTTGGACCCTATCACCCTCCAGTTAAGAACTCGCCAAGATGGAGGTATATTGAAATACCCAGATCTGATTCGGATTGTACGGGAAGAAGAAGCTATTCTGGAAAGAAAGAAGGAGAACATCCAGGAACCAAAGCACACTGTTGGAGTCCGAACAGTTAATGTGATGGAGGATTATCCCCAGATTGAGCTTCTCAAGACTCAGGTGGCTCAGTTAATGGAAATGATGGCTTTACTGACCACGAGACCCCCAAACCCGCCTAATGAAGGGACAGAAAAATTGAAGAAGGTACCAGACTCCACCTTCAGGAGCCGACCTGGACGTTGTTTTCACTGTGGAGGGGTTGGACATTTCGGAAACGTGTGCCCGAGTCCGAGAGCGGCAATGCAACGTCAAAAGCTGGCGGAAAATTTCAGAGGGCCCCAGTGAAGGAGTCAACTGGGTGCCCTGTAACTCCTGTCAACTCCAACGAAACCCAAGTTCCCAAAGTTTTGAGAGAAAGGGGAAGAACGAAGTTGAGAAAGCGTCCATGGAAATGAGGAGTCAAGCTGCACTCTGGCAGGCAGAAGAAATTGAACAGGAATGGTGAATTTCCCCGCAACTTGGTGGGACCCTCTCGGATTATCCCAATCCAGATAGAAGGAATCTATGCCAAGGCACTGTTAGACACCGGAGCTCAAGTGACCCTATTATGCAAAGACTTTTACATGAAGCATCTCAAGCATCTGCCCATGCAAAAATTAGAAGACTTGGAGATATGGGGGCTAGGTACCCAGAACTTTCCTTATGAAGGGTATATCCCTATCAAACTCACCTTTGACCCAAGTGTGGCTGGAAAGGCGGAGACTTTCGACACCCTGGCAGTTGTGTGTCCCCGACCCCCTGGGGCCGACAGAAGTTCCCTCATTATAGGAACCAATACTGACCAGGTCAGAAGGCTCCTGACACCACTTGTACAAGAGGAAAGTGCCCCGGCTATGAAGGTACACCCCATGCTAACCCAAGTGTATGAAGACAGAAGGCCCCACCAGAAGGTGTGGGGAAAGTTTGGCGTTTAGACCGAAGTGAAGAACTACTACAACCGGGTGAAGTGAAATGCATGAGGGCCTCTGTCAAGTTGAGCTGGAGACGACCGGGTCCTTTCGTTGTCTTGGAGACGGACACTCAGGAAGTGAATGTGGGTTTGGAGATAATTCCAAATGTGTTATCTACCAAGGCACTTAAGAGGAGCAGAGGGAGAGTTTCAGTCAGTGTTCGGAACACGACAGCCTTGCCTGTGAAGATACCAGCAAGAATGCTGCTTGGGCAGGCGAATCAAGCAACCCCAGTTTCGCCAAGAGATGTAAAAAAGGGGCCTGAAGAAGAGATTCCTATAGAGAACTTTTACCCAAAGAACACCTCACTTATGCCTACTTGGCTGGAGAGGGCCAAAACCCAGCTCATGAGATGGAAGGAAGTTTTCTCAAAGAGTGAGTTTGACGTGGGGTATGCCAAAAGTGCAGAGCACAAGATCCGTTTGGAAGAGGACAAAAGTTTCCGAGAAAGAGTCAGGAGGATCCCATTGGGAGACCTTGAAGACCTCAGAGAACAGCTGGCTGAACTAAAAAGGACCGGGATTATCAAAGAGTTCAGGAGTCCATACGCTTCTCTGATAGTAGTGGTGAGAAAGAAAAATGGGTCACTCTGGCTGTGTATCGACTATAGGACTCTGAACCGACGAACCATTCCCGATCAATACACTACCCCCCGCATAGAAGATGCCCTACAGAGCCTGTCAGGGGCGAAGTGGTTCAGTGTATTAAATTTGAAGAGTGGCTATTATCAGATCCCCATGAGTCCTGAGGATAAGGAGAAGACTGCTTTCATCACCCCTGTGGGGTTTTATGAGTTCAACCGGATGCCACAAGGTTTGTCTGGGGCCCCAGCAACTTTCCAGCGGCTCATGGAAAAGACAGTAGGCGACATGAACTTGATTGAAGTCTTAGTATACCTAGACGATATCATTGTGTTTGGCTGAACTGTTGAAGAGCATGAGGAGTGACTGGAAAAGGTTTTAAAGAGGCTACATTAGGAAGGTTTGAAACTCTCAATGGAGAAGTGTCAATTCTATCAATCCTCCGGGAATTATCTGGGGCACATTGTGTCTGAAGAAGGGATAGCGACTGACCCTGAGAAACTGGAGGCTGTTACCTCTTGGCCAAGGCCCACGAATGTGACTGAGCTTAGGTCATTCCTAGGATTCTGCTCCTACTACCGGAGGTTTGTGGAGTGGTTCGCAAAGATAGCCCACCCGCTCACAGAACTACTAAAGAATCAAGAAGAGACTGATGTAGATTCTGAGAAGCCTGGGAAGCAAAAAGAAGGGCCCCGGAAGAAAAAGGAATCTATCTTGGATCAGTGGAGTCAATTGAAAAAAAGTCTTACAACTGCCCCAGTGTTGGCCTATGCGGATCCTACCAAGCCCTATGAACTGCATGTGGACGCCAGCCGAGATGGGCTGGGCGGAGTGCTCTATCAGGATCATAATAGACATTTAAGACCTGTTACTTATGTGAGCCGAAGCCTGTCTCCTGCTGAGAAGAATTACCCAACTCATAAACTTGAGTTCCTGGCCTTGAAGTGGGTTGTGGTGGACAAACTGAGAGATTATCTGTATGGTGCCGAATTTGTAGTTAAAACAGATAACAACCCCCTCACATACTTATTCACCACAGCAAAATTGGACGCCACAGGCCACAGGTGGTTGGCTGCTCCCTCAACATTCTCCTTCAGCCTGAAATATAGACCAGAGCAGGCAACAGATGCGCTAGCGAGGAGGCCCCACAGTCCCCTGAGCTCTCCAGAGGATTGGACTCAACTTGCCCCCGAAGGGGTAAGGGCTCTTTGTGAAGGAGCAGTAAAGCAAGAGAAAGGTGGAGCCAGAGCTGAAGAGATTGGAGTGACTACCGCAGGAGTGCCCACGTATTATTGTAACGTCTCCCAGATAGCTGCAGAGGGCCTACCCAAATTATCAAGGAAAGATCTTAGAAGAGATCAACAAGAAGATCCACTCTGCAGCTTGGTACTGGAAGCTCTGGAAGGTAAACAACCTGATCTACTTTTGAGAAGCGCCCAAAAAGAGGCTCTGTTGTTACACGGAGAGTGGGATCGGTTGCAGTTGTTGCAAGGGGTGGTCTACCGAAGGGGCCCCTCTGAAGATCCGGAGGAGAAGTGGCAACTGTTACTACCAGAGAAGCACAGAGAGACAGTGTTGATTGCTTTACATGATTGTCATGGACATTTGGGGTCAGAGAGGACTCTTCAATTGATAAGAGATAGATTCTACTGGCCTTACATGAGAAAAGAAGTGGAGAGTTACTGTCACTCCTGCCATAGGTGTATCTAGGGAAAGACGCTGCCACAACGGGCAGCCCCAATGGGACACTTATCAAGCCAAGGCCCCATGGATCTAGTGTGTATAGACTTCCTGTGCTTAGAGTCTGACTTGAGTGGGCAAGGAAACATTCTGGTAGTCACGGACCACTTCACCAGATATGCTTAAGCTTTCTCCACAAAAGATCAGAAGGCAGTCACTGTGGCTAAGACATTGGTAGAGAAGTTCTTTGTTCATTACGGCTTACCACAGAGGATCCACATTTAGATCAAGGAAGGGACTTTGAGAGTACACTCAACAGGAGGTTGTTGGATCTACTGGGGATAAAGAAGTCCAGAACTACACCCTATCATCCGCAAGGAGACCCTCAGCCGGAGAGGTTTAACAGAACTCTTCTGAATATGATGGGGACATTAACCTCTGAGCAAAAGCCCAACTGGCGTAAGCATATTGCCGCTTTAGTACATGTATACAACAGCACCAAGTGTGACGTCACAGGATATTTAACTTATCAGCTGATGTTTGGGCGTGAGGCTAGGTTACCAGTGGATCTGGCTTTTGGAACCTCTATGGATCACACATCAGAAGCTTCCCATCGAGGATATGCAAATAGGCTGAAGAGTCTGAAGGTTGCTTATGAGAAGGCTCGGACCATGTCAGATAGCAGAGGGAGCAGGAATAAAAGAAACTTTGACCTTAAAGTGAGGGTCCAAGATCTTCAACCCGGTGACCGAGTCTTACTAAGGAATTTGGGTATTCCTGGCAAACACAAGTTGGCAAACCGCTGGAGATCACAGCCATACGTTGTGTGTAAACAGCTCCCAGGGCTTCCAGTGTTTGAAATCAGGCCAGAAGGAAGTGCTGGACCAACTAAGACTTGGCATCAGAATCACCTTTTGCCCCTTACTGATGCAGTCAGGATAATCCCAGAAGAGGAATTATCATCCACATCAGAAGTTGCACAACGGCCTGTAACTAGGTCCCAGTCTGGGACTTTGGCAATTGGAGACAGTGAGGAGGGAGAGATGGGCATTAGCTGGTTATGGTCATCTGATATACCCGAAACTGAAGCGAGTGTTTCATCACCCACAGCCGAGGAGAGTAGTGAGGCCCTCAGGCCAGAAGCTCCAGAGTTTGTGCCATTGTCTGGAAGAGCTGAAGAGTGTTTATCTCCCACTGAAATAGAAGAAAGTGGTGTTCAGCCAGAAATAGGGGACTTACCAAAGAAACAAAGGGAGAAGAGGAACATTCGCCCACCTAAGAGACTAACATACGATACATTGGGTGAGTGTTCTGACACAACCAAGATTACCAGCAAAAGGAACATTGGTGAGCCTAGGTTATAATGAGAAGGGGAAGGTGGCGCTCCCTAGTTTACGTGAAAGTGCCAGTTACTGGTGTATACTTAACACAAATGTAGTGTAATACAGGCTATTATTAAATATAGTGATCAGTAAGCTCCAAATCCGTGAACAATACTTGTTACTATTAATCACTTAAACAAGGTGATCCGCTATACAAATTGTGAACATAAAACGATCCCCACTCAAATAGCGTGATTCCACTAGTGAGGTTAATACAATGTATATATCTATAAAAGTGAATATAGAGTTAATAAGGCTCCATATATATAACAAAGTGATTAACAATCTTAAAGTGGTTAAGTGTTTGCAACAACCTTAGTGAGTACATAAAAATAAAATCATACATAAACACTTGTTGAAAAAAAAACATATTTAGGAAAAAGGAAAACAGTGTTGGTACCCATATGCGTAACTAATAGTCCATGTATTGTACTAGGTCTTCGCTCAGGGTGATTAACACAAAAAATGGGGACTGTAAGTGTTTTCAGGAAATCCGCTTGTGACTTTGTGCTCCCCCTCCAGTTTCCCCACTCACCAGATCCCCTCACCCCCACAGGGGTAATGCGCTGTTAGTTAGAACCACTACGGTTGCTCCACTGTCCTCGTTATCCAGGAGCCTGGGGTATCCCTCCTTCCTCCAGATGTTTTCTGATGTAATCTGTGATAGACTCCTCATAGAGGAAAAAAGATGTAGGCTCCCATAGTGTAGTAAAATTCCTGGGTTTATTGAAAAAATACAGCGACTGGATACAAAAATACAAACTTGCTAAAAAATATATATTAAAAATATATATATTTTTTTTTGTTTCACAAAGGTTTTTATTGATTGAACATGTAATGACATAACACCATTGTAGTAGTACATAAAAGTGGTACATATGACAATTGGTTTTAATACAGTTAAGGACAGTATATGGATACATTATGGTTGTATATAGTTACAAAAAGAAACATTTTTTTTATGCTAATTATATTTTCAAGTAGCGTCAAGGAAATCTTGAAATGAAGTAGCAATTATTAACTAACTCCAGTTATGACTTGAAGGGGAGAGAAGAGAGATGGGGGAAAAAAAAAAAAAAAGAGGGGGGGGGGAGGGGAAGGGAAGATGGAGTGATTAAATGACATATTATTTCCGTATCATTTTCTTGAACCTTCTTATGGACCTTGTTTATTAAATGTAGTTTTGTTATTAAATATTGATTGCTTTGTATACCTGAGAGTTTTTGAATTCTATGCCTTATGCATACCCCAAAAGCCGTGCACGGGGCCATGATTTCATGTAGGCGGCTAGTGGCAAGATATGTAGGCCTTACAGTGCAGCGAACGCTAGGCGCCACGCACGCTACGTCATTTCCTGGTACAGGCAGCTGGAACGCAAGTGGAACGCAGCGCGCTGCTGCTGTCTCTAACACAGACACCTAGCGTTCGCTGCACTGTTAGGCCTACATATCTTGCCACTAGCCGCCTACATTAAATCACGGCCCCGTGCTCGGCTTTTGGGGTATGCATAAGGCATTCCATGTTAAATATTTTTGATATATATATTTTAACTAGTTTTGTATTTTGGTATCCAGTCGCTGTATTTTTTCAATAAACCCAGCAATTTTACTACACTATGGGAGCCTACATCTTTTTTCCTCTATGAGGAGTCTATCACAGATTACATCAGAAAATATCTGGAGGAAGGAGGGATACCCCAGGCTCCTGGATAACGAGAACGGTGGAGCAACCGTAGTGGTTCTAACTATAAGCGCATTACCCCTGTGGGGGTGAGGGGATCTGGTGAGTGGGGATCCTGGAGGGGGAGCACAAAGTCACAAGCGGATTTCCTGAAAACACTTACAGTCACCATTTTTTGTGTTAATCACCCTAATATGGACTATTAGTTATGCATATGTGTACCAAGATTTCCTGAAGACATTTACAGTCACCAATTTTGTGTTAATCACCCTGAGTGAGGACCTAGTACATCATATGGACTATTAGTTACGCATGTGGGCACCAACACTGTTTTCCTTTTTCCTAAATATGTTTTTTTTATTTAGTGTTTATGTATGATTTTATTTTTATGTACATACTAAGGTTGTTGCAAACACTTAACCACTTTAAGATTGTTAATCACGTTGTTATATATATGGAGCCTTATTAACTCTATATTCACTTTTATAGATATATATATTGTATTAACCTCACTAGTGGAATTACGCTATTTGAGTGGGGATTGTTTTAATGTTCACAATTTGTATAGCGGATCACCTTGTTTAAGTGATTAATAGTAACAAGTATTGTTCACGGATTTGGAGCTTACTGATCACTATATTTATTTAATAGCCTGTATTACACTACATTTGTGTTAAGTATTCACCAGTAACTGGCACTTTCACGTAAACTAGGGAGCGCCACCATCCCCTTCTCATTATAACCTTGTACCTATAGTTCCCCTAAGGGGTCTATATCAGGGGAGGCAGCAGACCTAGGGAGGATCCTAAGTGCAGTCACCCACCCTTCAATTTACATTGATGAGCCTAGTTCCTCCTCAGTCAATCTGGACAATGAGAGCCCTGTTTCACCCCTTGGCGCAACTGTATCTGATACTAAAGTGACAGTTGTGGGTACACAGAGTAGCTTTCCAACACCTGAAAATTGGTGGGAGGCTCCTCTGTCGGTCCTGTGTTCTTGTTTAGAGGCTAAGATGTGTAGCAGAAACAAGGTCTTACATATCTTTGGGGACCAAAGATTTAGAGCAGGGGGAGTATGTAGCGCTGACAACTGTTGTTTCTAGCTCTATGTGTATTATTCAGTACAATAGTTGTGTCAGTGCCATCTTGTGGACAATTGATAAAGTGCAGTAAGTTTATGTCTCAGGATTAAGTGACATGGATGTGATTCATTGTTTACTTCGGAACTGGAGCTCTGACCCACCCACAATGCTCCTGGACAAAGTCAGAACTGAACTGCATTATGGGAGGATATAAAAGGGTGAGCAGCAGCCATTTTAGGTCTCTTGTTCCTGGGACGCGTGGCCTGCCAGCAGGACTCTGTGAGTGTGTGTGTCTCACAGGGTTGCGGCCTACCTTGCGAAGGAGCGGAGCAGCTGCAGTATCCTGCCATTGCATCGCAGTGAGCCGGACAAGAGACATGATTGTTCCGGAGGACCCGTGGGGAGGTAACCGAGGACTCCTGGTCTTTTGTGGATGGAACGGTGTGACGGCGTGGTGGTGCCTCTATACGGAACTGAGAACTGCTGAACCAGAGACATCCACCTGCCTGGATTTCGTGTGGTGACAGGGTTGACACCCAGAAGTTTAATTGAGTATCACACACACATCTTTAGAACTGTACAGAGTGTTGCTGGGACTGATAGTCCCACAGAACAAGTTAAGTCTGAGAGCATTACATTTGAATAGATTCCAGTGTTCAAGAGCAGATGTTAGATGTTTTTGTTTCTTCATATAAAGACACCTAGTCACTCATTTGGATTACAATTGTTTAGTGTGTTATACTACACTGCGAAACACCCAGGAGGAACCCTTTGTGGATTATAATCATAAGAGCTAGCAAAGACTGAAGACGTCTGGACTACCTTTTTCATTGCAGGGCCCTGCATTTTAGTATAGTGACTTTAAGGTCTAGAGAAGGGGGAGCTCGCGGGTATAGGCTTGTACCGCTAGACATATATATATTTCTGTGATTGTAATTGATTGTCATTATCATTTCTTATACTATCACACTACGTTGGTGTGATAGTATATTCATTGAAATAACTCTTTATATAAATATACTACTTACTCAAAGATATAAGTTATTCTTGGTTATTATTGAAGTTTGCGTGCAGTGTAATTTCTCCTACAGGTGGAGTTACCAGCACCCAGGCAGAGCTAACCATAATTGTAAGTGTATATTGTGGGTTAGTTAATGTAGTAGTTAATGCTACTATTTTTACAACACTGCACTACAGTTGTGTCAAGGGGAGTGAACAATTTAAGAAGGGTGTAGAGCAAAGAGGACAGGCCCGCTTAAACCAGCAGCTCCACCGTATATATGGCTCTGCTTAAAATAGGTAAGCAGAATACGGATCGGCAGTGCCTGTAATAGGTAAAGAAATTTAGGAAGAATATTCACTTTGATATTACACCGCCCCAGCCAAGAATGTAAAACTGAAAATTCCTATCAAAATACTTACCGTAATTTTCCTTTCCTGTTGGACTCCATGGCAGCCAATGTGTGGGTTTAGTCCCGCCTCTACTACCTTATAGGACACTACTCCCATAAATCTTTGCTCCTCACCAGCAGCCGTGTTCGATAACTAGCCTACTCCAGCCATTTGGGAGAGAACTCCTGCTGCCATGGAGTCCATCAGGAAAGGAAAATTACGGTAAGTATTTTGATAGGAATTTTCCATTTTCCTGACAGACTCCATGGCAGCCAACGTGTGGGAAATAACTCGCCGTACACACCCGGGTGGGCAAAATGCTGAAAAAAACAAAGATTTATTTAACACCGTCAACCGACAGTACTTTAACACCAAAATCAACTGAAGATAGAGCAGCTGGCTCAACACAATAATGGGACATAAAGGTATGGATTGATGACCAAGAAGCCACCCTGCAAATCACTTCAGGTGCAACATGACGTGAGGCTGCCCACGAGGTCGAAAGACTTCTAGTTGAGTGCGCTGTTACCGCCTCAGGAGGAGCCAAGCCCTTCTCTCTATATGCCCATTGAGTTGCCTGCACAACCCATGCAGCAATGGATCTGACTGAGGCTCGGAGCCCCTTGTTCTTCCCATAGAACGAAACAAAAAAATAATCCGACTGACGGAAGGGAGCCGTTACTTCTAGATATTGTTTCAAGGAGACACCAACATCGAGTGGATGTATTTCCAGATTTCCGACAGATCTAAAAGGTAGGAAGTGAGGTCTCTTGGTTCTCATGAAAGATTGAGGTGACCTTAGGGTTTGACCCTATCATCGGAATAAGAACCACTCTGTCCGGGAAAAAAGGTTAAGAAAGGTTCTTTTGATCCTAAAGCCTGGATTTCGGACATCCTCTTTGCCGAGGTGATGGCAGTCAAAAATGCAGTTGTAATAGTAAGCTCTCTGACAGACAGTGGTTTATCGAGTTGTGAGAAGAACTCAAGAACTAGAGGAAGATCCCATTTGGGGAATCTGGGTTTCCTTTGAGGCCTCAGTCTAATTGCTCCTTTGAAAAATTGTTGAATATAGGGCATGTCTGGCCCACGACACCCCAGTAAAGGCTGAGATCGCTGAGACCTGTACACGAAGTGAACTGACAAATAAGGGCAAATCCAGGCCTGATTGCAGGAAACTCAAGATGTCCTGAACTGCAGGTGTGCCACATGACTTAGCTCTAGAACACATATGGGTCGAGAATTTAGTCCAAATTCGCTCATATACTACGTCTTCTTGCATTCAGAAGTGTGGGAATAACTTCCTTAGGGCAACCTAGTGCTTCCAACCTTCCCCTCTCAAGAACCAAGCCCTCAACTGTAGGTGAGCTGGGCACAGGTGAAGAATCATGCCTTGGGAGAGTAGATCCAATCTGGTCGGAAGAGGAACTGGTTCTCGGAAGCTGAGGAGTGATAGGAGAGGAAACCAAGGCCTGTTGGGCCAGTAAGGAATTATGGCTATTATCTCCACCTACTCCCGCCTGAGCCTCCGCAGGAACTGGAAGACAATAGGTGTCTAAGGGAAGGCATATGCTCTGTGAAACCCCCAACGTTCTGTCAGTGCGTCTATCCCGTAGGCTTGTGGATTCCGGAACCTTGCGTAGTACCTCGCTAGCTTCTTGTTGCACGGGGAGGCAAAGAGATCGACTTCTGGAGAGATCCCCAATGTTAGGATCCATTTGAACACATCCTCGTGGAGAGACCACTCGTTGTTGTTCAAGTGGACTCGTGAGAGAAAATCCGCTTGGACATTGAGAATCCCCGGAACATATGTTGCCGTTAGGTTGACCAGATTCTTCTGAGCCCAGATCATTATTGGTTCCACCTCTTGTAGCAGAGACGGGCTTTTGGTACCCCCTTGTTTCCTTACATAGGCTACTGCCGTTGTATTGTCCAGTCTGAGTAATACAGATGCCCCTATCAGATGGCGAAATGCCAACAGTGCCTGGAAGGCTGCACATAACTCTAGGATATTCAACACCAATCTCCGAGCTGGAAAATCCCAGGAGCCTTGAGCCACTTCCGTTAGGCAATGAGCACCCCAACCTCTGTCGCTGACATCTGACGTCACTGTGATCCACGTGATGGAAAGGATGGAGTGACACTTGCATAGATTTTCTCTTTGAAGCCACCAGAGGAGGGAACCCCTCATGGTCTGAGAGATGTAAATGCGCTGATTTTTTGCCGCCCGACCATTGAAGAAGAAATCCCTTCTGGAAAGGACGCATCCTCCACTGAGCCCATTTCACCATTGGTATTGTGGACACCATGGTGCCTATGATCCTCAGACACTGGAGGGCATGGAGATGAGAAGAGGAGAGAGCCAGGCGAATCCTTTCTCGAACTATTGTAACCTTCTCCTCGGGTAGGGAAATTGTGCCTCTTACTGTATTGAAGAGGGCTCCGAGGAACACCAGGGACTGAGAAGGCTCCAACTGGCTCTTCTCCAGGTTCAGGAGCCATCCGAATTCCCGGAGAGTTGAGATGACTTGATCTCTGTGTTTCAGGAGACAATCTCTGTCTTGAGCCAGTAGGAGGAGATCGTCCAGGTAGTGAAGACGGATCCCTCTGGTTCTCAATAGAGCCACAACAGCCAACAAGACCTTTGAGAAGACTCGTGGAGAAGTGGACAGATCGAAGGGAAGGCATGTGAATTGTAAATGTAGTTGGCCTATGGAAAAACGGAGAAAGGGTTGGAAATCTGCTGCCACTGGAACGTGAAAATAAGCGTCCTTGAGGTCTATAGAGACGAGCCAGTCTCCTGGTTGGACTGACTGTTGAATTGTGGACAGGGTTTCCATTTTGAACCTTTCTTTTTTGATGAAATGGTTCAGGTGCGTCAGATCTATGACTGGTCGCCATGCACCATTCTTTTTCTGGACCATGAAGAGAGGAGAATACATCCCCATGCCACGTGGGTCGTCTGGGACAGGAATGGCCACGCCTTGATCTAATAAAGATTTCACGTAAGCTGAAAGAATTTGTCTTTTTTCTTCTGTGGCTGGAAGAGATGTGGGGATACACCTGAGCCTGGGAGCACTGCTGAAAGTTCAGGTGTGACCTGAGGAGATTGTTCTGACGGTCCAAAAGTCCTGGATCGAGGCCGCCCAAACATGCCGAAAGCAGAGAAGACGATCCCCCACCTGGCCTGCCTGGGCGGGCCCAATCTCAAAAAGGTAGGTAGGTTCCTTCTCACCCGTCATACCACTCTTAGCAGTTTTCTTAGAAGATGACTGTCTAGCCTTCCAAGATCTGGAGAACTCACGGGCCGGCCTGTAACCACGTGCTTCCCTGGCACGATCCTGGTTCTGTTTCTTCTTTGGCCTTGTAACCGCCTGTCCTGAGGGAGGAACCCCGACTTACCTCCGGTGGCACGGGTTAGGGCACTATCCAATTTATTGCCAAAAAGAGAGGACCCATCGAAGGGAATATGGCACCATACCTGTTTTGATGCTGGGTCTGCCAGCCAAGGATGAAGCCATAGGGCAAGCATAATCAGAGGGTTTGTGAGAGAGAATAACATATCATCGGCATATGCCGAAATTTTATGTTGGGTATCTCCTATCTGTACTCCTGTGATATCCCGGTTTGAACGGACAGTGCAGAGAAACGGTTCCAGTGACATGGCGAAAAGGAGAGGCAATACTTCGTTGGCCCATACCCAAGGCCGTTGGATGGGAGTAAATGGAGGTGATCCACTATAACATTTTATTGCCAAAACCTCCATAGCATAAGACTGCTAACATAAAACTCCAATTCACCCGGTCAAAGTCCTTCTCTGCATCTATGTTCAAAAACACGCATTGCGTGAGCCTTCGTATTATTATCCCTTGCTTCTCATGTGGGAACAAATCCCACTTGGTCTAAATGGATCAATTTCGGGATAAAATGTTGAATCCTGTTTGCCAATATTTTAGTAAAAATCTATAGATCTAAATTAAGCTAAGAAATCGGCCGATAATTTTCACAGGAGGTCAGATTTTTTCCCTCTTTAGGTATCACCGAAATATGAGCTAGCAAAGTATCAGTTGTAAAAGTTGCAGAAGAGCCCAACGCATTAAATATTTTGAGCATATATTAAGTGAGAGATGGGAACAAGGTCTTATAGTATTGGGCTGTCAGCCCATCTGGGCCGGGTGCTTTATCCAGTTTAGTAGCACCTACTGCACCTTGAAGTTCTTCTATTGTTAGGGGATCTTCAAGTTTGTCTCTATCTATATCCAATACTCGGGGCATTAATGATGAGGAAAGATACAAATCTATCTGGGCTTAGGTAGAGGGCTTAACCTGCAGGTTATATAAAGATTTATAGAATCCTTGGAATTCCTGCGCTATATCATGTGGTTTCGTGACCTTGGGCCTGTTGGGTGAGGCCAACTTAAGTTGTTTAGAGCGTTTGCGCTTAATCCTGGCTCTGCGTTTAATCAGCACACCTGATAACCGCTTTGTGTGCCTCCCAGACAATTCCAGGGTCACAATCTGGACTGTCATTAATGCTAAAGTTAAAACACAGCTCCTTAATTACATTCTCTAGAACATTTGTTTCTTGTAGGAGGCTTTCTGTCAGGAAAGGTCCCCTCTGCTGGTAATCTCGATCTTTTGGTGTGCAGTACTGAGGTCCACCAGCAGGTGTCTCCTGGCAGTTTGGAGCTGTCAGAAGAGCTTTTTACTGCTGGTATTTTGACATCTTTGGGCCGCAGTACTGGCGTCCACAAGCAGAGGGATCCTGGCAGTATGGAGCAGGTATTACCTTCTGCAGATGGGCATCACCTGACTTTATTAGCAGCTGTAGTATAAATACCCGGCAAGTGCACACACACCTTGCCCTTTTATTGTCCTTGAGGCCTGACCTGCATCCTGTTACCTGTTACCTGTTATCCTGATCCTGAACCTTGATTCCTATATCCTGAACCTGGAAATAAAAAAGAAAAAACGCGCTGCAGAGCAGAGTGTAGGAAGAGACAAATTGATAGCTGCACTTTAAAACACACCAATATCTGTGTACAACGTAAGGAATATAGAATATAAAAAGTGCGCTTACAATGTGGGGAAACATATAAAAATGCAAATAATCAAATGTGCAACACAAGATGTATTGAGAACAAGCTGATAACTCAATATATTAAATGAATGTGTACATGTGGAACGTGAAAAAGATTAAGTGAAAGCAAAATAGGACCTGTAAAGGTGTACACATAAAAATGCAAAAATGAATTAAAATGTGATTGGATGAAAGCGTGAGAACTAAAACTCCCAGTCCATGAAATGAATCATACAAAGTTCATCATTAACCACTTGACGACCGCCTCACGCCGATGTACGTCGGCAAGGTGGCACGGACAGGCAAAATCACGTACATGTACGTGATTTGCCTTCCGTGGGTGGGGGGTCCGATCGGACCCCCCCCCGGTGCCCGAGGCGGTCGTCTTTTGTCAAGCGGCGATAAGAGGTGAGGGGGAGATCATCCGTTCTTGGCCCCCCCCCTCGCGATCGCCGCCGGCCAATCGAATCATTCCTTTGCTGCTGTATGCTAAACAGCAGCTAAGGAAATGATGTCATCTCTCCTCGGCTCGGTAATTTCAGTTCCAGCCTGAGGAGAGACGACATGTGAGTGAGTGCACCAACACACACACACACACAGTAGAACATGCCAGGCACACTAAACACCCCGATCCCCCCCCCCAATCCCCCCCCGATCACCCCCCCCCCCCTGTCACAAACTGACAAAAACACTAAATGCATAACTGCAGCGTTCGCAGAGTCAGGCCTGATCCCTGCGATCGCTAACAGTTTTTTTGGTAGTATTTTGGTGAACTGGCAAGCACCAGCCCCAAGCAGCGTCAGGTTAGCGCCAGTAGCACTAACACCCACGCACGCAGCATACACCTCCCTTAGTGGTATAGTATCTGAACGGATCAATATCTGATCCGATCAGATCTATACTAGCGTCCCCAGCAGTTTCGCCAATCCTAATTGGGAACCCACCACTTCTGCAGCGCCCGTACTTCCCCCATTCACATCCCCAACCAAATGCAGTAGGCTGCATGAGAGGCATTTTCTTTATGTCCTCCCGAGTACCCCTACCCAGCGAACCCCCCCAAAAGAGATGTCGTGTCTGCAGCAAGCGCGGATATAGACGTGACACCCGCTATTATTGTCCCTCCTGTCCTGACAATCCTGGTCTTTGCATTGGTGAATGTTTTGAATGCTACTATGCACTAGTTGAGTATTAGCGTAGGGTACAGCATTGCACAGACTAGGCACACTTTCACAGGGTCTCCCAACATGCCATCGCATTTTGAGAGACCCGAACCTGGAACCGGTTACCGTTATAAAAGTTAGTTACAAAAAAAAGTGTAAAAAAAAAAATATATATATATAAAAAAAAAAAAAAAAAAAAATAGTTGTCGTTTTATTGTTCTCTCTCTCTCTATTCTCTCTCTATTGTTCTGCTCTTTTTTACTGTATTCTAGTCTGCAATGTTTTATTGTTATTATGTTTTATCATGTTTGCTTTTCAGGTATGCAATTTTTTATACTTTACCGTTTACTGTGCTTTATTGTTAACCATTTTTTTGTCTTCAGGTACGCCATTCACAACTTTGAGTGGTTATACCAGAATGATGCCTGCAGGTTTAGGTATCATCTTGGTATCATTCTTTTCAGCCAGCGGTCGGCTTTCATGTAAAAGCAATCCTAGCGGCTAATTAGCCTCTAGACTGCTTTTACAAGCCCTGGGAGGGAATGCCCCCCCCCCCCACCGTCTTCCGTGTTTTTCTCTGGCTCTCCTGTCTCAACAGGGAACCTGAAAATGCAGCCGGTGATTCAGCCAGCTGACCATAGAGCTGATCAGAGACCAGAGTGGCTCCAAACATCTCTATGGCCTAAGAAACCGGAAGCTACGAGCATTTTATGACTTAGATTTCGCCGGATGTAAATAGCGCCATTGGGAAATTGGGGAAGCATTTTATCACACCGATCTTGGTGTGGTCAGATGCTTTGAGGGCAGAGGAGAGATCTAGGGTCTAATAGACCCCAATTTTTTCAAAAAAGAGTACCTGTCACTACCTATTGCTATCATAGGGGATATTTACATTCCCCGAGATAACAATAAAAATGATTAGAAAAAAGAAATGAAAGGAACAGTTTAAAAATAAGATAAAAAAGCAAAAAAATAATAAAGAAAAAAAAAAAAAAAAAAAAAAAAAAAAAAAGCACCCCTGTCGCCCCCTGCTCTCGCGCTAAGGCGAACGCAAGCGGCGGTCTGTCGTCAAACGTAAACAGCAATTGCACCATGCATGTGAGGTATCACCGCGAAGGCCAGATCGAGGGCAGTAATTTTTGCAGTAGACCTCCTCTGTAAATCTAAAGTGGTAACCTGTAAAGGCTTTTAAAGGCTTTTAAAAATGTATTTATTTTGTTGCCACTGCACGTTTGTGCGCAATTGTAAAGCATGTCATGTTTGGTATCCATGTACTCGGCCTAAGATCATCTTTTTTATTTCATCAAACATTTGGGCAATATAGTGTGTTTTAGTGCATTAAAATTTAAAAAAGTGTGTTTTTTCCCCAAAAAATGCGTTTGAAAAATTGCTGCGCAAATACTGTGTGAAAAAAAAAAAATGAAACACCCACCATTTTAATCTGTAGGGCATTTGCTTTAAAAAAATATATAATGTTTGGGGGTTCAAAGTAATTTTCTTGCAAAAAAAAAATAACTTTTTCATGTAAACAATAAGAGTCAGAAAGGGCTTTGTCTTCAAGTGGTTAGAAGAGTGGGTGATGTGTGACATAAGCTTCTAAATGTTGTGCATAAAATGCCAGGACAGTTCAAAACCCCCCCAAATGACCCCATTTTGGAAAGTAGACACCCCAAACTATTTGCTGAGAGGCATGTCGAGTCCATGGAATATTTTATATTGCGACACAAGTTGCGGGAAAGAGACAAATTTTTTTTTTTTTTTTGCACAAAATTGTCACTAAATGATATATTGCTCAAACATGCCATGGGAATATGTGAAATTACACCCAAAATACATTCTGCTGCTTCTCCTGAGTATGGGGATACCACATGTGTGAGACTTTTTGGGAGCCTAGCCGCGTACGGAACCCCGAAAACCAAGCACCGCCTTCAGGCTTTCTAAGGGCGTGAATTTTTGATTTCACTCTTCACTGCCTATCACAGTTTCGGAGGCCATGGAATGCCCAGGTGGCACAAACCCCCCCCAAATGACCCCATTTTGGAAAGTAGACACCCAAAGCTATTTGCTGAGAGGTATAGTGAGTATTTTGCAGACCTCACTTTTTGTCACAAAGTTTTAAAAATTGAAAAAAGAAAAAAAAAATGTTTTTTCTTGTCTTTCTTCATTTTCAAAAACAAATGAGAGCTGCAAAATACTCACCATGCCTCTCAGCAAATAGCTTGGGGTGTCTACTTTCCAAAATGGGGTCATTTGGGGTGGTTTTGTGCCACCTGGGCATTCCATGGCCTCCGAAACTGTGATAGGCAGTGAAGAAAGAAATCAAAAATTTTCACCCTTAGAAATCCTGAAGGCGGTGATTGGTTTTCGGGGTCCCGTGCACGGCTAGGCTCCCAAAAAGTCCCACACATGTGGTATCCCCGTACTCAGGAGAAGTAGCTAAATGTATTTTGGGGTGCAATTCCACATATGCCCATGGCCTGTGTGAGCAATATATCATTTAGTGACAACTTTGTGCAAAAAAAAAAAAAAAAAAAAAAGAAGTGTCACTTTCCCGCAACTTGTGTCAAAATATAAAATATTCCATGGACTCAATATGCCTCTCAGCAAATAGCTTGGGGTGTCTACTTTCCAAAATGGGGTCATTTGGGGGGGTTTTGTGCCACCTGGGCATTCCATGGCCTCCGAAACTGTGATAGGCAGTGAAGAGTGAAATCATAAATTTACACCCTTAGAAATCCTGAAGGCGGTGCTTGGTTTTCGGGGTCCCGTACGCGGCTAGGCTCCTAAAAAGTCCCACACATGTGGTATCCCCATACTCAGGAGAAGCAGCAGAATGTATTTTGGGGTGCAATTCCACATAGGCCCATGACCTGTGTGAGCAATATATCATTTAGTGACAACTTTTTGTAAATATTTTTTTTTTGTCATTATTCAATCACTTGGGACAAAAAAAATAAATATTCAATGGGTTCAACATGCCTCTCAGCAATTTCCTTGGGGTGTCTACTTTCCAAAATGGGGTCATTTGGGGGGGTTTTGTACTGCCCTGCCATTTTAGCACCTCAAGAAATGACATAGGCAGTCATAAACTAAAAGCTATGTAAATTACAGAAAATGTACCTTAGTTTGTAGACGCTATAACTTTTGCGCAAACCAATAAATATACGCTTATTGACATTTTTTTTTACCAAAGACATGTGGCCGAATACATTTTGGCCTAAATGTATGACTAAAATTGAGTTTATTGGATTTTTTTTATAACAAAAAGTAGAAAATATCATTTTTTTTCAAAATTTTCGGTCTTTTTCCGTTTATAGCGCAAAAAATAAAAACCGCAGAGGTGATCAAATACCATCAAAAGAAAGCTCTATTTGTGGGAAGAAAAGGACGCAAATTTCGTTTGGGTACAGCATTGCATGACCGCGCAATTAGCAGTTAAAGCGACGCAGTGCCAAATTGGAAAAAGACCTCTGGTCCTTAGGCAGCATAATGGTCCGGGGCTCAAGTGGTTAAAAGCGCTTTCATCCACTTTGCAACAATCAATATCCCTATGGATGGATCGACAGGAAGAATGGATATGCAAGGTAACACAGACTCCACTGGTGGTAACTCCAATAAGTGAAAATGAAATAAAGATGGACCCTAAGACCCCTTTCACACTGGGCGGTTTGTAGGCGGTATTGCGCTAAAAATACCGCCTGCAAACTGCCCCTAAACAGCCTCCGCTGTTTGTTCAGTGTGAAAGCCCGAGGGTTTTCACACTGAATCAGTGCGCAGGCAGGACGGTGAAAAAAATCCTGCAAACCGCTTTTTTGGAGCGGTGAAGGAGCGGTGTATTCACCGCTCCTTCACCGCTCCTGCCCATTGAAATCAATGGGACAGCGCGACTATACCGCGGCAATACCACGGCTATAGCCGTGCTGTACGAGGGATTTTAACCCTTTTTCGGCCGCCAGCGGGGGTTAAAACCGCACCGCTAGCGGCCGAATACAGCTGCAAGAACGACAGTACAGCAGCGCTTAAAATAGCGCTGTTGTACCGCCGACGCCCCCACGCCCCAGTGTGAAAGGGGCCTTACCCTCCGCGTTGGACCCCCTCACTGGCAGGGTCTATCGAGCATGCAGACTTTGCCCTCTGCAGGGACCGTGTTGAGATGATCTCCGTAGCAGCTGACAGGAATGCTGTCTCCGGTCCGGGCCAGTCTAAGTGATGCGCCTGGAGAGGGGGGAGAGAAGGCTCTCTTGCTCCCAGTGTAGTAAAAGGAAAAAGCAAAAGAGCGGGGCTCCAATAGTGTAAAAACATTTAGGTTTATTGGTAAAAATATATAGACCAAAACGGAGAGTGCACGCTCCGTAAGGAAATAAAACAATAAAAAACAAGCCGGCAAAAAATTAGAAAGTAACCCGTGCATAACATGGGGCAATCGTGACGGCTTACAACACGTAGCCACGCCCTACATGTTTCGTCATTAGTTGACGTCTTCAAAGGGGCACGGGCTACGTGTTAAGCCATCCCCTATATAGTCTCAACTGCGCACCAAGCCTTGTCTTCACCTCCGCTCATAGAACGGGGAAGCCAAGCCTCTACATAGTGCTCTTCAATCAATGGATGTTGCCTTGGTGACACATTGAGTAAGAGAATGCAGCCAAGCAAGGCCCTCACTACTCTAAGAGTGCCACCACCACGCGCCACCTAGAGGGGAGACCTAGTATTACTAGGCTATTAACATATCCTCCAGATGCTGAATTGAAAAGTTAAATAACAGGACAAAAAAGAGAGAACATGACTTATTACTGAAAAATAAACTCAATATAGTTAATAATGGTATTTAGGGAAATATTTGGAGATATATAAAAAATATAAAAAGAAGGGATATTGATCTCAATGGAGATAACAATAAAAAATCCTTTTGTATAATGGAAAAAATGTTTTGGAGTCACAATATAAAAAATAAAGTCCCATCCATTAGCATGAAGAGCACCCAGTATCACAATAATGCAACCATATTCCAAAATACATAATGCATGAATGGCACCCGACTAAACACATCCCTGCACTAACATTTCTCTCAAAACTGCTGGAATTCAAAATTTAAAAGTCCTCAGCCTATCTGAGAAGGCCAAAAAACAAAAATGTGTAAGGAAAATAAATAATAAACCTACACACAATAATTCCTAAGAAAATGGTGAATGGATGAAAAAATGAAAAAATAAAAAAGTAAATAAAAAGAAGGGGGGGGGGAAATATATGTTAAATGTAGTGAAATAAATAGGCAAAAAGAAAAACTACGAGTTATCGATGAACGCATTCAGCTCGATATCTACGTTTAGACCCAAAGGCCTGAGAGAGCGGATTTTATAGATCCACTCCATCTCAAGTCTGGAGATGGCTCGTCTTTTAGATCCCCCCCTCCATGGGATTTTAAGTTTGTCAATCCCCATGAACAAAGTACCCCTGGGGTCTTTTTTATGTTTGTCTAAATAATGTTTGGAGACTGGGTGGCCCAAAAAACCTCTTCTAATGTTTCCAATGTGTTCCCCCAGTCTTACCTTTAACGAACGGACCGTGTGGCCCACATAGTGGAGCCCGCAGGGGCAAGTCAATAGGTACACCACATGTGTGGTAGAACACGTGATAAAGGATTTAATGTGGAAATTGGACGAGGAATTATTGGTTAGGAATTGACACACCTTTCTCTCTGTTAGGGCATTGGTGGAACAAACCTCACAGTTTCTGCATTTAAAATAGCCTGTCAAATGTTGAAAAAACATAGGTTGACAAGAGTATCTTGTAATCAGGGGACAGATTAACTTGCTGTCCCCTGATTACAAGATACTCTTGTCAACATTTTTCTATCAAGAAGATCCTGAATAAACACTGGCACATTATTAAAAATGACCCCTTGCTTGGACCATCCCTTCCAGATAGACCCCAGTTGGTTT
Source organism: Lithobates clamitans (assembly GCA_037952925.1). NCBI lineage: Eukaryota > Metazoa > Chordata > Amphibia > Anura > Ranidae > Lithobates > Lithobates clamitans. The sequence continues at coordinate 1,573,317 of JBBGZY010001452.1, read as the reverse complement.
TTAGGGGTGCCCCCTCCATCAGTTCACATGTGGTGTCCACCGCATGTGACCCTCCAGTGTATAAACCTATGTTTTTTCAACATTTGACAGGCTATTTTAAATGCAGAAACTGTGAGGTTTGTTCCATCAATGCCCTAACAGAGAGAAAGATGTGTCAATTCCTAACCAATAATTCCTCGTCCAATTTCCACATCAAATCCTTTATCACGTGTTCTACCACACATGTGTTGTACCTATTGACTTGCCCCTGCGGGCTCCACTGTGTGGGCCGCACGGTCCGTTCGTTAAAGGTAAGACTGGGGGAACACATTGGAAACATTAGAAGAGGTTTTTTGGGCCACCCAGTCTCCAAACATTATTTAGACAAACATAAAAAAGACCCCAGGGGTACTTTGTTCATGGGGATTGACAAACTTAAAATCCCATAGAGGGGGGGATCTAAAAGACGAGCCATCTCCAGACTTGAGATGGAGTAGATCTATAAAATCTGCTCTCTCAGGCCTTTGGGTCTAAATGTAGATATCGAGCTGAATGCGTTCATCGATAACTCGTAGTTTTTCTTTTTGCCTATTTATTTCACTACATTTAACATATATTTCCCCCCCCCCCTTCTTTTTATTTACTTTTTTATTTTTTCATTTTTTCATCCATTCACCATTTTCTTAGGAATTATTGTGTGTAGGTTTATTATTTATTTTCCTTACACATTTTTGTTTTTTGGCCTTCTCAGATAGGCTGAGGACTTTTAAATTTTGAATTCCAGCAGTTTTGAGAGAAATGTTAGTGCAGGGATGTGTTTAGTCGGGTGCCATTCATGCATTATGTATTTTGGAATATGGTTGCATTATTGTGATACTGGGTGCTCTTCATGCTAATGGATGGGCCTTCATTTTTCATATTGTGACTCCAAAACATTTTTTCCATTATACATAGGGATTTTTTTATTGTCATCTCCATTGAGATCAATATCCCTTCTTTTTATATTTTTTATATATCTCCATATATTTCCCTAAATACCATTATTAACTATATTGAGTTTATTTTTCAGTAATAAGTCATGTTCTATCTTTTTTGTCCTGTTATTTAACTTTTCAATTCAGCATCTGGAGGATATGTTAATAGCCTAGTAATACTAGGTCTCCCCTCTAGGTGGCGCGTGGTGGTGGCACTCTTAGAGTAGTGAGGGCCTTGCTTGGCTGCATTCTCTTACTCAATGTGTCACCGCGGCAACATCCATTAATTGAAGAGCACTAGGTAGAGGCTTTGCTTCCCCGTTCTATGAGCGGAGGTGAAGACGAGGCTTGGTGCGCAGTTGAGACTATATAGGGGGTGGCTTAACACGTAGCCCGTGCCCCTTTGAAGACGTCAACTAAAGACGAAACATGTAGGGCGTGGCTACGTGTTGTAAGCCGTCACGATTGCCCCATGTTATGCACGGGTTACTGCCTAATTTTATGCCGGCTTGTTTTTTATTGTTTTATTGCCTTACGGAGCATGCACTCTCCATTTTGGTCTATATATTTTTACCAATAAACCTAAATGTTTTTACACTATTGGAGCCCCGCTCTTTTGCTTTTTCCTTTTACTACACTGGGAGCAAGAGAGCCTTCTCTCCCCCCTCTCCAGGCGCATCACTTGGACTGGCCCGGACCGGAGACAGCATTCCTGTCAGCTGCTACGGAGATCATCTCAACACGGTCCCTGCAGAGGGCAAAGTCTGCATGCTCGATAGACCCTGCCAGTGAGGGGGTCCAATGCGGAGGGTAAGGGTCCATCTTTATTTCATTTCCACTTATTGGAGTTACCACCAGTCTGTGTTACCTTGCATATCCATTCTTCCTGTCGATCCATCCATAGGGATATTGATTGTTGCAAAGTGGATGAAAGCGCTTTTAATGATGAACTTTGTATGATTCATTTCATGGACTGGGAGTTTTAGTTCTCACGTTTTCATCCAATCACATTTTAATTCATTTTTGCATTTTTATGTGTACAGCTTTACAGGTCCTATTTTGCTTTCACTTAATCTTTTTCACGTTCCACATGTACACATTCATTTAATATATTGAGTTATCAGCTTGTTCTCAATACATCTTGTGTTGCACATTTGATTATTTGCATTTGTATATGTTTCCCCACATTGTAAGCGCACTTTTTATATTCTATATCCTGAACCTGTTGTACCTGATCCTGTCTATTCCTGCATCCCTGGAACCTTGTCCTGCAACCTGATCCCTTTCTCCTTGTCCCCCCATCTGCTGACCTGTTTATGACCCTGGCCTGGCTTGACTACGATTCTGGTATCCCCTTTTGTTATATATACTGGTTGGTAGGGATGAGCTTCGTGTTCGAGTCGAACCCATGTTCGACTCGAACATCGTCTGTTCGTCCGTTCGCCGAATTGCGAACGATATGGGCCGTTCGCGCCAAATTCGTGTGGCGAGTCACGGCCCATAATTCACTGCGGCATCACAGTGCATTGCTGGCTGATAATTGGCCAAGCATGCACTATGACCCGCATGCTTGGCCAATCACAGCGCCGTCGGTAGAGAGCTGTATTTGGCCAAAGCCAGGGTGGCTTTGGCCAATTATGGCTCAGGGGGTTTAGAATACGCCCCACACTATATAAGGCCGCCTGCTCGACGGCCCTGTGTAGTGTGTTACGGCGTGCTTAGATAGAAGAGAGAGACAGTGTCATTTCATTTGAGTTAGCTAGATTAGGCAGGACAGTCAGTGAGTTAGCAGCACTTATAGTGTATTGTGTATATATATATGCATCCCAGGTGTTGCATATATATATATACACTGTATTCAGTTTAGCTAGATCCGTTCCTGTTATCTTCCTACTGACAGGCAGGCTTGTCTTGTTACAGTATTTACAGCTACCTGAAGAAAATTGCTGGTGTTCTTTTGATCCTATTAGTACCACAGTCAGGCAGCTAGACTATTTACAGTTAGTGTAGTGCGTCCTCCTCACAGTGTTCAGTTAAAGCTACAAGTTAGTGTAGTGAGACCTCTGCACAGTGTTCAGCTAAAGCTACAAGTTAGTGTAGTGTGTCCTCCTCACAGTGTTCAGCTAAAACTACAAGTTAGTGTAGTGAGACCTCTGTACAGTGTTCAGCTAAAGCTACAAGTTAGTTTATGTGCGTCCTGCTCACAGTGTTCAGCTAAAACTACAAGTTAGTGTAGTGCGACCTCTGCACAGTGTTCAGCTAAAGCTACAAGTTAGTGTAGTGAGACCTCTGCACAGTGTTCAGCTAAAGCTACAAGTTAGTGTAGTGCGTCCTCCTCACAGTGTTCAGCAAAAGCTACAAGTTAGTGTAGTGCGACCTCTGCACAGTGTTCAGCTAAAACTACAAGTTAGTGTAGTGAGACCTCTGCACAGTGTTCAGCTAAAGCTACAAGTTAGTGTAGTGCGTCCTGCTCACAGTGTTCAGCAAAAGCTACAAGTTAGTGTAGTGCATCCTCCTCACAGTGTTCAGCTAAAACTACAAGTTAGTGTAGTGTGTCCTCCTCACAATGTTCATCTAAAACTACAAGTTAGGGTAGTGAGACCTCTGCAGAGTGTTCAGCTAAAGCTACAAGTTAGTGTAGTGCGTCCTGCTCACAGTGTTCAGCTAAAACTACAAGTTAGTGTAGTGCGACCTCTGCACAGTGTTCAGCTAAAACTACAAGTTAGTGTAGTGAGACCTCTGCACAGTGTTCAGCTAAAACTACAAGTTAGTGTAGTGAGACCTCTGCACAGTGTTAAGCTAAAGCTACAAGTTAGTGTAGTGCGTCCTGCTCGCAGTGTTCAGCTAAAACTACAAGTTAGTGTAGTGCGACCTCTGCACAGTGTTCAGCTAAAACTACAAGTTAGTGTAGTGCGTCCTCCTCACAGTGTTAAGCTAAAACTACAAGTTAGTGTAGTAGGACCTCTGCACAGTGTTCAGCTAAAGCTACAAGTTAGTGTAGTGTGTCCTCCTCACAGTGTTCAGCTAAAACTACAAGTGATGCCGCGTACACACGGTCGGACTTTTCATCTACAAAAGTCCGACAGCCGGTCCGACAGACTTTCGGCGGACTTTCGGCGGACTTGCGGCGGACTTGTTGCAGACTTTCTAACAAACGGACTTGCCTACACACGACCACACAAAAGTCCAACGGATTCGTACGTGATGACGTACACCGGACTAAAATAAGGAAGTTGATAGCCAGTAGCCAATAGCTGCCCTAGCGTGGCTTTTTGTCCGTCGGACTAGCACACAGACGAGCGGATTTCGGGGTCCGTCGTAGTTACGACGTAAAGATTTGAAGCATGTTTCAAATCTAAAGTACGTCAGATTTGAGGCTAAAAAAGTACGTTGAAAGTCCGGAGAAGCCCACACACGATCGGATTACCAGCCAGCTTTAGTCCGTCAGCGTCCGTTGGACTTTTGTAGACGAAAAGTCTGACCGTGTGTACGCGGCTTTAGTGTAGTGAGACCTCTGCACAGTGTTCAGCAAAAGCTACAAGTTAGTGTAGTGCGTCCTGCTCACAGTGTTCAGCTAAAACTACAAGTTAGTGTAAGACCTCTGCACAGTGTTCAGCTAAAGCTACAAGTTAGTGTAGTGCGTCCTCCTCAGTGTTCAGCTAAAACTACAAGTTAGTGTAGTGAGACCTCTGCACAGTGTTCAGCTATAGCTACAAGTTAGTGTAGTGCGTCCTGCTCACAGTGTTCAGCTAAAACTACAAGTTAGTGTAGTGAGACCTCTGCACAGTGTTCAGCTAAAGCTACAAGTTAGTGTAGTGCGTCCTGCTCACAGTGTTCAGCTAAAACTACAAGTTAGTGTAGTGCGACCTCTGCACAGTGTTCACTTAAAGCTATCTGTAGAAGGTTGGTGGTGTTTTCCTGATCCTATCACTACCTCAGGCAGCTAAATAAGTTACAAGTTATTTTTTGGCGAGCTCTGCACAGTGTTTACCTAAAGCTACCTGTAGAAGGTTGGTGGTGTTTTCCTGATCCTATCACTACCTCAGGCAGCTAAATAAGTTACAAGTTATTTTTTGGCGAGCTCTGCACAGTGTTTACCTAAAGCTACCTGTAGAAGGTTGGTGGTGTTTTCCTGATTCTATCACTACCGCAGGCAGCTAAATAAGCTACAAGTTAGTGTAGTGCGAGCTCTGCACAGTGTTCACCTAAAGCTACCTGTAGAAGGTTGGTGGTGTTTTCCTGATCCTATTACTACCACAGGCAGCTAAATAAGCTACAAGTTAGTGTAGTGCGAGCTCTGCACAGTGTTCACCTAAAGCTACCTGTAGAAGGTTGGTGGTGTTTTCCTGATCCTATTACTACCACAGGCAGCTAAATAAGCTACAAGTTAGTGTAGTGCGAGCTCTGCACAGTGTTCAGCTAAAGCTACCTGTAGAAGGTTGGTGGTGTTTTCCTGATGCTATCACTACCGCAGGCAGCTAAATAAGCTACAAGTTATTTTTTGGCGAGCTCTGCACAGTGTTCACCTAAAGCTACCTGTAGAAGGTTGGTGGTGTTTTCCTGATCATATCACTACCGCAGGCAGCTAAATAAGCTACAAGTTAGTTTTTTGCGAGCTCTGCACAGTGTTCAGCTAAAGCTACCTGTAGAAGGTTGGTGGTGTTTTCCTGATCATATCACTACCGCAGGCAGCTAAATAAGCTACAAGTTATTTTTTGGCGAGCTCTGCACAGTGTTCACCTAAAGCTACCTGTAGAAGGTTGGTGGTGTTTTCCTGATCATATCACTACCGCAGGCAGCTAAATAAGCTACAAGTTAGTTTTTTGCGAGCTCTGCACAGTGTTCAGCTAAAGCTACCTGTAGAAGGTTGGTGGTGTTCTCATACTACAGGCAGGCAGTTGATTTTGCTAGCTGCAGTATCATATATATATATATGTCCCAGCTTAGTGCAGCTACAGGCCATTAGTATGTCTGGAAGGCCAACAAGGAGAGGCAGACAGTCAAAAGCCAATAAAAGAGGGCAAGCAGGCTCTGTGTCTAGAGGCAACAGTGATGGTCGTGGAGACGGTGCATTCTCATCAGCACATGGCCGTGGGACACGCTTGGCCTTTTTTTCGGCAGCTGGCCGTGTTGAGCCACAACATGTGGAAGACTTGGTCGAGTGGATGACCAAGTCGTCCTCATCCTCCTCATCCTCTCTCACCCATGCTCAGGGTACTTTGTCTGGCAAAGCAGCAGCCTCTTCCCTCGGCTCAATGTCATCAGTGACTCCTTCCCTAGCCCCACCATGTCCTCCTGAGGAGTCCCTCGAACTGTTTGACCACAGTGTACATGCTCCAGGAGGATGCCCAGCGTTTGGAAGGCTCCGATGATGATACTGAGCTAGATGAAGGCAGTAACGTGAGCACAGACAGAGGGGGTGCCCAAGAAAGACAGCAATCTGGCAGTCATGCTCCCCCTGCTGCAGCATACTGCCAGGTTTGCTCCAGTGATGAGGAGGGAGGGGATGATGAGGTTACTGACTGAACGTGGGTGCCTGATAGGAGAGAGGAGGAGGAGGAGGAGGAGGAGGCGGCACATCACCAACAAGGCAGGATGCCCTCCAGGGGCCAGCCTAAGGGCAGCACACTGACTGCATCACACCCCAAAGCTCCGCATGTGCAGGGCGCTGCAGTCTCTGCGCGTTATTCAAAAAGTTCTTTGGTGTGGGCCTTTTTTGAGACGAGTGCATCAGATCGCACCGCTGCTATTTGCAACATATGTCTCAAGCGTATCTCGCGTGGCCAAAACATCTCCCGCTTGGGCACCACATGCTTGACCAGACATATGTTGACCTGCCATGCAGTTCGTTGGCAAGCGTATTTAAAAGACCCACACCAAAGAACAAAGAGGACCTCTCCTTGCTCCTCATCAGCTGAGATCTCCAACCCCACTATACCTTCAGTCCTCTCTGAGACATGCACTGAGAGGAATGAAGGTGTAGAAGTAGTTGTGTCACAGCCAAGTACTTGTGGGAAATCTGCTTTCGGTACACCAACGTCAGATTGTACCAGGCAAATTTCCCTGCCCCAGCTGCTGCACCGCCGAAAGAAGTTCACTCCCAGCCATCCACATGCCCAGCGGTTAAATGCTAGCTTGGCAAAATTGCTAGCACTTCAACTGCTGCCTTTTTAGTTGGTAGACTCTGTCCCCTTCCGTGAGTTTGTGGAATGTGCGGTTCCTCAGTGGCAGGTACCCAAATGCCACTTTTTCTCACGGAAGGCGATTCCGGCTCTCTACCGGCATGTGGAAGGCAATGACTTGGCCTCGCTGGACAGGGCAGTCAGCGGTAGGGTGCATATTACCGCTGACTCATGATCCAGCAGGCATGGACAGGGACGTTACCTAAGTTTCACCGTGCATTGGGTGACTCTGCTGGGAAAGGTTCAGAGGTGGTTGACACCACACCAACTTAAGGCAGGAATGGTGGTTTGCGACAATGGCACCAACCTCCTCTCTGCCCTCTGACAGGGACACATGACCCATGTGCCCTGTTTGGCTCACGTCCTTAACTTGGTGGTGCAGTGGTTCTTGGGCAGGTACCCGGGCTTACAAGATGTCCTGAGGCAGGCCAGGAAAGTCTGTGTGCATTTCCGCTGGTCATATAATGCCAGTGCTCTGCTGGCAGACCTCCAAAACGAGTTTAACCTGCCCAAGAACCGCCAAATCTGTGACATGCTCACCAGGTGGAACTCAACCTTGACCATGCTGCAGCGGCTGCACACGCAGCAGAGGGCCATCAATGAGTACCTGTGCGACTATGGCACCAGGACAGGGTCAGGGGAGCTTGGTTTTTTTCCCCCCACGCTAGTGGGCCATGATCAGGGATGCATGCACTGTCCTGTCACCATTTGAGGAGGCCACGAGGATGGTGAGCAGTGACAGTGCATGCATCAGTGACACTGTCCCACTTGTCCACCTGTTGGAGCACACGCTGCATGGAATAATGGGCAGGGCACTTGAGGCAGAACAGAGGCAGGAAGAGGAGGACTTCCTTAGCTCTCAAGGCCCCCTTTATCCAGACAGTGTTCCTGCGTGCCCACCGATCACACAGGAAGAGGAGGAGGATTGTGTCAGTATGGAGGTGGAGCCTGGCACTCAACATCAGCAGCAGTCTTTAAGGGATCAGTCCTAAGAAACACATGGACTTGTATGTGGCTGGGAGGAGGTGGCTGCGGACCATGTCGTCCTTAGTGACCCAGAGGACTCCGGACCGAATGCCTCAGCAAACCTATGCTGCATGGCCTCCCTGATCCTGCAAAGCCTGCATAAGGAACCTTGTATTCGTGGTATCAAGGAGAAGGACCAATACTGGCTGGCAACCCTCCTTGATCCACGTTACAAGGGTAAGGTTGCGGACCTTATCTTGTCATCGCAGAGGGAGAAGAGGATGAAACATCTTCTGGAGGCTTTGCAGAAAGGTCTATGCAACGTGTTCCCAGAGACTGGGAGGTTACAAACTCCTGTTTCTGGACAACGTGTTGCTGAGGCTTCGGTCAGTCAAAGAAGGAGCGGTGGAGAAGGTGGCCGTCTGACCGATGCGTTCAGACAATTTTTTGGTCCGCAGCCCCAAGGTATGATCGGTTCCAGCAACCATCACCAGCGTCTGTTTTACATGGTGCAGGAATACCTAGGGGCAAGATCTGACTTGGACACCTTTCCCACCGAAAATCCTCTGGGTTACTGGGTCTTGAGGATGGATCACTGGCCAGAGCTTGCACAGTATGCAATTGAGCTAATGGCCTGTCCTGCATCCTGTGTTCTTTCGGAACGCACATTCAGTGCTGCTGGAGGCTTTGTAACTGATCACAGGGTGCGTCTGTCCACCGACTCGGTCGATCGACTGACCTTCATAAAAATTAATCAGTCTTGGATCACCACCAGCTACCAAGCACCTGATGCTGATGTAACCGAATAATTTTTTTTAAAATCTCAGATCCCTTCAAAGACTGCCTATGCTGATGCTGAGTGACTGTCCTGAGTAATTATCCTCTTCCTCCTCAATGATCACGCTGATAGCTTGTAAGAACATTTTTGGTTCTGGGCGCCGCCACCAGTGCCTAAGGCCCAATTTTTCAGCCCCTGTTTAACATGGGCATGTAATTACAATTTTTAATGCAATACTTTGCAGCAGAGCTCGTTTCTGCATTCCAACTAGGGTATCTGTGAGGGGTTGCAGTGTTGTGGCACCAGCACCAGTGCCTAAGGCCCAATTTTTCAGCCCCTGTTCAACAGGGGCATGTAATTACAATTCTTGATCTAATATTTCACAGCAGGGCCCGTTTCTGCGCCCACCAAGAGCGAGTGAGGACTTACAGTGTTGTGGCACTAGCACCACCACCACCACCAAAGGCCCAATTTTTCTGCTGAGTATATAGGGCAGGCCCCTACTTTCAAACATCCATCTTACAAACGACTCCTACTTGCAAACAGAAGGAGACAACAAGAAGTGAGATGAAATCCACCCCTAGGAAGGGAAATTCTCTCCTGTAAGAGTTAATGTGGGAAAAACGTTTCTCTCTTCCACTGATGCTTTCCAATCCTTGTTTCACAAAAAAAAACAAATTTTCAAAAAACATTTGTCATTGTGACAAAAAATGAGGTGAAATCTTCTGAAGAGGAGCACAGACAGCAAAAACAAATGTCACAGGGGTGATAACCCTTCCCTATGTTTTCCAAAAAGCTTAAAATAGATTTTTTGGCTGGAGCTAAACACGTTAAAAATGTACCAGTTCAACATTACAAACACATTCTACTTAACAACAAACCTACAGTCCCTGTCTTGTTTGCACCGCCTGTATACTGCTGTTCAGATTATATAGGGCCTGGTGGCCCCACACCTTTCCTTTTTTTAATTTAGGTGCGGGGTTCCCCTTAATGTCCATACAAGACCCAAAGGGCCTGGTAATGGACTGGGGGGTACCCATGCTGTTTGTCTCACTGATTTTCATCCATATTGCCAGGACCCGACATTACATTAAAGCCGCAAGCAGTTTTAAAATGACTTTTTTTCCTTTAAAAATGACATTTTGTGCAGGGACTGTTCTAAGCACGGGAAACACGCGCCACTTTACAGGCATACTATAGCCACCCTCAGGTACGATATTTAAAGGAATATTTCACTTTTTTTTTAACTTCAAGCATCATTAAAATCACTGCTCCCGAAAAAACGTCCGCTTTGAAAAGTTTTTTTTGCATTGATACATGTCCCTTGGGGTAGGACACGGTCCCCAAACCCTTTTTAGGACAATACTATGCAAATTAGCCTTTAAAATGAGCACTTTCGATTTTGAACGTTCGAGTCCCATAGACGTCAATGGGGTTCTAACATTCGTGTGAATTTTCGGTCCGTTCGCAGGTTCTGGTGCGAACCGAACCAGGGTGTGTTCGGCTGATCCCTACTGGTTGGTTTGTTGTTACTGTTTTAGTTATTTGGTTTTCTCACTCTGTTTGGTATTGGTGGTGTATTCACATTATATGCATTTATCTTAATAAAATCACTTACTTTCACCTACTTATGTTTGGTTTACTCTGTCGCAGTCACACAGTTCTGGTCACATCAAGTTTATGACAAAATACCAGGGCCATCCTTGACCAGAAGTAGCTGCACAGAGGAACCATCTTGGTTCTGTTAGTTTTGCTGGAATGAATCCTAATATGATTTCTTATTATGCTCTGCTGGCGTCAGCGAGTGGCGAGTATCTCCGCCAGACACTGAAAGAATGGACCAATGACCAGCTGCTTGGGATCATGGCCAACTCTCTGGTTGACCAGAGCTGTATGTTGTTTGGGGATGTGCAGCCTTTGATCCAAATATGTGCTAAGCTAGCCCTGTCCTGTGTTCCAATGACCGGTGATGATTTTTCTCCCCTTTTCAGTGCTGATCAGGTGGAGTCTCTGGTGTGGCTGTTAGAGGATGATTCTGCATGCTTTTTTGAGCACTATTCCATTTGTCCTCAGCAGAAGCTTATGGAATGTATTCACTCAGTACAGACCCTTGGTAGACAGGCAGCATGTGATCTGTTCTTTGTCCAACCAATACTCTCAGCATGCTCTGATATGTTACAACCAGCCCCAACCAACCCACAACAAACCACCTCTGCCATCAGACACCTGCCTGCCCAAAAGTCTGTTTCCCCATCACCCATGCCAAACTCAGTTGCAGCCCAGTATACGTTGCTCCCAACCAAATACTCATATCCGGTCTCTGCTCCCTGTACCTATCCTGCATTCAACCCACCTGCCTCTTCTCAGCTGCTTACTAATCCACAAGAACTTCCCCAGCTACTGTTACCTCTTCTCTGCCATATCCCAATCCTCCTTTCCAGTCTGCTGTACCCCCCACCTACAGAGCTTCAGTGACTAATGCCGCGTACACACGAGCGGACTTTACGGCAGACTTTGCCCGGCGGACGGGATTTCGTCGGACAATTCGATCGTGTGTGGGCTCCAGCGGACTTTGTTTTCTCAAAAGTTGGACGGACTTAGATTTGAAACATGTTTTAAATCTATCCGTCGAACTCGAGTCCGGTCGAAAAGTCCGCTTGTCTGTATGCTAGTTCGACGGACAAAAAGCCACGCTAGGGCAGCTATTGGCTACTGGCTATGAACTTCCTTGTTTTAGTCCGGTCGTACGTCATCACTAGGGATGAGCTTTGTGTTCGAGTTGAACCCATGTTCGACTCGAACATCGTCTGTTCGCCCGTTCGCCGAATTGCGAACGATATGGGCCGTTCGCTCCAAATTCGTGTGGCGCGTCACGGCCCATAATTCACTGCGGCATCGCAGTGCATTGCTGGCTGATTATTGGCCAAGCATGCACTATGACCCGCATGCTTGCCCAATCACAGCGCCGTCTGAACAGAGAGCCGTAATTGGCCAAAGCCAAGGAGGCTTTGGCCGCTCAGGGGATTTAGTACACGCCCCACACTATATAAGGCCGCCTGCACGGCGGCCCTGTGTAGTGTGTGTTCTGGCGTTGAAAGAGATAGACAGAGAGACAGTGTCATTTGATTTGAGTTAGATAGATTAGGCAGAACAGTCAGTCAGTTAGCTACACTTACAGTGTATTGTGTATATATAGGCATCCCAGGTGTTGCATACATATATATACTGTGACATTGGGGATTGTTCAGCTCAAGTGGATAGATGCGTTTTGGTGCAGTGAGTCCACATCAGATAGGCATTTATAGTTAAGGGCCTGGTAGCCCACGTTTATTAAAGGGAAAAACAAAACAAAAGTCCATCCAGGAATCCCACGCAGGGGTCCAAGCTTCAGCAAGTAAACACAATAATAAATCCAAATGAAAATGCTAGCCCACCTGGCTACTCTTCAGCAGTATTGCTGCTATAGGGAACAGGCCCCTCAAACAAGCTGCTTGGATGCACACAGTCTTAGGCTCCTTGGTCACACACAGTTTCAAGAGCTTCAACGCACACAGCTTCTGGCTCCCTGGACGCACACAGCTTTGAAGCCCTTCAACGCACACAGCATCTGGCTCCTTGGACGCACACAGCTTTGAAGCCCTTCAATGCACACAGCATCTATTCTCACACAGAGACACTTACTAGCAGCCACTGCTCCAACTTCACCTTCCTCTACTCTCTGCTCTCACCAGCCCCTCGTTATATGGGCTGTGTGCACCTGGGCACACACCCTGCTGGCTGTCCACAAGACCCGGACACAGGGTTGGAGATCCCGTCCCACCCAAGACTCTGAAGGATCTCCAAATTACAGAGCCCCATAAGGAACTAACAAAACCTGGAGAAAACTGCCAGAGCAGTTTTCTCCATTTCAAATTTACACTCTGTAGCTCTGCACTCAGCCGATATGCAGACTCTGTGTCCACTTTAACCCCATTTTCATAGGGACAGAGCCTTGCTCTGCCACATACCCCCCCCCTCTTGTTTCGATCCAGAGGGAGAAACACCTGCACCCACTATAGCAGTTGGGACACCTCTGTGCTGGCCATCAGCCACGTAGGCCCAACCCTTTTTTCGGGTGTGCTTCCAGGTACGTCCCACCTTGGATCTTAACAGGGTCCTATAATTCCGTATACTCTGCCTTCCCTCTCTTCTCTTGAGGTTCCTGAGCATACTCTCCTCTCTTGGGGGAACTCTTCCTTTCCTGATCCTACCTTTCAGCTTACAGACGTCAGTTTTATCTTTCACCACAGGTCTTTCAGGTTCAAAAACCTCTCTCTGGTTACCCACGGCAACCACGTCACTTTTAACAGCACCAAACATTAGCAGATCATACATTTCAATGACATCCTGTGGAACACAATCAGTGCCATCTATCTCAGTACTTGTTAGGACCAGACCTGAGGAGGGACAAAACACAGGCAAGCGATTACAACCCACGGGTCCATAGCACAGCTTCACCTCACCTGTTGTCCAACACTCCATGGGTAACTGATCTAACAAATGACACTGATCCAAGCACAAACTACTTCTTTCTGATGTACACATTACATTGTTGCAGCAACCAACATTAACACTTCCCTTTACAGTGTCTCCGGGTACTTTAAGTTGTACCTCTTTCTGAGTGATAGAAAGCATCTCTGCTAGTGCTGCGTCTATTTTGGGCCCTACCTTCTCATGAGGTTTAGCGGGTGAGACAGTATCCACGCCCTCTATTGACCACTGCTCAGCCGCACCTCGAACCACACCAGCAGAGATGTTTATAGTCACTACACCAGCCGGAGAGACCTTTGATGTCTCCAACAGTTCTCCTGGGCGCCTTCCATACCACTCAGTAACTGGGAGCACCCTCTCAGAGAACCTCAAGACTATTTGCCACACTGTTAATAAGCATTGGCCCCACCAATACCATTGTAGATCAAGACTTCCCAGCACAGTCTGTACCACCTGGCTCCACCCATTGGTACTACGCAGCACCACCTGGTCTGACTGCGGTGGAGACACCCAAGTGTACAATGAGTGCGCTTTTACTAACTGCAGCATTTCAAGTAAGGTCTCTGTCATCTCCAAACATCCAATGTCTAAATACCAGACCTTCCTAAGGTCTTTTTCCCTGTCCAAGACATGGAGGGGCTCATCCACTGCAGCTTGTAAGGTTGAGACATTTGAAGAGACCTCCAACTCCTTGGAGGTACCCCTCATCACAGCCTGTTGCTCCCCTGGAGCGCTGTCAGACACATGTCTCACACTAATCCCTTCTGCACCAGTGTCAGTGAGCCACTGCAGGTCATTACAAGTCAAATTGTCACCTTGACACTTGAGCTGTTGGGCTGTGGACAACACATCTGCTATGCCAGCACCCTGAACAGTTCCTTCAGACTGGAGGGCATTAACCTTCGCAGGGACAAACGTGTCCTTGAGCACCAGCCGATCTGCGATCCCTCCATTGGGCATAGCAGGTGTTATGTCCACTACATTATTTAATATTGCGATTGCATTCTCATACCAATTATCCCAGTCTATTGTGGTTCCATCACCTACTCTAGAAGGCACCACAGGAACCTGGGATTCACTAGCCAAAACATCACCTGTGTCATTTCTATACATATTCCCTTGGGTTGACACATCATCTGACAAGGCAGGCTGTAATACATGCTTTTGCCCTACCTGCTCTGGGGGCGCTACTGACACACACAGCTCTGAACTTTCAGCTTTTGCAGGCTGAATTAACCCCTTGACAACTGGGTTACACCTAGGGTTGTGGGGCTGCGCCCACACACTCTCACTGTGTGACTCAGTCTTCCTTTGTTTCACTAGAGTAGCACCACAGCCATCCTGGAAAACCTCTGGCTCCAACACATGGAGACCCCACGAGACTTCCACGGACAAACCTGCGCTTCTGGTTGTCATGGGAGATATCCTACTCCCATCATTGGCAGTGAACACATTTCCAGACATGACATTAAAGGGAACACATTTTTCAATGTCATTATCACCACTACCATCACATTTGCCAACAGTAACACATTTGTCAGCATAACCATCAGAATTTTCATTACGTATAGACATAACTGCTACTTTTGTGGATTGTCTATTACCAACCACAGCCTGTGAGCCTCTCCTCACATCACCCTCTATCTTTAAAGGGGAACTCTTTCCTCCTTGGGCAGCTCCATAGCTGACCTGGGAAACTCTCTGCTCAGTCACTGCGAGCTCCTCTGAAGTTTCCCTGGGCAACTCTGCAGCACCTCTCACTAGGGAACATGGCACAAGAACAGTTTTGGTCACCCCTAGTTTAACCTCTCCAGCACTCTGCTTGATTATAGCAGGCACATGCATAGTCCCCATGTCCATTTGAGTCTTTAACCTTGCCGTCAGCTGGGCTTCACCATGTGCCTCCCCACTGCTCCGGTTAGCACACTGCAGCAAGTCTATGTCCATTTGCACTGCGGATCTCCCCGCTGGATACACTCCCATTTCACTAGGTTCAGTCCCACAAACTGAAACAGTCTTACCATTTTCAGTGGCTGGCATCATACCCTTCACTTGAGTGCGCTGTCTTTCAGCTGCATCCATACCAGCTACTTCCTCTGTGTGGCCACAGGACGACACTGCAGCCTTTCCAGACTCTTCAGCGTTGTTCCAGAACCTTGGGCAAGTAAAAATTCCATGCCCCACTTGACCACATTCCAAGCATGGTACTGGTAGCTGAACTTTACTTTCTTGGAATCTCCTTAATGACTGGCTCTCTGTTGCCACAGGATACCACTGGGCATGACCATCAGACAGACTCCTTGGATCCCTGACATCACTGTTGGCCTGGACGTTGCTTCCACAGATGACCATATTCCTCTTTTTCACACGCTGTTGTCCACCTGGCTTCCTGTTGCCAGGAGAAACTTCTTTCACTTCCTTTTTAACTGGGGATGACATGATTAATTGACCCCAGGTCACAGACATTTCACACTTGGAAAAACTCTCTGGCTTTGCTGGGGCATGTGGTGAAATACCCTCTAGCCATAGAACCCTTTCCCTTGCTTCAGCAAGGATTGCTTCCTTTTTCTGTTTTGACCGCCCCATGCTTGCTGTCTTACACACAGCAACTTGCAACACACTTCACAGCAAAGAGAAAAAAAATTATGTGATTCTCCTTTCACAGGTACACAACCTGCATGCAACACAGAGAGAAAAAATATGTGATTCTCCTTTCACAGGTACACAACCTGCATGCAACACAGAGAGAAAAAATATGTGATTCTCCTTTCACAGGTACACAACCTGCATGCAACACAGTCCATCAAACTTCTATGCAATGCTGTTCGCCTGGCTGCCACACACAGCTAGCAGTAGTTCCTGATGCGACTCACCATGGAGCAAGGACCCAGATTCCACATGCCCGCATTCTCCACCACTTGTGACATTGGGGATTGTTCAGCTCAAGTGGATAGATGCGTTTTGGTGCAGTGAGTCCACATCAGATAGGCATTTATAGTTCAGGGCCTGGTAGCCCACGTTTATTAAAGGGAAAAACAAAACAAAAGTCCATCCAGGAAACCCACGCAGGGGTCCAAGCTTCAGCAAGTAAACACAATAATAAATCCAAATGAAAATGCTAGCCCACCTGGCTACTCTTCAGCAGTATTGCTGCTATAGGGAACAGGCCCCTCAAACAAGCTGCTTGGATGCACACAGTCTTAGGCTCCTTGGTCACACACAGTTTCAAGAGCTTCAACGCACACAGCTTCTGGCTCCCTGGACGCACACAGCTTTGAAGCCCTTCAACGCACACAGCATCTGGCTCCTTGGACGCACACAGCTTTGAAGCCCTTCAATGCACACAGCATCTATTCTCACACAGAGACACTTACTAGCAGCCACTGCTCCAACTTCACCTTCCTCTACTCTCTGCTCTCACCAGCCCCTCGTTATATGGGCTGTGTGCACCTGCGCACACACCCTGCTGGCTGTCCACAAGACCCGGACACAGGGTTGGAGATCCCGTCCCACCCAAGACTCTGAAGGATCTCCAAATTACAGAGCCCCATAAGGAACTAACAAAACCTGGAGAAAACTGCCAGAGCAGTTTTCTCCATTTCAAATTTACACTCTGTAGCTCTGCACTCAGCCGATATGCAGACTCTGTGTCCACTTTAACCCCATTTTCATAGGGACAGAGCCTTGCTCTGCCACAATACACTGTATTCAGTTTAGCTAGATCCGTTCCTGTTATCTTCCTACTGACAGGCAGGCTTGTCTTGTTACAGTATTTACAGCTACCTGAAGAAAATTGCTGGTGTTCTTTTGATCCTATTAGTACCACAGTCAGGCAGCTAGACTATTTACAGTTAGTGCAGTGCGTCCTGCTCACAGTGTTCAGCTAGATCCGTTCCTGTTATCTTCTTACTGACAGGCAGGCTTGTCTTGTTATAGTATTTACAGCTACCTGAAGAAAATTACTGGTGTTCTTTTGATCCTATTAGTACCACAGTCAGGCAGCTAGACTATTTACAGTTAGTGCAGTGCATCCTGCTCACAGTGTTCAGCTAAAACTACAAGTTAGTGGGGTGCGTCCTGCTCACAGTGTTCAGCTAAACCTACAAGTTAGTGCTGTGCGTCCTGTTCACAGTGTTCAGCTAAACCTACAAGTTAGTGTAGTGAGACATCTGCACAGTGTTCATCTAAAGCTACAAGTTAGTGCAGTGCGTCCTGCTCACAGTGTTCAGCTAGATCCGTTCCTGTTATCTTCTTACTGACAGGCAGGCTTGTCTTGTTACAGTATTTACAGCTACCTGAAGAAAATTGCTGGTGTTCTTTTGATCCTATTAGTACCACAGTCAGGCAGCTAGACTATTTACAGTTAGTGCAGTGCGTCCTGCTCACAGTGTTCAGCTAGATCCGTTCCTGTTATCTTCTTACTGACAGACAGGCTTGTCTTGTTACAGTATATACAGCTACCTGAAGAAAATTACTGGTGTTCTTTTGATCCTATTAGTACCACAGTCAGGCAGCTAGACTATTTACAGTTAGTGCAGTGCGTCCTTCTCACAGTGTTCAGCTAAAACTACAAGTTAGTGGGGTGCGTCCTGCTCACAGTGTTCAACTAAACCTACAAGTTAGTGGGGTGCGTCCTGCTCACAGTGTTCAGCTAAACCTACAAGTTAGTGCGGTGCGTCCTGCTCACAGTGTTCAGCTAAATCTACAAGTTAGTGGGGTGCGTCCTGCTCACAGTGGTCAGCTAAAACTACAAGTTAGTGTGGTGCGTCCACCTCACAGTGTTCAGCTAAACCTACAAGTTAGTGCGGTGCGTCCTGCTCACAGTGTTCAGCTAAAACTACAAGTTAGAGTAGTGAGACCTCTGCACAGTGTTCATCTAAAGCTACAAGTTAGTGCAGTGCGTCCTGCTCACAGTGTTCATCTAAAACTACAAGTTAGTGCTGTGCGTCCTGCTCACAGTGTTCAGCTAAAACTCCAAGTTAGTGTGGTGCGTCCACCTCACAGTGTTTAGCTAAACCTAAAAGGTTATTTTTTTGCGAGCTCTGCACAGTGTTCACCTAAAGCTTCCTGTAGAAGGTTGGTGGTGTTTTCCTGATCCTATCACTACCGCAGGCAGCTAAAAAAGCTAAAAGTTAGTTTTTTGCGAGCACTGCACAGTGTTCAGCTAAAGCTACCTGTAGAAGGTTGGTGGTGTTCTCATACTACAGGCAGGCAGTTGATTTTGCTAGCTGCAGTATTAGTACATATATATATATATATATATATATATATATATCCCAACTTAGTGCAGCTACAGGCCATTAGTATGTCTGGAAGGCCAAGAAGGAGAGGCAGACAGTCACAAGCCAATAAGAGAGGGCAAGCAGGCTCTGTGTCTAGTGCTGGTCGTGGAGACAGTGCATCCTCATCAGCACGTTGCCGTGGGACACGCTTGGCCTTTTTTTCGGCAGCTGGCTGTGTTGAGCAGCAACATGCGGAAGACTTGGTCGAGTGGATGACCAAGCCGTCCTCATCCTCCTCATCCTCTCTCACCCATGCCCAGGGTATTTTGTCTGGCAAAGCAGCGGCCTCTTCACTCTGTTTGACCACAGTGTTGGGTACATGCTTCAGGAGGATGCCCAGCGTTTAAAAGGATCTGATGATGATACTGAGCTCGATGAAGGCAGTAACATGAGCACGGACAGAGGGGGTGCCCAAGAAGGCAGCAATCTGGCAGTCATGCTCCCCCTGCTGCAGCATACTGCCAGGTTTGCTCCAGTGATGAGGAGGGAGGGGATGATAAGGTCACTGACTCAACGTGGGTGCTGATAGAAGAGAGGAGGAGGAGGAGGCGGCACATCACCAACGAGGTAGGATGCCCTCCAGGGGCCAGCCTAAGGGCAGCACACTGACTGCATCACACCCCAAAGCTCCGCATGTCCAGGGCGCTGCAGTCTCTGCGCGTTATTAAAAAAGTTCTTTGGTGTGGGCCTTTTTTGAGACGAGTGCATCAGATCGCACCGCTGCTATTTGCAACATATGTCTCAAGCGTATCTCGCGTGGCCAAAACATCTCCCGCTTGGGTACCACATGCTTGACCAGACATATGTTGACCTGCCATGCAGTTCGTTGGCAAGCGTATCTAAAAGACCCACACCAAAGAACAAAGAAGACCTCTCCTTGCTCCTCATCAGCTGAGATCTCCAACCCCAATATACCTTCAGTCCTCTCTGAGACCTGCACTGAGAGGAATGAAGGTGTAGAATTAGGTGTGTCACAGCCAAGTACTTGTGGGCAATCTGCTTTTGGTACACCAACGTCAGATTGTACCAGGCAAATTTCCCTGCCCCAGCTGCTGCACCGCCGAAAGAAGTTTGCTCCCAGCCATCCACATGCGCAGCGGTTGAATGCTAGCTTGGCAAAATTGCTAGCACTTCAACTGCTGCCTTTTCAGTTGGTAGACTCTGCCCCCTTCCGTGAGTTTGTGGAATGTGCGGTTCCTCAGTGGCAGGTACCCAAACACCACTTTTTCTCACAGAAGGTGATTCCGGCTCTCTACCGGCATGTGGAAGGCAATGTCCATGCCTCACTGGACAGGGCGGTCAGCGGTAAGGTGCAAATCACCGCTGACTCATGGTCCAGCAGGCATGGACAGGGACGTTACCTAAGTTTCACGGTGCATTCGGTGACTCTGCTGGCAGCTGGGAAGGATGCAGGACAAGGTGTAGTAGTGTAGGAGGTTGTTCCGCCACCACGCCTCCAAAATGCTAATGATTGTGACACACCTCTCTCCTCCACCCCTTCCTCTTCTTCTTCCTCCATGGCCTCTTCCTGTGCTTTGTCCTCGGAACCAGCGGTGCTCCGTAGCCGTTCAAGGGGCTACGCAAGTACACAGGCCAAAAGATGCCATGCGGTGCTTGAGCTGTTGTGCTTGGGGGACAGGAGTCACACTGGGGCAGAGGTTCTGTCAGCTCTGCAGGGGCAGGTTCAGAGGTGGTTGACGCCACGCCAACTTAAGGCAGGAATGGTGGTTTGCGACAATGGCACCAACCTCCTCTCTGCCCTCCGACAGGGACAAATGACCCATGTGCCCTGTTTGGCTTATGTCCTTAACTTGGTGGTGCAGCGGTTCTTGGGCAGGTACCTGGGCTTACAGGATGTCCTGAGGCAGGCCAGGAAAGTCTGTGCATTTCCGCCGGTCATATAATGCCAGTGCTCGGCTGACGGACCTCCAAAAGGAGTTTAACCTGCCCAAGAACCGCCTAATCTGTGACATGCCCACCAGGTGGAACTCAACGTTGGCCATGCTGCAGCGGCTGCACACGCAGCAGAGGGCCATCAATGAGTACCTGTGCGACTATGGCACCAGGACAGGGTCAGGGGAGCTTGTTTTTTTTTCCCCACGCCAGTGGGCCATGATCAGGGATGCATGCACTGTCCTGTCACCATTTGAGGAGGCCACAAGGATGGTGAGCAGTGACAGTGCATGCATCAATGACACTGTCCCCCTTGTCCACCTGTTGGAGCACACGCTGCGTGGAATAATGGACAGGGCACTTGAGGCAGAACAGAGGCAGGAAGAGGAGGACTTCCTTAGCTCTCAAGGCCCCCTTTATCCAGACATTGTTCCTGCGTGCCCGCCGATCACACAGGAAGAGGACAAGAAGGAGAAGGAGGAGGAAGATTGTGTCAGTATGGAGGTGGAGCCTGGCACTCAGCATCAGCAGCAGTCTTTAAGGGATCAGTCCCAAGAAACACATGGATTTGTACGTGGCTGGGAGGAGGTGGCTGCGGACCATGTCGTCCTTAGTGACCCAGAGGACTCCGTACCGAATGCCTCAGCAAACCTACGCTGCATGGCCTCCCTGATCCTGCAAAGCCTGCGTAAGGATCCTCGTATTTGTGGTATCAATGAGAAGGACCAATACTGGCTGGCAACCCTCCTTGATCCACGTTACAAGGGTAAGGTTGCGGACCTTATCTTGCCATTGCAGAGGGAGCAGAGGATGAAACATCTTCGGGAGGCCTTGCAGAAAGATCTGTGCAATGCGTTCCCAGAGACTGGGAGGTTACAAACTCCTGTTTCTGGACAACGTGTTGCTGAGGCTTCGGTCAGTCAAAGAAGGAGCGGTGGAGAAGGTGGCCGTCTGACGGATGCGTTCAGACAATTTTTTGGTCCGCAGTCCCAAGGTATGATCGGTTCCAGCAACCATCGCCAGCGTCTGTTTTACATGGTGCAGGAATACCTAGGGGCAAGATCTGACTTGGACACCTTTCCCACCGAAAATCCTCTGGGTTACTGGGTCTTGAGGATGGATCACTGGCCAGAGCTTGCACAGTATGCAATTGAGCTACTGGCCTGTCCTGCATCCAGCGTTCTTTCGGAACGCACATTCAGTGCTGCTGGAGGCTTTGTAACCGATCACAGGGTGCGTCTGTCCACCGACTCGGTCGATCGACTGACCTTCATAAAAATTAATCAGTCTTGGATCACCACCAGCTACCAAGCACCTGATGCTGATGTAACCGAATATTTTTTTTGTAATCTCAGATCCCTTCAAAGACTGCCTATGCTTATGCTGAGTGACTATCCCTGAGAAATTATCCTCTTCCTCTTCAATCGTCACGCTGATAGCTTGTAAGAACATTTTTGGTTCTGGGCGCTACCACCAGTGCCTAAGGCACAATTTTTCAGCCCCTGTTTAGCGGGGGCGTGTAATTACAATTTTTGATGCAATACTTTGCAGCAGGGCTCATTTCAGCATTCCAACTAGAGTATCTGTGAGGGGTTGCAGTGTTGTGGCACCAGCACCAGTGCCTAAGGCCCAATTTTTCAGCCCCTGTTTAACAGGGGCGTGTAATTACAATTTTTGATGCAATACTTTGCAGCAGGGCTCGTTCCTGCGTTCCAACTAGAGTGTCTGTGAGGGGTTGCAGTGTTGTGGGACCAGCACCAGTGCCTAAGGCCTAATTTTTCAGCCCTTGTTCAACAGGGGCATTTAATTACAATTCTTGATCTAATATTTTACAGCAGGGCCCATTTCTGCACCCACCAAGAGCGAGTGAGGACTTACAGTGTTGTGGCACCAGCACCACCACCACCACCACCAAAGGCCCAATTTTTCTGCCCCTGATCAACAGGGGCATGTAATTACAATTCTTGATCTAATATTTCACAGCAGGGCCCTGTGAGGGCTTACAGTATTGTGGCCACAACAACACCTAAGGCCCAAATTTCTGCTGAGTATATAGGGCAGGCCCCTACTTTCAAACATCTAACTTACAAACGACTCCTACTTGCAAACGGAAGGAGACAACAGGAAGTGAGATGAAATCTACCCCTAGGAAGGGAAATTATCTCCTGTAAGAGTTAATATGGGAAAAACATTTCTCCTTTCCACTGATGCTTTCCAATCCTTGTTCCACAAAAAACCCCAAATTTTCAAAAAACATTTGTCATTGGGACAAAAAGTGAGGTGAAATCTTCTGAAGAGGAGGACAGACAGCAAAAAAAATGTCACAGGGGTGATAACCCTTCCCTATGTTTTACAAAAAGCTTAAAAAAGATTTTTTGGCTGGAGCTAAACACGTTAAAAATGTACCCGTTCAAAATTACAAACAGATTCTACTTAACAACAAACCTACTTGTTTGTTTGCACCGCCTGTATACTGCTGTTCAGAGTATACAGGGCCTGGTGGCCCCACACCTTTCCTTATTTTAATTTGGGTGCGGGGTTCCCCTTAATATCCATACAAGACCCAAAGGGCCTGGTAATGGACTGGGGGGTACCCATGCCGTTTGTCTCACTGATTTTCATCCATATTGCCAGGACCCGACATTACATTAAACCCGCAAGCAGTTTTAAATGAGATTTTTTCCTTTAAAAATGACATTTTGTGCAGGGACTGTTCTAAACACGGGAAACACACACCACTTTACAGGCATACTATAGACACACCCCAGGTACGATATTTAAAGGAATATTTCACTTTTTTTTTTTACTTCAAGCATCATTAAAATCACTGCTCCCGAAAAAACGTCCGTTTTAAAAAGTTTTTTTTTGCATTGATACATGTCCCCTGGGGCAGGACCCGGGTCCCCAAACCCTTTTTAGGACAATACCATGCAAATTAGCCTTTAAAATGAGCACTTTTGATTTCGAACGTTCGAGTCCCATAGACGTCAATGGGGTTCTAAAGTTCGTGCAAATTTTCGGTCCGTTCGCAGGTTCTGGTGCAAACCGGGGGGTGTTCGGCTCATCCCTAGTCATCACATGCGAATTCGACAGACTTTGGTGGATTGTGTGTAGGCAAGTCCGTTCATTCGCAAAGTCCGTCATAAAGTCCGTCGAAAAGTCCGCCGGGCAAAGTCTGCCGTAAAGTCCGCTCGTGTGTACACGGTATTAGTCAAAGAAAAAACAAAAGTTTTTCCCAATCAAAACAATCCTTCCATTAACCCAACCTGCCTCCACACCCACCAATCTGTCCCAGCCTGAAGTGCCAGAGTTCCAGCCTGAAGTGCCAGAGTTCCAGCCTGAAGTGCCAGAGTTCCAGCCTGAGGCGCCAGTGTTCCAGCCAGAGGTGCCAGTGTTCCAGCCGGAGGTGCCAGTGTTCCAGCCGGAAGAGCCAGAGCCAGCATTCCAGCCTGAAGAGCCAGATCCAGCGTTTCAGCCTGAAGAGCCAGCGTACTAGCCTGAAGAGCCAGAGCCAGCGTTCCAGCCTGAAGAGCCAGTGCCTACTTTCCAGTTTGATGTGCCCGCTTTCCAGTCTGATATGCCCGCTTTCCAGTGATGTCTCATTGCCTGCTGCCCAGCTCGACGACCTGGAGCCTGATGCCCAGCATGATGTGCCACTGTCTGCTGCCCAGCCTGATGTGCCACTGTCTGCTGCCCAGCCTGGTGTGATCCTGTCTGCTGCCCAGCCTGATGAGCCACTGTCTGCTTGCGCAGCCTGACATGTTCCTATCTGCTGCCCAGCCTGATGTGCCACTGTCCGCTGCCCAGCCTGATGTGCTTCTGTCTGCTGCCCAGCCTAATGTGCCACTGTCCACTGCCCTGCCTGATGTGCCACTGTCTGCTAATCAGCCTGATCTGTTCCTGTCCACTGCCCTGCATAATGTGTTCCTGTCCACTGACCAGCCTGATGTGCCACTGTCTGCTGCCCAGCCTGATGTGTTCCTATCTGCTGCCCTACATGATGTGCTCCTGTCCGCTGCCCAGCCTGATGTGCCACTGTCTGCTGCCCAGCCTGATGTGCCTCTGTCTGCTGCCCAGCCTGATGTGCCACTGTCTGCTGCCCAGCCTGATGTGCCACTGTCTGCTGCCCAGCCTGATGTGTTCCTGTCTGCTTCCCAGCCTGATGTGTTCCTGTCTGCTGCCCAGCCTGATGTGTTTCTGTCTGCTGCCCAGCCTGATGTGTTCCTATTTGCTGGCCAGGCTGATGTGCCACTGTCTGCTGCCCAGCCTGATAAGCCTCTATCCACTGCCCAGCTTGAAGCGCCCATGCCTGCTGCCCAGCTTGAAGTGCCCGTGCCTGTTGCCCAGATTGAAGTGCCTGCTGCCCAGCTTGAAGTGCCCGCTGCCCAGCTTGAAGTGACCGCTGCCCAGCTTGCAGTGCCCACTGTCCATCTTGAAGTGCCCACTGCCCAGCTTGATATACCTGCTGCTCCTTTTAATGTGCCTGCTGCTCAGCTTGATGTGCCCGCGCCTGCTGCCCAACTTGATGTGCCTGCGCCTGCTGCCCAGCTTGATGTACCCATGCCTGCTGCCCCGCTTGATGTGCCCGTGTCGACTGCCCAGCCTGATGTGCCTGTTGCCCAGTTCGAGGTGCCTGCCCCCCAGCTCACTGTGCCTGCTACTCAGCTTGAGGTTCCTGTGCCTGGTATTCAGCTTGATGGACTTATTGCCCAACCTGATGTGACTTTGCTCGCTGCGCAGCTTGATGCCATGGACTTTCCCCAGCAACCACTAGTTGGAGCGTCCGGAGGTCGCTCCTTTGAGGGAGGGTACTGTCAGGAAAGGTCCCCTCCACTGGTAATATTGAACCCAAAAGTCTGTTTCCCCCTGTCACCCATGCCAAACTCAGTTGCAGCCCAGTATACATTGCTCCCAACCAAACACTCATATCCAGTCTCTGCTCCCTGTACCTATCCTGCATTCAACCCACCTGCCTCTTCTCAGCTGCTTACTAATCCACAAGAACTTCCCCCAGCTACTGTTACCTCTTCTCTGCCATATCCCAATCCTCCTTTCCAGTCTGCTGCACCCCCCCACCTACAGAGCTTCAGTGACTAAGTCAAAGAAAAAATTAAAGTTTTTCCCAACCAAAACGATCCTGCCATTAACCCAACCTGCCTCCACACCCACCAATCTGTCCCAGCCTGAAGTGCCAGAGTTCCAGACTGAAGTGCCAAAGTTCCAGCCTGAAGTGCAAGAGTTCCAGCCTGAAGTGCCAGAGTTCCAGCCGGAGGTGCCAGTGTTCCAGCCGGAGGTGCCAGTGTTCTAGCCAGAGGTGCCAGTGTTCTAGCCAGAGGTGCCAGTGTTCTAGCCAGAGGTGCCAGTGTTCTAGCCGGAGGCGCCAGTGTTCCAGCCAGAGGTGCCAGTGTTCCAGCCGGAAGAGCCAGAGCCAGTGTTCCAGCCTGAAGAGCCAGAGCCAGCATTCCAGCCTGAAGAGGCAGAGCCAGCGTACCAGCCTGAGGAGCCAGAGCCAGCATTCCAGCCTGAACAGCCAGAGGATGATTCCGCATGCTTTTTTGAGCACTATTCCGTTTGTCCTCAGCAGAAGCTTATGGAATGTATTTACTCAATACAGACCCTTGTTAGACAGGCAGCGTGTGATCTGTTCTTTGTCCAACCAATATTCTCAGCATGGTCTGATATGTTACAACCAGCTCCAACCAACCCACATCAAACCACCTCTGCCATCAGACACCTGCCCGCCCAAAAGTCTGTTTCCCCATCACCCATGCCAAACTCAGTTGCAGCCCAGTATACTTTGCTCCCAACCAGCCGGAGGCGCCAAGTGTTCCAGCCGGAAGCGCCAGTGTTCCAGTCAGAGGCGCCAGTGTTCCAGCCGGAGGGGCCAGTGTTCCAGCTGGAAGAGCCAGAGCCAGCATTCCAGCCTGAAGAGCCAATGCTTACTTTCCAGTCTGATGTGCCCGCTTTCCAGTCTGATGTGCTCGCTTTCCAGTCTGATATGCCCGCTTTCCAGTCTGATGTCTCATTGCCTATTGCCCAGGTCGACGACCTGGAGCCTGCTGCCCAGCCTGATGAGCCTCTGTCTTATGCCCAGCCTCTTGTGTTCTTGCCTGCTGCCCAGCTCAATGACCTGGAGCCTGCTGCCCAGCCTGCTGAGCCTCTGTCTGCTGCCCAGCCTGCTGAGCCTCTGTCTGCTGCCCAGCCTGATGTGCATCTGTCTGCTGCCCAGCCTGGTGTGTTTCTGTCTGCTGCCCAGCCTGATGTAACACTGTCTGCTGCCCATCCTGATGTGTTCCTGTCTGCTGCCCAGCCTGATGTGCCACTGTCCACTGCCCAGCCTGATGTGCTTCTGTCTGCTGCTCAGCCTGATGTGCCACTGTCTGCTGCCCAGCCTGATAAACCTCTGTCTGCTGCCCAGCCTGATGTGCTACTGTCTGCTGCCCAGCCTGATGTTCCACTGTCTGCTGCCCAGCCTGATGTGCCACTATCTGCTGCCCAGCCTGATGTGTTCCTGTCCACTGCCCTGCATGATGTGTTCCTGTCTGCTGCCCAGCCTGATGTGCCACTGTCTGCTGCCCAACCTGATGTGCCACTGTCTGCTGCCCAGCCTGATGTGCGTCTGTCTGCTGCCCAGCCTGATGTGCCACTGTCTGCTGCCCAGCCTGATGTGTTCTTGTCTGCTGCCCAGCCTGATGTGTTCTTGTCTGCTGCCCAGCCTGATGTGTTCCTGTCTGCTGCCCAGCCTGATGTGTTCCTGTCTGCTGCCCAGCCTGATGTGTTCCTGTCTGCTGCCCAGCCTGATGTGTTTATGTCTGCTGCCCAGCCTGATGTGTTCCTGTCTGCTGCCCAGATTGATGTGTTTCTGTCTGCTGTCCCACCTGATTTGTTTCTGTCTGCTGCCCAGCCTAATGTGTTCCTGTCTGCTGCCTAGCCTGATGTGCCACTGTCTGCTGCCCAGCCCGATGAGCCTCTATCCGCTGCCCAGCTTGAAGTGCCCATGCCTGTTGCCCAGCTTGAAGTGCCTGCTGCCTGCTGCCCAGCTTGAAGTGCCTGCTGCCCAGCTTGAAGTGACCGCTGCCCAGCTTGAAGTGCCCACTGCCCAACTTGATATACCTGCTGCTCCTTTTGATGCGCCTGCTGCCACGCTTGATGTGCCTGTTGCCCAGCTTGATGTTCCCGCGCCTCCTGCCCAGCTTGATGTACCCATGCCTGCTGCCCTGCTTGATGTGCCTGCTGCCTCGCTTGATGTGACCGTGCCAGCTGCCCAGCCTGATGTGTCTGTTGCCCAGTTCGAGGTGCCTGCCACCCAGCTCGCTGTGCCTGCTACTCAGCTTGAGGTTCCTGTGCCTGGTATTCAGCTTGATGGACTTATTGCCCAACCTGATGTGACTTTGCCCGCTGCCCGGCTTGATGCCATGGACTTTCCCCAGCAACGGCTAGTTGGAGCGTCCGGAGGTCGATCCTTCGAGGGGGGGTACTGTCAGGAAAGGTTCCCTCCACTGGTAATATTGAACCCAAAAGTCTGTTTCCCCATCACCCATGCCAAACTCAGTTGCAGCCCAGTATACATTGCTCCCAACCAAACACTCATATCTGGTCTCTGTTCCCTGTACCTATCCTGCATTCAACCCACCTGCCTCTTCTCAGCTGCTTACTAATCCACAAGAACTTCCCCCAGCTACTGTTACCTCTTCTCTGCCATATCCCAATCCTCCTTTCCAGTCTGCTGCACCCCCCACCTACAGAGCTTCAGTGACTAAGTCAAAGAAAAAACAAAAGTTTTCCCAACCAAAATGATCCTGCCATTAACCCAACCTGCCTCCACACCAACCAATCTGTCCCAGCCTGAAGTGCCAGAGTTCCAGCTTGAAGTACCAGCCTGAAGTGCAAGAGTTCCAGCCTGAAGCGCCAGATTTCCAGCCTGAAGCGCCAGAGTTCCAGCCGGAGGTGCCAGAGTTCCAGCCGGAGGTGCCAGAGTTCCAGCCGGAGGTGCCAGAGTTCCAGCCGGAGGTGCCAGAGTTCCAGCCGGAGGTGCCAGAGTTCCAGCCGGAGGTGTCAGAGTTCCAGCCGGAGGTGTCAGAGTTCCAGCCGGAGGTGCCAGAGTTCCAGCCGGAGGTGCCAGAATTCCAGCCGGAGGTGCCAGAGTTCCAGCCGGAGGTGCCAGAGTTCCAGCCGGAGGTCCCAGTGTTCCAGCCGGAAGAGCCAGAGCCAGTGTTCCAGCCGGAAGAGCCAGAGCCAGTGTTCCAGCCTGAAGAGCCAGAGCCAGCGTTCCAGCCTGAAGAGCCAGAGCCAGCGTACCAGCCTGAGGAGCCAGAGCCAGCATTCCAGCGTGAAGAGCCAGTGCCTACTTTCCAGTCTGATGTGCCCGCTTTCCAGTCTGATGTGCTTGCTTTCCAGTCTCTGTCTTCTGCCCAGCCTGATGTGTTCCTGCTTGCTGCCCAGCTCAATGACCTGGAGCCTGCTGCCCAGCCTGATGAGCCTCTGTCTGCTGCCCAGCCTGCTGAGCCTCTGCCTGCTGCCCAGCCTGATGTGCCACTGTCTGCTACCCAGCCTGGTGTATTCCTGTCTGCTGCCTAGCCTGATGTAACACTGTCTGCTGCCCATCCTGATGTGTTCTTGTCCGCTGCCCAGCCTGATGTGCCATTGTCCGCTGCCCAGCCTGATGTGCTTCTGTCTGCTGCTCAGCCTGATGTGCCACTGTCCGCTGCCCAGCCTGATGAGCCTCTGTCTGCTGCCCAGCCTGATGTGCCACTGTCTGCTGCCCAGCCTGATGTTCCACTGTCTGCTGCCCAGCCTGATGTGCCACTATCTGCTGCCCAGCCTGATGTGTTCCTGTCCGCTGCCCTGCATGATGTGTTCCTGTCTGCTACCCAGCCTGATGTGCCACTGTCTGCTGCCCAGCCTGATGTGCCACTGTCTGCTGCCCAGCCTGATGTGTTCCTGTCCACTGCCCTGCATGATGTGTTCCTGTCCACTGTCGAGCCTGATGTGCCACTGTCTGCTACCCAGCCTTTTGTGTTCCTATCTGCTGCCCTACATGATGTGTTCCTGTCTGCTGCCCAGCCTGATGTGCCACTGTCCGCTGCCCAGCCTGATGTGCCACTGTCCGCTGCCCAGCCTGATGTGCCACTGTCTGCTGCCCAGCCTGATGTGCCTCTGTCTGCTGCCCAGCCTGATGTGCCACTGTCTGCTGCCCAGCCTGATGTGTTCTTGTCTGCTGCCCAGCCTGATGTGTTTCTGTCTGCTGCCCAGCCTGATGTGTTTCTGTCTGCTGCCCAGCCTCATGTGCCACTGTCTGCTGCCCAGCCTGATGAGCCTCTATCCTCTGCCCAGCTTAAAGTGCCCGTGCCAGCTGCCCTGCTTGAAGTGCCCGTGCCTGCTGCCCAGCTTGAAGTGCCTGCTGCCCAGCTTAAAGTGCCCGCTGCCCAGCTTGCAGTGCCCACTGCCCAGATTGAAGTGCCCGCTGCCCAACTTGATATTCCTTTTGATGCGCTTGCTGCCCCGCTTGATGTGCCTGTGCCTGCTGCCCAGCTTGATGTGCCTGTGCCTGCTGCCCTGCTAGATGTACCCATGCCTGCTTCCCCGCTTGATGTGCTTGCTGCCCTGCTTGATGTGCCCGTGCCAGCTGCCCAGCCAGATGTGCCTGTTACCGAGTACGAGGTGCCTGCCGCCCAGCTCGCTGTGCCTGCTACTCAGCTTGAGGTTCCTGTGCCTGGTATTCAGCTTGATGGTCTTATTGCCCAACCTGATTTGACTTTGCCCACTGCCCGGTTGAAGCCATGGACTTTCCCCAGCAATGGCTAGTTGGAGCATCCGGAGGTCGCTCCTTCGAGGGGGGGGTATTGTCATACATAGTTACATAGTTACATAGTAGGTGAGGTTGAAAAAAGACACAAGTCCATCAAGTCCAACCTATGTGTGTGATTATGTGTCAGTATTTCATTACATATCCCTGTATGTTGCGGTCATTCAGGTGATTATCTAATAGTTTCTTGAAGCTATCAATGCTCCCCGCTGAGACCACCGCCTGTGGAAGGGAATTCCACATCCTTGCCGCTCTTACAGTAAAGAACCCTCTACGTAGTTTAAGGTTAAACCTCTTTTCTTCTAATTGTAATGAGTGGCCACGAGTCTTATTAAACTCTCTTCTGCGAAAAAGTTTTATCCCTATTGTGGGGTTACCAGTACAGTATTTGTAAATTGAAATCATATCCCCTCTCAAGCGTCTCTTCTCCAGAGAGAATAAGTTCAGAGCTCGCAACCTTTCCTCATAACTAAGATCCTCCAGACCCTTTATTAGCCTTGTTGCCCTTCTTTGTACTCGCTCCATTTCCAGTACATCCCTCCTGAGGACTGGTGCCCAGAACTGGACAGCATACTCCAGGTGCGGCCGGACCAGAGTCTTGTAGAGCGGGAGAATTATCGTTTTATCTCTGGAGTTGATCCCCCTTTTAATGCATGCCAATATTCTGTTTGCTTTATTAGCAGCAGCTTGGCATTGCATGCCATTACTGAGCCTATCATCTACTAGGACCCCCAGGTCATTTTCCATCCTAGATTCCCCCAGAGGTTCTCCCCCCAGTGTATAGATTGCATTCATATTTTTGCCACCCATATGCATTATTTTACATTTTTCTACATTGAACCTCATTTGCCATGTAGTCGCCCACCCCATTAATTTGTTCAGGTCTTTTTGCAAGATTTCCACATCCTGCGGAGAAGTTATTGCCCTGCTTAGCTTAGTATCGTCTGCAAATACAGAGATTGAACTGTTTATCCCATCCTCCAGATCGTTTATGAACAAATTAAATAGGATTGGTCCCAGCACAGAACCCTGGGGAACCCCACTACCCACCCCTGACCATTCTGAGTACTCCCCATTTATCCCCACTCTCTGAACATGCCCTTGTAGCCAGTTTTAAATCCATGTACTCACCCTATGGTCCATGCCAACGCACCTTATTTTGTACAGTAAACGTTTATGGGGAACTGTGTCAAATGCTTTTGCAAAATCCAGATACACCACGTCTACGGGCCTTCCTTTATCTAGATGGCAACGCACCTCCTCATAGAAGGTTAATAGATTGGTTTGGCAAGAACGATTCTTCATGAATCCATGCTGATTACTGCTAATGATATCATTCTTATTACTAAAATCTTGTATATAGTCCCTTATCATCCCCTCCAAGAGTTTACATACTATTGATGTTAGGCTAACTGGTCTGTAATTCCCAGGGATCTTTTTTGGGCCCTTTTTAAAAATTGGTGCTACATTGGCTTTTCTCCAATCAGCTGGTACCATTCCAGTCAATAGACTGTCTGTAAAAATTAGGAACAACGGTCTGGCAATCACCTGACTGAGTTCCCTAAGTACCCTCGGATGCAAGCCATCTGGTCCCGGTGATTAATTAATGTTAAGTTTCTCAAGTCTAATTTTAATTCCGTCCTCTGTTAACCATGTAGGTGCTTCCTGTGTTGTGTCATGAGGATAAACACTGCAGTTTTGGTTACTGAAGCCCCCCGATTCACTCGTGAATACTGAGGAGAAGAATAAATTCAATACCTTTGCCATCTCCCCATCCTTTGTAACCAGATGTCCTTCCTCATTCTTTATGGGGCCAATATGGTCTGTCCTCCCTTTTTTACTGTTTACATACTTAAAGAATTTCTTGGGATTTTTTTTGCTCTCCTCCGCTATGTGTCTTTCATGTTCTATCTTAGCCGTCCTAATTGCACCCTTTACATTTCTTATTGCATTCTTTATAAAGTCTGAATGCTGAGGATGATCCCTCAACCTTGTATTTTTTGAAGATCTTCTCCTTTGCTTTTATACGCATTTTTACATTGGAGTTTAGCCATCCAGGATTTTTGTTTGCTCTTTTAAATTTATTACCCAATGGGATACATTGGCTAATGCCCTTATTTAATATGCTCTTAAAGCAAACCCATCTCTCCTCCGTATTCTTTGTTCCTAATATTTTATCCCAATTTATGCCTTTTAGCAAGGTTTGTAGTTTAGGGAAGTTGGCTCTTTTGAAATTCAGTGTCTTTGTGTTCCCTTCATGTTTCCTATTTGTGTGATTTATACTGAAACTAATTGACCTGTGATCGCTGTTACCTAAATTGCCCCGTATTTCCACATCTGTGATCAGGTCTGTATTGTTGGTAATCAGTAGATCCAGTAATGTTTTATTTCTAGTTGGTGCGTCTACCATCTGACCCATAAAATTGTCCTGCAAGACATTAAGGAACTGGCGAGCCTTAAATGAATGCGCGGTTCCCTCCGCCCAGTCTATGTCTGGATAATTAAAATCCCCCATTATGATAACACTTCCCATCCTTGCTGCTAATCCAATTTGTGATAGGAGATCCGTCTCCACTTCCTCCCTCAGGTTAGGGGGCCTATAGCATACTCCCAGTATTATTTTCCCCTTAGCTTCATCCCTTTGGAGCTCTAGCCATAAGGATTCCACCTCCTCCCTAGCTCCCTCAGTGATGTCATCTCTCACATTCACTTGTACAGTATTCTTGATATATAGGCATACCCCTCCCCCTTTTTTACCCTCTCTATCCTTGCGGTATAGGGTATACCCTTGAATGTTTGCCAGCCAATCATGAGAGCTGTTGAACCAGGTCTCTGAAATTCCCACAAAATCCAAATCCTCCTTGTACAACAGTATCTCTAGTTCACCCATCTTGTCCGCCATGCTCCTGGCATTGGTGAACATGCCACATAGTTTAGACCGGTCGCATATTGTCCTCGTATTGGGTGTTTCAAGATTGCAACTAGGACTTGCTACTATACTCACCTTGTGTTTTTGTGCTTTGGTTAACCTACCACTAATGCCCCCAATACTACCCTCTGGAATATCTTCCGCGCTGGCTATCACTGTCTCTGGACCCTCCCCCCCATCGCCTAGTTTAAAAACCCCTCTAACTTTTTGGCCATCTTCATTCCCAGCAGATCTGCACCCTCCTCATTTAGGTGCAGTCCGTCCCTTCTATAGTACCGGTTACCGACTGAGAAGTCAGCTCAGTCCTCCAGGAACCCAAACCCCTCCTTACTACACCAGCTCTTCAGCCACTTGTTTACTTCCCTAATCTCCCTCTGCCTTTCTGGTGTGGCTCGATGTACCGGTAGTATTCCTGAGAACACTACCTTGGAGGTCCTCTGGGTCTTCCCCAGCCCCTCCCAGTAATCTGTCCACAAGATCCGTGATGTCCTGAAACCGAGCGCCCGGTAGACAACATACTGTTCGGCGCTTCAGGTCTTGGTTACAGATTTCCCTCTCTGTCCTTCTAAGAATTGAGTCCCCTACCACCAGAATCTGTCTTTCCTTTCCCTTTGCTGCCCCCCCACTCTCACTGGAGGAGTTCTTCCCCTGGCAGCTAGGAGAGTCCCTCATCTCCAGCAGTGCTGGTCCCTGACTGGTTTCACCAATGTCACTCAATGGAGCGTACTTATTGGGATGCTCCAGTCCTGGATCGGCCTCTCTGACACTTCCCCCTCTACCCCTCCTGACTGTCACCCATCTACTCTTTGCTAGTGCCTGCACCTCTTTGTCTCCACCCACCTCTGTGCTGGCCCCTGCCGGCACCTGCCGTGTACGTTCCTGGCTCACCTTTAGTATGGAGGGACTTCTCAGTGCTGACAGTTGCTTCCCCAGATTCAGAACCTGGGCTTCCAGGGAAACAATGTGCTTACATTTTGCACAGCAGTATTCGCCCTTGATCAGATGATCAAGGAACGCATACATGCGGCAAGATGTACAAAGAGTCACCTCTCCACACCCGCCGGGCATCGTACCTATTAAATTTAGTGAGGATTTGGGGATTTTACCCTGTCCAAATTACCTAACAGCTAGCTTCCTGGCACTAATACTCAAGACAATACACAGGTACACAACAAGACAATACACAGGTACTCACAGACCTACGTGCACTCGCAATACACAAGTATACAGTACACAATACACAAGTACTAACGATCCACACACACTACTCAGACAACACTCAGATACTCACACTACACAGGTACTATGACCCCTGTTATAACCTCCTGTTTTAAACTCTTGTTTTTAACTCCCACTTATATCAGCTCCACTTAAACCAAGTTCCACAGCCTCAGACTGAGCACGCTCAGACTGAGTCCTACAACCAGTTAAATAGGCACCTGTGAGCAATTACCCACCCCCCTTAATTGATAGATTGATGGAACCAGAGAAAAAAAAAAGCTATTTAAAAAGTGACAGCAAAAGGCAAATTAAAAACTAAAAGGAAAAGCCCCAAAAATGCAACCCAGCAAACAAACAGCAAACAAACAGCAAACAAACAGCAAACAAACAAACAGCAAGCAAACAGCAAACAAACAAACAGCAAACAAACAAACAGCAAACAAACAAACAGCAAACAAACAGCAAACAAACAAACAGCAAACAAACAGCAAACAAACAAACAGCAAACAGCAAACAAACAGCAAACAGCAAGCAAACAGCAAACAAACAAACAGCAAACAAACAAACAGCAAACAAACAGCAAGACTTGTACACTCTAACTCTTGTTTTTAACTCCCACTTATACCAGCTCCACTTACACCAAGTTCCACAGCCTCAGACTGAGCACGCTCAGACTGAGTCCTACAACTAGTTAAATAGGCACCTGTGAGCAATTACCCACCCCCCTTAATTGATAGATTGATGGAACCAGAGAAAAAAAAAAGGTATTTAAAAAGTGACAGCAAAAGGCAAATTAAAAACTAAAATGAAAAGCCCCAAAAATGCAACCCAGCAAACAAACAGCAAACAAACAGCAAACAAACAAACAGCAAACAAACAGCAAACAAACAAACAGCAAGCAAACAAACAAACAGGAAACAAACAGCAAACAGCAAGCAAACAGCAAGCAAACAGAAAACAAACAGCAAACAAACAGCAAGACTTGTACACTCTAACTCTGGTTTTTAACTCCCACTTATACCAGCTCCACTTACACCAAGTTCCACAGCCTCAGACTGAGCACGCTCAGACTGAGTCCTACAACCAGTTAAATAGGCACCTGTGAGCAATTAACCACCCCCCCTTAATCAAGAAAGGTTCCCTCCACTGGTAATATCAAACCCAAAAGTCTGTTTCACCATCACCCATGCCAAACTCAGTTGCAGCCAAGTATACATTGCTCCCAACCAAATACTCATATCCGGTCTCTGCTCCCTGTACCTATCCTGCATTCAACCCACCTGCCTCTTCTCGGCTGCTTACTAATCCACAAGAACTTCCCCCAGCTACTGTTACCTCTTCTCTGCCATATCCCATTCCTCCTTTCCAGTCTGCTGCACCCCCCACCTACAGACCTTCAGTGACTAAGTCAAAGAAAAAATAAAAGTTTTTCCCAAACAAAATGATCCTGCCATTAACCCAACCTGCCTCCACACCCACCAATCTGTCCCAGCCTGAAGTGCCAGAGTTCCAGCCTGAAGTGCCAGAGTTCCAGCCTGAAGTGCCAGAGTTCCAGCTAGAGGTGCCAGTGTTCCA
Source organism: Lithobates clamitans (assembly GCA_037952925.1). Classification (NCBI taxonomy): domain Eukaryota; kingdom Metazoa; phylum Chordata; class Amphibia; order Anura; family Ranidae; genus Lithobates; species Lithobates clamitans. The sequence continues at coordinate 1,537,203 of JBBGZY010001452.1, read as the reverse complement.
GCCTGAGGCACCAGTGTTCCAGCCGGAGGCGCCAGTGTTTCAGCCGGAGGTGCCAGAGTCCCAGCCGGAAGAGCCAGAGCCAGTGTTCCAGCCGGAAGAGCCAGAGCCAGTGTTCCAGCCTGAAGAGCCAGAGACAGCGTTCCAGTCTGAAGAGCCAGAGCCAGCGTACCAGCCTGAGGAGCCAGAGCTAGCATTCCAGCCTGAGGAGCCAGAGCTAGCGTTCCAGCCTGAAGAGCCAGTGCCTACTTTCCAGTCTAATGTACCCACTTTCCGGTCTGATGTGCTCACTTTCCAGTCTGATATGCCCGCTTTCCAGTCTGATGTCTCATTGCCTGCTGCCCAGTTCGATGACCTCTGTCTTCTGCCCAGCCTGATGTGTTCCTGCCTGCTGCCCAGCTCAATGACCTGGAGCCTGCTGCCAAGCCTGATAAGCCTCTGTCTGCTGCCTAGTCTGCTGAGCCTCTGTCTGCTTCCCAGCCTGATGTGCCACTGTCTGCTGACCAGCCTGGTGTGTTCCTGTCTGCTGCCCAGCCTGATGTGCCACTGTCTGCTGCCCAGCCTGATGTGTTCTTGTCCACTGCCCAGCCTGATATGCCACTATTCGCTGCCCAGCCTGATGTGCCTCTGTCTGCGGCTCAGCCTGATGTGCCACTGTCTGCTGACCAGCCTGATGAGCCCCTGTCTGCTGCCCAGCCTGATGTGCCACTGTCTGCTGCCCAGCCTGATGTGCCACTGTCTGCTGCCCAGCCTGATGTGCCACTGTCTGCTGCCCAGCCTGATGTGTTCCTGTCCACTGCCCTGCATGATATGTTCCTGTCCGCTGCCCAGCCTGATGTGCCACTGTCCACTGCCCAGCCTGATGTGCCTCTGTCTGCTGCCCAGCCTGATGTGCCACTGTCTGCTGCCCAGCCTGATGTGTTCCTATCTGCTGCCCTACATGATGTGTTCTTGTCCGCTGCCCAGTGCCACTCTCCACTGCCCAGCCTGATGTGCCTCTGTCTTCTGCCCAGCCTGATGTCTTTCTGTCTGCTGCCCAGTCTGATGTGTTCCTGTCTGCTGCCCAGCCTGATGTGTTTCTGTCTGCTGCCCAGCCTGATGTGTTCCTGTCTGCTGCCCAGCCTGATGTGTTTCTGTCTGCTGCCCAGCTTGAAGTGCCCGCTGCCCAGCTTGAAGTGACCTCTGCCCCGCTTGCAGTGCCTGCCTGATGAGCCCCTGTCCACTGCCCAGCCTGATGTGCCACTGTCCACTGCCCAGCCTGATGTGCCTCTGTCTGCTGCCCAGCCTGATGTGCCACTGTCTGCTGCCCAGCCTGATGTGTTCCTATCTGCTGCCCTACATGATGTGTTCCTGTCCGCTGACCAGCCTGATGTGCCACTCTCCACTGCCCAGCCTGATGTGCCTCTGTCTGCTGCCCAGCCTGATGTGTTTCTGTCTGCTGCCCAGCCTGATGTGTTTCTGTCTGCTGCCCAGCCTGATGTGTTACTGTCTGCTGCCCAGCCTGATGTGTTCCTGTCTGCTGCCCAGCCTGATGTGTTCCTGTCTGCTGCCCAGCCTGATGTGTTTCTGTCTGCTGCCCAGCCTGATGTGTTCCTGACTGCTGCCCAGCCTGATGTGCCACTGTCTGCTGCACAGCCTGATGAGCCTCTATCCACTGCCCAGCTTCAAGTGCACGTGCCTGCTGCCCAGCTTCAAGTGCCCGTGCCTGCTGCCCAGCTTGAAGTGTCTGCTGCCCAGCTTGAAGTGCCCGCTGCCCAGCTCTAATTTCCCACTGCCCAGCTTGAAGTGCCCACTGCCCAGCTTGAAGTGACCCCTGCCCAGCTTGCAGTGCCTGCTGCCCAGCTTAACGTGCCTGCTGCCCAACTTAATATATCTGCTGCCCCATTTGATGTGCCTGCTGCCCCGCTTGAAGTGCCTGTGCCTGCTGCCCAGCTTGATGTGCCCGCGCCTGCTGCCCAGCTTGATGTACCCGTGCCTGCTGCCCTGCTTAATTTGCCTGCTGCCCAGCTTGATGTGCTGTGCCGGATGCCCAGCCTGATGTGCCTGTTGCCCAGTTTGAGGTGCCTGCCACCCAGCTTGCTGTGCCTGCTACTCAGCTTGAGGTTCCTGTGCCTGGTATTCAGCTTGACGGACTTATTGCCCAACCTGATGTGACTTTGCCTGCTGCCCGGCTTGACACCATGGACTTTCCCCAGCAATGGCTAGTTGGAGCGTCCAGAGGTCGCTCCTTCGAGGGGGGTACTGTCAGGAAAGGTCCCCTTCGCTGGTAATATCAAACCCAAAAGTCTGTTTCCCCATCACCCATGCCAAACTCAATTGCAGCCCAGTATACATTGCTTCCAACCAAATACTCATATCCGGTCTCTGCTCCCTGTACCTATCCTGCATTCAACCCACCTGCCTCTTCTCAGCTGCTTACTAATCCACAAGAACTTCCCCCAGCTACTGTTACCTCTTCTCTGCCATATCCCAAACTTCATTTGCAGTCTGCTGCACCCCCCACCTACAGAGCTTCAGTGACTAAGTCAAAGAAAAAACGAAAGTTTTTCCCAACCAAAACGATCCTGCTATTAACCCAACCTGCCTCCACACCCATCTGTCCCAGCCTGAAGTGCCAGAGTTCCAGCCTGAAGTGCCAGAGTTCCAGCCTGAAGTGCCAGAGTTCCAGCCTGAAGTGCCAGAGTTCCAGCCGGAGGTGCCAGAGTTCCAGCCAGAGGTGCCAGAGTTCCAGCCGGAGGTGCCAGTGTTCCAGCCAGAGGTGCCATTGTTCCAGCCGGAGGCACCAGTGTTCCAGCTGAAGGTTCCAGTGTTCCAGCCAGAAGAGCCAGAGCCAGCGTTCCAGCCTGAAGAGCCAGTGCCTACTTTCCAGTCTTATGTGCCCACTTTCCAGTCTGATGTGCTCGCTTTCCAGTCTGATGTGCTCGCTTTCCAGTCTGATGTGCTCGCTTTCCAGTCTGATGTCTCATTGCCTGCTGCCCAGTTCGACGACCTGGAGCCTGCTGCCCAGCCTGATGAGCCTCTGTCTTCTGCCCAGCCTGATGTGTTCCTGCCTACTGCCCAGCTCGATGACCTGGAGCCTGCTGCCCAGCCTGATGAGCCTCTGTCTGCTGCCCAGCCTGCTGAGCCTCTGTCTACTGCCCAGCCTGATGTGCCACTGTCTGCTGCCCAGCCTGGTGTGTTCCTGTCTGCTGCCCAGCCCGATGTGCCACTGTCTGCTGCCCAGCCTGATGTGTTCTTGTCCGCTGCCCAGCCTAATATGCCACTATCTGCTGCCAAGCCTGATGTGCCTCTGTCTGCGGCTCAGCCTGATGTGTTCCTATCTGCTGCCCTACATGATGTGTTCCTGTCCGCTGCCCAGCCTGATGTGCCACTCTCCGCTGCCCAGCCTGATGTACCTTTGTCTGCTGCCCAGCCTGATGTCTTTCTGCCTGCTTCCCAGCCTGATGTGTTCCTGTCTGCTGCCCAGCCTGATGTGTTTCTGTCTGCTGCCCAGCCTGATGTGTTCCTGTCTGCTGCCCAGCCTGATGTGTTTCTGTCTGCTGCCCAGCCTGTGTTCCTGTCTGCTGCCCAGCCTGATGTGCCACCGTCTGCTGCCCAGCCTGATGAGCCTCTATCCACTGCCCAGTTTCAAGTGCCCGTGCCTGCTGCCCAGATTCAAGTGCCCGTGCCTGCTGCCCAGCTTGAAGTATCTACTGCCCAGCTTGAAGTGCCCGCTGCCCAGCTTGAAGTGCCCGCTGCCCAGCTTGAAGTGCCCAGTTCCCAGCTTGAAGTGCCCGCTGCCCAGCTTGAAGTGCCCACTGCCCAGCTTGAAGTGCCTGCTGCTCAGCTTGAAGTGCCCACTGCCAAGCTTGATATATCTGCTGCCCCATTTGATGCGCCTGCTGCCCCGCTTGATGTGCCTGCTGCCCAGCTTGATGTGCCTACGCCTGCTGCCCAGCTTGATGTACCCGTGCCTGCTGCCCCGCTTGATGTGCCTGCTGTCCCGATTGATGTGCCAGCTGCCCAGCCTGATGTGTTCCTGCCTGCTGCCCAGCTCGATGACCTGGAGCCTGCTGCCCAGCCTGATGAGCCTCTGTCTGCTGTCCAGCCTGCTGAGCCTCTGTCTGCTGCCCAGCCTGATGTGCCACTGTCTGCTGCACAGCCTGGTGTGTTCCTGTCTGCTGCCCAGCCCGATGTGCCACTGTCTGCTGCCCAGCCTGATGTGTTCTTGTCCGCTGCCCAGCCTGATTTGCCACTATCTGCTGCCCAGCCTGATGTGCCTCTGTCTGCGGCTCAGCCTGATGTGCCACTGTCTGCTGCCCAGCCTGGTGAGCCCCTGTCTGCTGCCCAGCCTGATGTGCCACTGTCTGCTGCCCAGCCTGATGTGCCACTGTCTGCTGCCCAGCCTGATGTGCCACTGTCTGCTGCCCAGCCTGATGTGCCACTGTCTGCTGCCCAGCCTAATGTGTTCCTGTCCACTGCCCTGCATAATGTGTTCCTGTCCGCTGCCCAGCCTGATGTGCCACTATCTGCTGCCCAGCCTTATGTGCCACTGTCTGCTAGCCAGCCTGATGTGTTCCTATCTGCTGCCCTACATGATGTGTTCCTGTCCGCTGCCTAGGATGATGTGCCACTCTCCGCTGCCCAGCCTGATGTGTCTTTCTCTGCTGCCCAGCCTGATGTCTTTCTGCCTGCTGCCCAGCCTGATGTGTTCCTGTCTGCTGCCCAGCCTGATGTGTTTCTGTCTGCTGCCCAGCCTGATGTGTTCCTGTCTGCTGCCCAGCCTGATGTGTTTCTGTCTGCTGCCCAGTCTGATGTGCCACCCTCTGCTGCCCAGCCTGATGAGCCTCTATCCACTGCCCAGCTGCAATTGCCCCTGCCTGCTGCCCAGCTTGAAGTGCCCACTGCCCAGCTTGAAGTGCCCACTGCCCAGCTTGAAGTGCCCACTGCCCAGCTTGAAGTGCCCAGTGCCCAGCTTGAAGTGCCTGCTGCCCAGCTTGAAGTGCCCACTGCCCAGCTTGAAGTGCCCACTGCCCAGCCCCATTCGATGCGCCTGCTGCCCCGCTTGATGTGCCTGTGCCTGCTGCCCAGCTTGATGTACCCGTGCCTGCTGCCCCGCTTGATGTGCCTGCTGCCCCGATTGATGTGCCCTGTCTGCTGCCCAGCCTGATGTGCCACTGTCTGCTGCCCAGCCTGGTGAGCCCCTGTCTGCTGCCCAGCCTGATGTGCCACTGTCTGCTGCCCAGCCTGATGTGCCACTGTCTGCTGCCCAGCCTGATGTGCCACTGTCTGCTGCCCAGCCTGATGTGCCACTGTCTGCTGCCCAGCCTAATGTGTTCCTGTCCACTGCCCTGCATAATGTGTTCCTGTCCGCTGCCCAGCCTGATGTGCCACTATCTGCTGCCCAGCCTTATGTGCCACTGTCTGCTAGCCAGCCTGATGTGTTCCTATCTGCTGCCCTACATGATGTGTTCCTGTCCGCTGCCTAGGATGATGTGCCACTCTCCGCTGCCCAGCCTGATGTGCCTTTCTCTGCTGCCCAGCCTGATGTCTTTCTGCCTGCTGCCCAGCCTGATGTGTTCCTGTCTGCTGCCCAGCCTGATGTGTTTCTGTCTGCTGCCCAGCCTGATGTGTTCCTGTCTGCTGCCCAGCCTGATGTGTTTCTGTCTGCTGCCCAGTCTGATGTGCCACCCTCTGCTGCCCAGCCTGATGAGCCTCTATCCACTGCCCAGCTTCAATTGCCCCTGCCTGCTGCCCAGCTTGAAGTGCCCACTGCCCAGCTTGAAGTGCCCACTGCCCAGCTTGAAGTGCCCACTGCCCAGCTTGAAGTGCCCAGTGCCCAGCTTGAAGTGCCTGCTGCCCAGCTTGAAGTGCCCACTGCCCAGCTTGAAGTGCCCACTGCCCAGCCCCATTCGATGCGCCTGCTGCCCCGCTTGATGTGCCTGTGCCTGCTGCCCAGCTTGATGTACCCGTGCCTGCTGCCCCGCTTGATGTGCCTGCTGCCCCGATTGATGTGCCCTGTCTGCTGCCCAGCCTGATGTGCCACTGTCTGCTGCCCAGCCTAATGTGTTCCTGTCCGCTGCCCAGCCTGATGTGCCACTGTTCACTGCCCAGCCTGATGTGCCTCTGTCTGCTGCCCAGCCTTATGTGCCACTGTCTGCTAGCCAGCCTGATGTGTTCCTATCTGCTGCCCTACATGATGTGTTCCTGTCCGCTGCCCAGGATGATGTGCCACTCTCCGCTGCCCAGCCTGATGTGCCTTTGTCTGCTGCCCAGCCTGATGTCTTTCTGCCTGCTGCCCAGCCTGATGTGTTCCTGTCTGCTGCCCAGCCTGATGTGTTTCTGTCTGCAGCCCAGCCTGATGTGTTCCTGTCTGCTGCCCAGCCTGATGTGTTTCTGTATGCTGCCCAGCCTGATGTGTTCCTGTCCGCTGCCCAGCCTGATGTGCCACCATCTGCTGCCCAGCCAGATGAGCCTCTATCCACTGCCCAGCTTCAAGTGCCCGTGCCTACTGCCCAGCTTCAAGTGCCCGTGCCTGCTGCCCAGCTTGAAGTGTCTACTGCCCAGCTTGAAGTGCCTGCTGCCCAGCTTGAAGTGCCCGCTGCCCAGCTTGAAGTGCCCGCTGCCCAGCTTGAAGTGCCCGCTGCCCAGCTTGAAGTGCCCAGTGCCCAGCTTGAAGTGCCCACTGCCCAGCTTGAAGTGCCCACTGCCCAGCTTGATATATCTGCTGCCCCATTTGATGCGCCTGCTGCCCAGGTTGATGTACCCGTGCCCGCTGCCCCGTTTGATGTGCCTGCTGCCCAGTTCGAGGTGCCTGCCACCCAGCTCGCTGTGCCTGCCACTCAGCTTGAGGTTTCTGTGCCTGCTATTTAGGGATGAGCCGAACAACCCCCTGTTCGGTTCGCACCAGGACATGCGAACAGGAAAAAAGTTTGTTCGAAAGCGTGAACACCGTTAAAGTCTATGGGACACGAACATGAATAATCAAAAGTGCTAATTTTAAAGGTTTATATGCAAGTTATTGTCATAAAAAGTGTTTGGGGACCTGGGTCCTGCCCCAGGGGACATGGATCAATGCAATTTTTTTTTTTAAAAATGGCTGTTTTTTCAGGAGCAGTGATTTTAATAATGCTTAAAGTCAAACAATAAAAGTGTAATATCCCTTTAAATTTCATACCTGGGGGGTGTCTATAGTATGCCTGTAAAGGGGCGCATGTTTCCTGTGTTTAGAACAGTCTGACAGCAAAATGACATTTCAAAGAAAAAAAGCCATTTAAAACTACTCGCGGCTATTGCATTTCCGGTCCGACAATACACTTGATAAAAACGGCATTGGAATTCCCCATAGGGGAACCCCGAACCAAAATTTAAAAAAATGACGTGGGGGTCCCCCTAAATTCCATACCAGGCCCTTCAGGTCTGGTATGGATATTAAGGGAAACCCCGGCCAAAATTTTAAAAAAATGACGTGGGGGTCCCCCTAAATTCCATACCAGACCTGAAGGGTCTGGTATGGATTTTAAGGGGAACCCCGCGCCAAAAAAAACCAAAAACGGTGCGGGGTCCCCCCAAAAATCCGTACCAGACCCTTATCCGAGCACGCAACCTGGCAGGCCGCAGGAAAAGAGGGGGGGACGAAAGAGCGCCCCCCCCCTCCTGAACCGTACCAGGCCACATGCCCTCAACATTGGGAGGGTGCTTTGGGGTAGCCCTCCAAAACACCTTGTCCCCATGTTGATGAGGACAAGGGCCCCATCCCCACAACCCTAGCCAGTGGTTGTGGGGGTCTGCGGGCGGGGGGCTTATCGGAATCTGGAAGCCTCCTTTAACAAGGGGACCCCCAGATCCCGGCCCCCCCGTGTGAAATGGTAAGGGGGTACAAACCTACCATTTCACTAAAAAACTGTCAAAAATGTTAAAAATGACAAGAGACAGTTTTTGACAATTCCTTTATTTAAATGCTTCTTCTTTCTTCTATCTTCCTTCATCTTATTCTTCTTCTTCTGGTTCTTCTTGCTCTTCTGGTTCTTTCTCCGGCGTTCTCGTCCAGCATCTCCTCCACGGCGTCTTCTATCTTCTTCTCCTCGGGCCGCTCCGCACCCATGGCATGGGGGGAGGCTCCCACTCTTCTCTTCATCTTCTCTTCTTCTTCATCTTCTTCTCTTCTTCATTTTCTTCTCCGGGCCGCTCCGCATCCATGCTGACATGGAGGGAGGCTCCCGCTGTGTGACGGTGTCTCCTCGTCTGACGGTTCTTAAATAACTGGGGGCGGGGCCACCCGGTGACCCCACCCCCCTCTGACGCACGGGACATGACGGGACTTCCCTGTGGCATTCCCCGTGACGTCACAGGGAAGTCCCGTCAAGTCACTGTGCATCAGAGGGGAGCAGGGTCACCGGGTGGCCCCACCCCCTGTTATTTAAGAACCGTCAGACGAGGAGACGCCGTCACACAGTGGGAGCCTCCCTCCATGCCAGCATGGATGCGGAGCGGCCCGGAGAAGAAAATGAAGAAGAGAAGAAGAGAAGAAAAGAAGAAGATGAAGAGAAGAGCGGGAGCCTCCCCCCATGCCATGTGTGCGGAGCAGCCCGAGGAGAAGAAGATAGAAGACGCCGCGGAGGAGTGGCTGGATGAGAACGCTGGAGGAAGAACCAGAAGAGCCAGAAGAACCAGAAGAAGAAGATGAAGGAAGATAGAAGAAAGAAGCATTTAAATAAAGGAATTGTCAAAAACTGTCTCTTGTCATTTTTAACATTTTTGACAGTTTTTTAGTGAAATGGTAGGGGTACCCTTACCATTTCACATAGGGGGGAGGGCCGGGATCTGGGGGTCCCCTTGTTAAAGGGGGCTTCAAGATTCCGATAAGCCCCCCGCCCACAGACCCCCACAACCATCGGCCAGGGTTGTGGGGATGAGGCCCTTGTCCTCATCAACATGGGGACAAGGTGTTTTGGGGGGCTACCCCAAAGCACCCTCCCAATGTTGAGGGCATGTGGCCTGGTACGGTTCAGGAGGGGTGGGGGGCCGCTCTCTCATCCCCCCCTCTTTTCCTGCGGCCTGCCAGGTTGCATGCTCGGATAAGGGTCTGGGATGGATTTTTGGGGGGACCCCACGCCGTTTTTTTTTTTTTTTGGCGCGGGGTTCCCCTTAAAATCCATACCAGACATGAAGGATCTGGTATGGAATTTAGGGGGACCCCCACGTCATTTTTTTTTTAAATTTTGGTTCGGGGTTCCCCTGTGGGGAATTCCCATGCCATTTTTATCAATGAACTTCTATGTGTATTGTCGGACCGGCAATGCAATAGCCGCGAGTAGTTTTAAATGGCTTTTTTCCTTCGAAATTTCATTTTGCTGTCAGACTGTTCTAAACACGGGAAACATGCGCCCCTTTACAGGCATACTATAGACACCCCCAGGTACGAAATTTAAAGGGATATTACACTTTTATTGTTTGACTTTAAGCATTATTAAAATCACTGCTCCTGAAAAAACGGCCGTTTTTAAAAAAATTTTTTGCATTGATCCATGTCCCCTGGGGCAGGACCCAGGTCCCCAAACACTTTTTATGACAATAACTTGCATATAAGCCTTTAAAATTAGCACTTTTGATTTCTCCCATAGACTTTTAAAGGGTGTTCCGCGGCATTCGAATTTGCTGCGAACACCCCAAATTGTTCGCTGTTCGGCGAACTTGCGAACAGCCAATGTTCGAGTCGAACATGAGTTCGACTCGAACTCGAAGCTCATCCCTACTGCTATTCAGCTTGACGGACCTATTGCCCAACATGATGTGACTTTGCCTGCTGCCCGGGTTGACGCCATGGACTTTCCCCAGCAACGGCTAGTTGGAGCGTCCAGAGGTCGCTCCTTTGAGGGGGGGTACTGTCAGGAAAGGTCCCCTCCACTGGTAATATCGATCTTTTGGCGTACAGTACTGAAGTCCACCAGCAGGTGTCTCCTGGCAGTTTGGAGCTGTCAGAAGAACTTTTTACTGCTGGTATTTTGTCTGCAGATAGGCATCACCCGACTTTATTAGCAGCTGTAGTATAAATACCCGGCAAGTGCACACACAGCTTGCCCTAGTATTGTCCTTGAGGCCTGACCTGCATCCTGTTACCTGTTACCTGTTACCGGTTATCCTGATCCTGAACCTTGATTCCTGTATCCTGAACCTGTTGTAGTTGATACTGTCTATTCCTGCATCCCTGGAACCTTGTCCTGCAACCTGATCCCTTTCTCCTTGTCCCCCCATCTGCTGACCTCCTGTTTATGACCCTGGCCTGGCTTGACTATGATTCTGGTATCCCCTTTTGTTATAGATACTGGTTGGTAGGGATGAGCCGAACACCCCCCGGTTCGGTTCGCACCAGAACCTGCGAACGGACCGAAAATTCGCACGAACGTTAGAACCCCATTGACGTCTATGGGACTCGAACGTTGGAAATCAAAAGTGCTCATTTTAAAGGCTAATTTGCATGGTATTGTCCTAAAAAGGGTTTGGGGACCCGGGTCCTACCCCAGGGGACATGTATCAATGCAAAAAAAACTTTTTAAAACGGCAGTGATTTTAATGATGCTTAAAGTAAAAAAAAAAAAGTGAAATATTCCTTTAAATACCGTACCTGGGGTGTGTCTATAGTATGCCGGTAACGTGGCGCGTGTTTTCCGTGTTTAGAACAGTCCCTGCACAAAATGTCATTTTTAAAGTAAAAAATCTCATTTAAAACTGCTCGCGGGTTTAATGTAATGTCTGGTCCTGGCAATATGGATGAAAATCAGTGAGACAAATGGCATGGGTACCCCCCAGTCCATTACCAGGCCCTTTGGGTCTTGTATGGATATTAAGGGGAACCCCGCACCTAAATTAAAATAAGGAAAGGTGTGGGGGCACCAGGCCCTATATACTTTGAACAGCAGTATACAGGCAGTGCAAACAAGACATGGACTGTAGGTTTGTTGTTAAGTAGAATCTGTTTATAATTTTGAACGGGTACATTTTTAACGTGTTTAGCTCCAGCCAAAAAATCTTTTTCAAGCTTTTTGGAATACATAGGGAAGGGTTATCGACCCCTGTGACATTTGTTTTGCTGTCTGTCCTCCTCTATAGAAGATTTCACCTTACTTTTTGTCTCAATGACAAATGTTTTTTGAAAATTTGGGTTTTTTGTGGAACAAGGATTGGAAAGCATCAGTGGAAAGGAGAAATGTTTTTCCCATATTAACTCTTACAGGAGAGAATTTCCCTTCCTAGGGGTAGATTTTTTTCTCACTTCCTGTTGTCTCCTTCCGTTTGCAAGTAGGAGTCGTTTGTAAGTTAGGTGTTTGAAAGTAGGGGCCTGCCCTATATACTCAGCAGAAATGTGGGCCTTAGGTGTTGTTGTGGCCACAACACTGTAAGCCCTCACAGGGCCCTGCTGTGAAATATTAGATCAAGAATTGTAATTACATGCCCCTGTTGAACAGGGGCAGAAAAATTGGGCCTTTGGTGGTGGTGGTGGTGCTGGTGCCACAACACTGTAAGTCCTCACTCGCTCTTGGTGGGCGCAGAAATGGGCCCTGCTGTGAAATATTAGATCAAGAATTGTAATTTCATGCCCCTGTTGAACAAGGGCAGAAAAATTGGGCCTTTGGTGATGGTGGTGGTGGTGCTGGTGCCACAACACTGTAAGTCCTCACTCGCTCTTGGTGGGTGCAGAAATGGGCCCTGCTGTGAAATATTAGATCAAGAATCGTAATTACATGCCCCTGTTGAACAGGGGCTGAAAAATTAGGCCTTAGGCACTGGTGCTGGTGCCACAACACTGCAACCCCTCACAGACACTTTAGTTGGAACGCAGGAACGAGCCCTGCTGCAAAGTATTGCATCAAAAATTGTAATTACACGCCCCTGTTAAACAGGGGCTGAAAAATTGGGCCTTAGGCACTTGTGCTGGTGCCACGACACTGCAACCCCTCACAGATACTCTAGTTGGAACGCAGAAATCAGCCCTGCTGCAAAGTATTGCATCAAAAATTGTAATTACATGCCCCTGTTAAACAGGGGCTGAAAAATTGAGCCTTAGGCACTGGTGCTGGTGCCACAACACTGCAACCCTTCACAGATACTCTAGTTGGAATGCAGAAATGAGCCCTGCTGCAAAGTATTGCATCAAAAATTGTAATTACACGTCCCTGTTAAACAAGGGCTGAAAAATTGGGCCTTAGGCACTGGTGGTGGCGCCCAGAACCAAAAATGTTCTTACAAGCTATCAGCGTGATCATTGACGAAGAAGAGGATAATTACTCAGGGATAGTCACTCAGCATCAGCATAGGCAGTCTTTGAAGGGATCTGAGATTTCAAAAAAAATTATTCGGTTACATCAGCATCAGGTGCTTGATAACTGGTGGTGATCCAAGACTGATTCATTTTTATGAAGGTCAGTCGATCGACCGAGTCAGTGGACAGACGCACCCTGTGATCGGTTACAAAGCCTCCAGCAGCACTGAATGTGCGTTCCAAAAGAACGCTGGATGCAGGACAGGCCAGTAGCTCAATTGCATACTGTGCAAGCTCTGGCCAGTGATCCATCCTCAAGACCCAGTAACCCAGAGGATTTTCGGTGGGAAAGGTGTCCAAGTCAGATCTTGCCCCTAGGTATTCCTGCACCATGTAAAACAGACGCTGACGATGGTTGCTGGAACCGATCATACCTTGGGGCTGCGGACCAAAAAATTGTCTGAACGCATCGGTCAGACGGCCACCTTCTCCACCGCTCCTTCTTTGACTGACCGAAGCCTCAGCAACACGTTGTCCAGAAACAGGAGTTTGTAATCTCCCAGTCTCTGGGAACGCGTTGCACAGACCTTTCTGCAAGGCCTCCCGAAGATGTTTCATCCTCTGCTCCCTCTGCGATGGCAAGATAAGGTCCGCAACCTTACCCTTGTAACGTGGATCAAGGAGGGTTGCCAGCCAGTATTGGTCCTTCTCCTTGATACCATGAATATGAGGATCCTTACGCAGGCTTTGCAGGATCAGGGAGGCCATGCAGCGTAGGTTTGCTGAGGCATTCGGTCCGGAGTCCTCTGGGTCACTAAGGACGGCATGGTCCGCAGCCACCTTCTCCCAGCCATGTGTTTCTTGGGACTGATCCCTTTAAGACTGCTGCTGATGCTGAGTGCCAGGCTCCACCTCCATACTGACACAATCTTCCTCCTCCTCCTCCTTCTCCTCGTCCTCTTCCTGTGTGATCGGCGGGCACGCAGGAACACTGTCTGGATAAAGGGGGCCTTGAGAGCTAAGGAAGTCCTCCTCTTCCTGCCTCTGTTCTGCCTCAAGTGCCCTGTCCATTATTCCATGCAGCGTGTGCTCCAACAGGTGGACAAGGGGGACAGTGTCACTGATGCATGCACTGTCACTGCTCACCATCCTCGTGGCCTCCTCAAATGGTGACAGGACAGTGCATGCATCCCTGATCATGGCCCACTGGCGTGGGGAAAAAAAACAAGCTCCCCTGACCCTGTCCTGGTGCCATAGTCGCACAGGTACTCATTGATGGCCCTCTGCTGCATGTGCAGCCTCTGCAGCATGGCCAACGTTGAGTTCCACCTGGTGGGCATGTCACAGATTAGGCGGTTCTTGGGCAGGTTAAACTCCTTTTGGAGGTCTGCCAGCCGAGCACTGGCATTTTATGACCGGCGGAAATGCACACAGACTTTCCTGGCCTGCCTCAGGACATCCTGTAAGCCCGGGTACCTGCCCAAGAACCGCTGCACCACCAAGTTAAGGATGTGAGCCAAACAGGGCACATGGGTCATTTGTCCCTGTCGGAGGGCAGAGAGGAGGTTGGTGCCATTGTCGCAAACCACCATTCCTGCCTTAAGTTGGCGTGGAGTCAACCACCTCTGAACCTGCCCCTGCAGAGCTGACAGAACCTCTGCCCCAGTGTGGCTCCTGTCCCCCAAGCACACTAGCTCAAGCACCGCATGGCATCTTTTGGCCTGCGTACATGCGTAGCCCCTTGAATGGCTACAGAGCACTGCTTGTTCCGAGGACAAAGCACAGGAAGAGGCCATGGAGGAAGAAGAAGAGGAGGGGGTGGAGGAGAGAGGTGTGTCACAATCATTAGCATTTTGGAGGCGTGGTGGCGGAACAACCTCCAACACTACTGCACCTTGTCCTGCATCCTTCCCAGCTGCCAGCAGAGTCACCCAATGCGCCGTGAAACTTAGGTAACGTCCCTGTCCATGCCTGCTGGACCATTAGTCAGCGGTAATATGCACCTTACCGCTGACCGCCCTGTGCAGCGAGGCATGGACATTGCCTTCCACATGCTGGTAGAGAGCCGGAATCGCCTTCCGTGAGAAAAAGTGGCGTTTGGGTACCTGCCACTGAGGAACCGCACATTCCAAAAACTCACGGAAGGGGGCAGAGTCTACCAACTGAAAAGGTAGCAGTTGAAGTGCTAGCAATTTTGCCAAGCTAGCATTCAACCGCTGGGCATGTGGATGGCTGGGAGCAAACTTCTTTCAGCGGTGCAGCAGCTTGGGCAAGGAAATTTGCCTGGTACAATCTGACATCGGTGTACCAAAAGCAGATTGCCCACAAGTACTTGGCTGTGACACACCTAATTCTACACCTTCATTCCTCTCAGTGCAGGTCTCAGAGAGGACTGAAGGTATAGTGGGGTTGGAGATCTCAGCTGATGAGGAGCAAGGAGAGGTCCTCTTTGTTCTTTGGTGTGGGTCTTTTAGATACGCTTGCCAACGAACTGCATGGCAGGTCAACATATGTCTGGTCAAGCATGTGGTACCCAAGCGGGAGATGTTTTGGCCACGCGAGATACGCTTGAAACATATGTTGCAAATAGCAGCGGTGCAATCTGATGCACTCGTCTCAAAAAAGGCCCACACCAAAGAACTTTTTGAATAACACGCAGAGACTGCAGCGCCCTGCACATGTGGAGCTTTGGGGTGTGATGCAGTTAATGTGCTGCCCTTAGGCTGGCCCCTGGAGGGCATCCTGCCTCGTTGGTGATGTGCCGCCTCCTCCTCCTCCTGCTCCTCCTCTCTCCTATCAGGCACTCACGTTGAGTCAGTCACCTCATCATCCCCTCCCTCCTCATCACTGGAGCAAACCTGGCAGTATGCTGCAGCAGGGGGAACATGACTGCCAGATTGCTGTCCTTCTTGGGCACCCCCTCTGTCTGTGCTCACGTTACTGCCTTCATCGAGCTCAGTATCATCATCAGAGCCTTCCAAACGCTGGGCATCCTCCTGGAGCATGTACCCAACACTGTGGTCAAATAGTTTGAGGGACTCCTCAGGAGGACATGGTGGGGCTAGGGAAGGAGTCACTGATGACATTGAGCCAAGGGAAGAGGCCGCTGCTTTGCCAGACAAAGTACCCTGGGCATGGGTGAGAGAGGATGAGGAGGATGAGGATGGCTTGGTCATCCACTCGACCAAGTCTTCCGCATGTTGCGGCTCAACACGGCCAGCTGCCGAAAAAAAGGCCAAGCGTGTCCCACGGCCACGTGCTGATGAGGATGCACCGTCTCCACGACCAGCACTAGACACAGAGCCTGCTTGCCCTCTCTTATTGGCTTGTGACTGTCTGCCTCTCCTTCTTGGCCTTCCAGACATACTAATGGCCTGTAGCTGCACTAAGCTGGGATATATATATATATATATATATATATATATATATATATATATATATATGTACTGATACTGCAGCTAGCAAAATCAACTGCCTGCCTGTAGTATGAGAACACCACCAACCTTCTACAGGTAGCTTTAGCTGAACACTGTGCAGAGCTCACAAAAAATAACTTGTAGGTTTAGCTGGACACTGTGAGGAGGATGCACCACACTAACTTGTAGTTTTAGCTGAACACTGTGAGCAGGACGCACTGCACTAACTTGTAGCTTTAGATGAACACTGTGCAGAGGTCTCACTACACTAACTTGTAGGTTTAGCTGAACACTGTGAGGTGGACGCACCACACTAACTTTTAGTTTTAGCTGAACACTGTGAGCAGGACGCACCCCACTAACTTGTAGTTTTAGCTGAACACTGTGAGCAGGACGCACTGCACTAACTTGTAGCTTTAGATGAACACTGTGCAGAGTTCTCATTACACTAACTTGTAGGTTTAGCTGAAAACTGTGAGGTGGACGCACCACACTAACTTGTAGTTTTAGCTGAACACTGTGAGCAGGACGCACAGCACTAACTTGTAGTTTTAGCTGAACACTGTGAGCAGGACGCACCGCACTAACTTGTAATTTTAGTTGAACACTGTGAGCAGGACGCACCGCACTAATGCGTAGTTTTAGCTGAACACTGTGAGCAGGACGCACCGCACTAACTTGTAGTTTTAGCTGAACACTGTGAGCAGGACGCACCGCACTAACTTGTAGTTTTAGCTGAACACTGTGAGCAGGACGCACCGCACTAACTTGTAGTTTTAGCTGAACACTGTGAGCAGGACACACTGCACTAACTTGTAGTTTTAGCTGAACACTGTGAGCATGACGCACCCCACTAACTTGTAGTTTTAGCTGAACACTGTGAGCAGGACGCACTGCACTAATTTGTAGTTTTAGCTGAACACTGTGAGCAGGACGCACCCCACTAACTTGTAGTTTTAGCTGAACACTGTGAGCAGCACACACCGCACTAATGCGTAGTTTTAGCTGAACACTGTGAGCAGAACGCACCGCACTAACGCGTAGTTTTAGCTGAACACTGTGAGCAGGACGCACCACACTAACTTGTAGTTTTAGCTGAACACTGTGAGCAGAACGCACCGCACTAACTTGTAATTTTAGCTGAACACTGTGAGCAGGACGCACCGCACTAACTTGTAGTTTTAGCTGAACACTATGAGCAGGACGCACCACACTAACTTGTAGTTTTAGCTGAACACTGTGAGCAGGACGCACTGCACTAACTTGTAGCTTTAGATGAACACTGTGCAGAGGTCTCACTACACTAACTTGTCGGTTTAGCTGAACACTGTGAGGTGGACGCACCACACTAACTTGTAGTTTTAGCTGAACACTGTGACCAGTACGCACCGCACTAACTTGTAGTTTTAGCTGAACACTGTGAGCAGGACGCACCGTACTACCTTGTAGTTTTAGCTGAACACTGTGAGCAGGACGCACCCCACTAACTTGTAGTTTTAGCTGAACACTGTGAGCAGGACGCACTGCACTAACTTGTAGCTTTAGATGAACACTGTGCAGAGGTCTCACTACACTAACTTGTAGTTTTAGCTGAACACTGTGAGCAGGACGCACCCCACTAACTTATATTTTTAGCTGAACACTGTGAGCAGGACGCACAGCACTAACTTGTAGTTTTAGCTGAACACTGTGAGCAGGACGCACCCCACTAACTTGTAGTTTTAGCTGAACACTGTGAGCAGGATGCACCGCACTAACTTGTAGTTTTAGCTGAACACTGTGAGCAGGAGGCACTGCACTAACTTGTAGCTTTAGATGAACACTGTGCAGAGGTCTCACTACACTAACTTGTAGTTTTAGCTGAACACTGTGAGGTGGACGCACCACACTAACTTGTAGTTTTAGTTGAACACTGTGAGCAGGACGCACAGCGCTAAGTTGTAGTTTTAGCTGAACACTGTGAGCAGGACGCACCGCACTAACTTGTAGTTTTAGCTGAACACTGTGAGCAGGACGCACCGCACTAACTTGTAGTTTTAGCTGAACACTGTGAGCAGGACGCACCGCACTAACTTGTAGTTTTAGCTGAACACTGTGAGCAGGACGCACCCCACTAACGCGTAGTTTTAGCTGAACACTGTGAGCAGGACGCACCGCACTAACTTGTAGTTTTAGCTGAACACTGTGAGCAGAACGCACCGCACTAACTTGTAATTTTAGCAGAACACTGTGAGCAGGACGCACCGCACTAACTTGTAGTTTTAGCTGAACACTATGAGCAGGACGCACCCCACTAACTTGTAGTTTTAGCTGAACACTGTGAGCAGGACGCACTGCACTAACTTGTAGCTTTAGATGAACACTGTGCAGAGGTCTCACTACACTAACTTGTAGGTTTAGCTGAACACTGTGAGCAGGACGCACCGTACTACCTTGTAGTTTTAGCTGAACACTGTGAGCAGGACGCACCCCACTAACTTGTAGTTTTAGCTGAACACTGTGAGCAGGACGCACTGCACTAACTTGTAGCTTTAGATGAACACTGTGCAGAGGTCTCTCTACACTAACTTGTAGGTTTAGCTGAACACTGTGAGGTGGACGCACCACACTAACTTGTAGTTTTAGCTGAACACTGTGAGCAGGACGCACCCCACTAACTTATATTTTTAGCTGAACACTGTGAGCAGGACGCACAGCACTAACTTGTAGTTTTAGCTGAACACTGTGAGCAGGACGCACCCCACTAACTTGTAGTTTTAGCTGAACACTGTGAGCAGGATGCACCGCACTAACTTGTAGTTTTAGCTGAACACTGTGAGCAGGATGCACTGCACTAACTTGTAGCTTTAGATGAACACTGTGCAGAGGTCTCACTACACTAACTTGTAGTTTTAGCTGAACACTGTGAGGTGGACGCACCACACTAACTTGTAGTTTTAGTTGAACACTGTGAGCAGGACGCACAGCGCTAACTTGTAGTTTTAGCTGAACACTGTGAGCAGGACGCACCGCACTAACTTGTAGTTTTAGCTGAACACTGTGAGCAGGACGCACCCCACTAACTTGTAGTTTTAGCTGAACACTGTGAGCAGGACGCACCGCACTAACTTGTAGTTTTAGCTGAACACTGTGAGCAGGACGCACCGCACTAACTTGTAGTTTTAGCTGAACACTGTGAGCAGGACGCACCCCACTAACTTGTAGTTTTAGCTGAACACTGTGAGCAGGACGCACCGCACTAACTTGTAGTTTTAGCTGAACACTGTGAGCAGGACGCACCGCACTAACTTGTAGTTTTAGCTGAACACTGTGAGCAGGACGCACCCCACTAACGCGTAGTTTTAGCTGAACACTGTGAGCAGGACGCACCGCACTAACTTGTAGTTTTAGCTGAACACTGTGAGCAGAACGCACCGCACTAACTTGTAATTTTAGCAGAACACTGTGAGCAGGACGCACCGCACTAACTTGTAGTTTTAGCTGAACACTATGAGCAGGACGCACCCCACTAACTTGTAGTTTTAGCTGAACACTGTGAGCAGGACGCACTGCACTAACTTGTAGCTTTAGATGAACACTGTGCAGAGGTCTCACTACACTAACTTGTAGGTTTAGCTGAACACTGTGAGCAGGACGCACCGTACTACCTTGTAGTTTTAGCTGAACACTGTGAGCAGGACGCACCCCACTAACTTGTAGTTTTAGCTGAACACTGTGAGCAGGACGCACTGCACTAACTTGTAGCTTTAGATGAACACTGTGCAGAGGTCTCTCTACACTAACTTGTAGGTTTAACTGAACACTGTGAGGTGGACGCACCACACTAACTTGTAGTTTTAGCTGAACACTGTGAGCAGGACGCACCCCACTAACTTATATTTTTAGCTGAACACTGTGAGCAGGATGCACAGCACTAACTTGTAGTTTTAGCTGAACACTGTGAGCAGGACGCACCCCACTAACTTGTAGTTTTAGCTGAACACTGTGAGCAGGATGCACCGCACTAACTTGTAGTTTTAGCTGAACACTGTGAGCAGGATGCACTGCACTAACTTGTAGCTTTAGATGAACACTGTGCAGAGGTCTCACTACACTAACTTGTAGTTTTAGCTGAACACTGTGAGGTGGACGCACCACACTAACTTGTAGTTTTAGTTGAACACTGTGAGCAGGACGCACAGCGCTAACTTGTAGTTTTAGCTGAACACTGTGAGCAGGACGCACCGCACTAACTTGTAGTTTTAGCTGAACACTGTGAGCAGGACGCACCCCACTAACTTGTAGTTTTAGCTGAACACTGTGAGCAGGACGCACCGCACTAACTTGTAGTTTTAGCTGAACACTGTGAGCAGGACGCACCGCACTAACTTGTAGTTTTAGCTGAACACTGTGAGCAGGACGCACCCCACTAACTTGTAGTTTTAGCTGAACACTGTGAGCAGAACGCACTGCACTAACTGTAAATAGTCTAGCTGCCTGACTGTGGTACTAATAGGATCAAAAGAACACCAGCAATTTTCTTCAGGTAGCTGTAAATACTGTAACAAGACAAGCCTGCCTGTCAGTAAGAAGATAACAGGAACGGATCTAGCTAAACTGAATACAGTGTATATGTATATATATATATGCAACACCTGGGATGCATATATACACAATACACTTAAGTGCAGCTAACTGGCTGACTGTTCTTCCTAATCTATCTAACTCAAATCAAATGACACTGTCTGTCTCTCTCTCTATCTATGAACGCCGGAACACACACTACACAGGACCGCCGTGCAGGCGGCCTTATATAGTGTGGGGCGTGTACTAAATCCCCTGAGCCATAATTGGCCAAAGCCTCCTTGACTTTGGCCAATTACGGCTCTCTGTTCAGATGGCGCTGTGATTGGCCAAGCATGCGGGTCATAGTGCACGCTTGGCCAATCATCAGCCAGCAATGCACTGCAATGCCGCAGTGAATTATGGGCCGTGATGCGCCACACGAATATGGCGCGAACGGCCCATATCGTTCGCAATGCGGCGAACGGGCGAACAGACGATGTTCGAGCCGAACATGGGTTCGACTCGAACACGAAGCTCATCCCTACTGCTTGGTTTGTTGTCACTGTTTTAGTTATTTGGTATTGGTGGTGTATTCACATTATATGCATTTATCTTAACAAAATCACTTACTTTCACCTACTTATGTTTGGTTTACTCTGTCGTAGTCACACAGTTCTGGTCACATCCTGTTTATGACACTTTCATTCAGTCTCCAATGAGTAGATCTAATCGAAAGAGAGTCTTGTAAGGCATATGTCAAGGAAATAGGTGCGTGATGTGACCAGGTAATAGGACCTATAGTAGCAGTTTGAACTGCGTGAAGTTGAGCATGTGGGACAAAAAAGTAGTCAATAAGAGAATATGATTTATAAGGGGTAGAATAAAAGATATAATCCTTTTTCCTAGGATGAAATAGACACCATACATCAATCAATTGACTTCTATGCAAGGATTGGACAATGCGTTTGTGTGCCTTAAAAGAAATAGATGACCCACCAGAAGATGTGTCCTCTATTGGGACTAATGAAATATTTAGGTCTCCTCCTACAATCAAATGTCCCGTTGTGACCTCAGTCAGTCTTCCTAGCATCATACTTATAAAGGTCTCTTGATGGTCATTAGGGGCATATAATGTTGCCAGAGTAACCTCAACATCACCTATCGTGCCTTTCAAAAACAAGAAACGTCCTCCTGGGTCCTTAAATGAATCTATATAGAACCATGGTACCCTGCCCGAGATGAGAATAGAAACCCCCCTCGACTTTGCTGATTGATTGGTAGAGTGGTATACCGTCGGGAATGACCCAGATCTGTAGGATGGGTAATTTATCATCCCTAAAAGGTGTCTCCTGTATGAAAGCAATATCGGACTTAAGACGTTGCAAGTCATGTAGGAGCATCGGCCTCTTCTCTGGCATATTTAGCCCTTTAGCATTAAGCGAGGTCACATTGAGGACCTCCATATCAAGGTCTCGGGTAAGGAAGGGTTAGGAAAAAAGGGAAAAGAAAAGAGGAAAAAAAAAGGGAAAAAAAAGAAGCAAAACACTGCTAGAACGCTCACCGGTTATAAACTGGTATTCGAGCGACAACCTATGTGGGGGTGTGGTTAGAAGTGGCAGGGAGAGAGCTCCAGGCTCCTTCCCCTCTCCAGCTAAAAAAAAGTAATATTAACAATAGAACCGTCATTCTGCGTTATCGACATCAACATAAAATACTGCCACCTTATAGCTTAACAACGCAAAAGCAGTTCAGAAAATGTAATTTTTAGAGGACATACGCTCGCACCGCGGAACCCTTCCCGATCACCCACCTCCCAAATCCTAAAGGGGATTTCAGATGACAAAAGGGGCCCACGAGGTGGTCCACAGTCAGGCGGTCTGTCCCCCAAAATCTTGGCATAATATAAACAAACAGTACAAGACTACTGTCCTCCGCAACCTGCAAATGACCTACTAATAATAGTAAGAGGATATAAGACCCCCCCGCATGCAACCCTCTCCCGTCCCCAGAAAACAAAATAGGGGTCAAATCTTGATAGAATTATCTCTGAGCTACCATCTGCCACCCAAGTGATATCACCAGGTGAGATATTACCATTGAATAGAGGCCCCTTTTAAATACCCCTCAATCCCATACCTTAATCTTAACCACGTATATAGGGAGGGGGATCCCTCCCCCGGCAGTTTCCTGATTCCCACCTCTCTGTTACTTCAAAATTGCCCTTCCCAAGGTCATTCCCCTACCATTACCCTGGTCCACCCTCCCCTCTCCTCCCCTCTTAAAATCTGGGATACTAGGGAGTGGGGACTTGAATTTACCCCACTCCCCAGTACCCCATTACCTACCTACATACCCTAAACCTCCCCTTTACTTTCTATATTCAGAATCCCTGTTAAGGGATATTTTATATACAGTATCTGACAAAAGTGAGTACACTCCTCACATTTTTGTTAATATTTTATCCTATCTTTTCATGTGACAACACTGAAGAAATTACACTTTGCTACAATGTAAAGTAGTGAGTGTACAGCTTGTATAACAGTGTAAATTTGCTGTCCACTCAAAATAAACACACAGCCATTGATGTCTAAACCGCTGGCAAGAAAAGGGAGTGAAAATGTTAAAATTGGGCCCAATTAGCCATTTTCCCTCCCCAGTGTCATGTGACTCATTAGTGTTACAAGGTCTCATGGGAGCAGGTGTGTTAAATTTGGTGTTATTGCTCTCACTCTCTCATACTGGTCACTGGAAGTTCAACATGGCACCTCATGGCAAAGAACTCTATGAGGATCTGAAAAAAAGAATTGTTGCTCTACATAAAGATGGCCTAGGCTATAAAAAATTTCCAAGACCCTGAAAGTGAGCTGCAGCACGGTGGCCAAGACCGCGGTTTAACACGACAGGTTCCACTCAGAACAGGCCTCACCATGGTCAATCAAAGAAGTTGAGTGCATGTGCTCCGCTACATATCCAGAGGTTGTCTTTGGGAAATAGACATATGAGTGCTGCCAGCATTGCTGCAGAGGTTAAAGGGGTGAGGGGGTCAGCCTGTCAGTGCTTAGACCATACGCCACACACTGCATCAAATTGGTCTGCATAGCTGTCATCCCAGAAGAAAGCCTCTTCTAAAGATGATGATCAAGAAAGCGCACAAAATGTTTGCTGAGGACAAAAAGACTAAGGACATGGATTACTAGAACCGTGTCCTGTGGTCTGATGAGCCCAAGATAAACTTATTTGGTTCAGATGGTGTCACGTGTGTGTGGCGCCAACCAGGTGAGGAGTACAAAGACAAGTGTGTCTTGCCTACAGTCAAGCATGGTGGTGGGAGTGTCATGGTCTGGGGCTGCATGAGTGCTGCTGGCACTGGGAAGCTACAGTTCATTGAGGTAACCATGAATGCCAACATGTACTGTGACCTACTGAAGCAGAGCATGATCCCCTCCCTTCGGAGACTGGGCCGTAGGGCAGCATTCCAACATGATAAGGACCCCAAACACACCTCCAAGATAACCACTGCCTTGCTAAAGAAGCTGAGGGTAAACGTGATGGACTGGCCAAGCATGTCTCCAGACCTAAACCTTATTGAGCATCTGTGGGGCATCCTCAAACGGAAAGTGACAGAGTGCAAGGTCTCTAACATCCACCAGCTCCATGATGTCATTTTGGAGGAGTAGAAGAGGACTCCAGTGGCAACCTGTGAAGCTCTGGTGAACTCCATGCCCAAGAGGGTTAAGGTAGTGCTGGAAAATAAAATAATGGTGGCCACACAAAATATTGACACTTTGGGCCCAATTTGGACATTTTCACTTAGGGGTGTACTCACTTTTGTTTCCAGCGGTTTAGACATTAATGGCTGTGTGTTGAGTTATTTTGAGGAGACAGCAAATTTACACTGTTATACAAGCTGTACACTCACTACTTTACATTGTAGCAAAGTGTCATTTCTTCAGTGTTGTCACATGAAAAGATATGATAAAATATTTACAAAAATGTGAGGGGTGTACTCCCTTTTGTGAGATACTGTATGTGTATGCATGCAGCCACAATGTGCCTTTAATAGTGTCAACTCTCCTTTCTCTCCATTTGTGCTCCTCTTGAAAAGAGATTCCTCCCTCCCCTTCAAGCCCTCAACCCACCCCCTCTCCCCTCCATTCCCCTGTCCCAACTTCTATGTGCCTATATACATTTCCTTCCTTCACCTATTCAACAAAAAATAATTTCCCTTTTGTGCGCCTTGTGTAATTTATAAAGTGCTTAAGGTGTCTTCCCATATGTATCTGTTGCCTTAGCGGCGTGGTAAATTCATTTAAGGCTTAATTCGCTGGAGGGATGGGAGGAGCACTGCTAGCGCATCTCTCTACTCCGCCATTACCAGACCACACCCCTAACCCTCAATAGCTTGTAGCCAGTTTTCAATCCATATACTTACCTTATGGTCCTTGCCAACTGACCTTATTTTGTACAGTAAAAGTTTATGGGGAACTGTGTCAAATGCTTTTGCAAAATCCAGATACACCACATCTACGGGCCTTCCTCTAGATGGCAACTCACCTCCTCATAGAAGGTTAAAAGATTGGTTTGGTAGAAGGATTCATCCATGCTGATTTAAATAATAAGGTGATTCTGTACAGATATTAAAATAGTGCCAAAGTAATAAATTAAAATATTTTAGGAGAGTATCTAAATTATGTCCATATCGTATAAAACCACGTGGTATTTAGGAAAAAATATATAAAGTATATAAAAAATATACAAAGTATAAAATATTTTAAAATATTATATCTCAAATGGGAAATATTCAATCAATAATCTATATGGCAATAATAGTGTCCATATGTGAATTCTCAGTGCTTGGCAGGCAGTAGTATCAATAAAAAACAAATAAATATATATCCAAACATATGGAATTAGATGGATGAAGTAAGTATAGTCTGGACTTGATAAGTTTTGCTTTAAATGTCTATGACAGTGGTAAGGGGCAATCTGTAGGAAGTCCAACCAGTATTATAGTGGGTAGAGGATAATAAAGTCCTATGAATATAAGATGAGGTAAGGATGATTGTTCCAAATGTTTCTGCTGCAGCTCCTTTATGTGTCTGGTCTCCCAGAACTCTTACCTCGAGATTAGTGATAGCATGCAATTACCGCCGTCACCACTGGGGAGATCCCTCGGTTTTCCTAAGCAGTGATCATCTCTCCTCTGGATGGCATATCGTGATGCTGTTTCCTCTCTCCTAGCTACGTTCAGTCTCTCTCTCCTGTTAGATGGGATGGTACCTCCGTGAAGAGGAGACAGGGAGAGAGAAAAGGGGGGGGGGGGCCTCCAATAGTGCAGTATGTCAAGTTTTTTAAAAAAAACGTATTTATTAAAAGGCATATACTCTTACACAAAGCAAAATTAAAAAACACAGGAGTTGGTGGTGCAAATTGCATGCATTGATACTACTGCCTGCCAAGCACTGAGAATTCACATATGGACATTATTATTGCCATATAGATTATTGATTGAATATTTCCCATTTGAGATATAATATTTTTAAATATTTTTATATACTTTGTATATTTTTTATATACTTTATACATTTTTTCCTAAATACCACGTGGTTTTATAAGATATGGACATAATTTAGATACTCTCCTAAAATATTTTAATTTATTACTTTGGCACTATTTTAATATCTGCGCAGAATCACCTTATTATTTATTTCATTTGAAAAGTGGTTTGTGTCACACTAATAGATTTTGCTGCATTTATTTATGCACTTTCACTTTTAAATTGTTTATGAATATTTTGCACTTATCCAGAGTAGCGCGAAGGCACTTTGCCCACTAATCCATGCTGATTACTGCTAATGATACCATTCTCGTTACTAAAATCTTGTATATTCACCCTTATCATCCCCTCCAAGAGCTTGCATACTATTGATAATATTCTAAGCAGGGGAATTGGCGCTGTCCAGCTATATGTGCATAGAGGAATATAAACGGAATAATTGTAAAAGAACAATACGTAACAGGGGCTGTGGTGTACCAAATACAAACAATACCCTTAATGGATAATAATAAAGTGCAACGGGCTCCTAAACATAAAGAATGTGCCTTAATATCAATTTATCAAATGCCCATGTGTACGTGGAAAGATATGCCTCAAAATTAGAGTATATAAAATACAACCAGTATCCCTGGCAGAAAAAGCAATAAAGTGCAATAGTGCTTCTAGACAGATATGTGAATGTGCCTTAACCTCAAATAAATCAACTTCCATATGAGTATATAAAAAAAGGATAAGTTATGCTCGCAAGTAGAAGAAAAATTGTGGCAATCAAAATAGTATTGGCAAATCAAGTAGACAATTATAGCATGAAAAAATGAAAAAATCCCTAACAAGTGTGCATAGAATTGAAAATAAAATGTATATAAAAAAGAGAGTGAAACATAAATGTTCAAATTCCAAGTCCCAAAGATGTGTCCTTATGGTGGAAAAGAACGTGATCTCCGTTTTAACTGGTGTAGTCCCCGTCCTCCGTTACACCCCCACTCGTGCTTGCACTCACCGGACTACCTCACCCCTGCAGGGGTAAAGGCATGTGTGGAAAAATCCCGCGGTGGCGAGTCCAAGGAGCACTCCTCCGTCCAGGGGTATAGTATCCTTAGTGATATCCCCAATACCAGACATCCATATGTGAGGAAGAAGGAAGCTTCATAGCATAACTTCACAAAAATGCAATTTTATAAAAAGTCCTTAACAAACGTGGTAAAAAAATATAAAATCAATCTGAAAAAATGCCGGAGCTGACAGTGCTCCAGATCCCGGAACTCAGCTGTTGAGCGGCGTGGTATGGCGTGCGTTCCACCGCCCACAGCTGGAAACCGGAACAAACACAAAGAGAAAGCGACGTGTGCGTGTCACAAGGCCACGCCTTACGCGTTTCGTCATCAAGACGTCATCCGAGGCGTGGCCATCTTGACACTCCACACGTCTATATAGGGAAATGGAGGTGCCGCGAAAGCCAATCCGCTACTGCTAACCTACCCTCGTGACCTCCAATCGAGATCTCGTGGTATACTAGTTGATGGTATTGCGCCATCATGTGGATAAAATAGATATTAAAATGTTTGGGCGCCTCCATTTAATTCACAACGTTAGATTAATATAAAAGACATATATAATATGCAGAAGGTGTAAAAACAATAATGAATATAAATACCACTGCATGCCCCAACACGCACAATACCATGTAGGGAATGTGTATAAGAAGATATATAAAAAAAGTGTAAAAAAGTATATATGCATAAAAATCATATATGTGAAACAGCATAGGTGAAAAAATGAAAAAAAGAAGAAAAAGGAAAGAATTGTAACTGCGGCCAATGAAAACATGGTGCGTGGTGGGAGCAGCAACATCAGGCATGGCAAGCCATGTATATGTAAAAAATATGTATATGTATGGTAAACATCTAATCAAATATGATGTATGCAATTGGACCTGTGTTCAGAAAAAAGGGGTAAAATCCATAAAAATCAAGGGGCCTGTGTAGTCAAAACCCAAGACTCTGGTAGGAAACCGGTAAACTGCAGTGGAATGTGTAAGGTACAAGAAAAATTGAAAAATACAGTAGAGATGATTCAGGTATTGATGTAGGTGAGGGTAGAAACTTAAAAAACCCAGGCCAGATATAAGTTCAATATAATTAAAGGAATCTAGGGGTTGCAAGGGGGTTGGTATAACTGATGGGGGAGGCACCTAGAAATTGGACAAGAAACAATTAAGATCTATCTCTACGTTTAGACCCCTGGGAACCAGGCAGTCCAAACGATGTATCCATCTTGTTTCATTCTGTGATATAAGCACCCTCTTGCTGCCCCCCCTCCAGTGACTTTTAACGGTATCGATCCCGTAAAAAATCAACCCAGACGGGTCCCTGTGATGGAATTCATCGAAGTGTCTGGAGAGATTATGTTTAGGAAACCCCTTTCTGATGTTATTAATATGTTCCCTAATCCGTACACAGAGGGGTCTGGTAGTCCTGCCCACATATTGCAGCCGGCAGGGACATTCGATGATATAAGTTACATGGGTGGTATTGCAAGTAATCAACTCTCTAATCTCATACTCCTTGCCATTCCTGGCTCTAAAAGATGTTCTTTTTTTAGGTTGTTTTTTACTGACCCGGCAGGCCAAACACTTTTGACATT
Organism: Lithobates clamitans; assembly: GCA_037952925.1. NCBI lineage: Eukaryota > Metazoa > Chordata > Amphibia > Anura > Ranidae > Lithobates > Lithobates clamitans. Next base: position 1,508,807 of record JBBGZY010001452.1, on the reverse strand, counting down.
TATAAAATCCCTTCATGTCAGAGAACAGTTTTACATTCTTAGGAGGATCAATAACGTTGTGGACCAGATGGTTTCTAAGGGTGGGTGCTCTCCTATAGATGAACCGAGGTTTTTTTTGTCAATAAATTCCCAAGGGTTCTGTCAGATTTTAAAATCGGCCAATATTTCCTTACAATGTGTTCAATAGATCTATATTGATTGTTGAACCCTGTGACAAAGGAGATGTCTGCCGGAGAGTTCTTCTCATTATTACCCTCCTTTATTAACAAGGAGTTCCGGTCAAATCCTTGTATCTCGTTTCTTATTCTGACCAGAGTTTCCGGGTCATATCCTTTATCTGAAAACTTCTTAATTAGGGTATCTGTCTGGTTCCGATAGTCTTCGATGTTCCCACAATTCCTCCGTATTCTCAAGAACTGCCCCTTAGGTATGTTCTTTTTCCATTTCGGATGGTGGCAGCTCGAGATAGGTATATACCCATTACGGTCGGTGGGTTTGAAAAAGGTCCTTGTTGACAACTCACCATCCTGTTTAAAAATCTGTAAATCTAAATATTCTATCGAGTCCCAGTCAGTCTTTCCAGTGAAGGAAATGCCATATTCATTCTGGTTGAGTTCAGCCAGGAACCCCTCAAAGGAGTCAGAGTCCCCTTCCCACAAAATAATTACATCGTCAATATATCAACGGTAAAACTTTATCTCGGGTCTTCTGATACCATATATATAGCGCTCTTCCAATAGGTCCATAAATAAGTTCGCCACACTCGGCGCATGCTTGGCACCCATAGCAACCCCCTTCTTTTGTACATAGAAATCTTTTTGATACCAGAAGTAGTTACTCCCCATCGCCAGTTCCAGGCCTTCCAAAATAAATTGTATTTGCTCTTGCTTGAGGTCTGAACCTTCGTGTAAAGCTTTCTCGACCCCTCTTAACCCATCCTTCTGCTTAATACTTGTGTACAATGAATTGACATCAATCGTGGCCAAGAGACAACGATCAGTTCCAGTGATTGTTCTCAATTCATTGATGAGTTGAGTGCTGTCCCTGAGATAGGACCTTCCCTTTACCACTGCTGGCTTCAAAAAACGATCTATATATTCGCCTAGTCTCGAGAATAGGGAATCCAATCCACTAATGATAGGTCTACCCGGTGGTTTGTTCAGCCGCTTATGTATTTTGGGCAGATAGTATATAACCGGGGTTTTCGTGGAATCCGGAATCAGGTATCTCGCTTCTTTTAATATCTATCTATCATTTTAATATCTATTTTATCCACGTGATGGCGCAATACCATCAACTAGTATACCACGAGATCTCGATTGGAGGTCACGAGGGTAGGTTAGCAGTAGCGGATTGGCTTTCGCGGCACCTCCATTTCCCTATATAGACGTGTGGAGTGTCAAGATGGCCACGCCTCGGATGACGTCTTGATGACGAAACGCGTAAGGCGTGGCCTTGTGACACGCACACGTCGCTTTCTCTTTGTGTTTGTTCCGGTTTCCAGCTGTGGGCGGTGGAACGCACGCCATACCACGCCGCTCAACAGCTGAGTTCCGGGATCTGGAGCACTGTCAGCTCCGGCATTTTTTCAGATTGATTTTATATTTTTTTACCACGTTTGTTAAGGACTTTTAATAAAATTGCATTTTTGTGGAGTTACGCTATGAAGCTTCCTTCTTCCTCACATATGGATGTCTGGTATTGGGGATATCACTAAGGATACTATACCCCTGGACGGAGGAGTGCTCCTTGGACTCGCCACCGCGGGATTTTTCCACACATGCCTTTACCCCTGCAGGGGTGAGGTAGTCCGGTGAGTGCAAGCACGAGTGGGGGTGTAACGGAGGACGGGGACTACACCAGTTAAAACGGAGATCACGTTCTTTTCCACCATAAGGACACATTTTTGGGACTTGGAATTTGAACATTTATGTTTCACTCTCTTTTTTATATACATTTTATTTTCAATTCTATGCACACTTGTTGGGGATTTTTTCATTTTTTCATGCTATAATTGTCTACTTGATTTGCCAATACTATTTTGATTGCCACAATTTTTCTTCTACTTGCGAGCATAACTTATCCTTTTTTTATATACTCATATGGAAGTTGATTTATTTGAGGTTAAGGCACATTCACATATCTGTCTAGAAGCACTATTGCACTTTATTGCTTTTTCTGCCAGGGATACTGGTTGTATTTTATATACTCTAATTTTGAGGCATATCTTTCCACGTACACATGGGCATTTGATAAATTGATATTAAGGCACATTCTTTATGTTTAGGAGCCCGTTGCACTTTATTATTATCCATTAAGGGTATTGTTTGTATTTGGTACACCACAGCCCCTGTTACGTATTGTTCTTTTACAATTATTCCGTTTATATTCCTCTATGCACATATAGCTGGACAGCGCCAATTCCCCTGCTTAGAATATTATCCATTTTTAGATATCACCTCGGTGATATTTATTCACTAGGGGGGCAGCAGTCTCTTTTTCTTCTTATTCCTAAGCGCGGAATTACTGTCATATGCATACTATTGATGTTAGGCTAACTGGTTTGTAATTCCCAGGGATGCATTTTGGGCCCTTTTTAAATATTGGTGCTACATTGGCTTTTCTCCAATCACCTGGTACCATTCCAGTCAGTAGACTATGTAGTGGGCAAGGTATGGTCTGAGCACTGACAGGCTGACCCCCCACCCCTTCAAACTGCTGCAAAGCTGGCAGCACTCATACATCTATTTCCCAAAGACAACCTCTGGTTATGGTGCTGAGCACGTGCACTCAACTTCTTTGGGCGACCATGACGAGGCCTGTTCTGAGTGGAACCTGTCCTGTTAAATTGCTGTATGGTCTTGGCCATCGTGCTGCAGCTCAGTTTCAGGGACTTGGCAATATTCTTATATACTAAAAAAAAAAAAACTTTTTTAGTACGCTTGATTTATAAGTTAGAGATAGGACTACAGATACCAGGGTCCCTTGGCGGGGCTCTGTAGCTTACACATGCATTTGCAAATTTGTGCAACTAAACCCCTGTTTTAAACGCATACTGTTAGACAGGTTAATCTGGTTGGTCGGTAAGTAGAGCTTGGAATTACAAAAAAACAAGACAAAAATTCCCCAAGGGAGTTTTTTAGGCAGCAATACATTGACTATAATTATAACAATAAAGTAAATCAAGTTGATAATGAGTTCGAATATGCAACAAATTTATTGTAAAATACAGACTCTGGTTCACGTGTAACAAACACAATTAATAATTAATACACAATTAATACAATTAATATCCACATGAATTCCCATTCATGTGGATATTAATTTTATGATACGCTATTCATCTGGGGGCCCTTTTAGCCATAGGTGATGTTTTATGCTGATGTTTGTTACACGTCAACTAGAGTCTGTATTTTACAATAAATTTGTTGCTTATTCTAACTCATTATGAACTTGTTTTACTTTATTGTTATAATTACCGTATTTATCGGCGTATAACACGCGCCGGCGTATAACACGCACCCCAAGTTCAGGAGGGAATTTTAAGGAAAAAAACTTTTAGGAGGGAAGTTTAAGGAAAAAAAACTTACATTTAAATGCCCATCAATGCAGCGTTATCGTGTCCATCTGCAGCCTTGTCAGTGCAGCCTTGCCCCAGTGTCCAGTGCAGCCTTGTCAGTGCAGCTTTGCCCCAGTGCAGCCTTGTCAGTGCAGCTTTGCCCCAGTGCAGCCTTGTCAGTGCAGCTTTGCCCCAGTGCAGAATTGTCAGTGCAGCTTTGCCCCAGTGCAGCCTTGTCAGTGCAGCTTTGCCCCAGTGCAGCCTTGCCCCAGTGCAGCCTTGCCCCAGTGCAGCCTTGCCCCAGTGGTCAGTGCAGCCTTGTCGCCTTCGACATACACAAGTTTAGTTTGTATTTTTAAATATGGCACCGCGGAGTTCGGAGGGACTCGGCGGCGCTCGTTCAGCTGAACGAGCGCCGCCGAGGACACAGTGACTGGGTGGAGCCGAGATACACATAGCCGAGGGTTCTCGGCTCTTCTCGGCGCCGTTCACAGTCACGCCCAGTCCCTATGAGGGACATAACACAGGTCCAATGGCGGGACTGGGCGTGACTGTGAACGGCGCCGAGAAGAGCCGAGAACCCTCGGCTATGTGTATCTCGGCTCCGCCCAGTCACTGTGTCCTCGGCGGCGCTCGTTCAGCTGAACGGACCTCCGCTGGCAAGAGAGCTACCTGAAGACAGCGGAGGAGCCAGGCGAAGAACTGGAACACCGGGAGGAGAGAGCGGAGAAGAACCAACCGGACGCCGGGAGAAGATGAACCGGAGGGAACCCTGAAGCCGGAAGAAGACCCCCGAAGCGGGAGGAAGATCCCCCCGGAGCTGTTTAATAAATTATTTTAAAAACCTGTGTAGTGTGTTTTATTATTGACACTTTTTCCCTAGGTGAATGGGTAGGGGTACCATGTACCCCATACTCATTCACATAGGGTAGGGGGGCCGGGATCTGGGGGCCCTCTTATAGGGGGCTCCTGGATTCCGTTAAGCCCCCTCGCCAGCAGACCCCGACAACCAACGACCAGGGTTGTCGGGAAGAGGCCCTTGTCCTCATCAACATGGGGACAAGGTGCTTTGGGGTGGGGGGGGCCCGCAGGGTGCCCCCTCCCCCAAAGCACCCCCCCCATGTTGAGGGCATGTGGCCTGGTACGGTTCAGGAGGGGGGCGCTCGCTCGTCCCCACCCCCTTTCCTGACCGGCCGGGCTGCGTGCTCGGATCGGGGTCTGGTATGGATTCTAGGGGGGACCCCACGCCGTTTTTTCGGCGTAGGGGTTTCCCTTTATAATCCATACTAGACCTAAGGGCCTGGTATGCACCGCGACGGGGCTCGCAAGGTGTCAATCTCGCCGATAAAAGCGGCAAGATTGACTTCCTTTTCTAGTCCCGTCGCACCTGAGTCACGTTCAAAATGAACGGACTTGTCCGTGTGTGGGCAAGTCCGTTCATTCTGAAAGTCCGCCGTAACGCCGGCGAAAGTCCGTCGGAAAGACGGGCGGACTTAGCCCGCCGGAAAGTCCGGTCGTGTGTGGGCAAGTCCGTCCGTTTTAAAGTCCGGCGCACCTGGCGGACAAAGTCTGTCAGAAAGTGTGCCGGACCAAGTATGCCAGAAAGTCCAACCGCATAAGCCATCTTTATGTAGAGAAACAATTCTTTTTTCCAGATCCTCAGAGAGTTCTTTGCCATAAGGTGCCATGTTGAACTTCCAGTGACCAGTATGAGAGAGTAAGAGCGATAACACCAAATTTAACACACCTGCTCCCCATTCACACCCGAGACCTTGTAACACTAATGAGTCACATGGCACCGGGGAGAGAAATGGCTAATTGGGCCCAATTTGGACATTTTCACGTAGGCGTGTACTCACTTTTGTTGCCAGCGGTTTAGACATTAATGGCTGTGTGTCGAGTTATTTTGAGGGGACAGCAAATTTACACTGTTATTCAAGCTGTACAATCACTACTTTACATTGTAGCAAAGCGTCATTTCTATCTATCTATCTATCTATCTATCTATCTATCTATCTATCTATCTATCTATCTATCTATCTATCTATCTATCTATCTATCTATCTATCTATCTATCTATCTATCTATCTATCTATCTATCTATCTATCTATCTCTATATCTATATGTATATATATATATATATATATATATATATAGATCTCTCTCTCTCTCTCTCTCTGTCTATATATATATATATATATATATATATATATATATATATATATATATATATATATATATATATATATATATATATATATATTTATAGCAAAACAGTGTATAACTCGGCCTATATCAAGAGTTTGGCCACACATCAATGCTCTCAAGGAAGGATATTGTCCAGCTCTACTGAGGAACAAAAAAAAACAAGAACACAAAGAAGCCACTTAAACGAGGAGCCCCTCCATCTCTTTATGATCTAGAGAAGTGCTGTATTAAGGTGGCCTAGGAGATCTTTGTCTTGGAGGCTTTTATTTATTAAGCTCTGGTGAGTTTGATCCCCTGAGGGGAGTGTGTTCACATATGGTGGAGTTGGAGTGATCGGTGGAAGGTGCACACTGTGACATGCTTTAGGATCTACTTGAACACCCTCTGAACCACTACTTATATTGCACTATTCTTATGGACTCTGTCTGTGTGTAGTTGGCCACACATTTGTTTTATGTGCTCAACACAGCACTGTTTTAGTATATGACTATTCTTATTACCAATTATATTATATTATATATATATATAGCACTAACTCTCGGTGGAGCTGCTAATTTAAGCGGGTCTGTTACCTTCACTCTCCTTCCCTCTGTTTCAGAGGCACCGGGTCTAGGGTTCCGTTGAGTTTACCGCTGGACGCTGGACGATACACGCACCAACACTTGAGTACGTTTTCAATGCTTTATTAAACAATTTACTTAGGAAGTAGCAGGAAAGAGGCGGAAAGGAAACTGCAGAAGTAACTCAAATATCTTCTTGTAGGGTTCTTTGACAAATGTCCTGGTAGAATTCAGATATTATTTAGAATGCGCTCCCCTCGTGGGACACACTCCTTGCTCGCCTGGATAGGCCTCTCTCACTTGCCTAGCAGCCAGTACGTAGCACGAACAAAAGTCTCTGCCACAGACCTGTTTGGGAACAAACCCGTACGATCCTCTGCCACAGAATGTATCGGTTTTCTGCAATGAACGTCAGTCACAGCGCCTGAACCTTTAAGCCAACCCGGCAACACTATGCTGTATAGTTACTTTCGGATATGTCCTCCAACCAAGTCACCAGGCCCCTCTCCAGACCAGCACGTTGCGGGATCCTTCCACGACAGGTCCTCCCCTGGGATCTCCTCGGTTGTCCAGCTTCATCACACGGGACAGACAGCTCAGGACCATTCCTCGGCCGCAGTGGTAGGCCCCAGACAAGCCTCTGGACCCACCCCTGCGCCGCAGCGACATGGGCCTCCGAAACGGAGGACCACGGGGTAGCTCTCTAACGCATACCTGTCGGCCAGGAGGGCCAGCAGGTGGCTATAAAACGAACCCCAAAATATGGCGTCTTTCCCATAAATACCCTCGTCCAGAATGCAACTCGGAGGACCACCTCCACCGAGTTGACTCCGGGACAGAAGAGCATCCATACGCTTCAAAACGTTGCCTTTCCAACACTAACCAGAGATAACAGCGACACCCACCGGTCAGCACGGAAACACACACAACGTCAGCCAAGCTGGAACAGAGGCAAACTTAACCTTCCTAACGAACAAGTTACTAAATTTATCCAACCTGCGGTAGATTGCAAATCTACCAGCGCTACATATATATATATATATATATATATATATATATATATATATATATATATATTAACAGTACTGTGCCTTGTGTAAAATGCGTTTTGTATCACCCGTGATGTGTGTCTCATTCAGAGGAGGCTGTTTTTTTAGTTTCCTTAGTTGTTGGGAAAACCCTGTTTGAGACCTGCAGACTGGAGACTTCGTAGAGACTTGGGAGGGGTGAAGTCTCCAATCCTGTGATCAGGTTTTGCAGGCAACCAGCAAATTGACTGAGCAGGTATGTGTAGAACTTTTAGTAGAGTCATTAGCGGACCCCAGCGGACAAAGGATGTTTCAGTCCAGGTTAGGAAGCCGGTGTGAGCCAGTATCTGTGTGTATTGAGCAGGAAGGCTGATTAAAGAATACATTCTTAAAAACTTTAAAGGAGGGTCCTGGAGAAAATTAATAGGAAACAAAGAAGGAAAGAACAGAAAAATTGGAAATAGGGATAATCTGCCTGATTGATGCTAGCTCGCTTATATGGTACTCTGTTAAGGAGCTACATAGGTCACCTGGAGTACCCATAAATGGGAGAGGAGAAGGGGGTTGAAAAAATGCAGAAAGAACATAAACTAAAAAGAAGTCATACAAAGAAGGGTACACCAGTAAAAGGGGGGGGGGGTAAAATCCCCAAAATAAGTATAAACCCTGGAACAATAAAAAAAATACATGGCCCATGAGTGGAACCCAGAACCTCTGAAATGCAAGCAAACTTCAGGAACAAAGTAGGCAATCGACTGGAATAAATACATCCAACCAATCAACTAAGAGGTACAGACAGACAGTGATACAGGAGGGAGCAATATAGGGTAACAAAGGATAAAAGCTCAACTGCCTACAAAGTCAGAAATACCTGACATGTTTGCATAATTAGAACATTCCCTTAAGACCGAAATGGCAATGTTACATGGAGATCTGGGTCAAATACTGACAAGGATGGAAGATACGGAAGAAAGACTGGATACTTATACCCTAGAAATAAAAGCACTCAAAGAAAGAGCAAATGAGGAACTTGCAAACGGAACAAATCTTTTTTTATAAAAAAAAGAAGATCAGGAAAACAGAAGGAAAAATCGAAGAATCCGGGATTACCAGAAACAATGCAGGAAGAAAACTTATAGGATATAATGGAAAAAAATGTTTAACCCCCTAATAGGAAGAACAATAATATAAACATTGAAGATAGAGAAAGTGCACAGGATCAGAAAACCCCAAAATATGATGAATGAGATTCTAAGAGATGCAATAGTGAGATTTCACTGTTATAAATATAAGGCAAGAATATGGGAGAAAATGAGAACACCCCCGGTAAAGTACGAAGGAGCAATTCTCCAGATATTTAAAGACCTAGCGTAGACACATTAGCAAGAAGAAGACTCCTTAAGACATTGTTAGAACTTATGCGATTGCATAACATCCAGTATTGGGGTATCCCGGCATGCTTAGTAGGAAAGAAAGATGGCCGCTCTGCAAGATTAAAATTTCCAGAAAACATGCAAGACGTCTTTAAAAAACTAGATCTACCAACCCTAGTTATCCTGATGTGCTCTGGTACAATGATAGGAGGGTCACACATGGAAGAAGAACAATGGCACCAGTCTCCAAGAAGACCACAGCATCTAAAAGAAAATAAGAAAAAAAAAAAAGTAGAATGAAGGAATCAAGCCACAAGGGGACTCTGGGGAAAGGGGGGGGGGAGTTATAAGAAGATAGAAGGACAGAAATGGAAAAAACATGGAAAGACGGGTCCCCTTGAGACAGGATAGACTCTGGATCTTCATCCCCAGCAAAAAGGTATGTTTGCCCAAGCTGGTGTGCAGGGCAGAGCTCAACCTCAAGAATAAGGAGTTGACAAGTAGGAAGAGTAGGGATGGTGAACTTCCTAGTCAACTTGAAGGCTAGAATAGGGCCAAAATCCCATACAAAAAATAATTTAGTATGGGGAGGGAAAGGAGGGGGCAGCTTATGTTGCTTAGATCGTAGAGGAATGTTGTGTTGCAGGATGAAGGCATGGTCGATGAAGCAGCTGCAGGCACCGGAATCAATTATGGCCTGGACTTGAAGCACCCCTTCTGGAAGCTGTAGGGAGACAGGAACAGCAATGTGAGTCGTTCTTGCTAGAGTCAATGCATAATTTAGTTGGGGGGGGGAGAGGGAGAAGTTCTCAATTTATGGCTTGGGACCTGTTCCCTGAGCCCCTTTGTTTCTCACTCCTTGGTCTCTGCGCTCACTATTATAGAGATTTAGGATGACAACGTCAAGGGGCTAAATACACCAGGGAAAAGACATAAAATATTTTTAAAAAATCAAACGCTATTTTGCTGGGATAATATTTCTCCAAGAGACATCTCTCACGATACAAATATAAAATTATATTCAAAAGATTACCCAAGAGGGAAAGAACAAAAGAAAGGGAAATACTAATAAAATAAATCTATAAACTTGAATAACTACATAAACAAAAAGTAGATTTAAAAGTACAGCATATCTTGGTGTTAAAAAAGGATAAACTAAGGGGGCTAATGGAACACGAGTCTAGATGGGTCTTCCTCAGAATAGCCAAGGAGAGGTACCAGTGGGGAAACAAATCAGGAAAATATTTAGCAAGAAATTTAAAGAAGAAAAAAATCTGTTAATTTTTTAGAGAAAAGAAAAAATAAAGCAGGAGAGATGGTGTTCTCGACCCCAGAAATAACTGGTGTATTCCAAAATTATTATAGTGCATTATATTCTATAGAACATATTTTACATATATTTTCCCATGACTATTTTGGGATGAGGTGAGGGGCTCTCTATATATATATATATACTTATTTTGGCTTGGTAGTCTCATGTTTTCATATTTTCCAATATACAGTAGGGTAAAGCCCCATTTTGCACTACCAGCAATTACCTGTATTTAGTGTGGGACTCTAGCCTACACATGGCGGAGTTCATAGGCCAAGCTTGGGATGTCTTTGCAAGTAATCTTCAGAAAGAATATGGACAGAACGAATCAAAGGAATCTTGTTCTTCAATCTCACCAAGTGGTTAGAAAAGAAATCTTCGCTATATTGGCATATCAAGACTTTCGAGGAGTATATCAGGGAGGACCTGAACCCTCTAGGCCTCCGGGTTCAGATCTTCTCATCCTTCGATAACATTGATTCCACTTTCAAAATGGCCTGGGAAAACAATCTGAAATCATGCTCTAGCCACGTGATGAGTCTACTTATTGAAGAATATAAAAAACGTCTAATTGATATAGACAGAAACATTGATAGATTGTATTTACAGATTAATGTATTGAATACTCATCCCTCTTTTTCTGAATTTAATGAGAAGTTGAAGACGCACATTGAGTCCTTCAACAAAACTATCCTTTCAAAAAAGAAAAACAAATTTTTACGGGACAAACAAGCCTTCCAGGAAGGCTGAGTGTCACGTACCTTACAGCGGAGTCCGAAATGACGAGGGTGGCCTCTTGCACGGTCCCGGTCCTAGCACCCCTGGAGGTAGAGACAGGGCTGCTAGGGTGGTGGTAGGGTGCAGGTGCCTGCTGGCAGGATCAGGAACAAGGAAGTCTTCATGAAGGAGATGGGATGCTGATCACTGGATGGGTTCAGGAAAAGTCCAGCAGTGGTACTTGCAGGGTCAAGGACAGACAGGAGTTGGCAACATGCTGGCAGTGAGGTACACAATCAGCAGGCAGATTCGTAGTCAGGGACTGGCGGAGGTTGGCATCAAGCTGGCAGCGAGGTACAGGATCAGAAGACAGAGCCATAGTCAGAAGTCCAAGCCGGGTTCGGTACAGGAAGCAGAGGCAGACAGAGATGCAGGGATGATCCGAGATGGTAGACGAGGAAAGCAGAGGTTCAAGATCAGGGTCAATCAAACAAGGCTACAGCAAGGGTTCAGGAATGAGCTGAGACAATCCAGCACTGATACTATTATGCTGATCATTTAAATAGGGTGCCTCGCGCCGTGATTTGTTGGCGTGCGAACGTGCACGCGCTTATGTGCACTCGTTCAGACGGTTGCGTTAACGTGCGTGCCTAGTCCGGGGCTCGCTCGTTCCTACCGTACGTCTGGCTGGCTTACGGGAATGAGCATTTGTGATGGTTCTCTGACAATGCCCCCTCCTTATGGGCAGCCACCGGATGCCCATCTGGGCCCTCCTTTCCGGATGAGAATGATGAAAAGCTTGTATAAGTCTTGGGGCATGGAGGTTTGCTTCTGGTTCCCAGGAATTTTCTGGACCAAAACCTTTCCATTTGATTAAATATTGATTCTGTCCCTGCCTTCTCCTGCAATCTACAATGGTCTCGATTTCGAACTCCTCTTCTCCATCCACGATTATGGCCTCTGAGGGCCCCATTTCATGACCTGGAAAGGGATTAACCACATCAGGCTTCAACAAGGAGGTATGAAACACAAGGTGGATCTTAAATGAGTCGGGAAGTTCAAGATCATAAGCCACTGGGTTATTTCTTCTCTTGACCGGATAAGGTCCTAGATATTTAGGTTCCAATTTCCTGGATGGACAGGCAAGTTTCACATTCAAAGTGGAAAGCCACACACGATCACCAACTTTCAAATCCAGTTCTCCTCTCCTCTTCCTGTCGAAGAACCTCTTATTAACTTCTTGTGCCTTGGCAATGGTCTCTTTCAGCAACTGGTTATTGGTAGTAAGGAAATTCAACCTATCCTGAACTGCTGGCAAAGGAGAGTCCGGAATCAACGTTGGCAAAAAGGAGAGATGAAACCCATAGTTTTAGAAGAAGGGAGATTGATTGGTGGCTGCATGGGCAGAGTTCTTAAATGCGAATTCTGCCAATGGCAGTATTGAGGCTCAATCTTCTTGGGAAAAGGAGGTCTAGCGTTTGGTTGGTACGGTCAGTCTGTCTGTTGGACTGGGGATTATAAGCAGAAGAGAAATACAGTTTGATGCCCAGCGCTTCGCACAGTGGTTTCCAAAATCTTGAAGTAAACTGTACTCCTCGATCTAAGACAATGTCACTAGGGATTCCGTGCAGTCTAACAATCTCTTTAATGAAAACTTTAGCAGTTTCAGTTGCTGATGGGGTCCCTTTCATAGGGATAAAATGTGACATCCTGGAGAGGCGATCTACCACTACAAAGATAGATGAAAACCCTTCCGATGGAGGGAGCTCTACAATAAAATTAATCGCGATTTTATCCCAGGGTCTTTCAGGAATGGAAAGTGGTCTTAATAGTCCCCATGCTTTTCTTTTGCTATTTTTGTTCCTGAAACAGATTGAACACGAGCCAACATATTTCCTGCAATCCTTTGCTAAGCTAGGCCACCAAAAATGTCTCCGGATCAAATCCATGGTCTTGTATCCCCCGAAATGGCCGGCCAACAGGTAGTCATGACACACTTGTAGGATGGTAGCACGTAAATTCTGTGGTATGAAAACTTTATTACCCTGCCAATAGAGCCCATCATTTTCCTGAAGGTCCGTGTCTGGGGGCAGAGAGATTCCCCTGGATGCTTGACGGATCTGTGACATTAAGTCGGTTTGTGTAAGCAGAAAATTTTCAGCCTGTAAGATAGTATCTGTTTGAGGTGAAACTTCAACTTCCGTGAACATACGCGATAACGCGTCAGGTTTCACATTCTTGTGATCCGTGAAGATCAGTATTGGGTGTGTTGCTCCCTCCAAGAGGTACCGCCACTCCTCCAGAGCCGATTTAATTGCCAACAGTTCTCGGTCCCCCACATCATAGTTCCTTTCTGAAGGCCCTAACTTCTTCGAGAAGAAGGCCACAGGGTGCATTAGAGCCTTGGCTGGTGAAGTAGAGTGTCGGATGAACCCCGTCTTGAGGTTCTCATTGACATAATCTTTTAGGACCACGAGTTTAGGCTCTGAAAGGGGGAAGATCCTCCCGAATGGGATTTCTGCCCCTGGTTAAAGTTCAATCGGGCAATCGTAGGCCCGGTGGGGGGGAAGAGTGTTTGCTTTTTGCTTATCGAAAACATCCAGGAAATCATGATACACGGATGGAACAAGGTCTTGGTATTCGGATACTGGTCTCAGACAGCCAATAACTGGAGCTGTATTGGAGGATCTGGAGACAGTTGTGGAGGCAGTAGGAGGACTGAAAAACTACCTTGCCGGTTGTCCAGTCCATCTGTGGGTTGTGTGCTTGCAACCATGGCATTCCTAGAATGATCGGAAAAAGTTGTGAGGATATAATGTCCAGGCACAACAGTTCTTGGTAGTTAGGTGAGATGTCAGCGGGCAAGGGTTGGGTTTCTTGGACGATGGGCCCAGATTTGATGTTGGACCCATCAGCTAATCGTATGAACAGCTTATGTTGCTTAGATCGTAGAGGAATGTTGTGTTGCAGGATGAAGGCATGGTCGATGAAGCAGCTGCAGGCACCGGAATCAATTATGGCCTGGACTTGAAGCACCCCTTCTGGAAGCTGTAGGGAGACAGGAACAGCAATGTGAGTCGTTCTTGCTAGAGTCAATGCATAATGATCAAGAGGAGGAGAGTCACACTTACGGGTCTTGTTGGGACATATATTGGCGTAATGACCGGCTCCTCCACAGTAGAGGCACAGATTATTCATACGACGGCCCTGTTTTTCTTCTGGTGTCAAGGGTGCACGAAGCAAGCCTAACTGCATTGGCTCTGGAGTTTCAGTGATAGGAGCAGATAGTGGGGGTGCAGAGGTAGGTAGATGGCTAGGTACCCTGGGTAGCATTCACATGGGCCGGTACTGGCTGGTCCTTTCAGATCTTCGCTCCTTCAGCCGGCGATCGATCTGAATGGACAGTTGAATCAGCTCTTTGAGGGAATCGGGGATCTCCACACGAGCTAGTTCGTCTTTAAGTGCCTCCGAAAGTCCTAAACGGAACTGAAAACGGAGAGCGGCGTCGTTCTATTGCGTGTCGGAACTCCACAGTTTAAAGTCAGTAACATAATCCTCCACGGGCCTACGACCCTGCTGGAGGGTGTGGAGGCTGGCCTCGGCTGTGGTGGTACATTGAGGATCATCATAAAGTTCAGCCATCTCATCTAAAAAAGAGTCCATGGTACCCAGCAAGGGACTGGCTTGCTCCAGTAGGTGATGAGCCCAGGTCTGGGGTTCTCCCTGCAGTAGTGAAATGATGAACCCCACCTTGGTACTTTCCAAAGAGATAGTGGGGATGCTGCAGCAGAAAATACAAATGGCAGGCATTCCTGAAAACACAGAATTTGTTGCGATCTCCCATAAATTTCTCTGGAGCAGGAACTCGTGGTTGTGTGGGTGGCACCACTACTGTGGGTGTAAAAGCTGAAACTGATGTTGCAGGTGCTGCGGTCCGATGTGCTGAGGTGCTTGGAGAGAGAGACTCCACTCGTTGTTCGAGTCGCTGGTAGCCATCTTGCAGGCCCTGGACTGCTTGAGTGAGGTTTGCAATCTGTTGACACAGAGCATCCATAGCTGAGGCCCCCCTTTCGGACTCCATGTGGCTGGATTGTACTGTCACGTACCTTACAGCGGAGTCCGAAATGATGAGGGTGGCCTTTTGCGGGGTCCCGGTCCTAGCACCCCTGGAGGTTGAGACAGGGCTGCTAGGGTGGCGGAAGGGTGCGGGTGCCTGCTGGCAGGATCAGGAACACAGAAGTCTTCATGAAGGAGATGGGATGCTGATCACTGAATGGGTTCAGGAAAAGTCCAGCAGTGGTACTTGCAGGGTCAAGGACAAGCAGTAGTTGGCAACGTGCTGGCAGTGAGGTACACAATCGGCAGGCAGATTCGTAGTCAGGGACTGGCGGAGGTTGGCAACAAGCTGGCAGCGAGGTTCAGGATTGGAAGACAGAGCCGTAGTCAGAAGTCCAAGCCGGGTTCGGTACAGGAAGCATGGGCAGACAGAGATGCAGGGATGATCCGAGAGGGTAGTCGAGGAAAGCAGAGGTTCAAGATCAGGGTCAATCAAACAAGTCTACAGCAAGGATTCAGGAACGAGCTGAGACAATCCAGCACTGATACTAGTATGCTGATCATTTAAATAGGGCGCCTCACGCAGTGATTCGTTGGCGTGCAAACGCGCTGACGTGCACTCGTTTATACGGTTGCATTAACTTGCGTGCCTAGTCCGGGGCTCGCTCGTTCTTACCGTACGTCTGGCTGGCATACGGGAACGTGCATTTGTGATGGTTCTCTGACACCGAGCTTACAGATGGCATCAACATGCCAATGATAGAACTCACCAACGTTATCTCACACAGAATGGTTGTCAATTAGATTTTTCTGATACTTCGTCCATTACTTCTAGTAACTCGCAATCCTCCTCCAAACAGACCAAACGTACAAGGAAACCAAAAAGACATAGGGATGGAGACAGCTCTGAGGGGAGACCCAAACGCAGTCAGGGTTACTGCATACGTAAAACCCCTACCAAAACAGTAACTCCAATTCCACAAACACATGGTAACACCCCTGCCCCAGTTCATCCTGGGTCTAGTGGAAAAGAAGCCGGTTCACTTACTAATATTAAAATCCTTAACCTTTTTCATCCAAAAAACTTAGGCCCCCCACTGGCCCCTCCAGTGTAGAACATGTTACATCCTCTTACCCCCTTACAGCGGACAAAACTTCTGTACTATCTAGGGGGCTTAGGTTTTGTCCAAATCGTAAAAAAAACAATAAAGGATCTACACTTGTTTACACGTAAGCTTCAATTACAGAGTATGTTTGATAAAGTCGATGCAGATTCAATCACCTTTCAATCTCTTGACGAACGTCAAGCATTAGCCAACTTAAATTCACTCTTAGAAAAGAGTGACACCTGAGATCTTATCGATGTCATCGATTTGGAATCTTTGTTAACTCAATCCACCAACCCTACTACTACTCGTAAAGCATCTTCGAAATTAAAGAAAAAAATCTGACCTTTATCCCTCCCCAAGCTCCAATCATGGCAAAGCCACCTTTCTAAAATTGATTACTCAGGATTTAAAAAGTATAAGTACAGCCACAAGTCTACCCGATAACCTAACAACTAATGAAAAGGCAGCTTTAAGGGAATTATCTAATAACCCGAATCTGACTATCAAACCCTCATATTGTATTGATGAATAACGCCAACTATGTGTCGATGTGTATGAAAATACTCAGCAACACTGATTGGTATAGATTTATCAAACTTGAAACAATCACTTTGTTCAATGAGGAGTTCTATATCCTCATAGACAGAGCACTCAATAACAACATAATTTCCAACGAGTTATGGAAATTTATTCGCACTCCATTTCCAATCATTCCCACATTCTATTCTCTCCCCAAGATCCACAAAAACAAGGTGGATCCTCCGGGGACTAAACAATTTGGTAGAAAAACCTGCGCTAATGAGCAAAACGAAGTGAATAAAAATGCTTGAAATGCAAAGTGCAGCTGCAACAATATACTTCAAATATCAATAAAGTGTAAAAACCATATAAACTAAAATTGTGCGCTAGCATAAATATATCATGTAATGAAATTTAAATCTGCGCCTGAAAAGCTCCTTGGAATAATACCTGAAGCTGTAGTATATTTAAACCCCAGTGCAGCAAAATGACAAAACAACTAATTATAAGTTATAAGTTATAACACATCTTCGTGAAGAAAAATGTGAAAAAGAGAGAGTGAAAGTTCAAAAATGCGATTGAGCCCCCAATCGCTTGAAAAACACCACATTCAGTCCATGAAAGACAAAATTACAAGAAAAAGGTGTATGAAGAGGATAAGCCATTCCTTTGGTGTGTCACATCAGGGTAGAAGAGTGAAAGATGTAGGAACACTTCCAAGCCACCGATAGTTGCGAGAGAGTAGTAATGGATGTACCCTTACCGCACTTGTTGGACCTCCTATGTAGCGAGGTCATATGAGCTTGCAGATATAACCCTCTGCAGGGATAGATGGATATCGATGTCTGGGTCTCGTTTGCGAGCGCCACCCACTCAAAGCTGATCTCTCTGCTTCAGCGTCAGGAGGGAGACTCGTTATTCAGAGGATCCTCCTCAGGAGTCGGGTGAGGCCTCCGTGCGGGCGGTTCCGGGTGTCTCCGGTTGCTATGGAGATGGATTGGAGGGTGTAACAATGTACTTTGTCAGCTCCATAGTAGTACTTTACCCTAAATTCCCCCTAAAATGTGTAAAATTGTGATGTGTGCTTTAGATTCTGGCAAAGTGCCAGAGTTTTTTTTTTTGGGGTCACAAAATCATTTGGAACCCTCCCTCCCCCCAACTGCTAACTCAGCTGATACCAATCCTCTATCTATCCTCAATCCTCTGTCTGCTAACTTTGCCAAACCCATACACACTATACCCACCTCTTTTGTGGTCATATTTCTGGATGAATTCCCCAAAGCATGTACTGTAAGGGCCTGCCTGAATACTTTCAAATGGTACTGTTATAAGTTTTTGTATCCTATTATTATCTTGATAGGTAATAGCAGAATGTAAAAATGTGCTAAAATGTGTACAATGTGTATTTATATCTTTGTATTATGACACTTCTTACCTGTCCAGTGGGCTGCCAATAGTGTATGTAAGGAGGGACTGGCCAAAGTAATACACGTTATTTAGGCATTCATCTCTCCATGAAGTGGAGAGGGTTACCTGGCCAAAACATCTCCCCCCCTAAAATTTTTTAAATGGCTCATGAGAGGGGGGGGATCTGATAGGTGGACCTTATACCTTTGTCTTTAAATACTCCCTAAAATAAATGTTATACTGATGTTGGCCAAGAATGTTTGTGTCTAATCTGCTTTCCATGTTTATGTGCAAAATTATTAATTTTTTTATTCTTGTTTGACTCCACAGTTTCCTTCCAACCCACAGGAATGGCAGACTGTGGCCTCCCACTTTGCCCAGCGTTGGGACTTTCCTAACTGCATAGGGGCAATTGATGGGAAACACGTCCACATCGTCCCACCACCCAACTCGGTGTCATACTATTACAACTACAAGGGGTTCAATAGTATTGTGATGTTGGCGGTGGTGTCGGCTACTTACGAGTAGGGATGAGCCGAACACCCCCCGGTTCGGTTTGCACCAGAACCCGCGAACGGACCGAAAGTTCGCACGAACGTTAGAACCCCATTGACGTCTATGGGACTCGAACGTTCGAAATCAAAAGTGCTCATTTTAAAGGCTAATTTGCATGGTATTGTCCGAAAAAGGGTTTGGGGAACCGGGTCCTACCCCAGGGGACATGTATCAATGCAAAAAAACTTTTAAAAACGGACGTTTTTTCGGGAGCAGTGATTTTAATGATGCTTAAAGTAAAAAAAAAAAGTGAAATATTCCTTTAAATATCGTACCTGGGGGGTGTCTATAGTATGCTTGTAAAGTGACGCGTGTTTCCCATGTTTAGAACAGTCCCTGCACCAAATGTCATTTTTAAAGGAAAAAATCTCATTTAAAACTGCTTGCGGGTTTAATGTCATGTCGGGTCATGGCAATATGGATGAAAATCAGTGAGACAAACGGCATGGGTACCCCCCCAGTCCATTACCAGGCCCTTTGGGTCCTGTATGGATATTAAGGGGAACCCCGCACCCAAATTAAAATAAGGAAAGGCCCTATATACTCTGAACAGCAGTATACAGGCGGTGCAAACAAGACAGGGACTGTAGGTTTGTTGTTAAGTAGAATCTCTTTGTAATTTTGAACGGGTACATTTTTAACGTGTTTAGCTCCAGCCAAAAAATCTTTTTTAAGCTTTTTGGAAAACATAGGGAAGGGTTATCACCCCTGTGACATTTGTTTTGCTGTCTTTCCTCCTCTTCAGAAGATTTCACCTCACTTTTTTGTCCCAATGAAAAATGTTTTTTGAAAATTTGGGTTTTTTTGTGGAACAAGGATTGGAAAGCATCAGTGGAAAGGAGAAATTGTTTTCCCATATTAACTCTTACAGGAGAGAATTTCCCTTCCTAGGGGTAGATTTCATCTCACTTCCTGTTGTCTCCTTCCGTTTGCAAGTAGGAGTCGTTTGTAAGTTAGATGTTTGAAAGTAGGGTCCTGCCCTATATACTCAGCAGAAATTTGGGCCTTAGGTGTTGCTGTGGCCACAACACTGTAAGCCCTCACAGGGCCCTGCTGTGAAATATTAGATCAAGAATTGTAATTACATGCCCCTGTTGAACAGGAGCTGAAAAATTAGGCCTTAGGCACTGGTGCTGGTGCCACAACACTGCAACCCCTCACAGACACTCTAGTTGGAACGCAGGAACGAGCCCTGCTGCAAAGTATTGCATCAAAAATTGTAATTACACGCCCCTGTTAGACAGGGGCAGAAAAATTGGGCCTTAGGCACTGGTGCTGGTGCCACAACACTGCAACCCCTCACAGACACTCTAGTTGGAACGCAGGAACGAGCCCTGCTGCAAAGTATTGCATCAACAATTGTAATTACACGCCCCTGTTAGACAGGGGCAGAAAAATTGGGCCTTAGGCACTGGTGCTGGTGCCATAACACTGCAACCCCTCACAGACACTCTAGTTGGAATGCAGGAACGAGCCCTGCTGCAAAGTATTACATCAAAAATTGTAATTACACGCCCCTGTTAAACAGGGGCTGAAAAATTGTGCCTTAGGCACTGGTGGTGGCGCCCAGAACCAAAAATGTTCTTACAAGCTATCGGCGTGATGATTGAGGAGGAAGAGGATAATTACTCAGGGATAGTCACTCAGCATCAGCATAGGCAGTCTTTGAAGGGATCTGAGATTTCAAAAAAAATTATTCGGTTACATCAGCATCAGGTGCTTGGTAGCTGGTGGTGATCCAAGACTGATTCATTTTTATGAAGGTCAGCCGATCGACTGAGTCGGTGGACAGACGCACCCTGTGATCGGTTACCATGCCTCCAGCAGCACTGAATGTGCGTTCCGAAAGAACGCTGGATGCAGGACAGGCCAGTAGCTCAATTGCATACTGTGCAAGCTCTGGCCAGTGATCCATCCTCAAGACCCAGTAACCCAGAGGATTTTCGGTGGGAAAGGTGTCCAAGTCTGATCTTGCCCCTAGGTATTCCTGCACCATGTAAAACAGACGCTGGCGATGGTTGCTGGAACCGATCATACCTTGGGGCTGCGGACCAAAAAATTGTCTGAACGCATCGGTCAGACGGCCACCTTCTCCACCGCTCCTTCTTTGACTGACCGAAGCCTCAGCAACACGTTGTCCAGAAACAGGAGTTTGTAACCTCCCAGTCTCTGGGAACGCGTTGCACAGACCTTTCTGCAAGGCCTCCCGAAGATGTTTCATCCTCTGCTCCCTCTGCGATGGCAAGATAAGGTCCGCAACCTTACCCTTGTAACGTGGATCAAGGAGGGTTGCCAGCCAGTATTGGTCCTTCTCCTTGATACCACGAATACGAGGATCCTTACGCAGGCTTTGCAGGATCAGGGAGGCCATGCAGCGTAGGTTTGCTGAGGCATTCGGTCCGGAGTCCTCTGGGTCACTAAGGACAACAACGTCCGCAGCCACCTCCTCCCAGCCACGTACAAGTCCATGTGTTCCTTGGGACTGATCCCTTAAAGACTGCTGATGCTGAGTGCCAGGCTCCACCTCCATACTGACACAATCTTCCTCCTCCTCCTCCTCCTCTTCGTCCTCTTCCTGTGTGATCGGCGGGCACGCAGGAACACTGTCTGGATAAAGGGGGCCTTGAGAGCTAAGGAAGTCCTCCTCTTCCTGCCTCTGTTCTGCCTCAAGTGCCCTGTCCATTATTCCACGCAGCGTGTGCTCCAACAGGTGGACAAGGGGGACAGTGTCACTGATGCATGCACTGTCAGTGCTCACCATCCTCGTGGCCTCCTCGAATGGTGACAGGACAGTGCATGCATCCCTGATCATGGCCCACTGGCGTGGGGAAAAAAACCAAGCTCCCCTGACCCTGTCCTGGTGCCATAGTCGCACAGGTACTCATTGATGGCCCTCTGCTGCGTGTGCAGCCGCTGCAGCATGGCCAACGTTGAGTTCCACCTGGTGGGCATGTCACAGATTAGGCGGTTCTTGGGCAGGTTAAACTCCTTTTGGAGGTCCGTCAGCCGAGCACTGGCATTATATGACCGGCGGAAATGCACACAGACTTTCCTGGCCTGCCTCAGGACATCCTGTAAGCCCGGGTACCTGCCCAAGAACCGCTGCACCACCAAGTTAAGGACGTGAGCCAAACAGGGCACATGGGTCAGTTGTCCCTGTCGGAGGGCAGAGAGGAGGTTGGTGCCATTGTCGCAAACCACCATTCCTGCCTTAAGTTGGCGTGGCGTCAACCACCTCTGAACCTGCCCCTGCAGAGCTGACAGAACCTCTGCCCCAGTGTGGCTCCTGTCCCCCAAGCACACCAGCTCAAGCACCGCATGGCATCTTTTGGCCTGCGTACTTGCGTAGCCCCTTGAACGCCTACGGAGCACCGCTGGTTCCGAGGAAGAGGCCATGGAGGAAGAAGAAGAAGAGGGGGTGGAGGAGAGAGGTGTGTCACAATCAGCATTTTGGAGGCGTGGTGGCGGAACAACCTCCAACACTACTGCACCTTGTCCTGCATCCTTCCCAGCTGCCAGCAGAGTCACCCAATGCGCCGTGAAACTTAGGTAAAGTCCCTGTCCATGCCTGCTGGACCATGAGTCAGCGGTAATATGCACCTTACCGCTGACCGCCCTGTCCAGCGAGGCATGGACATTGCCTTCCACATGCCGGTAGAGAGCCGGAATCGCCTTCCGTGAGAAAAAGTGGCGTTTGGGTACCTGCCACTGAGGAACCGCACATTCCACAAACTCACGGAAGGGGGCAGAGTCTACCAACTGAAAAGGCAGCAGTTGAAGTGCTAGCAATTTTGCCAAGCTAGCATTCAACCGCTGGGCATGTGGATGGCTGGGAGAAAACTTCTTTCGGCGGTGCAGCAGCTGGGGCAGGGAAATTTGCCTGGTACAATCTGACGTCGGTGTACCAAAAGCAGATTGCCCACAAGTACTTGGCTGTGACACACCTAATTCTACACCTTCATTCCTCTCTCTGCAGGTCTCAGAGAGGACTGAAGGTCTAGTGGGGTTGGAAATCTCAGCTGATGAGGAGCAAGGAGAGATCCTCTTTGTTCTTTGGTGTGGGTCTTTTAGATATGCTTGCCAACGAACTGCATGGCAGGTCAACATATGTCTGGTCAAGCATGTGGTACCCAAGCGGGAGATGTTTTGGCCACGCGAGATACGCTTGAGACATATGTTGCAAATAGCAGCGGTGCGATCTGATGCACTCGTCTCAAAAAAGGCCCACACCAAAGAACTTTTTGAATAACGCGCAGAGACTGCAGCGCCCTGCACATGTGGAGCTTTGGGGTGTGATGCAGTCAATGTGCTGCCCTTAGGCTGGCCCCTGGAGGGCATCCTGCCTCGTTGGTGATGTGCCGCCTCCTCCTCCTCCTCCTCCTCTCTCCTATCAGGCACCCACGTTGAGTCAGTGACCTCATCATCCCCTCCCTCCTCATCACTGGAGCAAACCTGGCAGTATGCTGCAGCAGGGGGAGCATGACTGCCAGATTGCTGTCCTTCTTGGGCACCCCCTCTGTCCGTGCTCATGTTACTGCCTTCATCGAGCTCAGTATCATCATCAGAGCATTCCAAACGCTGGGCATCCTCCTGGAGCATGTACCCAACACTGTGGTCAAACAGTTCGAGGGAATCCTCAGGAGGACATGGTGGAGCTAGGGAAGGAGTCACTGATGACATTGAGCTGGGGGAAGAGGCAGTTGCTTTGCCAGACAAAGCACCCTGGGCATGGGTGAGAGAGGATGAGGAGGATGAGGACGGCTTGGTCATCCACTCGACCAAGTCTTCCGCATGTTGCGGCTCAACACGGCCAGCTGCCGAAAAAAAGGCCAAGCGTGTCCCATGGCCACGTGCTGATGAGGATGCACCGTCTCCACGACCAGCACTAGACACAGAGCCTGCTTGCCCTCTCTTATTGGCTTGTGACTGTCTGCCTCTCCTTCTTGGCCTTCCAGACATACTAATGGCCTGTAGCTGCACTAAGCTGGGATAGAACACCTGTAATTTTCTTCAGGTAGCTTTATATACTGTAACCAGACAAGCCTGCCTGTCAGTAGGAAGATAACAGGAACGGATCTAGCTGAACACTGTGAGCAGGACGCACTGCACTAAATGTAAATAGCAGGAACAGATCTAGCTGAACACTGTGAGCAGGACGCACTGCACTAAATGTAAATAGCAGGAACGGATCTAGCTGAACACTGTGAGCAGGACGCACTGACTGCACTAAATGTAAATAGCAGGAACGGATCTAGCTGAACACTGTGAGCAGGACGCACTGACTGCACTAAATGTAAATAGCAGGAACAGATCTAGCTGAACACTGTGAGCAGGACACACTGCACTAAATGTAAATAGCAGGAACGGATCTAGCTGAACACTGTGAGCAGGACGCACTGACTGCACTAAATGTAAATAGCAGGAACGGATCTAGCTGAACACTGTGAGCAGGACGCACTGCACTAAATGTAAATAGCAGGAACAGATCTAGCTGAACACTGTGAGCAGGACGCACTGCACTAAATGTAAATAGCAGGAACGGATCTAGCTGAACACTGTGAGCAGGACGCACTGCACTAAATTTAAATAGCAGGAACGGATCTAGCTGAACACTGTGAGCAGGACGCACTGACTGCACTAAATGTAAATAGCAGGAACAGATCTAGCTGAACACTGTGAGCAGGACGCACTGCACTAAATGTAAATAGCAGGAACGGATCTAGCTGAACACTGTGAGCAGGACGCACTGACTGCACTAAATGTAAATAGCAGGAACAGATCTAGCTGAACACTGTGAGCAGGACGCACTGCACTAAATTTAAATAGCAGGAACGGATCTAGCTGAACACTGTGAGCAGGACGCACTGACTGCACTAAATGTAAATAGCAGGAACAGATCTAGCTGAACACTGTGAGCAGGACGCACTGCACTAAATGTAAATAGCAGGAACGGATCTAGCTGAACACTGTGAGCAGGACGCACTGACTGCACTAAATGTAAATAGCAGGAACAGATCTAGCTGAACACTGTGAGCAGGACGCACTGCACTAAATGTAAATAGCAGGAACGGATCTAGCTGAACACTGTGAGCAGGACGCACTGCACTAAATGTAAATAGCAGGAACGGATCTAGCTGAACACTGTGAGCAGGACGCACTGACTGCACTAAATGTAAATAGCAGGAACAGATCTAGCTGAACACTGTGAGCAGGACGCACTGCACTAAATGTAAATAGCAGAAACGGATCTAGCTGAACACTGTGAGCAGGACGCACTGACTGCACTAAATGTAAATAGCAGGAACGGATCTAGCTGAACACTGTGAGCAGGACGCACTGCACTAAATGTAAATAGCAGGAACAGATCTAGCTGAACACTGTGAGCAGGACGCACTGCACTAAATGTAAATAGCAGGAACGGATCTAGCTGAACACTGTGAGCAGGACGCACTGCACTAAATGTAAATAGCAGGAACGGATCTAGCTGAACACTGTGAGCAGGACGCACTGCACTAAATGTAAATAGTAGGAACGGATCTAGCTGAACACTGTGAGCAGGACGCACTGACTGCACTAAATGTAAATAGCAGGAACGGATCTAGCTGAACACTGTGAGCAGGACGCACTGACTGCACTAAATGTAAATAGCAGGAACAGATCTAGCTGAACACTGTGAGCAGGACGCACTGCACTAAATGTAAATAGCAGGAACGGATCTAGCTGAACACTGTGAGCAGGACGCACTGCACTAAATGTAAATAGCAGGAACGGATCTAGCTGAACACTGTGAGCAGGACGCACTGACTGCACTAAATGTAAATAGCAGGAACGGATCTAGCTGAACACTGTGAGCAGGACGCACTGCACTAAATGTAAATAGCAGGAACGGATCTAGCTGAACACTGTGAGCAGGACGCACTGACTGCACTAAATGTAAATAGCAGGAACAGATCTAGCTGAACACTGTGAGCAGGACGCACTGCACTAAATGTAAATAGCAGGAACGGATCTAGCTGAACACTGTGAGCAGGACGCACTGCACCAAATGTAAATAGTCTAGATAGAAGATAACAGGAACGGATCTAGCTAAACTGAATACAGTGTATATATATATATGCAACACCAGGGATGCATATATATATATACACAATACACTGTAAGTGCAGCTAACTGACTGACTGTTCTGCCTAATCTATCTAACTCAAATCAAATGACACTGTCTGTCTCTCTCTCTATCTCTCAGCACACCGGAACACACTACACAGGGCCGCCGTGCAGTGAATTATTGTATTGCACGAATTTGGCGCGAATTTGGCGCGAACGGCCCATAACGTTCGCAATTCGACGTACGGTCGAACAGCCGATGTTCGAGTCGAACATGGGTTCGACTCGAACACGAAGCTCATCCCTACTTACGAGTTCCTGTATGTGGACGTGGGGAAGAATGGCCGGATGTCAGATGGTGGAGTCATCGCCCACACAGAGTTCTACAGGCATCTCCAGAATGGCAGATTGGGCTTGCCACCTCCAGAAGACAATGCGGAAGGACTCCCATTCATCTTCGTTGCAGATGAAGCGTTTGCACTGGGGGACCATCTTATGCGGCCATTCCCTATGAGGACCCTCACCCCGGACCAGAGGGTTTTTAATTTCCGGCTGGCCAGAGCCAGAAGAGTGGTGGAGAACACGTTTGGAATAATGGCCAGCCAGTTCCACCTATTTCTTACACCGATACACATGGCAGAATATAAACTCAATCACATCATCCTGGCTTGCTGTGTTCTCCACAACTTTTTAAGGAAAATTCTTGGAACTATGCTGGCTCAGTTGGGCCTGAGGCCGGAATTCATAATGAACCAACCCTGACGGCGCTTGAAGCTGGCCGTCCTGGCTTGCCCCCCCAGAGTGCCCGCGAGGTCCGTCTAAGATACATGGAATACTTTGCAGGTAGGGGGGCCATCGATATGCCAGACAATATCTGAGACATTTTTTAAATAATAACATTTTTTATACTGAACAAATATTTGCTTTGATTTACTGCTCGTCTTTCTTTTAGCTGACCATGACTGAAATTTGGGGAGTCCTGAAAGTGGCATGGTTGTGTAAAATAATAAAGCACTGTTGGGTGTTATTTACTAAAGGAAAATCCACTTTGCACTACAAGTGCACTTGAGACTGCACTGAAACTGCACTTGTAGTGCAAAGTGGATTTGCCTTTAGGAAATAACCCCCATTGTCACTGAAAACAACAATTTTATACTCCAAAAAATGCTTTGCAGCATTGAAAGAAGAATCCACACATTGTTGATTCCCAATCTTTTTAATCAGAGCACAATCACATGTGCATTTAGAAAAGGTTTTTAAAACAAACCAATATGTTTGTTGTATATCATTTTTTTGGGTCACATTAAAAGTCGAAATTGCCTTTTAAGGTAAAACAGGCATGTTAAAAACCAAAAAGAAATACACTCTAGAACTTACAAAGTTCAATTTTTGTAGAAAGTGAAGGCAATATCAGACATGAGTATTTATAAACTGTGTTTGATATTGCGTTCAGCAGATAGGGTGAAGTCACCCCTGGAAAAGCCAAATTTTGAAGATGCACACAAATTGCCGAATGTCAACATGTGCTAGCTGCCATCACGGGGGATCAAGGGACGTGTTTTGTGGGTGCAACCCCTTCCTCTCAGCTACTTTATTATTGAGGAAGGGGTTGCACCCCCAAAACACCTACATTGATCTCCCGTGATAGCAGATAGCACATGTTGACACACTGTGTGCATCTTCAAAATTTGGCTTTTCTATAATATGTCACAAAATTTTAGAAAAATTGTCAAAAAAACAAAGCAGAAATAAGTTAGGGATTTCTAGGGGTTTTAAATTCTCCCTAAAACATCAATGATGTTCTTCATTTTGTTTTGAATATCATTGATGTTTTGCTTGATGTTTTCCAAGTCCCTATTACACCCCATGATCTCCCCGAGGGCACTTTCACTGGTATCACAGAATCCCAGGTCCCTCCTCTCCACCTTCCAAACAAAAGACCCAGGAAGGGGGGTAACGTGGAGGATTCAGCACTCAGGCTGATTCAGGAGGCTTCTGCGTCCCTCAGAACCACTCCCACTCGTGAAGAGGCCTTTGCCTCCATGGCTGCCACAAAACTGCAGAACATGCAGGAGGGCCAACGCCTCATGTGTGAGGAAATCATTTATAAAACATTAAATAAGGGGTTGAGGGGGTGAAATCACATCCAATACCCACCTGAGTGAGTAGGACCATTCTCCTCCTCATCCTTCTCCTGCCACAACTCCACCACCACAGACACAGCGTGGAAGGAAGAGTGGAAGGAAGACAAGAAAGTGATGGCCCTGGGTTCAGTCTGGTCTGACAAAAGATGCAGGCTCTTGTATGACCACAGCCTGGGGACAATACATGTCATCTGCTGCTGTTCATGATTCTCTTGGACTTCTGGACCAGATTGAACTCCCTTATATATGGACTCCTCATGTCACCAATTTTGCATTCAAATAATTGATGTGTGCCCTGGGGGCCAAAGGCTTCGCCAATTTCTGCTGTTTCTTCAGCGTTGCCTCCCTCTTTCTTTGGTTAGGACCCCTTAATACATTTTTGGTTTGATTTATTATACTATGTGTGTTTTCCTTCAAAAAGGACAGCTTATTTGTGAGGAGGCAGGTACATTTCTAAAATACAATGTGAAATTAACAAGAGACACCAACACCAAGCAACCTCCTTGAGATTAAATAATACAAGATAATAATCGTGTTGTGGTAACTTGACACACAAAACACACCCAAAACTATTCTGGAGTTAAAAAAAATAAGAAATAAAAATAAAACACAAGATCAGGCTTGAAAAAAAAATTAATCTAAAAACATCCAAAAAATAGTATTTTTTCCGTAGATGTGACAAATAAAAATATTATATTCATGAAATCACGAAAAAAAAATTAAGAAAGAAGTTTGTGAGAAGTCTGTGTGAATATGAGCAGCAAAACTACTTCATTCTTCTAGCATTATAAAGAAGAAGAGAGTGTGCTGCATTAAACAATTTAAAACATTGCAGCCTGACGAAAGTGCTATATCCATTACGAACGCTAATTTTACCAGACCGAGCAGTTCTGTCTCTGAATTTATTCTGAGCATGCGTGGCACTTTGTGCGTCGGAATTGTCCACACACGGTCGGAATTGACGCAAATGGATTTTGTTGTTGGAAAATTTTATAGCCTGCTCTCAAACTTTGTGTGTCGGAAAGTCCGATGGAAAATGTCCGATGGAGCCCTCACACGGTCGGAATTTCCAACAACAAGCTCTGATCGCACATTTTCCGTCGGAAAATCCGACCGTGTGTACAGGGCATTAGACTAAAACTAAATCAATATTTGCTGCCAAAATTAACACTGACCCGAGCACCTGGTAAACATACAGTTCAGCGCTTACGGTTTTTTGACAGATAGCGTTCTCTTTCCTTCTAATGATTGAGTTCCCTACCACCAGAATCTGTCTTTCCTTAGCCTCGCACCCGACCTCACTGGAGGAGTTTTTCCCCTGGCAGCTATGGACGTTGCTCTGCTCAAGCAATGCTGGTCCCTGACTGGTTTCTCCAACATTACGCAACAGGGCGTATTTATTGGGATGTTCCAGCCCAGGACCGGCCTCTCTGACCCTTTCCCTTCCACACGTCCTAACTTTCACCCAACTGCTCTGGGGCCATGGTCTCTGAGGTCTGGGAACTTGTTTTGCGCTATTGGGAGTGCTCCGTGAGTGGAGACACATGATCTGAGGGGGGTGGATTTCAATTAGATACTGCAATGATGGCTTAATTCATAACGAGGCTTGGTTTCACATTATGAGCCACACGTAGTGGGAAATGAGAACGAGGCTTCGATACTGCAGTGACGGCTCCATTCACAGTGAGGCTTGGTTTCTTACTGTGAGCCACACTGATTGGAAAATGAAAACGAGGCTCAGAGGAACTTGATGATTATTTAACATTGATGACAGGTGGAGATGCCTATGCCCTGGAAGAAGTCCTTGTAGAGACAAAACCGGTCAGGCTGAGGTATCCCTTATTGTCATTATGCCCAGAGAGCACACGGGCGCTTCTGTGCTCATATACACACGCTTTTTTTTCTGCTGGCATGTACTTTTTAATAAAAGTCCTGTTATTGAGATTTTTCACTATTGTGGCATTTTATCTCTTGCTAGGGTATGCCATTTGGTGCATCCACTGGGAGCAAGAGGACCTGTGATTTACTCATTGGCTGCCTGGAATGATCTTCCCCATCTTCCATATGTTGACCTACAAATTGAGATGGAATATTTGAAATACTAAGCCTTCTTTGATCCCCCCGTAATAGGTGGTCAATGCTCTCTGGTAAAAGCACATCCTTTATTGGTGGTGGTGTATCACATGGTGGAAGATTTCAGTTGGTGTATCAACAATCAAGACACTCATCTATATTTGTGTCACCTATGTGACTCTTATGCCACGTACACACGAGCGGACTTTACGGCAGACTTTGCTCGGCGGACTTTTCGACGGACTTTACGACGGACTTTCTGAATGAACGGACTTGCCTACAAACAATCCACCAAAGTCCATCAAATTCGTACATGATGACGTACGACCGGACTAAAACAAGGGAGTTCATAGCCAGTAGCCAATAGCTGCCCTAGAGTGGCTTTTTGTCCGTCGAACTAGCATACAGACGGCGGACTTTTCGACCGGACTCGATTTCGACGGATTAATTTAAAACATGTTTCAAATCTAAGTCCGTCCAACTTTTGAGAAAACAAAGTCCGCTGGAGCCCACACACGATCGAATAGTCTGACCAAATCACGTCCGTCGGGCAAAGTCTGCCGTAAAGTTTGCTCGTGTGTACGCGGCAATAGACTCACTTTTGTTTGCTTTTTTGTTTCACTTAGCGCAATATTATTTTTATTTACTCAGTTCTGGTGCCTGAACCCCTGTATCTCCACCCGCCTCTGTGCTAGCCCCTGCCATCACCTGCCAGGTATATTCTCAACTCTCTTTTAGAATGGAGATTATACTCAGTGTTGCCAGCTGCTTCCCTAGATTCAGATTGGTATGAAGAAGGAACTAATCAGTTGTTCTGAAATGCCCCCCGTTCTGATCACCTCACTTCCGGTTTGCAGTCCACGCTGGTTGTTGGTCTCCTCCCGCTGACGTCATCTCGGGGACTCGCGTTCCACGCTGATCCCAGCAGCGTGGCCATTCCCTTGGTGTGTCCACTGCTGCGGCTTCCCTTTGCTGGCCAGGCTGGGACTTTCTGCCACTGATTGGATCACCCCTGGGACTTAAACACATACTGAGGCCATCCTGATCCTGGATAACCTTCCTAAGCAACCCCTTATGATGAGCCCACTTGCATCCACTATCTTGTAAGTGTTTTTAATCCCTTTGGGATATTAAAAGTTTTTTAATGCTGCACTTAAAGGCGCCTCTTTCTATTTTGTTTTCCCTAGAATCGGGAACTGGGCTTCCAGGGAAGCAACATGCTTACATTTTGTGCAGCAGTATTCGCCCCTAATCGGATGATCAAGGAACGCATACATGCCATAAGATGTGCTAGGAGTCTTAAAGAGACACCCTCTAGATAAACGCTTAGGACCTTTACACTTTGTTCTACAATTTACATGCGAAAAAGACTTAACCAGAAATGTATATGAACATAAGCATACACAAATATATATTATAAATATATAAAATAGAAATGCATATAAATATATATGTATATATATATATATATATATATATATATATATATATATATATATATATATATAATATGGACTATGTGAATGTGTCTCCTAGCAGGGTGTATACAAAGCAATTAGTAAAAAATAAAAAAAATTAAATTAAAAAAAGGTGCTCACCTACATAGTATGACAAGTCACACCCCATGTTTCCCAATGAGTACCATTCATATCTGTAGTTCCTGCACTACTTTGGTCAGACTTTCATGTGACTTGAGTGTCATAGGCTTCAATGTAAACCCTCAAAAGCCGCATTATAGCTACACCTGCATGTCACACATGCGACTTGTATGCGACTTTGTAGAGCACAGACAATCACATTGGTCAGAGCCAAAGTTGCACTCATCCAAAGTCTCCGCAAAATCGCATCAAAGTCACCTCAAGTTGCACTGTAAAGGGGCAATGAAAATAACACAATTTTGAAGTCATACAAGTGTGAATGGACTCTATGAGGGATCTCACTTCATTCACATCATTCTTATATAATATAGGATGAGATGATAGTAATATAAACACTTACTTTATGCTGGAATCCATTTTGTTGAGATTTATTCTTCACCTTGTACATGTCATATACAGCCCTGGCCAGAACAAATACAGCCATGTTTGCGTAGGAAGATATAGGTGAAATACGAGATAATACGTCTGACCGAAGTAATAATTTAGGACAAGATTTTGGAGTAAACTTAAAGAGTTTTTTAACAATGTCATTTTTGTGTAGATTTGGTGAAGCGCACCCATCATAAAAAATAAAAATATCTTCCAGTATTGGGTCATATAGGCGTTTAGGAAACATGCTATATTTATAAATATTTCCCTGTAGGTAGAATTTTGATGGCCATGCAAACAAGAAGCTGCAGTTTACTACCTTATAGTCACCCTGATACGCACTATTTAGTTTACTCCATGATGGTGGAAAAATAAATGTGATAGTTCTTATAACAGAGCGTATATGAGAAGCAAGCTGATGAAATCGGACTGTGTAAGTTCCACACACTATGACAACTTTAGCTGTTGATTTACTAATAGTCCTTATTTTCTGAATATCATTTTCAATATTCCCAATGAGTGGAATGATATATTCTGTGCAGATCCCTTGTTGGCTCATCATCCTACTCAGTTCTTGGGACTCCTTATCACCGCTGCCCTCATCTGATGATAATATTCCAACCCAATTCCACCCAAAATGCTGCAATAATTTAAAAATAGCGGCATAACGGGCCCGGTCATCTGGTGTCATACGGAATAAAGTTGGATACATTTTTCCATCACTCTGGGGAGTGTCAATGACTCGATAAGTGATCTGGATAAGATGTTGGGAAATATTTTAATGGGATGTTATTACTCAAACAATGGAAATATGAGAAATAAAATATATAAATGGCACACAAAGATCTCTTGTCATAGTACATGAAGTACTTGTCAGAATTTATATCATAGAGATCTAAGTATATGACAGCACACAATGCCTACTTACCTTCTCCAGCCTCACATCCAGTCCTTAGCCTAGGTTCACATTGGAGCGATTTGTCATGCGATTTGAGAGATCAAATTGCATGACAAGTCGCAGCCTATTGGCGGCAATGGCACTGTTCCAATCGTTGCGACACCCATTTTGCGGCGCCGCGCCGATTTGCAAAAGTAGTTCCTGCACTACTTTTGCCTGTTTCAGGACTTCAATAGACATCTGTGTATGAAGCCACAGATATCTATCAAGTAGCATCTGAAATCGCTCTGACCTTGCTGCTTTGAAAGCGCGCTACTTCAAGTGAAGTAGCGCGTTTTCAAAGTAGCATCAATGTGAACCAGGGCTTAAAGTGCTTATAAACCCCATTCATGAAATTTGACCTAGGCACATATATCTGTTGTGTTTACTTATCTCTCTCCAAAGCTCTAAGTTCCATGTCTTTCTGCTGCTCAGCTCCTTTGTTATCAGCAGAGTCACTTCTGACAAGTTTTCCGACACACAAGATAGCAGCTGTGTTGGGGGGGCAGAGCTGTGAAGAGGGGCAGAGGACACAGCTGTGGGGGGTGATGTAAAAGGGGGATAAGGACACTGCTATGTGGGGTTATGTGAGAGGGCAGAGGACACTACTGTGGGGGTGATGTGAAGGGGGCAGAGGACACTACTGTGAGGGGTGATGTGACGGGGGTCAGAGGACTCCACTGTGGGGGGTGATATGAAGGGGCAGAGGACACCACTGTGGGAAGGGGTGATCTGAAGGGTCAAAGTATGCTACTGTGGGGGGTTATGTGAAGAGGCAGAGCACACCGCTGTGGGGAGGGGTGATGTGAAGGGGCAGAGGACACCGCTGTGGGGGGAGATGTGAAGGTGGGCAGAGGACATCGCTGTGGGGGTGATGGGAAGGGCGGCAGAGGACAATGCTGTGGGGGTGATGTGAAGGAGCAGAGGACACTTCTGTGGGGGGTAATGTAAAGGGGGCAGAGGACACAGCTTTGGGGAGGGGCTATGTGAAGGGGCAGAGGACACTATTGTTGGGGTAATATTAAGGGAGGCAGAGGACACTGCTGAGGGGGAGATGGGAAGGGGGGCAGAGGACACGGCTGTGGGGAGTGATGTAAAGGGGGCAGAGGACACCACTGTGGGGGGTGGTGTAAAGGGGGTAGAGGACACCACTGTGGGGGGTGGTGTAAAGGGGGCAGGGGACACCACGGTGGGGGGTGTTGTAAAGGGGGCAGAAGACACCACTGTGGGGGATGATGTAAAGGGGGCAGAGGACACCACTGTGGGGGGTGATGTAAAGGGGGCTGAGGACACTGCTGTGGGGGTGATGTGAAGGGGGCAAAGGTCACCACTGTAGGGGGTCATGTGAAGGGGGGCAGAGGACACTACTGTGGGGGGTGATGTGAAGGGGGGCAGAGGACACTGCTTTTGGGGGTGATGTAAAGGGGGCAGAGGGCACCACTGTGGTGGGTGGTGTGAGGGGGGCACAGGATGCTACTCCGGGGGGGATGTAAAGGGGCAAAGGATGCTACTGTGCTGGGTTATGTGAAGGGGCAGAGGACACTATTGTGGGGGTAATATTAAGGGAGGCAGAGGACACCACTGTGGGGGTGATGTAAAGGGGGGCTAAGGATACTGCTGTGGGGGTGATGTGAAGGGAAGCAGGGGACACCGCTGTGGGGGATGATGTAAAGGGGGCAGAGGACACTGCTGTTGGGGGTGATATGAAGTGGGGCAGAGGACACCACTGTGGGGGTGATGTGAAGTAGGGCAGAGGACACTGCTGTGGGGAGATGATGTGAAGGGGCAGAGAATGTGGGGGTGATGTAAAGGGGGCAGAGGACAGTATTGTGGGGGTGATGTTAAGGGAGGCAGAGGACACTGCTGTGGGGGGTGATGTAAAAGGGGCAGAGGACACCGCTGTGGGGGTGATGTAAAAGGGGCAGAGGACACCACTGTGGTGGGTGATGTGAAAGGGGGCAGAGGACACTACTGTGGGGGGTGATGTGAAGGGGGCAGAGGACACCACTGTGGGGGTGATGTAAAGGGGGCAAAGGACACTGCTGTGGGGGGTGATGTGAAGGGGGGCAGAGGACAGTACTGTGGGCGTGATGTGAAGGGGGCAGAGGACACCACTGTGGGGGTGATGTAAAGGGGGCAGAGAACACTGCTGTGGGGGGGGTGATGTGAAGGGGCAGAGGACACTGCTGTGGGGGGTGATGTGAAGGGGGCAGAGGACACTGCTGTGGGGGGTGATGTAAAAGGGGCAGAGAACACTGCTGTGGGGGGTGATGTAAAGAGGGTCTGGGGACACTGCTGTAGGGGTTATGATGTGAAGGGATAGAAGACACTACTGTGGGGGTGATATGAAGGGGCAGAGGATACTACTGTGGGGGGGGATGGTGAGGGGGGCAAAGGATGCTACTGTGAGGGGTTATGTGAAGAGGGCAGAAGACACAACTGTGGGGGGTGATGTGCAGGGGAAGAGGACACTATTGTGGGGGGTGATATTAAGGGAGGCAGAGGACACCACTGTGGGGGTGATGTAAAGAGGGGCTAAGGACACTGCTATGGTGGGTGATGTGAAGGGGCAGAGGACACTGCTGTGGGGGGTGATGTGAAGGGACAGAGGATACTACTGTGGGGGTGGGGGGTGGGAAGGGGGCAAAGGATGCTACTGTGGGGGGTTATGTGAAGAGGGTAGAAGACACCGCTGTGGGGGGTGATGTGCAGGGGAAGAGGACACTATTGTGGGGGATGATATTAAGGGAGGCAGAGGGCACCACTGTGGGGGTGATGTAAAGGGGGAAAAGTACACTGCTGTGGGGGGTGATGTGAAGGGGCAGAGGGCACTGCTGTGGGGGTGATGTGAAGGGGGGCAGAGGACACTTCTATGGGGAGTGATGTGAAGGAGCAGAGGACACCGCTGTGGGGGTGATGTGAAGGGGGGCAGAGGACACCGCTGTGTGGGGGATAATGTGAAAGGATAGAAGACACTACTGTGGGGGAGGATGTATAGGGACAGAAGACACTACTGTGGGGGGTGATATGAAGGGGCAGAGGATACTACTGTGTTGGTGGGGATGTGAAGGGGCAGAAGACACCACTGTGGGGGGGATGTGAAGGGGGCAAGGGATGTTACTATGGGGGGTCATGTGAAGAGGGCAGAAGACCCTGCTGTGGGTGGTGATGTGAAGGGGCAGAGGACACTATTGTGGGGGGTGATATTAAGGGAGGCAGAGGACACCACTGTGGGGCGTGATGTAAAAGGGGGATAAGGACACTGCTATGTGGGGTTATGTGAGGGGGCAGAGGACACTGCCTGGGGGGTGATGTGAAGGGGGGCTAAGGACACTGCTATGGGGGTTATGTGATGAGGCAGAGGACACTACTGTGGGGGTGATGTGAAGGGGGCAGAAGACACTACTGTGAGGGGTGATGTGACGAGGGTCAGAGGACTCCACTGTGGGGGGTGATATGAAGGGGCAGAGGACACCACTGTGGGGAGGGGTGATGTGAAGGGGCAGAGGACACTGCTGTGGGGGGAGATGTGAAGGTGGGCAGAGGACATCGCTGTGGGGGTGATGGGAAGGGCGGCAGAGGACAATGCTGTGGGGGTGATGTGAAGGAGCAGAGGACACATCTGTGGGGGGTAATGTAAAGGGGGCAGAGGACACAGCTTTGGGGAGGGGCTATGTGAAGGGGCAGAGGACACTATTGTTGGGGTATTGTTAAGGGAGGCAGAGGACACTGCTGAGGGGGAGATGGGAAGGGGGGCAGAGGACACCGTTGTGGGGAGTGATGTAAAGGGGGCAGAGGACACCACTGTGGGGGGTGATGTAAAGGGGGCAGAGGACACCACTGTGGGGGGGTGACGTAAATGGGGCAGAGAACACTGCTGTGGGGGGTGATGTAAAGGGGGGCTGGGGACACTGCTGTAGGGGTTATGATGTGAAGGGATAGAAGACACTACTGTGGGGGTGATATGAAGGGGCAGAGGATACTACTGTGGGGGGGTGAGGGGGACAAAGGATGCTACTGTGAAGAGGGCAGAGGACACCGCTGTGGGGGGTGATGTGCAGGGGAAGAGGACACTATTGTGGGGGTGATATTAAGGGAGGCAGAGGACACCACTGTGGGGCGTGATGTAAAGGGGGGCTAAGGACACTGCTATGGTGGGTGATGTGAAGGGGGCTAAGGACACTGCTATGGGGGGTGATGTGAAGGGGGTAGAGGACACCGCTGTGTGGGGGATGATGTGAAGGGATAGAAGACACTGCTGTTGGGGGTGATATGAAGGGGCAGAGGATACTACTGTGGGGGGGTGAGGGGGGCAAAGGATGCTACTGTGAAGAGGGCAGAAGACACCGCTGTGGGGTGTGATGTGCAGGGGAAGAGGACACTATTGTGGGGGGTGATATTAAGGGAGGCAGAGGACACCACTGTGGGGCGTGATGTAAAGGGGGGCTAAGGACACTGCTATGGTGGGTGATGTAAAGGGGGCAGAGGACACCACTGTGGGGGGTGATGTAAAGGGGGCTGAGGACACTGCTGTGGGGGTGATGTGAAGGGACAAAGGTCACCACTGTAGGGGGTCATGTGAAAGGGGTAGAGGACACTACTGTGGGGGGTGATGTGAAGGGGGGCAGAGGACACTGCTTTTGGGGGGTGATGTAAAGGGGGCAGAGGGCACCACTGTGGTGGGTGGTGTAAAGGGGGCACAGGATACTACTCTGGGGGGATGTAAAGGGGCAAAGGATGCTACTGTGGTGGGTTATGTGAAGGGGCAGAGGACACTATTGTGGGGGTAATATTAAGGTAGGCAGAGGACACCACTGTGGGGGGTGATGTAAAGGGGGCTAAGGATACTGCTGTGGGGGGTGATGTGAAGGGAAGCAGAGGACACCACTGTGGGGGATGATGTAAAGGGGGCAGAGGACACTGCTGTTGGGGGTGATATGAAGGGGGGCAGAGGACACCACTGTGGGGGGTGATGTGAAGTAGGGCAGAGGACACTGCTGTGGGGAGTGATGTGAAGGGGCAGAGAATGTGGGGGTGATGTAAAGGGGGCAGAGGACAGTATTGTGGGGGTGATGTTAAGGGAGGCAGAGGACACTTCTGTGGAGGGTGATGTAAAGGGGGCAGAGGACACCACTGTGGGGGTGATGTAAAAGGGGCAGAGGACACCACTGTTGTGGGTGATGTGAAGGGTGCAGAGGACACTACTGTGGGGGTGATGTAAAGGGGGCAAAGGACACTGCTGTGTTGGGTGATGTGAAGGGGGCTAAGGACACTGCTATGGGGGGTGATGTGAAGGGGGTAGAGGTCACCGCTGTGGGGGGGATGATGTGAAGGGATAGAAGACACTGCTGTTGGGGGTGATATGAAGGGGCAGAGGATACTACTGTGGGGGGGTGAGGGGGGCAAAGGATGCTACTGTGAAGAGGGCAGAAGACACCGCTGTGGGGTGTGATGTGCAGGGGAAGAGGACACTATTGTGGGGGGTGATATTAAGGGAGGCAGAGGACACCACTGTGGGGCGTGATGTAAAGGGGGGCAAAGGACACCACTGTGGGGGGTGATGTAAAGGGGGCTGAGGACACTGCTGTGGGGGTGATGTGAAGGGACAAAGGTCACCACTGTAGGGGGTCATGTGAAGGGGGGTAGAGGACACTACTGTGGGGGGTGATGTGAAGTGGGGCAGAGGACACTGCTTTTGGGGGGTGATGTAAAGGGGGCAGAGGGCACCACTGTGGTGGGTGGTGTGAAGGGGGCACAGGATACTACTCTGGGGGGATGTAAAGGGGCAAAGGATGCTACTGTGGTGGGTTATGTGAAGGGGCAGAGGACACTATTGTGGGGGTAATATTAAGGTAGGCAGAGGACACCACTGTGGGGGGTGATGTAAAGGGGGCTAAGGATACTGCTGTGGGGGGTGATGTGAAGGGAAGCAGAGGACACCGCTGTGGGGGATGATGTAAAGGGGGCAGAGGACACTGCTGTTGGGGGTGATATGAAGGGAGGCAGAGGACACCACTGTGGGGTGATGTGAAGTAGGGCAGAGGACACTGCTGTGGGGAGTGATGTGAAGGGGCAGAGAATGTGAGGGTGATGTAAAGGGGGCAGAGGACAGTATTGTGGGGGTGATGTTAAGGGAGGCAGAGGACACTTCTGTGGAGGGTGATGTAAAGGGGGCAGAGGACACCGCTGTGGGGGTGATGTAAAAGGGGCAGAGGACACCACTGTTGTGGGTGATGTGAAGGGTGCAGAGGACACTACTGTGGGGGTGATGTAAAGGGGGCAAAGGACACTGCTGTGGGGGGTGATGTGAAGGGGGCAGAGGACACCACTGTGGGGGTGATGTAAAGGGGGCAAAGGACACTGCTGTGGGGGTGATGTGAAGGGGGGCAGAGGACAGTACTGTGGGGGTGATGTGAGGGGGCAGAGGACAACACTGTGGGGGTGATGTAAAGGGGGCAGAGAACACTGCTGTGGGGGGTGATGTAAAGGGGACAGAGGACACTGCTGTGGGGGGTGATGTAAAGGGGGCAGAGAACACTGCTGTGGGGGGTGATGTAAAGGGGGGCTAGGGACACTGCTGTAGGGGTTATGATGTGAAGGGATAGAAGACACTACTGTGGGGGTGATATGAAGGGGCAGAGGATACTACTGTGGGGGGGTGAGGGGGGCAAAGGATGCTACTGTGAAGAGGGCAGAAGACACCACTGTGGGGGGTGATGTGCAGGGGAAGAGGACACTATTGTGGGGGGTGATATTAAGGGAGGCAGAGGACACCACTGTGGGGCGTGATGTAAAGGGGGGCTAAGGACACTGCTATGGTGGGTGATGTGAAGGGGGTAGAGGACACCGCTGTGGGGGGGATGATGTGAAGGGATAGAAGACACTACTGTGGGGGGTGATATGAAGGGGCAGAGGATACTACTGTGGGGGGGTGTGAAGGAGGCAAAGGATGCTACTGTGGGGGGTTATGTGAAGAGGGCAGAAGACACCACTGTGGGGGGTGATGTGAAGGGGCAGAGGACACTATTGTGGGGGGTGATATTCGAGGAGGCAGAGGACACCACTGTGGGGCGTGATATAAACGAGGGCTAAGGACACTGCTATGGAGGGTTATGCGATGGGGGGAGAGGACACTGCTTGGGGGGTGATGTGAAGGGGGGCAGAGAACACCGCTGTGGGGGTGATGTAAAGGGGGGCAGAGGACACTACTGTTGGGGGTGATGTGAAGGGGGCAAAGGATGCTACTGTTTGGGGGTTATTTGAAGGGAGCAGAGGACACTGCTGTGGGGGATGATGTGAACAGGTCAGAGGACACTACTGTCGGGGGGTGTAAAGGGGGCAGAGGACACTGATGTGGGGGTGTAAAGGGGGCAGAGGACACTGATGTGGGGGGGTGTGAAGGGGGCAGAGGACACTGATGTGGAAATATTGAGCTTCATATTCATATCAAGGGGCTTCAAGGGAACCATTGTGAGTACTTTCAAATGAAATCACCATGCCCGGTTGGATATATATATATATATATATATATATATATATATATATATATATATATATATATATATATATGTATTTTTACAGGAAGATGATGTACATAATATATTTTATGATACTATGATGAGATATGGGTCTGGCTCACAAGACTTCTTTTTCCTGTTTCTAAAAATCTGATATCAGCTGATATCAGACTGTGTGTCCCCACCTTATCAACTAGGCTTCAGGTACAGCCAATCAGAATTTGATGCAACTCTGAACCAATGAAAACAGTCCATTTGTGTGATTGGTGGGGATGGGTAGAGAGGGAACATAAAAATCATAGCTCCCGATGATACGCCCTCTCTTAGCTCTGTTTGGCTCCCGGCAAGCATGGTAACGTAAGATCTGTTTATCCTATTTTCATTACTGTATTATTATATTTCTCTTTTCTTTTCTGTAACTTTTCCTGTCCTATGATTTTTCTTAATACATTGATAGCATTTGTATGTCCATTGTAACAACATATCCTTTTTGTATTAATTATCTTTGTCCACTGGCAACACTGTATTTGTATCATTTACGTTATATTTGGTAATATCAGATTAATTCAAGTTTATTTTCTGTACAATAGTAAGTTTAACCACTTCAATATCAGGCACTTATACACCTTCCTGCCCAGACCAATTTTCAGCTTTCAGCGCTGTCGCACCTTGAATGACAATTGCGCGGTCATGCTACGCTGTACCCCAACTAAATTTTTATAATTTTGTTCCCACAAATAGAGCTTTCTTTTGGTGGTATTTGATCACCTCTGTGGTTTTTATTTTTTGCTAAAAAAAGACCAAAAATTTTGAAAAAATAAAAGTTTTGCTTTTGTTTCTTTTATAAAATTTTGTAAATAAGTACGTTTTCTCTTTCACTGATGGGCACTGATAAGGCGGCACTGACGGGCACTAATAAGGTGGCACTGATGAGGTGGCACCAATCAGCGAGCGCTGAAGGGCACTGACGGGCACCAACGATGGGCACTGATATGCGGCACTGATGGGCACTGGTACATGGCACTGATAGGTGGCACTTATATGCAGCACTGATGGGCATTGATAGGCGGCACTGATGGGCACTAATGCGTGGCACTGGTGGGCACTGATAGACGATACTGATGGGCACTGAAAGGCTACAAAGATGGGTACTTATGGGTGACACTGATAGGCGGCACTGCTGGGCACTGATGAGCAATGATGAGCGGCACTTCTGGGCACTAATGGGCATTGATACGTGGAAATGATGGGCACTGATACACGACATTGATATGAGAAACTGATAGGCATCCCTGGTGGCACTGGCATTGGTAGGCATTGTGAGTGGGCACTAATTGGCAGCTGCCTGGGCATTGATTGGCAGCTGCCTGGGCACAGATTTGCATTTCCCTGGGGGTCTAGGGGGGGCATACCTGGTGGTCCAGTGTGAATGGCCATCCTGGTGGTCCTGGGCGGCATGATGGTGGTCCTGGGCGGGATCGGAGGGGGGGCTGCGCTCTCCTGACAACAACTGTCAGGAGAGCAGCCAGTCGGCTCTCTTCTACTCGTGTCTGTCAGACGCGAGTGAGGAAAAGCCGATCACCGGCTCTTCCTGTTTACATCATGATCAGCCGTGATTGGAGATGGCTGATCACGTGGTAAAGAGACTCCGTCAGAGACTCTTTACCTAGATCGGAGTTGCGGTGTGTCAGATTGACACACTGCAACAATGATCGCTGCGATGCGTGCTCCCGGAGGCGCGCAGCGGCTTAAAATCCTGAGGACGTCATATGACGCCCAGTCAGGATATTGAAACCACTTTGCCGCCGTCATTTTGTGTGGCAAGTGGTTAAATAAATTGGATTGCTATCCTTTTTGCAAGTTATCATTCGTTACTGATTTTATTGGTTATAGCTGCAACTGCATTGGTTGCTTCTTATATAGACAAGGTTGTACTCACGTATTTGATGTATCATTAAGCGTATAAGTGAGGTAGGTAGAAATTGCCATTACAGATGGTGCCCCGTGTGAGGAAGTTTAACATTTGGGTGAATGTGATTTCTTGTATGGAAGACAGAGCTGATCTATACTGTCCTAACTCCAGAAACGCTAAGCATTTTTTCTTATGTCTTTTGTGTTCACCTGTCTCCCGTCTGAATACCCAGACTAACAAACTTCTCAGAACTTTCCTTTTTACCTTTTGTCTATACTAATACTTTGATGAGACTGATTTTGAATAATGTGTATATATAAAATGAAATTGTAAGTGCGAATGATGAGGGTTTCCATTTGGAATCTTGGAGGCAGTGGAAAAGGATATGTGCCTGTGACGGGAGTCACTTTTGGGCACAGGGTGACTGAGAAAATATCTCTTGGATTACTTAAAATGGGACAGTAATATTTATTCACAATATCTCCCATGCTATATGTAAAGACCATTCTTGGTTTGTTTGATTCTGAACTCAACATGTTAGTTGAGAGAGCTGATCACATTGGCTTCTAGAACTGGGTAGAAGTTGGACAGTCTACTCATACTATAGTTTGTTGCCTACTAGGCTGAGGAGGGGGGAGATCACTGTTTGTATTGTTAATTGTAATAAGCTCCTGCCATTGTGAGAAAGAGTCCTGTGTTTAAACGTATGATAATGTACCATCTACTGTGTGAAGCTCAGTGACAACAAGTCTGACCTGTAGTGAAATCCTGATTTATCATGACAATGACCAGGCTGCTTAAAGGGATTAGTTAATCACTTCAGCCCCGGAAGGATTTACCCCCTTCCTGACCAGAGCACTTTTTACAATTCGGCACTACGTCGCTTTAACTGCTAATTGTGCAGTCATGCAATGCTGTACCCAAACAAAATTTGCGTACTTTTCTTCCCACAAATAGATCTTTCTTTTGATGGTATTTGATCACCTCTGCGGTTTTTATTTTTTGCGCTATAAACGGAAAAAGACCAAAATTTTAAAAAAAAAATGATATTTTCTACTTTTTGTTATAAAAAAAATCCATTAAACTCAATTTTAGTTATACATTTAGGCCAAAATGTTATGGTGTGGTGGCATGGTGAGTATTTTGCAGCTGTCATTTGTTTTTAAAAATGAAGAAAGACAAGAAAAAAAATGTTTTTTTTCTTTTTTCAAATTTCAAAACTTTGTGACAAAAAGTGAGGTCTGCAAAATACTCACCATACCTCTCAGCAAATAGCTTGGGGTGTCTACTTTCCAAAATGGGGTCATTTGGGGGGGGGTTTATGCCACCTGGGCATGCCATGGCCTCCGAAACTGTGATAGGCAGTGAAGAGTGAAATCAAAAATTTACGCCCTTAGAAAGCCTGAAGGCGGCGCTTGGTTTTCGGGGTCTCGTACGCGGCTAGGCTCCCAAAAAGTCTCACACATGTGGTATTCCCGTACTCAGGAGAAGCAACAGAATGTATTTTGGGGTGTAATTTCACATATTCCCATGGCATGTTTGAGAAATATATCATTTAGTGACAACTTTGTGCAAAACAAAAAAAAAATTGTCTCTTTCCCGCAACTTGTGTCACAATATAAAATATTCCATGGACTCGACATGCCTCTCAGCAAATAGCTTGGGGTGTCTACTTTTCAAAAAGGAGTCATTTGGGGGGGTTTTGAACTGTCCTGGCATTTTATGCACAACATTTAGAAGCTTATGTCACACATCACCCACTCTTCTAACCACTTGAAGACAAAGCCCTTTCTGACACTTTTTGTTTACATGAAAATTTTTTTTTTTTTTTTTGCAAGAAAATTACTTTGAACCCCCAAACATTATATATTTTTTTAAAGCAAATGCCCTACAGATTAAAATGGTGGGTGTTTCATTTTTCTTTTTTACACAGTATTTGCGCAGCGATTTTTCAAACGCATTTTTTTGGGAAAAAACACACTTTTTTAAATTTTAATGCACTAAAACACACTATATTGCCCAAATGTTTGATGAAATAAAAAAGATGATCTTATTCCAAGTTCATGGATACCAAACATGACATGCTTTAAAATTGCGCACAAACGTGCAGTGGCAACAAAATAAAACAAAATAAACAAAATAATTACATTTTTGAAAGCCTTTAAAAGCCTTTACTGGTTACCACTTTAGATT
The DNA here is from genome assembly GCA_037952925.1 of Lithobates clamitans. NCBI lineage: Eukaryota > Metazoa > Chordata > Amphibia > Anura > Ranidae > Lithobates > Lithobates clamitans. The sequence goes on along the minus strand of JBBGZY010001452.1, from coordinate 1,464,496 downwards.
TACAGAGGAGGTCTACTGCTAAAATTACTGCCCTCGATCTGATACTTCACATGCATGGTGCAATTGCATTTTACATTTGACGCCAGACCGGCGCTTGCGTTCGCCTTAGCGCGAGAGCGGGGGGGGGGGGGGGGGGGCAGGGGTGCTTTTTTTTTTGTTATTATTTTTTTGCTTTTTATCTTATTTTTAAACTGTTCCTTTCATATTTTTTTTTAATCCTTTTTATTGTTTTCTCAGGGAATGCAAATTTCCCCTATGATAACAATAGGTAGTGACAGGTACTCTTTTTTGAAAAAAATGGGGTCTATTAGACCCTAGATCTCTCCTCTGTTCTCAAAGCATCTGACCACACCAAGATCTGTGTGATAAAATGCTTTCCCAATTTCCCAATGGCGCTGTTTACATCAGTCATAAAATGCTCGTAGCTTCCAGTTTCTTAGGCCATAGAGATGATTGGAGCCATTCTGGTCTCTGATCAGCTCTATGGTCAGCTGGCTGAATCACCAGCTGCATTCTCAGGTTCCCTGTTGAGACAGGAGAGCCAGAGAAAAACACATTAGACGGTGGGGGGCCTTCCCTCCCACTGCTTGTAAAAGCAGTCTAGAGGTTAATAAGCTGCTAGGATTGCTTTTACTCAAAAGCTGAAAAGAATGATACCAAGATGATACCTAAACCTGCAGGCATCATTCTGGTATAACCACTCAAAGTCGTGAATGGCGTACCTGAAGACAAAAAAATGGTTAACAATAAAACACAGTAAACGTTAAAGTATAAAAAATTGCATACCTGAAAAGAAAACATGATAAAACATAATAACAATAAAACATTGCAGAATAGAATACAGTAAAAAAGAGCAGAAAAATAGAGAGAGAATAGAGAGAAAGAGAACAATAAAACAACTATTTTTTTTTTTAATATATTTTTTTGTGTTTTTTTTTTTTTTACATTTTTTTTGTAACTGTAACTTTTATAACAGTAACCAGTTCCAGGTTCAGGTCTCTCAAAACAGTGATCGATCGATACTGCACTTGGGTGGGCTGGGCTGGGCTGGGTGGAGGGGCAAAACGCAGGTGCTAGCAGGTATCTGGGCTGATCCCGCTAATGCTGCATTTTTGGGAACCCTAAACTGCTGGTGACGCTAGTATAGATCTGATCAGATCAGATATTGATCCGTTCAGATACTATACCACTAAGGGAAGTGTACGGTGCGTGCGTGGGTGTTAGCGGTACTGGCGCTAACCTGATGCTGCCTGGGGCTGGTGCTTGCCAGTTCACCAAAATGCTACCAAAAAAACTGTTAGCGATCGCAGGGATCAGGCCTGACTCTGCGAACGCTGCAGTTATGCGTTTAGTGTTTTGTAAGTGACAGTGATCGATCGATACTGCACTTGGGTGGGCTGGGCTTGGCCGGGTGGAGGGGCAAAAATGGATCAGATCTGAATCAGATATTGATCCGTTCAGATACTATACCACTAAGGGAGGTGTATTCTGCGTGCATGGGTGTTAGCGGTACTGGCGCTAACCTGACGCTGCCTGGGGCGACGCATATCACCGCCGGGCGATCAGGGGGCTAAACCTTTATTCGGTAATAAACGGTGGGTGCCCTGACACTATAAAAAATAAACGAACTAACCAGCGTCACCCGTAACAGTTATACGGTGATCACTGGTGAAAGGGTTAACTAGGGGGCAATCAACGGGTTAAAACCTTTATTAGGTAGTATATGGGGGTCCTTGACGCTATAAAACACTGACGGCGAACCTAAATATTTACCTCCCTAACTAGCGTCACCAGTAACACTAATACAGCGATCAGAAAAATGATTGCTTAATGACACTGGCGATGGGGGATGATCAAGGGGTTAAAACTTTATTAGGGGGGGTTAGGGGGTACCCTAGACCTAAAGGGGCTAACACTAACTGCCCTACCACACTAACTGTCACAAACCTGACACCAATGCAGTAATCAGAAAAAAAAACTGCTTGGTGTCAGTGTGACGGGGGGGGGGGGGGTGATCGGGGGGTGATGGGGGGTGTAATGTGTGCCTGCCATGTTCTACTGTGTGTGTGTGTTTTACACTCACTTGGATGTCTTCTCTCCTCGGCGCCGGAATGGAAAATACCGAGCCGAGGAGAGATGACATAATTTCCTCTGCTGCTGTTTACTATACAGCAGCAGAGGAATGATCTGTACCATGCATTTTAAATCTATGACGTGTCTGTTGTGAATGAACCACACGTGAAGAAATAAATTAATGGCGCTCCCTAAAAACAAAAATTTCACCCTTTACAGTGCCTAAATTGCTCTACTAGTGAACACCTATTTAAAGTGTATGACCCAAAAAAATATATATATATATAAGATTGGTGAACACCAAGTGAATGTACAAAATATGACTCAGTGTCAATACTGCTCAAAAATAACATTTGCACACAATCCTTATATGGTGAAAATACAAAAAATGTGAAATTCTTATATATCATTAACCCATACAAAATAGTGAACAAAATATGTATGTATGTGAACGTGATCCAGTGACACAAAATAATGTTCATTTAAAATCGTGTCAAAAAACGGGGTCCTCTCAACTCCAAAGGTATAATCTTCTTTCAAGAAATCTTCCACCACACCTGAGTGTTCAGTGAGCCCACTCCCAGTGAAAATTCACTCACCAGCTCCAAATGCCTCCACTTGCGTGTGAGGCTGTACAGTTTAAAGATTCAAAACATCAGGAATCGGCTAGCAATTTCTCCATCCGGAAACACGTTCCATATGTGAATTGAAAAAAAGCGCTCCAAATAGTGTGATAACGTCAACCAGTTTATTAACACACACTTCACATAACACTCCAATGGTTCAACTCACATTGTAAAATAAATAGATAAACACAGCAAACTCCACAGCACACTGTAACAGCGGTATCAAAAACAGCAACTTGAAAAACCTCCTGGGGGTATGCGGTCACGGCGGACCCGAGATAAGCAGGCGTGTATAGTATTCCTCTCACCCTCTCCTCGCTTGCCCAACTTGAATCCGATCGCTTCCCCGGTGGGTAAACCGCAGCACTCGTTCCTCCGTATGTCACTCGTACGCGATGTTCACCGTTGCTTGGCCACGCCCCGACATGTTTCGCCACACCTGTGACTTAATCATGGGATAGGCCGCTCTCCCTATCAGTCAGTCCTTATATCCCCTCCCATCCCTGACTGATAGACGGTACCTAACTGTGCACGCGCCCCACGTCAGCTTCGCGCCTGCGCAGTAGATGTGTCCCCGTGAGCGCAAACACCCGCTGCTTGGGACCACTGCTCAATGGGTCCAGAAGTACCATATTGTAATATCTAGTTATCTACTACAAAATCTCACATCCCCAAATGCTAGTTATCTTTCAATAACATATAATTCAATAGTAGATGGTACTTAGTTCGCTGTTACCACATCTAAATACCGGACCCTGAACTAATTAACCCCTTCATGTTGGTTGCTTTATATATGTTGCTATAGTGAACTACAATATTGCATAGCAACCTGTTCCTCTCCTATATTCTCAAATTTACATCATAATCTTGTGCATTAATATCAAAACACACATTTAAAATATATTGATAACAATCAATATTTGTAATTGTATAAAAAGTACTAAAATAAACATTCGAACTACATCTCCATAAAAGACATCTTAGAATGGCTGGAATTTTTTTTTTTTTTTTTTAACAACAAGGTTGGTCTTTATTTGTAAAGATGGAAAAAATTACATGAATTTGGTGCGAAACAACTGTGTGAGTAGTACATACATATTCACAGAATCATACAGAGAAATAATCATAGGAGTGCAATGACACAAAATAGTATACAATCTGTGTAGCCCATTAGCCATTCATTAATTCCCTTAATTCCTAATGGAAAGAGAAGAGGCAGAGGGGAGGGGGGAAGGGGAAGGTAGTGGGGGGAGGGAAGGGGGGGGGAGGAAAGGGGGGGGGGAGGAAAGGGGGGGGGGGAGGGAAGGAGCACACCAAACCTTTCCCGAGAGCGACTACCACAATTGCCAGCCTCATCAGCTGGGATCTATGCTATATGTGGGGTCTGTCCATGGCCTCCAAATCCGCTCGTACTTCTTAGGGCACCCTCTGCTCATGTATGTCAGCTTATACAGCGGTAAAACTGAGTTCACAGAATCCTCCCACGATCGTATCGTGGGGGGCAAATGCGAAGTACATTTCAACAAAATTTCTTTTTTAGCATAGAAAAACAATAATGAGATCAGTATCTTAGTATATCTTGGCCTCTGCTCATCGTCCTGAATGCCCAGTAGGGCCAACTCCGGTGTCACAGCAATAGACAATTGAAGGCGAATATTAATTGCCTCACCCACCTCTGCCCAATACCTTGATAGTCGAGGGCAGGTCCAAAACATGTGAAAAAAGGTACCGGCCGCTGACTGACACCTTGGACAATTTGGGGAGCGTAGCGGGTATATTCCGTGCAGTCTCTGGGGCGTGTAGTAAACTCTGTGCAAAAACTTAGTCTGAATCAACCTGTCCCTAGATGAGATGACTAACCTAGAGCTATCCTCAAAACATTCCTCCCAGGCCTCTCTATCCAAGCCAGGTAGGTCTGCGTTCCATTTATTCCACAGAGCCTCCATTTTGGGTGACTCCTTTTGAATAAGGGTGAAGTACAGTGTAGACATAATCTTATCAAGGGATTCCTGCGCTAGTAATTCCTCAATAGGATCCATTTTAATATTGGGAGGCAGTGGGAACTGTGCCCTAATTGCATGTCGCAGCTGGTAATACCTAAACTGCATCCAAATTGGAAGGGAGAATTTACCCACAAGAGCCTGAAACGTGAGAAAAGACCCCCCCTGGAACACATCTTTCAGCATCTTAATTCCATAGCGGGCCCAGAGTTGTGGATCCGGTATAGACCTGAGTTGAGGAAGAGAAGGATTACCCCATAGAGGACAAAAAGGAGACCTCTGATTAGGGCCTATGAATCTTCTCCTAGCCACAGCCCACACCCGTAGGGTCACCGCGGTCGGGGACGGTAGTGACTGATACGCTAAAGGGCCCCTATACACCAAGTTGCTCAGCTCCGTGAGAGATCCCACTATGGCCGCCTCCAAGCACACCGCCGCATTGGCTCTAGACTGCTGAAACCACCATCTCACTGTAACCAGCACTGCCGCCCAGTAATACACCGATAAATTGGGCAGGGCCAGGCCTCCACTACTCACAGGGAGCTGGAGAGTCTGTCTGGCCAGCCGAGGGGAGGTGCCCTTCCATAGAAAGGAGCCAATGCAACTATCTATCTCCTTAAAAAAGGACAGAGGGAGCCATACGGGGCAATTTCTGAAGAGATATGTAAATTTAGGAAGATAAATCATCTTCAAAATATTAATGCGGCCCAAAAGATTAAGCGGGAGTTTAGCCCATCGCGAACAGTGATCTCTAAGGCGCTGAACAACTGGCTGGAGGTTAAGACGTCGGAAGGAGCCCAAATCCCTCGATATCCTTATTCCTAAATAAGTGAATTCCTCCACCCATTGCAAGGGAGTACGTGTCCCATTCACCCTGGCCTGTACATCCAGGGGGAACAAGGCAGATTTCGCCCAATTAATTCGGATTCCTGAGAATTTCCCGAAATCATCGAAGGCTGCAAGGGCCGTCTCCAATGATGAATCCGCATCCTGCAGGTACAGTAAAGTGTCACCTGCATATAAGGATATCTTCTCCTCCAAAGGGCCAACCCGTAGACCAACTATCCGGTCCGAATTCCTGATCAGGACCGCCAGTGGCTCCAGCGCCAGAGCAAATAAGCTGGGTGATAAGGGACACCCTTGACGGGTACCCCTTTGAAGGAGAAAATAATCCGATAGGGCGTTATTTATTCGTATCCTAGCCCTAGGGGCTCGATACAACATTCTCAGCCAGTGGAGAAATTTGGGACCGAACCCGAATCTTTTCAATACCTCCCAAAGGTACCCCCACTCCACAGAGTCAAAAGCCTTCTCCGCGTCCAGAGAGGCTATGACTCTTGTTCCCGTGTTACTATGAGAGGCCGTCAGGTTAAGGAATAAGCGACGGATATTAATATCGTGCCCTTGCCCACCATGAACCCCGTTTGATCTGCATGGACAAGATCATCCATGACCTTTTTGAGTCTGGTGGCTAGTATTTTTGCCAACAGTTTAGCATCCGCATTAATTAGTGAAATCGGCCTGTAGGAGGCGCAGTCCTCTGGATCCTTGCCAGGTTTGGGCACCAGCACCACTGTCGCATCATACATTGAATCAGGCAAACAGCCCGAAGCCGCAAATTGCTTCAGCATTACCAGAAACCTGGGTGCCAGAAATTCCTGATACGTGGAGTAGAATTCTATAGGAATCCCATCTGGTCCCGGGGCCTTCCCGGACTGCATAGACCCCAACGCCTCCTGTACCTCCTCCAACGAAATGTCCTCCTCCAATTCCTCACCTTTTTCCGCCGCAAGGGTAGGAAGTTGTATCTGGTCTAAGTATTGAGATAGCTCTGAATCACTATAGAAGACTCTAGAGGCGTAAAGGGTCTGATAAAATCTCAGGAACTGCTCATTTATATCTGCTTGCAACGTCAGGAGACGGTCCTCGGGACCCCTCAGACGCCCTATGTGGGTCACTAGATGCTGTCCCCTGGCCAGCCAGGCCAACAGCCTGCCATTTTTGTCCCCGTACTCGAACACCCGCTGGGCACTATCAATCATCGATTTCTTAGTAAGATCTAATCTGAGCAGGGACAAGTCCCTCAGCACGTCCTGCCAGGCTATGTATCTATTCTGTACCGGGTCTCTCACAAACTCCGCTTCGCACAGTCTTGCCCGCACGGACTGCCTTTTCCGCTGAGCGATCCTTTTAATGTATTCCCCCCTAAGCCATGCCTTAAAAGAGTCCCACAATATTCTAGGTTGCGCAGAGTCTGTGTTGTCTATCCAAAAATTACAAAGTGCCTCAGGCATTGCCTCCTGAATCTCCGGATCTTCAATCCACCCCCCGGATAACCTCCACACTCGTTCTCCCACCTCCCCCGAAGTTCTAATGTTAACTGATAGTGGAGCGTGATCGGAGATACCTCTAGACAGGATCTCCGCAGATATCACTCTCCGCATCATTGCTGGAGAGGCAAAAGCCAAATCTATGCGCGACATAGTTCGGTAGGACGCAGAGAGGCAGGTATACTCCCTGTCCGAGGGATGAAAATGCCTCCATACATCCGACAATTGAAAGGAGGCAGCCCACTGAGACAACCCATACTGTAGGGAGCCAGAGGCATGAAGCCTATCCAGCTCCCTGGACGGCACCAAGTTAAAGTCACCTAATAATATCACATTTTCTACATTATACATCGTGATCTGTTGCATCAGTCTATGAAGTACATCCAAGTCCGCCGGGGGGGGCAGGTAGATCCCAACAATCACATAGGGGATCTCAGAAATCAGTGCGTGTACAATAACATAACGACCGCCAGGGTCTAATTTAACCTCTTCCAGCTGAAAGGGAAGGGAGCGGTGGATCAAGACACTGACCCCCCTGGCATAATTAGAATAAGGGGCGTGATAATGAGCACCTACCCATGCCCTCTTTAGACACATGACCCTTGATCCCGTCAGGTGTGTTTCCTGCAATATGCAGATCTGTGGGTAAATTTTCTTCAAGTAGTTAAGTACTAAGGAGCGTTTAATAGCTGAGTTTAACCCCCGTACGTTCCATGAAACTATTAAGCATTCAGCCATAGAAATATTTTACAATGACCGATCGAGGGAGGAGCTCCGATCTCCTCGGCGTCCCTGGACCAGGGGGAGCAGGCCACCCCCCCAGGCACAGCGGAGTCCAACAGAGTGCCCCCTCCCTCGAGTAGTATGCTATCCACACCAATACCATTCTGGGCAAGCATCCCCTGTCATAGACCACCTTGACCTTATCAATAAAACAAGAAAAACAAGAAATAACAAAAAACATAAAAAAAACATACCCTTGTGCAACACCGGTTGCTCCCCCCCTCCCCCCACCCCGCGCAACTCGAAACAGTGAGCTGCACTTGGATCCCATAACCCCCCAGTCCGAAGACTATAAACCGCACAGGTTGGGGACGTGTGCTTAAACCAGAACCGACTGCTGCAACCTCTTAGTAATAAAAAAACAAAAAAGCAAAAAGTTACAGTCCCGAGCCAGCAGCATGGAGTGAAAAAAAAAAAGGGAGAAAAAATAAACAAAAGGAAGAGGAATTGAACATGTTCTTGTAAAGCCAGAATCCAGCCAGGTGGCTGCTTACACCTGCCAAGCAGGGGCACACACTTAAAAGTCAGTTGCGGAACGAAACAGTACCTCAGAAGTCTCTGTAGCAGGACAAGTGTCTACCGTAGGATATCCCAATGGAACCAGGCTACCTCAGAGGCAGGCAAGTATAGTAAGCCTCGAGCATAAGGTACAGGGAATACATGACCATTCGTACACCTTTCTAGTCGTTATCTTCAAGTTTGTCAGCACACAGTTAGTAGATGCACAGTCATACATTCATGAAACAGAACGCTCTAAGGGGCTCACCCACGTCCTCGGCCGCTAGTAAAGGAGGCACAGCATATGCACCCTGCCCCACGAGGGATATCTTCATCTCGGCGGTAGTGTCTCCAGCCATGCAGCAGCATCTTTGGGAACAGTAAAGAAACGCACGGTCTCTCCATCCACCACCCTCAGCTTGGCCGGGAACATAACACTGTACTTGATTCCCTTCGCGCGCAAAGCTGCTTTCACACTGTCAAATGACCGGCGCTGTCTCTGAGTTTCCATCGTGTAATCCGGGAATATTAATAGCTTGCCATTGCGGTAGGGGAGAACTCCGGCCATTTGGGCAGCCCTAAGTATCTCGTCTCGATCCCTGAAGTTTAGGAGCCGCTGTATGAGTGTGCGAGGTGGGGTTCCCTCCGGCCCTGGTCGGGGCGGAACACGATGGGCCCGCTCTACTGCAAAGTACGGGGAGAGCTGGGCCGCCGGTAACAGGGAGCGCAGGAGTTCCTCAGTGAACAATGCGGGAGACCTTCCCTCCACCCCCTCCGGGAGGCCTACGATTCGCAGATTGCTCCGGCGGCTTCTATTCTCGGCGTCCTCCGCTCTGTACTCCAACGCCCGGACTTTGGTTTGTAGAGTTCTGATGGAAGCCGCATGGTCGGTAACAGTATCCTCCACCTCCCCCACGCGCCTCTCCGTCTCTGCCACACGGGATCGGATTTTATCCAGATCTTGTCGAATTAAGCCCACATCCAGCTGTACCTCTTCGATCTTCGATGTGAGGGCGGATTGACAAGAGCTAATTGCGGCCATGACTTCTGGTATTCCCGGAGCTGCATGAGGCGAGTCCTCCTCGTGTGCAGTTTGAGACGCCATATTGTGAAGGCGTGCAGGGGAAGCAGGGCCGCAATGAGCCGAGACAGACACCTCCAAGGCCTCCGGGGGGAACTTCAGCTTCTTACCCCTCTTCTGACTCCCAAAGGATTTAGAAGGCATTCAAGTGCACCAGGATCTTGCCGATCCACTTAGTCCCAGTATACGGATAGATTAGTCGGATCACACTCCAGGTGAGCTCAGGAAAACACGTCCGCTCAGTCCGCCATCTTGGCCACGCCCAGAATGGCTGGAATTTAATAATCCTAACTCATGATTAATTGTGAAATTAGAATATTTATAAAATATATATAAAAATTTTTTAAATTAATATATTGGTGAGTGGGTGGTTTCCCTTAAATATCTATTAATCATTATATTTCCATCTGATTATTTCCTATATTCATCATGCGTTATATCCTTCTATGTATACGGTCTGAAAACAAGTTCTCATCGAATTAATCATTGTTATCTATATGCGTACATGCCCCTGGGGGTTCCTCCCAACGATCACTGGTGGGTGTTGGTAAGACGTTCATCTTTTAATTTTTCCCTCAATCAAACGCTCCATCAATTAAGCCTACATTTCCAGGCATGAATAATTTACTCTCCAATGTATTATATTCTACACTGGTCTTAAAAAAACCTACATCTTCTGGTGACCCATATAGGAGTCCATACACTCCCACATATAATAAACTCCTACAGAGGCTCACCTCCCATACAGAGGTGAGTAGATGTATTATCACCATCTGCTCCAATACTAACTCCCCCCCTCCCCAAGCGCCAGCATTAAACTAATGTATTCTGGACCAATTCTGTCTATACACAATTAAGAGATTCAAACCCACCCACTATAAAGTTACAGTGCTATATAAAGCTTCTAAAAATAAACTCATTTATCGGTAGGTGCTACAATATTTAAACTAAAATATTATTCAATCTAAAAATCATTAATAAAACAATTTAGGTCCAGTTCAACATTGAGTCCTCTCGGGGTCAAACTTTTAAAAAGAAATATCCATTCCGTTTCCCTTTGTGATAGATCCCTTATCCTGTTGGAACCTCTCCAGGAGGGATGCACTACATCAATGCCACAAAACTGTAGCAATGAGGGGTCCTGTTGGTGTTTGTCCCTAAAGTGCATGGACACACTGTGGTATTTGTATCCATTTTTTATGTTCGTCAAATGTTCACTTATCCGGACCTTCAGTTGTCTTTTGGTCCTTCCTACATAATATAGGCCGCAGGGGCACCACATAAGATAAACCACATGCGTGGTAGTACATGTGCTGAACTCCTTGATTTCGAAGATCTCTCCTTCTCTGTTGGTAACACTAGTAATGCCCCTATTACTGACCCTCACTGTCTTACAACAAACACATTTCCTGCAACAGTAAAATCCCCTAAAGTTAAAGGACAGAAATGTTGGATTTGGTGGGTCCAAAATCTTCTTAACTATTTGATCACCTATACTTGGGGCTCTTCTATATATAAATTTCGGTTGTGCTGGTAATATATCCCCTAGGTATCTATCCTTGCAAAGGATATACCAGTATTTCCTATAAATATTTTCTATTTCCCTGTACTGACAGTGGAATCCTGAAACAAAGCTTAATTGATGTTGGGTATCCCCTACTTGTAGTTCTTTTTTCTTCATGCATTGTTCCCTGGGGATTTCAGCTACTTCCTGTATTATTTCAGTCAGTTTCTCATTGTTGTACCCCTTCTGTATAAATTTCTCCTTAAGAACATTTGATTGGATCATATAGTCATCCAGCTGTGTACAATTTCGACGGATACGCAATATCTGTCCTTTCGGAATGTTTCTTATCCAAGACGGATGATGTCCACTCGCCACGGACAAATAACTATTGCGGTCTGTTGGTTTAAAGTACACCTTGGTTTTTAATGTATTGGAGACCTTATCTATAGTGACATCCAAAAAATTGATGGTTTTCTCACTAATTTGATATTATAATTTGATATTATTCGTATTCCTATTCAGATGTTCCAAAAATTCCTCCAAAGATTCCTTCGTTCCCTCCCAAATCAGCAAAATATCATTAATAAACCTACGGTAGAACTTGAGCTGGGGTCTGTTTATATTGAACACTTGTCTATCCTCCCATTCGGACATGAACAAGTTGGCGAGGCTAGGGGCATATTTTGCCCCCATTGCCACGCCAACCTGTTGAGAGAAAAATTGTCCATTAAACCAAAAATAGTTGTGGGACATGCAAAATTCTCATGCATGTCCCACAAACTACTTCTGTGCGTACGGGATATCATCCCTCCTACTTACTGCCCAATTAAGGGCCAAGGATGCATCCTCATGCTGTATGTTTGTATATAAGGAGGCTACGTCAGCCGTCACCAAATACGATATTGCTGATGGATCCAATTTCACTTGTTCCAATAAACGCAGCAGGTCAGATGTATCCTTAAGGAAAGCTCTCGTTACCTTTACACTAGATTGGAGGAATTTGTCTAAATACTCACCCAACCTTGCAGTCACTGACCCAATTCCATTGACTATAGGACGAGGAGGTGGGTTCTGAATGTTTTGTACATTCACTTGGTGTTCACCAATCTTATATATATATATATATTTTTTTGGGTTGTACACTTTAAATAGGTGTTCACTAGTAGAGCAATTAAGCAACTGTAAAGGGTGAAATTTTTGTTTTTAGGGAGCGCCACTAATTTATTTCTTCACGTGTGGTTCATTCACAACAGACACGTCATAGATTTAAAACGCATGGTACAGTAGAGGTTTACAACGTGGCAGCTATAGTTAGACCTATACATCAACTTTTGATATTAACTATTAAGGTTGATTCTCTGAGGTGCAGTGGTGGGTAACTGAGTATAGAGTGGTGAATATACTTTAGAGACCGTCTAATAGAGGAATGATCTCATTGGCCGGGAGTGATCGTGAGGGGGGGCCGAATGGATGGCCTCCCCCTCACCTCCAATCGCCGGGGGACAAATGCCGACTGCTTCGGGCACTGGGGGCTCCGATCGGACCCCCCACCCACGGGAGGCAGATCACGTACAGGTACGTGATTCTGCCTGCCCGTGCCATTCTGCCGACATATATATAGTCGTGAGGCGGTCGGCAAGTGGTTAATGAGCTCATGTTAATTAGGTCTGGTCACAGGTGTATTTTCAGAGTAATATAGAGTATACACCTCCTCCTTTTACTGTATATAAGACTGTATTTGTTTCAATAAAAATTCATTCCAGTTTGACCCCCAAGACAGAGCCTCGTCTTGTATTTGGGGGGGGGGGAGAATTATTCGTATGGGGTTCTTGTTCGACTGATCGGAGTGTTAGGTAGCTGCCTTTGTGTTCAGAAATGGAATGTCCTAAATGGCTTTAACCCCTTTCATACTCAGGGTGTCGTTACAATTCATGGCAAGCAGCGGGATCATTCCCACAGCCCAGAAGGACAGCTACAAGAAGACACAGGCCAATGGAATCACAGTATGAACGGTTAACGTGCTCTACTCTCAAGGACTTACTGGAGAACCGGGGCCGACCGGCCAACAACTGTAAGAAGAGGGACATTATCGCAGAACTAGTTGAAATGGATAGAGCTGAAAGAACCAAGATAACCGAAAGGCCCAGTGTAACAGACAGGACACCCAAAGAGGCAAGTTTTGATCAAGCTGTTAACATAAGACTGGCACATTATGGCCCTAACCCTACAGCGGAGATCATAGACCGAGTTATAGCGGCTGTGAATGCAAATTGGCTAAAGCAAAGAGGTGCTGCAGCAGCAGGAGTCATAGCAGCACCAACTGAAAGGAGAAAGGTACATTTTGTAGCTTTTAAAAATTTAATCGAAGCAGAAGGGGAGATTGATGGGTACCTTGCCGATTTTGAACAGCAATGTGCCCTACACCGGGTACCCACAGAGGAATGGGTTTCCATTTTGTCTGGGAAATTGTCTGGCCGGGCCAGTGATCAGGGCCATCCCAGTCGAGGAGATTATAAACTATGGGCTGGTAAAAGAAGCACTTTTGGCCAGGTATGCCATCACACCGAAGGCATACCGGAGGCGTTCCGAGAGACAAGCTCCGAGAGACAAGATACCAAGTGGGCATGCTGCCTACACCGCACGGCATCCCACTGGGTCGCTGGATGCCAAGCAGTATCCAGGGAAGAGGTGCTGCAGCTGTTCCTGCTGGAGCAGTTCTTTGACAAGCTGTCCCCAGAAGTCAGAGAGTGGGTCCGAGACTGAAAACCTTTCACCTTGCCTGAAGCAGCTCGCCTGGCGGACGAATACATAGACGCCTGCAAACTGGATAACCCTGTGGTCAAGACACCCCCTCCAGCTGCCGCCTACCAACCACAGTCGTACCGTCCTACAGCACCACCTCCAGCGGCCACTTATTCTCAGCAGCCCAGGTTCAACTCCAAGGACTACTCACAACCCATCAGGTGTTTCGGGTGTAAACAGCTAGGGCACAAAAAGCCAGACTGTCCGTTGAATTCAGCCAGGCAGTTCCAGGCATGAAGAAAGCCAGCAGGGGGGAATCCCCGCACATCAATGCCTGCGGCTCACTGCGTTGAGGAGTAGGGATGAGCTTCGTGTTCGAGTCAAACCCATGTTCGACTCGAACATCATCTGTTCGCCCGTTCGCCGAATTGCAAACGATATGGGCTGTTCGCGCCAAATTCGTGTGGCGCGTCACGGCCCATAATTCACTGCGGCATCGCAATGCATTGCAGGCAGATGATTGGCCAAGCATGCACTATGACCCGCATGCTTGGCCAATCACAGCGCCGTCTGAACAGAGAGCCGTAATTGGCCAAAGCCAAGGAGGCTTTGGCCAATTATGGCTCAGGGGATTTAGTACACGCCCCACTCTATATAAGGCCACCTGAACGGCGGCCCTGTGTAGTGTGTGTTCTGGCGTTGAAAGAGATAGACAGAGAGACGGTGTCATTTAATTTAAGTAAGACAGATTAGGCAGGAGAGTCAGTGAGTTAGCTGCACTTATAGTGTATTGTGTATATATATGCATCCCAGGTGTTTTATACATATATATATATACACTGTATTCAGTTTAGCTAGATCCGTTCCTGCTATCTTGCTACTGACAGGCAGGCTTGTCTTGTTACAGTATTTACAGCTACCTGAAGAAAATTGCTGGTGTTCTTTTGATCCTATTAGTGCCACAGTCAGGCAGCTAGACTATTTACAGTTAGTGTAGTGCGTCCTCCTCACAGTGTTCAGTTAAAGCTACAAGTTAGTTTAGTGTGACCTCTGCACAGTGTTCAGCTAAAACTACAAGTTAGTGTAGTGCACAGTGTTCAGCTAAAGCTACAAGTTAGGGTAGTGTGTCCTCCTCACAGTGTTCAGCTAAAGCTACAAGTTAGTGTAGTGCGACCTCTGCACAGTGTTCAGCTAAAGCTACAAGTTAGTGTAGTGCGACCTCTGCACAGTGTTCAGCTAAAGCTACAAGTTAGTGTAGTGCGTCCTCCTCACAGTGTTCAGCTAAACCTACAAGTTAGTGTAGTGCGACCTCTGCACAGTGTTCAGCTAAAGCTACAAGTTAGTGTAGTGCATCCTCCTCACAGTGTTTAGCTAAAACTACAAGTTAGTGTAGTGCGACCTCTGCACAGTGTTCAGCTAAAGTTACAAGTTAGTGTACTACGCTCTCTGAACAGTGTTCAGCTAAAACTACAAGTTAGTGTAGTACGACCTCGGCACAGTGTTCAGCTAAAGCTACAAAAAAAAATTATTCGGTTACATCAGCATCAGGTGCTTGGTATCTGGTGGTGATCCAAGACTGATGCATTTTTATGAAGGTCAGTCGATCGACCGAGTCAGTGGAATGGCGCACCCTGTGATCGGTTACAAAGCCTCCAGCAACACTGAATGTGCGTTCCGAAATAACGCTGGATGCATGACAGGCCTCTGCACAGTGTTCAGCTAAAGCTACGAGTTAGTGTAGTGCGACCTCTGCACAGTGTTCAGCTAAAGCTACAAGTTAGTGTAGTGCGTCCTCTGCACAGTGTTCAGCTAAAGCTACCTGTAGAAGGTTGGTGGTGTTTTCCTGATCCTATCACTACCGCAGGCAGCTAAATAAGCTACAAGTTAGTGTAGTGTGTCCTCCTCACAGTGTTCAGCTAAAACTACAAGTTAGTGTAGTGCGACCTCTGCACAGTGTTCAGCTAAAGCTACCTATAGAAGGTTGGTGGTGTCTTCCTGATCCTATCACTACTGCAGCCAGCTAAATAAGCTACAAGTTAGTGTAGTGCGAGCTCTGCACAGTGTTCAGCTAAAGCTACCTGTAGAAGGTTGGTGGTGTTTTCCTGATCCTATCACTACCGCAGGCAGCTAAATAAGCTACAAGTAATTTTTTAGCGAGCTCTGCACAGTGTTCACTTAAAGCTACCTGTAGAAGGTTGGTGGTGTTTTTCTGATCCTATCACTACCGCAGGCAGCTAAATAAGCTACAAGTTATTTTTTTGCGAGCTCTGCACAGTGTTCACCTAAAGCTACCTGTAGAAGGATGGTGGTGTTTTCCTGATCCTAATACTACCGCAAGCAGCTAAATAAGCTACAAGTTAGTGTAGTGCGTCCTCCTCACAGTGTTCAGCTAAAACTACAAGTTAGTGTAGTGCGACCTCTGCACAGTGTTCAGCTAAAGCTACCTGTAGAAGGTTGGTGGTGTTTTCTTGATCCTATCACTACCGCAGGCAGCTAAATAAGATACAAGTTAGTGTAGTGCGTCCTCCTCACAGTGTTCAGCTAAACCTACAAGTTAGTGTAGTGCGAGCTCTGCACAGTGTTCAGCTAAAGCTACCTGTAGAAGGTTGGTGGTGTTTTCCTGATCCTATCACTACCGCAGGCAGCTAAATAAGCTACAAGTTAGTGTAGTGCGAGCTCTGCACAGTGTTCAGCTAAAGCTACCTGTAGAAGGTTGGTGGTGTTTTCCTGATCCTATCACTACCGCAGGCAGCTAAATAAGCTACAAGTTATTTTTTGCGAGCTCTGCACAGTGTTCACCTAAAGCTACCTGTAGAAGGTTGGTGGTGTTTTCCTAATCCTATCACTACTGCAGGCAGCTGAATAAGCTACAAGTTAGTGTAGTGCATCCTCCTCACAGTGTTCAGCTAAAACTACAAGTTAGTGTAGTGCGACCGCTGCACAGTGTTCAGCTAAAGCTACCTGTAGAAGGTTGGTGGTGTTTTCTTGATCCTATCACTACCAAAGGCAGCTAAAAAAGCTACAAGTTAGTGTAGTGCGTCCTCCTCACAGTGTTCAGCTAAACCTACAAGTTAGTGTAGTGCAAGCTCTGCACAGTGTTCAGCTAAAGCTACCTGTAGAAGGTTGGTGGTGTTTTCCTGCTCCTATCACTACCGCAGGCAGCTAAATAAGCTACAAGTTAGTGTAGTGCAAGCTCTGCACAGTGTTCAGCTAAAGCTACCTGTAGAAGGTTGGTGGTGTTTTCCTGATCCTATGACTACCGCAGGCAGCTAAATAAGCTACCAGTTATTTTTTTGCGAGCTCTGCACAGTGTTCACCTAAAGCTACCTGTAGAAAGTTGGTGGTGTTTTCCTGATCCTATCACTTCTGCAGGCAGCTAAATAGGCTACAAGTTAGTGTAGTGCGAGCCCTGCACAGTGTTCAGCTAAAGCTACCTGTACAAGGTTGGTGGGGTTTTCCTGATCCTATCACTACTGCAGGCAGCTAAATAAGCTACAAAGTTAGTGTAGTGTGAGCTCTGCACAGTGTTCAGCTAAAGCTACCTGTAGAAGGTTGGTGGTGTTTTCCTGATCCTATTACTACCGCTGCCAGCTAAATAAGCTACAAGTTAGTGTAGTGCAAGCTCTGCACAGTGTTCAGCTAAAGCTACCTGTAGAAGGTTGGTGGTGTTTTCCTGATCCTATCACTACTGCAGGCAGCTAAATAAGCTACAAGTTATTTTTTTGCGAGCTCTGCACAGTGTTCACTTAAAGCTACCTGTAGAAGGTTGGTGGTGTTTTTCTGATCCTATCAGTACCGCAGGCAGCTAAATAAGCTACAAGTTATTTTTTTGCGAGCTCTGCACAGTGTTCACCTAAAGCTACCTGTAGAAGGTTGGTGGTGTTTTCCTAATCCTAATACTACCGCAAGCAGCTAAATAAGCTACAAGTTATTATTTTGCGAGCTCTGCACAGTTTTCAGCTAAAGCTTCCTGTAGAAGGTTGGTGGTGTTTTCCTGATCCTATCACTACCGCAGGCAGCTAAATAAGCTTCCAGTTATTTTTTTGCGAGCTCTGCACAGTGTTCACCTAAAGCTACCTGTAGAAGGTTGGTGGTGTTTTCCTGATCCTATTACTACCGCTGCCAGCTAAATAAGCTACAAGTTAGTGTAGTGCGATCTCTGCACAGTGTTCAGCTAAAGCTACCTGTAGAAGGTTGGTGGTGTTTTCCTGATCCTATCACTACCGCAGGCAGCTAAATAAGCTACAAGTTATTTTTTTGTGAGCTCTGCATAGTGTTCACCTAAAGCTACCTGTAGAAGGTTGGTGGTGTTTTCCTGATCCTATCACTACCGCAGGCACCTAAATAAGCTACAATTAGTGTAGTGCGTGCTCCTCACAGTGTTCAGCTAAAACTACAAGTTAGTGTAGTGCGAGCTGTGCATAGTGTTCAGCTAAAGCTACCTGTAGAAGGTTGTTGGTGTTTTCCTGATCCTATCACTACCGCAGGCAGCTAAATAAGCTACAAGTTAGTGTAGTGCGAGCTCTGCACAGTGTTCACCTAAAGCTACCTGTAGAAGGTTGGTGGTGTTTTCCTGATCCTATCACTACCGCAGGCAGCTAAATAAGCTACAAGTTATTTTTTTGCGAGCTCTGCACAGTGTTCACCTAAAGCTACCTGTGGAAGGTTGGTGGTGTTTTCCTGATCCTATCACTACCGCAGGCAGCTAAATAAGCTACAAGTTATAATTTTGCGAGCTCTGCACAGTGTTCACCTAAAGCTACCTGTAGAAGGTTGGTGGTGTTTTTCTGATCCTATCACTACCGCAGGCAGCTAAATAAGCTACAAGTTAGTGTATTGCGTCCTCCTCACAGTGTTCAGCCAAAACTACAAGTTAGTGTAGTGCGACCTCTGCACAGTGTTCAGCTAAAGCTACCTGTAGAAGGTTGGTGGTGTTTTCTTGATCCTATCACTACCGCAGGCAGCTAAATAAGCTGCAAGTTAGTGTAGTGCGTCCTCCTCACAGTGTTCAGCTAAACCTACAAGTTAGTGTAGTGCGAGCTCTGCACAGTGTTCAGCTAAAGCTACGTGTAGAAGGTTGGTGGTGTTTTCCTGCTCCTATTACTACCGCAGGCAGCTAAAAAAGCTACAAGTTAGTGTAGTGCGAGCTCTGCACAGTGTTCAGCTAAAGCTACCTGTAGAAGGTTGGTGGTGTTTTCCTGATCCTATCACTACCCCAGGAAGCTAAATAAGCTACAAGTTATTTTTTTGCAAGCTCTGCACAGTGTTCACCTAAAGCTACCTGTAGAAGGTTGGTGGTGTTTTCCTGATCCTATCACTACAACAGGCAACTAAATAAGCTACAAGTTAGTGTAGTGCGAGCTCTGCACAGTGTTCAGCTAAAGCTACCTATAGAAGGTTGGTGGTGTTTTCCTGATCCTATCACTACCGCAGGCAGCTAAATAAGCTACAAGTTAGTGTAGTGTGAGCTCTGCACAGTGTTCAGCTAAAGCTACTTGTAGAAGGTTGGTGGTGTTTTCCTGATCCTATCACTACCTCTGGCAGCTAAATAAGCTACAAGTTAGTGTAGTGCGAGCTATGCACAGTGTTCAGCTAAAGCTACCTGTAGAAGGTTGGTGGTGTTTTCCTGATCCTATCACTACCGCAAGCAGCTAAATAAGCTACAAGTTATTTTTTTGCGAGCTCTGCACAGTGCTCACCTAAAGCTACCTGTAGAAGGTTGGTGGTTTTTTCCTGATCCTATCACTAAAGCAAGCAGCTAAAAAAGGTACAAGTTAGTTTTTTGTGAGCTCTGCACAGTGTTCACCTAAAGCTACCTGTAGAAGGTTGGTGGTGTTTTCCTGATCCTATCACTACCGCAGGCAGCTAAATAAGCTACAATTAGTGTAGTGCGTGCTCCTCACAGTGTTCAGCTAAAGCTACAGGCAGCTACATTATTTACACATTAGTGTAGTGCGACCTCTGCACAGTGTTCAGCTAAAGCTACCTGTAGAAGGTGGGTGGTGTTTTCCTGATCCTATCACTACTGCAGGCAGCTACATTATTTTAACGTTGCACAGTGTTCAGTTAAAACTACAAGTTAGTTAGTGCGAGCTCTGCACAGTGTTCAGCTAAAGCTACCTGTAGAAGGTTGGTGGTGTTTTCCTGATCCTATCACTATCGCAGGCAGCTAAATAAGCTACAAGTTAGTGTAGTGCGAGCTCTGCACAGTGTTCACCTAAAGCTACCTGTAGAAGGTTGGTGGTGTTTTCCTGATCCTATCACTATCGCAGGCAGCTAAATAAGCTACAAGTTAGTGTAGTGCGAGCTCTGCACAGTGTTCACCTAAAGCTACCTGTGGAAGGTTGGTGGTGTTTTCCTGATCCTATCACTACCGCAGGCAGCGAAATAAGCTACAAGTTAGTCTAGTGCGAGCTCTGCACACTGTTCAGCTAAATCTACCTGTAGAAGGTTGGTGGTGTTTTCCTGATCCTATCACTACCGCAGGCAGCTAAATAATCTACAAGTTATTTTTTTGCGAGCTCTGCACAGTGTTCACCTAAAGTCACCTGTAGATGGTTGGTGGTGTTTTCCTGATCCTATCACTACCGCAGGCAGCTAAATAAGCTACAAGTTATTTTTTTTCGAGTTCTGCACAGTGTCCACCTAAAGCTACCTGTAGAAGGTTGGTGGTGTTTTCCTGATCCTATCACTACCGCAGGCAGCTAAATAAGCTACAAGTAAGGACTTCCGGTTCCAGCGCCGCATGGAGTAGCTGCTCTTCTCACCGGCTCCCGCAGCTCGACTCCAAAAACTGCCTACAAAACCGGCAAACCCGCTGAAAACCACCGACATCCACCCCACGCCATCCCCGGTCACAAGATGGACCGCTTTGTGGAAAAAAACGGCCCGCGATCGTACGCGGCCGCGGCGGCGCGGACCTCACAGCCGCAAATCGAGGTCCCGGCTTCGGCCTACACGGAGCTTCCCACAGAGCCAGAGCCTGACATGGAGGTAAGCGGCGCTACGGCCCCCTCCCCATCTACTGAGACATCCACACAGCTTAAAAGCCCTTCCAGCACATCAAACACTGAAAGAATAGCACAGGCTGTAGCAGCCCTCCTCTCCCCAATGATCACAGCCTCGGTGGAGAAGGCAGTTAACGCAGGCATGCAACAAATCCAGGCCCAGCTAGGGGAACATGCCTCCAGGCTGAATGAAGCTGAACACCGCATAGCAAATATTGAGGAAGACATGTACCACTCTCAATCCTTAATGCAGGCCCATGACAAAACCAACAAATATATCCTTGAAAAGCTGGACGATTTGGAAAATAGATCCAGAAGGAGCAACTTGCGATTTGTAGGCATCCCAGAGTCGCTACAACCCTCAGCTCTCTCTGACCTATGCGCCAGGCGCATTCCCGAAGCACTAGGCCTGCCAGGCCCCTGCACAGTAGAACGGGCCCATCGCATGGGAGCCTTCAACGCAGAACGCAAATCGCCTCGTCCCATAATAGCAAAATATCTCAACTACTCAGATAAAGCTTACATCTTGCAAAAATTCAGGCAATCCAGAGCTCTCCAAATTGACGGCATGAAAATCCTGATTTTCGCAGATTACTCTATTGAAGTGTCCCAAAAGAGAAAAGCCTTTCAACAGATTTGCTCAGAACTGCACCATCAACAACTCAAATTCACGTTGGCTTTCCCAGCTACCCTCCGACTCAAAGCCCCAAATGGCGACCAACTCTCTTTCCAAGACACAAAAGAAGCAGAAGCCTTTCTGCGTTCGCTACACTCAGGCCCCAACCTCAGCCCCTCTCCTAGAGCGGCCCCTGTCAACCGTGCTCTAGACCAAAGGAGCCCACGCAAAGACTCTCCAAAACGGTTCAGACCCTCAGCACCGGACTATCACCGTCCTACTCCTCATTGAGGAACACGAGCATGCTCACACATTGCTACCACTCAACGCCCAGCCTCTACGGCTATGGTGACCTAACTCTTAACGGGACATCCCACACAAGAGACAAAGTTAAAAAAATTTTTTTTTTCTCTTTCAAGCTTGTCCACTCTTCCCCACCAGGCAATTCTGATACTGGTAGGCCAAGCAGTTTCTTTCATGTTTATTACGTACTGTTTATACTTAACTAACTGGTTTTTGTTACAACTAAGGTATTGTCTCTCTCCCCTGGCTCTCCTGTGTATCCAACTCCTTCTTCTAATGCTGCGCAAACCAAGCTGCCAATGCATTTCACCCCCTTAAACGCGGGTTCTCAAATACAGCAATCGCTGAGTCCTGCGTTGGGAGTTGGACTACACAGTCGACTCCATGCGGAAAAAAGCGAAGTTTACTGAATATGTTTTATTGTTTTTCTTTTCTACCCTCCCCCTCCTGTACCCTTCCCTATACTATGCACCCCCACCTCATTGCACACATACCCTTAGCGGTTACCAAATCCCTAGTTTAAACAAAATAACCCCCCCCAGAACTCAGCCTAATTCCACGCCACACCTCCACATATCAACACGCGAAAACCATACAAAATCTCCACATACCCCCCCAGTGACCCCCCCTATATGAAACTAGTCTCTTGGAATGTTAAAGGGCTTCGTTCACCCAATAAGAGAATGAAAATCATCCGTCACCTCAAAAGACTCAAAACCGACATTGCCCTACTCCAAGAAACCCACCTCTCCACCCCTGACTTCCACCGAATGAAAAAATTATGGGTAGGTACAGTAATAGGCTCAGATTCCAATGGACGCAAAGCAGGAGTTTTGATACTAATCCACAAAAACCTACCATGTGAGGTCCTATCCACCAAAGCAGATGCTCAGGGGCGCCTCATCTCAACCCACATCAAATTAGGAACCAAAGAAATGATAATTTCAAACATCTATGCGCCCAACAACCCCACAAAACAATTTTTTAGTGAACTCTCAACATGGCTCCTCAGCGACCCGACTCTACCACACATAGTGGGTGGGGACTTTAATTCCACAATACACCCAATAGACGACAGATCCACTTCTAAGCGCACATTCCTCCCCTCAGATCTAGATTCACAAACTCTACTAGCCTCCACGATGGAATCCCTCCATCTACACGACATCTGGCGACTACGACACCCAGCTGACAGAGACTTTACATTTTATTCCAATCCCCACAATGTCTTCACCAGAATTGACTACCTCTTCTGTTCAGACGACCTTTTACCAATGGTGTCCGATGCGGACATTCACGACATTGCCATATCCGACCATGCACCAATCTCGACCACGTTTGACAACCCTGACTTACACCCAAATCCTAAAATATGGCGTTTCCCCTCTTATCTCCACAACAATGCGGACTTTCGAAAGTACATCGAAAACGTCTGGTCTGAATACACATTGACCAATGCCGAACACTCCGACAACCCCAATTTATTCTGGGAAGCAGGCAAAGCATTCCTCAGAGGCCGTATAATCTCCTATGCAGCATCCTTTAAAAGAAACGCTCTCAAAAAATACAAACAAGCCAGCTCCCAACTACACCTAGCCCAAAGAATACTATACACAAACAACTCCAATGATAACAGGAAGGCATGGCAATCAGCTAAACAGTCCTTTGACACTTGGGCCGAAACCCTAGAACAAACGAAAAAAGCCCACATGGATGCCACCCTCCACAAATTCGGCAATAAGGCAGGCAAACTCCTCGCCAATTTATGTAAGGGACCCTACCTTCCGACACACATCTCATCTCTCCGGGACTCTCGAGGTAACATAAAAACCTCCCAAACGGACATAAACAATACCATGTTACAATATTACTCATCCTTATATGGACCAGATCCCATAAACCTTGAGACAGCACAATCATTTCTTGAAAAGGTAACCCTATCGCACGTATCACCCACACAGTTAGAAGCTCTAAACGCCCCAATAACCTTCCACGAAATATCCACTACAATTAAAAACCTAGCTCCCTCGAAAGTCCCAGGTCCTGATGGTTTCACGGGAGAATTCTACAAGTCACTACAACCACTTGTAGAACCCACACTACATGAAGTATATCAGCACATTTGGGCAGGGGGAACATACCTACCCACGGGTAATCAAGCCACTATCAAATTACTAGCCAAAAAAGGTAAAGACCCCCAAGAACCAGGCTCATATAGGCCAATCTCACTTTTAAACCTAGATGTCAAAATCCTTTCCAAAATTATTGCTACAAGATTAGCAGACATCATACCCTCCCTGATACACCCTGCCCAGTCAGGGTTCGTGAAAGGCAGAACTGCTACCATGAACATCAGGAAGGTAATGATGGCCCTAGAACATGCCAAATGCAACTCAGAGGGAAAGTATGCTATCATCACTCTGGACGCGGAGAAAGCCTTCGATAATGTAAGCTTCGAATGGCTTTCTCTGGTCATGAACAAAATGGGATTCTCCGGCTCCTTCGCTCATCTCATAAACACTATGTATACCGCCCCAGCCGCCAGACTGGTAGCAGCAGGCCTCCTATCAGAGGAATTCCGCCTACACAAAGGGACCCGGCAGGGCTGCCCCTTATCACCACTCCTCTTTAACATAGCATTAGAACCACTATCTAGATACTTATCACACGTAGCCCCACTAAACGGCATCCCCATCGGCAAACAGGAGCTTCGCACCTCACTATTTGCCGACGACGTCCTTATATTCACAGCAAACCCCTCCTCTGACATGTTCACGATTAAGCTTATCTTTGACCAATTTAGATTATGCTCGGGCCTTCGCATAAATTACAACAAAAGCGAAATCCTCCCCCTAGGCACCGCGTCCAACCCTCCTTGGACACAGAATTCCATATTCTCGGTAGCACATTCCCATATCACCTACTTAGGCATAAGAATAGGAAAACTACCCTCCTCTCTCTATCACCTCAACTACCCACCCTTACTCAAAAAAATCTCTCAGGAACTAACAAACTGGATGGATCTCCCCCTCTCGCTACTGGGAAGATGTCATCTAGTGAAAATGGTCAGCTTCGCCCGCTTACTTTACCCGTTACAAACCATTCCCTTGCTCCTACAGCATAAAGACATAAAAATTCTTAACGAGGCAATATCCAAATTTTTATGGCGAAATAAGCGGCCGCGAATTGCACTCACTAAACTTTACCTTCCCAGGCGCGAAGGGGGTATTAGTCTCCCTAATGTCAGAATTTATAATTTAGCTTGCCTCCTGAGGATAAGTCTAGATTGGGTAGCGCAAACATCTCGATACTCCAACTTTTGTCTGGAAACCGAAATGGTTAATCCATACTCCCTGGTAGCTCTCCTACACTGCAAATGGAAATCCACCCCCCCGCCCCTTCAACATAACCTACTACTTCGGGACACAGCCATTGCCTGGAGGAAGACCCGGAAATGCCTCAAGCTCTCACCCTTTATATCTAAACACCTTCCAATACAAGGAAACCCGAGCTTCCCCCCAGGTCTGGAACGTCAACCATACATCACCTGGCAACAGAAGGGCATCTCCAACTTCTCTTCGCTTTGTGACTCAAAAACTGGCCGTCCCGTCCCTTTCAAGTCATTAGCGGAGACATTCCAACTTCCACAGTCACACATGTTCCACTATGGTCAATGTATCAGCTTCCTCAAAAATGCCTGCAGAGACGATCACAAAAGATTTCAAACGTCCCTATCGGACTCTCTCCTCGCAAAGGGCTCCTACAAAATCTCAGACATATACCAGCCTCTCCTACTAAAAGCCATTCCTTCACTGAAGACATCTTCAGCAGCCAACTGGGCAAAAGACTTCCCGGATGCCGAATTGGTCGACAAAATACTTCAAGGCCTCAACACTACTCACAATCTAGTGCCCAACGAATCCTGGAGGGAAACCCAACTTAAGATCGTCCATCGAGCCCACATACCCTTCCTCTCGAACAAACAACCTCAAACCTCTTCCACGTGCCCCTTATGCCGACACCCCAGGCCTTCTTTGACCCACCGTTTTTGGTCATGCAGCTACATCTCCAGCTTCTGGGACAAGGTCCTCCAATACATATTTGATGTAACCCTGCTGAAAATACCCAAAGACCCCCTTCTCCTCATTTTCGGTCACTGGGACCCCCAATTGTTACCCTGGTCTCCGAACCCCACCCCTTCCTACAAGGACTGGATCCTGATATGCCTCCTTTTCGCCAGAAGAGCCATTTTAAAAAATTGGATATCCGATGCATGTCCCAATACCTCTCAAATCAAAAGGGACCTCCTACAGTTGCTTTACAAAGATAGGATCAACATGGACTTTACGAACGACACAACCAGGACGCGCTTCCACCACAAATGGGGGGCTTTCATGTCCTCGACACTCTCTCCCACGGATATAGCGCATCTTGAGACTTTCTCTTTCCTCTATCAGGAATCTCCCCCCCCCACCGCAGATGGAATGATCCCCCCAAACCAAGATTCCTCAACATAAGGAACCCAACTCCTACCAAGCATCACAACACGATCCAGGACTTCCTCGCGCTCCTCAGGACCTCTTATTTCTCCCCTTGTAGGAAAATGGAGACCGCAACTGCAACAAAGGACATCAATACCTTACCACTAAAAACCGCAATTATCACTATCTTTATCATGTCAACCCTATTGTTACCATTTAACCTGTACTTTATACCCACAGGCTGCTTTACTCCACCCAAAACACGCTCTTGGTGCTCTCCCCTCCCACCCCCCCCCCCCACCCTCGATGTCTGATGTTGACATTCTACGTCTACCTGGTCTTCCCCCACTCAACCCTTCCTCCACCCTATGCGGGATACTTCCAGTAACATTGTGCTAGAAATCTCAGGGAATCCCTCCCCCCCACCTAGATCCATCCAGTTTCTCCACATTTATTTCCTCCCTTCTGCTATCTGTCCCTATCAGCTGTTTTATGTTCCTATTTTGTATACAGCTAATGTTTTACTTTGGATTTTCTTTTTTTTTTTTGGAAAAAAAAATCACAAAAAACAATGATACTGTCTATTGATGTCATTCCCTGTATGTTACATCCTTCAATAAAAATTTATTTAAAAAAAAAAAAAATAAGCTACAAGTTATTTTTTTGCGAGCTGTGCACAGTGTTCACATAAAGCTACCTGTAGAAGGTTGGTGGTGTTTTCCTGATCCTATCACTACCGCAGGCAGCAAAATAAGCTACAATTAGTGTAGTGCGTGCTCCTCACAGTGTTCAGCTAAAACTACAAGTTAGTGTAGTGCGAGCTCTGCACAGTGTTCAGCCAAAGCTACCTGTAGAAGGTTGTTGGTGTTTTCCTGATCCTATTACTACTGCAGGCAGCTAAATAAGCTGCAAGTTAGTGTAGTGCGAGCTCTGCACAGTGTTCACCTAAAGCTACCTGTAGAAGGTTGGTGGTGTTTTCATGATCCTATCACTACCGCAGGCAGCTAAATAAGCTACAAGTTATTTTTTTGCGAGCTCTGGACAGTGTTCACCTAAAGCTACCTGTTGAAGGTTGGTGGTGTTTTCCTGATCCTATCACTACCGCAGGCAGCTAAATAAGCTACAAGTTATTATTTTGCGAGCTCTGCACAGTGTTCACCTAAAGCTACCTGTAGAAGGTTGGTGGTGTTTTCCTGATCCTATCACTACAACAGGCAACTAAATAAGCTACAAGTTAGTGTAGTGCGAGCTCTGCACAGTGTTCAGCTAAAGCTACCTATAGAAGGTTGGTGGTGTTTTCCTGATCCTATCACTACCGCAGGCAGCTAAATAAGCTACAAGTTAGTGTAGTGTGAGCTCTGCACAGTGTTCAGCTAAAGCTACTTGTAGAAGGTTGGTGGTGTTTTCCTGATCCTATCACTACCTCTGGCAGCTAAATAAGCTACAAGTTAGTGTAGTGCGAGCTATGCACAGTGTTCAGCTAAAGCTACCTGTAGAAGGTTGGTGGTGTTTTCCTGATCCTATCACTACCGCAAGCAGCTAAATAAGCTACAAGTTATTTTTTTGCGAGCTCTGCACAGTGCTCACCTAAAGCTACCTGTAGAAGGTTGGTGGTGTTTTCCTGATCCTATCACTACCGCAGGCAGCTAAATAAGCTACAATTAGTGTAGTGCGTGCTCCTCACAGTGTTCAGCTAAAGCTACAGGCAGCTACATTATTTACACATTAGTGTAGTGCGACCTCTGCACAGTGTTCAGCTAAAGCTACCTGTAGAAGGTGGGTGGTGTTTTCCTGATCCTATCACTACTGCAGGCAGCTACATTATTTTAACGTTGCACAGTGTTCAGTTAAAACTACAAGTTAGTTAGTGCGAGCTCTGCACAGTGTTCAGCTAAAGCTACCTGTAGAAGGTTGGTGGTGTTTTCCTGATCCTATCACTATCGCAGGCAGCTAAATAAGCTACAAGTTAGTGTAGTGCAAGCTCTGCACAGTGTTCACCTAAAGCTACCTGTAGAAGGTTGGTGGTGTTTTCCTGATCCTATCACTATCGCAGGCAGCTAAATAAGCTACAAGTTAGTGTAGTGCAAGCTCTGCACAGTGTTCACCTAAAGCTACCTGTAGAAGGTTGGTGGTGTTTTCCTGATCCTATCACTATCGCAGGCAGCTAAATAAGCTACAAGTTAGTGTAGTGCGAGCTCTGCACAGTGTTCACCTAAAGCTACCTATGGAAGGTTGGAGGTGTTTTCCTGATCCTATCACTACCGCAGGCAGCGAAATAAGCTACAAGTTAGTCTAGTGCGAGCTCTGCACACTGTTCAGCTAAAGCTACCTGTAGAAGGTTGGTGGTGTTTTCCTGATCCTATCACTACCGCAGGCAGCTAAATAAGCTACAAGTTATTTTTTTGCGAGCTGTGCACAGTGTTCACATAAAGCTATCTGTAGAAGGTTGGTGGTGTTTTCCTGATCCTATCACTACCGCAGGCAGCAAAATAAGCTACAATTAGTGTAGTGCGTGCTCCTCACAGTGTTCAGCTAAAACTACAAGTTAGTGTAGTGCGAGCTCTGCACAGTGTTCAGCCAAAGCTACCTGTAGAAGGTTGTTGGTGTTTTCCTGATCCTATTACTACTGCAGGCAGCTAAATAAGCTGCAAGTTAGTGTAGTGCGAGCTCTGCACAGTGTTCACCTAAAGCTACCTGTAGAAGTTTGGTGGTGTTTTCATGATCCTATCACTACCGCAGGCAGCTAAATAAGCTACAAGTTATTTTTTTGCGAGCTCTGGACAGTGTTCACCTAAAGCTACCTCTGGAAGGTTGGTGGTGTTTTCCTGATCCTATCACTACCGCAGGCAGCTAAATAAGCTACAAGTTATTATTTTGCGAGCTCTGCACAGTGTTCACCTAAAGCTACCTGAAGAAGGTTGGTGGTGTTTTCCTGATCCTATCACTACCGCAGGCAGCTAAATAAGCTACAAGTTAGTGTAGTGCGTCCTCCTCACAGTGTTCAGCTAAAACTACAAGTTAGTGTAGTGCGACCTCTGCACAGTGTTCAGCTAAAGCTACCTGTAGAAGGTTGGTGGTGTTTTCTTGATCCTATCACTACCGCAGGCAGCTAAATAAGCTAACAGTTAGTGTAGTGCGTCCTCCTCACAGTGTTCAGCTAAACCTACAAGTTAGTGTAGTGTGAGCTCTGCACAGTGTTCAGCTAAAGCTACCTGTAGAAGGTTGGTGGTGTTTTCCTGATCCTATCACTTCTGCAGGCAGCTAAATAAGCTACAAGTTAGTGTAGTGCGAGCTCTGCACAGTGTTCAGCTAAAGCTACCTGTACAAGGTTGGTGGGGTTTTCCTGATCCTATCACTACCGCAGGCAGCTAAATAAGCTACAAAGTTAGTGTAGTGTGAGCTCTGCACAGTGTTCAGCTAAAGCTACCTGTAGAAGGTTGGTGGTGTTTTCCTGATCCTATTACTTCCGCTGCCAGCTAAATAAGCTACAAGTTAGTGTAGTGCAAGCTCTGCACAGTGTTCAGCTAAAGCTACCTGTAGAAGGTTGGTAGTGTTTTCCTGATCCTATCACTACCGCAGGCAGCTAAATAAGCTACAAGTTATTTTTTTGCGAGCTCTGCACAGTGTTCACTTACAGCTACCTATAGAAGGTTGGTGGTGTTTTTCTGATCCTATCACTACCGCAGGCAGCTAAATAAGCTACAAGTTAGTGTAGTGCGTCCTCCTCACAGTGTTCAGCTAAAACTACAAGTTAGTGTAGTGCGAGCTCTGCACAGTGTTCAGCTAAAGCTACCTGTAGAAGGTTGGTGGTGTTTTCTTGATCCTATCACTACCGCAGGCAGCTAAATAAGCTACAAAGTTAGTGTAGTGTGAGCTCTGCACAGTGTTCAGCTAAAGCTAACTGTAGAAGGTTGGTGGTATTTTCCTGATCCTATTACTTCCGCTGCCAGCTAAATAAGCTACAAGTTAGTGTAGTGCAAGCTCTGCACAGTGTTCAGCTAAAGCTACCTGTAGAAGGTTGGTGGTGTTTACCTGATCCTATCACTACCGCTGGCAGCTAAATAAGCTACAAGTTATTTTTTTGCGAGCTCTGCACAGTGTTCAGCTAAAGCTACCTGTAGAAGGTTGGTGGTGTTTTCTTGATCCTATCACTACCGAAGGCAGCTAAATAAGCTACAAGTTAGTGTAATGCGTCCTCCTCACAGTGTTCAGCTAAACCTACAAGTTAGTGTAGTGCGAGCTCTGCACAGTGTTTACCTAAAGCTACTTGTAGAAGGTTGGTGGTGTTTTCCTGATCCTATCACTACAACAGGCAACTAAATAAGCTACAAGTTAGTGTAGTGCGAGCTCTGCACAGTGTTCAGCTAAAGCTACCTATAGAAGGTTTGTGGTGTTTTCCTGATCCTATCACTACCGCAGGCAGCTAAATAAGCTACAAGTTAGTGTAGTGTGAGCTCTGCACAGTGTTCAGCTAAAGCTACCTGTAGAAGGTTGGTGGTGTTTTCCTGATCCTTTCACTACCGCTGGCAGCTAAATAAGCTAAAAGTTAGTGTAGTGCGAGCTATGCACAGTGTTCAGCTAAAGCTACCTGTAGAAGGTTGGTGGTGTTTTCCTGATCCTATCTCTACCGCAAGCAGCTAAATAAGCTACAAGTTATTTTTTTGCAAGCTCTGCACAGTGCTCACCTAAAGCTACCTGTAGAAGGTTGGTGGTTTTTTCCTGATCCTATCACTACCGCAGGCAGCTAAAAAAGGTACAAGTTAGTTTTTTGTGAGCTCTGCACAGTGTTCACCTAAAGCTACCTGTAGAAGGTTGGTGGTGTTTTCCTGATCCTATCACTACCGCAGGCAGCTAAATAAGCTACAATTAGTGTAGTACGTGCTCCTCACAGTGTTCAGCTAAAGCTACAGGCAGCTACATTATTTACACATTAGTGTAGTGCGACCTCTGCACAGTGTTCAGCTAAAGCTACCTGTAGAAGGTTGGTGGTGTTTTCCTGATCCTATCACTACTGCAGGCAGCTACATTATTTTAACGTTGCACAGTGTTCAGTTAAAACCACAAGTTAGTGTAGTGCGAGCTCTGCACAGTGTTCAGCTAAAGCTACCTGTAGAAGGTTGGTGGTGTTTTCCTGATCCTATCACTACCGCAGGCAGCTAAATAAGCTACCAGTTATTTTTTTGCGAACTCTGCACAGTGTTCACCTAAAGCTACCTGTGGAAGGTTGGTGGTGTTTTCCTGATCCTATCACTACCGCAGGCAGCGAAATAAGCTACAAGCTAGTCTAGTGCGAGCTCTGCACAGTGTTCAGCCAAAGCTACCTGTAGAAGGTTGGTGATGTTTTCCTGATCCTATCACTACCGCAGGCAGCTAAATAAGCTACAAGTTAGTGTAGTGCAAGCTCTGCACAGTGTTCAGCTAAAGCTACCTGTAGAATGTTTGTGGTGTTTTCCTGATCCTATCACTACCGCAGGCAGCTAAATAAGCTACAAGTTATTTTTTTGCGAGCTCTGCACAGTGTTCACCTAAGCCACCTGTAGATGGTTGGTGGTGTTTTCCTGATCCTATCACTACCGCAGGCAGCTAAATAAGCTACAAGTTATTTTTTTTCGAGCTCTGCACAGTGTTCACCTAAAGCTACCTGTAGAAGGTTGGTGGTGTTTTCCTGATCCTATCACTACCGCAGGCAGCTAAGTAAGCTACAAGTTAGTGTAGTGCGAGCTCTGCACAGTGTTCAGCCAAAGCTACCTGTAGAAGGTTGGTGGTGTTTTCCTGATCCTATCACTACCGCAGGCAGCTAAATAAGCTACAAGTTAGTGTAGTGCGAGCTCTGCACAGTGTTCAGCTAAAGCTACCTGTAGAATGTTGGTGGTGTTTTCCTGATCCTATCACTACCGCAGGCAGCTAAATAAGCTACAAGTTATTTTTTTGCGAGCTCTGCACAGTGTTCACCTAAAGCTACCTGTACAAGGTTGGTGGTGTTTTTGTGATCCTATCACTACCGCAGGCAGCTAAATAAGCTACAAGTTAGTGTAGTGCGAGCTCTGCACAGTGTTCACCTAAAGATACCTGTAGAAGGTTGGTGGTGTTTTTTTCTGATCCTATCACTACCGCAGGCAGCTAAATAAGCTACAAGTTATTTTTTTGCGAGCTCTGCACAGTGTTCACCTAAAGCTACCTGTAGAAGGTTGGTGGTGTTTTCCTGATCCTATCACTACCGCAGGCAGCTAAATAAGCTACAATTAGTGTAGTGCGTGCTCCTCACAGTGTTCAGCTAAAACTACAAGTTAGTGTAGTGCGAGCTCTGCACAGTGTTCAGCTAAAGCTACCTGTGGAATGTTGGTGGTGTTTTCCTGATCCTATCACTACCGCAGGCAGCTAAATAAGCTACAAGTTATTTTTTTGCGAGCTCTGCACAGTGTTCACCTAAAGCTACCTGTATAAGGTTGGTGGTGTTTTCCTGATCCTATCACTACCGCAGGCAGCTAAATAAGCTACAAGTTAGTGTAGTGCGAGCTCTGCACAGTGTTCACCTAAAGATACCTGTAGAAGGTTGGTGGTGTTTTCCTGATCCTATCACTACTGCAGGCAGCTACATTATTTTAACGTTGCACAGTGTTCAGTTAAAACTACAAGTTAGTGTAGTGCGAGCTCTGCACAGTGTTCAGCTAAAGCTACCTGTAGAAGGTTGGTGGTGTTTTCCTGATCCTATCACTACCGCAGGCAGCTAAATAAGCTACCAGTTATTTTTTTGCGAACTCTGCACAGTGTTCACCTAAAGCTACCTGTGGAAGGTTGGTGGTGTTTTCCTGATCCTATCACTACCGCAGGCAGCGAAATAAGCTACAAGCTAGTCTAGTGCGAGCTCTGCACAGTGTTCAGCCAAAGCTACCTGTAGAAGGTTGGTGATGTTTTCCTGATCCTATCACTACCGCAGGCAGCTAAATAAGCTACAAGTTAGTGTAGTGCAAGCTCTGCACAGTGTTCAGCTAAAGCTACCTGTAGAATGTTTGTGGTGTTTTCCTGATCCTATCACTACCACAGGCAGCTAAATAAGCTACAAGTTATTTTTTTGCGAGCTCTGCACAGTGTTAGCCTAAGCCACCTGTAGATGGTTGGTGGTGTTTTCCTGATCCTATCACTACCGCAGGCAGCTAAATAAGCTACAAGTTATTTTTTTTCGAGCTCTGCACAGTGTTCACCTAAAGCTACCTGTAGAAGGTTGGTGGTGTTTTCCTGATCCTATCACTACCGCAGGCAGCTAAGTAAGCTACAAGTTAGTGTAGTGCGAGCTCTGCACAGTGTTCAGCCAAAGCTACCTGTAGAAGGTTGGTGGTGTTTTCCTGATCCTATCACTACCGCAGGCAGCTAAATAAGCTACAAGTTAGTGTAGTGCGAGCTCTGCACAGTGTTCAGCTAAAGCTACCTGTAGAATGTTGGTGGTGTTTTCCTGATCCTATCACTACCGCAGGCAGCTAAATAAGCTACAAGTTATTTTTTTGCGAGCTCTGCACAGTGTTCACCTAAAGCTACCTGTACAAGGTTGGTGGTGTTTTTGTGATCCTATCACTACCGCAGGCAGCTAAATAAGCTACAAGTTAGTGTAGTGCGAGCTCTGCACAGTGTTCAGCTAAAGCTACCTGTGGAATGTTGGTGGTGTTTTCCTGATCCTATCACTACCGCAGGCAGCTAAATAAGCTACAAGTTATTTTTTTGCGAGCTCTGCACAGTGTTCACCTAAAGCTACCTGTATAAGGTTGGTGGTGTTTTCCTGATCCTATCACTACCGCAGGCAGCTAAATAAGCTACAAGTTAGTGTAGTGCGAGCTCTGCACAGTGTTCACCTAAAGATACCTGTAGAAGGTTGGTGGTGTTTTCCTGATCCTATCACTACCGCAGGCAGCTAAATAAGCTACAAGTTATTTTTTTGCGAGCTCTGCACAGTGTTCACCTAAAGCTACCTGTAGAAGGTTGGTGGTGTTTTCCTGATCCTATCACTACCGTAGGCAGCTAAATAAGCTACAATTAGTTTAGTGCGTGCTCCTCTCAGTGTTCAGCTAAAACTACAAGTTAGTGTAGTGCGAGCTCTGCACAGTGTTCACCTAAAGCTACCTGTAGAAGGTTGGTGGTGTTTTCATGATCCTATCACTACCGCAGGCAGCTAAATAAGCTACAAGTTATTATTTTGCGAGCTCTGCACAGTGTTCACCTAAAGCTACCTGTAGAAGGTTGGTGGTGTTTTCCTGATCCTATCACTACCGCAGGCAGCTAAATAAGCCACAAGTTAGTGTAGTGCGTCCTCCTCACAGTGTTCAGCTAAAACTACAAGTTAGTGTAGTGCGACCACTGCACAGTGTTCAGCTAAAGCTACCTGTAGAAGGTTGGTGGTGTTTTCTTGATCCTATCACTACCGCAGGCAGCTAAATGAGCTACAAGTTAGTGTAGTGCGAGCTCTGCACAGTGTTCAGCTAAAGCTACCTGTACAAGGTTGGTGGGGTTTTCCTGATCCTATCACTACCGCGGGCAGCTAAATAAGCTACAAAGTTAGTGTAGTGTGAGCTCTGCACAGTGTTCAGCTAAAGCTACCTGTAGAAGATTGGTGGTGTTTTCCTGATCCTATTACTTCCGCTGCCAGCTAAATAAGCTACAAGTTAGTGTAGTGCAAGCTCTGCACAGTGTTCAGCGAAAGCTACCTGTAGAAGGTTTTCTTGATCCTATCACTACCGAAGGCAGCTAAATAAGCTACAAGTTAGTGTAATGCGTCCTCCTCACAGTGTTCAGCTAAACCTACAAGTTAGTGTAGTGCGAGCTCTGCACAGTGTTCACCTAAAGCTACCTGTAGAAGGTTGGTGGTGTTTTCCTGATCCTATCACAACAACAGGCAACTAAATAAGCTACAAGTTAGTGTAGTGCGAGCTCTGCACAGTGTTCAGCTAAAGCTACCTATAGAAGGTTTGTGGTGTTTTCCTGATCCTATCACTACCGCAGGCAGCTAAATAAGCTACAAGTTAGTGTAGTTTGAGCTCTGCACAGTGTTCAGCTAAAGCTACCTGTAGAAGGTTGGTGGTGTTTTCCTGATCCTATCACTACCGCTGGCAGCTAAATAAGCTACAAGTTAGTGTAGTGCGAGCTATGCACAGTGTTCAGCTAAAGCTACCTGTAGAAGGTTGGTGGTGTTTTCCTGATCCTATCACTACCGCAAGCAGCTAAATAAGCTACAAGTTATTTTTTTGCGAGCTCTGCACAGTGCTCACCTAAAGCTACCTGTAGAAGGTTGGTGGTTTTTTCCTGATCCTATCACTACCGCAGGCAGCTAAAAAAGGTACAAGTTAGTTTTTTGTGAGCTCTGCACAGTGTTCACCTAAAGCTACCTGTAGAAGGTTGGTGGTGTTTTCCTGATCCTATCACTACCACAGGCAGCTAAATAAGCAACAATTAGTGTAGTGCGTGCTCCTCACAGTGTTCAGCTAAAGCTACAGGCAGCTACATTATTTACACATTAGTGTAGTGCGACCTCTGCACAATGTTCAGCTAAAGCTACCTGTAGAAGGTTGGTGGTGTTTTCCTGATCCTATCACTACCGCAGGCAGCTAAATAAGCTACCAGTTATTTTTTTGCGAACTCTGCACAGTGTTCACCTAAAGCTACCTGTATAAGGTTGGTGGTGTTTTCCTGATCCTATCACTACCGCAGGCAGCTAAATAAGCTACAAGTTAGTGTAGTGCGAGCTCTGCACAGTGTTCACCTAAAGATACCTGTAGAAGGTTGGTGGTGTTTTCCTGATCCTATCACTACCGCAGGCAGCTAAATAAGCTACAAGTTATTTTTTTGCGAGCTCTGCACAGTGTTCACCTAAAGCTACCTGTAGAAGGTTGGTGCTGTTTTCCTGATCCTATCACTACCGCAGGCAGCTAAATAAGCTACAATTAGTGTACTGCGCGCTCCTCACAGTGTTCAGCTAAAACTACAAGTTAGTGTAGTGCGAGCTCTGCACAGTGTTCAGCTAAAGCTACCTGTAGAAGGTTGTTGGTGTTTTCCTGATCCTATCACTACTGCAGGCAGCTAAATAAGCTGCAAGTTAGTGTTGTGCGAGCTCTGCACAGTGTTCACCTAAAGCTACCTGTAGAAGGTTGGTGGTGTTTTCATGATCCTATCACTACCGCAGGCAGCTAAATAAGCTACAAGTTATTTTTTTGCGAGCTCTGCACAGTGTTCACCTAAAGCTACCTGTGGAAGGTTGGTGGTGTTTTCCTGATCCTATCACTACCGCAGGCAGCTAAATAAGCTACAAGTTAGTGTAGTGCGAGCTCTGCACAGTGTTCAGCTAAAGCTACCTGTACAAAGTTGGTGGCGTTTTCCTGATCCTATCACTACCGCAGGCAGCTAAATAAGCTACCAGTTATTTTTTTGCGAGCTCTGCACAGTGTTCACCTAAAGCTACCTGTAGAAGGTTGGTGGTGTTTTCCTGATCCTATCACTTCCGCAGGCAGCTAAATAAGCTACAAGTTAGTGTAGTGCGAGCTCTGCACAGTGTTCAGCTAAAGCTACCTGTACAAAGTTGGTGGCGTTTTCCTGATCCTATCACTACCGCAGGCAGCTAAATAAGCTACAAGTTAGTGTAGTGCGAGCTCTGCACAGTGTTCAGCTAAAGCTACCTGTAGAAGGTTGGTGGTGTTTTCCTGATCCTTTTACTACCGCTGCCAGCTAAATAAGCTACAAGTTAGTGTAGTGCGATCTCTGCACAGTGTTCAGCTAAAGCTACCTGTAGAAGGTTGGTGGTGTTTTCCTGATCCTATCACTACTGCAGGCAGCTAAATAAGCTACAAGGTATTTTTTTGCGAGCTCTGCATAGTGTTCACCTAAAGCTAACTGTAGAAGGTTGGTGGTGTTTTCCTGATCCTATCACTACCGCAGGCACCTAAATAAGCTACAATTAGTGTAGTGCGTGCTCCTCACAGTGTTCAGCTAAAACTACAAGTTAGTGTAGTGCGAGCTCTGCACAGTGTTCAGCTAAAGCTACCTGTAGAAGGTTGTTGGTGTTTTCCTGATCCTATCACTACCGCAGGCAGCTAAATAAGCTACAAGTTAGTGTAGTGCGAGCTCTGCACAGTGTTCACCTAAAGCTACCTATAGAAGGTTGGTGGTGTTTTCCTGATCCTATCACTACCGCAGGTAGCTAAACAAGCTACAAGTTATTTTTTTGCGAGCTCTGCACAGTGTTCACCTAAAGCTACCTGTGGAAGGTTGGTGGTGTTTTCCTGATCCTATCACTACCGCAGGCAGCTAAATAAGCTACAAGTTATAATTTTGCGAGCTCTGCACAGTGTTCACCTAAAGCTACCTGTAGAAGGTTGGTGGTGTTTTTCTGATCCTATCACTACCGCAGGCAGCTAAATAAGCTACAAGTTAGTGTAGTGCGTCCTCCTCACAGTGTTCAGCTAAAACTACAAGTTAGTGTAGTGCGACCTCTGCACAGTGTTCAGCTAAAGCTACCTGTAGAAGGTTGGTGGTGTTTTCCATATCCTATCACTATCGCAGGCAGTTAAATAAGCTGCAAGTTAGTGTAGTGCGTCCTCCTCACATTGTTCAGCTAAACCTACAAGTTAGTGTAGTGCGAGCTCTGCACATTGTTCAGCTAAAGCTACGTGTAGAAGGTTGGTGGTGTTTTCCTGCTCCTATTACTACCGCAGGCAGCTAAAAAAGCTACAAGTTAGTGTAGTGCGAGCTCTGCACAGTGTTCAGCTAAAGCTACCTGTAGAAGGTTGGTGGTGTTTTCCTGATCCTATCACTACCCCAGGAAGCTAAATAAGCTACAAGTTATTTTTTTGCAAGCTCTGCACAGTGTTCACCTAAAGCTACCTGTAGAAGGTTGGTGGTGTTTTCCTGATCCTATCACTACCGCAGGCAGCTAAATAAGCTACAAGTTAGTGTAGTGTGAGCTCTGCACAGTGTTCAGCTAAAGCTACTTGTGGAAGGTTGTGGTCTTTTCCTGATCCTATCACTACCGCTGGCAGCTAAATAAGCTACAAGTTAGTGTAGTGCGAGCTATGCACAGTGTTCAGCTAAAGCTACCTGTAGAAGGTTGGTGGTGTTTTCCTGATCCTATCACTACCGCAAGCAGCTAAATAAGCTACAATTTATTTTTTTGCGAGCTCTGCACAGTGCTCACCTAAAGCTACCTGTAGAAGGTTGGTGGTTTTTTCCTGATCCTATCACTACCGCAGGCAGCTAAAAAAGGTACAAGTTAGTTTTTTGTGAGCTCTGCACAGTGTTCACCTAAAGCTACCTGTAGAAGGTTGGTGGTGTTTTCCTGATCCTATCACTACCGCAGGCAGCTAAATAAGCTACAATTAGTGTAGAGCGTGCTCCTCACAGTGTTCAGCTAAAGCTACAGGCAGCTACATTATTTACACATTAGTGTAGTGCGACCTCTGCACAGTGTTCAGCTAAAGCTACCTGTAGAAGGTTGGTGGTGTTTTCCTGATCCTATCACTACTGCAGGCAGCTACATTATTTTAACGTTGCACAGTGTTCAGTTAAAACTACAAGTTAGTGTAGTGCGAGCTCTGCACAGTGTTCAGCTAAAGCTACCTGTAGAAGGTTGGTGGTGTTTTCCTGATCCTATCACTATCGCAGGCAGCTAAATAAGCTACAAGTTAGTGTAGTGCGAGCTCTGCACAGTGTTCACCTAAAGCTACCTGTAGAAGGTTGGTGGTGTTTTCCTGATCCTATCACTACCGCAGGCAGCTAAATAAGCTACCAGCTATTTTTTTACGAACTCTGCACAGTGTTCACCTAAAGCTACCTATGGAAGGTTGGTGGTGTTTTCCTGATCCTATCACTACCGCAGGCAGCGAAATAAGCTACAAGTTAGTCTAGTGCGAGCTCTGCACACTGTTCAGCTAAAGCTACCTGTAGAAGGTTGGTGGTGTTTTCCTGATCCTATCACTACCGCAGGCAGCTAAATAAGCTACAAGTTATTTTTTTGCGAGCTCTGCACAGTGTTCACCTAAAGCTACCTGTAGATGGTTGGTGGTGTTTTCCTGATCCTATCACTACCGCAGGCAGCTAAATAAGCTACAAGTTATTTTTTTTCGAGCTCTGCACAGTGTTCACCTAAAGCTACCTGTAGAAGGTTGGTGGTGTTTTCCTGATCCTATCACTACCGCAGGCAGCTAAGTAAGCTACAAGTTAGTGTAGTGCGAGCTCTGCACAGTGTTCAGCCAAAGCTACCTGTAGAAGGTTGGTGGTGTTTTCCTGATCCTATCACTACCGCAGGCAGCTAAATAAGCTACAAGTTAGTGTAGTGCGAGCTTTGCACAGTGTTCAGCTAAAGCTACCTGTAGAATGTTGGTGGTGTTTTCCTGATCCTATCACTACCGCAGGCAGCTAAATAAGCTACAAGTTATTTTTTTGCGAGCTCTGCACAGTGTTCACCTAAAGCTACCTGTATAAGGTTGGTGGTGTTTTTGTGATCCTATCACTACCGCAGGCAGCTAAATAAGCTACAAGTTAGTGTAGTGCGAGCTCTGCACAGTGTTCACCTAAAGATACCTGTAGAAGGTTGGTGGTGTTTTCCTGATCCTATCACTACCGCAGGCAGCTAAATAAGCTACAATTAGTGTAGTGCGTGCTCCTCACAGTGTTCAGCTAAAACTACAAGTTAGTGTAGTGCGAGCTCTGCACAGTGTTCAGCTAAAGCTACCTGTAGAAGGTTGTTGGTGTTTTCCTGATCCTATCACTACTGCAGGCAGCTAAATAAGCTGCAAGTTAGTGTAGTGCGAGCTCTGCACAGTGTTCACCTAAAGCTACCTGTAGAAGGTTGGTGGTGTTTTCATGATCCTATCACTACCGCAGGCAGCTAAATAAGCTACAAGTTATTTTTTTTCGAGCTCTGCACAGTGTTCACCTAAAGCTACCTGTAGATGGTTGGTGGTGTTTTCCTGATCCTATCACTACCGCAGGCAGCTAAATAAGCTACAAGTTATTTTTTTTCGAGTTCTGCACAGTGTTCACCTAAAGCTACCTGTAGAAGGTTGGTGGTGTTTTCCTGATCCTATCACTACCGCAGGCAGCTAAATAAGCTACAAGTTATTTTTTTGCGAGCTGTGCAGTGTTCACATAAAGCTACCTGTAGAAGGTTGGTGGTGTTTTCCTGATCCTATCACTACCGCAGGCAGCAAAATAGGCTACAATTAGTGTAGTGCGTGCTCCTCACAGTGTTCAGCTAAAACTACAAGTTAGTGTAGTGCGAGTTCTGCACAGTGTTCAGCCAAAGCTACCTGTAGAAGGTTGTTGGTGTTTTCCTGATCCTATTACTACTGCAGGCAGCTAAATAAGCTGCAAGTTAGTGTAGTGCGAGCTCTGCACAGTGTTCACCTAAAGCTACCTGTAGAAGGTTGGTGGTGTTTTCATGATCCTATCACTACCGCAGGCAGCTAAATAAGCTACAAGTTATTTTTTTGCGAGCTCTGCACAGTGTTCACCTAAAGCTACCTGTGGAAGGTTGGTGGTGTTTTCCTGATCCTATCACTACCGCAGGCAGCTAAATAAGCTACAAGTTATTATTTTGCGAGCTCTGCACAGTGTTCACCTAAAGCTACCTGTAGAAGGTTGGTGGTGTTTTCCTGATCCTATCACTACCGCAGGCAGCTAAATAAGCTACAAGTTAGTGTAGTGCGTCCTCCTCACAGTGTTCAGCTAAAACTACAAGTTAGTGTAGTGCGACCTCTGCACAGTGTTCAGCTAAAGCTACCTGTAGAAGGTTGGTGGTGTTTTCTTGATCCTATCACTACCGCAGGCAGCTAAATAAGCTAACAGTTAGTGTAGTGGGTCCTCCTCACAGTGTTCAGCTAAACCTACAAGTTAGTGTAGTGTGAGCTCTGCACAGTGTTCAGCTAAAGCTACCTGTAGAAGGTTGGTGGTGTTTTCCTGATCCTATCACTTCTGCAGGCAGCTAAATAAGCTACAAGTTAGTGTAGTGCGAGCTCTGCACAGTGTTCAGCTAAAGCTACCTGTACAAGGTTGGTGGGGTTTTCCTGATCCTATCACTACCGCAGGCAGCTAAATAAGCTACAAAGTTAGTGTAGTGTGAGCTCTGCACAGTGTTCAGCTAAAGCTACCTGTAGAAGGTTGGTGGTGTTTTCCTGATCCTATTACTTCCGCTGCCAGCTAAATAAGCTACAAGTTAGTGTAGTGCAAGCTCTGCACAGTGTTCAGCTAAAGCTACCTGTAGAAGGTTGGTGGTGTTTTCCTGATCCTATCACTACCGCAGGCAGCTAAATAAGCTACAAGTTATTTTTTTGCGAGCTCTGCACAGTGTTCACTTACAGCTACCTATAGAAGGTTGGTGGTGTTTTTCTGATCCTATCACTACCGCAGGCAGCTAAATAAGCTACAAGTTAGTGTAGTGCGTCCTCCTCACAGTGTTCAGCTAAAACTACAAGTTAGTGTAGTGCGAGCTTTGCACAGTGTTCAGCTAAAGCTACTTGTAGAAGGTTGGTGGTGTTTTCTTGATCCTATCACTACCGAAGGCAGCTAAATAAGCTACAAGTTAGTGTAGTGCGTCCTCCTCACAGTGTTCAGCTAAACCTACAAGTTATTGTAGTGCGAGCTCTGCACAGTGTTCACCTAAAGCTACCTGTAGAAGGTTTGTGGTATTTTCCTGATCCTATCACTACCGCAGGCAGCTAAATAAGCTACAAAGTTAGTGTAGTGTGAGCTCTGCACAGTGTTCAGCTAAAGCTACCTGTAGAAGGTTGGTGGTGTTTTCCTGATCCTATTACTTCCGCTGCCAGCTAAATAAGCTACAAGTTAGTGTAGTGCAAGCTCTGCACAGTGTTCAGCTAAAGCTACCTGTAGAAGGTTGGTGGTGTTTTCCTGATCCTATCACTACCGCTGGCAGCTAAATAAGCTACAAGTTATTTTTTTGCGAGCTCTGCACAGTGTTCACTTAAAGCTACCTATAGAAGGTTGGTGGTGTTTTTCTGATCCTATCACTACCGCAGGCAGCTAAATAAGCTACAAGTTAGTGTAGTGCGTCCTCCTCACAGTGTTCAGCTAAAACTACAAGTTAGTGTAGTGCGAGCTCTGCACAGTGTACAGCTAAAGCTACCTGTAGAAGGTTGGTGGTGTTTTCTTGATCCTATCACTACCGAAGGCAGCTAAATAAGCTACAAGTTAGTGTAATGCGTCCTCCTCACAGTGTTCAGCTAAACCTACAAGTTAGTGTAGTGCGAGCTCTGCACAGTGTTCACCTAAAGCTACCTGTAGAAGGTTGGTAGTGTTTTCCTGATCCTATCACTACAACAGGCAACTAAATAAGCTACAAGTTAGTGTAGTGCGAGCTCTGCACAGTGTTCAGCTAAAGCTACCTATAGAAGGTTGGTGGTGTTTTCCTGATCCTTTCACTACCGCTGGCAGCTAAATAAGCTAAAAGTTATGCCGCGTACACACGGTCGGACTTTTCAGCTACAAAAGTCCGACAGCCTGTCCGACAGACTTTCGACGGACTTTTGGCGGACTTTCGACGGACTTGCGGCGGACTTTCTAACGAACAGACTTGCCTACACTCGATCACACAAAAGTCCGTCGAATTCTTACGTGATGACGTACACCGGACTAAAATAAGGAAGTTCATAGCCAGTAGCCAATAGCTGCCCTAGCGTGGGTTTTTGTCCGTCGGACTAGCATACAGACGAGCGGATTTTTCGACCGGACTCGAGTCCGTCGGAAAGATTTGAAGCATGTTTCAAATCTAAAGTACGTCGGATTTGAGGCTAAAAAAGTCAGTTGAAAGTCCGGAGAAGCCAACACACGATCGGATTACCAGCCAGCTTTAGTCCGTCAGCGTCCGTTGGACTTTTGTAGACGAAAAGTCCGACCGTGTGTACGCGGCTTTAGTGTAGTGCGAGCTATGCACAGTGTTCAGCTAAAGCTACCTGTAGAAGGTTGGTGGTGTTTTCCTGATCCTATCTCTACCGCAAGCAGCTAAATAAGCTACAAGTTCTTTTTTGCAAGCTCTGCACAGTGCTCACCTAAAGCTACCTGTAGAAGGTTGGTGGTTTTTTCCTGATCCTATCACTACCGCAGGCAGCTAAAAAAGGTACAAGTTAGTTTTTTG
The DNA here is from genome assembly GCA_037952925.1 of Lithobates clamitans. Classification (NCBI taxonomy): domain Eukaryota; kingdom Metazoa; phylum Chordata; class Amphibia; order Anura; family Ranidae; genus Lithobates; species Lithobates clamitans. The sequence continues at coordinate 1,421,327 of JBBGZY010001452.1, read as the reverse complement.
TGAGCTCTGCACAGTGTTCACCTAAAGCTACCTGTAGAAGGTTGGTGGTGTTTTCCTGATCCTATCACTACCGCAGGCAGCTAAATAAGCTACAATTAGTGTAGTACGTGCTCCTCACAGTGTTCAGCTAAAGCTACAGGCAGCTACATTATTTACACATTAATGTAGTGCGACCTCTGCACAGTGTTCAGCTAAAGCTACCTGTAGAAGGTTGGTGGTGTTTTCCTGATCCTTTCACTACCGCTGGCAGCTAAATAAGCTAAAAGTTAGTGTAGTGCGAGCTATGCACAGTGTTCAGCTAAAGCTACCTGTAGAAGGTTGGTGGTGTTTTCCTGATCCTATCTCTACCGCAAGCAGCTAAATAAGCTACAAGTTATTTTTTTGCAATCTCTGCACAGTGCTCACCTAAAGCTACCTGTAGAAGGTTGGTGGTTTTTTCCTGATCCTATCACTACCGCAGGCAGCTAAAAAAGGTACAAGTTAGTTTTTTGTGAGCTCTGCACAGTGTTCACCTAAAGCTACCTGTAGAAGGTTGGTGGTGTTTTCCTGATCCTATCACTACCGCAGGCAGCTAAATAAGCTACCAGTTATTTTTTTGCGAACTCTGCACAGTGTTCACCTAAAGCTACCTGTGGAAGGTTGGTGGTGTTTTCCTGATCTTATCACTACCGCAGGCAGCGAAATAAGCTACAAGTTAGTCTAGTGCGAGCTCTGCACAGTGTTCAGCCAAAGCTACCTGTAGAAGGTTGGTGGTGTTTTCCTGATCCTATCACTACCGCGGGCAGCTAAATAAGCTACAAGTTAGTGTAGTGCGAGCTCTGCACAGTGTTCAGCTAAAGCTACCTGTAGAATGTTGCTGGTGTTTTCCTGATCCTATCACTACCGCAGGCAGCTAAATAACCTACAAGTTATTTTTTTGCGAGCTCTGCACAGTGTTCACCTAAGCCACCTGTAGATGGTTGGTGGTGTTTTCCTGATCCTATCACTACCGCAGGCAGCTAAATAAGCTACAAGTTATTTTTTTTCGAGCTCTGCACAGTGTTCACCTAAAGCTACCTGTAGAAGGTTGGTGGTGTTTTCCTGATCCTATCACTACCGCAGGCAGCTAAATAAGCTACAAGTTAGTGTAGTGCGAGCTCTGCACAGTGTTCAGCCAAAGCTACCTGTAGAAGGTTGGTGGTGTTTTCCTGATCCTATCACTACCGCAGGCAGCTAAATAAGCTACAAGTTAGTGTAGTGCGAGCTCTGCACAGTGTTCAGCTAAAGCTACCTGTAGAATGTTGGTGGTGTTTTCCTGATCCTATCACTACCGCAGGCAGCTAAATAAGCTACAAGTTATTTTTTTGCGAGCTCTGCACAGTGTTCACCTAAAGCTACCTGTACAAGGTTGGTGGTGTTTTTGTGATCCTATCACTACCGCAGGCAGCTAAATAAGCTACAAGTTAGTGTAGTGCGAGCTCTGCACAGTGTTCACCTAAAGATACCTGTAGAAGGTTGGTGGTGTTTTCCTGATCCTATCACTACCGCAGGCAGCTAAATAAGCTACAAGTTATTTTTTTGCGAGCTCTGCACAGTGTTCACCTAAAGCTACCTGTAGAAGGTTGGTGGTGTTTTTCTGATCCTATCACTACCGCAGGCAGCTAAATAAGCTACAAGTTAGTGTAGTGCGTCCTCCTCACAGTGTTCAGCTAAAACTACAAGTTAGTGTAGTGCGACCTCTGCACAGTGTTCAGCTAAAGCTACCTGTAGAAGGTTGGTGGTGTTTTCCATATCCTATCACTATCGCAGGCAGTTAAATAAGCTGCAAGTTAGTGTAGTGCGTCCTCCTCACATTGTTCAGCTAAACCTACAAGTTAGTGTAGTGCGAGCTCTGCACATTGTTCAGCTAAAGCTACGTGTAGAAGGTTGGTGGTGTTTTCCTGCTCCTATTACTACCGCAGGCAGCTAAAAAAGCTACAAGTTAGTGTAGTGCGAGCTCTGCACAGTGTTCAGCTAAAGCTACCTGTAGAAGGTTGGTGGTGTTTTCCTGATCCTATCACTACCCCAGGAAGCTAAATAAGCTACAAGTTATTTTTTTGCAAGCTCTGCACAGTGTTCACCTAAAGCTACCTGTAGAAGGTTGGTGGTGTTTTCCTGATCCTATCACTACCGCAGGCAGCTAAATAAGCTACAAGTTAGTGTAGTGTGAGCTCTGCACAGTGTTCAGCTAAAGCTACTTGTGGAAGGTTGTGGTCTTTTCCTGATCCTATCACTACCGCTGGCAGCTAAATAAGCTACAAGTTAGTGTAGTGCGAGCTATGCACAGTGTTCAGCTAAAGCTACCTGTAGAAGGTTGGTGGTGTTTTCCTGATCCTATCACTACCGCAAGCAGCTAAATAAGCTACAATTTATTTTTTTGCGAGCTCTGCACAGTGCTCACCTAAAGCTACCTGTAGAAGGTTGGTGGTTTTTTCCTGATCCTATCACTACCGCAGGCAGCTAAAAAAGGTACAAGTTAGTTTTTTGTGAGCTCTGCACAGTGTTCACCTAAAGCTACCTGTAGAAGGTTGGTGGTGTTTTCCTGATCCTATCACTACCGCAGGCAGCTAAATAAGCTACAATTAGTGTAGTGCGTGCTCCTCACAGTGTTCAGCTAAAGCTACAGGCAGCTACATTATTTACACATTAGTGTAGTGCGACCTCTGCACAGTGTTCAGCTAAAGCTACCTGTAGAAGGTTGGTGGTGTTTTCCTGATCCTATCACTACTGCAGGCAGCTACATTATTTTAACGTTGCACAGTGTTCAGTTAAAACTACAAGTTAGTGTAGTGCGAGCTCTGCACAGTGTTCAGCTAAAGCTACCTGTAGAAGGTTGGTGGTGTTTTCCTGATCCTATCACTATCGCAGGCAGCTAAATAAGCTACAAGTTAGTGTAGTGCGAGCTCTGCACAGTGTTCACCTAAAGCTACCTGTAGAAGGTTGGTGGTGTTTTCCTGATCCTATCACTACCGCAGGCAGCTAAATAAGCTACCAGCTATTTTTTTACGAACTCTGCACAGTGTTCACCTAAAGCTACCTATGGAAGGTTGGTGGTGTTTTCCTGATCCTATCACTACCGCAGGCAGCGAAATAAGCTACAAGTTAGTCTAGTGCGAGCTCTGCACACTGTTCAGCTAAAGCTACCTGTAGAAGGTTGGTGGTGTTTTCCTGATCCTATCACTACCGCAGGCAGCTAAATAAGCTACAAGTTATTTTTTTGCGAGCTCTGCACAGTGTTCACCTAAAGCTACCTGTAGATGGTTGGTGATGTTTTCCTGATCCTATCACTACCGCAGGCAGCTAAATAAGCTACAAGTTATTTTTTTTCGAGCTCTGCACAGTGTTCACCTAAAGCTACCTGTAGAAGGTTGGTGGTGTTTTCCTGATCCTATCACTACCGCAGGCAGCTAAGTAAGCTACAAGTTAGTGTAGTGCGAGCTCTGCACAGTGTTCAGCCAAAGCTACCTGTAGAAGGTTGGTGGTGTTTTCCTGATCCTATCACTACCGCAGGCAGCTAAATAAGCTACAAGTTAGTGTAGTGCGAGCTTTGCACAGTGTTCAGCTAAAGCTACCTGTAGAATGTTGGTGGTGTTTTCCTGATCCTATCACTACCGCAGGCAGCTAAATAAGCTACAATTAGTGTAGTACGTGCTCCTCACAGTGTTCAGCTAAAGCTACAGGCAGCTACATTATTTACACATTAGTGTAGTGCGACCTCTGCACAGTGTTCAGCTAAAGCTACCTGTAGAAGGTTGGTGGTGTTTTCCTGATCCTATCACTACTGCAGGCAGCTACATTATTTTAACGTTGCACAGTGTTCAGTTAAAACTACAAGTTAGTGTAGTGCGAGCTCTGCACAGTGTTCAGCTAAAGCTACCTGTAGAAGGTTGGTGGTGTTTTCCTGATCCTATCACTACCGCAGGCAGCTAAATAAGCTACCAGTTATTTTTTTGCGAACTCTGCACAGTGTTCACCTAAAGCTACCTGTGGAAGGTTGGTGGTGTTTTCCTGATCCTATCACTACCGCAGGCAGCGAAATAAGCTACAAGTTAGTCTAGTGCGAGCTCTGCACAGTGTTCAGCCAAAGCTACCTGTAGAAGGTTGGTGGTGTTTTCCTGATCCTATCACTACTGCGGGCAGCTAAATAAGCTACAAGTTAGTGTAGTGCGAGCTCTGCACAGTGTTCAGCTAAAGCTACCTGTAGAATGTTGGTGGTGTTTTCCTGATCCTATCACTACCGCAGGCAGCTAAATAAGCTACAAGTTATTTTTTTGCGAGCTCTGCACAGTGTTCACCTAAGCCACCTGTAGATGGTTGGTGGTGTTTTCCTGATCCTATCACTACCGCAGGCAGCTAAATAAGCTACAAGTTATTTTTTTTCGAGCTCTGCACAGTGTTCACCTAAAGCTACCTGTAGAAGGTTGGTGGTGTTTTCCTGATCCTATCACTACCGCAGGCAGCTAAATAAGCTACAAGTTAGTGTAGTGCGAGCTCTGCACAGTGTTCAGCCAAAGCTACCTGTAGAAGGTTGGTGGTGTTTTCCTGATCCTATCACTACCGCAGGCAGCTAAATAAGCTACAAGTTAGTGTAGTGCGAGCTCTGCACAGTGTTCAGCTAAAGCTACCTGTAGAATGTTGGTGGTGTTTTCCTGATCCTATCACTACCGCAGGCAGCTAAATAAGCTACAAGTTATTTTTTTGCGAGCTCTGCACAGTGTTCACCTAAAGCTACCTGTACAAGGTTGGTGGTGTTTTTGTGATCCTATCACTACCGCAGGCAGCTAAATAAGCTACAAGTTAGTGTAGTGCGAGCTCTGCACAGTGTTCACCTAAAGATACCTGTAGAAGGTTGGTGGTGTTTTCCTGATCCTATCACTACCGCAGGCAGCTAAATAAGCTACAAGTTATTTTTTTGCGAGCTCTGCACAGTGTTCACCTAAAGCTACCTGTAGAAGGTTGGTGGTGTTTTCCTGATCCTATAACTACCGCAGGCAGCTAAATAAGCTACAATTAGTGTAGTGTGTGCTCCTCACAGTGTTCAGCTAAAACTACAAGTTAGTGTAGTGCGAGCTCTGCACAGTGTTCAGCTAAAGCTACCTGTGGAATGTTGGTGGTGTTTTCCTGATCCTATCACTACCGCAGGCAGCTAAATAAGCTACAAGTTATTTTTTTGCGAGCTCTGCACAGTGTTCACCTAAAGCTACCTGTATAAGGTTGGTGGTGTTTTCCTGATCCTATCACTACCGCAGGCAGCTAAATAAGCTACAAGTTAGTGTAGTGCGAGCTCTGCACAGTGTTCACCTAAAGATACCTGTAGAAGGTTGGTGGTGTTTTCCTGATCCTATCACTACCGCAGGCAGCTAAATAAGCTACCAGCTATTTTTTTACGAACTCTGCACAGTGTTCACCTAAAGCTACCTATGGAAGGTTGGTGGTGTTTTCCTGATCCTATCACTACCGCAGGCAGCGAAATAAGCTACAAGTTAGTCTAGTGCGAGCTCTGCACACTGTTCAGCTAAAGCTACCTGTAGAAGGTTGGTGGTGTTTTCCTGATCCTATCACTACCGCAGGCAGCTAAATAAGCTACAAGTTATTTTTTTGCGAGCTCTGCACAGTGTTCACCTAAAGCTACCTGTAGATGGTTGGTGGTGTTTTCCTGATCCTATCACTACCGCAGGCAGCTAAATAAGCTACAAGTTATTTTTTTTCGAGCTCTGCACAGTGTTCACCTAAAGCTACCTGTAGAAGGTTGGTGGTGTTTTCCTGATCCTATCACTACCGCAGGCAGCTAAGTAAGCTACAAGTTAGTGTAGTGCGAGCTCTGCACAGTGTTCAGCCAAAGCTACCTGTAGAAGGTTGGTGGTGTTTTCCTGATCCTATCACTACCGCAGGCAGCTAAATAAGCTACAAGTTAGTGTAGTGCGAGCTTTGCACAGTGTTCAGCTAAAGCTACCTGTAGAATGTTGGTGGTGTTTTCCTGATCCTATCACTACCGCAGGCAGCTAAATAAGCTACAAGTTATTTTTTTGCGAGCTCTGCACAGTGTTCACCTAAAGCTACCTGTATAAGGTTGGTGGTGTTTTTGTGATCCTATCACTACCGCAGGCAGCTAAATAAGCTACAAGTTAGTGTAGTGCGAGCTCTGCACAGTGTTCACCTAAAGATACCTGTAGAAGGTTGGTGGTGTTTTCCTGATCCTATCACTACCGCAGGCAGCTAAATAAGCTACAATTAGTGTAGTGCGTGCTCCTCACAGTGTTCAGCTAAAACTACAAGTTAGTGTAGTGCGAGCTCTGCACAGTGTTCAGCTAAAGCTACCTGTAGAAGGTTGGTGGTGTTTTCATGATCCTATCACTACCGCAGGCAGCTAAATAAGCTACAAGTTAGTGTAGTGCGAGCTCTGCACAGTGTTCACCTAAAGCTACCTGTAGAAGGTTGGTGGTGTTTTCATGATCCTATCACTACCGCAGGCAGCTAAATAAGCTACAAGTTATTTTTTTTCGAGCTCTGCACAGTGTTCACCTAAAGCTACCTGTAGATGGTTGGTGGTGTTTTCCTGATCCTATCACTACCGCAGGCAGCTAAATAAGCTACAAGTTATTTTTTTTCGAGTTCTGCACAGTGTTCACCTAAAGCTACCCGTAGAAGGTTGGTGGTGTTTTCCTGATCCTATCACTACCGCAGGCAGCTAAATAAGCTACAAGTTATTTTTTTGCGAGCTGTGCAGTGTTCACATAAAGCTACCTGTAGAAGGTTGGTGGTGTTTTCCTGATCCTATCACTACCGCAGGCAGCAAAATAGGCTACAATTAGTGTAGTGCGTGCTCCTCACAGTGTTCAGCTAAAACTACAAGTTAGTGTAGTGCGAGTTCTGCACAGTGTTCAGCCAAAGCTACCTGTAGAAGGTTGTTGGTGTTTTCCTGATCCTATTACTACTGCAGGCAGCTAAATAAGCTGCAAGTTAGTGTAGTGCGAGCTCTGCACAGTGTTCACCTAAAGCTACCTGTAGAAGGTTGGTGGTGTTTTCATGATCCTATCACTACCGCAGGCAGCTAAATAAGCTACAAGTTATTTTTTTGCGAGCTCTGCACAGTGTTCACCTAAAGCTACCTGTGGAAGGTTGGTGGTGTTTTCCTGATCCTATCACTACCGCAGGCAGCTAAATAAGCTACAAGTTATTATTTTGCGAGCTCTGCACAGTGTTCACCTAAAGCTACCTGTAGAAGGTTGGTGGTGTTTTCCTGATCCTATCACTACCGCAGGCAGCTAAATAAGCTACAAGTTAGTGTAGTGCGTCCTCCTCACAGTGTTCAGCTAAAACTACAAGTTAGTGTAGTGCGACCTCTGCACAGTGTTCAGCTAAAGCTACCTGTAGAAGGTTGGTGGTGTTTTCTTGATCCTATCACTACCGCAGGCAGCTAAATAAGCTAACAGTTAGTGTAGTGGGTCCTCCTCACAGTGTTCAGCTAAACCTACAAGTTAGTGTAGTGTGAGCTCTGCACAGTGTTCAGCTAAAGCTACCTGTAGAAGGTTGGTGGTGTTTTCCTGATCCTATCACTTCTGCAGGCAGCTAAATAAGCTACAAGTTAGTGTAGTGCGAGCTCTGCACAGTGTTCAGCTAAAGCTACCTGTACAAGGTTGGTGGGGTTTTCCTGATCCTATCACTACCGCAGGCAGCTAAATAAGCTACAAAGTTAGTGTAGTGTGAGCTCTGCACAGTGTTCAGCTAAAGCTACCTGTAGAAGGTTGGTGGTGTTTTCCTGATCCTATTACTTCCGCTGCCAGCTAAATAAGCTACAAGTTAGTGTAGTGCAAGCTCTGCACAGTGTTCAGCTAAAGCTACCTGTAGAAGGTTGGTGGTGTTTTCCTGATCCTATCACTACCGCAGGCAGCTAAATAAGCTACAAGTTATTTTTTTGCGAGCTCTGCACAGTGTTCACTTACAGCTACCTATAGAAGGTTGGTGGTGTTTTTCTGATCCTATCACTACCGCAGGCAGCTAAATAAGCTACAAGTTAGTGTAGTGCGTCCTCCTCACAGTGTTCAGCTAAAACTACAAGTTAGTGTAGTGCGAGCTTTGCACAGTGTTCAGCTAAAGCTACTTGTAGAAGGTTGGTGGTGTTTTCTTGATCCTATCACTACCGAAGGCAGCTAAATAAGCTACAAGTTAGTGTAGTGCGTCCTCCTCACAGTGTTCAGCTAAACCTACAAGTTATTGTAGTGCGAGCTCTGCACAGTGTTCACCTAAAGCTACCTGTAGAAGGTTTGTGGTATTTTCCTGATCCTATCACTACCGCAGGCAGCTAAATAAGCTACAAAGTTAGTGTAGTGTGAGCTCTGCACAGTGTTCAGCTAAAGCTACCTGTAGAAGGTTGGTGGTGTTTTCCTGATCCTATTACTTCCGCTGCCAGCTAAATAAGCTACAAGTTAGTGTAGTGCAAGCTCTGCACAGTGTTCAGCTAAAGCTACCTGTAGAAGGTTGGTGGTGTTTTCCTGATCCTATCACTACCGCTGGCAGCTAAATAAGCTACAAGTTATTTTTTTGCGAGCTCTGCACAGTGTTCACTTAAAGCTACCTATAGAAGGTTGGTGGTGTTTTTCTGATCCTATCACTACCGCAGGCAGCTAAATAAGCTACAAGTTAGTGTAGTGCGTCCTCCTCACAGTGTTCAGCTAAAACTACAAGTTAGTGTAGTGCGAGCTCTGCACAGTGTACAGCTAAAGCTACCTGTAGAAGGTTGGTGGTGTTTTCTTGATCCTATCACTACCGAAGGCAGCTAAATAAGCTACAAGTTAGTGTAATGCGTCCTCCTCACAGTGTTCAGCTAAACCTACAAGTTAGTGTAGTGCGAGCTCTGCACAGTGTTCACCTAAAGCTACCTGTAGAAGGTTGGTAGTGTTTTCCTGATCCTATCACTACAACAGGCAACTAAATAAGCTACAAGTTAGTGTAGTGCGAGCTCTGCACAGTGTTCAGCTAAAGCTACCTATAGAAGGTTGGTGGTGTTTTCCTGATCCTTTCACTACCGCTGGCAGCTAAATAAGCTAAAAGTTATGCCGCGTACACACGGTCGGACTTTTCAGCTACAAAAGTCCGACAGCCTGTCCGACAGACTTTCGACGGACTTTTGGCGGACTTTCGACGGACTTGCGGCGGACTTTCTAACGAACAGACTTGCCTACACTCGATCACACAAAAGTCCGTCGAATTCTTACGTGATGACGTACACCGGACTAAAATAAGGAAGTTCATAGCCAGTAGCCAATAGCTGCCCTAGCGTGGGTTTTTGTCCGTCGGACTAGCATACAGACGAGCGGATTTTTCGACCGGACTCGAGTCCGTCGGAAAGATTTGAAGCATGTTTCAAATCTAAAGTACGTCGGATTTGAGGCTAAAAAAGTCAGTTGAAAGTCCGGAGAAGCCAACACACGATCGGATTACCAGCCAGCTTTAGTCCGTCAGCGTCCGTTGGACTTTTGTAGACGAAAAGTCCGACCGTGTGTACGCGGCTTTAGTGTAGTGCGAGCTATGCACAGTGTTCAGCTAAAGCTACCTGTAGAAGGTTGGTGGTGTTTTCCTGATCCTATCTCTACCGCAAGCAGCTAAATAAGCTACAAGTTCTTTTTTGCAAGCTCTGCACAGTGCTCACCTAAAGCTACCTGTAGAAGGTTGGTGGTTTTTTCCTGATCCTATCACTACCGCAGGCAGCTAAAAAAGGTACAAGTTAGTTTTTTGTGAGCTCTGCACAGTGTTCACCTAAAGCTACCTGTAGAAGGTTGGTGGTGTTTTCCTGATCCTATCACTACCGCAGGCAGCTAAATAAGCTACAATTAGTGTAGTACGTGCTCCTCACAGTGTTCAGCTAAAGCTACAGGCAGCTACATTATTTACACATTAATGTAGTGCGACCTCTGCACAGTGTTCAGCTAAAGCTACCTGTAGAAGGTTGGTGGTGTTTTCCTGATCCTTTCACTACCGCTGGCAGCTAAATAAGCTAAAAGTTAGTGTAGTGCGAGCTATGCACAGTGTTCAGCTAAAGCTACCTGTAGAAGGTTGGTGGTGTTTTCCTGATCCTATCTCTACCGCAAGCAGCTAAATAAGCTACAAGTTATTTTTTTGCAATCTCTGCACAGTGCTCACCTAAAGCTACCTGTAGAAGGTTGGTGGTTTTTTCCTGATCCTATCACTACCGCAGGCAGCTAAAAAAGGTACAAGTTAGTTTTTTGTGAGCTCTGCACAGTGTTCACCTAAAGCTACCTGTAGAAGGTTGGTGGTGTTTTCCTGATCCTATCACTACCGCAGGCAGCTAAATAAGCTACCAGTTATTTTTTTGCGAACTCTGCACAGTGTTCACCTAAAGCTACCTGTGGAAGGTTGGTGGTGTTTTCCTGATCTTATCACTACCGCAGGCAGCGAAATAAGCTACAAGTTAGTCTAGTGCGAGCTCTGCACAGTGTTCAGCCAAAGCTACCTGTAGAAGGTTGGTGGTGTTTTCCTGATCCTATCACTACCGCGGGCAGCTAAATAAGCTACAAGTTAGTGTAGTGCGAGCTCTGCACAGTGTTCAGCTAAAGCTACCTGTAGAATGTTGGTGGTGTTTTCCTGATCCTATCACTACCGCAGGCAGCTAAATAACCTACAAGTTATTTTTTTGCGAGCTCTGCACAGTGTTCACCTAAGCCACCTGTAGATGGTTGGTGGTGTTTTCCTGATCCTATCACTACCGCAGGCAGCTAAATAAGCTACAAGTTATTTTTTTTCGAGCTCTGCACAGTGTTCACCTAAAGCTACCTGTAGAAGGTTGGTGGTGTTTTCCTGATCCTATCACTACCGCAGGCAGCTAAATAAGCTACAAGTTAGTGTAGTGCGAGCTCTGCACAGTGTTCAGCCAAAGCTACCTGTAGAAGGTTGGTGGTGTTTTCCTGATCCTATCACTACCGCAGGCAGCTAAATAAGCTACAAGTTAGTGTAGTGCGAGCTCTGCACAGTGTTCAGCTAAAGCTACCTGTAGAATGTTGGTGGTGTTTTCCTGATCCTATCACTACCGCAGGCAGCTAAATAAGCTACAAGTTATTTTTTTGCGAGCTCTGCACAGTGTTCACCTAAAGCTACCTGTACAAGGTTGGTGGTGTTTTTGTGATCCTATCACTACCGCAGGCAGCTAAATAAGCTACAAGTTAGTGTAGTGCGAGCTCTGCACAGTGTTCACCTAAAGATACCTGTAGAAGGTTGGTGGTGTTTTCCTGATCCTATCACTACCGCAGGCAGCTAAATAAGCTACAAGTTATTTTTTTGCGAGCTCTGCACAGTGTTCACCTAAAGCTACCTGTAGAAGGTTGGTGGTGTTTTTCTGATCCTATCACTACCGCAGGCAGCTAAATAAGCTACAAGTTAGTGTAGTGCGTCCTCCTCACAGTGTTCAGCTAAAACTACAAGTTAGTGTAGTGCGACCTCTGCACAGTGTTCAGCTAAAGCTACCTGTAGAAGGTTGGTGGTGTTTTCCATATCCTATCGCTATCGCAGGCAGTTAAATAAGCTGCAAGTTAGTGTAGTGCGTCCTCCTCACATTGTTCAGCTAAACCTACAAGTTAGTGTAGTGCGAGCTCTGCACATTGTTCAGCTAAAGCTACGTGTAGAAGGTTGGTGGTGTTTTCCTGCTCCTATTACTACCGCAGGCAGCTAAAAAAGCTACAAGTTAGTGTAGTGCGAGCTCTGCACAGTGTTCAGCTAAAGCTACCTGTAGAAGGTTGGTGGTGTTTTCCTGATCCTATCACTACCCCAGGAAGCTAAATAAGCTACAAGTTATTTTTTTGCAAGCTCTGCACAGTGTTCACCTAAAGCTACCTGTAGAAGGTTGGTGGTGTTTTCCTGATCCTATCACTACCGCAGGCAGCTAAATAAGCTACAAGTTAGTGTAGTGTGAGCTCTGCACAGTGTTCAGCTAAAGCTACTTGTGGAAGGTTGTGGTCTTTTCCTGATCCTATCACTACCGCTGGCAGCTAAATAAGCTACAAGTTAGTGTAGTGCGAGCTATGCACAGTGTTCAGCTAAAGCTACCTGTAGAAGGTTGGTGGTGTTTTCCTGATCCTATCACTACCGCAAGCAGCTAAATAAGCTACAATTTATTTTTTTGCGAGCTCTGCACAGTGCTCACCTAAAGCTACCTGTAGAAGGTTGGTGGTTTTTTCCTGATCCTATCACTACCGCAGGCAGCTAAAAAAGGTACAAGTTAGTTTTTTGTGAGCTCTGCACAGTGTTCACCTAAAGCTACCTGTAGAAGGTTGGTGGTGTTTTCCTGATCCTATCACTACCGCAGGCAGCTAAATAAGCTACAATTAGTGTAGTGCGTGCTCCTCACAGTGTTCAGCTAAAGCTACAGGCAGCTACATTATTTACACATTAGTGTAGTGCGACCTCTGCACAGTGTTCAGCTAAAGCTACCTGTAGAAGGTTGGTGGTGTTTTCCTGATCCTATCACTACTGCAGGCAGCTACATTATTTTAACGTTGCACAGTGTTCAGTTAAAACTACAAGTTAGTGTAGTGCGAGCTCTGCACAGTGTTCAGCTAAAGCTACCTGTAGAAGGTTGGTGGTGTTTTCCTGATCCTATCACTATCGCAGGCAGCTAAATAAGCTACAAGTTAGTGTAGTGCGAGCTCTGCACAGTGTTCACCTAAAGCTACCTGTAGAAGGTTGGTGGTGTTTTCCTGATCCTATCACTACCGCAGGCAGCTAAATAAGCTACCAGCTATTTTTTTACGAACTCTGCACAGTGTTCACCTAAAGCTACCTATGGAAGGTTGGTGGTGTTTTCCTGATCCTATCACTACCGCAGGCAGCGAAATAAGCTACAAGTTAGTCTAGTGCGAGCTCTGCACACTGTTCAGCTAAAGCTACCTGTAGAAGGTTGGTGGTGTTTTCCTGATCCTATCACTACCGCAGGCAGCTAAATAAGCTACAAGTTATTTTTTTGCGAGCTCTGCACAGTGTTCACCTAAAGCTACCTGTAGATGGTTGGTGATGTTTTCCTGATCCTATCACTACCGCAGGCAGCTAAATAAGCTACAAGTTATTTTTTTTCGAGCTCTGCACAGTGTTCACCTAAAGCTACCTGTAGAAGGTTGGTGGTGTTTTCCTGATCCTATCACTACCGCAGGCAGCTAAGTAAGCTACAAGTTAGTGTAGTGCGAGCTCTGCACAGTGTTCAGCCAAAGCTACCTGTAGAAGGTTGGTGGTGTTTTCCTGATCCTATCACTACCGCAGGCAGCTAAATAAGCTACAAGTTAGTGTAGTGCGAGCTTTGCACAGTGTTCAGCTAAAGCTACCTGTAGAATGTTGGTGGTGTTTTCCTGATCCTATCACTACCGCAGGCAGCTAAATAAGCTACAATTAGTGTAGTACGTGCTCCTCACAGTGTTCAGCTAAAGCTACAGGCAGCTACATTATTTACACATTAGTGTAGTGCGACCTCTGCACAGTGTTCAGCTAAAGCTACCTGTAGAAGGTTGGTGGTGTTTTCCTGATCCTATCACTACTGCAGGCAGCTACATTATTTTAACGTTGCACAGTGTTCAGTTAAAACTACAAGTTAGTGTAGTGCGAGCTCTGCACAGTGTTCAGCTAAAGCTACCTGTAGAAGGTTGGTGGTGTTTTCCTGATCCTATCACTACCGCAGGCAGCTAAATAAGCTACCAGTTATTTTTTTGCGAACTCTGCACAGTGTTCACCTAAAGCTACCTGTGGAAGGTTGGTGGTGTTTTCCTGATCCTATCACTACCGCAGGCAGCGAAATAAGCTACAAGTTAGTCTAGTGCGAGCTCTGCACAGTGTTCAGCCAAAGCTACCTGTAGAAGGTTGGTGGTGTTTTCCTGATCCTATCACTACCGCGGGCAGCTAAATAAGCTACAAGTTAGTGTAGTGCGAGCTCTGCACAGTGTTCAGCTAAAGCTACCTGTAGAATGTTGGTGGTGTTTTCCTGATCCTATCACTACCGCAGGCAGCTAAATAAGCTACAAGTTATTTTTTTGCGAGCTCTGCACAGTGTTCACCTAAGCCACCTGTAGATGGTTGGTGGTGTTTTCCTGATCCTATCACTACCGCAGGCAGCTAAATAAGCTACAAGTTATTTTTTTTCGAGCTCTGCACAGTGTTCACCTAAAGCTACCTGTAGAAGGTTGGTGGTGTTTTCCTGATCCTATCACTACCGCAGGCAGCTAAATAAGCTACAAGTTAGTGTAGTGCGAGCTCTGCACAGTGTTCAGCCAAAGCTACCTGTAGAAGGTTGGTGGTGTTTTCCTGATCCTATCACTACCGCAGGCAGCTAAATAAGCTACAAGTTAGTGTAGTGCGAGCTCTGCACAGTGTTCAGCTAAAGCTACCTGTAGAATGTTGGTGGTGTTTTCCTGATCCTATCACTACCGCAGGCAGCTAAATAAGCTACAAGTTATTTTTTTGCGAGCTCTGCACAGTGTTCACCTAAAGCTACCTGTACAAGGTTGGTGGTGTTTTTGTGATCCTATCACTACCGCAGGCAGCTAAATAAGCTACAAGTTAGTGTAGTGCGAGCTCTGCACAGTGTTCACCTAAAGATACCTGTAGAAGGTTGGTGGTGTTTTCCTGATCCTATCACTACCGCAGGCAGCTAAATAAGCTACAAGTTATTTTTTTGCGAGCTCTGCACAGTGTTCACCTAAAGCTACCTGTAGAAGGTTGGTGGTGTTTTCCTGATCCTATAACTACCGCAGGCAGCTAAATAAGCTACAATTAGTGTAGTGTGTGCTCCTCACAGTGTTCAGCTAAAACTACAAGTTAGTGTAGTGCGAGCTCTGCACAGTGTTCAGCTAAAGCTACCTGTGGAATGTTGGTGGTGTTTTCCTGATCCTATCACTACCGCAGGCAGCTAAATAAGCTACAAGTTATTTTTTTGCGAGCTCTGCACAGTGTTCACCTAAAGCTACCTGTATAAGGTTGGTGGTGTTTTCCTGATCCTATCACTACCGCAGGCAGCTAAATAAGCTACAAGTTAGTGTAGTGCGAGCTCTGCACAGTGTTCACCTAAAGATACCTGTAGAAGGTTGGTGGTGTTTTCCTGATCCTATCACTACCGCAGGCAGCTAAATAAGCTACAAGTTATTTTTTTGCGAGCTCTGCACAGTGTTCACCTAAACCTACCTGTAGAAGGTTGGTGGTGTTTTCCTGATCCTATCACTACCGCAGGCAGCTAAATAAGCTACAATTAGTTTAGTGCGTGCTCCTCACAGTGTTCAGCTAAAACTACAAGTTAGTGTAGTGCGAGCTCTGCACAGTGTTCACCTAAAGCTACCTGTAGAAGGTTGGTGGTGTTTTCATGATCCTATCACTACCGCAGGCAGCTAAATAAGCTACAAGTTATTATTTTGCGAGCTCTGCACAGTGTTCACCTAAAGCTACCTGTAGAAGGTTGGTGGTGTTTTCTTGATCCTATCACTACCGCAGGCAGCTAAATGAGCTACAAGTTAGTGTAGTGCGTCCTCCTCACAGTGTTCAGCTAAACCTACAAGTTAGTGTAGTGCGAGCTCTGCACAGTGTTCAGCTGAAGCTACCTGTAGAAGGTTGGTGGTGTTTTCCTGATCCTATCACTTCTGCAGGCAGCTAAATTAGCTACAAGTTAGTGTAGTGCGAGCTCTGCACAGTGTTCAGCTAAAGCTACCTGTACAAGGTTGGTGGGGTTTTCCTGATCCTATCACTACCGCGGGCAGCTAAATAAGCTACAAAGTTAGTGTAGTGTGAGCTCTGCACAGTGTTCAGCTAAAGCTACCTGTAGAAGGTTGGTGGTGTTTTCCTGATCCTATTACTTCCGCTGCCAGCTAAATAAGCTACAAGTTAGTGTAGTGCAAGCTCTGCACAGTGTTCAGCTAAAGCTACCTGTAGAAGGTTGGTGGTGTTTTCTTGATCCTATCACTACCGAAGGCAGCTAAATAAGCTACAAGTTAGTGTAGTGCGTCCTCCTCACAGTGTTCAGCTAAACCTACAAGTTAGTGTAGTGCGAGCTCTGCACAGTGTTCAGCTAAAGCTACCTGTAGAAGGTTGGTGGTGTTTTCCTGATCCTATCACTTCTGCAGGCAGCTAAATTAGCTACAAGTTAGTGTAGTGCGAGCTTTGCACAGTGTTCAGCTAAAGCTACCTGTAGAATGTTGGTGGTGTTTTCCTGATCCTATCACTACCGCAGGCAGCTAAATAAGCTACAATTAGTGTAGTACGTGCTCCTCACAGTGTTCAGCTAAAGCTACAGGCAGCTACATTATTTACACATTAGTGTAGTGCGACCTCTGCACAGTGTTCAGCTAAAGCTACCTGTAGAAGGTTGGTGGTGTTTTCCTGATCCTATCACTACTGCAGGCAGCTACATTATTTTAACGTTGCACAGTGTTCAGTTAAAACTACAAGTTAGTGTAGTGCGAGCTCTGCACAGTGTTCAGCTAAAGCTACCTGTAGAAGGTTGGTGGTGTTTTCCTGATCCTATCACTACCGCAGGCAGCTAAATAAGCTACCAGTTATTTTTTTGCGAACTCTGCACAGTGTTCACCTAAAGCTACCTGTGGAAGGTTGGTGGTGTTTTCCTGATCCTATCACTACCGCAGGCAGCGAAATAAGCTACAAGTTAGTCTAGTGCGAGCTCTGCACAGTGTTCAGCCAAAGCTACCTGTAGAAGGTTGGTGGTGTTTTCCTGATCCTATCACTACCGCGGGCAGCTAAATAAGCTACAAGTTAGTGTAGTGCGAGCTCTGCACAGTGTTCAGCTAAAGCTACCTGTAGAATGTTGGTGGTGTTTTCCTGATCCTATCACTACCGCAGGCAGCTAAATAAGCTACAAGTTATTTTTTTGCGAGCTCTGCACAGTGTTCACCTAAGCCACCTGTAGATGGTTGGTGGTGTTTTCCTGATCCTATCACTACCGCAGGCAGCTAAATAAGCTACAAGTTATTTTTTTTCGAGCTCTGCACAGTGTTCACCTAAAGCTACCTGTAGAAGGTTGGTGGTGTTTTCCTGATCCTATCACTACCGCAGGCAGCTAAATAAGCTACAAGTTAGTGTAGTGCGAGCTCTGCACAGTGTTCAGCCAAAGCTACCTGTAGAAGGTTGGTGGTGTTTTCCTGATCCTATCACTACCGCAGGCAGCTAAATAAGCTACAAGTTAGTGTAGTGCGAGCTCTGCACAGTGTTCAGCTAAAGCTACCTGTAGAATGTTGGTGGTGTTTTCCTGATCCTATCACTACCGCAGGCAGCTAAATAAGCTACAAGTTATTTTTTTGCGAGCTCTGCACAGTGTTCACCTAAAGCTACCTGTACAAGGTTGGTGGTGTTTTTGTGATCCTATCACTACCGCAGGCAGCTAAATAAGCTACAAGTTAGTGTAGTGCGAGCTCTGCACAGTGTTCACCTAAAGATACCTGTAGAAGGTTGGTGGTGTTTTCCTGATCCTATCACTACCGCAGGCAGCTAAATAAGCTACAAGTTATTTTTTTGCGAGCTCTGCACAGTGTTCACCTAAAGCTACCTGTAGAAGGTTGGTGGTGTTTTCCTGATCCTATAACTACCGCAGGCAGCTAAATAAGCTACAATTAGTGTAGTGTGTGCTCCTCACAGTGTTCAGCTAAAACTACAAGTTAGTGTAGTGCGAGCTCTGCACAGTGTTCAGCTAAAGCTACCTGTGGAATGTTGGTGGTGTTTTCCTGATCCTATCACTACCGCAGGCAGCTAAATAAGCTACAAGTTATTTTTTTGCGAGCTCTGCACAGTGTTCACCTAAAGCTACCTGTATAAGGTTGGTGGTGTTTTCCTGATCCTATCACTACCGCAGGCAGCTAAATAAGCTACAAGTTAGTGTAGTGCGAGCTCTGCACAGTGTTCACCTAAAGATACCTGTAGAAGGTTGGTGGTGTTTTCCTGATCCTATCACTACCGCAGGCAGCTAAATAAGCTACAAGTTATTTTTTTGCGAGCTCTGCACAGTGTTCACCTAAACCTACCTGTAGAAGGTTGGTGGTGTTTTCCTGATCCTATCACTACCGCAGGCAGCTAAATAAGCTACAATTAGTTTAGTGCGTGCTCCTCACAGTGTTCAGCTAAAACTACAAGTTAGTGTAGTGCGAGCTCTGCACAGTGTTCACCTAAAGCTACCTGTAGAAGGTTGGTGGTGTTTTCATGATCCTATCACTACCGCAGGCAGCTAAATAAGCTACAAGTTATTATTTTGCGAGCTCTGCACAGTGTTCACCTAAAGCTACCTGTAGAAGGTTGGTGGTGTTTTCTTGATCCTATCACTACCGCAGGCAGCTAAATGAGCTACAAGTTAGTGTAGTGCGTCCTCCTCACAGTGTTCAGCTAAACCTACAAGTTAGTGTAGTGCGAGCTCTGCACAGTGTTCAGCTGAAGCTACCTGTAGAAGGTTGGTGGTGTTTTCCTGATCCTATCACTTCTGCAGGCAGCTAAATTAGCTACAAGTTAGTGTAGTGCGAGCTCTGCACAGTGTTCAGCTAAAGCTACCTGTACAAGGTTGGTGGGGTTTTCCTGATCCTATCACTACCGCGGGCAGCTAAATAAGCTACAAAGTTAGTGTAGTGTGAGCTCTGCACAGTGTTCAGCTAAAGCTACCTGTAGAAGGTTGGTGGTGTTTTCCTGATCCTATTACTTCCGCTGCCAGCTAAATAAGCTACAAGTTAGTGTAGTGCAAGCTCTGCACAGTGTTCAGCTAAAGCTACCTGTAGAAGGTTGGTGGTGTTTTCTTGATCCTATCACTACCGAAGGCAGCTAAATAAGCTACAAGTTAGTGTAATGCGTCCTCCTCACAGTGTTCAGCTAAACCTACAAGTTAGTGTAGTGCGAGCTCTGCACAGTGTTCACCTAAAGCTACCTGTGGAAGGTTGGTGGTGTTTTCCTGATCCTATCACAACAACAGGCAACTAAATAAGCTACAAGTTAGTGTAGTGCGAGCTCTGCACAGTGTTCAGCTAAAGCTACCTATAGAAGGTTTGTGGTGTTTTCCTGATCCTATCACTACCGCAGGCAGCGAAATAAGCTACAAGTTAGTCTAGTGCGAGCTCTGCACAGTGTTCAGCCAAAGCTACCTTTAGAAGGTTGGTGGTGTTTTCCTGATCCTATCACTACATAAGGCAGCGAAATAAGCTACAAGTTAGTCTAGTGCGAGCTCTGCACACTGTTCAGCTAAAGCTACCTGTAGAAGGTTGGTGGTGTTTTCCTGATCCTATCACTACCGCAGGCAGCTAAATAAGCTACAAGTTATTTTTTTGCGAGCTCTGCACAGTGTTCACCTAAAGCTACCTGTAGATGGTTGGTGGTGTTTTCCTGATCCTATCACTACCGCAGGCAGCTAAATAAGCTACAAGTTATTTTTTTTCGAGCTCTGCACAGTGTTCACCTAAAGCTACCTGTAGAAGGTTGGTGGTGTTTTCCTGATCCTATCACTACCGCAGGCACCTAAGTAAGCTACAAGTTAGTGTAGTGCGAGCTCTGCACAGTGTTCAGCCAAAGCTACCTGTAGAAGGTTGGTGGTGTTTTCCTGATCCTATCACTACCGCAGGCAGCTAAATAAGCTACAAGTTAGTGTAGTGCGAGCTTTGCACAGTGTTCAGCTAAAGCTACCTATAGAATGTTGGTGGTGTTTTCCTGATCCTATCACTACCGCAGGCAGCTAAATAAGCTACAAGTTATTTTTTTGCGAGCTCTGCACAGTGTTCACCTAAAGCTACCTGTATAAGGTTGGTGGTGTTTTTGTGATCCTATCACTACCGCAGGCAGCTAAATAAGCTACAAGTTAGTGTAGTGCGAGCTCTGCACAGTGTTCACCTAAAGATACCTGTAGAAGATTGGTGGTGTTTTCCTGATCCTATCACTACCGCAGGCAGCTAAATAAGCTACAAGTTATTTTTTTGCGAGCTCTGCACAGTGTTCACCTAAAGCTACCTGTAGAAGGTTGGTGGTGTTTTCCTGATTCTATCACTACCGCAGGCAGCTAAATAAGCTACAATTAGTGTAGTGCGTGCTCCTCACAGTGTTCAGCTAAAACTACAAGTTAGTGTAGTGCGAGCTCTGCACAGTGTTCAGCTAAAGCTACCTGTAGAAGGTTGTTGGTGTTTTCCTGATCCTATCACTACTGCAGGCAGCTAAATAAGCTGCAAGTTAGTGTAGTGCGAGCTCTGCACAGTGTTCACCTAAAGCTACCTGTAGAAGGTTGGTGGTGTTTTCATGATCCTATCACTACCGCAGGCAGCTAAATAAGCTACAAGTTATTTTTTTGCGAGCTCTGCACAGTGTTCACCTAAAGCTACCTGTGGAAGGTTGGTGGTGTTTTCCTGATCCTATCACTACCGCAGGCAGCTAAATAAGCTACAAGTTATTATTTTGCGAGCTCTGCACAGTGTTCACCTAAAGCTACCTGTAGAAGGTTGGTGGTGTTTTCCTGATCCTATCACTACCGCAGGCAGCTAAATAAGCTACAAGTTAGTGTAGTGCGTCCTCCTCACAGTGTTCAGCTAAAACTACAAGTTAGTGTAGTGCGACCTCTGCACAGTGTTCAGCTAAAGCTACCTGTAGAAGGTTGGTGGTGTTTTCTTGATCCTATCACTACCGCAGGCAGCTAAATAAGCTACAAGTTAGTGTAGTGCGTCCTCCTCACAGTGTTCAGCTAAACCTACAAGTTAGTGTAGTGCGAGCTCTGCACAGTGTTCAGCTAAAGCTACCTGTAGAAGGTTGGTGGTGTTTTCCTGATCCTATCACTTCTGCAGGCAGCTAAATTAGCTACAAGTTAGTGTAGTGCGAGCTCTGCACAGTGTTCAGCTAAAGCTACCTGTAGAAGGTTGGTGGTGTTTTCCTGATCCTATCACTACCGCAGGCAGCTAAATAAGCTACAAGTTAGTGTAGTGCGAGCTCTGCACAGTGTTCAGCCAAAGCTACCTGTAGAAGGTTGGTGGTGTTTTCCTGATCCTATCACTACCGCAGGCAGCTAAATAAGCTACAAGTTAGTGTAGTGCAAGCTCTGCACATTGTTCAGTTAAAGCTACTTGTAGAAGGTTGGTGGTGTTTTCCTGATCCTATCACTACCGCCGGCAGCTAAATAAGCTACAAGTTATTTTTTTGCGAGCTCTGCACAGTGTTCACCCAAAGCTACCTGTAGAAGGTTGGTGGTGTTTTCCTGATCCTATCACTACCGCAGGCAGCTAAATAAGCTACAAGTTATTTTTTTGCGAGCTCTGCACAGTGTTCACCTAAAGCTACCTGTAGAAGGTTGGTGGTGTTTTCCTGATCCTATCACTACCGCAGGCAGCTAAATAAGCTACAAGTTATTTTTTTGCGAGCTCTGCACAGTGTTCACCTAAAGCTACCTGTGGAAGGTTGGTGGTGGTTTCCTGATAATCTCACTACCGCAGGCAGCTAAATAAGCTACAAGTTAGTATAGTGCGAGCTCTGCACAGTGTTCACCTAAAGCTACCTGTAGAAGGTTGGTGGTGTTTTTTTGATCCTATCACTACCGCAGGCAGCTTAATAAGCTGCAAGTTATTTTTTTCGAGCTGTGCATAGTGTTCAGCTAAAGCTACCTGTAGAAGGTTGGTGGTGTTTTCCTGATCCTATCACTACCGCAGGCAGCTAAATAAGCTACAAGTTAGTGTAGTGCGAGCTCTGCACAGTGTTCAGCTAAAGATACCTGTAGAAGGTTTGTGGTGTTTTCCTGATCCTATCACTACCGCAGGCAGCTAAATAAGCTACAAGTTAGTTTTTTTTGATCCTATCACTACCGCAGGCAGCTTAATAAGCTGCAAGTTATTTTTTTCGAGCTGTGCATAGTGTCCACCTAAAGGTACCTGTAGAAGGTTGGTGGTGTTCTCATACTACAGGCAGGCAGTTGATTTTGCTAGCTGCAGTATCAGCATATATATATGTATATATATATATATATATATATGTATATATATATATATATATATATATATATATATATATATATATATCGCAGCTTAGTGCAGCTACAGGCCATTAGTATGTCTGGAAGGCCAACAAGGAGAGGCAGACAGTCACAACCCAATAAAAGAGGGCAAGCAGGCTCTGTGTCTAGAGGCAACAGTGCTGGTCGTGGAGACGGTGCATCCTTATCAGCACATGGCCGTTGGAAACGCTTGGCCTTTTTTTTGGCAGCTGGCCATGTTGAGCCTCAACATGCGGAAGACTTGGTCGAGTGGATGACCAAGCCATCCTCATCCTCCTCATCCTCTCTCACCAATGCTCATTGTACTTTGTCTGGCAAAGCAGCTGCCAATGGGGCCTCTTCCCTCGGCTCAATTGCATCAGTGACTCCTTCCCTAGCCCCACCATGTCCTCCTGAGGAGTCCCTCGAACTGTTTGACCACAGTGTTGGGTACATGCTCCAGGAGGATGCCCAGCGTTTAGAAGGCTCTGATGATGATACTGAGCCAGATGAAGGCAGTAACGTGAGCACGGACAGAGGGGGTGCCCAAGAAGGACAGCAATCTGGCAGTCATGCTTCCCCTGCTGCAGCATACTGCCAGGTTTGCTCCAGAGATGAGGAGGGAGGGGATGATGAGGTCACTGACTCAACGTGGGTGCCTGATAGGAGAGAGGAGGAGGAGGAGGCACATCACCAACGAGGCAGGATGCCCTCCAGGGGCCAGCCTAAGGGCAGCACACTGACTGCATCACACCCCAAAGCTCCGCATGTGCAGGGTGCTGCTGTCTCTGCATGTTATTCAAAAAGTTCTTTGGTGTGGGCCTTTTTTGAGATGAGTGCATCAGATCGCACTGCTGCTATTTGCAACATATGTCTCAAGCGTATCTCGCGTGGCCAAAACATCTCCCGCTTGGGCACCACATGCTTTACCAGACTTATTGGCAAGCGTATCTAAAAGACCCACACCAAAGAACAAAGAGGACCTCTCCTTGCTCCTCATCAGCTGAGATCTCCAACCCCACTATACCTTCAGTCCTCTCTGAGACCTGCACTGAGAGGAATGAAGGTGTAGAATTAGGTGTGTTACAGCCAAGCACTTGTGGGCAATCTGCTTTCGGTACACCAACGTCAGATTGTACCAGGCAAATTTCCCTGCCCCAGCTGCTGCACCGCCGAAAGAAGTTCGCTCTCAGCCATCCACATGCCCAGCAGTTGAATGCTAGCTTGGCAAAATTGCTAGCACTTCAACTGCTGCCTTTTCAGTTGGTAGACTCTGCCCCCTTCCGTGAGTTTGTGGAATTGGGGTTCCTCAGTGGCAGGTACCCAAACGCCACTTTTTCTCACGAAATGCTCTCTACCGGCATGTGGAAGGCAATGTCCATACCTCGCTGGACAGGGCAGTCAGCGGTAAGGTGCATATTACCGCTGACTCATGGTCCAGCAGGCATGGACAGGGACGTTACCTAAGTTTCACATTCACAGGTTCACATTGGGTTACTCTGCTGGCAGCTGGGAAGGATGCAGGACAAGGTGCAGTAGTGTTGGAGGTTGTTCCGCCACCATGCCTCCAAAATGCCACTAGTAATGATTGTGACACACCTCTCTCCTCCACCCCCTCCTCTTCTTCTTCCTCCATGGCCTCTTCCTGTGCTTTGTCCTTGGAACCAGCAGTGCTCCGTAGGCGTTCAAGGGGCTACGCAAGTATGGAGGCCAAAAGATGCCATGCGGTGCTTGAGCTGATGTGCTTGGGGGACAGGAGGCACACTGGGGCAGAGGTTCTGTCAGCTCTGCAGGGGCAGGTTCAGAGGTGGTTGATGCCACGCCAACTTATAGCAGGAATGGTGGTTTGCGACAATGGCACCAACCTCCTCTCTGCCCTCCGACAGGGACAAATGCCCCGTGTGCCCTGTTTGGCTCACGTCCTTAACTTGGTGGTGCAGCGGTTCTTGGGCAGGTACCCGGGCTTACAGGATGTCCTGAGGCAGGCCAGCAAAGTCTGTGTGCATTTCCGCTGGTCATATAATGCCAGTGCTCGGCTGGCGGACCTCCAAAAGGAGTTTAACCTGCCCAAGAACCGCCTAATCTGTGACATGCCCACCAGGTGGAACTCAACGTTGGCCATGCTGCAGCAGTTTCACACACAGCAGAGGGCCATCAATGAGTACCTGTGCAACTATGGCACCAGGACAGGGTCAGGGTAGCTTGTTTTTTTTCCCTACGCCAGTGGGCCATGATCAGGGATGCATGCACTGTCCTGTCACCATTTGAGGAGGCCACGAGGATGGTGAGCAGTGACAGTGCATGCATCAGTGACACTGTCCCTCTTGTCCACCTGTTGGAGCACACACTGCATGGAATAATGGACAGGGCACTTGAGGCAGAACAGAGGCAGGAAGAGGAGGACTTCCTTAGCTCTCAAGGCCCCCTTTATCCAGAAAGTGTTCCTGCGTGCCCACCGATCACACAGGAAGAGGACGAGGAGGAGGAGGAGGATTGTGTCAGTATGGAGGTGGAGCCTGCCACTCAGCATCAGCAGAATCTTTAAGGGATCAGTCCCAAGAAACACATGAACTTGTACGTGGCTGAGAGGAGGTGGCTGTGGACCATGTCGTCCTTAGTGACCCAGAGGACTCTGGACCAAATGCCTCAGCAAACCTATGCTGCATGGCCTCCCTGATCCTGCAAAGCCTGCGTAAGGATCCTCGTATTCGTGGTATCAAGGAGAAGGACCAATACTGGCTGGCAACCCTCCTTGATCCACATTACAAGGGTAAGGTTGTGGACCTTATCTTGCCGTCGCAGAGGGAGCAAAGGATGAAACATCTTCAGGAAGCCTTGCAGAAAGGTCTGTGCAATGCGTTTCCAGAGACTGGGAGGTTACAAGCTCCTGTTTTTGGACAACGTGTTGCTGAGGCTTCGGTCAGTCAAAGAAGGAGCGGTGGAGAAGGTGGCCGTCTGACTGATGCGTTCAGACAGTTTTTTGGTCCGCAGCCCCAAGGTATGATCGGTTCCAGCAACCATCATCAGCGTCTGTTTTACATGGTGCAGGAATACCTAGGGGCGAGATCTGACTTGGACACCTTTCCCACCGAAAATCCTCTGGGTTACTGGGTCTTGAGGATATATCACTGGCCAGAGCTTGCACAGTATGCAATTGAGCTACTGGCCTGTCCTGCATCCAGCGTTCTTTCGTAACGCACATTCAGTGCTGCTGGAGGCTTTGTAACCGATCACAGGGTGCGTCTGTCCACCGACTCGGTCGATCGACTGACCTTCATAAAAATGAATCAGTCTTGGATCACCACCAGCTACCAAGCACCTGATGCTGATGTAACCGAATATTTTTTTTTTTAAATCTCAGATCCCTTCAAAGACTGCCTATGCTGATGCTGAGTGACTATCCTGAGTAATTATCCTCTTCCTCCTCAATGATCACGCTGATAGCTTGTAAGAACATTTTTGGTTCTGGGCGCCGCCACCAGTGCCTAAGGCCCAATTTTTAAGCCCCTGTTTAACAGGGGCGTGTAATTACAATTTTTGATGCAATACATTGCAGCAGGGCTCGTTCCTGCATTCCAACTAGAGTATCTGTGAGGGGTTGCAGTGTTGTGGCACCAGCACCAGTGCCTAAGGCCCAATTTTTCAGCCCCTGTTTAACAGGGGCATGTAATTACAATTTTTGATGCAATACTTTGCAGCAGGGCTCGTTCCTGCGTTCCAACTAGAGTATCTGTGAGGGGTTGCAGTGTTGTGGCACCAGCACCAGTGCCTAAGGCCCAATTTTTCAGCCCCTGTTCAACAGGGGCATGTAATTACAATTCTTGATCTAATATTTCACAGCAGGGCCCGTTTCTGCGCCCACCAAGAGCGAGTGAGGACTTACAGTGTTGTGGCACCAGCACCACCACCACCACCAAAGGCCCAATTTTTCTGCCCCTGTTCAACAGGGGCATGTAATTACAATTTTTGATCTAATATTTCACAGCAGGGCCCTGTGAGTGTTTACAGTGTTGTGGCCACAACAACACCTAAGGCCCAAATTTCTGCAGAGTATATAGGCAGGCCCCTACTTTCAAGCATCCAACTTACAAACGACTCCTACTTGCAAACGGAAGGAGACAACAGGAAGTGAAATGATATCTAGCCCTAGGAAGGGAAATTCTCTCCTGTATGAGTTAATATGGGAAAAACATTTCTCCTTTCCACTGATGCTTTATCACCAATCCTTGTTTCACAAAAAACCCAAATTTTCAAAAAACATTTGTCATTGGGACAAAAAGTGAGGTGAAATCTTCTGAAGTGGAGCACAGACAGCAAAACAAATGTCACAGGGGTGATAACCCTTCCCTATGTTTTCCAAAAAGCTTAAAATATATTTTTTGGCTGGAGCTGAACACGTTAAAAATGTACCAGTTCAAAATTACAAACAGATTCTACTTAACAACAAACCTACAGTCCCTGTCTTGTTTGCACCGCCTGTATACTGCTGTTCAGAGTACAGAGCCTTGACTTTAGTATAACAGATGTTAAATGCAGAGGCTATCAAAGCCAACCCACTCCAACTTTATTTTACTCCCCTTTTTACCCATTAAAGAAGACCACACCATTTCTGGAGTATTTATTGGCCGTAGCAGCCCCTTTATTAAACTTCTTTGAAATAACATATTTGAAAAAACAAGATCTGTTAAACCTCAACTGGTAATGTTGGTCTATGCAGGACATCCTTCCCCCCCAGCATCACATCAAGATCATCCACCATGCACTGCGGTACCTTCAACTGAAAATAGGCCTCCAGCTGACAAGCTAGCTCAGAGACAACCCGAACACAGCCCGCAGTGCACCCATTTATCAAAATTCCAGCTAAATAACATCAGCTGGAATACACCAACGTGCCCATACTAACGATGAGTCCCGCATTCACCTTATCTGGGGGGGTTTCTTCCTTTACCTGCAACGACCAATACCCGCCAACTGCCACGACGTTCTAACGAAGGTCTCTGTTAAAGAAAAGCATGTTAACAATACATAACCCAAACTTATTACAGGGAGGGAGGGTGGGAAGCTGCTTCCTATACACACACTGACGCTGGGGAGGGACCTCCCATCCCTTGCTTTCCTTCCAACTCCTCCTCTTCCCCTTTTGCCACCAATCCTATCTACTTTTACAAATCCCATTATACCCCTGTTCACCCAGTCATGTAAGCCCTACGTTTATTTTCTTTTAGGCATTACTCCGGGCTTCTCTTGACTTTAGTATAAAAAATGTTAAATGCAGAGGCTATCCCAGCCAACCCACTCCAACTTTATTTTACTCCCCTTTTTACCCATTAAAGGAGACCACACCATTTCTGGAGTATTTATTGGCCATAGCAGCCCCTTTATTAAATTTCTATAAAATAACATGTTTGAAACAACAACATCTGTTAAACCTCAACTGGTAATGTTGGTCTATGCAGGACATCCTCTCCCCCCAGCATCACATCAAGATCATCCACCATGCACTGCGGTACCTTCAACTGAAAATAGGCCTCCAGCTGACAAGCTTGCTCAGAGACAACCCGAACACAGCCCGCAGTGCACCCATTTATCAAAATTCCAGCTAAATAACATCAGCTGGAATACACCAACGGGCCCATACTAACGATGAGTCCCGCATTCACCTTATCTGGGGGGGTTTTTTCCTTTACCTGCAACGACCAACACCCGCCACAGCAAGCAAGGGTACAACCCACCCTTGAGCGTGCCTCCACACCCTTAGTGCTCTTTCAATGCCATCCTGAATGCCTAGGGCCCACATGTCTATCCCCATGTCATTAAGGTGTATCACGAAGATAATGCCAGGTATCCACCTCTAACTCCAGGTGCCTGATGGCCAGCCCCCCATTCTTTACCACAAACTTGCTGACCTCCCTATTAACTTTTTTCCTGGCCTTGTTGACCCTCTCCACCGATCTCGCCCATCTCCATGTGGTCCTGGCAATACCATCTGACCACACAATCAGCATGTTAGGAAAAGCACCACGGAGACGCAGAAAATCAAATCTGATATCCCACGTGATATCTAACTTTGACCTAAGTCCTAAATCATTCCCCCCTACATGTAGAACTAAAATGTCCGGGGGCCTGTCCAACCGAGCAAAGCGGTGTACTTCTGGCACAATTCTGCTCCAAAGCATCCCAGGGACTCCCAACCATTTAATGCAAGCCTCCCTTCTGGAAATGCCCAACTGTCTACCCGCAGGTCTAACATCCACCCTCCGTGCTCCCCAACAGACATATGAATGTCCCATAATCCAGACCAACCCCTGTGGATAACCTGCAAAAGAAGAAAACAAAACACAAACCACCATGACAGATGATGTATTTACACACATCACACAAACCCATGCCGACAACTCCTTATCCCCACTCCACTACACCTCTAACAACTCAGGCCTAACATATGATTTAAACCTTCTTGACTCCCACCGCCCAAATCGCTTAATGGATTCCTCATCCAGTCCCCATCTCACCGCTTCTGTAGCCGCCCCTATCCTAAATGAATGTGACGAAAACTTCAGATCCCCCAAGCCCAATGCACTCAAGCACTTCCGAAAAACTGAAATAAACTGGAACATCGACAATGATTCCCCGTTCTCGTGCACTAAAAAGGAGCCCGTCCCTCCTGAACGGACCTCCATAAACTTTTTAACAGTTGAAACTGGGCACAGTGGGGACCCGGGTATCGCAAAAACCATTATCCACTTGCCCTTTCCTTCCTGATCCGTTTTAGACTTTTTTACTCGCATTGACAACCTATCCGCTCCGCAAATGACATAGTCCGCCCCAATCCCCTCATTTTCCTTTTTGGACTGACTAACAAGCTCCCCAATCCTGAATGCCCCAAAAAACGCCAGGGCAAACGCAGTTCTGAACAGCAACTTTTCTTAACTTGATGAACATGTTTCTAGTAATTGCCCAAAGAGCCTACCCAGTAAATCAAAAGACACCGGGCGCCTGCTATCCTTGAGCAGTATCGCTCTCCTATAACCCTTCATGGCCTGCCTGACCCAAAATTCTTACGTAAAGTCTTGTTCCCCCTGCAACTTGAACCAAAAAGCAAGGCCCGCCAATTTTTTCCCCAATGCTGAAACCGACACCCCATCCTCCAAGTTTCTATATACAAAATACATCACCAGCAGCCTCCGATCCGGTGGTCCATCTGGCCCCCCAGCTTGTGTCAATGGTGACTCCCATTCTGACCACACCTTGTTATATGCTGCCCATGTTGCTTCACTTACTGACCGTCTGATCCAGCCGGAGACGACTCCAATGCAATCTTCCACAGTCCCGGGGAATAAGGGACCCCGGGCGTATCCGCCGAAGGTGCCAATTCCCGGAACCTGTCCCACTGAAAGCAAGACAGCGCATCAGCAATGACGTTTTCTACTCCTGGCAAGTGCACTGCACAAATAAAGACATTCAATTGCATGCACCGAAGCACTAAGTTCCTCAACAATCGCACCACCGGCGGAGACGCCGCTGACACCTTGTTGATAACCTGAACCACCCCCAGATTATCACCATGGAAGCGCACCTTCAGATCCCTGAAAGATGCTCCCCAAAGCTCCACTGCCAATACCACTGGAAACAACTCCAGCAGCACCATGTTCTTTAACAACCCCACTTCTTTCCAAGAGTCTGGCCATGGCCCCGCGCTCCACTTCCCTTGGAAAAAAGCCCCAAAACCTGTGGATCCTGCCGCATCCGTGTATAACTCCAGATCAAAGTTACTCACCGACCCCGACATCCACAACATCCTTCCGTTGAATTGCTCCAGAAACAAGTGCCATATCCGCAGGTCATCCCTATGTTCCTTCGTCAATCTTACAAAGTGCCTCGGAGACTCCACTCCCCCTGTGCTAGATGACAGCCGCCTGCTGAAAACCCTGCCCATGGGGATTATGCGACACGCAAAATTCAACTTACCCAAGACAGATTGTAATGTCCGAAGTTGTACCTTGCGTAGTCCTATGATTGCCCTGGCCTCTGCCTGCAATGCCCTCAACTTGTCCTCGGGCAGTCGGCACTCCATCGCCTCCGAATCTAACACTATGCCCAGGAAACTGATCACTGTAGTCGGTCCTTCTGTCTTTTCCGGCGCCAGTGGAATCCCAAAGCGTTCCGCTATGTGTTCCAGCGTTGTCAAGAGCATCGTACACACTTCCGATGAAGGCGGGCCTATACACAAAAAATCATCCAGATAATGGATGATGGAATTCACCCCCGCGACGTCCCGGACCACCCATTCCACAAATGAACTGAAACGCTCAAACAGTGCACATGAAATAGAACAGCCCATTGGCAAGCATCGATCCACATAATACTCCTCTTGCCAGTGACAACCCAGGAGGTGAAAACTGTCTGGGTGGACGGGAAGTAATCTGAAAGCAGCCTCAATGTCTGTTTTCGCCATCTTAGCCCCTCGCCCATAGCGTCTTACCCAAAAAAATGCTGCATCAAAAGATGTGTACGAAACTGCGCACATCTTTGGATCAATAGCGTCGTTAACTGAACCTCCCTTGGGGAAAGAGAGGTGGTGAATCTACCTATATTTCAGCGGCTCCTTTTTGGGGACTACCCCCAAAGGCGAGACCACCAAGTCGGGCATCGGCAACTCCAAGAAAGGCCCTGCCATCCGCCCTAACGCAACTTCCTTCCGTAGTTTCTCCGAAACCACCTCGGGATGTTGCAGCACTGAACGTAAGTTCCTGGCCATAGGGGGAGATACCCCCAAACTCGCCAGTATCCTAAAAGCCTCCATAAACCCCTGGCCCAGAACCTGCACTGCCTCCCTATCGGGGTATCTATCTAGAAACGGACGCATCTTTTTCACCCTCACTGGCGTCCTCCCTTTTGTTCGCAGACTCTCCAGTCCTTCCTTTGCCTTGTTTAAAGCAACGGGACACCGGGTGGGCCCCCCCGCAACCCGAGCATTCATGCTTGAACTTGCAGTTCCCCCGAATTTGCATGTGCCCTCATTATATTGCCAACAGACTCCCTTTTTCCTTGCGGCCGAATGTCCGGGAGTAGCTGAGCCACCGGCCTCACCTGGAAAAAACTGATTAGGTGCCCTCGCCGATGTCATCAGACACATCCATAGACTGATGTCCTTGTGATCCCACCGCAGAACCGGGCGTATCACCCTCCGCTGATGAAACTGCTCGTCATACCTCAAGCATGCCACTCCCCCGTAGACTCTGTGAGCTTCTCCTATCGCATCCAAATAACAGAAGTGTTCCGGGTTTTTCTCCCCTATCACGCTGGCCAAAATAGCGAAGGCCTGCAGCCAGTTCTGAAACGTCCTAGGTATGAGCCTGTACCTCCTCTTCTCCTCGTCCTCTTTCTTATTATCCTCCGGTTTTACCCTATCCAAGTTGAACTTCTCAAGGGGTAGAAGGGAAAATATCTCCACATATTCCCCCTTCCAAATCTTATCCCTTACCTCCTGTCTCAAATAAGCGCCCAACGGGCCCTCAAAGCACACATAGACTTCACACCAGGCCGCGTCTGCCAACCTAATCAAGTCTTGTTTTTTAGCTGCCCCCTCTGACGCCCCTGTTTTGTCCCCCGCCGCCTGTTCCACATCCATATTAGGAGCATCCACCACGGTGTCCACCACCACGGGCGACGGATTTGATGTCGATGGTCCTGGCAGTGACTGTGGTACCGCCTCCCCCGACACTGAACCCCCCCCCACTAGGAGCCACCCAAGCTGTTGCGGGTGTGACAGCCCCGCTAACCCCAGACTCAAACCTATTAACTAGTTCCTTCAGGAACCTCTGCAATCCACCCTCTGCCGGGGCGTGGTCATGGACCCTCGTAGCCAGAGGTGGAACAGCGGGGGGAACCCCCTGCTGTGAAGGGCGCTGTGGCCCACCCCCCGTGCCCCCCCTTTCTAACTGCTCAAGCCCCTCATCCTCTAAATACCCCGAAGTAGCAGTGAACTTACCGGGCTGCCTGGAAGACGTCCCACCAGCCGATGGTCCCGCCTCCATCGCCGACCTGGTTCTGCGCGGTTCTTCCTCCTCTGACAGGGAAAGTTCCCCTTCCGATCGATCCGCGATCTGCTCCTCTGCTGCAATAGATGGCCCTCCAGGGGATCCTGCCCTGGATGCCGGAGATCTGCACCCCGTTTGGCCACACCTCCTCCCCCCTGGCGACTTGCGTGCTGCTTTTCCTGGGTCTTTTGTGCTGTCCCGCTTCCGCAGACCCAGTGCGCCTGCCATTTTCTTCGTCCCCCGCACCATGCTTGAGCCCTGGGAGCCACCGGCTGAGGAATAAGCTGGCCCGGCGGCCGTAACTGCGATCGTCCCCCACCGAAGCCCCGCCCCCGCTGCGACTGAGCCAGGGGCGGAGCCCAAAAACTCTGAGTTAGGCCGCATGGCTGGTCTGTCGTGGGACCCCGATAACCCGGAGGGCCCTCCCGTCGATCCTGGCCTCTGTTTCTGTAACCTCCCAGAGCCCCCCACACCGGAACCGCCACTCTCTTCGCAGGGGGCTCTGAAGGGACGCAAGGGGGGCTACTCGCCTGTCTCTGCGCTCTGGGTGGGGAGTCAGGGGGGAATCGATCCGGCGGACGGGACCGCCACACCCGGGCCGACTCCCTCCTCTCTGTGCGTTCCGTAGGTGTCTTCGCCCCCAGTACCTTGGCGACCTGGTCCCACAGCCATCGTTCGCCTTTCACCGCCGCTGTGGCCTGCAATTGTCCCATCAGCTCCTCTAGGGATGACATGCTTCCAAGCTGCTTCCTATACTCACACTGACGCTGGGAGGGACCTCCCATCCCTTGCTTTCCTTCCAACTCCTCCTCTTCCCCTTTTGCCACCAATCCTATCTACTTTTACAAATCCCATTATACCCCTGTTTACCCAGTCATGTAAGCCCTACAATTATTTTCTTTTAGGCATTACTCCGGGCTTCTCTTGACTTTAGTATAACAGATGTTAAATGCAGAGGCTATCCCAGCCAACACACTCCAACTTTATTTTACTCCCCTTTTTACCCATTAAAGGAGACCACACCATTTCTGGAGTATTTATTGGCTGTAGAAGCCCCTGTATCTGTGAGGGGTTGCAGTGTTGTGGCACCAGCATCAGTGCCTAAGGCCCAATTTTTCAGCCCCTGTTTAACAGGGGAGTGTAATTACAAATTTTGATGCAATACTTTGCAGCAGGGCTCGTTCCTGCGTTCCAACTAGAGTATCTGTGAGGGGTTGCAGTGTTGTGGCACCAGCACCAGTGCCTAAGGGCCAATTTTTCAGCCCCTGTTCAACAGGGGCATGTAATTACAATGCTTGATCTAATATTTCACAGCAGGGCCCGTTTCTGCGCCCACCAAGAGCGAGTGAGAACTTACAGTGTTGTGGCACCACCACCACCACCACCAAAGGCCCAATTTTTCTGCCCCTGTTCAACAGGGGCATGTAATTACAATTCTTGATCTAATATTTCACAGCAGGGCCCTGTGAGGGCTTACAGAGTATAAAGGCAGGCCCCTACTTTCAAACATCCAACTTACAAACGACTCCTACTTGCAAACTGAAGGAGACAACAGGAAGTGAGATGAAATCTACCCCTAGGAAGGGAAATTCTCTCCTGTATGAGTTAATATGGGAAAAACATTTCTCCTTTCCACTGATGCTTTATCACCAATCCTTGTTTCACAAAAAAACCCAAATTTTCAAAAAACATTTGTCATTGGGACAAAAAGTGAGGTGAAATCTTCTGAAGAGGAGCACTGACAGCAAAACAAATGTCACAGGGGTGATAACCCTTCCCTATGTTTTCCAAAAAGCTTAAAATATATTTTTTGGCTGGAGCTGAACACGTTAAAAATGTACCAGCTCAAAATTACAAACAGATTCTACTTAACAACAAACCTACAGTCCCTGTCTTGTTTGCACCGCCTGTATACTGCTGTTCAGAGTACAGAGCCTTGACTTTAGTATAACAGATGTTTAATGCAGAGGCTATCAAAGCCAACCCACTCCAACTTTATTTTACTCCCCTTTTTACCCATTAAAGGACACCACACTATTTCTGGAGTATTTATTGGCCGTAGCAGCCCCTTTATTAAAGGGGTTGTAAAGGTATTTTTTTTTTTTTTTTTAAATAACAAACATGTTATACTTACCTTCACTGTGCAGCTCGTTCTGCACAGAGTGGCCCCGAACCTGCTCTTCTGGGGTCCCTCGGCGGCTGTCTCAGCTTCTCCCCGCAATAATTAACCACCTTAATGCGAGCTACCTCGCATGGTGGTTAGTTATTGCGGGCGCGCTCCCGTGATACAGCCGGCGGCTATAGTCGCTCGCTGTATCACTCGGCCCCGCCCCCCAGCGCGCCGCATCATTGGATGTGATTGACAGCAGCGCGAGCCAATGGCTGCGCTGCTTCCAATCCATCCACTGTAGCCAATCAGCGGCCAGGCTGAGCAGCGGAATCGAGGACGTGAACGAGCAGCCGAATTTCGAGGGGTCAGGTAAGTAAAACAGGGGGGCTGGGGACGGCGGTATGGTTAGTAGTTTTTTCACCTTAATGCATAGAATGCATTAAGGTGAAAAAATTTTTACCTTTACAACCCCTTTAAATTTCTATGAAATAACATATTTGAAACAACAAGATCTGTTAAACCTCAACTGGTAATGTTGGTCTATGCAGGACATCCTTCCCCCCCAGCATCACATCAAGATCATCCACCATGCACTGCGGTACCTTCAACTGAAAATAGGCCTCCAGCTGACAAGCTTGCTCAGAGACAACCCGAACACAGCCCGCAGTGCACCCATTTATCAAAATTCCAGCTAAATAACATCAGCTGGAATACACCAACGGGCCCATACTAACGATAAGTCCCGCATTCACCTTATCTGGGCAGGGTTTCTTCCTTTACCTGCAACGACCAACACCCGCCAACTGCCACAATGTTCTAACAAATGTCTCTGTTAACGAAAAGCATGTTAACAATACATAACCCAAACTTATTACAGGGAGGGAGGGTGGGAAGCTGCTTCCTATACACACACTGACGCTGGGGAGGGACCTCCCATCCCTTGCTTTCCTTCCAACTCC
The DNA here is from genome assembly GCA_037952925.1 of Lithobates clamitans. Lineage (NCBI taxonomy): Eukaryota > Metazoa > Chordata > Amphibia > Anura > Ranidae > Lithobates > Lithobates clamitans. The sequence goes on along the minus strand of JBBGZY010001452.1, from coordinate 1,386,242 downwards.
TCCTCTTCCCCTTTTGCCACCAATCCTATCTACTTTTACAAATCCCATTATACGCCTGTTCACCCAGTCATGTAAGCCCTTTCTTTTCTTTTAGGCATCACTCCAGGCTTCTCTGTATATTGCTGTTTCCTTTTTTAATTTGGGTGCGGGGTTCCCCTTAATATCCATACAAGACCCAAAGGGCCTGGTAATGGACCGGGGGGTACCCATGCCGTTTGTCCCACTGATTTTCATCCATATTGCCAGGACCCGACATTACATTAAAGCCGCAAGCAGTTTTAAATGACTTTTAAATGACTTTTTTTCCTTTAAAAATGACATTTTGTGCAGGGACTGTTCTAAGCACGGGAAACACGCGCCACTTTACAGGCATACTATAGACACCCCCCAGGTACGATTTAAAGGAATATTTCACTTTTTTTACTTTAAGCATCATTAAAATCACTGCTCCCGAAAAAACAGCCGTTTTTAAAACTTTTTTTTGCCTTGATACATGTCCCCCATGGCAGGACCCGGGTCCCCAAACCCTTTTTAGGACACTACCATGCAAATTAGCCTTTAAAATGAGCACTTTTGATTTCGAACGTTCGAGTCCCATAGACGTCAATGGGGTTCTAACGTTCGTGCAAATTTTCGGTCCGTTCACAGGTTCTGGTGCGAACCGAACTGGGGGGTGTTGGACTCATCCCTATTGAGGAGGAAGAACATTGGAATGTCCTGCATGAGGCGAATCCAGTGCAAGCAGCTAACCAGGACAACAGGCAGCAACACAGGCAGACTGACCAGGGTTAATGGAAAGGTAGCCAATGGCCTACGTGATACTGGCGCCACCATGACCCTACTAAAGAAGAACCTCATCCCAGAGAGCCAACACACCGGAGACACTGTAGCCGTAAGGGTAGCAGGAGGTACCGTTTTCCGGCTACCCGTTGCCCGTGTTCACCTGGAGTGGGAGGTTGGTTCGGGACGCGTGAATGTGGGGGTGATGAACAATTTGCCAGCGGCTGTAATAACTGGGGAATGATTTGGCCCCCCTCGTTTCTGGTTACGCCCCAATGGGCCCCACTGAAGCCAACCCAGTAGCTACCCGTGCCCAGACCCGTGCTGTTGGAACCGGCCCGTTTGCTGCTGAGACCCAGGTAAGACCAACTTCCCCGACATGTACCTTAGATTAGGCTCCCCTAGGCTGGGATACCCCAGAGGTATTCGGGAGGGAAACCCGGGAGGACCTGACCTTACACAAGTATAGGGCTAAGGCAGAAACTCAGGAAAGGGGAATAGATGGGGAGCTTTATGAATGGGTGGGGGATAGACTGTATAGGATCCCTAAGCCATCCTCGAGAAGTAAAGCCCCTTCGCAGAAACGACAGCTGGTGGTACCTAAGAAATACCAGCTGAAGATTGTACAAATCAGGCATGATGTACCACTAGCCGGACATCTAGGGTCCCGTCGCACTGCCCATAGAATTACACAGAATTTCTTCTGGCCCAATTTTAACCAGGTTGTGCGACAGTACTGCAAAACGTGTGACACATGTCAATGGGTAGGTAAGCGGGGGGACCACCCTAGGGCCAGACTTATGTCCATGCCTATTATTGGGGAGCCCTTTTACCGCATAGCCGTTGACATTTAGGGTCCCTTAGCCAGGCCTAGTCCATCCGGGAAGAAGTATATTCTCACCGTGGCGGACTACGCCACCCGTTACCCAGAGGCAGTAGCTATGTCCAACATTGAAGCAGAGACAGTAGCTGATGCCCTGGTTAAGATATTTACTAGAGTGTGGTTCCCTAAGGAGATTCTCTCTGACCAGGGAACCCAGTTTACTGCTGTACAGCGTACCTTCCAGGTTGGGCAGAAGGTCTTAGTGCACAAGCCTGTGAAGACCGACAAGATGCAGGCATCTTGGCAAGGCCCGTATAAAGTAGTAGCCCAGGTATGTGATACTACCTATGTTATTGCCAGCTGTGCAGATGAAAGAATCCAGGTAATCTTTTATGTGAACATGCTGAAGGAGTATCAGGAACGGCAGGAGGATTTTGCTGCAGTATGTGCCCCTGCTGCGGACTACTCCGAAAGTTTACCCCTCCCTGACTTACTAGAGAGAGACCCCCAGACTGACCTCATTAGCCTCGTACAGCTAGGGGACCGGTTAAGCCCCACAAAGAAGGAAAAGGCTAAGCGGCTTCTGTGGGAGAAACAGGCGACTTTCTCCCAAAAACCGGGCTACACGACCCTGGCTGTGCATAAGGTAGAGACCCCTTGACAAGCACCCCTTCGACATCCCCCCTACCGTATCCCTGAAGCAGTCTGAGAAGGAATGCAGAAGGAGATACAGGAGATGATTCAGTTGGGAATCATTGAGCCCTCTGACAGCCCTTGGGCCTCGCCTGTAGTCCTGGTGCCTAAGAAAGACGGAACTACCCGGTTCTGCGTGGACTAATGTCAGGAAGATCCTGCCAGTAATCGGCTTTCCAGGCTCACTGGCGCGCAGCCGCGGGTGCTACCGCGCACGGGCACACATGCTACCGCGCACGGGCACGCGCATCGCCGTTGGCGCCAGGTGGGCTATTTAAACCTGCCTGTCACACTCAGTCCCCGCTGTCTGCTCTACAGCGTTCCGTGTGCCAAAACCTGATCTGATCTGAAACCTTCTGTTACCTGACCCGGCTTCCTGTTTTGACTATCCAGCCTATCCGCCTGCATCTGACCCTTTGGCTTGCTTAGACCATTCTCCTGTCTGATCCCTGGTACCTCTGCTGTCCGCCTGATATCGACCACTAGCCTGTCTGACTATCCTTCTGTTTGATACCTATTACCAGCCTGCTACCTGCTGTTGTTCCTGCTTCCGGTCCAGCGTTCCAGTATTCGGTCTGCTACCTGCTGTTGTTCCTGCTTCCGGTCCAGCGTTCCAGTATTCGGTCTGCTACCTGCTGTTGTTCCTGGTTCCAGTCCGGCACTCCAGTATCCAGCCTGCTACCTGCTGGTGTTCCTGGTTCCAGTCCAGCATTCCAGTATCCAGCCTGCTACCTGCTGTTGTTCCTGGTTCCGGTCCAGCGTTCCAGTATCCGGTCTACTACCTGCTGTTGTTTCTGGTTCCAGTCTAGCACTCCAATATCCAGCCTGCTACCTGCTGTTGTTCCTGGTTCCAGTCTACCACTCCAGTTTTCTGCCTACTTACCTGCTGTTTTTCCTGGCTCCAGTCTGCGTTCCAGTCTCCAGTCCTCTCTTCAGTTCCTGGTTCCTAAGTTCCCACCACTCCAGGACTTCTGGGTGACTGTTGATCCTGCCAGTCAGCCATACCACTTCTTACTCCTGTGTCCTCTGTCTCCATTCCAGAGGGCCGAGAGTGGGAGCCGTAGGGGAGGTCTCTCTCTGCACGTCAGGCTCAAAACCTACCAGGTACATGACAGTAGCAGACAGCCATGTCTAAGCCTGAGCAGGGAACCTCTCCCATGGAGGAACTGTGTGCACAGTTTTGACTGTGTCAGGATTGACAGAAGCAGTCAAGAATCTGCAGCAAGGATACACCCGGCTGGAAGAACGGGTATTAACTTTGTCTAACCCTACCGGGGTCCAGGGAGTCCCTCCTGCTTCCGCTTCTTCAGCTGGGCCTTCCCCAATGGTGGTGATGCTTCCTCAAGAACCCAGAGTTCTGACACCCGAACGATTCTCCGGAGATCAACATAAATTCAGGGCCTTTCGCAATTCCTGTGAACTATTTTTTGCTCTTCAGCCACGTACCTTTTCCCTGGAGGCCACCAAGGTGGGCTTTGTGATTTCCTTACTTACAGGCGACCCCCAAACCTGGGCCCATCATCTCTTGAACAAATGGATGTATCTCTGACCAACCTCACCACCTTCTTCGACGCATTGGCCCAGTTGTATGAAGACCCCCAGCTTTCTGTGACTGCGGAAACTGCACTGCATACCCTTCAGCAGGGACGCAGGGCAGCAGAGGATTATGTGGCTGAATTCAGAAGGTGGAGCGCAGACACAAACTGGAATGATGCGGCCCTCCGCTATCAATTCCAAATGGGACTTTCTGATTCTTTGAAGGATGAGTTATCCAGGGTTGGTATACCACAGACTCTGAAGGCTTTGATCGATCTGGCCATTCAGATCGATTGACGCTTATGGGAACTTAGGGCAGAAAAAGCTACAGGATTTTCTCGCCCAACCTGGATGCTTCCCAAGGTTCCAAATCATACTTCACCAGCACCATCTACCTCCACGTTAAACCCACCTGAACCTATGCAGTTGGGGTCCTTCGGCCTTCTCTCACCCAGGAGGAGCGTCAACGTCGTCGGATGAATAATCAGTGTCTGTACTGCGGGGAACCTGGACACTACGTCAGGAACTGCCCTCTTAAGCTCCATAAGTGCCTCTCCCTGTCTACTGAATATGTTGTTCCTCTGGCCAAGAGCACTTCTCACCTTGCTCTCTCTATCTTATTACAGCTCCCAGGAAAGACTCTGCAAATAACCGCTATTATTGACTCCGGAGCTTGCAGCTGTTTCATGGATTCTTCTTTTGCTGCAAAACACCAGATTCCCCTGTTGTCTAAGGCCCATGGACTCTCCATTCATCTGGCTGTGGGACCGCCATCAAATCCGGACCTGTCACTCAAGAGACTGCTCCAATACCTGTTATCATATTTAACTCTCATCAAGAATTGCTACGCTTGGACATCATTGCTTCACCCTTGTTCCCCATAATCCTCGGCATGTCTTGGTTGCAAGCGCACAATCCTGACATCAACTGGGCCACAGGAGAGGTTACCTTTTCTTCTTCCTATTGTCAGCAGTTCTGCGGATTTCAAGACGCTCATAGGGCCACTACCTTGCTATGCCTAGACACAGATTCCAGCCTACATCAGTCTATTAACGAAGCTTACCATGACTTCCTAGATGTGTTTAGTAAACAGGGGGCAGAGGCCTTGCCTCCCCACCGGGCCTATGACTGTCCTATCGAGTTGCTCCCTGGAGCAGAGATTCCATTTGGAAGGATTTTTCCTCTAACAGAGGTAGAACAAGGGGCATTAAGGGAGTATATCGATGAAAACTTAAAGAAAGGCTTTATTCGCCCGTCCACGTCTCCAGCAGGCATGGGCATCTTCTTTGTACAGAAAAAGGATCATACCCTTGCGTGGACTACCATGACCTAAATTAAAATGACAGTAAAAAATCACTATCCTCTTCCCCTGGTACCAGAATTGTTCCAAAGACTTGGAACTGCCACTGTGTTCACTAAGCTTGACCTCCGCGGAGCCTACAATTTGGTCCGTATCAGGGGCGGAGACGAGTGGAAGATTGCCTTCGGTACACGCTATGGGCATTTTGAATACTTGGTGATGCCCTTCGGATTGTGTAATGCCCCTGCTACATTCCAGTATTTCATCAATGATGTTTTACAAGACTTTCTAGATCTGTTTGTCATCATCTACCTTAACAATATACTAATCTTCTCTTTTTCCCTTGAATCTCACCGCAGGCACGTCAGAAGTGTGTTGGCTCGGCTTCGACAGCATGGTTTATATGCAAAGTCAGAGAAGTGTGAGTTTGAACAGGAAAGTATACCGTTTTTGGGGTTAATCATCTCTAGTAAGGGCATTAAGATGGATCCTAAAAAGATCGCTGCAATATTAGATTGGCCGGTCCCAACAGACAAAAAGGGAATCCAACGATTCGTTGGATTCGCCAATTTTTATCGGAAATTTATTAAGGGGTTTTCAGCCATTGTCACGCCCAATACCCAGTTAACCATACAGGGAACACGTTTTCACTGGTCTGCTGAAGCCTAAAAGGCTTTTGAGACCCTCAAGGCCCTCTTTACTTCTGCTTCCGTATTAAAACATCCAGATTCCTCTCTGCCATTTGTACTTGAAGTGGACGCATCTGAAATTGCGGTAGGAGCAGTGTTGTCCCAAAGACAGGGAACCAAGGCCCTGCTGTACCCATTGACCTTCTTCTCTCGCAAGTTGTCCACGGCAGAGAGAAATTATGACGTGGAAGACAGAGAGTTGTTGGCAATTAAATCAGCATTAGAGGAGTGGCGCTACCTTCTGGAAGGAGCCGCTCATCCAGTCTTAATTTTTACAGATCATAAGAACCTGGAGTATTTGAGATCTGCAAAGAGGCTAAAACCACAACAAGCTAGGTGGGCCCTCTTTTTCTCCAGGTTCTCTTTTCATGTCACTTACCGCCCTGGCTCCAAAAACACTAAACCCGATGCCCTATCCAGGATGTTCCACAAACAGCAAGAAATTTCCCCTCCGGACACCATCCTGTCCCCGGGAATTTTCTCCTGCTTCAGGGAAACCTGCTTTCCCAAATTAAGCAAGCTTCCGCAGGACTGGGATCTTCTGTTGGGCCAGAACTTCAGATTAAGGATGGGCTACTTTGGCACGAAAGTAAGATTTATATACCCGAAAATCTACGAGTACCTATATTGGAACTTTGTCACGATCATGCACTGGCTGGGCATTTCGGTATAACCAAGACCACCGATCTGGTACAGCGTACCTTTTGGTGGCCTCAGTTACGTGAGGATTGAAAAAAATTTGTGGAGTCCTGTACAACCTGTATCAGGAACAAGGGTTACAAAACCAAGGCATGGGGGCTACTAAGACCTTTGCCTGTCCCAATGCAGGGAACGGCCTCTCGTATACCTCCGACTCGGGAACCCCTGGTAGTGATGACAGGGCCTCGGGAGTGCGAAGGGGCACAAGTGCCTGACTGGAAGGCTGGAGCAGAGAGCTGAATCAGGTAGTCAGCAGGGAGGTGTCCTGTAGTCCGGCAGCAGGATGTAGACAGCAGGGAGGTGTCTTGTAGTCCAGCAGCAGGATGTAGACAGCTGGGAGGTGTCTTGTAGTCCAGCAGCAGGATGTAGACAGCAGGGAGGTGTCTTGTAGTCCAGCAGCAGCATGTATACAGCTGGGAGGTGTCTTGTAGTCCAGCAGCAGGATGTAGACAGCAAGGAGGTGTCTTGTAGTCCAGCAGCAGGAGGTAGACAGCAGGGTACAGGCAAGCCGGGTCAAACACAGGCGGGCAGATCAGGTACAGAAGGTAAATCCGGGAGAGTAGTCAAAGTCCAAAAGCTGAGATCAGGGCGGGCAGAAAACAGAGTAGTCAAAGTCCAAAAGCCGGGATCAGGGCAGGCAACAAACAGAGTAGTCAGGAACAGTCCAACAGGTATCAGGTAGCAAATGCAAGAAACAGGGCACAAGGGGTCTTCAGGAACGCTGTAGACCGGACAGCAAGGCAGCAGTGGAACAGTCCTCTTTAAATAGCCTCTTTAGCGCCAAGTGCTGTCACAGGGCACCGCTATTGGTGCTATTGCGCATGCGCGTACGTCCGTTAGCGCTATTGGCGCTATTGCGCGTGCGCGAGCGCCGGATGGCGCTTCTGTGCACAGGCATTCCTTTAAACTTCAGTTTGCTGAGATATTTGCAAGAGGGCTTTTCCTGACATTGCCCCCCTCCAATGGGCAGCCTCTGGATGCCCAACTGGGCCATTTTACTAGGATGAGCTCTCTTAAAGGCTAGAATTAATCTTTTGGCATGGATGTTAGTCTCTGGTTCCCAAGAGTTATCCTCAGGCCCGTACCCTTTCCATTTGACCAGATATTGAATCTGGTTGCCTCTTTTCCGGCAATTTATGATTGATTCCACTTCAAATTCCTGCTCACCGTCAATGAGTACAGGTTCAGGAGGACCAGTGTTTCGGTGAAGGAAAGTATCCGGGACTGAAGGTTTGAGAAGGGCCACATGAAAGACTGGATGAATATGAAATGACTCCGGTAATTTTAATTCGTAGGCCACATCGTTGATCTTCCTTATCACTGGGAAGGGACCCACAAACCTAGGACCCAATTTCCTGGAAGGGCAGGCCAACTTCAGATTCAAGGTAGACAGCCAGACATGATCCCCTATCTTCAGATTAAGCTACCCTCTCCTCTTCTTATCAAAAGTCGCCTTGTTCCGTTCCTGGGTCTTTGACATGGTCTCTTGGAGTAGCTTGTTGTTAGTACTGAAAAACCTCAAGGTTTCCTGGACAGCTGGCCCTGAACATTCCGGAACATTGTTGGACAAAAATAAAGGATGAAAACCATAATTTGCAAAAAATGGAGACTGATTAATTGCAGAGTTATTGTAGGCGAATTCAGCCAGAGGTAGTAGAGGAACCCAGTCATCTTGGGAAAAACAGGAATAGCACCGTAAGTATTGCTCCAAAGTCTGGTTAGTTCGTTCAGTCTGACCATTAGTCTGAGGATGGTAAGCAGAAGAGAAGGAGAGGTCAATTTCTAGGGATCCACATAGAGCTTTCCAGAACTTGGAGGTAAATTGTACCCCTCGATCAGACACAATGTTTGCTGGTATGCCATGGAGCCTTACGATTTCTTTAATAACAACTCTCGCAGTCTCTGAAGCAGAGGGGGTACCTTTCATGGGTAAGAAGTGGCTCATTTTGGAAAGTCTGTCGACCACTACGAAAATAGTGGTGTAGCCCTCAGATGGTGGTAATTCGACGATAAAATCCATGGAGATCATCCTCCATGGTCTTTCTGGAACAGGAAGAGGTCTTAGCAACCCCCACGTCCTGGTCTTGCTGCCTTTGTTTTGGATGTAGGTAGTGCATGATTCCACATAGAGTTTACAATCCTCCCCTAGCTGAGGCCACCAAAATGTGCGTTGGAGCAGTTCGGAGGTGTTGTGTATCCCGAAGTGGCCAGCTAATTTGTGATCATGGCAAGATTTAAGAACAGCAACCCGTGTTTGTTGGGGTACAAAGATTTTATCCTTCTACCATAGTAATTCATCTCTGGACTGTAGGGTGACATCTGCTGGAAGGGGAGTTGCTGAAGACGCCTGTCTAATTTGAGACAGCAAGTCTCCTTGGAGCATCAGAAAATTCCCAGGAGCAAGGATGGTGTCTGGAGAAGGAGGAACTTCAGGTTCACTGAACATCCGGGACAGGGCATCAGGTTTGGTATTTTTTGATCTTGGTCTGTAAGTGATGTGGAAAGTGAACCTGGTGAAGAAAAGTGCCCACCTGGCCTGGCGTGGTTTCAACCTTTTGGCAACCTTCAGGTACTCCAGGTTCTTATGATCGGTGTATACCAGAATAGGATGAGCCGCTCCCTCCAGGAGGTAGCGCCATTCCTCAAGTGCGGCCTTGATTGCTAGTAGCTCCCTGTCACCAACATCGTAATTTCTTTCGGGTTCTGTTAACCTGCGGGAGAAGAATGCCACTGGGTGCAATAGGGCCTTGGGGCCCTGTCTCTGCAAGAGTACTGCTCCCACCGCTATCTCGGAGGCATCTACTTCCAATATGTAGGGTAAGGCTGGATCGGGGTGCTTCGGGACAGAGGCCGACACGAATTGGTCTTTCAGGGAAGTAAAAGCAGCTTGAGCTTCAGGAGACCATTGGAACCGGGTGCCTTGACGAGTCAGTTTTGTGATGGGAGTGATGATGGAAGAGAATCCCTTGATGAATTTACGGTAAAAATTTGCAAATCCCACAAAGCGCTGTATTCCCTTTTTGTCTGTCGGAGCTGGCCATTCCAAGATGGCAGAGACCTTCTGCGGATCCATCTTGATGCCATCTATGGCAATAATTAGACCCAGAAACTGAATGCTTTGACGTTCAAATTCGCACTTTTCGGGTTTTGCGTATACGCCATGTTGGCGGAGCCGGGTTAGAACTTTCTTGACATGCTCTTGGTGGATAGGCAGAGAAGAGGAAAAGATCAGGATATCGTCCAGATATACTATGACGAACAGGTCAATATAGTCTCTGAAAATGTCATTCACGAAGTGCTGGAAAGTGGCGGGAGCATTGCATAACCCAAAAGGCATCACCAGGTATTCAAAGTGTCCGAAGCGGGTGCAGAAGGCAGTCTTCCATTCGTCCCTGCTACGGATCCGGACTAAGTTGTATGCTCCCCGAAGATCAAGTTTGGTGAATACGGCTGCACTTCCCAACCTCTGGAATAGTTTGGGTACCAGGGGTAAAGGGTACCGGTTTTTGATTGTAATTTTATTAAGATCCCGGTAGTCTACGCAAGGGCGTAGGGAATGGTCCTTTTTCTCCACAAAGAAGATTCCTGCCCCAGCTGGTGAAGTGGAAGGCCGTATGAACCCCTTTTCCAGATTCTCATTGATGTATTTTTTAAGTGTGGCAAGTTCCATCTCGATTAAAGGAAAGATTCGCCCAAAGGGGACCTCTGCCCCGGGAAGAAGTTCGATTGGGCAGTCATAGGGTCTATGTGGGGGAAGTGTTTCTGCCCCTTTCCGACTGAATACATCCAGGAAGTCATGGTATGCTTCTGGAACGGTTTGGCAGATTTCAACATCGGTTTCAAGACAAAGTAGGGGAGATGGAGCGGTAGTAAGTGCTTGTAGACAATGTTGACGGCAGTAAGGAGAGGAAAAGCTGATGTTTCCAGTAGACCAGTCAATTTGTGGGTTGTGAGCTTTGAGCCAGAGCATACCCAGTATGATGGGAAACAGGGGTGACTCAATGATGTCCAGGCGGAGTACTTCTCGGTGGTTGCCGGAAATGATGGTGTCTAGAGGAACTGTCTCTTGTGTTACGGTCCCAGATTTGATAGCCGATCCGTCGGCCAGGTGTACAGACAGTCCCTGTGCTCTGGGTCGTAGAGGGGCCTGGAACTTGTGAGCAAAGGATAAGTCCATAAATCCGCTACAGGCCCCGGAATCAATTATAGCGGTTGCCCGGATGTTCCCTCCTGGAAGCTGCAGAGAGATGGGAACAGCCAGGTGAGTGGCATTGTTAAACATAGCAGATAAGGAACAGGTCTTTGCCGGACATGTCCTCACATAATGTCCAGATTCCCCGCAATACAGGCAGAGGTTGTTAGCCCGCCGGTGCTGTCTTTCTTCAGGGGTGAGAGAAGGACGGATCAGGCCGAGTTGCATCGGTTCAGAAGTATCAGTAGAGGAGTGTGCAGGAGGGTTAGGTACACGTGGTAACATCCACACTGGGCGAGAGGGACCAGTTGCGCGTTCAGCCCTGCGTTCTTTTAAACGTCTATCAATTTGAATTGACAGGTTGATAAGGTCTTCAAGTGTGGCAGGAATGCCTACCCGGGCTAATTCATCTTTTAATGGTTCAGACAGTCCCATGCGAAACTGGTAGCGTAGGGCGTCGTCGTTCCAGTTTGTGTCGGAACTCCAACGTCGGAATTCAGAGGCATAGTCCTCTGCCGCCCTACAGCCCCGCTGAAGTGAAAACAGTGCTGCTTCTGCGGTGGCTGCCTGTTGTGGGTCTTCATACAAGAACGCCATGGCTTGGAAGAAGGTTCCCAAGTGGTCGAGGCAATTGTTCTTCTGCTCCAGAAGTCAATGGGCCCATGCCTGAGGTTCGCCTAGTAGAAGGGAGATGACAAACCCTACTTTAGTGGTTTCTAAAGAAAAAGTCCTGGGTTGTAATGCAAAGAAGAGTTCACAGGCATTACGAAATGCTCTAAATTTGCTGTGGTCCCCGGAAAACCTTTCTGGTGTAGGTACTTTGGGTTCAGGTGGCAGCATGACCACAGAGGGAGCAGCAGATGGACCCAGAGCTGGATTAGAGAGAACTTGGACACGCTCCTCTAGTTGCTTATAACCGTCTTGTAAGTCTTTGACAGCTTGTGTAAGTCCAGCTAGATGACGGCATAAGTCCTCCATGGGCGACGTCCCCTGCGTGTGCTCGGACATGGCTGTCCGGTACTGTCACGTACCTGGTAGGTGGAGCCCGGAATGCAGGGAACGGCCTTTCGTATACCTCTGACTCGGGAACCCCTGGTAGTGATGACAGGGCCTCGGGAGTGTGAAGGGGCACAAGTGCATGACTGGAAGGCTGGAGCAGAGAGCTGAATCAGGTAGTCAGCTGGGAGGTGTCCTGTAGTCCGGCAGCAGGATGTAGACAGCAGGGAGGTGTCTTGTAGTCCAGCAGCAGGACGTAGACAGCTGGGAGGTGTCTTGTAGTCCAGCAGCAGGATGTAGACAGCAGGGAGGTGTCTTGTAGTCCAGCAGCAGGATGTATACAGCTGGGAGGTGTCTTGTAGTCCAGCAGCAGGATGTAGACAGCAAGGAGGTGTCTTGTAGTCCAGCAGCAGGAGGTAGACAGCAGGGTACAGGCAAGCCGGGTCAAACACAGGCGGGCAGATCAGGTACAGAAGGTAAATCCAGGAGAGTAGTCAAAGTCCAAAAGCTGAGATCAGGGCACGCAGAAAACAAAGTAGTCAAAGTCCAAAAGCCGGGATCAGGGCAGGCAGCAAACAGAGTCGTCAGGAACAGTCCAACAGGTATCAGGTAGCAAATGCAACAGGGCACAAGGGGTCTTCAGGAACGCTGTAGACCGGACAGTAAGGCATCAGTGGAACAGTCCTCTTTAAATAGCCTCTTTGGCGCCAAGTGCTGTCACAGGGCACCGCTATTGGCGCTATTGCGCGCGCGCGAGCGCCGGATGGCGCTTCTGTGCACAGGCATTCCTTTAAACTTCAGTTTGCTGAGATATTTGCAAGAGGGCTTTTTCTGACACTGGATTTCCGTACTTCCATTGGCTGAATTCGCCTACAACAACTCCATTCATTCCGCTATCAAAAAGACTCAATTTTTTGCAAATTATGGCTTCCACCCTTCATTCCTACCTTATCCCCTTCCTAAATGTACAGTACCCGCAGTTCAGGAGAAATTGAATTTCTTTACCTCCAATAATCAAATTCTGCAGGAAACCATGACCAGGACCCAGGAATACAACAAGACAACTTTCGATAAAAGAAGGCAAGGTGAGTTGTTACGTGCACCCGGTTACCAGGTATGGTTATCCACGATGAACCTTAGGTTGGCCTGCCCTTCGAAAAAATTGGGTCCCAAGTTCTTGGGGCCATTTCCTGTCAGACGGAGCATTAATGAGGTGGCATGTGAACTAGAACTCCCTGATTTGTTAAAAGTTCACCCGGTATTCCATGTATCTTTACTCAAATCTTCCATTTTCAATCCATTTCCAGGTCGAAGTACGGATCCTCCTGATCCAATTTTGGTAGATGGTGAGGAGGAATTCGAAGTGGAATCTATCTTGGACCACAGGAGGAGAGGTAATCAGAATCAATTCCTGATAAAGTGGAGGGGGTTTGGACCCGAAGAGAATTCTTGGGAGCCTGAGGATAATATCCATGCTGAAGGTGTGTTACAATCTTTTAAAAGGTCCCATCCCGAAAAATTTGCCTGAAAGGGCATCCGGAGGCTGCCCCTTGGGGGGGCAATTTTAGGAAGATCCTGCCAGTAATCAGCATTCCAGGCTCACTGGCGCGCGGCCGCGGGCGCTACCGTGCGCGTAACCTTCTGTTACCTGACCCGGCTTCCTGTTTTGACTATCCAGCCTATCGGCCTGCATCTGACCCTTTGGCTTGCTTAGACCATTCTCCTGTCTGATCCCTGGTACCTCTGCTGTCTGCCTGATATCGACCACCGGCCTGTCTGACTATCCTTCTGCTTGATACCTATTACCAGCCTGCTACCTGCTGTTGTTGCTGGTTCCGGTCCAGCGTTCCAGTATCCGGTCTGCTACCTACTGCTGTTCCCGATTCCAGTCCAACATTCCAGTACCAGCCTGCTACCTGCTGTTGTTCCTGGTTCCAGTTCAGCGTTCCAGTATCCAGGCTGCTACCTGCTGTTGTTCCTGGTTCCAGTCTAGCACTCCAGTATCCAGCCTGCTACCTGCTGTTGTTCCTGGTTCCAGTCCAGCATTCCAGTATCCAGCCTGCTACCTGCTGTTGTTCCTGGTTCCGCTCCAGCGTTCCAGTATCCGGTCTGCTACCTGCTTTTGTTCCTGGTTCCAGTCCAGCACTCCAGTATCCAGCCTGCTACCTGCTGTTGTTCCTGGTTCCAGTCCAGCATTCCAGTATCCAGCCTGCTACCTGCTGTTGTTCCTGGTTCCGGTCCAGCATTCCAGTATCCGGTCTGCTACCTGCTGTTGTTCCTGGTTCCAGTCTAGCACTCCAATATCCAGCCTGCTACCTGCTGTTGTTCCTGGTTCCAGTATCCAGCTTGCTACCTGCTGCTGTTCCCGGTTCCAGTCCAGCATTCCAGTACCAGCCTGCTACCTGCTGTTCTTCCTGGTTCCAGTCTACCACTCCAGTTTTCTGCCTACTAACCTGCTGTTGTTCCTGGCTCCAGTCTGCGTTCAAGTCTCCAGTCCTCTCTTCAGTTCCTGGTTCCTGAGTTCCCACCACTTCAGGACTTCTGGGTGACTATTGATCCTGCCAGGCACCCATACCACTCCTTACTCCTGTGTCCTCTGTCTCCATTCCAGAGGGCCGAGAATGGGAGCCATAGGGGAGGTCTCTCTCTGCACTTCAGGCTCCAAATCTACCAGGTACGTGACAACTACAGGCGACTCAATGAGAAGATCCCCGCTGACGCCTATCCGATGCCCAGGGTAGACAAACTGCTAGATCATATAGCCAGGGAATGTTATTTAACTACAATATACCTTAATGTCTTGCAGGACAATTTTATGGGTCAAATGGTAGACGCACCAACTAGAAATAAAACATTACTGGATCTACTGATTACCAACAATACAGACCTGATCACGGATGTGGAAATACGGGGCAATTTAGGTAACAGCGATCACAGGTCAATTCGTTTCAGTATAAATCACACAAATAGGAAACATAAAGGGAATACAAAGACACTGAATTTCAAAAGAGCCAACTTCCCTAAACTACAAACCTTGCTAAAAGGCATAAATTGGGATAAAATATTAGGAACAAAGAATACGGAGGAGAGATGGGTTTGCTTTAAGAGCATATTAAATAAGGGTATTAGCCAATGTATCCCATTGGGTAATAAATTTAAAAGAGCGAACAAAAGTCCTGGATGACTTAACTCCAATGTAAAAATGCATATAAAAGCAAAGGCGAAGGCCTTCAAAAAATACAAGGTTGAGGGATCATCCTCAGCATTCAGACTTTATAAAGAATGCAACAAGAAATGTAAGGGTGCAATTAGGACAGCTAAGATAGAACATGAAAGACACATAGCGGAGGAGAGCAAAAAAAAATCCCAAGAAATTCTTTAAGTATGTAAACAGTAAAAAAGGGAGGACAGACCATATTGGCCCCATAAAGAATGAGGAAGGACATCTGGTTACAAAGTATGGGGAGATGGCGAAGGTATTGAATTTATTCTTCTCCTCAGTCTTCACGAGTGAATCGGGGGGCTTCAGTAACCAAAACTGCAGTGTTTATCCTCAGGACACAACACAGGAAGCACCTCCATGGTTAACAGAGGACAGAATTAAAATTAGACTTGAGAAACTTAACATTAATAAATCACCGGGACCAGATGGCTTGCATCCTAGGGTACTTAGGGAACTCAGTCAAGTGATTGTTCCTAATTTTTACAGATAGTCTACTGACTGGTACCAGCTGATTGGAGAAAAGCCAATGTAGCACCAATATTTAAAAAGGGCCCAAAATACATCCCTGGGAATTACAGACCAGTTAGCCTAACATCAATAGTATGTAAACTCTTGGAGGGGATGATAAGGGACTATATACAAGATTTTAGTAATAAGAACGGTATCATTAGCAGTAATCAGCATTGATTCATGAAGAATCGTTCTTGCCAAACCAATCTATTAACCTTCTATGAGGAGGTGAGTTGCCATCTAGATAAAGAAAGGCCCGTAGACGTGGTGTATCTGGATTTTGCAAAAGCATTTGACACAGTTCCCCATAAACGTTTACTGTACAAAATAAGGTCCGTTGGCATGGACCATAGGGTGAGTACATGGATTGAAAACTGGCTACAAGGGCGAGTTCAGAGGGTGGTGATAAATAGGGAGTACTCAGAATGGTCAGGGGTGGGTAGTGGGGTTCCCCAGGGTTCTGTGCTAGGACCAATCCTATTTAATTTGTTCATAAACGATCTGGAGGATGGGATAAACAGTTCAATCTCTGTATTTGCAGACGATACTAAGCTAAGCAGGGCAATAACTTCTCCGCAGGATGTGGAAACCTTGCAAAAAGACCTGAACAAATTAATAGGGTGGGCGACTACATTGCAAATGAGGTTCAATGTAGAAAAATGTAAAATAATGCATTTGGGTGGCAAAAATATGAATGCAGTCTATAGACTGGCGGGAGAACCTCTGGGGGAATCTAGGATGGAAAAGGACCTGGGGGTCCTAGTAGATGATAGGCTCAGCAATGGCATGCAATGCCAAGTTGCTGCTAACAAAGCAAACAGAATATTGGCATGCATTAAAAGGGGGATCAACACGATAAAACGATAATTCTCCCGCTCTACAAGGCTCTGGTCCGGCCGCACCTGGAGTATGCTGTCCAGTTCTGGGCACCAGTCCTCAGGAAGGATGTACTGGAAATGGAGCGAGTACAAAGAAGGGCAACAAAGCTAATAAAGGGTCTGGAGGATCTTAGTTATGAGGAAAGGTTGCGAGCACTGAACTTATTCTCTCTGGAGAAGAGACGCTTGAGAGGGGATATGATTTCAATTTTCAAATACCGTACTGGTGACCCTACAATAGGGATAAAACTTTTTCACAGAAGAGGGTTTAGCAAGACTCGTGGCCACTCATTAAAATTAGAAGAAAAGAGGTTTAACCTTAAACTACGTAGAGGGTTCTTTACTGTAAGAGCGGCAAGGATGTGGAATTCCCTTCCACAGGCGGTGGTCTCAGCGGGGAGCATTGATAGCTTCAAGAAACTATTAGATAGGCACCTGAATGACCGCAACATACAGGGATATATAATGCAATACTGACACATAATCACACACATAGGTTGGACTTGATGGACTTGTGTCTTTTTTCAACCTCACCTACTATGTAACTATGGAACTATGTACCCTGTGTAAGGGCTATTGGCAGATTCCCCTGGCCAAGGGTGCTATCCCCATGTCGGCATTTGTTACCCCGTTTGGCCTGTACCAGTCTAAGGTCATGCCATTTGGGATGAAAAATGCCCCGGCTACCTTCCAATGTATGGTAGATAAGCTCCTGGATGACTTTCAGGATTTTGCATGTGCATACCTGGATGACATTGCGATCTACAGTGGATCTTGGGAGGAGCACCTGGTTCACATAGGGATGGTTCTGGACAAGATTCGGGCCGCAGGCCTGACCTTGAAACCAGACAAGTGCCATCTAGGTATGGCGGAGGTGCAATACCTGGGACATTGAGTAGGGTGTGGGAACCGGAGACCAGAGCCAAACAAGGTAGAGGCAGTAGCTAACTGGCCCACACCCCGCACTAAGACCCAGGTATTAGCCTTCTTGGGGACTGCAGGGTACTACCGACATTTTGTCCCTGATTATAGTGCTATTGCCAAGCCCCTGACTGACCTGATGAAAAAGAATTTACCTAGGTAGATCCTGCGGTCTCCAGCTTGTGAAGCCGCGTTTCTAGCCCTCAAGCAAGCACTTGTAAATGCCCCTGTCTTGGCCGCCCCAGTACCTAACAAACGTTTCATTGTCCACACAGATGCTTCCATGTTTGGACTGGGGGCTGTGCTGAGCCAAATCGGGGAGGATGGAGAACACCCTGTCACATACCTGAGCAGAAAGCTATTACCCTGGAAAGTGAGCTATGCGGCAGTGGAGAAGGAGTGCTTGGCCCTGGTCTGGGCCCTTAAAAAGTTGAACCCTTATTTGTATGGCCAGGAATTTTCATTAGTCACTGACCACAACCCATTGGTCTGGCTTAACCGGGTCTCAGGAGACAATGGCAGGTTGCTGTGGTGGAGCTTAGCCCTGCAACCTTACAATTTCACCATCAGCTACCGACCCGGGAAGCAAAATGGCAATGCTGAGGGGTTGTCCCGGCAAACAGATGTCACACCGGCCTCCTAGTTCTGGACATCCCCAAATTGACCCGAGAAGGATCAAGCCGGGTCTGCTGGAGTGTCCCATAAGGAGGGAGCCATGTGACGGGAGTCACTTTTGGGCACAGGGTGACTGAGAAAATATATCTTGGATTACTTAAAATGGGACAATAATATTTATCCACAATATCTTCCAGGCTATATGTAAAGACTATTCTTGGTTTGTTTGATTCTGAACTCAATATGTTAGTTGGCCTCTAGAACTGGGTAGGAGTCGGACAGTCTACTCATACTATAGTTTGTTGCCTACTAGGCTGAGGAGGGGGGGATCACTGTTTGTATTGGTAATTGTAATAAGCTCCTGCCATTGTGAGAAGGAGTTCTGTGTTTAAATGTATGATAATGTACCATCTACTGTGTGAAGCTCGGTGACAACAAGTCCGACCTGTAGTGAAATCCTGATTTATCATAACAATGACCAGGTTGCTTAAAGGGATTAGTTAATGAGCTTATGTAAATTAGGTCTGGTCACAGGTGTATTTTCAGAGTAATATGAGCAGTAGGTAAACACCTCCTCCTTTTACTGTATATAAGAGTGTATTTGTTTCAATAAAAATTCATTCCTGTTTGACCCTCAAGACAGAGCCTCGTCTCGTATTGGGGGGGGGAAGAATTATTTGTATGGGGTTCTTGTTCGGCTGATCGGAGTGTTCAGTAGCTGCCTTTGTGTTCAGAAATGGAATGTCCTAAACGGCTTTAATCCCTTTCATACTCAGGGTGTCGTTGCAGTGCCTCTCTACCAAAAAGTAATTTCAGTCGACCCTTTGATTGAGATTAGGCCAATCTTTGTGATTGAAAAGCACCTGTGGGCATAAGGCTACGTTTCCACTGGTACAACTCCAAGGTCGCACAATTGAAAGTGTGACTGAGGTGCGACTTTAGTGCGACTGTGGTGTAGCGTTAAATGCAATCCAAATTTACACTCTGGGTCAGAGTCGCATCCAGTCACAAGTTGCATCAGGGTGGTGCAGGTACCTTTTCACTGCAGCTTTGAATCGCATAGATTGGAACGGGTGCTATTGAAATCAATGGGCTGCGACTTGTAATGCAACTTTATGTGTCCAAAGTTGCATGACAAATTGCACTAGGGGAAACAGAGACTAAATCACACTAAATGATCTTGAGTATGAATCTTTCTTCTTTGCTATTACTAACTGGGGATCGTAAGCTTTGTAAATAGACCTGGGAACAGAGGCTATACTGTAACTGATACAAATCATATTGAAAATAAGTATGCCTCAGTTGACGGCCTTCTGTACTCCAAGCAGGCATATATTGTCTTGATTAACCAACTTTGCTCTAATCATTTTTGAGATAACAAAAATAATAGCCCTACTTTAGACCATTTTTTGGAATACCTCAGAAAAGTCACTGGGGGATATTGAACTATTAATGAGTTTGTGAAATCTCAAGGCTGACTTAAAGGACAATTATCACAAACAGGGAAAATATTGTTCTGACAAGTAGTGAAAAGCAGCAACGGTGATAGGGGCCGTACATGTCAACCCAATCACGGTCCAGAAAGTAGCTACCCCTGGAGGATCATCCTATAAAAGGTTGGGAAATCAGGTCAGGGTCCAAGCATCCGTAAGGCTGGGTAAAAGAATTGCTTCAAAGAGGGGGTCTGAGTGGGATAAACCCTACCTACTGACCCCAAGGGAAGAGATGATAGATAAATATGGGCCCTGGGTGGTAAAATATATTTGTGATTGGGAATGTTGGACTGGGAAGTGTTTTTTTAAGAAAAGTACATTTAAACTTAAAGTATGGGAAGATCTGTACCGTGCTCACCACAAAAAGATGACACGGCCATATGAAAAAGATACTTGGAGAATATGGATGCTGGAGTCAGCGAATAAAACAGAGGAAATTCAGGTTTTTACTATGGGATTTAAGGAGAAATCATTCCAAACAAAGAAACAAAATTGGGATGATCAGGGCGACAAGGAGAAATTGTCAGGACTTGGGCCTTATGCAGTTGCCCAGTCCTTGTCAGCAAAGTACTCAGGGGCTGACATGAACTGTCACCTTTCAGTGGCTGACAAAAAGGGGGAGCCACAACACAAGTCTGATACCCCAGTAACATGTGAAGTACAGGGGGGTTATGAGGTACAGGAAGAAGAAGGCGGAGCAACAAGACATGGAGAGGAAATGGCCATGCCGGCATTAAGGGAGGAAAGTCTCCAGGCAGAAGGGACACTTTCTGTCCCACTGACGGGAGAGGATGTGAAATTAAATTTCACTGGAAGAAGCTGTCGTAAGAACACGGGAAAAATGCTGCTAATCTTTGCGGCCAGGTGGTTAGCGAAACAGTATGAACATTTGAAAGTGCAAAATGTTGAGAGTGGTGAGAATGACACATTTTCAAACCAACAATACTAACCGCTCTAATTCTAACCAAGTTTGTGCCAAGACTGTCTTTCTTTGATAGAAATTGAATCAGCAAGCAGCAGTCTGGTGAAAGAGGCTCCCATCCCAGATGCTAAGAACCTTTTTGTCACTGGTTCTAGGTATTACACCCCAGATGGTAAGCCACGCATAGGTTATGCAGTGACCACAGTCCTGATGTCTGGGTTATTGTCATAAGAGTCTCCCAGTGTCTTTTCTCTTGCAGCCCGCTCTAAAGAGCTGACTGGGGCAGACTGACGCTGGTTGAGACCTGTTAGGTACTGGAAAACTTCCTTGTGTTTGGAGAGAGGTGTTTGCGGAGAGAGGACATGTCTGCCAGCGAAGGGCCCCTGTGCAATGCACAGAACGATCGTCTGGTGGGGGTGTGCTCGCTCTGCAAAGACATTATCGGTTGTTTCCTCTTGTCACCCTGATATATGCCTGATCAACATGTTTGGGGTGCCATGACGTACACCTGCAGCACCTCCCATCCATGAGGAACTGTAGCCATTGTATTTAGTTATTGTATATTGTATCATGTCCTGTAGTAATTTGTGGTTGTATTGTGTTGTGTTGTTAAATCCTTATATGGTCATTTACATCCTGTGAGGTCATAGCCTGTGTCCATTTCTTGTGAGGTCACAAGCTTTGTAAGAGGTGTTTGGCTGTTGGAAGCCCAACCCTCGAGCTTTGGGACTTCCTGTTATGCTAATAAAGAGTCAGCACACGGCTGAGCAGGCAGTGTGATCTTGGAACTGGAAACGTAAGGATGTGTTTTGTCTAGTTGGATGGATGGGGCACACACCAGAGGATGGATACGATCAAAAGGTGAGATGCATTTATATCATTAGACAAAATTGTTATTATTATGAGAAACAGGAGATTTGGCTGTGTGCTCTGCGTACAACCAAATTTCCATAACAAAATGGCGAGCCAGAACGTAGGAGTGAACAGAACCTCCTTCAGAATCGGATCATTAAGATGTGTTGGGGAGGTTCTGCTTCGCGAAAAGAACACATTTTTCATCTTTTGAAGTAATGCTGGAAGTTTGATCGTATGTCTGGTGTGTGACTGTGTGTGTGTGTGATTTGTATCTCGAATGTTTGTGCAAGGAGACTGTGTGTATGTGTAAGTAACTGTATGTTGTGTATTAAGTTTTTTGAGAAATAGAAATGTATGAATTGGGCTTATTTGCAGCCTGCAATGTGTGTGTGTGTGTGTGGCTGAGTAGTTTTGTAAGTAGCAGTAGAAGGGGCAGGCATTGTTGTTTTTGTGTTGAAAGGGGCTACGCCCTGGGGGAAGGGAACTATAATGTTCTGAACAGACATGCAAGCATTCACTGTCTGTATCTCTCAATGTCTTGTTCCTGTGAAAGCTGATGTGAGCTGAGTTTGAGAAGAGATGGTATGTTACATCCGTGCAATTGTGGGTTATGTGGCTTGGTTGTTTCATTGGATAGCATGTGTTCCTAAGTTGTGCTTTTTCGTAACTTTAACACTATTAAATGTTTGTCTAAGCGTTCATTTAGTATCTCAAATGTGTAATTTTGTGGGGAGAAATTGTTGGTTTTGGCAGGAAAATGTTTTTTGTCTGCTATTACCTTTTGTTCTCTTGTTGTTGTCTACCATGTGACTACGGCCGGCCATTTTCTATTCCTTTGTGTGTGAACTTTGAAATGTTTATCCATCTTGGTCAGTTTTGGTGGGAAAATGCGCCATTTTGTTGGGGTCTGGCCTTTGTTGTGGTCACCATGTGCATCGGCGGCCATTTTGAAGACCTGTGGGGGGTTTCAGGTTTCTAGGTAATACCATGGGGTGAGTTTCTGTTGACTTTCTAACTCTCAGAGTCAAATATTGTGTATTGTTTAAGACGTTTTATTTCATGTTTTATGTAACTTTGGAGTTTTGGATATATTACATAATTGCATGGTTGGTGGGGTTTGAGTGGAGACACCAGTCCATGCTGAGTGTGGGTGTGTGTCTGCGGTTGTTCCTGTCCCTGTGCATTGTTTCTCATTGAGATGCTCATATTTGTTTAAAGGTACCCATATAGCGCCATCGGTTTGCGCAGGGCTCCACACGTGCATCCCATGCTCACGTCGGTCCCTGCCCTCGGGGAGCCCGCAGTCTGGGGTCCTCAGTTTGCATTTACGTGGGCCAATTTTGGACTAAGGCCAATCGGCCTGCCAGCATGTCTTTGGAGTGTGGGAGGAAACCGGAATGCCCGGAGGAGACCCACGTAGATGCAGGAAGGACATGCAGAGACCGGGCGGGTGGTGTCATGGTTGCAATATAAGCCAGCTGCCCTTTTTGCTGCTGGGCGGGGGTGCTAACCACTACACCACTGTGCCACCCAATATTGTTTAGTTAAATATGCCTATATTTCAGTATAGGCCCTAATTGACATAGCCTAAAGTGTTTATCTAGAGATAAGTGTTAAAATTGGTGTCTCAATTGTATAGTCAGTTTTTGTAGGAAGAAATCCTGGTTTGTCTTGTCATTTGTTAATGTCGGCCATTTTTCTGTAGTCCGGGTTTCATTCACCATTTTGCCGTGGACCGATTCTCGATTGCTGCAACTGCCTTCTTGGTTCTGCTGATTTTAGCCTCGAGTGAAATATCTCTGGTTTTGTACTGAATTCCATTTCCAGTAGAATCATTTAGGTTTTTATTAAGAAATCCCGATTTTGGCGGGATCAACAACTAAATTTCATGTGTTAATGGCACCATTTTGTTTGTGGCTGCAGTGGAAGGGAAAAGAACTCCTTCAGCCGTCTTTTTGCAGGAGTTTCAGTTTTTGGCTTTTGTTACACTGTTGTGTGGTATTTCTGTCTCAAAACTTGTGGTTTGACTTCCCAGGGGATATGTGAGTCAAGGGGGATTCCCTCCCATTTGCAATATGGGGGCTTATTCCACCCACTCCTGGAAAAAAAAGTTTTTAGTTGTTGATGTTAGCCATAGATTTTTCTAATGTCTTGATAGACAAAATATGAAGCTATTCAAGGCTTCCCCTCCCCCTCCCTCTTCCTACTCAGGTGTGCAACAGGAAGTTGGTGGGAGGGGCTTGGGGTCTTTTGACTTGTGTTTGGAAGGACAAAATCATTTTTTTTTAAATTGAATTAAGGTTTATACTGTAATACAGTTTTGGGTAGAGAGCAAACAGGAGGCATCCAAGTTATTGTTGTAATATCTAGGTACAGATAGAAGCCATAATATTGTTTTGAATAGTGGAGGATTTCATGATGCTTTGTAGTTTGTCTGACAACACATTTATAGGGCTGCCGATAACCGGTTGTAGAGCATGTAAATGTGAGGAGTAGTACACTAACAGCCCCGCTCAGGCCGTGTAGGATAATCGGAATTCTGGGGTCGATTATGGTGACAAAGGCGCAAACCATAATCGCTCCGAAAATAAAACGCAGGGTTCTCTGGACGCAGAGTTCACCAAAAAAGCGATTCGAATCGTCATGGGTAATGTGCCGTCCATGCGTTGGAGGAAAAAAATGAGGCTCCACACCAGTCAGACAGCTGCACCTCACATGAGATCTGGGTCTGGGGCTCCGGACATGAGACCCCTTAAAGAATGGCAGATATGGTCGGAGGGTACAGTAAGGTGTATTCCTTTGGAAGGTACTTTTGATGTCTGGAGGTACGAGACCCCAGAATAAATATACCTTGGAAGTAGTTCAGCTGTGGCTTCAGAAATCTGTAATGTTGAGTGAGTTGATGGATACGTAGTACACGTTTGTGTGATTAAAAATACACAGGCCTGTTTTTGAACTTTGTGTGGCTGGTCCATGCAAAGATTTCAAAATGCTCTCGTGCTTTTCAAATTGTATCCTTTTTCTATCACTAAAAGAGTGAAGGCAGCATTCCTTCTGGTCGTTTTTATTTTTTCATTTTTCGTTTTTGGGAACTATGAAATATCTCCCCCACATTTGTATCTAAATGTTTGTCTTTGTTTCATTGTTTGTATGTGGTAACAAGATGTTTGAACCTACCGCGACAGCCCTCTTGCATGTCGCGGCTTTTGTATTTTAGTAAAAAAAAAAACAAAAAAAAAAAAAACGTGAAAGTAAGATTTACAGATTTAGTTATTATCGGTTTTGTGGAATGTCAAGTGATAATTTGCCAATATACACAAATGTTTTTGTTTATAAGTATCTTTTCAGGTCCAAAGAGTTTCTGGAAGTGTATGTACAGGTGTATGATGCCGCGTACACACGGTCGGACTTTCCGGCATACTTGGTCCGGCGGACCAGAGTGTGCCGGACAATCCGCCCATGTGTGGGTGGCGGCGGACTTTTCCGGCGGACTTCTTCCCAAAAGCCCGCCGGACCTAGTTTTGAAAAAAGTTTTAAATCTTTCCGTCGGACTCAGTTTCGGGCGGAAAGTCCGCTCGTGTGTGTGCTGGTCCGACGGAAAGCCCGTTCGTGTGTAGGCTGGTCCGACAGACCAAATACGACACGAGGGCAGGGTATTGCATCTCGTGCTCGCTGCAATAGGAAAAACAAATCTTCCTATTGCGGCGAGCGCGGGTCATACCAGGCCCTTAGGTCTGGTATGGATTATAAAGGGAACCCCGCTACGCCAAAAAAACGGCGTGGGGTCCCCCTAAAATCCATACCAGACTCCCGATCCGAGCACGCAGCCTGGCCGGTCAGGAAAGGGGGTGGGGACGAGCGAGCGCCCCCCCCTCCTGAACCGTACCAGGCCGCATGCCCTCAACATGGGGGGGTGCTTTGGGGGAGGGGGCGCCTTACGGTGCCCCCCCACCACAAAGCACCTTGTCCCCATGTTGATGAGGACAAGGGCCTCTTCCCGACAACCCTGGTCGTTGGTTGTCGGGGTCTGCGGGCGGGGGGCTTATCGGAATCCGGGAGCCCCCTATAATAAGAGGGCCCCCAGATCCCGGCCCCCCCACTCTATGTGAATGAGTATGGGGTACATGGTACCCCTACCCATTCACCTAGGTAAAAAGTGTCAATAATAAAACACAACACAGGTTTTTAAAATAATTTATTAAACAGCTCCGGGGGGGTCTTCTTCCGTCTTCGGGGGTCCCTCCGGTTCATCTTCTCCCGGCGTCCGGTTGGTTCTTCTCCGCTCTCCGGCCTCTTCTCCCGGTGTCCCAGGTCTTCGGCCGGCCCCTCCGCTGTCTTCATGTAGCTCTATTGCCAGCGGAGGTCCGGACTTCTGGGCTTCTTGGCTTCTTGTCTTCTCTTCTCTTCCCCCAGATGTTGACACGACGCTCTCTCCGGCTGGACTGGTCTCTGAGGGCTGCGTTGTGACTTATATAGGCGGAGACCCCGCCCCCATATGATGTCACAGTCCCTGGGCATGCTGGGACTGTGACGTTTTAGGGGCGTGGTCGACCACGCCCCCTAAAACGTCACAGTCCCAGCATGCCCAGGGACTGTGACATCATATGGGGGCGGGGTCTCCGCCTATATAAGTCACAACGCAGCCCTCAGAGACCAGTCCAGCCGGAGAGAGCGTCGTGTCAACATCTGGGGGAAGAGAAGAGAAGACAAGAAGCCAAGAAGCCCAGAAGTCCGGACCTCCGCTGGCAATAGAGCTACATGAAGACAGCGGAGGGGCCGGCCGAAGACCTGGGACACCGGGAGAAGAGGCCGGAGAGCGGAGAAGAACCAACCGGACGCCGGGAGAAGATGAACCGGAGGGACCCCCGAAGACGGAAGAAGACCCCCCCCGGAGCTGTTTAATAAATTATTTTAAAAACCTGTGTTGTGTTTTATTATTGACACTTTTTACCTAGGTGAATGGGTAGGGGTACCATGTACCCCATACTCATTCACATAGGGTGGGGGGCCGGGATCTGGGGGCCCTCTTATTATAGCGGACTCCCGGATTCCGATAAGCCCCCTGCCCGCAGACCCCGACAACCAACGGCCAGGGTTGTCGGGAAGAGGCCCTTGTCCTCATCAACATGGGGACAAGGTGCTTTGTGGTGGGGGGGCACCGTAAGGCGCCCCCTCCCCCAAAGCACCCCCCCATGTTGAGGGCATGCGGCCTGGTACGGTTCAGGAGGGGGGGGCGCTCGCTCGTCCCCACCCCCTTTCCTGACCGGCCAGGCTGCGTGCTCGGATCGGGGTCTGGTATGGATTTTAGGGGGACCCCACGCCGTTTTTTCGGCGTAGCGGGGTTCCCTTTATAATCCATACCAGACCTAAGGGCCTGGTATGACCCGCGACGGGGCTCGCAAGGTGTCAATCTCGCCGATAAAAGCGGCAAGATTGACATCCTTTGCTAGTCCCGTCGCACCTGAGTCACGTTCAAAATGAACGGACTTGTCCGTGTGTGGGCAAGTCCGTTCATTCTGAAAGTCTGCCGGAACTCCGGCGAAAGTCCGTCGGAAAGACGGGCGGACTTAGCCCGCCGGAAAGTCCGGTCGTGTGTGGGCAAGTCCGTCCGTTTTAACGTCCGGCGCACCTGGCGGACAAAGTCCGTCGGAAAGTGTGCCGGACCAAGTAGGATAGAAAGTCCGACCGTGTGTACGCGGCATTAGAAGGTAAAAGTATCATAGGCTATTTCACTGTTTAATTCTGCACCATTCTAAACCCTACATGTCTTCCTCCAGTTTGTAATGAGGAGGTAGAAAAGAGGGGAAAGAGAGTGGTGAGAATGACACGTTTTCAAACGAACAATACTAATCGCTCTAATTCTAACCAAGTTTGTGCCAAGACTGTCTTTCTTTGATAGAATTTGAATCAGCAAGCAGCAGTCTGGTGAAAGAGGCTCCCATCCCAGATGCTAAGAACCTTTTTGTCACTGGTTCCAGGTATTACACCACAGATGGTAAGCCACGCACAGGTTATGCAGTGACCACAGTCCAGATTTCTGGGTTATTGTCATATGAGGTTTGTTTGAAGGTCAACCAAAAACAGAATTGTACTTTCCTCATTAGCTGTCACCTACATTCTCAGCTGATGGGGTAGGTGCAATCACTGTAACATGAATTTCAAAAGGTCCACCACAGGGTTCACGAGTCCATCCTGGACCCTCACACAATAACCAGTTTACATTCTTTCCAACCAGGTGACTTGGTCATTGTAAAGAAGCTTGAGGGGTGAGACCACGCCAGCCACTGCAAGAAGCGGATCAACCACAAAGAGTAGAGGAGTATCTTCGTTAATTTATATTTTTTGTTTAATAAATTTTGGCAAGGGTAACGATGAAAAGCATCCCAACTAGCTAAGAAAGAGAACAGGACACATGGTCGGGTATTAGTGCCCCAGGGATGACGGTGGTACATGCTATATGTGACGTTCATATTGGTGTGAGGAGTTTTGACAGACTAGTCAAATCCAAACAGACACCTGTCAATAGAACTTAACAGAACATTTCTGGAGGATAACATTAATTATAATTTTAACAGTAGCTCTGGTTCTTGCCAGTTTTGGTATTGGGATAACTAGGTAGCCCACAAGTGTGCTTCAACTGTAGTTTGGTATTAATGCGGATCTACAGCTTATAAGGTAATTTCACGTAAGGCCAGAGGTTCATGTGTGCTGGTGAAACTCGTCCCAGCATCTTTTGTCACGGCCAATCGTGAGGATCTGATGGCGCGAGAGAAGGTAAGAATGGCAGGGACAGCTGGAAGGGAATTGCTTGTACACGGTGGGGGCTTGAGCTTATGAAACACCTGCATGTAACTGTTGAAGCTACAAGGAAGTTCCCACAGTCCAAGGGTTTCTGGGAATTAAGTAAAGATTGTTATATCTAGATCGGGGATAGTAGTGACAAAGTTCAGGCCCATATGGATAAGGCTTAGATCCCTGCAAGGCAAAGCCAGAGCTATAGATAGTGAATGTTGGAATCCTTTTTAAGGGTTTGGGAATCGTTGGGGATTTAATTTTTATCTTGCAGCGGATCAGGGAAGTAGGGGTATATATACTCATGTTGTTTTTGTTTCTTTCCTTCTATATGCCATGATGAGGGCCTGATTGGACGCGTGACCAGAGCCTGAGCAGATGACCACATCTTCCCTGATGAGATGCCCCGAAGCCCAACCCACGTACAAGACACAGAGGATCCCAGATCGACCACTACAGCTCACCACGTCATCTCCAAAAAAGTCTACATGTCAAGCCGTGTTTTATGGACTAAGAAGAAGATCAGGATTCATTGAGGGACACATGGGATCATATGACAAGAGGAGGGAACTGTTGTGGAAAATTTAATGTATTGTCATAAGAGTCTCCCAGTGTCTGTTCTCTTGCAGCCCGCTCTAAAGAGCTGACTGGGGCAGACTGACACTGGTTGAGACCTGTTAGGTAGTGGAAGACTTCCTTGTGTTTGGAGAGAGGTGTTTGCGGAGAGAGGACATGTCTGCCAGCGAAGGGCCCCTGTGCAATGCACAGAATGATTGTCTGGTGGGGGTGTGCTCGCTCTGCAAAGACATTATCAGTTGTTTCCTCTTGTCACCACGATATATGCCTGATCAACATGTTTGGGGTGCCATGATGTACACCTGCAGCACCTCCCATCCATGAGGAACTGTAGCCATCGTATTTAGTTATTGTATATTGTATCATGTCCTGTAGTAATTTGTGGTTGTATTGTGTTGTGTTGTTAAATCCTTATATGGTCATTCACATCCTGTGAGGTCATATCCTGTGTCCATTTCTTGTGAGATCACAAGCTTTGTAAGAGGTGTTTGGCTGTTGGAAGCCCAACTCTCGAGCTTTAGGACTTCCTGTTATGCTAATAAAGAGTCAGCACACGGCTGAGCAGGCAGTGTGATCTTGGAACTGGAAACGTAAGGATGTGTTTTGTCTAGTTGGATGGATGGGGCACACACCAGAGGATGGATACGATCAAAAGGTGAGATGCATTTATATCATTAGACAAAATTGTTATTATTATGAGAAACAGGAGATATGGCTGTGTGCTCTGCGTACAACTAAATTTCCATAACAAAAAACACATCCCTAAAAGAAGCGCTAGAAATGACCAAAGATAACATTTTAGAAGCTTCTATGTCAAATTTTGAGGCTATCCCTGGGCTGGGGTGCACGGTGTGCGGGGCACCCGAGTGCCAAGAGGTGGGGGCGCTGAAGTGCCAGAGTGCTCCCCTCCCTCCTCCTCCTCTCCTTGTCCGTAGGTGGCTCTTTCTGCTGGTCACCGCCACCGCCCCTGTTTTTCTTGCCGAAGCCCACCCCCCTCCCTCCCCCTGTCAGAGAAGGAGAGCGTAAACAGCTGGAGATCGGAGCGGCTGTGTCTCTGTGTGCAGAGAGACCAGCCGTGCAGTGACGTCACTGGGGGGGGCAGTCCGTGCTCGACGTGTTCCAGTTCTCCTCCTCCTGTGTGTAACTCCCGTCTGCTGCCCAAGCCTGACACGCTCTGTTCTCCACCCGGGTGGCACGGCTGCACACTGTCCTCTCCTCTCCAGTTGCCGCCCGGGTGTTTTTTAATTAGCTTAATGGAGGGGTGGGGGTGGTTTGTCGGGGGTCTATACTAATGGAGGGGGGGTTTGTCCTGGGGGGTCTATACTAATGGAGGTGGGGTTTGTCCTGGGGGGGTCTATACTAATGGAGGGGGGGTTTGTCCTGGGGGGTCTGTACTAATGGAGGGGGGGTGGTTTGTTCTAGGGAGGTCTGTACTAATGGAGGGGGGTGGTTTGTTCTAGGGGGGTCTGTACTAATGGACGGGGGTGGTTTCTCCTGGGGGGTCTGTACTAATGGAGGGGGTGGTTTGTTCTGGGGGGGTCTGTGCTAATGAAGAGGGGGTGGTTTGTCCTGGGGGGTCTGTACTAATGGAGGGGGGGTAGTTTGTCCAGGGGGGTCTATACTAATGGAGGGGGGGTGGTTTGTCCTGGGGGGTCTATACTAATGGAGGGGGGTGGTTTGTTCTGGGGAGGTCTGTACTAATGGAGGGGGGGTGGTTTGTTCTAGGGGGGTCTGTACTAATGGAGGGGGGTGGTTTGTCTAGGGGGGTCTGTACTAATGGAGGGGGGTGGTTTGTTCAGGGGGTCTGTACTAATGAAGGGGGGTGGTTTGTCCTGGGGGGGTCTGTACTAATGGAGGGGGGGTGGTTTGTCCAGGGGGGGTCTGTACTAATGGAGGGGGGTGGTTTGTTCTGGGGGGTCTGTACTAATGGAGGGGGGTGGTTTTTCCTGGGGGGGTCTGTACTAATAAAGGAGAGGTGGTTTGTCCTGGGGGGGTCTGTACTAATGGAGGGGGGTGGTTTGTCCAGGGGGGTCTGTACTAATGGAGGGGGGTGGTTTGTCCGGGGGGTCTGTACTAATAGAGGGGGGTGGTTTGTTCTGGGGGATCTGTACTAATTGAGGGGGGTGGTTTGTTTTGGGGGTCTGTACTAATGGAGGGGGTGGTTTGTTTTGGGGGGGTCTGTACTAATAGAGGGGGGTGGTTCTGTACTAATGGAGGGGGGTTTGTTCTGAGGGGGTCTGTACTAATGGAGGGGGGTTTGTCCTGGGGGTCTGTACTAATGGAGGGGGGTGGTTTGTCCCGGGGTCTGTACTAATGGAGGGGGTGGTTTGTATGGGGGGGTCTGTACTAATAGAGGGGGTGGTTTGTTCTGGGGGGTCTGTACTAATGGAGGGGGGTGGTTAGTTTTGGGGGGTCTGTACTAATGGAGGGGGGTGGTTAGTTTTGGGGGGTCTGTACTAATGGAGGGGGGTGGTTTGTTTTGGGGGGTCTGTACTAATAGAGGCGGGTGGTTCTGTACTAATGGAGGGGGGTGGTTTGTTTTGGGGGGTCTGTACTAATGTAGGGGGGTGGTTTTTCCAGGGGGGTCTGTACTAATGGAGGGGGGTGGTTTGTTCTGGGGGGTCTGTACTAATGAAGGGGGGTGGCTTGTCCTGGGGGGTCTGTTCTAATGGAGGGGGGGGGTTTGTCCGGGGGGGTCTGTACTAATGGAGGGGGGTGGTTTGTTCTGCGGGGTCTGCACTAATGGAGAGGGGTGGTTTGTCCTGGGGGGTTTGTACTAATGTAGGGGGGGTGGTTTGTCCTGGGGGGCCTGTACTAATTGAGGGGGTGGTTTGTCTTGGGGGGTCTGTACTAATAGAGGGGGGTGGTTTGTTCTGAGGAGTCTGTACTAATGAAGGGGGTGGTTTGTTTTGGGGGGGTCTGTACTAATGGAGGGGGTGGTTTGTTTTGGGGGGTCTGCACTAATGGAGGGGGGTGGTTTGTCCTGGGGGGTCTGTCCTAATGGAGGGAGGGTTGGTTTGTCCTGGGAGGTCTGTACTAATGGAGAGGGGTGGTTTGTTCTGGGGGGTCTGCACTAATGGAGGGGGGTGGTTTGTCCTGGGGGGTTTGTACTAATGTAGGGGGGGTGGTTTGTCCAGGGGGGCCTGTACTAATTGAGGGGGTGGTTTGTCTCGGGGAGTCTGTACTAATAGAGGGGGGTGGTTTGTTCTGAGGAGTCTGTACTAATGAAGGGGGTGGTTTGTTTTGGGGGGTCTGTACTAATGGAGGGGGTGGTTTGTTTTGGGGGGTCTGTACTAATAGAGGGGTGGTACTGTACTAATGGAGGGGGGGGGTGGTTTGTCCTGAGGGGGGTCTGTACTAATGGAGTGGGGGTGGTTTGTTTTGGGGGGTCTGTACTAATGTAGGGGGTGGTTTTTCCAGGGGGGTCTGTACTAATGGAGGGGGTGGTTTGTTCTGGGGGGTCTGCACTAATAAAGGGGGGTGGTTTGTCCTGGGGGGGTCTGTACTAATGGAGGGGGGTGGTTTGTCTAGGGGGGTCTGTACTAATGTAGGGGGGTGGTTTGTTCTGGGGGGTCTACACTAATGGAGGGGGGTGGTTTGTCCTGGGGGTCTGTCCTAATGGAGGAGGGGGTGGTTTGTCCTGGGAGGTCTGTACTAATGGAGGGGGTGGTTTGTCCCGGGGGGTCTGTACTAATGGAGGGGGGTGGTTTGTCCGGGGGGTCTGTACTAATAGAGGGGGGTGGTTTGTTCTGAGGAGTCTGTACTAATGGAGGGGGAGTTGGTTTGTCCTGAGGGGGGTCTATACTGATAGGGGGGGTGTTTTGTCCTGGGGGGTCTATACTGATGGGGGGTCTGTACTGAGGGAAGGGTTTATACTTAGTGGGGGGTCTGCACTGACAGAGGGGGGTCTATACTTAGTGGAGGGGGGTCTGTACTGAGGGTTGACTATAGTTAGTGGAGGGGGGGTGATACCATGTTTTACCGCACTGGGTGACACCCCTCTCCCTCTCCTCTTCACGCGCACTGCTGTACTAGTGAGCGGCGCACTATGTTTCTTCCCCCGCCTTCATATCGACCAAGGAAGAAAAAAAAGGAGCAAAGAAGAGGATTGTGGGACATGTAGTGCCGAGGACTGGCAGCCCCACTGTAACACGGAAACTGCAGCCCACACAGCATGCTCAGCTGAATGGGAGAGAGAGCCAGGAGCCTGGCTCCTGTGAGAGAAGGAGAGCGTAAACAGCTGGAGATCGGAGCGGCTGTGTCTCTGTGTACAGAGAGACCAGACACGCAGTGACGTCACTGGGGGGGGGCAGTCTGTGCCCAACGTGTTCCAGTTCTCCTCCTCCTGTGTGTAACTCCCGCCTGCTGCCCAAGCCTGACACGCTCTGTTCTCCATCCGGGTGGCGCGGCTGCACACTGTTCTCTCCTCTCCAGCTGCCGCCCGGGTGTTTTTTAATTAGCTTAATGGAGGGGTGGGGGTGGTTTGTCGGGGGTCTATACTAATGGAGGGGGGGTTTGTCCTGAGGGGTCTATACTAATGGAGGGGGGTTGTCCTGGGGGGTCTGTACTAATGGAGGGGGGTTTGTCCTGGGGGGGTCTGTACTAATGGAGGAGGGTGGTTTGTTCTAGGGAGGTCTGTACTAATGGAGGGGGGTGGTTTGTTCTAGGGAGGTCTGTACTAATGGAGGGGGGGGTGGTTTGTTCTAGGGGGGTCTGTACTAATGGAGGGTTGGTGGTTTGTCCTGGGGGGTCTGTACTAATGGAGGGGGTGGTTTGTTCTGGCGGGGTCTGTGCTAATGAAGAGGGGGTGGTTTGTCCTGGGGGGTCTGTACTAATGGAGGGGGGTGGTTTGTCCAGGGGGGTTTATACTAATGGAGGGGAGGTGGTTTGTCCTGGGGGGTCTGTACTAATGGAGGGGGTGGTTTGTTCTGGGGAGGTCTGTACTAATGGGGGGTGGTTTGTTCTAGGGGAGTCTGTACTAATGGAGGGGGGTGGTTTGTCTAGGGGGGTCTGTACTAATGGAGGGGGGTGGTTTGTTCTGGGGGTCTGTACTAATGAAGGGGGGTGGTTTGTCCTGGGGGGTCTGTACTAATGGAGGGGGTGGTTTGTCCTGGGGGGTCTGTACTAATGGAGGGGGGTGGTTTGTCTGGGGGTCTGTACTAATAGAGGGGGGTGGTTTGTTCTGGGGGATCTGTACTAATGGAGGGGGGTGGTTTGTTTTGGGGGGGTCTGTACTAATGGAGGGGGGTGGTTTGTCTGGGGGTCTGTACTAATAGAGGGGGGTGGTTTGTTCTGGGGATCTGTACTAATGGAGGGGGGTGGTTTGTTTTGGGGGGGTCTGTACTAATGGAGGGGGGTGGTTTGTTTTGGGGGTGTCTGTACTAATAGAGGGGGTGGTTCTGTACTAATCGAGGGGGGATGGTTTTTTCCAGGGGGGATCTGTGCTAATGGAGTGGGGGTGGTTAGTCCTGGGGGGTCTGTACTAATGGAGGGGGGTGGTTTGTCCCGGGGGTCTGTACTAATGGAGGGGGGTGGTTTGTCCCGGGGGTCTGTACTAATGGAGGGGGTGGTTTGTCCGGGGGGTCTGTACTAATAGAGGGGGTGGTTTGTTCTGGGGGGTCTGTACTAATGGAGGGGGGTGGTTCGTTTTGGGGGGTCTGTACTAATAGAGGCGGGTGGTTCTGTACTAATGGAGGGGGGTGGTTTGTTCTGGGGGGGTCTGTACTAATGGAGTGGGGGTGGTTTGTTTTGGGGGTCTGTACTAATGTAGGGGGTGGTTTTTCCAGGGGGGTCTGTACTAATGGAGGGGGTGGTTTGTTCTGGGGGGTCTGCACTAATGAAGGGGGGTGGTTTGTCCTCGGGGGGTCTGTACTAATGGAGGGGGGTGGTTTGTCTAGGGGGGTCTGTACTAATGTAGGGGGGTGGTTTGTCCTGGGGGGTCTGTCCTAATGGAGGGGGGGTGGTTTGTCCTGGGAGGTCTGTACTAATGGAGGGGGTGGTTTGTCCCGGGGGGTCTGTACTAATGGAGGGGGGTGGTTTGTCCGGGGGGTCTGTACTAATAGAGGGGGGTGGTTTGTTCTGAGGAGTCTGTACTAATGGAGGGGGTGGTTTGTTTTGGGGGGTCTGTACTAATAGAGGGGGGTGGTACTGTACTAATGGAGGGGGGTGGCTTGTCCTGAGGGGGGTCTGTACTAATAGAGGGGGGTGGTTTGTTCAGGGGGTATCTGTACTAATAGAGGGGGGTGGTTTGTCCTGAGGGGGGTCTGTACTAATGGAGGGGGGGTTGGTTTGTCCTGAGGGGAGTCTATACTGATAGGGGGGGTGTTTTGTCCTGGGGGATCTATACTGATGGGGGGTCTGTACTGAGGGAAGGGTTTATACTTAGTGGGGGGTCTGCACTGACAGAGGGGGGTCTATACTTAGTGGAGGGGGTCTGTACTGAGGGTTGACTATAGTTAGTGGAGGGGGGGTGATACCATGTTTTACCGCACTGGGTGACACCCCTCTCCCTCTCCTCTTCATGCGCACTGCTGTACTAGTGAGCGGCGCACTATGTTTCTTCCCCCGCCTTCATATCGACCAAGGAAGAAAAAAAAGGAGCAAAGAAGAGGATTGTGGGACGTGTAGTGCCGAGGACTGGCAGCCCCACTGTAACACGGAAACTGCAGCCCACACAGCATGCTCAGCTGAATGGGAGAGAGAGAGAGCCAGGAGCTCGGGAAAGCTTTCAGGGAAGTACACCCAGGACTCCAGAGGGAGAGGACAGTGCTAAGGGAACACCATCAGAGAGAGAACCCCGGTGCCCTGCGCCATCGAGGGAAAGCCACACAGCCTAGCGCCATCCCTGGCGGAGAAAGGAATGGAGTCATTGCCAGAATACAGATCTGGGTGCTACCCAGCGGAGTCGCCACGGGCAATTCTGAGTGAGCAGACTCCTGATCAGAGGAACCGTTGTTGCTGTATCGCTGGGTCAGGTGAGAGGGCCGATCGGCCATTATCTGCTGAAGTCCATAGGAACTGCAGTCTCTGACCATCTCTTGTAACATGTCTGCAGTCTCTGACCATCTCCTGTTTTATGTCTGCCGTCTCTGACCATCTTTTGTATCATGTCTGCAGTCTCTGACCATCTCTTGTATCATGTCTGCAGTCTCTGACCATCTCCTGTACTATGTCTGCAGTCTCTGACCATCTCCTGTACTAAGTCTGCAGTCTCTGACCATCTCCTGTATTATATCTCCAGTCTCTGACCGTCTCCTGTAGTATGTCTGCAATCTCTGACCATCTCCTGTAATATGTCCGCATTCTCTGACCATCTCCTGTACTATGTCTGCAGTCTCTGACCATCTCTTGTAACATGTCTGCAGTTTCTTACCATCTCTTGTAACATGTCTGCAGTCTCTGACCATCTCTTGTATTATGTCTGCAGTCTCTGTCCATCTTCTGTATTATGTTTGCCATCTCTGACCGTCTCCTGTAGTATATCTGCAGTCTCTGACCATCTCCTGTAATATGTCTGCAGTCTCTGACCATCTCCTGTACTATGTCTGCAGTCTCTGCCCATCTTCTGTATTATGTCTGCCATCTCTGACCGTCTCCTGTAGTTTGTCTGCAATCGCTGACCATCTCCTGTAATATGTCCGCATTCTCTGACCATCTCCTGTACTATGTCTGCAGTCTCTGACCATCTCTTGTATCATGTCTGCAGTCTCTGACCATCTCCTGTACTATGTCTGCAGTCTCTGACCATCTCCTGTACTAACTCTGCAGTCTCTGACCATCTCCTGTATTATGTCTGCCGTCTCTGACCGTCTCCTGTAGTATATCTGCAGTCTCTGACCATCTCCTGTAATATGTCCGCATTCTCTGACCATCTCCTGTACTATGTCTGCAGTCTCTGACCATCTCTTGTAACATGTCTGCAGTCTCTGGCCGTCTCCTGTAGTATATCTGCAGTCTCTGACCATCTCCTGTAATATGTCTGCATTCTCTGACCATCTCCTGTACTATGTCTGCAGTCTCTGACCATTTCTTGTAACATATCTGCAATCTCTGACCATCTCCTGTATTATATCTCCAGTCTCTGACCGTCTCCTGTAGTTTGTCTGCAGTCTCTGACCATCTCCTTTATTAAATCTCCAGTCTCTGACCGTCCCCTGTAGTATGTCTGCAGTCTGTAACCATCTCCTGTAATATGTCTGCATTCTCTGACCATCTCCTGTACTATGTCTGCAGTCTCTGACCATTTCTTGTAACATATCTGCAATCTCTGACCATCTCCTGTATTATATCTCCAGTCTCTGACCGTCTCCTGTAGTTTGTCTGCAGTCTCTGACCATCTCCTTTATTAAATCTCCAGTCTCTGACCGTCCCCTGTAGTATGTCTGCAGTCTGTAACCATCTCCTGTAATATGTCCGCATTCTCTGACCATCTCTTGTAACAGATCTGCAGTCTCTGACCATCTCTTGTATCATGTCTTGTAACAAGGGGTTAAATTCTGTGTTACATTTATTCATAGATTCATTTATATATTTACCCTTTTAGATATGTGGTCAGTAGGGATGAGCTTCGTGTTCAAGTCGAACCCATGTTCGACTCGAACATCGGCTGTTCGACCGTCCGTCGAATTGCGAACGTTATGGGCCGTTTGCGCCAAATTCGTGTGGCGCGTCACGGCCCATAATTCACTGCGGCATCGCAGTGCATTGCTGGCTGATGATTGGCCAAGCATGCACTATGACCCGCATGCTTGGCCAATCACAGCGCCGTCAGTAGAGAGAGCTGTAATTGGCCAAAGCCAGGGTGGCTTTGGCCAATTATGGCTCAGGGGATTTAGTACACGCCCCACACTATATAAGGCCGCCTGCACGGCGGCCCTGTGTAGTGTGTGTTCCAGTGTGCTAAGAGATAGAGAGAGAGAGAGACAGTGTCATTTGATTTGAGTTAGATAGATTAGGCAGAACAGTCAGTCAGTTAGCTGCACTTACAGTGTATTTTGTATATATATGCATCCCAGGTGTTGCATATATATATATACACTGTATTCAGTTTAGCTAGATCCGTTCCTGTTATCTTCTATCTAGACTGGTGCAGTGCGTCCTGCTCACAGTGTTCAGCTAGATCTGTTCCTGCTATTTACATTTAGTGCAGTCAGTGCGTCCTGCTCACAGTGTTCAGCTAGATCCGTTCCTGCTATTTACATTTAGTGCAGTGCGTCCTGCTCACAGTGTTCAGCTAGATCTGTTCCTGCTATTTACATTTAGTGCAGTGCGTCCTGCTCACAGTGTTCAGCTAGATCTGTTCCTGCTATTTACATTTAGTGCAGTGCGTCCTGCTCACAGTGTTCAGCTAGATCCGTTCCAGCTATTTACATTTAGTGCAGTCAGTGCGTCCTGCTCACAGTGTTCAGCTAGATCCGTTCCTGCTATTTACATTTAGTGCAGTGCGTCCTGCTCACAGTGTTCAGCTAGATCTGTTCCTGCTATTTACATTTAGTGCAGTGCGTCCTGCTCACAGTGTTCAGCTAGATCCGTTCCTGCTATTTACATTTAGTGCAGTGCGTCCTGCTCACAGTGTTCAGCTAGATCCGTTCCTGCTATTTACATTTAGTGCAGTCAGTGCGTCCTGCTCACAGTGTTCAGCTAGATCTGTTCCTGCTATTTAAATTTAGTGCAGTGCGTCCTGCTCACAGTGTTCAGCTAGATCCGTTCCTGCTATTTACATTTAGTGCAGTGCGTCCTGCTCACAGTGTTCAGCTAGATCCGTTCCTGCTATTTACATTTAGTGCAGTGCGTCCTGCTCACAGTGTTCAGCTAGATCTGTTCCTGCTATTTACATTTAGTGCAGTGCGTCCTGCTCACAGTGTTCAGCTAGATCTGTTCCTGCTATTTACATTTAGTGCAGTGCGTCCTGCTCACAGTGTTCAGCTAGATCCGTTCCTGCTCCTTACATTTAGTGCAGTCAGTGCGTCCTGCTCACAGTGTTCAGCTAGATCCGTTCCTGCTATTTACATTTAGTGCAGTCAGTGCGTCCTGCTCACAGTGTTCAGCTAGATCCGTTCCTGCTATTTACATTTAGTGCAGTGCGTCCTGCTCACAGTGTTCAGCTAGATCCGTTCCTGCTATTTACATTTAGTGCAGTGCGTCCTGCTCACAGTGTTCAGCTAGATCCGTTCCTGCTATTTACATTTGGTGCAGTGCGTCCTGCTCACAGTGTTCAGCTAGATCTGTTCCTGCTATTTACATTTAGTGCAGTGCGTCCTGCTCACAGTGTTCAGCTAGATCTGTTCCTGCTATTTACATTTAGTGCAGTGCGTCCTGCTCACAGTGTTCAGCTAGATCTGTTCCTGCTATTTACATTTAGTGCAGTGCGTCCTGCTCACAGTGTTCAGCTAGATCCGTTCCTGCTATTTACATTTAGTGCAGTCAGTGCGTCCTGCTCACAGTGTTCAGCTAGATCCGTTCCTGCTATTTACATTTAGTGCAGTGCATCCTGCTCACAGTGTTCAGCTAGATCCGTTCCTGCTATTTACATTTAGTGCAGTGCGTCCTGCTCACAGTGTTCAGCTAGATCCGTTCCTGTTATCTTCCTACTGACAGGCAGGCTTGTCTGGTTACAGTATATAAAGCTACCTGAAGAAAATTACAGGTGTTCTATCCCAGCTTAGTGCAGCTACAGGCCATTAGTATGTCTGGAAGGCCAAGAAGGAGAGGCAGACAGTCACAAGCCAATAAGAGAGGGCAAGCAGGCTCTGTGTCTAGTGCTGGTCGTGGAGACGGTGCATCCTCATCAGCACGTGGCCATGGGACACGCTTGGCCTTTTTTTCGGCAGCTGGCCGTGTTGAGCCGCAACATGCGGAAGACTTGGTCGAGTGGATGACCAAGCCGTCCTCCTCCTCCTCATCCTCTCTCACCCATGCCCAGGGTGCTTTGTCTGGCAAAGCAGCGGCCTCTTCCCTCAGCTCAATGTCATCAGTGACTCCTTCCCTAGCTCCACCATGTCCTCCTGAGGATTCCCTCGAACTGTTTGACCACAGTGTTGGGTACATGCTCCAGGAGGATGCCCAGCGTTTGGAAGGCTCTGATGATGATACTGAGCTCGATGAAGGCAGTAACATGAGCACGGACAGAGGGGGTGCCCAAGAAGAACAGCAATCTGGCAGTCATGCTCCCCCTGCTGCAGCATACTGCCAGGTTTGCTCCAGTGATGAGGAGGGAGGGGATGATGAGGTCACTGACTCAAGGTGGGTGCCTGATAGGAGAGAGGAGGAGGAGGAGGAGGAGGAGGAGGCGGCACATCACCAACGAGGCAGGATGCCCTCCAGGGGCCAGCCTAAGGGCAGCACATTGACTGCATCACACCCCAAAGCTCCACATGTGCAGGGCGCTGCAGTCTCTGCGCGTTATTCAAAAAGTTCTTTGGTGTGGGCCTTTTTTGAGACGAGTGCATCAGATCGCACCACTGCTATTTGCAACATATGTCTCAAGCGTATCTCGCGTGGCCAAAACATCTCCCGCTTGGGTACCACATGCTTGACCAGACATATGTTGACCTGCCATTCAGTTCGTTGGCAAGCATATCTAAAAGACCCACACCAAAGAACAAAGAGGATCTCTCTTTGCTCCTAATCAGCTGAGATTTCCAACCCCACTAGACCTTCAGTCCTCTCTGAGACCTGCAGTGAGAGGAATGAAGGTGTAGAATTAGGTGTGTCACAGCCAAGTACTTGTAGGCAATCTGCTTTTGGTACACCGATGTCAGATTGTACCAGGCAAATTTCCCTGCCCCAGCTGCTGCACCGCCGAAAGAAGTTTGCTCCCAGCCATCCACATGCCCAGCGGTTGAATGCTAGCTTGGCAAAATTGCTAGCACTTCAACTGCTGCCTTTTCAGTTGGTAGACTCTGCCCCCTTCCGTGAGTTTGTGGAATGTGCGGTTCCTCAGTGGCAGGTACCCAAACGCCACTTTTTCTCACGGAAGGCGATTCCGGCTCTCTACCGGCATGTGGAAGGCAATGTCCATGCCTCGCTGGACAGGGCGGTCAGCGGTAAGGTGCATATTACCGCTGACTCATGGTCCAGCAGGCATGGACAGGGACGTTACCTTAGTTTCACGGCGCATTGGGTGACTCTGCTGGCAGCTGGGAAGGATGCAGGACAAGGTGCAGTAGTGTTGGAGGTTGTTCCGCCACCACGCCTCCAAAATGCTGATTGTGACACACCTCTCTCCTCCACCCCCTCCTCTTCTTCTTCCTCCATGGCCTCTTCCTCGGAACCAGCGGTGCTCCGTAGGCGTTCAAGGGGCTACGCAAGTACGCAGGCCAAAAGATGCCATGCGGTGCTTGAGCTGGTGTGCTTGGGGGACAGGAGCCACACTGGGGCAGAGGTTCTGTCAGCTCTGCAGGGGCAGGTTCAGAGGTGGTTGACGCCACGCCAACTTAAGGCAGGAATGGTGCTTTGCGACAATGGCACCAACCTCCTCTCTGCCCTCCGACAGGGACAACTGACCCATGTGCCCTGTTTGGCTCACGTCTTTAACTTGGTGGTGCAGCGGTTCTTGGGCAGGTACCCGGGCTTACAGGATGTCCTGAGGCAGGCCAGGAAAGTCTGTGTGCATTTCCGCCGGTCATATAATGCCAGTGCTCGGCTGACGGACCTCCAAAAGGAGTTTAACCTGCCCAAGAACCGCCTAATCTGTGACATGCCCACCAGGTGGAACTCAACGTTGGCCATGCTGCAGCGGCTGCACACGCAGCAGAGGGCCATCAATGAGTACCTGTGCGACTATGGCACCAGGACAGGGTCAGGGGAGCTTGTTTTTTTTTCCCCACGCCAGTGGGCCATGATCAGGGATGCATGCACTGTCCTGTCACCATTCGAGGAGGTCACGAGGATGGTGAGCACTGACAGTGCATGCATCAGTGACACTGTCCCCCTTGTCCACCTGTTGGAGCACACGCTGCGTGCAATAATGGACAGGGCACTTGAGGCAGAACAGAGGCAGGAAGAGGAGGACTTCCTTAGCTCTCAAGGCCCCCTTTATCCAGACAGCGTTCCTGCGTGCCCGCCGATCACACAGCAAAGAGGACGAGGAGGAGGAGGAGGAGGAAGATTGTGTCAGTATGGAGGTGGAGCCTGGCACTCAGCATCAGCAGTCTTTAAGGGATCAGTCCCAAGGAACACATGGACTTGTACGTGGCTGGGAGGAGGTGGCTGCGGACGTTGTTGTCCTTAGTGACCCAGAGGACTCCAGACCGAATGCCTCAGCAAACCTACGCTGCATGGCCTCCCTGATCCTGCAAAGCCTGCGTAAGGATCCTCGTATTCGTGGTATCAAGGAGAAGGACCAATACTGGCTGGCAACCCTCTTTGATCCACGTTACAAGGGTAAGGTTGCGGACCTTATCTTGCCATCGCAGAGGGAGCAGAGGATAAAACATCTTCGGGAGGCCTTGCAGAAAGGTCTGTGCAACGCGTTCCCAGAGACTGGGAGGTTACAAACTCCTGTTTCTGGACGTGTTGCTGAGGCTTCGGTCAGTCAAAGAAGGAGCGGTGGAGAAGGTGGCCATCTGACCGATGCGTTCAGACAATTTTTTGGTCCGCAGCCCCAAGGTATGATCGGTTCCAGCAACCATCACCAGCGTCTGTTTTACATGGTGCAGGAATACCTAGGGGCAAGATCAGACTTGGACACCTTTCCCACCGAAAATCCTCTGGGTTACTGGGTCTTGAGGATGGATCACTGGCCAGAGCTTGCACAGTATGCAATTGAGCTACTGGCCTGTCCTGCATCCAGCGTTCTTTCGGAACGCACATTCAGTGCTGCTGGAGGCGTGGTAACCGATCACAGGGTGCGTCTGTCCACCGACTCGGTCGATCGGCTGACCTTCATAAAAATGAATCAGTCTTGGATCACCACCAGCTACCAAGCACCTGATGCTGATGTAACTAAATAATTTTTTTCAGATCCCTTCAAAGACTGCCTATGCTGATGCTGAGTGACTATCCCTGAGTAATTATCCTCTTCCTCCTCAATCATCACGCTGATAGCTTGTAAGAACATTTTTGGTTCTGGGCGCCACCACCAGTGCCTAAGGCACAATTTTTCAGCCCCTGTTTAACAGGGGCGTGTAATTACAATTTTTGATGTAATACTTTGCAGCAGGGCTCGTTCCTGCATTCCAACTAGAGTGTCTGTGAGGGGTTGCAGTGTTGTGGCACCAGCACCAGTGCCTAAGGCCCAAATTTTCTGCCCCTGTCTAACAGGGGCGTGTAATTACAATTTTTGATGCAATACTTTACAGCAGGGCTCGTTCCTGCATTCCAACTAGAGTGTCTGTGAGGGGTTGCAGTGTTGTGGCACCAGCACCAGTGCCTAAGGCCCAATTTTTCTGCCCCTGTCTAACAGGGGCGTGTAATTACAATTTTTGATGCAATACTTTGCAGCAGGGCTCGTTCCTGCGTTCCAACTAGAGTGTCTGTGAGGGGTTGCAGTGTTGTGGCACCAGCACCAGTGCCTAAGGCCTAATTTTTCAGCTCCTGTTCAACAGGGGCATGTAATTACAATTCTTGATCTAACATTTCACAGCAGGGCCCTGTGAGGGCTTACAGTGTTGTGGCCACAGCAACACCTAAGGCCCAAATTTCTGCTGAGTATATAGGGCAGGACCCTACTTTCAAACATCTAACTTATAAACGACTCCTACTTGCAAACGGAAGGAGACAACAGGAAGTGAGATGAAATCTACCCCTAGGAAGGGAAATTCTCTCCTGTAAGAGTTAATATGGGAAAACAATTTCTCCTTTCCACTGATGCTTTCCAATCCTTGTTCCACAAAAAAACCCAAATTTTCAAAAAACATTTTTCATTGGGACAAAAAAGTGAGGTGAAATCTTCTGAAGAGGAGGAAAGACAGCAAAACAAATGTCACAGGGGTGATAACCCTTCCCTATGTTTTCCAAAAAGCTTAAA
This sequence comes from Lithobates clamitans, assembly GCA_037952925.1. NCBI lineage: Eukaryota > Metazoa > Chordata > Amphibia > Anura > Ranidae > Lithobates > Lithobates clamitans. The sequence continues at coordinate 1,342,781 of JBBGZY010001452.1, read as the reverse complement.
AAAGATTTTTTGGCTGGAGCTAAACACGTTAAAAATGTACCCGTTCAAAATTACAAAGAGATTCTACTTAACAACAAACCTACAGTCCCTGTCTTGTTTGCACCGCCTGTATACTGCTGTTCAGAGTATATAGGGCCTGGTGGCCCCACACCTTTCCTTATTTATTTTGGGTGCGGGGTTCCCCTTAATATCCATACAAGACCCAAAGGGCCTGGTAATGGACTGGGGGGTACCCATGCCGTTTGTCTCACTGATTTTCATCCATATTGCCATGACCCGACATGACATTAAACCCGCAAGCAGTTTTAAATGAGATTTTTTCCTTTAAAAATGACATTTGGTGCAGGGACTGTTCTAAACACGGCAAACACGCGTCACTTTACAGGCATACTATAGACACCCCCCAGGTACGATATTTAAAGGAATATTTCACTTTTTTTTTTTTTACTTTAAGCATCATTAAAATCACTGCTCCCGAAAAAACGGCCGTTTTTAAAAGTTTTTTTTGCATTGATACATGTCCCCTGGGGTAGGACCCGGGTCCCCAAACCCTTTTTTGGACAATACCATGCAAATTAGCCTTTAAAATGAGCACTTTTGATTTCGAACGTTCGAGTCCCATAGACGTCAATGGGGTTCTAACGTTCGTGCGAACTTTCGGTCCGTTCGCGGGTTCTGGTGCGAACCGAACCGGGGGGTGTTCGGCTCATCCCTAGTGGTCAGTAATGCAATGATTAAAACACACAAAACAAAGAATGTAATAAAAGAGATTTACTTAGCTTCGATTAAAGATGTATTACAGATGATACAATACAGGATAAATTCAGCATTCAATCCAGGGAACCCCTCAACATCTGAATTTTCAGATAGTTCTGGAAGCCGACAGCCTATTCAAGATCTAGGACCACTCACGTCCCTTCATGAAGTTCACTGGCCTGCTCTATTGTCTGACCTTTTAAAGGCTAGATGGAAGGCGCAAAAAGCTGGTTTAATCTGGTACTAACAACAGGCTAGCCAGAGAATGGTCCAGAGACAATGTGACCCCCTGTGAATGACCATCTGTTAGCTCAGAAACATACATTTTTACATATATAGAAATAATCACCTTAAAACTCTCATAGTTAATAACTCATAATACCAAGTTCTTAGTAAATCAATTATGAATATAGACCCGTAAATATAGACCCGTACTACATTCCACCCCTTGATTCACAAGGAACTCAGGTCATAGACATAATCTACAGACTTACGTATAGGTAAAGCCTCAATAGTAGATGTTGTACATTTACTAATACAGACAAAAATAATCTTCACTATAATAAAAATCCCTAATGCTAATAAAATAAACCATGCAATATACATAACCACTTGTTGCCCCAATTAACCAAGTCAAGCAAATATTCCATCATTAGAGATAGAATGAAGTTTACCAACAGCTTTTCGGGCCTCTGTTAATTCTGACTCAATGTTTTCACTACTATCTGTAATATAGGAACAACATTCATCCCCAATTAGAGCACATACCCCTCCCTTAGCAGCAAGAATAAAATCTAGAGCAGCTCTGTTTTGTAGTTCCACCAATCTCATTTGCCTAACCTCTTCTGTAAGAGCATCAATACTATCAAATGTTTTGTTGAACGCATATTCTATGATTTTAGACATTCTCCTCAGCATTTGCACTGTCCGAGCCACTCCATACTGAGGGAGAATAATCATACCCAATCTATCTCCTTCTGTGACATCCCACCCCTCGGGTACATCTTGTATTTCTGAGGAACCTATGCTCCTTTTTCAATTCCTTACCCTCCCAGGTGGATTATTAAAAACTATACGGACGTTTGGTACTATATGTCCAATATAGCAGCTCCCTGACCAATTTGGTGGTAGCCATTTATAAGCGTTCAGACCACATATAAAATAGAATTGATAAGGTAATGGAGTACGAGTAGTTTGGTGAGTCCAGTACTGCCAAAACATATCTGCTCGCGTTTGATTTTTAGACAGATTTACACAGCTAATAAGGGCACTATCTTTGGCCACACACACATGTGTATCATTTTTAAATGCAGATCCTCCTATGCGGTACCCATCTACTTCAAAATGAAACACTTCTCCTCTCCCCACCACCTGCACCATAGAGATATTATTCCAATGATCTGTTACTACATAATCACAATTACTATTTCCTAATTCTATGGAATATGAATCATTGGTACTAGGTCTTTGTACACACAATACACCAGTGGCTTTATGGGATAACGTTATAGAATATTCCTCTGGGCCAAAATTAGTTAGTATGTTTTTATGTGATGGATTAGTCAAACTGTCCATAGCTCTATTCATTATTGCTATTCTCCAAGGGTCATCCAAAGTCAACCAGCTAATGTTAACCAGAAGTCCATATAATGGTATGTCCTCAGGTGCAGCACGGGGTGTTTGTCCACACACCCAACAGTTTGTAACGTTAAAAACATGAGCTGTTGCTTTCAAAGTCTCATGGAAGAAGATCTTCTGTGCTGTTCCACTGAAAACGAGGCTGGTCATCATCTGAAACCATAGTATTGTCCTCATGGCAATGGCAACAATCTGTGGATAGGAACATAAATAGGTTGGTCTTCCAGTTCAATTAAAACTAAAGCTGTGGACCCGGGTCCCCAGGCCACAATTTCTCCCTTCCTTCCTTTAGCTCTTCCCTGCTCAGCTACACTTGGGGCTACCTCACACCTTGGTACCTAATTGGGCAGAATACATTTTCCCATGTACCCTTAGACATTTAGGTATAATTATTATCTGTCCTATTTGTTGTCCTTTTTTCAGACATCCCATTTCTAAAGGTACTAGGGTAACACAATATTCTCCCAGTGCATCTTTTTTCACTTCTGTATCCCACTCACACCACTCAGTCAACTTAGAGTCTGGAATGAACTGCAAATCACATGTGGGATCTAACTGTAAAATGCCAGTGGGTACTAATATGTGGGAGTCAGGGCTAGGATTCACTTCCCCCTAACCCCCCCTACTTCCACATCTTGGAGCATTGTAACTGGTATAGGTTGAGTTACAGGAGTTGTTGGACCTTTAGTAGTTACAGTGACTACCCATTCTCCTAAACTTTCAATACCACTCCCCAACATTCGCTGCATAGGAGTGTTCTGTCCTACCAATCTGTTGTTCAGAATGTACACTGCTTCTTGTATCACCTTATCCCACCCCCTGAGCGTGCGTGTAGGTGTTAATTTCCGTATTTGCTCTTTAAGCAAACCATTCATTCTCTCAATTAAACCTGCTGCTTGTGGATGATAGGGAATGTGAAACACCCAGTGTACACCATGTTCCTCCGCCCATTGTTTAACGGCTTGTCCTGTAAAATGTGTGCCATTGTCTGATTGGATTTCTTGAGGCACTCCATAATGCTGTGTCAGCAATTGCATAAGTTTCAAGGTTGTCTTCTGATCCGCATGTTTAGTAGTGGAAACTTGCAAAAGTCCACTATATGTGTCCACAGCCGTGGCACAATTTTTCAATCCACCTCTTCCTCCCGGCAGGGGACCTATGAAGACTACTTGCCAAACTTGTCCTGGTTGCTGACCTCTGTAAATGTTTCCTGGCATGGTTGTCATTCGCGGCCATTTCTTTGCTTCATGACAGAGGGGGCACTGGGCAACAATGTCTGAGTCTGAGTTAATGGTATGCCTTTGTGCTGCGCCCATTGCCACGTACTTTGGGCACCTCTGTGTCTGGATTGACTGTGTGCCCATTTTCCCAGGATTTCCAGAATAGTGTCATTATCTTGGTTAGCAACAAACACTTGTGCCAGGCCATCAATCGTATCATTGTTAGGATCCCCACTATGGGCATGGACATGTCCGATTTGAATTATTCGATTGTGACCTTCTTGCCACAAAAACTCCCAGATTTGAGGCCCACCCCAAAGTTCTTTTCCATTTAATTGCCAGTTGTCTTGTTTCCATGCTCTTTACCAAGTAGTTAGTCCTTTAAATACTGCCCAACTACTGTATAGATGATCAAATTTCCTGGTATATCTTGCACCACCATATACACAGCTTGGAGCTCAGCATATTGACTCGATCCACCCTGACCACTTTGGTGAATTACCGTTTCAGTACCTGGCTGGAAAGCTGCTGCAGTCCATACTCTACCCTGAGGGGTTATTTTGGCCGATCCATCTGTAAACCAAGCATTTTGTTTGTCTTCATCTGACAGCTCAACAAAAAGAGGTGCTTCCTTGAAAGGTGATTCTCCCACTTGCATTGGAGGCAACTCAGGAACCTTTGATTCAAAGTCCACATGTCCAGCCAGTTGTTGTGATATCTGACTGGGATCCTGAGATGAAATGTTAGCCCTTTCACTTAAGTACCATTTCCATTTCTGTAGCGTCTGCTTTTGTGCCACACTTGTATCAGCCTGGAAGCCTTCTTGTCTCACCCACCCAGAAATGGGTAAGTCAGTCCTCACTGTCACAAACTGCTGCTTTGTTGTTACTTCCACATGTTGTAATGCAGTGTAGGCAGCCAGCAACTGCTTCTCCAAGGGGCTGTATTTTCTCTGTGCAGCAGTGAACTGTTTGGACCAGAATCCCAATGGTATCTTCCGATCCCTTGGATTTTGGCCTTTCTGCCACAGACCCCACGACATCCCATGTTCAGTTGCAGTCACATCTAAGATGAAAGGCTGATCTGGTTTCAAAGGGCCTAAAGAATGCTGTGTTCTTACAGTCTCTTTGGCAGTGTCTAGTGCCAACTGCTGGTCTGGTCCCCATAAGAAAACAGTCTTTTTCCGAGTGACATTATAGATTGGCCTGAGAATCAGGCCCAAGTGAGGAATGAAAGGTCTCCAAAAACCCAGTAAACCGAGTAAACTTTGAGCCTCTTTCACATTTTTGGGAGGCTTCAATGCTGCAATAGAGTCTAATACAGGTTGTGGAATATTCTTGATGGGCCCAGACCAAATCATTCCTAGAAATTTGACACTTGTAGCTGGTCCTTGGATCTTTGTTGGGTTAATGGCCCATCCTCTGTTCTGTATATGGGCCTGCACTGTAGTCAAGTCTTGTCTTACTTGTCCTTCTGTATTACCAGAGAGCATGATATCATCAATGTAATGATACAAGTTACAGTCCAGTTTTGGTAACATAGCCAGATCCCTGGCTACCCTACCATGGCAAATTGTTGGACTATGCAAATAGCCCTGAGGGACAACATTGGCTGTATACTGTTTTCCATCCCAAGAAAAAGCAAATTGATCTTGTGATTCCTCATCAATAGAAATGGAGAAAAATGCATTTGCTAAATCCAGTACTGCATGCCATTCTCCAGCAGTTTGAGAAATAGTCTCTACAAGTGACACCATATCTGGGACAGCTGCTGCAAGGGGTGGAGCCACTTTGTTTAGCGCTCAATAGTCTATAGTCATCCTATAAGTTCCATCCGGTTTCCTTACAGGAAAAATAGGCGAGTTAAAAGGGCTCACCGCAGGCCTGAATACTCCTACATCCAGCAAGGCCTTAATTGTGTCAGTCACTTCTTGGTGTCCTCCAGGTATACGGTACTGCTTGAGATTGACAGGGTGTTTGGGCGGAGGGATGTACACTGGCGTCCACTTTGCATGTCCCCTGATGATAGGTTTTACTGCAGACACAAAGAAAGAACGCGCTGAGTTACCAAATGAAAACACACCTGCAATAGTTTGGATTGTCTGACCCCTCAAGATATCCATTCCCAGTATGTTATCAGGTAGCTCAGATTTTAAAACTTGTGCCTTAAATATGGGGCCTTTTCCAATTTGCAATCTGCAGTATACCTTGTGCGCCCATGTGTGTTGTCCTCCCAGCCCTTCAACTGCCACTACCCCTGTACTCTGATGTTTTTTACTTTTGATGCTGTGAAACAAAGTCACTTCAGCTCCTGTGTCTAACAATGCAGTAACCCTTTGTGGTCTATGTTGTCCTTGCCAATATATTGCCACTGATACATATGGATGTTGATCCCCTGATTTCAGCATATTAACTTGAACCAGTGGCACAGAGGATCTGCCCTCCTGTCATTCCAGAGGAGTGGGCACTTCCCATCCTTTGCTCCCAAATTTCTTTTTGTGTTTCATTAACTCTTCTGCTGCCGCCCCATAAGGGTTTGACTTTCTCTCCGTAGGAGGGGCAGAAGGAAACACAGGGACATCCTCTACATCACTGGTTGCCACCCTCTTAGGCAAGCTAGATTTTAATTTCCCTTGTGATTTTTATTCTTTCCATCGTTTTAAAAGAGAGCCTGTTAATATGCCATCAATATCTGATATTGGAACACCACTCTGCACCAAATCAAAAAATAATTGGTTTTGTGTGATCTTCAACTTCCCTACAGGATTTTTCTCTTCCACACTCCTTTGTTTAACCCTGTCTCCGACTCTCCAATTCTCCTAATTGTCCCAGTAAGTCGTGAACCTTCTCCTTCTTTGCATCAATAGCACTCAACATTGTATATAATGGAGCCTTTAAATGGGATGGGGCATTAGCAAGCAATTTATTCCTCATGTGTGCCGTTAACAAAGCCATATCAGGTCCTGTCCAATTATCATGCACAGTAGGAGTTTCTATTAAAGGGTCTGCAATCAATCCACCTACACACCCATATTCTCGCAGCCTGTGAATTCCTTCCCCTATTGTACGCCAAGGAGTTAAATCCATAAGTTCTGTAGGAGTGTCATGAACTTGGACTATAGAATATCTTATCAAGTGCAAAAGGGAAAATACAACAGTAGTGTCTCTAGCTCTATGCAGATAAAGCCTTACACTAGGGTCTTTAGCCATGCTGCCTAATCCCACTGCCTCTCTGTTAGACAAAAGTATTCCATCTCCTCCCAGGTCCCACACATGTAAAACCCATGACAATAAGCTTTCATTGGGTCTTTGGGCAAATTTCTGTCCTAGCTCCGTAAGCTCCCCTGCTGTGTAAGACCTTGTCTCTTCTGTATATTGTTGTTCAGCTGCCTGTGCTGGGCATGATGAATCTTCAGATGAAAGAACATTACTTCCGCTTGAACTAGCTCTTTCAGTCACCTCTCGCCTTTGTCTAGTTGTAACAATGGGACGAGCTTTGCCTTCTTCTAACTCATTAATTTCTATTTCTTCATCTGTGTCTGATCCTGACCAATATGTTAATTCCTCCCAATCTCCCCTGGTAACCAGGGTGAGTACTTTCACTGCAGCATTGTTTCCTGGTAATCTTCTACCTTTCTTTCTACGCTGCTTGTTCACAGTTCTCACTACATACTCTGAAAACTGTGTTTCCATTTCTTCCTTGTGTTTTTCAGAAGATATTAAACATTCCTTTAGGATTTGAAGTTGATCTGTTACTGCCTGCAGTTCCATATCAACAGCTTCCCTCCTTTTTGTCTCATCTATGAGCGCCTGCAAAAATATCCATCCTAATAAAGATGCAGCTTTCTGTTCCGATTTTGAATATCGAGACAAATCAAGATTCAGGAGACAGTGGCGGGGGTCTTCCACTTTAATTACATCCTGATACTTGATCAATTCACGAGCCAGAGTAGACCAGTGTCTAGAATCTGCCCACTCTGTGATGGGTCTCTTTCGACTGTCTCCCCCTTCGCTTTTTTTATCCAGTTAAACATCCTCCCTCTTCACTACGTGTACACCACGTGCAAAACCACTATAACGCCACCAAAGCAAAGCTAGCAACAAACCTGCTATCACAGTGCACAATAATAATACAGTTTCCCAATTGTCAAAAAACATTACAATTCACAACAGTATTACGAAAATTAATCACTGCACTTCAAACCAGCACTGAAAGGGTTAAATATCCTGCTCACAGCGCCATTATGTAACAAGGGGTTAAATTATGTGTTACATTTATTCATAGATTCATTTATATATTTACCCTTTTAGATATGTGGTCAGTAATGAAATGATTAAAACACACAAAACAAAGAATGTAATAAAAGAGATTTACTTAGCTTCGATTAAAGATGTATTACAGATGATACAATACAGGATAAATTCAGCATTCAATCCAGGGAACCCCTCAACATCAGAATTTTCAGATAGTTCTGGAAGCCGACAGCCTGTTCAAGATCTAGGACCACTCACGTCTCTTCACGAAGTTCACTGGCCTGCTCTATTGTCTGACTTTTTAAAGGCTAGATGGAAGGCGCAAAAAGCTGGTTTAATTTGGTACTAACAACAGGCTAGCCAGAGAATGGTCCAGAGACAATGTGACCCTCTGTGAATGACCATCTGTTAGCTCAGAAACATACATTTTTACATATATAGAAATAATCACCTTAAAACTCTCATAGTTAATAACTCATAATACCAAGTTCTTTGTAAATCAATTATGAATATAGACCCGTAAATATAGACCCGTACTACATGTCTGCAGTCTCTGACCATCTCTTGTATTATGTCTGCAGTCTCTGACCATCTCCTGTAGTATGTCTGCAGTCTCTGACCATCTCCTGTACCATGTCTGCAGTCTCTGACCATCTCTTGTAACATGTCTGCAGTCTCTGACCATCTTCTGTATTATGTCTGCAGTCTCTGACCATCTCCTGTACTATGATTGCAGTCTCTGACCGTCTCTTGTATCATGTCTACAGTCTCTGACCATCTCCTGTACTATGATTGCAGTCTCTGACCGTCTCTTGTATCATGTGTACAGTCTCTGACCATCTCCTTTATTATGTCTGGGGGCTCTTTCTAACAGACTCTCTAACAGAAGCCCTCTCTGTGTGCATCAGAGAGACTCCCCTCCAGGTCTCATTAGTGTAAGCTCTTCCTGTATTTTCTTTATTGTTAAAAGATCATGGGAGGATCCCAGGGTAACGAAGACTTCTTAGGGGAGTATCTCTGTGTTTGAGTCGTAACATTTGTAAAGGGGAGGAGTTGGTAAGATGACCACGCCCACGTGTGGGCACCAGAAATATTTCTGCACCCAGGCGTCTGTGACCCTGGGATCGGCCCTGGGCTATCCACCAGCAATTAGTACTAGAAAACCAAAGATTACAAGAGGACGTTCATCAGTTGGAAGAAAGACTGAAGAATGCAGAAAGGGAAGTGAAACTGTTATCTGTCAGCTTCCAAGAGCTGTTTGCTCAGTTTTCAGATATAGGAGATAACAGAGTAACTGATTTGGGTAGGTCTGAATTCAGGGGGACATCCTCCACACCTAAGGTATGTACCAACAAGAATAAATCCCTGGAAGTTAAGAGCTCTTTAAAAATTGCCCCTATATTTTGTAAGCCGCAGGTAAAAACTACTAATCCAGAAAAAGCCATCACACTTTTTCAGTCGTCTAAAACAAAGCCTGTAATTAAGAGATGTTGTGCCACTTTAGATAAGAAAATTTGTCGCTTATGTGGGGTATTTTGTCACATCGCGAGATTCTGTCTATCCAGTTCCATTGACAAAGTCAGGAAACATAATCCATATAGGACCACAAGATATGATTATGAAGTATAGTCATTGCACTTTGCAAAGTGGCCTAGGTGTACGAAGTATGAACCGCCTACATCATGGGTTCCATTCCAAAATCCTAAGAATGTGTCCATACAGGCTGAGAATGGACTAATGAAATGGAATGAATTTTTGAAAGAATTTCAACCTTACAACCCCCCCCCCCTTCTTTCTGACCAGGCTGTGAGAGTGTAAAGCGAAATGTATTGACATGCAAATTACCTGAGCCAATATAAATATCTGTAATAGTGAATCGAAATGTGTATTTACTAAAATGTGTTTGTTTTCCAGATTGACAGTTCTGGAGATGTTTGTGGTGAGGTATTACGATTTGTTGATAAATGGTACCGCTAAAAGGTTTATTATGAGTTGCTAATTTTTTTTCTCACCATGGTGAACACATTTTTTGGGGGGAAATTAATTGTATACCATAAAACAAAAATCCACGTGGTAGTGATGAAAGTTGAGCTTAACTATTTTTGGTATTTTAAAAAAGTGCACGGTTCCAAAACAAATAAGAAAGACTTTCTTTATGGAATGTAAAGTAATGGCCCAAAAGAGTTGATTCTTCCTAGGGTGGCCTGAAGCCTTGGGAGAATGGTAAGTCTGGAGGACGGCAATATGGAGACTCTCTGGGACAAAGCAGCGGTCACAAGGTTTCTCAGGAGGAGCATGGACCTGAGTAGCAAGGATTTTGTCACCCAAACGAGAAGTGAGACTGGTGCAAACTGTAGCCAGAATTAGATCAGGAGGAATCACAGGAACCGGAACAGACTCCAACTTGAAAGTGGAGGAAAATTGTTGTGACAAGGCGTCAGCCCTTACATTCTTAATACTGGGTAAGAATGAGACAATGTAATTGAAACTTGACAAGAAAAGAGACCATTGCGCCCTTCTGGGAGAGAGGCGTTTAGCCTCAGACAAGAATGTGAGATTCTTATGGTCAATAATAATGATAACCGGCACAGTGGTACCTTCGAGGAGGGATAAAATAATCGCCAACAGCTCTCTGCCATCAATCTCGTAAGCACTCCGCAGGTGACAATTTCTTGGAAAAATAGCCACAAGGATGCATAGCGCTCTCAGAGGTAGGACGTTGAGACAGAAGGGCGCCAACACCAGTCTCAGAAGCATCAACCTCAAGGGTAAAAGGTAACGTAGGATCAGGATGTGCCAACACAAGAGCAGAAACAAAGGCAGCCTTGAGACTCTCAAAGGCCTTAATGGACTCTGGAGACCAACTCTGTGGGTTACCGTCCTTTCTGGTCAAATCAGTCATGGGCTTGACCAGAGATGAGTAGTTACGAATAAACTTCCAATAATAGTTGGCAAAGCCCAGGAAACGCTGCAGAGGACATAAACCCACAGGTCGGGGCCACTGTAGAACTGCCGAAAGTTTCTCTGGGTCCATCGAAAAACCAGCAGTGGAAATTACATAACCCAGGAATTGAACCTGTTCACTAATCACGATGGAACTCGCACTTCTCCAGTTTACAATAGAAATTGTTCTCTCTTTGTTTCTGAAGCACACGACAGACATCTGTGTGGTGGCTCTTCAGGGACTTGGAAAGTATAAAGGATATCATCGAGATAAACCACCACACATAACTGCAACAAATCCCTAAAGGTCATCGTTAATAAATTCCTGGAAAACTGCTGGGGCGTTACAAAAGCCAAAAGGCATTATGAGGTACTCATAAAGGCCTGTTCTGATATTAAATGCAGTTTTCCACTCTTCGCCCTCCTTAATCCTCATGAGATTGTATGCCCCCCTCAAATCAAGCTTCGTGAAAACCGTAGCTGACTGGAGGCATTCAAATAACTCCATAATCAACGGAATCGGATAGGCATTCTTAATTGTGAAACAATTTAGACCCCTATAATCAACACAAGGTCTCAGTTCACCACTCCTCTTCTTAACAAAGAAGGCACCAGCAGGAGATGAGGATTTGCAGATGAAACCTGGAGAAAGTGTGTCTGCAACATACTCATCCATGGCCTTATCCTCCAAGACCAACAAAGGGTAAACCTGGCCACGAGGGGGTATGGCACCAGGTTGAATGTCAATTGTGCAATCATATGGCCAGCGTGGAGGCAAACTACCTTTGTCGAAGACATTGCTTAAATCGTGGTACTCCTCCGGCAGGGAGGAGAGTGAAGAGGTGCACAGGACCTTGGCTACCTTCTGGAAGCATGTCTCACTGCATTGTGGTGACCAGGAGAGAAGCTCAGCACAGAGCCAATCAAAAGAGGGGTTGTGCCTCTGTAACCAAGGATAACCAATAACCAGCAGAAACTTAGGTGAGGAAATAACTTGGAATTGGATTATCTCATGGTGAAGAGCCCCTACGGCCATGGACAACAGAACCGTCTCATGAGTCACATGGGCAGGCTGTAGAGGTCGCCCGTCAAGAGCCTCAATGGCAAGTGGATTGTCACACAACTGCAGCAGAATTGAGTGCTTCGATACAAAGGCCGCATCAATGAACAGGCCTGCAGCCCCAGAGTCAATTAGAGCTTGTATCTCGACAGACGACTCAGCCCAAGAAAGGGTGACCGAAACCAGGGCCTTATCCTTCTGGATAATTGGGGATGAAACAAGGCCACCTAAGGTATGTCCCTGACAGGACCTCAAAGTTCGGGTGTTCCCTGGACGGGTAGGACAAGTCTTCAAAAAGTGACCTGCCTGGCCACAATAAAGGCACAATCTCTCCCTCCTCCTAAAGGTTCTCTCATCCGCAGAGAGACGCGTGAAACCTGCATGGGTTCACCTTCACTGACCTTCACTGACAGACTCGGTACCAGGAGACATGGGAGGTGAGGGAGGCATGGGTGGGACTGCAAAGCTCAGACAAACGTACAGGAGGCTTCCGCAAGCGCTCCTTAAAAGAGATTATTTCTCTGAGTCTGTAGTCAACGTGGATGGCAAACGTGATCAACTTTTTCAGCTCAGTGAGTATATCTTGGGCTGCTACCTCATCCTTGATGGTATCTGAGAGACCATGAGAAAAAGCAGCCACGAGAGCCTCATTGTTCCACGCAACCTCTGCTGCCAGAGTACGGAATTCAATGACGTAGTCGGCAACAGTTCTCGTACTCTGTTAGATGGACATGAGGCACTTAGCAGCAGAAGTTGAGCATGCGGCAACATCAAATACCCTTTTAAACAAAGCCACAAACTCAGAGTAGCTCAAGACAACAGGTTTTTGCGTCTCCAATAGAAGGTTTCCCAGGCCAAGGTTTTCTCAGAAAGCAAAGATATCACAAAACCTACTTTGCTTCTGTCCGTGGGAAACACCTGGGGCAGCATCTCAAAGTATATCTCAGCCTAGTTGAGAAACCCTCTGCATTGGACTGGATCACCCCCAACTCACTGGGGAAGCGGAGCGGAACCAGACATACCTCTTATAGAGGTAATACTCGAGGATGGTGCCTGCACAGAGACTGGAGCATCAACAAGATCGGCCTGCAACATAGGTTGTACCTGGGTGGCCACAGTGGGAGATTCCGGGTGAGCCGTGCAACTCAGGAACGTTTGTAACGCCATGGCAAACTGATCCATGCGGTGATCCAGTTCATCCAATCTGTATAAAATATTACCAACAAGTGGATTGACTGCATCTTCTGAATTCATGGCCTTCACCTGCTGTCAGAAACCATTAAATTAGGTCGAGACAGAAGTACAGTTAAATCTCACTTGTTTAATAATAAAAGAAAAAAGAACAAATGTAGTCAAAACATAGCCAACGTTCAGTAACCCGAACGGATAGTCAGCCAAGCCAGAAGTCAGGGATCAATATAGTGGAACAGCAAGCAGGATCTGGAGCCAGAAGGGATGTCAGCAAAGCAAGTCTTGAACAGGATTGCAGATTTCTGTGATGTTGACCAATGCGAAGGCAGAGATCCTTTGGACTGGACGGACTAAGAAGGCAGGACTGACGAGCAGGATATCATCAACAGCTGAGTAACTGTGGAGAGATAGGAGCTGGCAATTAGCTGACAGCTGAGCGGCCAGCTCAGAGAAGGAATGGCTGAGCCCAACCCTGACAAACAGTCACTCCCAGCCTGGCTAATATTTCCGCCTTTAGCAGTTTATAGTCCCGTGCTGACTCTGGGGCCAAGTCACAGTATGCCTGTTGGGGATGTGCAGTCAGGAAAGGAGCCAACAAATCCACCCAGTCTTTCTCAGGCAATCCTTCTCTTGTTGCAATCTGCTCAAACATCACCAAGTAACATTATCTGTGGCTGTCATCTTTTGCAGGGTCCGCTGTACAGCCTTCCGTGGGTCACCCTTTACAATGGGGTCACCTCTCACCATTTCAGCCTGCTGGGTCAGTGCCTTCTGTAAACCAGTTTGTCTCTTGCTGAGCAGCAACTGCCTGTGCATGAGCCACTGCAAATTGTTTAATCAGTTCTTCCATTGCTTTTTCAGAAATCTTCACACCCTGTGTAGCTTTAACCCAGGACATGGAACTGGCCTGCACCCCTCCAACTGCCCGCATTCTCCACCGATTGTCAGGATCTGAGGGGTAAACAGGGGCTGAGAGACACTTCAGTCAACTTAAAGTTTGCTTTATTCAGCAAAACAGCAAAATAATGACAGACTGTGTTCTCAGCTGCATAAGAGCTGGGGGAGGAGAAACAGCAGCACATTGAACTCAGTGAATGGCTGTGTAGGTGGAGGGGGCATATCAGCACAAAGATGATCATTAGAGGAGAGCAGGCTGAGTTCCCAGAACCGCTAGAGAACTGACCACACTGTTCTTTCATGCTTTGTGTGGTCAGTTTTTAATAAGTTGTGGAAATTTTATTAAGATGTATTTAATATGTATTGCCACAGTGTCTCCCAGTGTTAGTTCTGCTGCGGCCCGCTCTAAAGAGCGAGCCAGGGCAGACTGACACTGGTGGAGGCCCGTTGGTAGTGAAAAGCTTCCTGAAGATGTGGAGAAGTGTTTGCAGAGTGAGGATATGTCCACCAGCGAAGGGCCCCTGTGCAATGCACAGATGTTTGTCTGGGGGAATGTGCTCACTCTGCAAAGACATTATCGGTTTGATACCTATTTGCCCTTTTGTGTAGGGATGTACACTCATGTCTTTCTATGTGTCTGATCAGCACATGGAGGAACAACGACATGCCCCTGCAGATAGTCTCCCATCCGCAGCAATGGTAGTATAATCCGGCTATGCATTGTTCTCTGAACAATGCAAAATAAGGATTTGCGCCAATGATAAAAACGGGAGTGTTTGCGTGCATTGGTCGGGCAGCGTTTGTGATTTCTTAGGCCAAACATGTTGCTTTCTTTGTCTAACTGAAGGTCATAGCTTACAGGGTGGGAAACCATACACTCTGCCCTGCAGAGACACGCCCATACACTCCCCTAGTCATTGTTCATTGGTTGAGATTTGTATAACTCCTCCTGTTTGAAGGAATGCCTGGGCTTATTTGGCTGATTGTGAAGCCACCAAGCTCTATTGTTATCGCTATACAAAGTACTATTGTCAGGAAGATCCTGTCAGTAATCGGCATTCCAGGCTCAGCGGCGCGCGGACGCGGGCGCTACCGCGCACGGGCACGCGCACACGCATCCCCGTTGGCGCCAGGCGGGCTATTTAAACCTGTCTTTCACACTCAGTCCCTGCTGTCTGCTCTACAGCGTTCCGTGTGCCAAAACCTGATCTGATCTGAAACCCTCTGTTACCTGACCCGGCTTCCTGTTTTGACTATCCAGCCTATCCGCCTGCATCTGACTCTTTGGCTTGCTTAGACCATTCTCCTGTCTGATCCCTGGCACCTCTGCTGTCCGCCTAATATCAACCACCGGCTTGTCTGACTATCCTTTTGCTTGATACCTGTTACCAGCCTGCTACCTGCTGTTGTCCTGGTTCCAGTCCAGCATTCCAGTACCCAGCCTGCTACCTGCTGTTGTTCCTGGTTCCGGTCCAGCATTCCAGTATCAGCCTGCTACATGCTGTTTGTCCTGGTTCCAGTCCAGCATTCCAGTATCCAGCCTGCTACCTGCTGTTGTTCCTGGTTCCGGTCCAGCGTTCCAGTATCAGCCTGCTACCTGCTGTTGTTCCTGGTTCCGGTCCAGCCTTCCAGTATCCAGTCTGCTACCTGCTGTTGTTCCTGGTTCCAGTCCAGCATTCCAGTATCCAGCCTGCTACTTGCTATTGATCCTGGTACCGGTCCAGCGTTCCAGTATACAGTCTGCTACCCGATGTTGTTCCTGGTTCCAGTCTAGCACTCCAGTTTCCTGCCTACTTACCTGCTGTTGTTCCTGGCTCCAGTCTGCGTTCCAGTCTCCAGTCTTCTCTTCAGTTCCTGGTTCCTGAGTTCCCACCACTCCAGGACTTCTGGGTGACTGTTGATCCTGCCAGGCACCCATACCACTCCTTACTCCTGTGTCCTCTGTCTCCATTCCAGAGGGCTGAGAGTGGGAGCCGTAGGGGAGGTCTCTCTCTGCACTTTAGGCTCAAAACCTACCAGGTACGTGACAGTAGCAGACAGCCATGTTTGAGCCTGAGCAGGGAACCTCTCCCATGGAGGAACTGTGTGCACACCTGGCAGGAATGTCTGAAGCAGTCAAGAATCTGCAGCAAGGATACACCCGGCTGGAAGAATGGGTATTAACTTTGTCTAACCCTACCGGGGTCCAGGGAGTCCCTCCTGCTTCCGCTTCTTCAGCTGGGCCTTCCCCAACGGTGGTGATGCTCCCTCCGGAACCCAGAGTTCCGACACCTGAACACCTGAACGATTCTAAAGAGCGAGCCAGGACAGACTGACACTGGTGGAGGCCCGTTGGTAGTGAAAAGCTTCCTGAAGATGTGGAGAAGTGTTTGCAGAGTGAGGATATGTCCACCAGCGAAGGGCCCCTGTGCAATGCGCAGACGTTTGTCTGGGGGAATGTGTTCACTCTGCAAAGACATTATCGGTTTGATACCTATTTGCCCTTTTGTGTAGGGATGTACACTCATGTCTTTCTATGTGTCTGATCAGCACATGGAGGAACCATGACATGCCCCTGCAGATAGTCTCCCATCCGCAGCAATCGTAGTATAATCCGGCTATGCATTGTTCTCTGAACAATGCAAAATAAGGATTGTCCTCTGTCTCCATTCCAGAGGGCCGAGAGTGGGAGCCGTAGGGGAGGTCTCCCTCTGCACTTCAGGCTCAAAACCTACCAGGTACGTGAAAACTATAAATAAACAAAGCACCGGCTATCCAGACAAGACTGTCTGTGGAGCTTTCGATGTGAGAACAGCGACTATGTCTGTTTTTTTTGGGAAGCATGGGTGCACTCAGATGCATTATACAAAAGAGCTGAAAGGTGTGCTTATTAGTGCAGGAGACATCGATTACACACAGCGTATTGTGGAATATCCATGTCAGCATGATGAGCCAGGATTTTACAGAGCCAACAGAACTTCCTACACAGCGGATCAGGAGGAGGGAGAGCGAATCCATTGTCCGGGACAACAAAAACAGCTATTTTATTTCATTTTTTGAAATCCTTTGTTGCCCCGAGGCCAGGGTTTTTTTTCCTTGTCAAAAGAAGTTTATTGAGTATACAATATTATAAAGATACATAACGTAAGTTTACAAGGATCTATAAAGTAAGCTCATTGTTTTACAGTAGGGTTTATATAGGTAAATATCATGAAATTTCAAATATTAAACATTGGGTTTACGTAAACCTAAATTAAAGATCATTTCCTTAGTTACTTTTGTAGGTATTTAAATGATTTATACCTACTATACATATTGTTTACAGGTAGAGTGTATATAGGTCAAATAAATTCTGATAATGAGCTTTAATCATAAGGTGGAGAAAAGGAAAGAGAAAGAAGAAAAAGGGTAGAAAGGCAGTGGTATGGTCCACAAGGTTGTCCCGCTCATCAGTTTATTATTCTTTTAGTTCTCTTTGAAGCCTTAGAATGGGTGTCTCTGTAAGTCATTTAATCTGCTACCATGGCAACAGGACAGAGTCATTGAAGTTTGACCGGAACTGTTGTTTTATCCAAGGATGCCAAAGTTTTTCAAATTTTGGAATTTGATTTTGATCGATGGCTACCATCTTAGCATGGGACATTGTATTATTCATTCTGTGAATTGTTTCTGCTAGTACCAATGTAGGAGATTTCCATGCCTTGGCCACTGTTTGTTTTGCAGCCGTTATTAGTTGGATCATAAGTTTGAATTGAGAGAGTGTTAACCATTCCGGTTTTAGATTAAGTAAAGTTATATATGGATCTGGTTGTATTATTTTTTTAAATATTTTAGATGCAATCACGAAGACTTCCTTCCAGAAGGTTTGGATTACTGGGCACGTCCACCATATGTGTAAATGTGTGCCTATTTCTGGGCATCCTCGAAAACAAAGAGCTGAGGTATTAGGTGAATATTTTGCCACTCTAGCAGGTACAAGGTACCAGCGAGTTAGGACTTTATAATTTGTCTCCAGTGCTAAGATGTTGGGTGAAGATGACTTAGATGTGAGCCATATGTTAGACCAGTCCGTGCCTTCTAAAGTTCGTCCCAGGTCCTCCTCCCACCTCTGAACGTAAGAGGGTCTATTAAGATTTGCTACTCCATATAATTGATTATAAAGTGATGAAATTGTACCTTTAGCAAATGGATCTTTTGTACAGATTGATTCAAAAATGGATAATTGGGATAATGGTGTATCCCCCTTTAGGAATGGTGTATAGAAATTTTTGATTTGGAGATATCAAAATATCTCAGAGTTTGGTAGATCATATTTTTCTCTAAGCGATGGGAATGAAAAGAATGATTTAGATGCTATGAAGTCATTTAGTGTCTGAATGCCTGATGTTGTCCAAGCTTTAAAAGAATTTGGGTAGATCCATGCCGGATAAAAGGCCGGATTTCTGATAAAAGAAAGGAGAGGATTGTGTGGAGATTGTAACTGATATTTGGTTTTTAGTTTATCCCAGAGAGATAAGAAGTGTTTAGTTATGGGATTATGAATTTTAAAGCGGTCTTTAGGATCAAGCCATAATAAGTTTGATATTAATAGAGGGTCATTTTCTGAAGCCTCTATAAATACCCATAATGGGATTTCCTGTTTTGCATGGTATTTGGACAGACTGGCCAAATGTGCTGCTCTGTAGTAGTTAGTAAAATTAGGGTATCCCAGGCCTCCTTTATTTTTGGGAAGATGTAGTGTGTGTATAGGTATACGTGGTTTAGAAGAGCCCCATATAAACGAAGTTGCTCTTTTTTGTACTATTCTCAAAAAATAGGAAGGAATTGGAATAGGGAGGACTCTGAATAGATAAAGCAATTTGGGTAGAATAGTCATTTTGATTGCATTAATCTTCCCTATCCAGGATAAAGGAAGTTGCGACCATTGTTTTATTAGATTTGTGATCTGTCTTAATACAGGAGGATAGTTGGTTGAGAATAAGTCAGAATGAGATGCTGTTAAATGAATTCCAAGATATGGGATTGATTTTTCTGCCCATGTGAATGGGAGTGCAGCCCTAGCCGGGATCAATTCCATGTTTGTGAGTGAAATATTAAGCACTAGGCATTTCTTAGGATTAATCATAAGGCCGGATAGGGCTGCAAATCCATCAAGAGCTGGTATTAAGTTAGGACCAGAGACCTGTGATGATGATAGAAAAAGTAATATATCGTCTGCAAATATACATAATTTGTGTGTAATACCTCCTACTTCAATGCCAGTTATAGTTTGGTTTGTTCTGATGTATTGGGCCATGGGTTCGAGTATAAGGGCAAATAATAAGGGAGATAATGGGCAACCCTGTCGGGTACCTCTTTCGATATTAAAGGCATCAGATTTGTATCCAGCATATTTTATATAGGCTTTGGGTTTATTATATAATGCTTTGATCCATGTTAAAAAGTGGGGTCCAAAACCCCATTTTTGTAATGAATATTGCATATTTTGCCAGGATACTGTGTCAAATGCCCGCTTAATATCGAGAGATAGAAAACATAAAGGGGTTTTCCGTTTTTTAGCAATATGTGCCAATAACACTGCCCTGCGTATATTATCGCCTGCCTGTCTATTTGGCATGAAGCCTACTTGATCTCTATGTATTAATTTTCCTATAATGCTATTGAGGCGTTTTGCTATTATTTTTGCTAATAATTTAATATCAAGGTTTAACAGAGAGCTAGGCCGATAATTCACACAGGAAGTATCATCAGAAAGGGGTTTTGGGATCATACAAACAATTGCCATTAGTGTTTCTTGCCGAAAAGAATGTCCATCTAGAAGTTTGTTAAAAGTTTCAGTGAGAATGGGAGAGAGTATTTCTGAGAATGTTTTATAGTATAAAGCCGAGTAGCCGTCTGGGCCTGGTCTTTTGTTAAGTTTTAGGACTTTTATGGCGTTAGCAACTTTATCTATAGTTATAGGCTCATCCAAACTGCTTTTTTGATTCTGAGATAACTCAGGTAAGGTTATTTTTGAGAAGAAGGATTCA
Source organism: Lithobates clamitans (assembly GCA_037952925.1). NCBI lineage: Eukaryota > Metazoa > Chordata > Amphibia > Anura > Ranidae > Lithobates > Lithobates clamitans. The sequence goes on along the minus strand of JBBGZY010001452.1, from coordinate 1,322,815 downwards.
GCCTCTGTAGGATTAAATTAATTGTTTGTCTTGTATAAAGTTGCGAGATGTGAGTGAAATTTATGGACTATTTTAACTGGATTACAAGTATAAACATTTTTTGATAATTTCAAACGTATTGGTTTGAAAGATTTGTTAGTTGAATTTAATGCCCGAGCCAAATATGTACCTGGTTTGTTTGTATTCATGTAGAAATTGTGTTTGGAGCGTTTGAGGGATTTATCAACTGACTCAGTGAGAAATAGATCGTATTCCAATCTAGATTTTTCCAGATGAGATTTTGTACTCTGAGATGGATTATCTTGGAATGATATGTAGGCTGCATTAAAATTGAGTTCTAGTTTTTTTGCTAGATTTTTGCATTCCCGTTTAAATGTGCCATTTGTCTTTGTATTGTACCACGCAAGACAGGCTTATGAGCTTCCCATAGTGTTATTGGGGAGATGTCTGTTGTATTATTAATTGATATGTATTCCTTTAAAGCTTGTTCAATGGCCATCTGATGTAGTGGGTGTTTGAGCATTATGTCCGGTAAGTACCACGTTGGGTCATGCGCTTTTGGTATGGCTGAGGCTATAGTAGTGTATACTGCATTATGGTCAGACCACGGAATCGGAATTATATCTGATGCAATAATTTCTGGTATCATTCATATTGTTAGAAAAATATGATCTATTCTGGTGAAGGTTTGATGAGGGTGCGAGAAATAAGTGAATTTCTTTTTCATTGGGTTACTTTCTCTCCACGAATCTACCAGATTGTATTTGGAAAGAAGTTGAGAAAAAGGTAATCTAGAGGTTATTTTGGATGGTGTAAAAGGTGATTTATCTAGAAATGGGAGGAGGACCTGGTTCGAATCCCCACACATTATCACTGTTCCTCTTTTGTGTGTATTAATCACTTGTAATATATGTGAGAGGAATGGTGTAGGTTGTTTGTTAGGAGCGTAGTAGGAAATCACCGTGATTGCTGTATCCATTATATAACCCATGAGTATCAGGTATCTACCTTCTGGGTCTTTAATTTCTGATGATAAGGTGAATGGTGTGGATCGGTGAAATGCAATTAGAGTTCCCCTTTGCTTGGTACAGGCAGAAGCCGTGTAAATTTGTTGATAAAAAGGAGAAATATATTTTGGAGTAGAATCTTTGGTGAAGTGTGTTTCTTGGAGGCATACTATGTGAGCCTTTTTGTTATGGAAAGTACGGAAGGCTTTGGTCCTTTTTTGAGGGACATTTATTCCCTGAACATTCAGGGAAAGTATATTCAGTGGTGCCATGGCAACAGATCAAATAGTTTTGACTTACTTTTTGTTATGCAGAGCTGACTGTGCAGATCAACCTGTGTGGATTTTTCATGTTCGTGACCCATAGACTTTAACGGGGTTCGCACAAATTTTTTGCATGTTCTCAATTAGCACTTTTGATTTCTCCCATAGACTTTTAAAGGGTGTTCCGCGGCATTCGAATTTGCCGCGAACACCCCAAATTGTTCGCTGTTCGGCGAACTTGCGAACAGCCAATGTTCGAGTCGAACATGAGTTTGACTCGAACTCGAAGCTCATCCCTACTCCTGAAGAACAGAGTCTACAAATCAAAGCCGTGTTTTTCTTTTCATGGACTGTAAAGACCGATTCATTTCCAGGTGTAAGAAGAAAATCAAGATTTATCTAGGGACACATGGAAGCACATGACAAAAGAGGTAGGACTGTTGTGAAAATTTTATTAAGATGTATTCAATATGTATTGTCACAGTGTCTCCCAGTGTTAGTTCTGCTGTGGCCCGCTCTAAAGAGCGAACCAGGGCAGACTGACACCGGTGGAGGCCCGTTGGTAGTGAAAAGCTTCCTGAATATGTGGAGAAGTGTTTACAGAGTGACGATATGTCCGCCAGCAAAGGGCCCCTGTGCAATGCGCAGACATTTGTCTGGGGGGAATGTGTTCACTCTGCAAAAACATTATGGGTCTGATACCTATCTGTCATTTTGTGTAGGGATGTACACTCATGTCTTTCTATGTGTCTAATCAGCACATGGAGGGACCATGACAGACTGATTCATTTCCAGGTAGACTGATTCATTTCCATGTGTAAGAAGAAGATCAAGATTCATCGAAGGACACATGGGAGCATATGACAAAAGGGGTGGGACTATTGTGAAAATTTTATTAAGATGTATTTAATATGTATTGTCACAGTGTCTCCCAGCGTCAGTTCTAAAGAGCGGGCCAGGGCAGACTGACACTGGTGGAGGCCCATTGGTAGTGAAAAGCTTCCTGAAGATGTGGAGAAGTGTTTGCAGAATGAGCATATGTCCGCCAGCGAAGGGCCCTTGTGCAATGCGCAGACGTGTAGGGATGTACACTCATGTCTTTCTATGTGTCTAATCAGCACATGGAGGGACCATGACATGCCCCTGCAGATAGTCTCCTATCTGCAGGAATGTTAGAATAATCCAGCTATGCGTTGTTCTCCGATCAATGCAGAATAAGGATTCATGCAAATGGTAAAAATTGGAGTGTTTGCGTGCGTTTGTCGGGCAGCATTAAGAATTTCTTAGACAAAACCTGTGGCTTTTTTTGTCTAACTGAAGAACAAAGCTTACAGATACAAAGGGCAGAAAATAATACACACCGCTCTGCACAGACCATGCCCATACACTCCCCTAGTCATTGTTCATTGGCTGAGAATTGTATAACTCCTCCTGTTTGATGGGTGCACTCAGATGCATTATACAAAAGATCTGAAAAGTGCACTTATTAGCACAGGAGACACCGATTATGCATAACGTATAGTGGATTATCCACGTCAAATAGGAAAGAAGAGGGACTGGCAGGAACACCAGGGATTTCACACAAAGGGAACCCAATGAGAACAGGATACATTTTTCATACAAGTACATGGTACAGCAGGCGCATATCAGGAATATGAAATGGTGGGTTACCATATTCTTTAAACAAATGGCACAACATGTTTTCCTACAGCTCCTGATTGTTGGGCTTACATTCTGGGCATTAGACCCAAATACCAGAAGATAATTCCAAGAATCTACCAAAGGGACATGGTAAGTTCAAGCCACCTGGATTGCTTTCTTATTCAAGCAAATAAAACTATTAGGTAGAGTGCTGGGACCCAGTGGGACTTGTCAATAATGGTTACTGAATAATTTCCCCAAGTTTACAATGTTCTGTGGACCTGAAATATGCAGAAATATGCAGATTTCTGTTTATTTTGACCTGTACTCATTCTAGAAAAAAGAAAGCTACAAAAAATCCACCTAGACAGCAATGCCCTGTGTTATAAACACAGTAGGCATCATGACTGGAGACGGTTCCTTCAGGAACATTGGCATCAAAAGGGTTAAGCAATGGCTTTGGGGGGGGGGGGGGGGTTGGTGAGGTAGTATAAATTTGGTGGCAGGTTATTGGTGGGGAAAAGTAAAAAGGAGGAGACTTCTGCATCACATCATATCACGTGAATTGCTGGTCCCTCAATCTGTACAGTTCTCACGAGGGAAGTCCCCACCCTCCCTCTCTTTTTTGCTGTACTTTGTTGCTGTACTTTGTTGTTATGATAAAAAAAAAATGAGACCAAAAAAAAAAAGAAAGAGTGAACTAAATAAAATAAATAATAAAAATAAATAAATAAATAAATTGACTTGGGCTTTGTGTTGTGTCTGTTGGGTTAATTTTGGATACTGTCGTAGTTAAATCCTGGCTGCAATGTTTACTATTGGATTATCTCATTTCAGTTTACTCTGAACCAATTTTATTGTCACAGCTGGTGGTTATCCCTTTTGCAGGCTGAGGTGGCAGGTGGTTGATGGAGTTGGTTGAATGGGGAGCAGGAAGCCCTTAAAAGGCCCCTGAGCCTAACCTGGATGGCTGGGGGCTGAATTGGCTCCTAATAAGTAAGGAAAGTGGAGATATGCCACTCAGCACTGCTAAAGGGATCTGGTGTTGGCTATATATGTTTACTGGTTTGATGATTAGTTTACAGTTGTCAAGCTGTAGCCAATACATATGTAATAAAAGTATCAATCCAGTCGAAAATCATTTTATTGTCCGTGTGATTACTTAGATTAGTCTTAAGGAGAGGTGAATAGTGGACCAGTCATGTACTAAGCCATCTGTTGGACACTCCATGTTCCATACATAATATACTGAAGTGATTACTTACCTGTGTATACTGATACAGACTAAGTAACTGGGCCAACGCCTGATTTGTATAGTAAGAACTGTCACCAATAAAACCAGCCACTTCTCCATCTCCTTTACAGTAATAGTTAGGAGCTTCCTTTTTTCCAGACAATATCTTTATGGCATATCCCAAAGTTTTCATTGGATCATTACATGTATTAAATATATGATAGCCCAGGGTAATATTGGGCAGAAAATTGGGGAACTTGTTAATCTGATTGACACCTAAGATCATCGCCAAGATGCTTCTGTACTCTTCAAAGTCAATACTGCAGGATATTGAGAGGTTTTCAAACCATAACCATAATAATTAAAAGTTAAAAGGCAATTGCAGACAACATAAATTACAAACAGTAAACTGCTAATGATATCTGGTAAACATGGTAACTTTTCAAAATGTGGAAATGGGGTGCAGGAAAGAACAATGCTGAAAAAGGGTTGCAGGAGGTGCAGAGGTGAGCAGTGCTGGAAGAAGGGTGCAGAAGGGGGGAAGGATGAGTAGTGTGCAGGAGGTGCAGAGGTGAGAAGTTTTGGAAGAGAGTGCATAAGGAGAAGAAGAGAGTAGTGCTGGATAAAAAGTGCTGGAAGAGGGTTGCAGGGGATGCAGGGATGAGCAGTGTTAGAAGAAGGGTGCAGGAGGTGTAGAAAGGAGCAGTGCTAGAAGAGGGGCGCAGGAGGTGCAGAGGTGAGCAGTGCTGGAAGAGGACAATGTGGACTAGAATTGCAAAGTGTAGTGATCCTTCAGTATCTCTATGCATCACATGTCCTCTAGTGCCTAGTGTTATTAACTGACATCATATTTGTGAGCCCAGCTAAAGGGATTATGGGATGAGTAGTTCCTCAGACTGGTAATTGCTCCAGATGACCATGCACCTGGACTACATATCCCAGGGATCTTTGCTACCATCAGAAAGATTGCTGGGAGGAGCTATAGAAGAAGCCAGGGACACGCCCATTGCTTTCTTCTTCCTGGGCCTGATGCAAGACGGACCTCTCCGTGCATGGAGAGAGAGGTCGTGGCCTACCACGTGGTGTACAATGTTCCAGCTCGGATGAGAAGGGCCTAGCACCGCCTGCTGTTCATCCGACATCCATCCAGCACCACCTCGTTCACACTACAACCTGTGCTTCAAGCTTCGCATCGGAAGATCGTTGCAGTGGATCCGCTGCATGAGCGTCAATCCAGGACATGCTGTCCTAAGGCATTGAATCGGCCTGGTTGTTGGTGAGAGGGATTTTGCCCACCTTTGCAATCTTTCCTTATTGTTTCACTGGGACACTTTGCACAGACAGATTTACCTTGACAATACTTTACTGAACCTGTCTTGAACACTGTGCACAGACATCTTTAGTTTCTACTATTTCAAGGAGTTACGTTGCTTACTACTACACCTTATTGGATATAGTTAATTAACTCTGATTGCCGATAAAGCCCATCATACCTGCAACGGGGACATTGTCCATTACAACTACAAGGGCCCTCATACCGTGTCTATAAATTCTGACCTCTCCTTAGGGTAAAATTTTCTAGGCCGCCCGCTGTTCCTCCTTTAGAAAGTTGCCAGTATAATTGAACGCTGCTTATGCCTTCAGGTGCTAACAGTACTCTATTGTATATATGTATAAATAATATACTGTTTATCTACAACTGTTTTGATTTGTGTTATGAGGAGGAATTTCTCTGCTGAGTTGGCGCTGTTATTCAAAACTCAGCAGATCTATTCCCTTCTCTTTGTGACAATAAATACTATATAATACAGAATATAAACGCACAGAGTTGTTTGACTTATTACTTTAAGGTGGTGCAAGGATGTCTGAACCCAGAGTGTGAGGTGTGCTGGAATGTTTATCTGGTCATGGCAGTGCAGATGAAAAGGTAAATCCAAGCAGCCTCCTAGGGGAGTCGTGCTACATTTGGGGGCTCGTCCGGGATGCTATCTGCAACTGGCCCTAACCGACCTAGATAAGAGCCACAATCCACGTGGGAAGCTGCTTCAATGGCCGTGGTTGCTTGGGGCAAGAGTCAGGGAGCCCCAACAGAGAGGAGCACTGTTCTGGAGATCTCGGGAAGTGAGCATACTAAGAAAGAGATCAGAAGGTGGCTGAGAGCTCTGGCCCCGAGACACCGGGCTTACATTGTGGAACTTGAAGCCATATATGAGTTGGATCAAGTCAGAGTACTATTGGAATGGCAGGAAGAGGTACCTATGTGTTTCCAGGAGGAAGAGGTATGCCTGGCCGAAGGGGTGAATGCTCAAATGTTCCCACTCAAAGTGGGAGGAGAGCAGACTGAGAGGCAGCCATCAACCTGGGGTCAGGAGAAGGGTCCCATATTTGTGGGAGCTGACTCTCAAGGGCCAAATGCCCCCCCCTCTCTTTTTACACTCATATGAGCTGGCTAGTCAATAGCTTAGTGAAGAATGGATCTGGAAATGCCAACCAGAGCTATCAAAGATTCAAGTTTTTCTCAGGACAATTGCCAACCCCAGTGGGGGAAGATGAGTTTGAAACCTCGATGAGTCAGGCCCTGCAGGCTATGGAAGAGTGGAGTGTTCCAGAGGCTGTAAAACAGCAATGGCTTAGTGAGAGCCTTAGAGGCCCAGCAGCCGATGTGATCTGTTCTAAAGATGGGCAAGAAAACTTGTGTTGTCATGGACTACATAGATGCTTTGTATGCTGTATTTTGGAGGGTTGAAACTACCGCAGACCTGATGTACAAATTCAACCACAGGAGGGAGAGCCTGTCCGAATACATATCTCGAGTAGACAGAATACTGCATCAAATTATCCTCAAGAGGGGTATTGACCCCAAAGATGTTGACCAAGCTCGCCTAGACCCGGGTTTTAGACGGGGCTCGTCCAAATCACCCTATAGTGTTAAAGTTATTACTGAAGAGAACCCAACTGGTGCCCACATACCCTGCATTAATAGGAGAAGTACAAGAGGAGGAGGCTCTATTAGAAGAGAAAAGCCAAAGACCGAGAGAATTGAGCTCTATTGCTGAAAAAAAAGAGAAAGTGGTGGCTCGAGATGTTCAGGTTGAAATGGATTTCTCGGATAAAGATAGTGGAACTGAGTCGGGACTGGTTGGATTGGCCATTCCTGACATTAAGAAGCCAGTACCCGAACTTGGGCCAACCGAATTGATGGCTCAGGTAGCTCAGGCACAAACTCAAATGTACCATGCTCTGATGAGAGTGATGGAAGCCCAATCGAAGGTCCAAGAACAAGGGGGGACTCATTGAGGGGAACCAAAACTGTCCCAAGGGCAAGAAAGGAGATGTTATGGGTGCGGAGAGGTTGGACACTTCCGAGCTGAGTGCCCCAAGATTGGCATCAGTCCTCAATTACTCCCTGAAGTTTTGAGAGCCTTGCAAAAATTGCTCTTCCCAAAGCCGTCGGGAAACTTCAGGGGACCTCAGTGAAGGAGCTCAGTGAGGGAAAACTGCGCTCCAAAACCAAAAAAAGATGCAAGAAGAAGGGACACAAGTCACCTGCTCCCCCTTCCCCTCACTTACCTAGAAAAACAAGAGAAACAAAGTCCTCAGGGAAGGAAAAACAAAGGCAGGAAATTAATGCACACCTTACTGAAAGAGAAGTTACACCAACTCCACTGCCTCCAAAGAGGCTGATTAGAGCACAAACTATAGAGTCACCTGCAAGAAACCTTCCAAAGAACTTAGTGGGGCCCTCCCCTATAGGCTCAGTACAAGTAGAGGGCATCTATACGCAAGCCTTACTGGATACTGGAGCTCAGGTGACGTTGCTGTATCAAGAGCATTTGACACAGTTCCCCATAACCGTTTACTGTACAAAATAAGGTCCATTGGCATGGATTATAGGGTGAGTACATGGATTGAAAACTGGCTACAAGGACGAGTTTGGAGGGTGGTGATAAATGGGGAGTACTCTTAATGGTCAGTGGTGGGTAGTGGGGTCCCCCAGGGTTCTGTGCTGGGACCAATCCTGTTTAATTTGTTCATAAACGACCTGGAGGATGGGGTAAACAGTTCAACCTCTGTATTTGCAGATGATACTAAGCTAAGCAGGGCAATAACTTCTCAGCAGGATGTGGAAACCTTGCAAAAAGGTCTGAACAAATTAATGGGGTGGGCAAATACATGGCAAATGAGGTTCAATGTAGAAAAATATGAATGCAATCTATACACTAGGGGTATAACCTCTGGGGGAATCTAGGATGGAAAAGGACCTGGGGGTCCTAGTAGATGATAGGCTCAACAATGGCATGCAATACCAAGCTGCTGCTAACAAAGCAAACAGAATATTGGCATGCATTAAAAAGGGGAATAATTCCACAGATAAAACGATAATTCTCCCGCTCTACAAGACTCTGGCCCGGCCGCACTTAGAGTATGCTGTCGAGTTCTGGGCACCAGTCCTCAAGAAGGATGTACTGGAAATGGAGCGAGTACAAAGAAGGGCAACAAAGCTAATAAAGGGTCTGGAGGATATTAGTTATGAGGAAATGATTGCGAGCACTGAACTTATTCTCTCTGGAAAAGAGACGTTTGAGAGGGGAATATGATTTCAATATATAAATACCATACTAGTGACCCCACAATAGGGATCAAACTTTTTTGCAGAAGGGAGTTTAACAAGACTCGGGGCCACACATTAAAATTAGAAGAAAAGAGGTTTAACCTTAAACTACGTAGAGGGTTCTTTACTGTAAGAGCAGCAAGGATGTGGAATTCCCTTCCACAGGCAGTGGTCTCAGCGGGGGCATTGATAGTTTCAAGAAACTATTAGATAAGCAAGCACCTGAACGACCGCAACATACAGGGATATACAATGTAATACTGACATATAATCACACACATAGGTTGGACTTGATGGACTTGTGTCTTTTGTCAACCTCACCTACTATGACTGGTATAGCAAGTTAGGACTGTTTTTGTTATAAGACTTTTACCACAAGTATTTGAAGCATATCCCTCTGAGAAAACTCGAGGAGTTAGAGAGTTAGAGATTTGGGGCATAGGAACTGAGAAGTGCCCCTACGATGGATACATACCTATCAAGATAACCTTCGATACTGTTGTAGCAGGAAAGCCAGAGACTTTCGATACGTTGGCTGTTGTCTGTCCCCGACCCCCTAAAGCAGGCGGAAATTCCTTATTGATAGGCACCAACACCAACCTTGTGAGGAGACTACTCACCCCACTGGCCTTAGAGGGCGCCCCAGTAGGGAAGGTTCATCCTCAACTGAGGCAGGCATTCCAGCGAGTGTTGCAGGAGAAGAAAGCACCTGTGGAAGGAGTAGGAAGACTGTGGCGACTGGACACTCGTGAAAGGGTGTTGCAGCCTGGGGAGAGGGCCTGTCTGAAGGCCATAGTCAAGCTGTCATGGGACCAGCTGGGTCCTTACATGGTGGTGGAAGCTGATTCAACAGAGGAGGAAGTTGGGATAGAACTGGTCCTGGAGATCATCCCCACTCGGGCCTTACTAAGAAGCGGGGGGCAAATTCCTGTCAGTGTGAGGAACGTCACTGGCCACCCAATCGCCTAAAGCCCCAGATGGTGATCGGGAAAGTGAGTGCCGGCACCCCAATGGTGGGGGATGAGCTAGATCAGAAGAGAGATGAAAGAGGAACCACTGTCCACTACCCAAATCTGCCCTCCACATGGGAGGAAAGGATCAAAGCTCAGATAGCTCAATGGGATTAAATGTTCTCCAAGAATGACTTTGATGTGGGCTGTGCCAAGAGTGCTTAACATCGAATTCGGCTGACTGAATCAGGCGAGTCCCCTTGTGTGACCTGGAGGATCTTCGAGAGCAGTTGGCTGAATTGAAGAAGTCAGGGGTCATTAGGGTGTCCAGGAGCCCTTATGCTTCACTGATTGTGGTAGTAAGAAAGAAGAATGGGTCCCTGCGGATGTGCATCGACTACCGAAACCTTGAAGGGAAGAACTATCCCAGATCAGTACACATACTAGTGTGACATAATAGTCAAATACCCATGCATCCAAATGACTGAGAAAAGACGGCCTTCATCAGTCCTTTAGGGTTTTTCGAGTTTGACCGAATGCCACAGGGATTAACAGGGGCTCCTGCTACTTTTCAGAGATTGATGGAGAACACTGTGGGTTATATGTACTTGATAGAAGTGCTAGTATATCTTGATGATATCATCGTGTTCGGCATGAAGCTTGGTTGGAGAAAGTTTCCCAGTGACTACACATTGAGGGGCTGAAGCTATCGTTTGAGAAGTGTCAGTTCTACCAGACTTCGGTCACGTACCTAGGGCATGTAGTGTCAGCCGAGGGAATAGCAACTGACCCTCAGAAGCTGGAGGCTGTTACCTCCTGGCCTCGTCCGAATACTGTGACTGAGTTGAGGTCTTTCCTGGGTTTCTGCTCTTACTATAGAAGATTTGTGAAGAACTTCTCACAGATTGCCCGGCCATTGAACGAGCTGCTACAGAAGCAAATGGAGGGGGATAAGCAGAAATCTCAGGAAGGAGGGACCAGGAAGCCACGTGAACCTATTCAAGAACAATGGACGGTGAAGTGTGAGAGGTCTTTTGAATGTCAAAGCACCGGTGTTGGCCTACGCTGATCAATCTAAGCCGTATGAATAGCACGTGGATACCAGCAAAGATTGTTTTGGGGGATGTTGTACCAAGAGTCGGAGGGAAGACTTTGCCCAGTGGCCTATGTGAGTCGCAGCCTCACCCCCCCAGAGAAGAACTATCCTGTGCACAAATTGGAGTTCTTGGCCCTCAAGTGGGCTTTGGTAGACAAGCTACGTGACTATTTGTATGGGGCTACCTTTGTGGTGAAGACTGACAACAACTCACTGACTTACCTATTGTCCACCGCCAAGTTGGATGCCACTGGACATAGGTGGTTGGCAGCCTTGTCTGAATTCCAGTTCAGCTTGAAATATGAACCAGGAGTGGGAAACTGGGACGCTGACGATCTTTCTGGAAGGCCTCACTTCGCCAGTGCTGACCAGAAGATTTGGGTCCACTTACCGTTGGAAGGAGTACAGGCTGAGTACAGGCTTGGGCGCTTACCCCAATCTGCGTGTGACGTAGGTCCTGGAGGTGGGTTTGTCTATTGAGCCGGTCACCTAGCAACCAGCGTGTGTGAGAGCTTTGAGCGCCCTCCCCTTCTAGCCTGCGAGTGACGTAGGAGTTGGGGGCGGGTCTGTGCTTCCAGAATTTACATGTCACTCATCCCTGTACATGTGGTGACCCTTAAGCTGGGGGCGGGACCGAACGCATGACAGTGCGAGGTCCAGCGCTGGCAGGGATTGGGTGATGTATGCTGGCCTCTCACCCGGAAGCAATAGGCTTAGTTGTTATGTTTGTGTAGGCTGGGATCGGAGGAAGTATGCTGGCCTCCCATCCGGAAGTGTAAAATTATAGAGGTGTTGCTGATTCAGCTGGTTAAGGTGGGTGTTTCAAGAGAATATGGGGGTGTGTGTATATCCCACTGGTCTATGAGGTCGCCCCTCACTTTTTCGCTAGTCCTATCCCATTCACCAATGAAATACTAGCACACATTCAATCTATGATTGCAGGAAGGGTGGGGTGGTTTGATATTGTTTGTTTGATGAACCAGGATAATATAAAAGAACTGACGCATGGGCCCCTAATCAGATTCGCTGAGGAAGTCCTTACCCACAGATGGTACGTGTGCGAGGGGCTTTGTGACGTCAGTACAGCCACCTGCCTGGTTTTTATATATATGCTGTGTACTCCAGCACTGGGACTCGGTGCCACTCTTGTTAGTAATCTTTATTCAATAAAGAAGTGACTTTTATTGTATGGAGAGCACTATGTTTTTTATTTTGTTTTAACATGACCTGTGTATGCCAATGAATATGCTATTTGGATATCGCATGACCGAGGGGAGGACATATATGAAGTCAGTCTACTCATCTTTACTATTACCCTTATGACGGGACTGCATTGGTGACCTATCTGTTAGCTCAGTGGGTCCATTTAAGAAGGTGAGCGGCCTGCACTTCGGGTGGTGGAATACACTGATTTGGAAGCACGATTGTTACCATCGTTCCATTACAGCACCTTATTCACCTTTAGGGAGTCTCCTCTCTGTCTGTTGATGTGACATCTACTTATTTCTACTGGAATTACATGCTTTGGGACTTTTTTCATACTGGTTTTGAGCTCTGCACCGCTTTGCTTTTAATGTCCTCCAAAAAGACTGACGTATGATACACTGGGAGAAAATTCTGATGAACTTATACCTAGTGCTCAATGTTCCAGTCAAGCATTTGCCTCCTTTATTGAACCTTTAGTAAAGGATGATCTTGATCCACCTCCTGACACTACTTGGTGGGCCGCTGACTTGTTATTGGCCTGTCACAAAATTGAAGTACTAGTGCATCAATACTTCAATCAAATGATAAAACAAATAAAATGTTTAAACAAACATGATTACATGCAAAAATTGATTTATAAAAGTGTAAATAAATGAATTCATAAACATCCAAGAAAAATTCATATAGGAAAAAAGAACAGTGCAAAGCAGTTCAATATATGCTCAGTGTAGACAGTCCATAAATGAATGTATGTGACCCCCAAATCCAATGATCCTGTGTGTGTATACACCCCTTCACACCCTAGTGCACACCCCAGTCACAAACCACTTACTGACAGGTAAGACCTCAAAGATGGAGGTCTGGCTGAACTCTTATGCCGCGTACACACGAGCGGACTTTACGGCAGACTTTGCTCAACTGACTTTTCGCCGGACTTTGTCGGCTCCTTGCGACGGACTTAAAAAGGGACAGACTTGGACACAAACGATCACTGCAAAAGTCCGCTGGTTTGGAACGCGGTGACGTACAGCACGTAGGACGGGACTATAAAAAGGAAGTTCAAGCCCCACTACGGCACCCTTTGGGCTTCTTCTGCTAATCTCGTGTTTATCTCGTGTTAGTAGAAATTTGGTTAGAGACGATTTGCGCTTTTCACACTTCAGCTTATTTCGATCGTTTTCTGTGGTTCAGTTTATTGCTCCTGAGGTTTGTATCTGCTTTTCAGTGCGTGTTGGTCAGTTCGTAACCTGCCTTGCAGGCCGTTCTGGTCCGCTCGTTCCTGATTTTCAGGTCATTCTTCATAGGCCTTGCTGTTCTTCAGTGCGTTTGTTATAAGTTTGTTTGTTTGACCAGCCGACCGTTTTGAAGCCATGTCGCGTGGACGTACTCGTTCTCGAGTTCGTGCTGCGTGGGGACTTGGTGTTGGGGTTAATACTTTGACCCTAATCCAGTCCATAAACAGGGCGAGGAGGAGTTCATGGATGAAGAATTGGTTGCGCCAGCGTGACCATGTCTCGCATATGCCTTTGCTCCGTGAGATCCGTGAGAATAATCCTGAGGATTTCAGGAATTATCTCCGGATGACGGACCCTGTTTTTGAGCGTCTGCTGGCTATGCTGACCCCCTATATCAGCAGGCAGGATACCTGCATGAGGCAAGCCATCAGTGCGGAGCAGAGGCTAGTTGCCACGTTACGTTACTTGGCGACTGGGAGAAGTCTTCAGGACTTGAAGTTCTCGACAGGCATCTCCCCCCAGGCTCTGGGGATCATAATCCCAGAGACCTGTTCTGCCATCATTCAGGTCCTGCAGAAGGACTATATGAAGGTAAGTTTTCTCCTTTAACATTACATGATATGTATTAAATGTTTGCTAACGTATAGTCTAAATGTCCTCCTTACCTAATTGCCATGCTTGGAATATGCTGTGAATGTCCCCTTTATCTTCATGCATGCCTGTTTTTGGACATTAATCATTTATTGCCCTACATGCATATTTACCTTCAATAACCTCCCCACCATGCAATCCTGGGTCCATTTATATCTCTAGCCTCTAGTCCCTTGAACAATGTATATTGGCTGCTCCATTGTCTTGTTTGACCCTCCCCCACCCCTCAAATGTTTAAAGCTGTCAGGTGTGTTTCTTAACCTAATTAGAACCCCTCCTCCACCCCTCAAATGTTTAAAACTGTCAGGTGTGTTTTTACCCTAATTAGAACCCCTCCCCCACCTCCTCAAATATTTAAAACTGTCAGGTGTGTTTCTTAACCTAATTAGAACCCCTCCCCCACCCCCTCAAATGTTTAAAACTGTCAGGTGTGTTTCTTAACATAATTAGAACCCCTCCCCCCACATTCAAATTGATCAATGGGCCATCAGAGGGGGTGATTAATCTTATAAGTGGGCCTTATGTTTTTTAGAATTTAAATTACAAACACACATATTAATAATGTTTGACTGCTGTTGTTCACTAATGTTTTTGTGTAATCTGATATCCAAGTTATGTTTAAAAGTCCTTATCTTAATTTTTGTTTTGTTTTTTCACTCAACAGTTTCCTTCCAGTACACAGGAATGGCAGACTGTGGCCTCCCAGTTCGCTGACCGTTGGGACTTTCCCAACTGTGTCGGGGCGATTGACGGGAAGCATGTCCGCATTGTGCCACCACCGCATTCGGGGTCTTATTTCTACATCTATAAGGGGTTCCATAGTGTAGTTTTGATGGCGGTGGTCTCGGCACATTTGGACTTTCTGTTTGTGGATGTGGGGAAGAACGGCCGGATGTCTGACGGAGGAGTCTTTGCACAGACCGAGCTGTGCCAGCGTCTCCAGACTGGTGGCCTGGGATTGCCACCTGATGACCAGAATGTTGATGGACTCCCCTCAGTTTTTATCGCTGATGAAGCGTTTGCTCTCGGTGAGCACTTGATGAGGCCGTTCCCCCAAAGTACACTCACCCCTGAGAGGAGGGTAATTAATTACCGGCTGGCCAGAGCAAGAAGAGTTGCGGAGAATGCCTTTGGGATTCTGGCCAGCCGGTTCCATTTGTTCCTTTCAGCAATAAATCTGGCAGACTATAAAATTAATTACGTCATACTTGCTTGCTGCATCCTACATAACTTTTTACGTAGACATTCTGCTACATATATTACCTCTGTTGGGCCTAAGGCTGGACTTGTACAAGATGAAACAATGACAGGCCTAGAAATTGGCCGCATTGGCTTGGCCCCCGAACCGCACGTCAAGTGCGTGAGCGATATGTGAATTATTTTAATGGTCGGGGGGGCATTGCTATTCAACAAGAGCTTTAATTTTTACAAAAATAATATATATATATATATATTTAAATATCTTGTTTTTATTCTTGTTTGCATTTAGTTTGGTCTGTCTCCTAGTGCACTTGTAGTAGTGGCAAGTGCATTTACCTTTAGTTAATAAGGCCCTTTGTCACTGTAACCACACAAAAATTTCTAAAACCTATTATTGAGAAATAATCAGCCACACACATTGTTGTAGTAAAAACATTTTACTGTGTGCACATTTAAAGGTGCATTTTTTGAAACTTTGTTTTTTTTTTTTTTGGAAAATATTTTTTTTTAAATAATTTTTTTTTTTTAGAATAACGTTATTAAAGGCATATTTAAACAAAAATAGACCTTGTTTAAAATCTTAAAATTCACAACAGTGTTTAGAAAAACATATCAAAAAATAAAAGAACTTACAAAGTTCAACATTTTGAGAACGGTGCTGGTGATATCACCCTTGTAAATCGTTAATTTTTCAGATGCTCAAAATTGAGCATTACGAAAGGGTCAAGTCAACATGTGCTATCTCCCATCATGGGTGAGCAATGTATGTGTTTTGTGTGTGCAATCCCTTTGTTCCTCTCACCACTAAATAATTTTGAGGATGAAGGGGTTGCAAACAAAAAACAAGTACATTGATATCCCATATGGAAGATAGCATATGATGACACACCGTGTGCATCATAAAAATATTTTTCTTACCAAAAAACTTTACAAAAAAATTACAAGAAGAAACACACTTCACAAGGAAATGAAGAACATGATTGATGTTTTTAGGACAAACTTTATATTCTGCCCAAAACATCAATCATGTTCTTCATTTCCTGTTGCATGGAGTCCAGGCGAAGTTTCATGCTGCGAATTTGGTCACGCATTTTATCAATTTGCCATTCCACAGCATTATCTGGCCAATCAGTCTTTGGCCACTGTCTGTGCTGAATGGCTCTGCCGCTTGGCCTTCCACAACCAGAAGCTCACCTAAAATGTGTGAAAAAAACAAGGGTTAAAATATGCACGCCAAAATACATTAACTTAAGCTGGGGTGTCAGTCACTCACTTGGTGGGGTTGAAAGCTCGCACACTTCCTCCACCTCTCCTTCCTCCAGCTCGTTGGGTGGGCGTGGTCTTGGGCTTTGGCTATCTTCAGCCTCAGGCTGGTGACTTGGGGGGGTCCTGGGATCCTTGGACTGTTGTCTGAGTCTTTTCTCCCCTATGATAATTCAACAAAAGGTATAGTTAAAACACAGTGATATTTTAGATTTTGAACAATAATATGAAACGTTGGTTATGAGTTGTGGACAATTGCCTTTTTTTGTCCTCAAACATTTATAAAACAGGATGAACATTCCCTCTGAACAACAATTCTAAACAATACACATTTTCATGCAAGTTTCACAGATGCAGACACCTCAATGATCTCCTATGTGTATTACCCCTCTAAAATGTATTTATGGTCACATAGTACACTAGTGCTCGTGAGTCCATATGTGGAAACAGCTGCTGTGTCCTGTCCTTACATTACACTGAATCATTTTTGAAGAAGCATTATATTTTCCAACACATCTATACCACATCAACCAATTTTTGGAATACGAAAAATTATCAAGACATAAATGTATATCCAACCCTGTACCATCGTATTTGGCAAAAAAATAACGTCATTTTCTAAAGTATCATATGTATTTTACAAAGAACGGTCTTTACGAACGATGCTGTATAAACTTAAAAAAATGTATCAGCATGCAAGTTAAGTATCTCAATATGAAAACACAACAAGTACTTACTTTTTTTAAGCAGCTTCTTTATTCGCCAATATTGTTCTGGCTCCCTACTTTTGATGTCAGACCACCGCTTCCTCATTTGTTCTTTAGAATGTTTAGTGCCAAATTTAGCTTCTAGAGCGGTGACAACTGAGGACATTATTTTGTCTTTCCGCATATTCGGGGGTGTGTACGGTCCTTTTTTGCCATTGTAGTCCTCCCTTCTCAATATGGACACCATCTCCACCATCTCTTCAAAAGCCATGTTGGTGGCCTTATATCTCCTCTGGGATGTGGATGGTTGTGGCTCCGGGCTTTCCTCCACGCTACTTCCACTGATTCTCTCCGCCATCTTTCTTTATATACTCCCACTGCGCAACAAAGAATGAAGGGGCGGGGACAAATCGTACTAAAGAACGTCGGGGCGGGCGACGCAGGCAGAGCATGACACATGCGCAGTGTATATAAAGCTATTACGATGGCCTACGTATGTCCATGCAGAAGTAGCGAGCGTCAGAAACGAAGGTAAGATTACATGTGGGGGTGTGTGTGTGTGTGTTTGTGTGTGTGTGTATATGTGTCCCATAGATTCTTCACAAAATAATCCTGTGAGTTCTGACTGACATTACAGTTTTGATCTTGTGTCTTGTCTTTCAGCAACAATGAATCCCTTTAAAGAGGCAGATTTTTTGTCGCGATTTATTGACCTATATCATGAAAAAAGAAAAACCTGTGGGAGGTCAAACACCCACTATATTACAACAGTAATGTAAGTAAGGAAGGCAACACTGGGCACACTTTTAGAATTTGTGAAGACTCGAGTCCCCCAGGCAGACCTTAAGTTTGTGGACAAGAAAATTGGTATCTTGCGAAACATGTATAAGCGGGAACACAATAAAATCCAGGAGTCGCTCAGATCCGGTGCAGCAGCTGACCAAGTTTATGTACCCAAGTTGTGGTACTACCACAAAATGCGATTCCTGGATGACCAGACAGAAGCCAGGCAATCACTTTCGACCCTTCCCGCCACCCTTCCCCCCACCCTTCCCTCCAGCCTTCCCCCCACTCTTCCCTCCAGCCTTCCATCCACCTCCACCCCAGCTGAGGAGTTCCAGGAAGAACTGGGCCTTTTCATCCCTGATGAAGTGGATGCGCCCAGCTTCAGCCAGGTATCCTTTTTTGTGTAATTTGTGATTGTGGAAATGTTATTAATGATGTTAACGTGTTAAATTTTTAAGTGCTTCATAAAAAATGACTTCATCACAAATATTAATATGTAGACATATCACTAGACAGTAGTGGCCAAAAATATACTTCTGCATAGGTGTGCGCAGCCTCTTGCATTAGGGTGTGCACCCCAAAGCTCAAATACATATGCGTGTGTATATGTACTGATGGTGTCAGTAGGGCAGTGGACAGTGTTATTTTGTTTATTTTCTTTTCCAAAAAATTATTTTCTTTTGTAACATTTTTTTGGGGGATCAAATAACAGTGGTCTAAACAGGGGGGAATATGCACCACACAAGGCGATTAGGGTGTGCCCAGGCACACCTGGCACACCCCGTGGGCACGCCTATGTACTTCAGATATTGTTGATCACCTGAAATAATGGTGGTGTCAAATAGATAGCCTTTACTATTTGTTGAGAATTATATTTGCAAGTCATGAGCTGAAAATTGTGTGTGATTGCGTAACACAAAATTACAACTATGTTCCTTTTTTTGACACAGGATGACCTCAGCCAGGAGGAGGCCTTGACCAGTGGGAGAGAGGAGGAGGCCTTGCCCAGTGGGAGAGAGGAGGAGGCTGTGGCTGGGCCGAGTAGAAGCTGCACGGAGTGTCAGGTGCCTCCCCTCCGCATCCTCACCAAAAGGCCTAGGAGAATGACCCAAACTGAGGAGGAATCCCTAGCCCTCATACGTGAAGCAAGCCAAATCCTGAGTACATCACCCAATGCAGAGGAGGCGTATGGCACCTATATAGCCAGCAGATTGCTGGAGTTGTGAGGGTTTGATTTTTTCAGGCCTATCAGAAGGGCTTGAGAGGGGAGCTTACTGCTACCATGTATCTGGCAGATGAAGCCACTCCTCCTCCTGCCCCAAGTACACCACCAGAGGCCCAGCCTCCGAGGAAGGCTGCAGAGAAGCGTGGAGGGAAGGCTGCAGAGAAGCGTGCAGGGAAGGCTCCACGGAAGAGTCGAAAGTGATTGCCTGGTTTCTGTCTGGTCTGACTGTGCTCCCTGTGCTCCCTAGTCGCAAGATATCAATTTTCTTGTCCTAAAACTTGATGTGTGTCCTGGGGGACGAAAGGCTTCACAGATTCTAAAAGTGTCTCCAGTGTTGCCTTCCTAATTTTTTTTCCACCAAAATAAATGGATTTTTTTGTTACCCTACATTATTGACTATGTGTTTTGATTCCAAAACGACATTTTGTTTGGGAGTAGGCAGGTACAGGTCAAAAAGACTATGGGGTTGATTTAATAAAAGCAAATAAACTGTGCACTTTGCAGAGGGCAGTTGCCCTCTGCAAGTGCAATTGCTCCAGAGCTTAGGAAATGAGGTAAGGCTTGACTTTGCAAAGAGTACCCAATCCTGTGCAAGGAAAATTCAAAAAACAGCATTTTTGCTTGCACATGATTGGATGATGGAAGTCAGCAGAGCTTCTGCTCATTTACTAAGCACTGGAGCAACTGCTCTTGCAGAGGGTAACTGCACTTTGCAAAGTGCACAGTCTTTTTCCCTTTAGTAAATCAACCCCTATGTGTGTTTTTGCCAAAAGGCTAAATCATCTCTAAAATCTAATGAAAAGTACTAGTGAAAAGTTCACTTTAGAAATTGCACAGCAAGTGCACTTGTTGGAAGTGCAGTCGCTGTAAATCTGAGGGGAAGAGCTGAAATGAGGGGAAGCTTTGCTGATTTTATCATACAATCATGTGCAAGAAAAAGTTTTTTTTTTTTGGGGGGTTCCTTGCATGTGCCCCTCGGATCCACAGCGAAGGCACTTCAAAATGCTCTTTCTGTGCAATTCCAAGTAGAATTTTTACAACATTAAAACAACACAAACTATTAAGGTTATTGTGGTAACTTGAAAATACAAAAATAAAATAAACAAAAAAAATGTTTGTATAATTTAGCACACATTGTAAAATAGATAGTGTTGAAATCAATAAAAAAAAAAGATGAGTCCAAAATCGAATTTAATACTTTATTTATGGAGATCTGGCTTTTTAAAAATATCATATTAGTCATGACATGAGGATAAATCGTGAAGAAAGTAGTTTGTGAGAAATCTGTGTGAATATAAAGCAGAAAAACAACTTCATTCTTCTCGCATTATAAATTTAAAAAAAAGCGCTGTATTAAAAGATCACAGAAGAGGAATGTGCTAGCTTCAATACGAAGGCTAGTTTTACCAGACTGAGCGCTTCCGTCTTGTAATTGCTTCAGAGCATTGCGTCAGTTTGAGTTAGTCGGACTAGCACACAGACGACCGGTTTGTCCGCTAGAAAGAAGAGTCCGTCGGATAGATTTAAAACATGTTTCAAATCTAAGTCCGTCCAACTTTTGAGCAAACAAAGTCCACTGGGGCCCACACACGATCGAATTGTCCGACGAAATCCAGTACGCCGGACCAAGTCTGCCGTAAAGTCCGCTCGTGTGTACGCGGCATTAGGGAGAAATCCCACTGGCTCAGGAATGGGGGGTTTCCAAAAATAACCAAGGCAGTCCACAGATGGAGCTCAGGAAGGGATAAATGCAAAAGAGGGACTTCTGCCCCAGGCAACCGCAGCCGCAGAAGCAGCTTCCCATACGGACTTGTCTAGGTTGACAAGGGACGGCTGCAGAAGATACCCCGGATGAGCCCTCAAATGTAGCATGACCCCCTTGAGGACTGCTTGGACTTACCTGCTCATCTGCACCCCCTTGACCTTGTGAGCATTCAAATCCACCTGACACTCTGGGTTCAGACATCTTTGCACATCCTTAAAGTAATAAGTCAAACAACTCTGTGCATTTATATTTTAGTAACGTTTACTGGAACAATTCAAAGAGGATATTGTTACACAGATGAGCAACAGATCTACTGAGCTTTGGGTAACCGTACTATCTCAGCAGAAGAATGCAAAAGGCAAGATAATTTGTAGATAAACAGTATATTATATACACATATGTACAGTAGAATACTACTTGAACCTGAAAGGATAAGCAAGGGTTAAGTATTTATTCTGGCAAAACTTCTATAGGGGGAACCCAGGCCAGCTTATTAACCTTTAATGAGAGATCAGGCTTAATAGAAATGGTATGAGGGCCCTTTAAGCAGTAATGACATCAATGTCCCCTTTGCAGGCCTGATGGTCTTCACTGGCTGTCGGAGCTCATTAACTATATAACTAACAAGTAAAGGAATTTCTTAAAATTGCAGAAGCTAAAGATGTCTATGTACAATGTTCAAAGGTAGGTGCAGTAAAGTATTCCCAAGGTAAAGCTGTCTGTACACAGTGTCCCAGTGAAATAGTACAGAAGGGTTTGCAAAAGTGGGCAATTGCCCTCTCACCAACAACCAGGCTGATCCAATGCCTTCTGGACAGCAGCTTCCGGAGCGACGCTTGTGCAGCGGATCCACTGTGATGATCTCCCGTTGCGAGGCTTAAAGCACGGAATGTCGGATGACTGCAGTGGTGCTGGATGGATGTCGGATGAATAGCAAGCAGTGCTAGGTCCCTCCGATCTGAGTTGGAAAGTTGGACTCCACGTGATAGGCTGCGACCCCGCTCTCAGAGGTCCATCACGCAGCAGCCCAAGAGAAAGCGACAGTCGGGCGGGTCTCTGGGTTCTTTTATAGCTCTTTCCAGCAATATCCCTGATGGTAGCAAAGATCCCTGGGATATGTAGTCAGGTGTATAGTCTTGGTAAAGGAAAAAACTGCGCTATTTAACTGAAAAACTTAAAGCTGCAGCTCAAAATGTTATACAACACCAGACAGAGATAAAGCAAAAAAGGAGCTGCGCTAACTAACTAATGGTATGAGGTAATATTACATATCCTCACAAGGTGAGTGGAGGGTATGCTGCAACAAGTGGGATTGTGAGATAAATAAAAGAAAAAAACCTTTGGAACTAAGTGAAAAAAAAAGCAACAATATGCCAGTGAAGAAAAAATACAGTGAAAAAATATTGATGTGATGTCAATGAAATAATAAATGAATGAATTAATAATGATGTGATGTCAATAAAAAATATATACTGACGGGGCGCATGCGCGGCGCGATCCAGGAAGGAAGCAAGGGCTGAGAGCTCCGTGAGCCGCGGAGACGAACTGCACTTCCCCGGGGCTATATCTACAGTTTTTTTTAGCTGATTCTTCCCTGCACCCCTGGCGGAACATCTAGCGCATGCCGGGACCGAAAATTCGCCGCAGCAAACCGGCTCAAAAGTCACTTACAACCTACTTTCTGAGAGTGAGGGAACAGAGCATGCAGTCCCAAGATGGCGCCCAGAAGAGACAGTCACAGGCACATCCACATGCTGCAGCCTCCTCACCGTCACACTCCCTAGGAGACTGTGAGTATTCATTGCAACTTACTAAGGCTGATCTGGATGAAAGTTTTACTCTGATGTATGACAAGATTGCCCAGAAATTCCAATCAGAGCTGCACAAATCTACTAACACTTTACCACTGGAGATTGCAGCTCTGGGAAGCAGAACTGATTTATTAGAGACTAAGCATGATGAGCTGTCCCTGGTATGTTCAGATTTCAGAAAGGAGCATGAGTCCTTGTCCGAGACGGTCCTGCAACTTCAAGCCCACATTGAGGACCTGGACAACAGGAATAGACGTAACAATCTTAGGGTGCGGGGAGTACCTGAATCGTTGACTGATTTACTACCTGCGATCCAGAAGCTATTCCAGTCTCTCCTGCCCAATTCCCCTCTTTCAGCCTTTGTGATAGGATCCACAGGGCCCTGCGCCCACCCCCTCCCCCAGATAAGCCCCCTAGGGATATAGTGCTTTGCCTCAAGGACTTCCTAATTAAAGAGGACATCCTCAGGGCCTCAAGGAACACTCTCAACATTCGCCTGGAGGGTACCCTCATTCAAATTTACCCGGATATCTCCCCCACCACCCTTGACAAGCGCAGGGAGATGAAAGAAGTTACGTCAGTTCTTCAGTCTGCAAGTATCCGCTACCGTTGGGGATTCACATTTAAGCTCCAGGTTCCTCACAATGGCATGACTTACACCGTTACCACGATAGCAGAAGGCAAGGAATTGCTGGTGAAACTGGGCTACCCTGCCCAGGCTGCCGTCCACTCCACTTCACTCAGCTATTTGGGCCACCCCACCTCCCAGAAGAGACCGCCAAGATCAACATCGAGACTAACTGCTCTTCTCATTTTTTATGTTTTTGTTTCCTCTATACGTTTTCTGTCTCTTTTTCAAACTTACGAACAATGGATCTCTCCCGCCATGCTTTGATGCACCTGGACTCTCCCGGCTCATCGCAAAATTCTGGTTGCGTGCGCTTGATTGTCCCTACACTCTACACCATCTGGGGCCCATCGACCTCCCATCTGTTTAGTGGTGTCCGAGCAGGTGGGCCCCTCACAGGTAAATACACACAATAAATTTGCATATATGCAAAATCTACGGTCCCAAGAATTTAGAGTGTTGGACCCTTTGGTCCGAATGGACATTTCTTTTTGGGTCTTTGGGGCCTTTTCCCCCTTGACCCCCCAAGACTATGTATTGCCATTCTTTGGCCCAGTTTTGTGGTTACTAGTTTTTTTTTTTTTGTTCCCTGTTTTATTTTTATAATTCCTTTTATCCTACTCACCTCAGTTGTTTCTATCAATGTGATACATGTGTCGCTATTCCTCCAGTCGTGTCAACCAGATATTGCAAATCTCCTTAACGCATTTTTTGCATTAGTTGTATGTTCCCCAGGGGTAATATGTACTGCTGTTTGGGTGCCCCCTCTCGGCCTGGACCCCCCTTTGATCCTAAATTCAAACAATGTTACTTCTCCACCTATGAGTCCAGGTCTAGAGGGGCAGCTATCCTTATTAAAAATTTGGTGATGTTTCGGACTCAACAGATATATAGAGATCCTAGCAGTCGCTTTGTGATAGTCAAAGGCTCCATTCAGTATAAACAATTAACCTTGGCCTCAGTTTATGCGCCTAACGCATCACAGGCTACATTTTTTAAAGAATGTTTTCAGATCCTTGACAGGTTCCACTCCCCTCACTTACTAATCGGGGGGGGGATTTTAACCTAGTAGCCCCCTCTGTGATGGATAGAAGTCAAACATGCCCCACCTCTAACGCTTTTCCTAAATCCCTTCAACACTCCTTGAAGTCTAATCAACTAGATGTCTGGAGGGCTCATAACATAGGCTCTAGGGAATACACTTTCTAGTCTCACCCCCATAATAGTTGCTCCCGCCCGGACTATATCTTCTGCACTCCTTCCCTGACTGTAAATTTTAACTCAGCTAACATACATATTTGCCCTTGGTCAGACCACCACATAGTTTCACCCCAAATTTCTTGTCTAGGCCTCCCCTATACAGCCAGATCCTGGCGCCTCAATGACACGTTACTTACGGACCCTGTGGTTCTGACCCAGTTCTCAGAACGCCTCACAGAATATTTTAGACACAACGACATAGAAGATATTTCCCCCACATCCCTTTGGGCAGCTCATAAGGCTGTGATGAGGGGCCACCTAATAGAAATCTCAACCACTAAGAAACATCAAAAACAACATGACACTTGAAAACTCACTTCT
Source organism: Lithobates clamitans (assembly GCA_037952925.1). NCBI lineage: Eukaryota > Metazoa > Chordata > Amphibia > Anura > Ranidae > Lithobates > Lithobates clamitans. The sequence continues at coordinate 1,297,954 of JBBGZY010001452.1, read as the reverse complement.
GACCGTGAACAACTCTACCATAGACACACACAGGCACCCTCACAGGAGTTGCTCCTCCAGATAAATGAAAAAAGAAGGGCCCTAGATGACATACTTTCAGAACACACAGAAAAATCCCTTAGATGGTCCAAGGCCCGTTTCCTCCTTCATAGTAACTCAGGATCCACAATATTCGCACGTAAGCTCAAACAGACCATTCAACTGACACACCTTTACAAGCTGAAAGACCATAATGGTAACCTTACCACCCATCCCAAACAAGTTCTGAGTATCTTCTCCTTTTATCAGAAACTATTTTCAGGCCCAGACCCCTCCCTTCCTCCTCCCTCGCAAACCTGGTTAGACACCCTCTTGCTCCCCCAGCTATCAGAGGAGCAATTATTAATCCTCAATGCCCCCTGTACTTCAGAGGAAGTAGCCTCTATCATTTCTTTCCCTTAAACCCTCCAAAGCCTCTGGTCCAGATGGATTCTCAGCAATCTATTATAAAAAAATTGCAGAATCCTTAATCCCCAACTAACTAAACTCTATAACTACATCCTCAAAGGGAAACATTTCCCTGAAAAAATGCTACTGGCCAATATGTCCCTTGTACCCAAACCAGGCAAAGACCATACCCGTATCCAAAACTTCCGCCCCATTTCAGTTATAAATAATGACTTAAAAATATGTGGACAGATTTTAGCAGACTGCCTGGCCAAAGTTATTATGACCTTGATATCCCCTGACCAAACAGGCTTTATACCATCCAGACAGATCACTGATAACATTCGTTTGGCCACCAATATACTCCAGAATGCTGATATGCACTCTAGGAAGGTATTATTTTTGACTTTGGACATAAATAAGGAATTTGAGAGTGTCCTATGGACCTATCTGGACACAGTATTATTGAAATTTGGATTTAGTGGTGCATTCATACATGGATTTAAGGCCCTATACCACCACCCCCGTACTCGTATCAAGCTCCCAGGTTGCAACTCCAATTACTTTTCTTCAAACTTAGCCTCTATGCTGACGATGTCCTATTATTTATTCCTGACCCCCTGATCTCCCTTCCCAACCTTCTATCCTCTCTAGATTCCTACCATAACCTCACGGGCCTAAGAGTGAACCCTTCTAAATGTTCGACTTTACCCATTCACCTCCCCCAACCTTTAATGACTAGTAAAGATTAATTCAAATTCTCCTGGAATCATGACTCACTGCAATATTTAGGCATAAAACTAGCCCCTTCTCTCAAACAGATATATTCCTTAAATGACCCTCAAGCTTTCTCCAATGTTAAAAGCCTTTTAAATCAATGGTCCTCATACCATATATCATTCTTAGGGAGAATTCAAGCAGTTAAAATGAATATCCTCCCAAAACTCTTGTTTCTCTTTAGGTCCTTACCTCTGTATGTCTCTCGCTCTACGCTACTAACAATCCAATCAGATCTTTTCAGATTCGTATGGCAAAACAAAAAACCCTGACTAGGTCCTCCATTGATGTATAGAGCCCGTATGAGGGGTGGCTTGGGATGCCCGGATCTATGGAAATACTTCCTGGCATCCCGCCTTATTCAGTTGGCGCAATGGCATACCTCCCCTACTTCTACACCATGGCTGCAATTTAAGCGGATCTCGTGTCTCCATATTATCTCTCGGGTCTTCTCTGGTCATGCTCAATATCTCCAAAAGACATTACCCCACTTAATAAAATAGTAGGCCAATCATTATACAAATGGTCCCTCTATTCGAAGAAGTTTAAACTTAAATCTGACACACCACTCCTGTCTTCCTTTTTGGGAGAACCTTCATTCCCTCCGGCCTTTACCTCAGACACATCATTCCTCATTCGGTCTGCAAGGGGATTGGTGGACCTTGAATCTCTGTTGCAGGGCACTTCCTTTTGTTTGTACACACACTTACAGCAAACATATGCCATGGGACGATTGGATTTTCACCAATACTTTCCAATAAGACATTTCTACTCTGCAACCTTGGTTGGCGGAGTAGAATTGACAAAAACTCCATTTGAATTCCTGTGTGGGGAGGCCTCCAGGGATAGCGGGACTATCTCCACTCTTTACCGATACCTTAACGACTACAATTCCTCTCCAAAATCTATAGCAATGGAGGCATGGGAGGCAGAGATGGCTCAAGATTTCCCAGTGGAGGACTGGCAAGACATGATTGACAACATGCACAAATGTACATGCTCTATATCCATAAAGGAAACGGTACTCAAACTACATACACGTTGGTACTATACTCCGGATCGTCTTCACAGAATGTACCCACTGGTACCTGGCACGTGCTTTAGAGGATACCAGGACAGGGGTACGCTATTGCATACGTTCTGGAGTTGTAAGGCTTTAGATCCCATTTGGCAGAAAACAACCTCTCTCATCTATCTGGAGCATCGGTTACCTTGACTTATCAAATGTGTTTGTTGTTTGCAGAGCTCCCAGCTGTCCCCCCCCCCCACTACAGAAATTAATTCACACTCTTTTTAGCGCTATCCAATGGGCAATAGCGATAAATTGGAAACGCTCCCATGTATCTTGGTCGCAGGTGATTTTACGCATGGAGTCCATTATGATAATGGAAAGAATACACCATACTCTCCTGGACTCCATGCACATTTTCGACCGCAAATGGATGGTTTGGACGGCACACCTGCTTAGTAACAGACTCGAGGATCCCTCAATCCCTGCCTCAGATGCACAATAGAACTAACAATTGTAAGATTTGATATACTCTGCTTGGTAGGTACTTCTAATGCCTATTTTTCTGTGTTCTATATATTGACGAATGTGGCATCCTGGTTGAATGATGGGATTTTCCCTACACTCGGGTTGCACACGTATCACAATCACAAGTTTTCTTTGGTTTCTTTTCATTTCCCTTATTTTTTTTCTTTCCCAATTAATGGGTTCATTGTGTATTGTATTGAGATATTTTAATGGCAACATGTGAGATGTATTGTTAAGCTGTCTTAGGCTACCCTGTTACTCTACTTATTGTTCTCACGGTTCTTGTACACTCAGTCTTTATATTATACCTCAATAAAAACGTTTGTAAACAAAGAATATATATCCTGGCACTCAAATGAATAGATGTTACCACCTAAATATAGATAAAAAATTATAAACTCCGTGAAAAACTAAAACAGCTCATGTGACTGAATGAACAAAAGTCCATGTGTGATAATAGTGATCATACAAAATCAATCATGGATTGCAACGTGCATTAAAAATGAAATAACAAAAGTCCATGCAAATTGACTGGTGACTCTTCTATGGTGATACAACACTGGACCTCCCAGGAAAAGTGACAAGTAGAAAGTGCCTCCACCACAGCAAATACTTCCGCTTACTGGAACACGGTGGTCCCTTATTACAGGAGACCACATTGAGCAGATAGCTATTACCCCGGGCCCAGGATCTCTGTGGCATGCAATGGACTCCTCAGCCTCAATAGCGATGGTCCACAGGTAGGTCAAACCAGGCGCAGGTATTTAAATTCCCATAAAACAACAAAGGCTCACATAGTGTAAAACCCTTCACATTTATTCAAGTAATAGAGACGAATGGACACTTACGGTTAAGCAGATAAAAACAGACATAAAAATCGAGCCGGACGGCCTCAAATACAGCCCAATGGCTTCTGGGGCTAAGCGTATAGCGGTGACGTCAGTACGTCGTTCCTCCTCCCTACGCATTTCGTCATCAACAGGATGTCGTCACGGGGCACCTATAGTCATGCGGAGCAAGTGCCATACTGAGGGACTACTATCCCCACAATCCCTTTGGTTTGGCTCACAAATAAGATGTCAGTTAGTAACACTGGGCACTAGAGGGACATGTGATATATAGAAATACCAGAGGATCACTGTACTTTGCAATTGTAGTCCACATTGCTACACCAGCATGACCTTAGGACACAATATTATGGAAGCTCCATGTATTAAATATATATTGGAGAAACACAGACTGTATTCTAATAAGGAGACAATATATAAAACATCAGAAGATACATTTGTACATTTTCATAAAACAATACAGTGAAAATGAAGGCAAAACATTATATTTATCTTTGTTGAGTTATACAGAAAGAGTGAGATGAGAAGTAGAAACTTACTCACAACAAAAGGGAATACGATTAGAACCATCCAAGCCAACTCCTACTTCATTAGTTCTTGCAATGAATTTGTTGTGAAAGTGAGCAGAGAATAATCCTCCAATGATGACATCTCCCTTCTGGTAATATTCATACTCAAACAATGGCTTTGTCCTTTCAAGTCTACAAGCAGACGCTGAGCTCCGGGTAAGTACTACTCCATAGGATGTGATGGGAATGAGGAGTATCGGCAGGTAACAGACACAGAAGACTGGAGAACATTTCATGGCACACAGGAGATCCTCTCAGTCACCAGCAGGTCTGCTCAGAAGTAGACGCAATCACTGGGACTTTATACACATCGACTGAGACCGACTTACACTACAGAACAAAGAACGGAATAATAGTAACTTCAATCTGAAAATATACAATCTACTGTATATCATGCAGTGTAACTGATCTAATAAAGTTGGTTTATTCTTTTATATCACATTCGGTACAGTTTCAGTCATTCAGAATTATATTTATTCATTTTCAGGATATACTTTCCAATATATATATATAAATACAGGTGCATCTCATAAAATTAAAATATCATCAAAAAGTTAATTTATTTCAGAGATTCAATTCAAAAAGTGATACATTTCAAGCATTTCTTTCTTTTCATTTTGATGATCATGGGCTTACAGCTAGTGAAAACCCCAAATTCAGTATCTCAAAAAATTAGAATATTACATAAGACTAGGGATGAGCCCGATGTTCGAGTCAAACGTAAGTTCGACTCGAACATCGGGTGTTCGCCCCTTTGCTGAATACCGAACATTATGGGGCGTTCGTGGGAAATTCGAGCGCCCGCAGGACGTGCTATAATGAACGGCCAGACCGTCAATGCACTGCGAGATCACAGTGCATTGACGGCTGCTGATTGGCTAAAGTATGCACCTGACCTGCATGCTCTCTGTGAGAGCCATGATTGGCCAAAGGCAGGGTGCCTTTGGCCAATCATGGCTCAGGGGGAGTCCACACCCCACACTATGTAAGGCTGCTTACACAGCAGCCGTACATAGTTTTATGAATGAGAGCAGCAAAATAACATTTGTAAAGGAAATTGCTTGCGGCTGTACTGTATTGCCGGATCCCGGCAATATACATAAAAATCATTGAAAAAAATGGCATGGGTGCCCCCCCAGTCCATTACCAGGCCCTTTGGGTCTGGTATAGATATTAAGGGGAACCCTGTGCCAAAATTGAAAACAAATGGCATAGGGGTCCCCCCAAAATCCATACCAGGCCCTTCAGGTCTGATATGGATTTTAAGGGGAACCCTGAGCCAAAAAAAAGGTGTAGGACCCCCCAAAATCCATACCAGACCCTTATCCAAGTACGCAACCTGGCAGGCCGCAGGAAAAGGGGGGGGACGAAAGAGCGCACTGTACCAGGCCACATGCCCTCAACATAGGGACCCCCAGATCCCGGCCCCCCCTATGTGAATGGGTATCGGGTACATTGTACCCCTACACATTCACCCAAAAAAGTGTCAAAATGGTAAAAATGACAGGAGACAGTTTGGGAAAAGTCCTTTATTAATTTTTTTTAAAAAGTGTCCCTCGATGTCCATTTATCTTCGATCACAGTGTCTTACGACCCCGCCCCATTCTGACATTACGTGATGTCACATGACATCAGAAGGGGTGAGGTCCCCGGCTTATGTCACCAGGTGGCCCCGCCCTCAGTTATATAACAGGTGTCATTACAGAAAGCCTGCAGTCAACGGGAGCCTCCCATGGAGGCGGAGTTTATTTCAGTTTTTTTTTGCTAGGGTCATCGGACGCTGTGATCAAAGATGAATAGACATCGCGGAACACTTTTTTTTAAAAATAAAGGACTTGCCCCAAATTGTCTACTGTCATTTTTACCATTTTGACACTTTTTTTGGTGAATGTGTAGGGGTACATGGTACCCGATACCCATTCACATAGGGGGGCCTGGGATCTCTGGGTCACCTTGTTAAAGGGGGCTTCCATATTCCGATAAGCCCCTGCCCGCAGACCCCCACAACCACCGGAGCAAGGGTTATGGGGATGGGGATCCCTACGCCATTTTTAAAAAAAATTTGGCTCGGGGTTCTGCTTAAAATCCATATCAGGGGGCGTGGCCTGACCTCGGGAGAAGATGGCAGCTTAAGTCCTTTGCTCCCGCTGACAGAGAGGACAATCTGACTAAAACGGAGGTTATTCATACGCCCTACCTCGAAGAAAACATGGGGACTTCATCCCGCAGCTCCTCCGCCTCCAGATCCAGGTCCCCCCGTGACTTGACGGGCAGAAGCAGCCAAAATATACCAGAAATGTTCCGCTCCCACTCTGGCAACATGGCGCCCACACGAGGCTCTCCTCAGATAGCAGGCCCAACGGCTGGGACCATACCGCCTCCAGACAATGGAGCGGTGATTCTCACCCCGAACCCACAACCTAGCCTCCAGGACTTGCACTCCGTGGCGCTGGATATAAAAAACACCCTCACGGCAGCCCTGTCGGCAGCAATCTCGGATCTCAGGATTGACATACAAGCAATAGCGGGCAGAGTCCAAGAAGTGGAGAAGACGACTACAACCCATACAACTGTGCTCCGCCGTACGTGTCAGGTCCTAGATACGCACACCCTACAGCTACGGGACCTAAATCGGCACTTGGAGGACTTGGACAACCGCGGCAGAAGACATAACCTGCGTGTAAGAGGCCTGCCGGAATCAATCGAGGCAGATAGGCTGCTAGCAGAGGTCACTAGCTTCTTCAACGGCCTACTGGAGAAACCCCCCACCACCCCCATAGGTATGGAACGTATCCAACGCGCCCTGCGTCCACGGGGGAGAGATGCGGACCCACCCAGGGATGTGATATGTCATGTAATAGACTATCAACTAAAAGAAGAACTTTTGCGTAAGGCCCGCATGGCTAAAAAGCTAACACACAATGGCGCTGACATACGCCTTTTTCAAGACCTCTCCACAATTACACTGCAACGTCGGAGAGAACTGCGCCCCCTGCTGGAAGTGCTACGTTCCAGGGAAATTCCATACAGGTGGAAGTTCCCCTTCGGCTTATCGGCCTCCTATCAGGGTCGCACAGCACTGCTCAGAGTGCCAGAAGATCTGCACTATTTCTGCGACACCCTAGACATACCTTTCACGGCTGTTCCCGAGTGGTATGCAGAATTCCGCCCTCAGGCTGCCAGGAAACACCCGCCTGACAACGAACCAATGGACACCCAGCCACACCGTTACAGGAGGCAGCGATCCCCATCCGAAACTAGGCTACGTCACCAAGCGCCAGGCATGGATAGAGGATCAAGCCCGCTGGACACCCCGCAGACCAGGAGAGCACGCCGAGACCGCTGATCAGCAGCGCCGGAACGTGCAACGCGCGGAGAATCGGTTTTCTCACTGCCCTACGTCTGTCAAGTTTTAAGAAGTTCTGTTACAGTCTTTCCCTGGTTTGCGTCAAGCTTCATCAACACCGGTTACTAGACTCTAGTCACCATTCAGCCCTAGACCCTTCAACCGACCTTATCCACTCTACTCTGGACATCACAATAAAACTGATGAGAAAGATTCCGCTCTAGACGATGTTGGGGTGCAGGAACGAGAGCTGCGGATCAACGATCTCTTCACAGCAGAAGGACACCAACAGCTAGCAAGAAATGACATTTCACTGCGCACTGCCCGGGTCATTATTGTCACTCCAGACCACTCTGTCAACGTATCCTTTCTTGTATTGAAACCCCACTCTCTCCCACGTTAAACTGAGGGAGGGGGAGGACATTAAGCTCTCCTATTCATTCGATAAGTTATAGCTTGCTCGCTGTTATCAATCTTTCATCTCCCGCTGTTTCTCTCCGTCTATTAATAACCCTGCTCTTGTCATAATTAGACAATGTTGATGGGAGTGATGATCCTGTGGGAAGACATTAAAAGATTTCACACATAGCTCTAACACATGCCGATGTACCGAGCACACGTCTAAGAGCAATGCAGTGTGGGCATGTTCAGTTGTCACAAGGCAAATACCCCACACACAATTCGTGGTTAACGGGATTGCCTTTCGCACTGACACACGTAAGTTAAACACTAACCCGGCTGCCCCACTTGCTGTCTATAAGTAAGGGGGACGCGATTCCTATGGATCATCACCACCTATATTGTAATAATGAAAAATTCAATATATATAAGTAAGGGGTGGAATCCTAGTGCCGAACTGCATATTAGATGGACTCATAAGTGTATCGAATGGCATAAACTTGACTTATCCATCGCTCACAGGCGATGGGAGTTGCCTCAGATACATCATAAAACAAGTACATTATGATAACATACTGCATGATTAGGGTTGCGATGCCCGAATCCGACATCAAGATCACCCCCAGTTTTAGTAAAACACTATAAACATGACCTCGATATAATGGGAAACACCACCCCAAATCAACTCTCTCCATAGACAGCTAGGGAGCTCGCTGGTCACATGGTTACATTTCACCTCCTCCAGTTTGGGGTAATTCCCTTGCTGCTCACACTGTTGACCTGGGCGGCCGGGAGACGATGTTTCTGCCGGCTCCTCTTATGCACATACTAACGTAGTAGTTTAGATTCCACCCAGCCTCAAAATCCTCTTGGTCGATACTAAGCACCCATGTGTGTCCCAAGGCACATTTGATGTGGAGCTCTTGCTCCCACGGGCTTCAAATTTAAGTTTCACACCTTCCAGTTGTTTGCTCGGCAGATCAATGCAACATACCACTGATAAGGTCCATACTATACTCATCCTTGCTAAGATAAGGCATAGGACCCAGACATAACCACCCTGCACATAGGATAGTAGCTACTTCAGTCCTTGTAGGTCAGTCCAGGGCTGACAACATGCAGTGTTTGGGATTCAACTGTTCTGAATTTTGTATAGCATATGTCTAGTATTCGTTTGTTATTCTTAGGGATTGTCTAGGAGTCTCTCACACTTATGGTTATCAAACTCCATGCATTACCTATAAGACATTTATTGGTCTAACTTTCACCCAGAAAACTTCCTGAAGGGAGATTGTCACGAACCAGGGACGCACGGATTGAAACACTCAGACTGTAATCTTGCTCCGACATACAGTTTTCTCCCTACATACCATTTGCGTTCCTCCCTCATAACACTTTCAACTCCGAACCCTATATTACAGGACCCTCCCACCTATCCATACAATCCCCAGGTTTCTTCTTTACGCTGATTCTTCACAATCTGCAACCTCCCCCATAAGCTCCCATACCCTCTCTGTCACGCGGGTAGCCTCTCCTCTTCGAATCACACCTCTTCCTTCCGATCTCAGCCGATCCTCACCTCAGTGGCGCCCTCTAGCACATCTGCGGATCTACATAACTGATTTCATTACAAGCCACTGACTCAATCCGGCTGTACCTAATTGCAGGTACACATTCTATACGGATCAGCGAGCAGGTTCTCGCTGATCGCCGGAAACAACCACACTTGCCCGCGAGTTACCCGTCTATCCTCACCCGTATACGCTTCGGACTGAAACACAAAAGTCTCGTAGTTGTAGACCCCCAGCCTCGTTCTCCAACCCCTAAAAGTCATCTTAACCCCCCTCGTAAGACGTAAACTCTTTGATATTCCACTCTACTCCCCTTTCTCATTCTCGCCTCCTCCTCCTCCGACAGAGCCTCATAGCTATACGAAACCCTAAATATACGGGGACTTAACATCCCCGAAAAACGCTCCCATTTACTACTTTCCTTACATAAAAACAAAGCGGACATTGTCTTCCTCCAGGAGACACATTTTAAAACAGCCTCCACCCCCAAATTCTCCAACTACCGCTTCCCAACATGCATACACGCCACTAATGACTCCACGAAAACGAAAGGAGTCTCCATCCTCTTGGCTAAAAATTGCCAGTTTCACATTACTGAAACCTGCATAGACGCGGAAGCACGATACCTTTTCGTCAAGGGCACTCTCCACGGAAAACGAATAACCCTGGCCAACATATATGCTCCCAACACGAAACAAGTACCCTTTTTCAAGTCCACCCTGCAAAAACTCAGTGGGTTCCAAGAAGGCCTTCTTATACTAGGAGGAGATTTCAACGTCCCCCTGAATCCCTTACATGATACTTCGACCGGCTCCTCCAGCCTTCCATATAGCGCGCTACGTGCTATTAAGACACAACTGACAGAGCTATCACTACACGATTCATGGCATACACTTCACCCAAATGAGAAAGATTTCACGTTTTATTCAACCCCCCACAACAGATACTCCAGATTGGATTATCTATTCCTTTCACAAAGGGACCTGCCGCTGCTAATGACGACATCCATAGACCCCATGTATCTCTCGGACCACCATCCAATATCCATGACGCTAGCATTCTCAAACACTATTCCCCGGCCCCATATCTGGCGCCTGGACCCCTCGCTCCTTACAGATACCGTAACACTGACAGCCATTCAAGAACGCCTCTTGCTTTACTTTAAGGAAAATGACTCCCCCAACATCTCACCTATGATGAGATGGGAAGCACATAAATGCACCATTAGAGGAGAACTAATCGCACTTTCTGCCAAACGTAGGAAGGAAAGACAGGAACACATAAATGCACTGACTTCCCGGATACAATCTTTGGAAAAAGCACACAAATCCTCCCAAGCATCGTTCTCCCTCTCGGCACTGCTCCAAGCTAGATCTGACCTATTAGAGGCCCTTAACAAGCAAACGAAACGCAATTATATACTCTCCCAAAAAATATTCTATGAGTACGGCAATAAATCGGGCAAAATCCTGGCAAGAGCTCTTCGGACCAAAAAAGCTAAAACAACGATCCACTCAATAATGGACAATACGGGGAAAAAAATAGTTTCCAATGATCAGAAAGCTGAGCAATTCGTACACTATTACTCCCAACTGTACAACCTGCATACCCCCAACACACAGAGGGTAGACAGCCACAGAACAAAGGCCATCCAAGACTTTCTTACGAAATATTGTCCTAAACACATATCTACTGCGGAAGCAATCGATCTGGAACAACCCATTTCCCCGGTGGAATTGGACGTGGTTCTAAAACAATTGAAGACTGGCAAGAGCCCCGGTCCGGACGGTCTAACGACCGGATATTACAAAACCTTTACTGACACCCTCAAACCACATTTCTTGCTTGCGTTCAATTCCCTGTCCACAGATAATCCTCCACCTAGGGACCTACTAACAGCTCATATAACCGTAATACCTAAGCCCAATAAAGATACTTCTAAGGTGTCGAACTACCGCCCTATATCCCTACTGAATGTAGATCTCAAAATATTCGCCAAGATATTAGCTAATCGTCTCCTGCCTCTCCTGCCTAACCTCATCTCACTAGACCAGGTGGGTTTCATACCTGGCAGGGAGGCTAGAGACAACAAAACCAAGGCGATCAATATACACAATTGGTTAACTTCCAACCACCAGCAAGGCTTCTTCCTGTCCCTTGACGCGGAGAAGGCATTCGATAGGGTGGCGTGGGACTATATGGCAGAAGTACTTAAGATGATAGGCATACAAGACCGTATGTTGCAATTCATAATGGCCCTCTATGCATCCCCCTCTGCACAGGTCCGTGTTAACGGACACCTGTCGAATGCCTTCTCCATGTCAAATGGGACACGTCAGGGATGCCCGCTTTCACCATTAATTTTCATCCTTACCTTAGAACCACTCCTTCAACGTCTTCGCTCTAATCCAGACATCAAAGGAGTCTCCATATCAGACACTACATATGTGCCAAAAACATCACATCTCCTCCGCCGCCAGCCCCCTGACACCAATCCGAAACAATGCAGATTTCCCTCCAGGCATGTCCACTACATTCCTTACGGGATACTGGCCCCAGGACGACATACGCGCAAATCACTTTTTTTCCGGAACAAACTTCCTAGCTATTTCGAACTTGCCCACACACGTGTCTGGTAAACCCTTTCCGCCGTGGATATATAATCAAATAAGGCACTTTCTTAATCACCCCCCCAAAAATACAGATTACTCCAGGCAACTTACACCTTTTGAAGTTCTGTGCTCCAAGACTGAACCACAGAGACATGTGATCTCGGAAATCTATACTCTCCTCTTCTCGGACCACGCTCCCAAATCCAACATAGCAACTCGCGGCTGGGAAAGAGAATTAGCACTGGATCTATCCGACCGAGATTGGGAAAACATATACACTTACATACACAAGGGTTCGATTAACGTGTCGGCACAAGAAAACGGTTTCAAGATCTTTTCCAAATGGTACAAAACCCCCCTTAAGCTCCACAAAATATCCCCCTCTATCCCCTCCACCTGTTGGAGGTGTTCAGAGGCTGAGGGTTCCATGGTACATTTATGGTGGTCATGCCCTCTCATTCAACCCTTCTGGAAAGAAGTACAACGTATTACCACTGATATTACCACATATCAGATAGAACTCACCCCTGCCCAAATGTTGTTACATCACTCCTCTATCCCAAAAAAACACTATCACCGCTCTCTTGCACTACATATGATCAATGCGGCAAAAATGTGCATCCCGATTCTATGGAAGTCTTCTAAACCCCCAACCACAGCAGATTGGCTCAACCGTATATCTAAAATAGCTGAAATGGAGGAACTGATCCATCAAGCCAAAGATACGTCCTCCAAATTCATAACCATATGGTCAAGCTGGCAACATTTCCAAACAACAGCCGAATACAAGGAACTCTTGTCCTAAGATCTTATACTATCTTCTGTGACTCTGTCGGAGGAGGACTTACTTTACTCTACTTTACTTAACTTGATTTACTTTACCGTACTCACTATACTCTGTTTCTTTTCTTACCCTTCTTACGCCTATACTCCCCTCCCCTAATATATTCCACCCTACCCCTCGACTCCCCTCGACCCACTGGGGACTCTTTTTGAAGACTACAAAGTCACAATAGGTATCCCATATCCACTCAAATCCTCCCTCTCCCACCTACTATTGCTAACCTCATATTTACCCCAGCCCCTCCTGATAGGAATCTCCTTCCTCCTTACCCAACTAAGGTTAGGATTGCTAGTGGTCCGGTGACCGCAATCCTAACACACGTTAACACGCCCAAAGGCACATTACGCTAAAGAATAGTATTATTCACAAAAACATCCCCGAGACCCCACATTACTGGTTAACATCTGAACGCGCGATGGAACGACCCCACAAAGATCTTCACGCACTCCTGACGGTCATGTTTCTTTCCCCACGCCATTCATAAGGGGCCGACCTGAGTTAAACGACAACCTATAAGCCCCCCGATTGATTTAATCACACAAGGCTCGGGATATCCACACAAATCAAAAAAAAAAAAAAAAAAAATCCTATCAGGGTCCCCAAAATAAAACATAGTCACGGGATGGACTCTAGACACAGACCAAATGTTTCTTGGTTTACTACCTGTATACAGGAATTCACGGTTATGTCATAATTCTGTTTATCAATAGCATAGTTGAACATGCTGTGTAATACTGAATAAGATGTTCATTGTGTCACTTATTATACACCATAATAATCTTCAGTACTTTCACTCTGTTATAATTCTGTGTAACTTGACTTTTTCTGACAATAAACATAATTCTGGAAAAAAAAAAAAAAAATCCATATCAGACCTGAAGGGCCTGGTATGGATTTTTGGTAGGGACCCCTACGCCATTTTTTTTATTTTAGTGCAGGGTTCCCCTTAATATCCATACCAGACCTGAAAGGCCTGGCATGGATTTTTGGGGGACCCCCACGCAATTTTTTTTTAAATTTTGGTGCGGGGTTTCCCTTAAAGTGGTGTTCCGACTGAAATTATACTTTTTAAATAAAAATACCCCTATAATACACAAGCTTAATGTATTCTAGTAAAGGTAATCTGTAAACTAAGGTCCGTTTTGTTAGTTTATAGCAGTAGTTTGTTATTTTATAAACTTACAGCAGGCCGTGGCCATCTTAACCACTTAAGGACCGCCTCACGCCGATGTACGTCGGCAAGGCGGCACAGGCAGACAAAATCACGTACATACACGTGATTTGCCTCCCGCGGGTGGGGGGTCCGATCGGACCCCCCCGGTGCCTGAGGCGGTCCTCTTTTGTCCCCTGGCGATCGAAGGTGAGGGGGAGGCCATCCGTTCATGGCCCCCCCCTCGCGATCGCCGCCGGCCAATGGGAACATTCCTTTGCTGCTGTATGCTAAACAGCAGCAAAGGAAATTATGTCATCTCTCCTCGGCTCGGTATTTTCCGTTCCGGCGCCGAGGAGAGAAGACTGAAATGTGAGTGCACAAACACTACACACACAGTAGAACATGCCAGGCACACAAAACACCCCGATCCCCCCCGATCACCCCCCAATCACCCCCCCTGTCACAAACTGACACCAAGCAGTTTTTTTTTTTTGATTACTGCATGGTGTCAGTTTGTGACAGTTACAGTTTTAGGACAGTTAGGGTTAGCCCCTTTTAGGTCTAGGGTACCCCCCTAACCCTCCCTAATAAAGTTTTAACCCCTTGATCACCCCCCCTCACCAGTGTCACTAAGCGATCATTTTTCTGATCGCTGTATTAGTGTCGCTGGTGACGCTAGTTAGGGACGTAAATATTTAGGTTCGCCGTCAGCGTTTTATAGCGTCAGGGACCCCCATATACTACCTAATAAAGGTTTTAACCCCTTGATTGCCCCCTAGTTAACCCTTTCACCACTGATCACCGTATAATTGTTACGGGTGACGCTGGTTAGTTTGTTAATTTTTTATAGTGTCAGGGCACCCACTGTTTATTACTGAATAAAGGTTTAGCCCCCCGATCGCCCGGCGGTGATATGCGTTGCCCCAGGCAGCGTCAGATTAGCGCCAGTACCGCTAACACCCACGCACGCAGCATACACCTCCCTTAGTGGTATAGTATCTGAACGGATCAATATCTGATCCGATCAGATCTATACTAGCGTCCCCAGCAGTTTAGGGTTCCCAAAAACGCAGTGTTAGCGGGATCAGCCCAGATACCTGCTAGCACCTGCGTTTTGCCCCTCCGCCCGGCCCAGCCCAGCCCACCCAAGTGCAGTATCGATCGATCACTGTCACTTACAAAACACTAAACGCATAATTGCAGCATTCGCAGAGTCAGGCCTGATCCCTGCGATCGCTAACAGTTTTTTTGGTAGCATTTTGGTGAACTGGCAAGTACTAGCCCCAAGCAGCGTCAGGTTAGCGTCAGTACCGTTAACACCCACGCACGCACCGTACACCTCCCTTAGTGGTATAGTATCTGAACGGATCAATATCTGATCCGATCAGATCTATACTAGCGTCACCAGCAGTTTAGGGTTCCCAAAAACGCAGTGTTAGTGGGATCAGCCCAGATACCTGCTAGCACCTGCATTTTGCCCTTCCGCCCGGCCCAGCCCAGCCCACTCAAGTGCAGTATCGATCGATCACTGTCACTTACAAAACACTAAACGCATAACTGCAGCGTTCGCAGAGTCAGGCCTGATCCCTGCGATCGCTAACAGTTTTTTTGGTAGGTTTTTATTGAACTGGCAAGCACCAGCGGCCTAGTACACCCCGGTCGTAGTCAAACCCGCACTGCAGTAACACTTGGTGACGTGGCGAGTCCCATAAGTGCAGTTCAAGCTGGTGAGGTGGCAAGCACAAGTAGTGTCCCGCTGCCACCAAAAAGACAAACACAGGCCCGTCGTGCCCATAATGCCCTTCCTGCTGCATTCGCCAATCCTAATTGGGAACCCACCGCTTCTGCAGCACCCGTACTTCCCCCATTCACATCCCCAACCAAATGCAGTCGGCTGCATGAGAGGCATTTTCTTTATGTCCTCCCGAGTACCCCTACCCAACGAACCCCCCCAAAAAAGATGTCGTGTCTGCAGCAAGCGCGGATATAGGCGTGACACCCGCTATTATTGTCCCTCCTGTCCTGACAATCCTGGTCTTTGCATTGGTGAATGTTTTGAACGCTACCATTCACTAGTTGAGTATTAGCGTAGGGTAAGCATTGCACAGACTAGGCACACTTTCACAGGGTCTCCCAAGATGCCATCGCATTTTGAGAGACCCGAACTTGGAACCGGTTACAGTTATAAAAGTTAGTTACAAAAAAAGTGTAAAAAAAAAATATATAAAAAAAAAAAAAATAGTTGTCGTTTTATTGTTCTCTCTCTCTCTATTCTCTCTCTCTATTGTTCTGCTCTTTTTTACTGTATTCTATTCTGCAATGTTTTATTGTTATTATGTTTTATCATGTTTGTTTTTCAGGTATGCAATTTTTTATACTTTACCGTTTACTGTGCTTTATTGTTAACCATTTTTTTTGTCTTCAGGTACACCATTCACGACTTTGAGTGGTTATACCAGAATGATGCCTGCAGGTTTAGGTATCATCTTGGTATCATTCTTTTCAGCCAGCGTCGGCTTTCATGTAAAAGCAATCCTAGCGGCTAATTAGCCTCTAGACTGCTTTTACAAGCCGTGGGAGGGAATGCCCCCCCCACCGTCTTCCGTGTTTTTCTCTGGCTCTCCTGTCTCAACAGGGAACCTGAGAATGCAGCCGGTGATTCAGCAAGCTGACCATAGAGCTGTTAAGAGACCAGAGTGGCTCCAAACATCTCTATGGCCTAAGAAACCGGAAGCTACAAGCATTTTATGACTTAGATTTCGCTGGATGTAAATAGCCCCATTGGGAAATTGGGGAAGCATTTTATCACACCAATCCTAGTGTGGTCAGATGCTTTGAGGGCAGAGGAGAGATCTAGGGTCTAATAGACCCCAATTTTTTCAAAAAAGAGTACCTGTCACTATCTATTGCTATCAGAGGGGATATTTACATTCACCGAGATAACAATAAAAATGATTAAAAAAAAAAAAAATGAAAGGAACAGTTTAAAAATAAGATAAAAAAAGCAAAAAAATAATAAAGAAAAAAAAAAAAAAGCACCCCTGTCGCCCCCTGCTCTCGCGCTAAGGCGAACGCAAGCGGCGGTCTGTCGTCAAATGTAAACAGCAATTGCACTATGCATGTGAGGTATCACCGTGAAGGTCAGATCGAGGGCAGTAATTTTTGCAGTAGACCTCCTCTGTAAATCTAAAGTGGTAACCTGTAAAGGCTTTTAAAGGCTTTTAAAAATGTATTTATTTTGTTGCCACTGCACGTTTGTGCGCAATTGTAAAGCATGTCATGTTTGGTATCCATGTACTCGGCCTAAGATCATCTTTTTTATTTCATCAAACATTTGGGCAATATAGTGTGTTTTAGTGCATTAAAATTTAAAAAAGTGTGTCTTTTCCCCAAAAAATGCGTTTGAAAAATCGCTGCGCAATTACTGTGTGATAAAAAAAATGAAACACCCACCATTTTAATCTGTAGGGCATTTGCTTTAAAAAAATATATAATGTTTGGGGGTTCAAAGTAATTTTCTTGCAAAAAAAAAATAACTTTTTCATGTAAACAAAAAGTGTCAGAAAGGGCTTTGTCTTCAAGTGGTAAGAAGAGTGGGTGATGTGTGACATAAGCTTCTAAATGTTGTGCATAAAATGCCAGGACAGTTCAAACCCCCCCCCCATATGACCCCATTTTGGAAAGTAGACACCCCAAGCTATTTGCTGAGAGGCATCTGGAGTCCATGGAATATTTTATATTGCGACACAAGTTGCGGGAAAGAGACAAATTTTTTTTTTATCTCAGGGAATGTAAATGTCCCCTATGATAGCAATAGGTAGTGACAGGTACTCTTTTTTGAAAAAATTGGGGTCTATTAGACCCTAGATCTCTCCTCTGCCCTCAAAGCATCTGACCACACTAGGATTGGTGTGATAAAAGGCTTTCCCAATTTCCCAATGGCGCTGTTTACATCCGGCGAAATCGAAGTCATAAAATGCTCGTAGCTTCCGGTTTCTTAGGCCATAGAGATGTTTGGAGCCACTCTGGTCTCTGATCAGCTCTATGGTCAGCTGGCTGAATCACCGGCTGCATTCTCAGGTTCCCTGTTGGACAGGAGAGCCAGAGAAAAACACGGAAGATGGTGTGGGGGGGGCATTCCCTCCCACTGCTTGTAAAAGCAGTCTAGAGGCTAATTAGCTGCTTTACATGAAAGCCGACCGCTGGCTGAAAAGAATGATACCAAGATGATACCTAAACCTGCAGGCATCATTCTGGTATAACCACTCAAAGTCGTGAATTGCGTACCTGAAGACAAAAAAATGGTTAACAATAAAGCACAGTAAACGGTAAAGTATAAAAAATTGCATACCTACAAAGCATACATGATAAAACATAATAACAATAAAACATTGCAGAATAGAATACAGTGAAAAAGAGCAGAACAATAGAGAGAGAATAGAGAGAGAGAGAGAACAATGAAACGACAACTATTTTTTTATATTATATATTTTTTTGTGTTTTTTTTTTTACACTTTCTTTTGTAACTGTAACTTTTATAACTGTAACCGGTTCCAGGTTCGGGTCTCTCAAAATGCGATGACATCTTGGGAGACCCTGTGTTAATGTGCCTAGTCTGTGCAATGCTGTAGCCTACGCTAATACTCAACTAGTGCATGGTAGCGTTCAAAACATTCACCAATGCAAAGACCAGGATTGTCAGGACAGGAGGGACAATAATAGCGGGTGTCACACCTATATCCGCGCTTGCTGCAGACACAACATCTTTTTTGGGGGGTTCGTTGGGTAGGGGTACTCGGGAGGACATAAAAATGCCTCTCATGCAGCCGACTGCATTTGGTTGGGGATGTGAATGGGGGAAGTACGGGCGCTGCAGAAGCGGTGGGTTCCCAATTAGAATTGGCGAATGCAGCAGGAAGGGCACTATGGGCACGACGGGCCTGTGTTTGTCTTCTTCTTGGTGGCAGCGGGACACTACTTGTGCTTGCCACCTCACCAGCTTGAACTGCACTTATGGGACTCGCCACGTCACCAAGTGTTACTGCAGTGCTGGTTTGGCTACGACCGGGGTGTACTAGGCCGCTGGTGCTTGCCAGTTCACCGAAACGTTACCAAAAAAACTGTTAGCGATCGCAGGGATCAGGCCTGACTCTGCGAACGCTGCAGTTATGCGTTTAGTGTTTTGTAAGTGACAGTGATCGATCGATACTGCACTTGGGTGGGCTGGGCAGGGCCGGGCGGAGGGGCAAAACGCAGGTGCTAGCAGGTATCTGGGCTGATCCCGCTAACACTGCGTTTTTGGAAACCCTAAACTGCTGGGGATGCTAGTATAGATCTGATCGGATCAGATATTGATGCGATCAGATACTATACCACTAAGGGAGGTGTACGGTGCATGCGTGGGTGTTAGCGGTACTGGCGCTAATCTGACGCTGCCTGGGGCTGGTGCTTGCCAGTTCACCAAAATGCTACCAAAAAAACTGTTAGCGATCTCAGGGATCAGGCCTGACTCTGCGAACGCTGCAGTTATGCGTTTAGTGTTTTGTAAGTGACAGTGATCGATCGATACTGGACTTGGGTGGGCTGGGCCGGGCGGAGGGGCAAAACGCAGGTGCTAGCAGGTATCTGGGCTGATCCCGCTAACACTGCATTTTTGGGAACCCTAAACTTCTGGGGACGCTAGTATAGATCTGATCGGATCAGATATTGATCCGTTCAGATACTATACCACTAAGGGAGGCGTATGCTGAGTGCGTGGGTGTTAGCGGTACTGGCGCTAACCTGACGCTGCCTGGGGCTGGTCCTTGCCAGTTCACCAAAATGCTACCAAAAAAACTGTTAGTGATCGCAGGGATCAGGCCTGACTCTGCGAACACTGCAGTTATGCGTTTAGTGTTTTGTAAGTGACAGTGATCGATCAATACTGCACTTGGGTGGGCTGGGCTGGGCCGGGCGGAGGGGCAAAACGCAGGTGCTAGCAGGTATCTTGGCTGATACCGCTAACACTGCGTTTTTGGAAACCCTAAACTGCTGGGGACGCTAGTATAGATCTGATTGGATCAGATATTGATCCGTTCAGATACTATACCACTAAGGGAGGCGTATGCTGCGTGCGTGGGTGTTAGCGGTACTGGCGCTAATCTGATGCTGCCTGGGGTGACGCATATCACCGCCGGGCGATCAGGGGGCTAAACCTTTATTCAGTAATAAACGGCGGGTGCCCTGACACTATAAAAAATAAACGAACTAACCAGCGTCAACCGTAACAGTTATATGGTGATCAGTGGTGAAAGGGTTAACTAGGGGGCAATCAAGGGGTTAAAACCTTTATTAGGTAGTATATGGGGGTCCCTGATGCTATAAAACGCTGACAGCAAACCTATATATTTACCTCCCTAACTAGCGTCACCAGTGACACTAATACAGCGATCAGAAAAATGATCGCTTAGTGACACTGGCGACGGGGGGTGATCAAGGGGTTAAAACTTTATTAGGGGGGGTTAGGGGGTACCCTAGACCTAAAGGGGGCTAATACTAACTGCCCTACCACACTAACTGTCACAAACTGACACCAATGCAGTAATCAGAAAAAAAAACTGCTTGGTGTCAGTGTGACGGGGGGGGGGGGCAGGGGTGATAAGGGGGTGATCGGGGGGGGATCGGGGGTAAAGGGGGGTGTAATGTTAGCCTGGCATGTTCTACTGTGTGTTTAGTGTTTGTGCACTCACATTGAAGTCTTCTCTCCTCGGCGCCGGAACGGAAAATACCGAGCCGAGGAGAGATGACATAATTTCCTCTGCTGCTGTTTAGCATACAGCAGCAGAGGAATGATCTGATTGGCCGGGAGCGACCGCGAGGGGGGCACGAATGGTTGGTCTCCCCCTCACCCCCGATTGCCGGGGGACAAACGCCGACCGCCTCGGGCACCGGGGGGGGGGGGGCGATAGGACCCCCCGCCTGCGGGAGGCAGATCACATACAGGTACGTGATTCTGCCTGCCCATGCCATTCTGCCGACGTATATCATCGTGAGGCGGTCGGCAAGTGGTTAAATGACATTTTTCCTTTAGAAATTTCATTTTGCTGTGGTACTGTTCTAAACACGGGAAAGATGCGCTACTTTACAGGCATACTAAGGACACACCCAGGACACGATATTTAAAGGAATATTTCATTTTTTTGTTTCACTTTAAGCATTATTAAAATCACTGCTACTGAAAAAATGGCTGTTTTTAAAACTTTTTTTTGCATTGATCCATGTCCCCTGGGGCAGGACCCGGGTCCCCAAACACTTTTTATGACAATAACTTGCATATAAGCCTTTAAAATGAGCACTTTTGATTTTTCATGTTCGTGACCCATAGACTTTAACGGGGTTCGCACAAATGTTTTGCATGTTCTCAAGTTCTGGTGCGAACCGAACCGGGGTGTTCGATTCATCCCTACATAAGATCTGTGACAGACCCACCCAGGACAGAGGCTTTTGGAGGGGACTGAATGCTAGCCTCTTGCCTACCAACTATGAGCCCTGGCATTTGAGGGAGTTACAAGCATTTGGGAAGATATTCTGATATGTAATGTCCTTTTGCATTACATAACAGAATATCTTCCTAAATGCTTGTAGCTCCCTCAAATGCCTCTGTCCCGGGTGAGTCTGTCACAAGACCAAAAAAAAAAGGTTTTTTAATACAGAAATGTTGGTTTACTGAAAAGTATGTCCATGTACAGTACTGTGGAAACACACCACATTGATGCAGTAATTTATGCAAAAGGAGCCCTGACCAAGTATTGAGTGCATACTATACTGTACATGGACATACCTTTCAGTAAGCCAACATTTCTGTATTATAAATCCTTTTTTTGATTGGTCTTGTGTAATATTCAAATGTTCTGAGATACTGAATTTTGGGTTTTCACTAGCTGTAAGCAATAATCATCAAAATTAAAAGAAAAAAAATACTTGAAATATATCACTCTGTGTGTTGCACATCTATATAAAATAAACGAGTTTCACTTTTTTAATTGAATTATTGAAATAAATTAACTTTTTGATGATATTCTAATTTTATGAGATGCACCTGTATATATTCACTCTATTGTCAAAAGTATTGTGACGCCTGCCTTTACACGCACATGAACTTTAATGGCATCCCAGTCCATAGGGTTCACTATTGAGTTGGCTCACCCTTTGCAGCTATAACAGCTTCAACTCCTCAGGGAAGTCTGTTCACAAGGTTTAGGAGTGTGTCTATGGGAATGTTTGATCATTCTTCCAGAAGAGCATTTGTGAGGTCAGGCACTGATGTTGGATGAGAAGGCCTGGCTCGCAGTCTCCACTCTATTTTATCCCAAAGGTATTCTATCAGGTTGAGGTCAGGACTCTGTGCAGACCATTCAATTTCCTTCACCCCAAACTCACTCATCCATGTCTTTATGGACCTTGCTTTGTGCACTGGTCCAAATCATTTGGTGGAGGGGGTATTATGTTGTGGGGTTGTTTTTTACGGGTTGGGCTTTTCCCCTTAGTTCCAGTGAAGGGAACTCTTAAGGGGTCAGCTTACCTATTCAGAGTTAGGCACAACATAGGGCAATACAGGAAGGTTCAAGCAGAAAGAGTCTAGCATGTATTGCCACTCTGTGGACTGTAAAACCTTGCTGTGCCATCTCAGTGCCCTGAGGATAATTTTTCCCTTTTGGTTTGCCATATTGTTGTCCTGTGGCCTATCTCCCTTTGCTGTGCCATATCACCACTCCATGGACTGTTAACCCTTGCCATACCATTTTACTGTCCTCAGTAGGGATGAGCCGAACACCCCCCGGTTCGGTTCGCACCAGAACCTGCGAACGGACCGAAAGTTCGCACGAACGTTAGAACCCCATTGACGTCTATGGGACTCGAACGTTCGAAATCAAAAGTGCTCATTTTAAAGGCTAATTTGCACGGTATTGTCCTAAAAAGGGTTTGGGGACCCGGGTCCTACCCCAGGGGACATGTATCAATGCAAAAAAAACTTTTAAAAACGGCCGTTTTTTCGGGAGCAGTGATTTTAATGATGCTTAAAGTAAAATATCATACCTGGGGGGTGTCTATAGTATGCCTGTAAAGTGACGCGTGTTTCCCGTGTTTAGAACAGTCCCTGCACCAAATGTCATTTTTAAAGGAAAAAATCTCATTTAAAACTGCTTGCGGGTTTAATGTAATGTCGGGTCATGGCAATATGGATGAAAATCAGTGAGACAAACGGCATGGGTACCCCCCAGTCCATTACCAGGCCCTTTGGGTCTTGTATGGATATTAAGGGGAACCCCGCACCCAAATTAAAATAAGGAAAGGTGTGGGGCCACCAGGCCCTATATACTCTGAACAGCAGTATACAGGCGGTGCAAACAAGACAGGGACTGTAGGTTTGTTGTTAAGTAGAATCTGTTTGTAATTTTGAACGGGTACATTTTTAACGTGTTTAGCTCCAGCCAAAAAATCTTTTTTAAGCTTTTTGGAAAACATAGGGAAGGGTTATCACCCCTGTGACATTTGTTTTGCTGTCTTTCCTCCTCTTCAGAAGATTTCACCTCACTTTTTGTCCCAATGAAAAATGTTTTTTGAAAATTTGGGTTTTTTTGTGGAACAAGGATTGGAAAGCATTAGTGGAAAGGAGAATTTTTTTTCCCATATTAACTCTTACAGGAGAGAATTTCCCTTCCTAGGGGTAGATTTCATCTTACTTCCTGTTGTCTCCTTCCGTTTGCAAGTAGGAGTTGTTTGTAAGTTAGATGTTTGAAAGTAGGGTCCTGCCCTATATACTCAGCAGAAATTTGGGCCTTAGGTGTTGCTGTGACCACAACACTGTAAGCCCTCGCAGGGCCCTGCTGTGAAATATTAGATCAAAAATTGTAATTACATGCCCCTGTTGAACAGGAGCTGAAAAATTAGGCCTTAGGCACTGGTGCTGGTGCCACAACACTGCAACCCCTTACAGACACTCTAGTTGGAACGCAGGAACGAGCCCTGCTGCAAAGTATTGCATCAAAAATTGTAATTACACGCCCCTGTTAGACAGGAGCAGAAAAATTGGGCCTTGGGCACTGGTGCTGGTGCCACAACACTGCAACCCCTCACAGACACTCTAGTTGGAATGCAGGAACGAGCCCTGCTGCAAAGTATTGCATCAAAAATTGTAATTACACGCCCCTGTTAGACAGGAGCAGAAAAATTGGGCCTTGGGCACTGGTGCTGGTGCCACAACACTGCAACCCCTCACAGACACTCTAGTTGGAATGCAGGAACGAGCCCTGCTGCAAAGTATTGCATCAAAAATTGTAATTACACGCCCCTGTTAGACAGGAGCAGAAAAATTGGGCCTTGGGCACTGGTGCTGGTGCCACAACACTGCAACCCCTCACAGACACTCTAGTTGGAATGCAGGAACGAGCCCTGCTGCAAAGTATTACATCAAAAATTGTAATTACACGCCCCTGTTAAACAGGGGCTGAAAAATTGTGCCTTGGGCACTGGTGCTGGTGCCACAACACTGCAACCCCTCACAGACACTCT
Organism: Lithobates clamitans; assembly: GCA_037952925.1. Taxonomy (NCBI): domain Eukaryota; kingdom Metazoa; phylum Chordata; class Amphibia; order Anura; family Ranidae; genus Lithobates; species Lithobates clamitans. The sequence continues at coordinate 1,273,321 of JBBGZY010001452.1, read as the reverse complement.
AGTTGGAATGCAGGAACGAGCCCTGCTGCAAAGTATTGCATCAAAAATTGTAATTACACGCCCCTGTTAAACAGGGGCTGAAAAATTGTGCCTTAGGCACTGGTGGCGGCGCCCAGAACCAAAAATGTTCTTACAAGCTATCAGCGTGATGATTGAGGAGGAAGAGGATAATTACTCAGGGATAGTCACTCAGCATCAGCATAGGCAGTCTTTGAAGGGATCTGAGATTTCAAAAAAAATTGTTCGGTTACATCAGCATCAGGTGCTTGGTAGCTGGTGGTGATCCAAGACTGATTCATTTTTATGAAGGTCAGTCGATCGACCGAGTTGGTGGACGATGCACCCTGTGATCGGTTACCACGCCTCCAGCAGCACTGAATGTGCATTCCGAAAGAACGCTGGATGCAGGACAGGCCAGTAGCTCAATTGCATACTGTGCAAGCTCTGGCCAGTGATCCATCCTCAAGACCCAGTAACCCAGAGGATTTTCGGTGGGAAAGGTGTCCAAGTCTGATCTTGCCCCTAGGTATTCCTGCACCATGTAAAACAGACGCTGGCGATGGTTGCTGGAACCGATCATACCTTGGGGCTGCGGACCAAAAAATTGTCTGAACGCATCGGTCAGACGGCCACCTTCTCCACTGCTCCTTCTTTGACTGACCGAAGCCTCAGCAACACGTTGTCCAGAAACAGGAGTTTGTAACCTCCCAGTCTCTGGGAACGCATTGCACAGACCTTTCTGCAAGACCTCCCGAAGATGTTTCATCCTCTGCTCCCTCTGCGATGGCAAGATAAGGTCCGCAACCTTACCCTTGTAACGTGGATCAAGGAGGGTTGCCAGCCAGTATTGGTCCTTCTCCTTGATACCACGAATACGAGGATCCTTACGCAGGCTTTGCAGGATCAGGGAGGCCATGCAGCGTAGGTTTGCTGAGGCATTCGGTCCGGAGTCCTCTGGGTCACTAAGGGCGACATGGTCCGCAGCCACCTCCTCCCAGCCACGTACAAGTCCATGTGTTTCTTGGGACTGATCCCTTAAAGACTGCTGCTGATGCTGAGTGCCAGGCTCCACCTCCATACTGACACAATCTTCCTCCTCCTCCTCCTCCTCCTCCTCCTCGTCTTCTTCCTGTGTGATCGGCGGGCACGCAGGAACACTGTCTGGATAAAGGGGGCCTTGAGAGCTAAGGAAGTCCTCCTCTTCCTGCCTCTGTTCTGCCTCAAGTGCCCTGTCCATTATTGCACGCAGCGTGTGCTCCAACAGGTGGACAAGGGGGACAGTGTCACTGATGCATGCACTGTCACTGCTCACCGTCCTCGTGGCCTCCTCAAATGGTGACAGGACAGTGCATGCATCCCTGATCATGGCCCACTGGCGTGGGAAAAAAAAAACCAAGCTCCCCTGATCCTGTCCTGGTGCCATAGTCGCACAGGTACTCATTGATGGCCCTCTGCTGCGTGTGCAGCCGCTGCAGCATGGCCAACGTTGAGTTCCACCTGGTGGGCATGTCACAGATTAGGCGGTTCTTGGGCAGGTTAAACTCCTTTTGGAGGTCCGTCAGCCGAGCACTGGCATTATATGACCGGCGGAAATGCACACAGACTTTCCTGGCCTGCCTCAGGACATCCTGTAAGCCTGTCCAAGAACCGCTGCACCACCAAGTTAAGGACGTGAGCCAAACAGGGCACATGGGTCATTTGTCCCTGTCGGAGGGCAGAGAGGAGGTTGGTGCCATTGTCGCAAACCACCATTCCTGCCTTAAGTTGGCGTGGCGTCAACCACCTCTGAACCTGCCCCTGCAGAGCTGACAGAACCTCTGCCCCAGTGTGGCTCCTGTCCCCCAAGCACACCAGCTCAAGCACCGCATGGCATCTTTTGGCCTGTGTACTTGCGTAGCCCCTTGAACGACTACGGAGCACTGCTGGTTCAGAGGAAGAGGCCATGGAAGAGGCCATGGAGGAAGAAGAAGAGGAGGGGGTGGAGGAGAGAGGTGTGTCACAATCATTAGCATTTTGGAGGCGTGGTGGCGGAACAACCTCCAACACTACTGCACCTTGTCCTGCATCCTTCCCAGCTGCCAGCAGAGTCACCCAATGCGCCGTGAAACTTAGGTAACGTCCCTGTCCATGCCTGCTGGACCATGAGTCAGCGGTAATATGCACCTTTCCGCTGACCGCCCTGTCCAGCGAGGCATGGACATTGCCTTCCACATGCCGGTAGAGAGCCGGAATCGCCTTCCGTGAGAAAAAGTGGCGTTTGGGTACCTGCCACTGAGGAACCGCACATTCCACAAACTCACGGAAGGGGGCAGAGTCTACCAACTGAAAAGGCAGCAGTTGAAGTGCCAGCAATTTTGCCAAGCTAGCATTCAACCGCTGGGCATGTGGATGGCTGGGAGCAAACTTCTTTCGGCGGTGTAGCTGCTGGGGCAGGGAAATTTGCCTGGTACAATCTGACGTCGGTGTACCAAAAGCAGATTGCCCACAAGTACTTGGCTGTGACACACCTAATTCTACACCTTCATTCCTCTCAGTGCAGGTCTCAGAGAGGACTGAAGGTCTAGTGGGGTTGGAAATCTCAGCTGATGAGGAGCAAGGAGAGGTCCTCTTTGTTCTTTGGTGTGGGTCTTTTAGATGCGCTTGCCAACGAACTGCATGGCAGGTCAACATATGTCTGGTCAAGCATGTGGTACCCAAGCGGGAGATGTTTTGGCCACGTGAGATACGCTTGAGACATATGTTGCAAATAGCAGCGGTGCGATCTGATGCACTCGTCTCAAAAAAGGCCCACACCAAAGAACTTTTTGAATAACGCGCAGAGACTGCAGCGCCCTGCACATGTGATGCAGTCAATGTGCTGCCCTTAGGCTGGCTCCTGGAGGGCATCCTGCCTCGTTGGTGATGTGCCGCCTCCTCCTCCTCCTCCTCTCTCCTATCAGGCACCCACGTTGAGTCAGTGACCTCATCATCCCCTCCCTCCTCATCACTGGAGCAAACCCGGCAGTATGCTGCAGCAGGGGGAGCATGACTGCCAGATTGCTGTCCTTCTTGGGCACCCCCTCTGTCTGTGCTCATGTTACTGCCTTCATCGAGCTCAGTATCATCATCAGAGCCTTCCAAACGCTGGGCATCCTCCTGGAGCATGTACCCAACACTGTGGTCAAACAGTTCGAGGGACTCCTCAGGAGGACATAGTGGAGCTAGGGAAGGAGTCACTGATGACATTGAGCCGAGGGAAGAGGCCGCTGCTTTGCCAGACAAAGCACCCTGGGCATGGGTGAGAGAGGATGAGGAGGATGAGGACGGCTTGGTCATCCACTCGACCAAGTCTTCCGCATGTTGCGGCTCAACGTGGCCAACTGCCGAAAAAAAGGCCAAGCGTGTCCCATGGCCACGTGCTGATGAGGATGCACCGTCTCCACGACCAGCACTAGACACAGAGCCTGCTTGCCCTCTCTTATTGGCTTGTGACTGTCTTCCTCTCCTTCTTGGCCTTCCAGACATACTAATGGCCTGTAGCTGCACTAAGCTGGGATATATATATATATATATATATATATATATATATATATATATATATATACTGCAGCTAGCAAAATCAACTACCTGCCTGTAGTATGAGAACACCACCAACCTTCTACAGGTAGCTTTAGCTGAACACTGAGAGGTGGACGCACCCCACTAACTTGTAGGTTTAGCTGAACACTGTGAGCAGGACGCACTGCACTAACTGTAAATAGTCTAGCTGCCTGACCGTGGTACTAATAGGATCAAAAGAACACCAGTAATTTTCTTTAGGTAGCTGTAAATACTTTAACAAGACAAGCCTGCCTGTCAGTAGGAAGATAACAGGAACGGATCTAGCTGAACACTGTGAGCAGGACGCACTGCACTAAATGTAAATAGTCTAGCTGCCTGACCGTGGTACTAATAGGATCAAAAGAACACCAGTAATTTTATTCAGGTAGCTGTAAATACTGTAACAAGACAAGCCTGCCTGTCAGTAGGAAGATAACAGGAACGGATCTAGCTGAACACTGTGAGCAGGACGCACTGCACTAAATGTAAATAGTCTAGTTGCCTGACCGTGGTACTAATAGGATCAAAAGAACACCAGTAATTTTCTTTAGGTAGCTGTTAATACTGTAACAAGACAAGCCTGCCTGTCAGTAGGAAGATAACAGGAACGGATCTAGCTGAACACTGTGAGCAGGATGCACTGCACTAAATGTAAATAGTCTAGAAGATAACAGGAACGGATCTAGCTGAACACTGTGAGCAGGACGCACTTTACTAAATGTAAATAGTCTAGCTGCCTGACCGTGGTACTAATAGGATCAAAAGAACACCAGTAATTTTCTGTAGGTAGCTGTAAATACTGTAACAAGACAAGCCTGCCTGTCAGTAGGAAGATAACAGGAACGGATCTAGCTGAACACTGTGAGCAGGAAGCACTGCACTAAATGTAAATAGTCTAGAAGATAACAGGAACGGATCTAGCTGAACACTGTGAGCAGGACGCACTGCACTAAATGTAAATAGTCTAGAATTTAACAGGAACGGATCTAGCTGAACACTGTGAGCAGGACGCACTGCACTAAATGTAAATAGTCTAGAAGATAACAGGAACGGATCTAGCTGAACACTGTGAGCAGGACGCACTGCACTAAATGTAAATAGTCTAGAAGATAACATGAACGGATCTAGCTGAACACTGTGAGCAGGACGCACTGCACTAAATGTAAATAGTCTAGAATTTAACAGGAACAGATCTAGCTGAACACTGTGAGCAGGACGCACTGCACTAAATGTAAATAGTCTAGAAGATAACAGGAACGGATCTAGCTGAATACTGTGAGCAGGACGCACTTTACTAAATGTAAATAGTCTAGCTGCCTGACCGTGGTACTAATAGGATCAAAAGAACACCAGTAATTTTCTTTAGGTAGCTGTTAATACTGTAACAAGACAAGCCTGCCTGTCAGTAGGAAGATAACAGGAACGGATCTAGCTGAACACTGTGAGCAGGACGCACTGCACTAAATGTAAATAGTCTAGAAGATAACAGGAACGGATCTAGCTGAACACTGTGAGCAGGACGCACTGCACTAAATGTAAATAGTCTAGAATTTAACAGGAACGGATCTAGCTGAACACTGTGAGCAGGACGCACTGCACTAAATGTAAATAGTCTAGAAGATAACAGGAACGGATCTAGCTGAACACTGTGAGCAGGACGCACTGCACTAAATGTAAATAGTCTAGAAGATAACAGGAACGGATCTAGCTAAACTGAGTACAGTGTATATATATATATGCACCACCTGGGATGCATATATATACACAATACACTGTAAGTGCAGCTAACTGACTGACTGTTCTGCCTAATCTATCTAACTCAAATCAAACACTGTCTCTCTGTCTATCTCTTTCAACGCCGGAACACACACTACACAGGGCCGCCGTGCAGACGGCCTTATATAGTGTGGGGCGTGTACTAAATCCCCTGAGCACTAATTGGCCAAAGCCTCCTTGGCTTTGGCCAATTATGGCTCTCTGTTCAGGTGGCGCTGTGATTGGCCAAGCATGCGGGTCATAGTGCATGCTTGGCCAATCATCAGCAAGCAATGCACTGCAATGCCGCAGTGAATTATGGGCCGTGACGCGCCACACGAATTTGGTGCGAACGGCCCATATCGTTCGCAATTCGGCGAACGACCGAACAGCCGATGTTCGAGTCGAACATGGGTTCGACTCGATCACGAAGCTCATCCCTAGTCCTCAGTATTATTTCTCCTTCCTGTGCCATTTTACCACCTGGAGGATCATTGCCCCTTTCTGTACCATATTGCTGCCCTGTGGACCCCCTGCTGTGCTGTATTACTGCCCTGAGAATAATTTTCCCTTGCTGTGCCATATCACTACTTCATAGATGGGGTAGCCCTGCTGTGCTCCACTGCTGCCCTGTGGATTATTTCTCTGTGCTGTGCCCTATTGTCTCCCCTCCTGTGTACCCAAGTCCCCCAATAAATGCAAGCATGTCTGGCGTAGATTTTGTAGAAGCAATGATGAATACTCAGATGGATCTTGTAGAAAACTTGTTTATTCCAGCCAACAGAGAGCCGCATGTATAACCTTTTTCTTCTAGATTCATTTTATACCTTCCTACTTCCTTTTTCCACCCCCAGGTCCTCACACCTCTATGTAAATACAACACATACATAGTCTACATCCAGTTATCTGTGATTTGCCTCTGTGTGCTCTCTGTCTGCACTCCCAGTTAATCACAAACTATGGGACAAGATAACTTGAGATGGCTGACGAGAGCCTACATACCATGGACACAGACTCACCAGAATAACGAGTAAGTAAACAAGTGGCTGAAGAGCTGGTGTAGCAGTGGCGGCTGGTGCTCAAAATTTTTGGGGGGGCGCAAACAAACTGAAAAATTCTGAAAAAAAAACATCAATCGCAGCCACTGTCATCAAAATACAGCCACTGTGTCATCAAAAACGCATTCACTGTGTCATCAAAAACGCATCCACTGTGTCATCAAAAACGCATTCACTGTGTCATCAAAAACGCATCCACTGTTTCATCAAAAACGCAGCCACTGTGTCATCAAAAACGCAGCCACTGTGTCATCAAAAACGCAGCCACTGTGTCATCAAAAACGCATTCACTGTGTCATCAAAAACGCATCCACTGTGTCATGAAAAATACAGCCACTGTGTCATCAAAAACGCATCCACTGTGTCATCAAAAACGCAGCCACTGTGTCATCAAAATACAGCCACTGTGTCATCAAAAATGCATCCACTGTGTCATCAAAAACGCATTCACTGTGTCATCAAAATACAGCCACTGTGTCATCAAAAACGCATTCACTGTGTCATCAAAAACGCATTCACTGTGTCATCAAAAACGCATTCACTGTGTCATCAAAAACGCAGCCACTGTGTCATCAAAAACGCATTCACTGTGTCATCAAAAACGCAGCCACAGTGTCATCAAAAACGCATTCACTGTGTCATCAAAAACGCAGCCACTGTGTCATCAAAAACGCATTCACTGTGTCATAAAAACGCATTCACTGTGTCATCAAAAACGCATTTACTGTGTCATAAAAAACGCATTCACTGTGTCATCAAAAACGCAGCCACTGTGTCATCAAAAACGCATTCACTGTGTCATCAAAAACGCATCCACAGTGTCCACTGATCCCAGAAACCATGATTGTCTCCTTAATAGCAGCCAGCATCTCTTTGAACAAGGGGGAAGAGGGGCAAGTTATCAAAGAAAGATAATCACAGTGATTTGGGGGGCTGGGAGAGGATGCTTTATGTGCTAGGGGCCACTTTGGGAGCAGAGAGGATTTGTGCTGGGGGGGGGTCTAATTTTATATTCAACCCCCCTTCTAGCACAAATCCTCTCTGCTCCCAAAGTGGCCCCTAGCACATAAAGCATCCTCTCCCAGCCCCCCAAATCACTGTATCTTTCTTTGATAACGTCCTGTGTATGTGTCCATTCTCCTCCCCCTCCCCCTCTGTCTGTGTATAGGTGTCTTCAGTAGACTCGTGTGTTAGTGAGACAGGAGGGGGGGTGAATGGGGAAGAGAGGGGCAGATACATGCAGCTGTGCTGTGCTGTAGCTCACCCTGCTTGCCAGACAGCAACCCGTCCCTCATATGGCTCTTACCTTCCTCCTGCAGCTCCGCTCAGCCAAAGAACGGAGCTGCCGACATCACTTCCGGCTCTCGTCTTCTTCACGAAAGCCGGAAGTGACCTCAAGATTTGAAAAGCAATGCACCCGCCCATAGAATCACACTGATTCTACGAGCGGAAGCTAATCGGCGTTTTCGTTTGCGCCACAAGGCTGGTTAAAAGCCCGCAAATCTCGTGATTGCATTGACGTAGCGCTTCCCATAATGCACTGGCATCCGGCGCCACAGTACACTTTGTTAAAGGACTTTTTTTTTTTTTTTTTGTTCCTAAAGGGGCCGTTTAAAAAAATATATTTTTTTTTTTTAATTTTTTTTTTTTTTAATTTTTTTTTTGACTACAGGAGGGGGGCGCCCTGGCGCCCCCTATGGACGGACCGCCACTGTGGTGTAGTAAGGAGGGGTTTGGGTTCCTGGAGGACTGGGCCGACTTCTCAGTTGGTACCGGTACTATAGCAGGGACGGACTGCACCTAAATGAGGAGGGTGCAGATCTGCTGGCAATGAAGATGGCCAAAAAGTTAGAGGGGTTTTTAAACTAGGCGATGGGGGGGAGGGTCCAGAGACAGAGATAGCCAGCGCGGAAGATATTCCAGAGGGTAGTATTGGGGGCATTAGTGGTAGGTTAACCAAAGCACAAAAACACAAGGTGAGTATAGTAGCAAGTCCTAGTTGCAATCTCGAAACACCCAATACGAGGACAATATTCGACCGGTCTAAACTATGTGGCATGTTTACCTATGCCAGGAGCATGGTGGACAAGATGGGTTAACTAGAGATACTGTTGTACGAGGAGGATTTGGATTTTGTGGGATCTTCAGAGACCTGGTTCAACAGCTCTCATGATTGGCTGGCAAACATTCAAGGGTATACCCTATACCGCAAGGATAGAGAAGGTAAAAAAGGGGGGGGGTATGCCTATATATCAAGAATAATGTACAAGCGAATGTGAGAGATGACATCACTGAGGGAGCTAGAGAGGAGGTGGAATCCTTATGAGGAGAGCTCCAAAGGGATGAAGCTAAGGGGAAAATAATACTGGGAGTATGCTATAGGCCCCCTAACCTGAGGGAGGAAGTGGAGATGGATCTCCTATCACAAATTGGATTAGCAGCAAGGATGGGAAGTGTTATCATAATGGGGGATTTTAATTATCCAGACATAGACTGGGCGGAGGGAACCGCGCATTCATTTAAGGCTCGCCAGTTCCTTAATGTCTTGCAGGACAATTTTATGGGTCAGATGGTAGACGCACCAACTAGAAATAAAACATTACTGGATCTACTGATTACCAACAATACAGACCTGATCACGGATGTGGAAATACGGGGCAATTTAGGTAACAGCGATCACAGATCAATTAGTTTCAGTATAAATCAAATAGGAAACATGAAGGAAACACAAAGACACTGAATTTCAAAAGAGCCAACTTCCCTAAACTACAAACCTTGCTAAAAGGCATAAATTGGGATAAAATATTAGGAACAAAGAATACGGAGGAGAGATGGGTTTGCTTTAAGAGCATATTAAATAAGGGCATTGGCCAATGTATCCCATTGGGTAATAAATTTAAAAGAGCGAACAAAAATCCTGGATGGCTTAACTCCAATGTAAAAATGCATATAAAAGCAATAGAGAAGGCCTTCAAAAAATACAAGGTTGAGGGATCATCCTCAGCATTCAGACTTTATAAAGAATGCAACAAGAAATGTAAGGGTGCAATTAGGACGGCTAAGATAGAACATGAAAGACACATAGCGGAGGAGAGCAAAAAAAATCCCAAGAAATTCTTTAACCACTTCCAGCCCGCCTTTGGCGAATTGACGTCCGGGAAGTGGTTCTATTATCCTGACTGGACATCATATGACATCCAGCAGGATAACATGCCGCATCGCGGCGATCGGTGGATCGGTGTGTCAGTCCGACACACCGCTACACCGATCTTGGTAAAGAGCCTCCGGCGGAGGCTCTTTATCACGTGATCAGCCGTGTCCAATCACGTGATCAGGCGTGTCCAATCACGGCTGATCACGCTGTCAATAGGAAGAGGCAGGGGGGGTCTGCGCTGATTGTTTATCAGCGCAGCCCCCCCGCAGATCACCACACTGGACCACCAGGGATCGCCACTAGGACCACCAGGGAAGGGGCAACATGTGGATGGCCAGGTATGTACCCCATGGCCATCCACATGTGCCCAGTGTGCCAAATCTGTGCCAATTAGTGCCCACAAATGGGCACTAATTGGCACCATTATGCTGCAGTGATGCCCAGCAATGCCACCCTTAGGGGAATCACTGCAAACAAGCAGTGTCATCAGTGCCACCCATCAGTGTCCATTCGTGCCACCTGTCAGTGCCCATCCGTGCCCATCAGTGCCCATCTATCAGTGCCCATCTGTACCAACTATCAGTGCCACCCATAAGTAACCATCAATGCCACCTACGAGTGCCCATCAATGCCACCTATGAGTGCCCATCAGTGCCACCTATAAGTGCCCATCGGTGCCACCTATGAGTGCCCATCAGTGCCGCATACCAGTGCCACCTATCAGTGCCCATCAGTGCCACCTATCAGTGCCCATCAGTGCCGCCTATCAGTGCCCATCATCAGTGCTACCTCATTGGTGCCACCTCATCGGTGCCCATCAGTGCCGCCGTATCAGTGCCCGTCAGTGCAGCCATATCAGTGCCCGTCATTGAAGAAGAAAACGTACTTATTTACAAAAAGTTTTAACAGAAACAAAGAAAAATTTGTTTTTTTTCAAAATTTTCGGTCTTTTTTTATTTGTTGCACAAAAAATAAAAACTGCAGAGGTGATCAAATACCACCAAAAGAAAGCTCTATTTGTGGGAACAAAATGATAAAAATTTAATTTGTTTGGGTACAGTGTAGCATGACCGCGCAATTGTCATTCAAATTGCGACAGCGCTGAAAGCTGAAAATTGGCCTGGGTGGGAAGGTGTCTAAGTGCCTGGTATTGAAGTGGTTAAGTATGTAAACAGTAAAAAAGGGAGGACAGACCATATTGGCCCCATAAAGAATGAGGAAGGACATCTGGTTACAAAGGATGGGGAGATGGCGAAGGTATTGAATTTATTCTTCTCCTCAGTCTTCACGAGTGAATCGGGGGGCTTCAGTAACCAAAACTGCAGTGTTTATCCTCATGACACAACACAGGAAGCACCTCCATGGTTAACAGAGGACAGAATTAAAATTAGAGCAAGGTTTGAAACAGGAAAATCTGGATGCCGCACACCGGATAAAGTTGAAAAATCTTCTTTATTGTAAAACTTGGATCAATAAAAATACAGGACAATCAGGCAGATAGTACAGACACAGTTGACGCGTTTCGCACTCTAATTCGAGCGCTTACTCATAGCATGGATTCATGAAGAATCGTTCTTGCCAAACCAATCTATTAACCTTCTATGAGGAGGTGAGTTGCCATCTAGATAAAGGAAGGCCCGTAGACGTGGTGTCTCTGGATTTTGCAAAAGCATTTGAAACAGTTCCCCATAAACGTTTCCTGTACAAAATAAGGTCCATTGGCATGGACCATAGGGTGAGTACATGGATTGAAAACTGGCTACAAGGGCGAGTTCAGAGGGTGGTGACAAATGGGGAGTACTCAGTATGGTCAGGGGTGGGTAGTGGGGTCCCCCAGGGTTCTGTGCTGGGACCAATCCTATTTAATTTGTTTATAAACGACCTGGAGGATGGGATAAACAGTTCAATCTCTGCATTTGCAGACGATACTAAGCTAAGCAGGGCAATAACTTCTCCGCAGGATGTGGAAATCTTGCAAAAAGACCTGAACAAATTAATGGGGTGGGCGACTACATGGCAAATGAGGTTCAATGTAGAAAAATGTAAAATAATGCATTTGGGTGGCAAAAATATGAATGCAATTTATACACTGCGGGGAGAACCTCTGGGGGAATCTAGGATGGAAAAGGACCTGGGGGTCCTAGTAGATGATAGGCTCAGCAATAGCATGCAATGCCAAGCTGCTGCTAATAAAGCAAACTGAATATTGGCATGCATTAAAAGGGGGATCAACTCCTGAGATAAAACGATAATTCTCCCACTCTACAAGGCTCTGGTCCGGCCGCACCTGGAGTATGCTGTCCAGTTCTGGGCACCAGTCCTCAGGAAGGATGTACTGGAAATGGAGCGAGTACAAAGAAGGGCAACAAAGCTAATAAAGGGTCTGGAGGATCTTAGTTATGAGGAAAGGTTGCGAGCACTGAACTTATTCTCTCTGGAGAAGAGACGCTTGAGAGGGGATATGATTTCAATTTACAAATACTGTACTGGTGACCCCACAATAGGGATAAAACTTTTTCGCAGAAGAGAGTTTAATAAGACTCGTGGCCACTCATTACAATTAGAAGAAAAGAGGTTTAACCTTAAACTACGTAGAGGGTTCTTTACTGTAAGAGCAGCAAGGATGTGGAATTCCCTTCCACAGGCGGTGGTCTCAATGGGGAGCATTGATAGCTTCAAGAAACTATTAGATAATCACCTGAATGACCGCAACATACAGGGATATACAATGTAATACTGACACATAATCACACACATAGGTTGGACTTGATGGACTTGTGTCTTTTTTCAACCTCACCTACTATGTAACTATGTAACGACATTGGACGCCAACCAGCCTTCAAGAAATGCCAGAGCCTGAGAGTTGGACCTCAGTTACAGGGGACTTAACAAGGAACAGCTGGTAAGGATGCTGGAGGAAGCCAGCCAACAGCAAGATTTTAGCACTGACATGGGTCAAGCAGTACTCAGGGAGGATATACCAAAGCTCCCAGGGCAAGCTAGTAAAAGATCATGGGCTCTCTGGTACATAGAAGAAATGGCCATTCTGGGATAGGATGCTACAACAGAAAAGAAACTTGCAGTCATGGAAAAGGCACAAAAGAGGCAGAGGCAAAGAGAGTGGGAGGTTGTGAAGAACCATACAGCTAACTCTGTGCCAGCCCTTGCATTAAGGGAGATCCCCAGAGTCTCTAGGTAGGACTTTAAACCATACCCAGAGGGTACAGGAGATGTGGAAAGGTTCTTTTAGTAATTTAAACACCAGTGTGAGCCACTGGAAACCCCAGTCACAGATTAAACCTTCCATGTTATAAAGCTGCGAGACAGGGGGGCTGGAATTATGAAAATATAAAAAGGGCAGTGCTGGACTTCTATGCAGTATCACCAGAGGCTTATTGGGCCCAATTCCAGAGTACACGCCACGTCCCAGAGACCTCTTTTAAAATGTTCACACACAAAAGATTCCTAGTATGTCAGCTATGGCTGGATGAGGAGATTATCCAAGCAATCTTAAAGAAGCAATTATTTTTCAAATGTCCTTCTGAGCTATGACAGTGGGTGCCACAACGTGAACCAGCCACCCTGGAGGGAGCAGAAGCCTTAGTGCATGAGGCCTTCATGATTATTCCCTAATGGAAGAAGACAGCTGCCGAGGCACCCTGAGTGTTATGCTTTTCCTTAATGCAGGTGATCAGGCACTATAGCTGGCTTCTATGTTGCTCACCTATAGAAGCCCTCTTTCCCATAAGGCAAGCAGGCCTACCAGTTTTTGGTTGCTCACAGGACTTATGCACAATGCTATAGTGCCTAGCTACCATGTCAGGACAGGCGCAAACTGAGCAAAGCAAACAGGTACTTGTGGTTGGCAGACAGGCAGAGTGGTTCAATGACAGTCCAGGTACAAGGCAGGCAAGGTTTACAATAATCAGGGTCAAAGCCATAATCAAAAGGCAGAGTTCAGAGAATAGCCAATATCCAAGGCCATAAATACAATCAGCTGACAGACAAACAGGGAGCTTGGGGCTTATGTTACAAGCTCAATATCACAAGCATGAGACTGCAGGCTTAGCTGGCTTAACTAAGATTTGGTTTCCACCTAGAGATTGGCCACATCAATCACCTTGCAAGTGGACAAACAAACAGGGAGAATGTATCACAATCAAAACCAGGATTCTGGAATGAGACCAGCAGCTCTCAAGGATCAGGAGTGTTACACGCTCCTGACACTGAGTTTCCAGGATCCCCAGTCCTGCCTCCTCTCCACCAGATGAGTCCCTAGACAACGCTGCCCCCTCAACCAAGGCTCTCGCACAAGTCTACCCTCCTGCAGTGGGCCTTGAGGCCTACCATAGAGAGACACTGTTTTGACTGTGGGCAAATCGGACAGCTGCCCAGCTAAGAAAAAGAACCTTGGGCTTTTTAGAAAGTAGACACCCCCAACGTATTTGCTAAGAGGCATGGTGAGTATTTTGCAGAAAAGAAAATGTATTTTTTTTTATTTTCAATTTTTAAAACTTTGTGACAAAAAAAGCGAGATCTGCAAAATACTCAACATGCCTCTCAGCAAATAGCTTGGGGTGTCTACTTTCCAAAAAGGGGTCATTTGGGGGCCGGGGGGTTGTGCTATCTTGGAATTTCATGGCCTCTAAAACTGTGATAGGTAGTGAGGAGTGAAATTTACGCCCTCAGAAAGCCTGAAGGTGGTGATTGGTTTTCAGGGTCCTGCATGCGGCTAGGCTGAAAAAAAGTCCCACATGTGGTATACCCACACCCAGGAGAAGCAGCTGAATGTATTTTGGGGTGTAATTTCACATATACCCATGGCATGTGTGAGCAATATATCATTTAGTGACAACTTTGTGTAAAAAAAAGAAAGAAAATGCTGTCATATTCCCGAGACTTGTGCCAAAATATAAAATATTCCATGAACTCAACATGCTTCTCAGCAAATAGCTTGGGGTGTCTACTTTCCAAAATAGGGTCATTTGGGGGGAGGGTTGAACTGTCCTGGCATTTTATGCCCAACATTAGAAGCTTATGCCACGCATCACCCCTTCTTTTAACCACTTGAAGTCCTTTCTGACACTTTTTGTTTACATGAAAAAATTTTTTTTTTTTGCTAGAAAATTCATTTGAACCCTCAAATATTATATATTTTGAAAATCAGAGGCCCTACAGATTAAAATGGTGAGTGTTACAATTTCTTTTTTCACATAGTATTTGCGCAGTGATTTCCCAAATGCAATTTTTTTTGGAAAAAAAACACTTTTTGAATTCTAATGCACAAAAACACACTAAATTGCCCAAATGTTTGGTAAAAAGAAATATCTTATGCCGAGTACATAGATACCAAACACAACATGCTTTAAAATTATGCACACACGTTCAGCGGCAACACACTACATACATTTTTAAAAGCCTTTAAAAGCCTTTTTTAGGTTACCACTTTAGATTTACAGAGGAGGTCTACTACCAAAATTGCTGCCCTTGATCTGACTTTTTTTTAATTATTTATTTTGCTTTTTTATTTTATTTTTACACTGTCCCTTTAATTTTTTTTTTTTTTAATTTTTATTGTTATCACAGGGAATGTAAATATCCCCTATCATAGCAATAGATAGTGACAGGTACTCTTTTCTGAAAAAATTGGGGTCTGTTAGACTCTAGATCTCTCCTCTGCCCTTAAAGCTTCTTTTTTTTTTTCTGGGAAAAAAATAATCTTTATTGAAGTTAGACAGATATTAATACAGCGCATTTGAGGTCCAAGTATAAGAACATGAAACATAATCACATGTGGTATGTTAACATATAGTAGAGTCTTATAAGGCTGGCATTTCATAACAGAGATATACCAATTGTTGGTGATTCGGTGAGGCCCTGACAGACCTAAACGGGTTATCTATTATATGGTTGTACGTTTTAGTTGCTAGGTATTGATAAACTTATTTTCACGCATTACTATACACATGTCTCCCCATCTCCCAGCCAACCATCCCAAATCCTTGAGTATTTCTGACTATTTCCCCTGTGTTTGTATATCAACTGCTTGTATGGGAGGAAATTATTAACATCTCTCTTCCAGCTTGTTATGGTGGGGGTTACGTTCTGCATCCAGGTCTTGGCAACTACTTTTCTGGCCAAGAATAGGACTTCAGATATAAATATGGCCTGGTATTTATCAATGTCTACATCTGGAAGAAGACCTAATATACAAAGTTTTGGATCTAATACCACAGGGGAACCCATCTGGTCGTGTAAGAACTTAATCACTTGACTCCAGTATGTTTGAAGAATAGAGCATTCCCAAATTAAGTGAAAAAAACTACTCATCTCTGCCTGACAGTGAGGACATGCTATATTGCGTGTAGGTTGAAACTTCCTTATTATGTTAGGTGTTAAATACGCTTGATGAATGATGTATATCTGTGTTAGCCTATCAGACAGTTTTGGAGATGCCACCTTTACATTTTCTAAAATTTCCTCCCAATCCGAATCACTAACTGCACCTACGTCTCTTTCCCATCTTGTTTTGGCTTTTTGCGTCACTTCTTTGATTCTGGGTAATCTTATGGAGTAGTAGAGATTAGATATCAATTTTTGTGGGTCGGCTCCCATTACTATGTCCAATATTTGGGGATGTTCCAGGATGCAGTTTTCGTTCCTAAATTGAAATCGCAAGGCATGTCTGAGTTGCATGTATTTAAACATTAATTATTGTGGTATAGAGTATTCTTCCTTAAGGGTTTGAAATGCTTTAGGCCTAGTACCCGAAATTACCTGGTACAGGTAGATAATTCCATATCTGGCCCATAGATTAGGGTCTGGTATTTTTTTAAGCTCCGCTAGTTGGTTGTTCGCCCATAATGGAGTGTGGGAATGAATGCACCCTATTTTAAGTTTTTTCAGGGCTAATCCCCATATTCGTTGGTGTTGGTTGAGTACCCCATCATTAAGGTTTGGACTTTTCCTATTAAATTGGCCCCCTCGTAGTATAATTTGAAGTGGGGTAGATAAAGGACTGTCTGGACTACTGGATACTAGTGTACTATAGCGTTGTCTTTCGTTATTGTGGTAGTGATGCATGTGCGACATCTGTGCCGCTATGTAATATTCCTGCAGATCTGGCAGAGCTGTTCCTCCCATATCTGTAGGGTTTTTAAGGACATGCCAAGCTACCTTGTGTCTTTGATGTCCCCAGACAAAGGTGTTCAAAATAGATTCCATTTTCTTGAAGATCCCAATAGGTATATATAGTGGGGCGTGCCATACCATATATAGGATCTTGGGTAAAATAATCATTTTTATGATATTTATCCTCCCCATTACTCCCAGTGGTAGTTTGGACCAGGCTTGCGTTTTGGTTTTTATCATGGCAAACAATGGTTCTATATTGTTGGTTGTGTATTCGCGTAGGTCTCTTGTAACCAGTACCCCTAAATATTTAATGGTGTTTACCCTGACTAATGGTAGTTCTGGATGTATATTGGTTGGGGGGAATTGGTCTATGGGGAGTATCTGTGATTTTTCCCAGTTTATCCGTAGGCCTGAGAGTTTTCCCATTTTATCTATAGTGTCCAAAGCTGCTTGAAGTGATGGGCCCTGATCGGCTAGATAGAGTATTGTGTCGTCTGCGTATAGTCCGATCTTCTCTATATAGTTGCCTATTTTAAGTCCCACTATGCCCATGTCAGCTCTTATAGCTATGGCCAATGGCTCAGCTGCCAGGGCATATAGCAGTGGAGAAAGGGGACATCCCTGGCGTGTGCCTCTCTCTAGGGGAAATTGTCCCGATATACAACCGTTAACAAGGACCCGTGCTTTTGGTGACTGATAGAGTATTTGTACCCACTGTATGAAATTGGGACCAAATCCATATTCTCGTAGACACTCCCAAAGAAAAGACCACTCCACTGAGTCAAAGGCCTTTGCTGTGTCCAGGGCCACCACTACTCTGGTACCCTGATTATCGTGCTGTGCTTGAATATTTAGAAACAGTCTTCTTATATTCATGGCCGTATTTTTCCCGGGCATAAAGCCGGTCTGGTCTGGGTGAATTAATGATAGAATAACTTTATTTAGACGGGATGCTAGGATTTTGGCCAGTATCTTGATGTCTACTTGTAATAGTGAGATTGGACGGTAGGACTCGGGATATCTAGGGTCTTTTCCTGGTTTAGGTATAACTATTATTTGTGCTTCTTGCATTGATGGAGGGAGTGATTTATATTTAAATATTTGTTGGTATAATTTTTGCAAATTCGGGACTAGTATATCAGGGAATGCAGTGTAAAATTCTAGTGGCAGGCCGTCTAGTCCGGGGGCCTTGGATTTAGCTAGTTGGGACAGTGCTTCAGATATGTCCTCCTGGCTAATGGGGGCTTCTAGTAGCTTAACCTGTTCTAATGTGAGTTTAGGGAACTGAATTCTGTGTAAGTAGTTTTTAATTTCGTGTGTGGATTGTGTTGTCTGAGTTTTATATAAATTCCTATAGAAGTTTAGGAAAATGTCTGCTACCTGTTGTGGGTCGGTCACCTCGTCTCCCTGTGGGGTAGCTAGGGTCACCACTACTGGAGGTTTTTCATTTAAATGGGCTAAATATGCCAGTAATTTACCTGCTTGCTCCCCGTGTTCGAAGATTCTTTGTTTTTTGAAAAAAACCTGTTGTTTGGCCTTCTCTATGTGCATTTGGGTTACTGTTCTGGATTGCATTTGTAGTTTATGGAGATTATCAGTACTGGGTTCTTGTGCGTATACCTGTTCCAATTCCTGTAGTTTGTCAGTGGTCATCTGTAATAGCAGTTTGGTGGAATTTTTAAATCTATTTATTCTTAGTGAGAGTAGTCTACTAGCTTGATTTTTAAAGGTGTCCCAGACTGCAGTGTCTGAATCTGTAAGTCTTAAGTTGTTTAGGATATATTGTAATTCTTGCCCTATGCTCTCGAAATCAGGCAGGACAGACAGCCAGAATGGATTCAACCTCCAATTAGAAGTGGGCATTGCCTTTAATAGAGATATTGTTATCCAACAGGGTGAATGGTCCGATAGTGCTCGTGGAGCCATACCCGACCCTGTTATTTTAGGCAGTAATGCGTTTGAGACCAGTATAAAATCAATCCTGGACATCGTGTCACAGCCTGCCGAGTGACATGTGTATGCTTTTTTAGTCGGGTTTTGCCATCTCCATACGTCTGTTAGCGCAAATTCTGTGAATAGTCTGCATAGTCTGGTATGGTGAGGCACAGTCCTGGATGTATCTCCCAGGCCTGGTCTGTCCAAGTTTGGATTCATGGTTTGGTTAAAGTCGCCCATCCATATAGCAGGAACTGATGGGTGTTGTGCCATGAATGCCAGTCCCTTGAGTACTACTTCGATCGAAAAGGGAGGGGGGATATAACACGCCAGAATCAATAAAGAGTTGCCTCCTATGATGGCGTGCAGGAAGATATATCTTCCTAATCTATCTGACTCTAGAGTAATTAGTTCAAATGGCATTCTTTTGGCGACCAGTATCGATACCCCTCTTGATTGATTGGTGTGTGTGCTGTGGTATAACCATCCTATCCACAGTTTTTTTAAGGCTACCTGCATCTGGCCTGTGATGTGTGTTTCTATTAAAGCTATTATATCTGCTTTCTGTGATTTTAGAAATGTTAAGGCTGCGGTTCGTTTTACCTTATTCCGCATACCGCGTACGTTCCACGTCAAAAACTTTACATCGGCCATATTGGTTTCTGATTATAATAGTGTGGCTGCCATCTAGTGAGATTCCAAGACAGTGGTGCCTCCTTAGTCTGCCCTTTCCACTGTGCCAGTCTGCTAATACCTATCTTAACGATGAATGCATATTGTCTGTCTAGCCGTATCAAGGTCACATCAATACTTATATTCCCAAAGTAAAACACAAAACTTATCCTTTTAACTGTTCCCATCCCTCCCAGCTGCACATCTCCCCAACCTGATGTGAGCATATTTACCCAAACTGTCAGCATATAACATATCATCCAGCAGATATACTCCGCTGGAGGCACATTTCTTAATAGCAATAGATGTGTTGTCCTTTTATGCTGAAACACCTTTGTTAAGGGGGCGACTGTTTTCCTGTCGCTCGTGGAGTAGTTATAATCAGGACTACCACACATTTCAGTCAGTGAGCTCCCCTTGCATTTTTCTTCCCTGCAACTGGTCAAATTATGACTCATATTCCAGAATGTTGTAGTACAGTTCATCCCTGTCATTTAGGAGTCTTGCAGAGCATATCACTGTAGACTGTCCCCACTCTTCTCAAAATGTAAGGGCGCAACCGGTAACCCGCGCAACTTTATTGTATGATCCCGCTTGTTCCATGTCAGAATTATACAGGAGTTAGCTCTCTTATCCTCATCCACTGCTCTTGTGTACAAGCTGTGTGTGTCCCCGTTCTTTATATCCCTAAACTGGATTCTGGTTCCCTTCTAAAAAGTCTCTAAGACATTTGTATTGTAGGATTTTGTGCGAGGTCAGAAAGTACTCACTGTGGTTGTATGAACTTAGACAGATTAAGCCTGCCTGTCTCTACGATCCAGCCATGCTGTCGCTGCCGCCGGGTCGTCAAAGAACTGTACTTTTCCGTCCTCCTCCACCCGGAGGCGGGCAGGGAATAACATCGCATACTTGAGATGGAGGGTCCTCAATCGGCGCTTCACCTCTTGATATTGTGCTCTCTTCCTTTGCACCTCGCTGGAAAAATCCGGAAATACTGCTATCTGGCTGTTCCCGATCTGTATGTTTCCTCTCTCCCGGGTGAGTTTAAGGATTTTGTCTCGGTCCCGAAAATTTAGAAATTTGGCGATGAATGTGCGGGGAGGCGCTCCAGGTGGTGGTGGCCGCGCAGGTATGCGGTGCGCCCTCTCCACCGCAAACATTACTGAAAAGGCTTCCCGGCCATACGTTTTGAGCAGGAGCGTTTCTAGATAGGTTGCCGGGTCTGCGCCTTCCTCTTTCTCCGGCAGTCCTATGAAGCGGAGGTTACAGCGTCTAAGGCGGTTCTCCATGTCATCTTGATGGGCATTAAGTTGCTGTATTTGTCTCTGCATCTCTTCTGTAGTATGCCTCATGGGGTGCAGGGCATCTTCCGCGTTGCTGATTCTGGTTTCTGCCTCCGTAACCCTGTCCTTCAGTTTTGAGAAGTCCTGCCTGATCAGGGATATATCGATTTTTACTTCGTCTATCTTCGCAGTCAGCGTGCCCTGCAAGGCGGCTATAGCGTCCAGCACTTTGTCGGTGTCTGACGTCTGAGGAGCGGGGCCCGTACACGTGTCTGCGCTGCCCTCCTGCTGCATGTCTTTCTCCAGGCGGCGAAATTGCGCGAGCTTGTCTGTCGTCCCAGTGTTCCGCTTTGTTGGTGACATAGTCCTCAGCGGTCCCAGGACAGAAGGGGAACCCTTGTGATGAGTTACTTTGGTGTATCGTTCCTCAGGACCCCTATCAGGAGTTTGTGTGCTGGAAGTTTGCTCTGTCTGTATCTCACTCCCTCACCTTTCAGGCCTCTCCTCAGGTACTGTGTCCCCAGAGGAGATCTGGGGGCCCATGCACGCAGAAAATAGTCCTTTGGGGGGCTCGGCAAGTCAGGAGAATCTGCAGGGCTGTTGCTGGGTGCAGCAAGATGGCCGCCGTTCCGAGGACCAGGCCGGACCCCTGGGCCGTCCCAGGAGCCACCTCAGGGTGCAGAGGTTCAGCGCTGGGGGCCACAGGCAGTCCGGGGGCTGAGGCAGGCAAAGATCTGTCTCTGGGGAGCCTTGTATGTCCGGGGAATAAGCAGGAGCCGCCGCCGGGTGTAGCAAGATGGCCGCCGATCCGAGGACCAGGCCGGATCCTCGGGCCGTCCCAGGAGCTGTTTCAGGGTGCAGAGGTTCAGCGCTGGGGGCCACAGGCAGTCCGGGGGCCGATGCAGGCGAAGATCCGTCTCTGGGGAGCCTTGTATAGCCAGGGGATGATTAGGAGCCGCCGCCGGGTGGAGCAATATGGCCGCCGCTCCAAGCACTAGGCCGAAGCCGGGGACTTTCCTACGGGCCGGGCCCGGGGCGGGACGATCCGGTCTCCGCGGCCTCGAGCAGCGCTCCAGACGGCCAGGCAGCACCCAGGGCCACACAGATGATGGGACAAGCCTATTAAGGTGTCTTATCCTGTCAGGATTGCTAGGATTGGAGCAGGATGTCGGTTACAGGATTTTGGGCAAAGGGAGCTCTCTTTCCAAACGTCCTACTCCATAGCTCCTCAGGCCACGCCCCCCCCCTTAAAGCTTCTGACCACACCAAGATCAGTGTGAAAGGTGCTTTCTCAATTTCCCAATGGCGTTGTTTATATCCGGCAAAACTGAAGTCATGAAATGCTCGTAGTTTTCTTAGGCTATAGAGATAATTGGAGCCATTCTGGTCTCCGATCAGCTCTATGGTCAGCTGTCAGAACTACTGGCTGCATTCTCGGGTTCCCCAGTGGGACAGGAGAGCCAGAGAAAACCATGAAAGGCGGTGGGAGGGGGAACATTCCCTCCCACTGCTTGTAAATGCAGTCTAGCCGCTAATTAGCCATTAGGATTGTTTTTTCATGAAAGCGAACTGCCGGCTGAAAAAAACAATACCAAGATGATGCCTAAACCTGCAGGGATCATTCCGGTATAACCACTCAAAGTCCAGGCAACATACCAGTACGTTGCTGGTCCTTGTTGGGCATATATTGTAATGTTTTTTTTTCATGCAGCCTATGGGCTGCATGAAAAAAAAGAGCCTAATGCCTCGTACACACGGTCTGACTTTTCGTCTACAAAAGTCCGACAGCCTGTCCGACAGACTTTCGACTGACTTTTGGCGGACTTTTGGCGGACTTGCGGCAGACTTTCTTATGAACTGACTTGCCTACATACGATCACACAAAAGTCCAACGGATTCATACGTGATGACGTACACCAGACTAAAATAAGGAAGTTGATAGCCAATAGCTGCCCTAGCGTGGGTTTTTGCCCGTCGGACTAGCACACAGACGAGCGGATTTCTGGGTCCGACGTAGTTACGACGTAAAGATTTGAAGCATGTTTCAAATCTAAAGTCCATCAGATTTGAGGCTGGAAAAGTCCGCTGAAAGTCCGCTGAAATTCCAGGGAAGCCCACACATGATCGGATTGTCAGCCAGCTTTAGTCCGTCGGCGTCCGTCGGACTTTTGTAGACGAAAAGTCAGACCGTATGTACGTGGTATAACAGATTCCTCCATTCACTTTGATTGATGTGGATGAAGAAATCGCTGCCAAAAAAAGTGAATAAAAATATATGCGATCCGCCCCTGTCCACCCCATGCTTTTTTTTTAACTGCGGTGGTGAAATCACCTCCTACAGCGCTGGAGTTGCTGATTTACCTATCGTGAGAGCAAACCCTGTTTCTGTCAAAATAAACAAATCAGTGCTGCAGCTAAATGGCGTACCTGCAAAGCAAAAAATGGTTAACAATAATTCACAGTAACAGTACAGTAAAACAGTAGAATGACATACCTGCAAAGCAAACACACTAAAACACAGTAACAATAAAACATTACAGTATAGCATAAAATACAATAAAACAGCAAGAACAATAAAACGACAACTATTTTTGGCTTTATTTTATTTTTTTCTATTTTTTATGTATTATTTTATTTTTTTACACTTTTATTATAACTATGAATGTACCAGCTTAGGCTCTCTCAAAATGCGATGGCCATCTAACATCTTTCGAGACCCTATGTGAAAGTGTGCCCTAGGACTGTGCCGTGCTGTACCCTATACTAATAATCCAATAGTGTGTGATAGTGATGGAAACAGTCCCCAATGCAGAGACCAGGTTGGCCAGGACAGGAGGGACAAAAATAGCAGGTGTCACGCCTGTATCCGTGCTTGCTACAGACATGGGATCTTTTTTGGGGTGTTCTTTGGGGAGAGGGTACCAGGGAGGACATCCGGAAAATGCCTCTCATGCAGCCGGCTCACTACATCTTGATTGGGAAATTGGGTCACAGCACCTTCTGGATACAGAAGGGCTGTGATGATCTCTTCCTGGAATTTTAGGAAGGTCTCAGTTCTTCCTGATGTTTTGTACAGTACAAAACGTTGAACAGTGCCAATTGCAATAGATATACACTTTTTTGTACCGGCCTTACGGGCAACTCACCTGGTCATTGAAGACCACCCCTCCCATTTTACGATTGTATTCGTGGTCACAGAGGGGCTTCTCAATAACACCAGTTGCCGTAGTAATTTGGACTGCCGTAGCTGCGTGATGGGAAGGCAGAATGAAAATGTTCCATTTGTCCTTTCATCTCACTGCAAGCAATTCATTGGACCTCAAGCAGGCTCCCTTTCCCCGTCTAAGTTGGGTATCTACAAGCCGTTGGGGGAAGCCCTGGCGATTAGATTGCACGGTGCCCTCCTTGGGGTTTGAAAGCTGGATTGATCAGGCCATACAAGCAGTGGAAGAGTGGAGTGTTCCAGAGGTGGTGAAAATACAGGGGATAGGTAAAAGTCTTAGGAGCCCCAAGGCGTATGTCATCTGTAGCCTAAGAAGGGGGAAACCAGACTGCATAGCAATGGATTACATTGAAGCCCTGTGTGCTGTCTATGGTAGAGTGGAGAAACTTCCTGATCTAATGTACAAGTTTGAGCACACCCAACAGTACGAGGGAGATCAGATATTGCATCAGATCATTCTGAAAAAGGGGCTTGACCCCCACGATGCTGACCAAGTTTGATTAGAATAAATCCTGCAGGGTGCAAGGCTCAACCACCCAATTGTGTTGAGGCTTTACTGAAAGGCACGCAAGAGGTCCCTACGTATCCCAAGCTGGTAAAAGTAGTGAGAGAAGAGGAGGACTTGCTGGGTGTAAAGAATCAAGGGTCTAGAGAACTGTCAACATCTAATCCCAAGGCAAAGAAGGTGTCCACTTTGATAACGGAAACAGGGGAATACTCCAGCTCCCTTATTGTCAAGTATATCACTGAAGCAGCCCCAGTTGAGTTACTCACATATTTTGTTCAAACCCAAGATAAGATGCAACAAACTTTGCTACGAGCAATGGAAGCCAAGACTCATATGCAGATGAGGAAGCCTGACCCAAGGAAGTGTTATTGTTGTGGACAGCCGGGGCATTTCAAAGCACAGTATTAAAGGTGTTACAGAAATGTCTCCTTGCTCAAAAGGCAAGAAACTTCAAGGGGTCTCAGAAAAGGAGCCAACTGAGAAGCCTAACTTTAAGAAGCCCTTGTGAAAGCCTCCTGTATGTTTGGCACCAAGCTTTGCATTCCCACCCTTGCCTCCCTCACTTCCCAAGCCTCCTGGTACCGAGTCTGCCAGTGAAGTAGAACCCATGCAGTTGGGCTTCACACATCTCTCTGTGGAGGAGAGGGCCATTAAGAGGAGGGAGAGATTGTGCCTTTATTGTGGCCAGGCAGGTCACTTTTTAAAGTCTTGTTCTACCCATCAGGGAAATGCCTGCATCTGAGGTTCTGTAGGGGACAGATCTTAGGTGGCATTGTTGCGTCCCCAGTTATCCTGAAGGATAAGCATCTAGACATGTGCAATTCGTTTAGTTTCAAATTTGTTTTTCCTCAAAGTTCTTGTTCTTCTGGTTCCTCATCTGGTCTTCTTGTCCGGCATCTTCCTCAGCGGCGCCGTCTTCACTTCATCTTCTTTCCTCGGGCCGCTCCGCATCCACGATTGGATGGGAGGCTCCCGCTGTGTGACGCTTCTCCTCTTCTGACAGTTCTTAAATAACAGAGGGCGGATGACCCCGTCCCCTCTGACGCAGGGCGGGTGTCCCCGCCCCCCTCTGATGTCACGGGGAATGCCACAGGGAAGTCCCCGTGCATCAGAGGGGGGCAAGGTCACCCGCCTTGCGTCAGAGGGGGGCGGCGTCACGCTCTTAAGAGCAAACCAGAGTGAACCAGAACTGGTGAAGGACTACTGGTAGTGAAAAGCTTCCTGTGGATATAGAGAGATGTTCGCCTTGTGAAGATATGTCCGCCAGTGAGGGCCCCTGCTTAATGCATAGACTTGTTGGTTTGGGGGGGATATGTTCACTCTGCGAAGACATCGGTTTGATACCTATCTGCCCTTGTGGATGGATGCACGCTCATGTCTTTCTATGTGTTTAATCAGCACATGGAGGGACCATGAGCGTGTCCCTGCAGATAGTCTCCCATACACAGGAATGGTATTATAATCCAGCTATGCATTGTTCTCTGAACAATGCAGAATAAGAATTCACATCAATGGTAGATGCACCAATCTCACTACATGTAGGTTACAAAGAGCAGGAAGCTGTACACACTGGCCTGCATAGACACACCCAGACAATCCCCTAGTCATTGTTACAGTGGTTGAGATTTGTATAACACCTACTGTTTGAAGGAATGCCTGGGCTTGATTGACTGAATTGATTGGCCCTATTGTTACCCCTGTTCTCAGTCCTATAAATAAACTTCACTCCCATTGTCACACAGCACTGTCTGTGGAGCTTGCAATGTGATAACAGCTGCTGTGTCTGTTTTGATTGGGAAGCACGAGTGCACTCACAATGCATTATACAAAAGAGCTGAAAAGTGCGCTTATTAGCGCAAGCAAAAATGGTTACGCATAGCGTATATTTTAATTTCCACCACAAGAGGAAAGGAGGACTTCCTTTCCTCTCAAGGCCCAATCTATACAGACACCATTGTTCCTATGCCACAGAACACAAGAGGAGGACGAGGATTCTGGCAGTTTCGAAGGCATTGAAGAAGAGGAAAACATACGTTAAACAGTAAGAGATGGTTTTCCATCCCCAGAACCTTTGGAAGTAGTATGTGGCTGGGTGGAGGCAGTTCCAGATATTGTAATCCTGAGTGACCCCGAGGAGTCTGCTTCTTATGCCTCCGTAAATCTGCGGTGTATGGGCTCCCTCATGCTTCAAAGCCTGCGAAAGGACCCAAGAATATGTGGCGTAAAGGAAAAGGATCACTATTGGTTGGCAACCCTCCTTGACCACCGTTATGAGAGAAAAGTCTCAGAACTCCCATCCCCACAGAGAGTGCAGAAGATTAAATCTCTTGAAGACACCTTAAAGAGGAGTTTATCAAACACTTTTCCCTACTCTGGTAGGTTACAGTGTCACGGAAAACGTACAGTACCTGACCGCGAGATTGTGTTTCCAGCGCGATACCATCGTGCTGGTTCTCGGCGACAGGGTACTGTGCATGTCGCGCTGGCTCACTCATCGGGAAAGGAAAACTTTGTTTTCCTTCCGCGATGAGTGACAGGCAGTGCTGACAGCTGTCTGGTATAAATCCTGAGGCGGGAACACCGTGCCAAATTTTAAATGAAAAAACCAGCGTGGATTCCCACCCCAGGGGCATACCAGGCCCTTAGGTCTGGTATGGATTGTAAGGGGAACCCCCTACGCCGAAAAATCAGCGTAGGGGTCCCCCCAAAATCCACACCAGACCCTTACCCAATCATGGAGCCCGGCCGGCCAGGAAAGGGGGTGGGGACGAGCGAGCGCCCCCCCTCCTGAGCCGTACCAGGCCGCATGCCCTCAATATGGGGGGGTGGGTGCCTTGGGGGAGGGGGGCGCCCTGCGGGGGGCCCCCCCACCCCAAAGCACCTTGTCCCCATGTTGATGAGGACAAGGGCCTCTTCCCGACAACCCTGGCCGTCGGTTGTCGGGGTCTGCGGGCGGGGGGCTTATCGGAATCTGGGAGCCCCCTTTAATAAGGGGCCCCCAGATCCTGGCCCCCCACCCTGTGTGAATGAGTATGGGGTACATGGTACTCCTACCCATTCACCTAGGGAAAAATGTCAATAAAAAAAAAACACAGTACACAGGTTTTAAGAGTAATTTATTAGTCAGCTCCGGGATCTTCTTCCGACTTCGGGGGTCTCCTTCCGACTTTTCCCTGTGTTCAGCCTCTTCTCCAGGTGTTCCGCCTCTTCTCCCGGGCCCCGTCGCTATCTTCTTCCAGCTCTATTGCCAGCGAGGGGCCCGGTCTGCTGCCGCTGTCTTGTCGCCGATGTCTCGCCGCCGCTGTCTCGCTGCTTCTTCTCGTCTTCTCTTCTTCCCCGATGTTGACACGACGCTCTCTCCGGCTCGAATGCTGTGTGCGAGCTGCGGAGCCATTTATATAGGCGGTGACCCCGCCCCCTTGTAATGTCATGGTCCCAGCATGCGCAGGGACTCTGGCGTCATAAGGGGGCGTGACCCCAGAGTCCCTGCGCATGCTGGGACCATGACATTACAAGGGGGTCGGGGCCACCGCCTATATAAATGGCTCCGCAGCTCGCACACAGCATTCGAGCCGGAGAGAGCGTCGTGTCAACATCGGGGAAGAAGAGAAGATGAGAAGAAGCAGCGAGACAGCGGCGGCGAGACAGCGGCGGCGAGACAGCGGCAGCAGACCGGGCCCCTCGCTGGCAATAGAGCTGGAAGAAGATAGCGACGGGGCCCGGGAGAAGAGGCGGAACACCTGGAGAAGAGGCTGAACACAGGGAAAAGTCGGAAGGAGACCCCCGAAGTCGGAAGAAGATCCCGGAGCTGACTAATAAATTACTCTTAAAACCTGTGTTCTGTGTTTTTTTTTTATTGACATTTTTCCCTAGGTGAATGGGTAGGGGTACCATGTACCCCATACTCATTCACACAGGGTGGGGGGCCGGGATCTGGGGGCCCCCTTATTAAAGGGGGCTCCCGGATTCCGATAAGCCCCCCCGCCCGCAGACCCCGACAACCGACGGCCAGGATTGTCGGGAAGAGGCCCTTGTCCTCATCAACATGGGGACAAGGTGCTTTGGGGTGGGGGGGCCCCGCAGGGCGCCACCCCTCCCCCAAGGCACCCACCCCCCCATGTTGAGGGCATGCGGCCTGGTACGGCTCAGGAGGGGGGGCGCTCGATAAGGGTCTGGTATGGATTTTGGGGGGACCCCCATGCTGATTTTTCGGCGTAGGGTGTTCCCCTTACAATCCATACCAGGCCTAAGGGCCTGGTATGCCCCTGGGGGGAACCCATGCCGTTTTTTTTTCATTTAAAATTTGGCGCAGTGTTCCCGCCTCAGGCCAGACAGCTGTCAGCACTGCCTGTCACTCATCGTGGAAGGAAAACAAAGTTTTCCTTTCCGGATGAGTGAGCCATCTCGGCGCTGGCTAATGCGACGGGGCTCGCAGGTGTCAAATCTCGCCGAGAAATGCGGTGAGATTGACACAATATCGCGGTCACCTACTGTAGTTTTAAGGCTTCTGTTGTCAAGAGAGGAGCGGTCGCCTAAGTGATGCATTTCCCAATTTTTTTAGTCCTCATCGCCCAGGGCATTTAGCTTCCACATTCCATCGGCAGCGTCTGCATCACATGGTGGACGATTATCTAAGGGCGAAAACAGAGATGGAGAGCTTTCCAGCTGACGATCCACTGGCTTACTGGGTCATGAGAATAGACCACTGGCCAAAACTTGCCCAGTATGCTATTGAGCTGCTGGGCTGCCCTGCATCCAGTGTGCTTTCTGAAGGTTAGTGCTGCTGGAGGTTTTGTTACTGATCATAGAACACGTCTGTCCAAATACTCCATGGACCGTTTGACTTTTATCAAAATTAATCAGTCCTGGATTACCAACAGCTATGAAGCCCCTGATGCTGATGTCGCCAATTAAGTGTTTTTGGGATATGGAATCTCTGCAGTACTTCTAGGCTGCCTAGCGTTGTGGGTGTTTATGTCATCTGGAAGAATGTTTTCGGTGTAGGTTTCATGGGCACAATTAACACCCAAAGACCAATTTTTCCACAGCTGTTTGACAGGTGCATATCATTGCAATTTGTGACAGGTGAAGGTGCCACCGACACCCAAAGACCAATTTTTCCGCACCTGTTACTTCTATCCAGTATGTGGAAGAGACACCAGAATTTATCCAAAAAATCTCTAATCTTGTTCCCAGTGCACTACATTGTAGCCTTATCATACAGACTGGCTCCCCAAGCCGTTGCTTACAAAATAATTAAAGCTTGCAGGGAAAATGTCATTTTTTTTGCTTTATAAATGCAATTATTGCTGCAGCAGCTTCTATACAGATGTACCACTTTACAGGTAGACTAAGGGGACCCCAGGCACTATATTGAAAGGAATTTTTTCATTTTTATGCTTTCACTTTAACTGCTTGCTGACCGCCGGCTGTCAATTGATGGCCAGGCGGCGCAGCTCCGTTTGCGGACTGGCGTCCTATGACGGCCTCACTTTCCGACGGCGATCAATTTTTCAAATTTTAGAATTTCCAAATTTCGAATTTTCACGTTCTCTGATTTTCGAATTTCCGAATTTTTGGAAAAATTTGTTACATAGTTACATAGTAGGTGAGGTTGAAAAAAGACACAAGTCCATCAAGTCCAACCTATGTGTGTGATTATGTGTCAGTATTACATTGTATATCCCTGTATGTTGCGGTCATTCAGGTGATTATCTAACAGTTTCTTGAAGCTATCAATGCTCCCCGCTGAGACCACCACCTGTGGAAGGGAATTCCACATCCTTGCCACTCTTACAGTAAAGAACCCTCTACGTAGTTTAAGGTTAAACCTCTTTTCTTCTAATTGTAATGAGTGGCCACGAGTCTTATTAAACTCTCTTCTGCAAAAAAGTTTTATCCCTATTGTGGGGTCACCAGTACAGTATTTGTAAATTGAAATCATATCCCCTCTCAAGCGTCTCTTCTCCAGAGAGAATAAGTTCAGTGCTTGCAACCTTTCCTCATAACTAAGATCCTCCAGACCCTTTATTAGCTTTGTTGCCCTTCTTTGTACTCGCTCCATTTCCAGTACATCCTTCCCGAGGACTGGTGCCCAGAACTGGACAGCATACTCCAGGTGCGGCTGGACCAGAGCCTTGTAGAGTGGGAGAATTATCGTTTTATCTCTGGCGTTGATCCTCCTTTTAGAGCATGCCAATATTCTGTTTGCTTTGTTAGCAGAAGCTTGGCATTGCATGCCATTGCTGAGCCTATCATCTACTAGAACCCTCAGGTCCTTTTCCATCCTAGATTCCCCCAGAGGTTCTTCCCCCAGTGTATATATTGCATTCATATTTTTGCCACCCAAATGCATTATTTTACATTTTTCTACATTGAACCTCATTTGCCATGTAGTCGCCCACCCCATTAATTTGTTCAGGTCTTTTTGCAAGGTTTCCACATCCTGCAGAGAAGTTATTGCCCTGCTTAGCTTAGTATCGTCTGCAAATACAAATATTGAACTGTTTATCCCATCCTCCAGGTCATTTATGAACAAATTAAATAGGATTGGTCCCAGCACAGAACCCTGGGGAACCCCACTACCCACCCCTGACCATTCTGAGTACTCCCCATTTATCATCACCCTCTGAACTCGCCCTTGTAGCCAGTTTTCAATCCATGTACTCACCCTATGGTCCATGCCAACGGACCTTATTTTGTACAGTAAACGTTTATGGGGAACTGTGTCAAATGCTTTTGCAAAATCCAGATACACCACGTCTACGGGCCTTCCTTTATCTAGATGGCAACTCACCTCCTCATAGAAGGTTAATAGATTGGTTTGGTAAGAACGATTCTTCATGAATCCATGCTGATTACTGCTAATGATACCGTTCTTATTACTAAAATCTTGTATATAGTCCCTTATCATCCCCTCCAAGAGTTTACATACTATTGATGTTAGGCTAACTGGTCTGTAATTCCCAGGGATGTATTTTGGGCCCTTTTTAAATATTGATGCTACTTTGGCTTTTCTCCAATCAGCTGGTACCATTCCAGTCAGTAGACTATCTGTAAAAATTAGGAACAACGGTCTGGCAATCACTTGACTGAGTTCCCTAAGTACCCTCAGATGCAAACCATCTGGTCCCGGTGATTTATTAATGTTAAGTTTCTCAAGTCTAATTTTAAATCTGTCCTCTGTTAACCATGGAGGTGCTTTCTGTGTTGTGTCATGAGGATAAACACTGCAGTTTTGGTTACTGAAGCCCCCCGATTCACTCGTGAAGACTGAGGAGAAGAATAAATTCAATACCTTTCGTTAATTTGAATATTTCCGAATAAACAGATTTGTTGAATTTTGTGGAAAAACAAATTTGAAACTAAACGAATTGCACATGTCTAGATGCTTATCCTTCATGGGGACAAGGTGTTTTGGGGGGACACCCCCAAAGCACCCTCCCAATGTTGAGGGCATGGGGCCTGGTACAGTTCAGGAGGGGGGGCGCTCTCTCATCCCCCCCCTCATTTCCTGCGGCCTGCCAGGTTGCGTGCTCGGATAAGGGCCTGGTATGGAATTTTGGGGGACCCCATGTCATTTTTTAAAAAAATTTGGTTCGGGGTTCCCCTGTGGGGAATTCCCATGCCGTTTTTATCAATGAACTTTTATGTGTATTGTCGGGCCGGCAATTCAGTATAGCTGCGAGTAATTTTAAATGACTTTTTTCCTTTGAAATGTCATTTTTCTGTCAAACTGTTCTAAACACGGGAAACATGCGCCCCTTTACAGGCATAGACACCCCTCAGGTACGAAATTTAAAGGAATATTACACTTTTATTGTTTAACTTTAAGCATCATTAAAATCACTGCTCCCAAAAAAACGGCCGTTTTTAAAACTTTTTTTGCATTGATACTTGTCCCCTGGGGCAGTCCCCAGGTCCCCAAACACTTTTTATGACAATACCATGCATATAATCCTTTAAAGTTAGCACTTTTGATTTCTCCCATAGACTTTTAAAGGGTGTTCCGCGGCATTCGAATTTGCCGCGAACACCCCAAATTGTTCGCTGTTCGGCGAACTGGCGAACAGCCAATGTTCGAGTCGAACATGAGTTCGACTCTAACTCGAAGCTCATCCCTAGTGACAATACATACTAAATACATTTTAATAAAATTTCTACAACAGTCCTTCCTCTTTTGTCATATGCTGTCCCATGTGTCCCTTGATGAATCTTCTTACACTTGGAAATTAATCAGTCTTTACAGTCCATATGAGTCCATAAAAAGAAAAACACGGTAGACTCTGTTCTTCCAGAGGGATGACTTAAAGGAGGACATGAAGATCGGTCGGTCTGGGATCCTCTGTGTCTTGTACGTGGGTTGGGCTTCGGGGCGTCTCATCTCAATGAGGAAGATGAGGTCATCTGCTCGTCTCTGTTTACTCGTCCAGTCAGGCAACAGGAGCACGGCATATAGAAGGAATAGAAACAAAAACAACATGAGTATATATACCCCTACTTCCTTCAACCATGATCTGATGGAAAATAAAAAATCCCCAGATTCCCAGACCCTTAAAAGGTTTCCAACCTTCACTAGCTATAGCTCTGGCTTTGCCTTGCAGGGATCTAACCTTATACTTATGGGCCTGAACCTTGTCACTAGTATTTTCGATCCAGGTACAACAATCTTTTCATATGAATTCACAGAAACCCCCCTTGGATGCCAACAGATAATCAAGGGTCATCTGGGGGCAGGACTTCTGGGGGGAAGCTGTTGGCGTTGAACTCTCAGGGGGACCCAGGCTGACGTTACCACAATACACCTCACACGGTTGAGGAACATAAGACCTCTTTGGGAAAACTTGCTTAAGAAATCTAAGGGGGACAGCAATACTATTGTGGAAGTGACAAATGTAATTGCGGGAAATGGGTCACGGCCACCCCTCTTGGTACTTATCCCTCGGGACACCCATTAGCACCCGATTGGAGAAGACCCATGGGGGGCGCCGACCTTGGCTGGGAGGTATCCTGAGGGAAGCAGCCTGAATGGGGAATATTCTACCTTATAGTCAACCTGTGAGTTTATTAAGTTTGATATGTTACCTTTATCTATAGAGTTTTAAATGTTAATGATGACCTGTGAGACCTACTTGTTCCTGTTATACATGAGTTTCAAATATATTGCTGATGTGGTACACAGATAATGCGCCCCTTTCTGTGTGCCAACACTGCGCTTATGGGATGAGCCCCTCCCTCTGAGCAGCTGCTTGAAATTAAGAACTCATGTGATATAAACTAAATGATACACTATACAATCGCCCTCACCAATAGTGTGATCAAATAGCAGCGCTGAAAACCTAAAAAATTACTTAATTCAAGAAAATTATATATACAGTGATTGCTCAATGTGATACCTAAAAGTAATAATATTATGTGTCCATAATAAAAAACCAAACAGTGTTTCTAATAAACACCCATCATGCAGTCCATTTGTGTATAAAAACAGAAAAATCAATATAAAAGTCCAAAAATAAGTGGTGACATAGTGAAATAATGGTGACAATATCAAAATTATAATCTTCAATGATGATATCTTCCACCACACCGCTGTGAATGTGATTCCACTCCCCTTCAGCGAGCAAACTCACCAGCTTTTTTTGCCTTACACTCTCGTGTTCGGCTTGTAGGCTTTTCCCACACAGTGGGGGTAAAGTGATAACCTCCAATCAATTTCCGTATGGTTAACCGCAGTATATAAGCAAATGCTCTATATAAGAGTGGTTTGTTGAACAAGATGGTGTAATCCAAGATGGAAAGGAAAAGAACAATAAGCAACTCCCAAGGAAGCCCCCAGTCCAAGCGCAATCTGACGGGAAGCCAGGACGGACCAATGTCTGTCTCTGTGGAGGAGCGGAGCGGCAGCTCAGGAAGCAGCTGGTGATGTGTGCAGTGGGGAGAAAACACAACACGTTTCTGAGCATGCGCAAGGTCCGTACGGCACATGCGCGCTCCTTTTTCAAGTGGACTTTTATATTGATTTTTCTGTTTTTATACACAAATGGACTGCATGATGGGTGTTTATTAGAAACACTGTTTGGTTTTTTATTATGGACACATAATATTATTACTTTTAGGTATCACATTGAGCAATCACTGTATATATAATTTTCTTGAATTAAGTAATTTTTTAGGTTTTCAGCGCTGCTATTTGATCACACTATTGGTGAGGGCGATTGTATAGTGTATCATTTATTTTATAATACATGAGTTTCAGCCTTTTAATACCAGATACCTGCCAACTGCTCACATCTACACACTCAGAAAAGGGGGGGTCGAGGGCAGCCAGGGGACTTCCCAAGGGCTCTTGCTGACCACACCCCCACTTAGGCCAACGCTCACCACCCATGTAATACTGGGGAGTGTAGTAGCGAAATTTTGCTGACACTTTAGATCCTTATTTAAACTGGACGGTTCCTGCTGGGGGACACTACCCTAGGTAGACACTTTCCCCCCTGCGGGACTAGAAACCATCAGGGAGTTCTTTCTTCCCCTTTTCCTTTTTTTCCTCTTTCTTCCTCCTTTTTCTTCCCTCCTTGCGCTCCTCTCTATCTATTTCCCCACACCTGTCCCCCTCCCCTCCAACCCCATGAATATGGACGAACTTACCATCATCTCCCTAAATGCGAAGCGACTAAATGTCCCGAAACAAGACGGATGTCCTGTTACAAGAGATGCATTTTAGGGAAAATACTTTCCCTATCCTTAAAAATAGATTCTACCGTAGAGTATACCACTCTACCTATTCGAAAGCCAAATCCTGAGGGGTTTCCATCCTGATTTCAGCTAGAATCCCATGGTCCCTGGTAGATATGAACACAGATCTGGTGGGTAGATTCCTATTCCTTAAGGCCCTGATCGGTGGCGTAAAGGTAACCATTGCAAACCTCAAACGACACCTAGAAGAGCTCCAGAAATACTCAGAGGGACAGCTCATTGTGGGAGGTGACCTTAATATCCCCCTGTTCCCCGAAGACGATACCTCGACGGGGCTGTCTTTAACCCCCCGAGGCACATGTAAAGTAATCCACTCGGCTCTTCATACTGCACAGTTAATAGATGCCTGGCGCCTTTTCCACCCTGGCGAACAGGATTACACATTTCACTCCCGACCCCACCACACATATTCGGGAATAGATTACTTCCTGATTCCGCATAACCAACTGCAAGCAATTATAGACACCACTATAGGGTCCATCACCTGGTCGGACCACGCTCCGGCCACGCTCCGATACGCCCTGACAGACTTTCACAAGTGACAAAAGAAGCCGTGGAGGCTCAATGAGAGCCTACTGCAAGACCCAGAGGTACTGGCAGATGTGATAAAAGAAATAACGCACTACTTTCATACTAACAACACCACTGACTGTGACACAGGATTAGTGCGGGAGGCACACAAGGTGGTGATCTGTGGCGTGCTAATAAAGCACGGAGTGAGAATCAAAAAACAAAGAGCGGCACAACTAACCTCTCTCCTCAGCAAACTACAGGCCTTAGAAGCTAAACACAAGCAGACCCCAAACAGATCGTTGGGAAATGAGCTTGACACCGTACGCACGCA
The DNA here is from genome assembly GCA_037952925.1 of Lithobates clamitans. Lineage (NCBI taxonomy): Eukaryota > Metazoa > Chordata > Amphibia > Anura > Ranidae > Lithobates > Lithobates clamitans. The sequence continues at coordinate 1,237,421 of JBBGZY010001452.1, read as the reverse complement.
AATTACTGAGCTTCTACACTTTAAAGCGAAGGCAGCGCTCCAAGTGTGCCGCAAAAAGATTTACGAATCCGGCAAGAAATGCGGAAGACTGCTAGCATAGTCCCTACATGCTCAGAAACTAGCGTCCTACATACCACACGTAATCTCCCCAACGGGGCAAAAAGCATCCCTACCTCAACAAATTACCCGTGAATTTAAGTCTCTCTATAACCTGACCATGCTGCAACCCCCCCAGACCGTATAGCAGACTACATGGCCACCTCCCTAATGCCCACCTTACCAGCCGAAATGCGTGAAATACTAGAAGATCCCATCACGCTGCCGGAACTCCAGTTGGCGATAGGGCACACTAAATCAGGGAAAGCCCCAGGACCTGACGGCCTCACTATTCAGTATTATAAGATACTACTCCCATCTTTAGGCGATCACCTAGTTAAACTCCTAAACGACCTTAGTAAAGGGGGTACATTGCCTAACTCTACACTACAGGCCCAAATATCTGTCATCCCGAAAGATGGTAAAGACCCAGCTCAGTGCAGGAGCTACAGACCAATATCCCTACTTAACACCGACCTTAAATTATTCACTAAGATAATAGCTTCCAGATTGCAACAACACCTACCCCAACTGATACACTTGGACCAAGTGGGCTTTGTACCAACCAGAGAAGCGAGGGACAATACTACTAAGGTTTTGAATCTGCTATACTCTGCCATCTTTACAAAACACCTAGTGTCTTCATAGGCACTGACGCTGAGAAAGCATTTGACCGAATAAATTGGGCTTTCATGTTTGCAACACTGCGACATGTGGGACTAGGCAACAACATGTTGAGTTGGATCTCGGCAGCATACACAACACTGACGGCAAGGGTCAGGGCCAACAGCGTGACCTCAGACTCATTCCCAATTACAAACGGGACGAGACAGGGGTGCCCGCTCTCACCCCTCCTCTTTGCACTGTCCCTAGAACTTTTCCTGTGCCACATAAGACTGAACCCAAACATCACCGGAGTTACACTAAATCAAAACCAACATAAGGTGTCAGCGTACGCTGATGATATGCTGTTGTCAATCACGAACCCTATTATATCCTTCCCAAATCTGGTGCGAGAATTTGCAATATACGGAGCTCTCTCTAATCTAAAAATCAATCTCTCTAAGTCAGAGACGATGGATGTGGGGATACCGCCCTCGCAGCTTATACACCTCCGATCCAGCTTTAAATTGAAATGGACTGATACGGCCTAAAAATACCTGGGCACGTACATCCCCCAAACATTCTCACGACTTTACGAGCTTAACTTCCCGCCTCTTCTGAAAACAGTTAAAACTTTATTTAATCAATGGCACACGGGCTTACATTCATGGCTCGGTCGCTGCAACATCCTGAAAATGACTATTCCTTTACCTTATGCAAGCCTTACCTATCCACATACCTGCTACCTACTTTAAACAAGTGCAATCAGCACTCACAGAATTTATATGGGTACGGAAAAGGCCTTGGCTTACCAAAAGATTACTCGTCCTCCCTAAACAACACGGAGGTCTAGCACTGCCGGATATTCAGGCCTACCACCAGGCAGAGCACTTGGGAAGGCTTATAGATTGGTGCCGACACCACAAGACCAAATTATGGACTCAACTAGAGCAAGCACAAAGTATAGTTCCCCTCGGGAAAACCCCATGGTGTTTTTCAGCCCTCCCCGCAGAACTCAAACGTCACCCATTGATAGGCAACTCAATACGAATCTGTGCCCAGCTTGTTTCCCGACCATCCCTCTCCAAACTCCCCTATATACCCCATACTAGGGAATCCCTGGTTTACACCAGGCTTACATGATGCGGTCTTTCGGGGTCTTAGTAACGGGGGCCTACACCAAGCCTCCCACTTTAGCTCTGGAGGGCGTTGGAAAACAATCACAGAACTCTGACCCAACAGGTCTGTTCCGCTTAAACTTCCTGAGATCGCTTCACCTACACCACTTCCTTAACTCCATACAGCCCCCCACTGACAGCAGCCAACCACCCACAACATTCGAAGAACTCTGTACAGGCTCTGGAGTACTACCAAACATGCTTTCTCTTACATACAGCCTCTTAAATACACCATCAGCAGATTTTCTACCCCTGGGACTACTCAAGTGGGAAAGGGAGCTGGATTGCAGGTTCAACACGAACAAGAGACAGCACATCCTTAGATTCACACAAAAATCCTCAATCTGTGCCAAAATTCAGGAGACCAACTACAAGATTCTATCACGATGGTACAGAACCCCAGCACTACTACACAAGTTCTTCCCGGCAACATCTGACCTATATTGGTGCTGCCTGCCAGACAAGGGGACCCTGGTACACATTTTCTTGTCGTGCCCTAGACTAAAACATTTTTTGGCGGGTAGTTCGGGAGATAGTGCAAAAATTTACAGATCGAAACATCTCAGACGACCCAGCATTCTTCCTCTTACATGCGTCGAACATTCCTGAAAGAGTCTACAAGAAATCATTTGCCACCATCTAGATGCAACCAAAGCCTGCATTCCGCTCCACTGGAAATCCCCACACCCACCAACCATTGATTTATGGCTCCAAAAGGTAGAGGAAATTAAAAAAATGGAAGATCTCATTCTCACAGTTCAAAACAGACAGGAAACATTCTCCAAAACCTGGCAGCTGTGGAATATATTCATATACTCGGATGAGGGCCAGGCCCTGCGTGGGACCACCTCTGACGCATAAACAGGCACACCAGAGTAGCTTTGACCTAAGCTCTGATGGTAGAGACGTAACGCCTCCTGGATATACGCTAGATGAAAACTACTAGTACTCCATGCTCGTGGGAACCCCCAATCCCACAGCCCCACCCCCCCCACCTCCAAATCGCCCCCCCCCCTCTCTAGTTTTCTATCTCTTTTAACACCTTACTACTTTACAATAGGTTTACCTATCCTTTTGTTTTAATCCCCCACACAAGCAGAATAAAAAAAGAAAAAGCGGGAGCGAGCCCATGGGGCCACACCACATCTCACCTCTAGAACACATAAGTTTGCCTCCAAGGCAGATGACTTAATGACAATACTACAAACACCACACAGATGTGACTACCGAGTTGCCACAAAATGAGTAGGAAACAATGTTTGTATTTAGCACACCACTTATGCCTAACAGGATGTGCTACAATGTCAGAAGTACTGTTAAATTTGACAAGACTATGTATTACTAGTTACATTATTGTGATTGTGTTTCATCTTCTGTATTGCCATGTAACACTGCGGTCCATGTGGGCCTCTTTCCTGATATAAATAAACAATAAAAAAAAAAATCAAGGCCATCTCTTATTAGAAGGGTCTTGATCGGTCGTTGTTCCTGTGGGATCTCCCTTACAGCTTAAATGGTTTCATTGAACATCCAATCCACAAACTTTTTTTTTTTTTTTTTGCACAAATATAAATTATATATTGTACTCGGAGTCAATCTGTGGATAGTGTACAAAGGAACAAAAAGCAACAAAGAACATAGACTTGAGTTGAGCCCTGGTCAAGTGGTCAGTATGCCTGAAAGGGGGCATACCCAAGTATGAATTGAAATAAAATGAAAAAAAGAAAAGAAAAAAGAGAATGGGTGGGTGGGACACGAGATCCTACGACCATAGGAAGGAGAAGAAGGAGGGCAGGCTTTATGCAGCCTGACTCCTCCTACAATAACAGGCTGACCTGCGGTCAGCCTTACACTTGTACTCGGAGTCAATCTGTGGATAGTGTACAAAGGAACAAAAAGCAACAAAGAACATAGACCTGAGTTGTGCCCTGGTCAAGTGGTCAGTATGCCTGAAAGGGGGCAAAAATGACCAGTAGGATGAATATGAAGCCAAATTATAGCCCACTGAAATTATGCATAATCTACCAAATACCAACCGCTTGTGGTATCTCTAAAGTGGCTCTGGGCCAACCCAGAGAACAAGACGACCTCCACTTACCCAATACGGCTGAAGTCCCAGGCACAAATATGCAGAACTGCTCCTGTCTCTTATGACCCAAACCCGGGTATAGGCCTGCCTTGAGCACCGAGCTAGTACCCAACACGAAGGAGACCATGGGAATGTGATAGATACGATACGGAAAATATGACCCATGATGAGAAGTCTGCTGATCACAGCAGGAGGGCTACTTTCAGGAACCCTGAGGATGGCTTTAATAGAATGCACAGCAAATAAAGAAAACCTGCCTGGGTCTACTAACGACATGAAACGCTGAGTCCCAATCAGATACGCCCCAACACTGCTGTGCCGATATGAGTTAAAAGAGGCAAAAACCGAACCAAGTAGGAAGCCTGCTGATACTGGCCTAGGGACTGAAAAAATTCAGAACCCACAAAAGCCCCTGAGCCCGTAAAGGCTGCTGGAGCTGCCATGGCTGACTAACCAATAGTTCCATGCTTTGCCAACCCTAGCCAAGAGTAGCTAGGCAATAAAAGGTCGTGTGCATGGATAAGGAGGAACCACAGTCCCCTGGGTAACCTATTTTTGTGTAAGTGACACACCACTGGGACAGCAACATGAACTACGAGAGAAACGTGAGCATACTGAGAAAACCTGCACCAGGAACGAAAGCTACGTGAAGGAACAAAACCCATGTATAGCGCGAGCTTACGAAATGTGAGCAGCCTAAAAACCGAGGCTGCCAGAAACCGCAAACTACCTGCGAAATACCAGTAGCATGAGAATGTGAATTAATGAACGTGTGATGAACATGAGAACGAGAGTAACCTTGGGAAAACATGAGAAACCTGGAAAAAACAAGAGAAACATAAAAGTGAGTTTAACATAGAAACAACAAATTGCATGAGAAGCATAAAATTATATAAAAAAACATAAAATTGCATGAGGAACGTAAATAGCATGAAAACGTAAATAACATGAGGAACGTACATAACATGAGAACACGTAAATTACATGAGAAACGTAATTTGCATAAGAAACGTAATTTGCATGAGAAACGTAGATTGCATGGGAAACGTAGATTGCATGGGAAACGTAAGTTTGTACGAAATACATAAGCAACGTAAGAACAGATGAGAAGACTTGCCACCGAACAAGCCAATTAAAAACGATCACCTCAATCTGTTAACCCATAGACGTGACGGGTAATCTGCAGTGGTAGAACATGAAACAATTCAGCTGTATGAAAGCAACCAGATAACATTACAAATAACCAGCCCAAAACATAACACCCCTAATACCTGACAAGTATGAAGATGTGAGTGCAGAAATGACAAGACCAAGAGCGTAAAAAATGAACCTAATGACGACTCCCCCCTACTGTATGCAGTGAGCGAGCCCGAGCAACCTGCCACGTCAAGACAGGAAAATTAAAAACGAACACTCAGGGCTAAAGTACCCACAGACCGTGGTGGGTAGTAGTAAAGGTGTAATGGTGAACGTGCACGTATGACGTATGGAAAACAGGCGAGAAGATTGTGGGACAACAATCAATTAAAAACGAAACCTCAGCCTGTACGGATCTGTAAACCTGACAGACCCTGAATGTGAGCACTAGCTAACGGTAATGCAGCGAACGAAAGGCTGTGACATAAAACATATGACATGAACGTAAGAGACATGGGGAAATGAGAGAAGCATGGGAAAACGAGAGAAGCATGGGAAAACGAGAGATACACGGGAAAACGAGAGAAGCACGAGAAATCGATAAAAGCACAGGAAAATGAGAAAAGCACGGGAAAACGAGAAAAGCACGGAAAAACGAGAAGCATGGAAAAACATGAGGAATATAGGAAACAAAGAAAATAGGAAAAAACATGAATAGGCATAAGAAGTGACAAATTGCATGAGAACACTATAAAATTTGCATGAGAACACTAAAATTTGCATGAAAACACTAAAATTTGCATGAAAACACTAAAATTTGCATGAAAACACTAAAATTTGCATGAGAACACTGAAAAATTTGCATGAGAACACTGAAAAATTTGCATGAGAACACTGAAAAATTTGCATGAGAACACAGTAAAATTTGCATGAGAACACGTAAAATTTGCATGAGTACACTGTAAATTGCATGAAACGTAATTGCATGAGAAAACTGTAAATTGCATGGGCAACCGTAAAATGCATAAAAACCGTAATCACATGAGAAACTGTAAAAAAGCATGAGAAACCGTAACAAGCATGAAAAAACGTAAATTGTATACGAAACTAATATGCATGAGCAACCGTAAATTGCATGAAAAACTGTAAAATGAATAAGAAATCGCAAATCGCATGAAAACCGTAAAATGCATGCAAAACCGTGAATTGCATGAAAAACCGTAAAATAAATGAGAAATCATAAATCGCATGACAACCGTAAAATGCATGAGAACACTGTAAAATTGCATGAGAACACTGTAAAGTTGCATGAGAACACTGTAAAGTTTGCATGAGAACACTGTAAAGTTTGCATGAGAACACTGTAAAGTTTGCAGGAGAACACTGTAAAGTTTGCATGAGAACACTGTAAATCGCATGAAAAACGTAATAGCATGAGAAACTGTAAAAATTGCATGAGAAACCGTAAAATGCACAGGCAACCGTAAAATGCATAAAAAACCGTAATCACATGAGAAACTGTAAAAAAGCACAAGAAACCGTAACAAGCATGAAAAACCGTAAATTTCATACGAAACTAATATGCATGAGCAACCGTAAATTGCATGAAAAACCGTAAAATGAATAAGAAATCGCATGAAAACCATAAAATGCATGAGAAACCGTGAATTGCATGAAAAACCGTAAAATAAATGAGAAATCATAAATCGCATGACAACCGTAAAATGCATGAGAAACGTAAATTGCATGAAAACAAAATCGTAAAAAGAATGAGAAATCGTAGATCGCATGCAAACCGTAAAATACATGAGAACCAGCATTCCATGAGAAACCGTAAATCGCATAAAATCGTAACATACATGGAAAACCGAAAATTACATGAGAAATGGAAATTTGCATGCCCCCAAAGGACCCCCACAGAATATCATGAGATGACCGGCAATGAGCAAGTGTCATGACAACCCCACAGCCTGAATTAACCCCTGAAGACCCACACTATAGACCACGTGGAGCTCGGGGAGGAACACGACCCACTATGTGGCGCTCAGGAGGGGGAGAACCCATCACACGAAGCTGAGGGGGGGGGGAATCACCATGAGGCTAGGGAGAGAGGAGACCCTGCCCATACATACCTATGCTGTAACCTAACAGTGGTGACAGCAGACCCAAATACCAAAGACTAAATGCAATGACCTACACTATTACAACTGGACAAACATGGGTCCCTGCTAGAAAAAAGATGTTTCATTGGATTGCTTACCTGTATTCCAGGAATACAAACGTGCTATGCAGTGCTAATGACAGAGGCGGGACATCGTGACATATGAGACTCTGCCATCATCTCCTGAAAACCCCCAAACACACTCCCCCCAACCTGCGACCCCAACACAGGGTGCTATCTGAACCCCAAGCTGACCGGAGTACAGTGAAAACGGATGGAAGAATACTACCCCTATCCCTGCGCCTGCAGCACACAAGACCCTGCCGCATGGTAACGCTGCTGAGACCTGCCACGAGCAGAGAGAGCAGCCGCCGAACATCCTCCTCATTCAATCCGCGACCCGGAAGTGATGTCAGAGTCACCCGGAAGTGATGCTGACACGAGATCCTACGACCATAGGAAGGAGAAGAAGGAGGGCAGGCCTGACTCCTCCTACAATAACAGGCTGACCTGCGGTCAGCCTTACACTTAATGAATTATAGGGACTTATGACACGAATTAGAAAAGGGGGGAAATCACTTTACAATTTCATTTAATATGTTTGCACAATGGGAGGAAGGGCCGGAGTAAATTAACTTTGATGAGGGGGGAGGGGACATCACGGATAGAAAAGAAGAGAGGAGAGGGGAAGAGAAGAGGGGGAGGGAGGAGTGGAAGGGAGGGGGAAAGAAAAAAAAAAAAAGGAGAAAAAAGGAAGGGAGAATTTTTTAATTTTTTTTTCTTTTGTTACCAGGTTGATACACTGGGGGGAAGAGTTGGGGTAAACACATTAAGGATGGGGGGAGGGAAGAAGGCACAATTTATTAATTATGGATTAGTGATTTTGACAGGAATTGAAAAAGGGGAATGCACTTTATAATTTTATCTAAGTACGCTTGGATATGGGGGGGGGGGGAGAACCACAGAAAGGTGTTTTTTTCTTTTTTTTGCTTTGCACAAAATATAAATTATAGAATTATGAACTATAGGGATTTAAGATATGAACTAGGAAAGGGGGAAATCACTTTACAATGTATTTAATATATTTGCACGATGGGAGGAAGGGAGGGAGTAAATTAATATTAAGGAGGGGGGGGACATCACAGATAGTAAATACATTTTTTTTTCTCTCTTTTTCTCACTTTATAAATTGGAGAAGCCACATTATAATTATTGTTTAATCACGTTTGTAGTTGGAGGAAGGAGCAATTAATAACAAGGATAGGGGTGGATGGAAGAACTATAGATTTTGATAAGGTTTTTTTTTTTTTTTATTATTATTTATATACATATATATTTTTTTGGTAATTTATAAACCTCGGTAAATGGGATATGTGGAGTAATGTGTAGTCTTGTTATTGGGTTGAATGTAGGGGTATAGTATGTTGTATAAATGATGTATTATATAAATGAATAACATTTTGATTATTAAAAAAAAAACAATCCACAATGGATGGGAAATTGTTCAATAGTTTCATTAGTTCAATCCCCCCCTGTCCAAGCAGGAGACCATATCCAGACCTGGTCAGGGTTAGTGAACAATTCCCTTCTAGCTTTTCCTGCCTTTCTTACCTTCTCTCGCGCCACCAGATCCTCACGATCGTCCGAGACATAAGATGCTGGGACAAGTTGCACCAGGACGCATGAACCTCTTGCATTAAGGGGATTACCTTATAAGCTGTAGTACCACATAAGAAGTAGTAGGGGCCTGTTAGAGCAGCAAAAGAGGAATTTCTCTGGCGGTTATGGGCTCTGCGCAGTAACAGAATAGACTGGGGGATTTATACCCGGTCTGAACGTCACACCCTTTCTTCCAACAGCTGTAATCTGGTCTAGAGGTGTTATTACAAAGGCTGGGGGGTTTAATTGGTAAGATTAACGTTTATACCTTTCTTACAGGTGGTGGTTTCCCTCAAAATATCCCCTTTACCAAAACTAAAGTTGAAGCACACTTGTGGGCTACCTAGTTGTCCCGATACCCATGCTGGCAAGAACCAGAACTATTGTTAAAATTATAACCAATTTTACCCTCTAGAAATGTATCGTTAAGTTGTATTGACAAGTGTCTGGAGTCTTCCTCATGCCAATACAAACATCATATATAGCATGTACCGCTGCCATAACTGGGGTACTAAGGCTCTGTGGAGATTTAGAGCAAACCCAGCAATTGGTCCTGTTCGCTTTCTTAGCTAGTTGAAGGTGCACTTTAAACAATAAGTTGGGATGTTGTTCATCGTTATCCTTGCCAAAATACATTACGCTAAAAACATAAAAGAAAGATACTCCTCATTCTTTGGTGTAGTTGAGCATCTCCTTGCAGAGGCTGGCAAGGATCCAGTTGTCCCATTCCTCAAGCTTATTTACAACGACCCACTCACCTGGTTGGATAGAATGTAAACCAGTTATAATGTCAGAGTCTGTTGTAGAATCTCATATTAGCCAATGTATTTCATATTATATATATTGATTTGCATATATTTTATTGATAATTATTATTATTATTCATATTATTATATAGTAGTGGTTTTATCAATATTATTATTCAATAAGTAAAGCAACAATTATTAATCTTTAATAATGTATACTGTGTTTTCCATAGATTTAGAAAGTCTTCATTTATAAGTGTTGAACTTTAAATGACCTCTGCTTTATGACAAGTACTTGTACACAGGTGTTCTCGTAAATGTATTAAGATAGTTTACTGGATGAAAGTTCATTAGGATAGATTCAAGTAATATAGAATTGTCCCAAGTCTGAAATGCATATAAATCAGACAGATAAAGATATGAAAACAGGTGGTTTAGAAATAATTAAAGTTATGTACAGTACATTAAATTAAGTTTGACAAGGTCAAACAAAGGTCTGCTTGTGCCCTCATTAAAACTGTTAAAATACATACATATAGTGAGACATATAACACATCTGGTGGGGTTATTGAAAGTTCATTGTCTCAGTCGTAAATCTGCAAATCCTTGAAGCTAGTATCAAGATAAGGAGAGTTTGATAACACAGCTGGGTGCCAGACTGTCTCTATACAGGTGTTTTTAATTGGACAAAGACAGTTATAAATCACTTTAATGAACATATAGGAATTTTGGGAATAATTAAGTTTATCTGGTTGTAGAACAAGTGTCAGATTTATGGTTGGTTACTTTGACGTAGATCTTAGTGACCAATCATATGTAAGACAGATAGTTGAGATAAGACTTGTAAAAGAGTATATAAATGCAAGCTCTGCAATTGTTAGACAGACAAGTCAGATAGGAGCTCATAAGGCTGAACTCTGTGTATGCTGCCCTATTGCACGGGTCATAGAGGTCAGAACCAATGGGCAAGTATCTGTCCTAACTTATCCCCTCGGACAAGTCAGATAGGAGCTCATAAGGCTGAACTCTGTGTATGCTGCCCTATTGCACGGGTCATAGAGGTCAGAACCAATGGGCAAGTATCTGTCCATAACTTGTCTCCTCGTACGAGTCAGAGAAGACTTCTTAACTTGTTCCAGAATGTGGTCTCAGGTGAATTTCCCTCAAGAACTTGGTCGAGCTGGAACCCAGAACTCTGTGAGGGGACCAGACCACCGGCAGATCGGCTGGTCCCTATCAGGTGAGAGGTTCCCAAGAATTGGCAGAAAAGACCCATTCTGGTTCAAGGTGAGAACAATTCACAATTGTTTAAATTTGGTTAGAGGATAACAATATTTATATCTAATATGCTTGCATTGTAAGAAACTGTATAAATTAGATCTGTATCTTGTAATACTTTGAACATAAACCTGTATGTTATCAGCTGTTAATAAACCTGCATTGCTGAAGTTCTGCCTGGTTCGATACTTTACTATTCTACTTCATTTGGTGGCCCGTACGGGGACAGCATAACCTCAACTCCGATCTTGCCTAACTCCATGCTGGTGAGGCACTGAGCTCAACACAATTTTGCGCAAATTATATCAGGTTAGCAGACACCTATTATTAGTTCTGCATTGTGTTGTGCCGTGTTTTGCTAGCGCTAGGAGGGGCAGGTGGTTGTTGTTGGGGTATCGCTGTCCACCAGGCAGATCTTTGTGATGGCAGGTTGGGTTTTCTCAACTGTGGGTGCCTTAAAGTACATTGTACAGGATGAGATACCCTGGGTAGAATATTTATTTATTTATTTATTTTTTAATTTTTTTTTCTCTTTTCTCTTTTTCTTTTCTTTCAATTCTTTCTTTTTCGAAGGGGTACCCCTGTAGAGGGTTAATTACTCTCTATGTAAACCTAGGCGTAACATGCATGTTGGTTCCCTGGACTTCAAAAATTAGTCAGGATGAGGTTTTGGGGACTTAAAGACCCCTGGAGAACTTGCGTAACATGCATGTTGTTTACCTGGACTGCAAAAATTAGTCAGGATGAAGTTTTGGGGACTTAAAGACCCCTGGAGAACTTGCGTAACATGCATGTTGTTTCCCTGGACTGCGAATTTACGTCTGGATGAGGTTTTGGGGACTTAAAGACCCCTGGAGAACTTGCGTAACATGCATGTTGTTTACCTTGACTGCAAAATTTTGTCTGGATGAGGTTTTGGGGACTTAAAGACCCCTGGAGAACTTGCGTAACTTGCATGTTGTTTACCTTGACTGCAAAATTTTGTCTGGATGAGGTTTTGGGGACTTAAAGACCCCTGGAGAACCTGCGTTAACATGCATGTTGGTTTCCTGGATTGGTAATCAATCAGGAGAAGGCTTTGGGGTTATCAGATCCCTAGAAGGCCTAAGTTAAAAAACTAAAACAGTACTGATATGTAGCTACTAGTAGAAAAAGGTACCTTTGTGGTGTAAAATAATACTCATGAGTTTAGAAGGTTGATGTCAGGAAAGGTAAGTCCTGACAGGTAAATAAGGTGAAGGTTTTGGAGCTCCATTTGTTAACAAAGTTAAAAGGTATGTATTGTCTTTATGCTATAAGTGTATGTGTTTATATGTATCTGTTATAACGGTCTGTGTACTAACTGAGTTAAGATCAGGTTGAGACATTCCTGATCGCCGTGGCAAGCAGGGCTTGGCGGTTTTTCGTGTCTTGAGACAAGCGTTTTGGTAAGGAGACGTATACGCGTACGGTGCCTATTGGCTTTACTCTGAGCACTGCTGTCCATAAGTAATTACTAACTATCCTGTCAGTTTTAATAATTTTGTGAATGTTTGTATATTTATATATAGTCAGGAATTTGTGTTCATGTGTATGCATACTTTGCTAGGTGGAGTGACTGTGTATTGCTATATAGAAAACAGAAGATAATGACATTTTGTTAATGAATGTTCACAAATGTAAGTTAATTTCTTCGTAATCTTTGTAGACTGTTAGGGAATATTGTATGTGTGAGAGAGACTGATCATCTCCCAAATTAGGTTAGAATAAGTCTGTAGTGGTTGTAAAAACGTTGGTGTGAAAGGACCCTGTGTGTTAGTTCTATGAGTGAATTGTAAGAAGTATGTAACTGATGCTGAATTCTGCATAGTGTATGATGAATAGGGAAATGGTATGTATCCTCCATACAAATGCAATTAGAACTTTCTGTGTCATATATTTGATTTCGTGACACTTGTTATTAGTATTTGATAGGAGGATTTATATTTATATGAGTTAAATGTGTGTGTGTGTTTTTTTTTTTGTATGAGGTGTAAAATGAATCCCTATGTGATTGATTGTATGTGTCTTTCGTTGAGAGGCTAGGGATTGATACATCTATGGTGACTGATTGACTTTAGCGTCAAAGTTCTAAATGTTATTGGCAGTGAGTGAGTGTGTGTGTGGAAGGCACAATTCATTAATCTTTTTTTATTATATTCTTTTGAATATGTACCTCAGCTAGTTAGCACCAATAATGAGCTGAGGGAGTTAGAAGTTATTTAAACTGTAGAAAAAAGAAAGTTGTTTTTTTTAAGTAATTTACGACACAAAGTTCACCCATATTTTTTTTTTGTATCCAGCATACTGCTTCTGGAAGGAAAAATCTGTAGATAAATTCAATGCCGCTAATGTAATTAATGTCATGCTTAACAGATTTTACAGTTGTAGGTTTTACATGTTGGACGAAATACTGTATTTTTTTTTCAGTATGTGTTTAGGAGCTTATGTGCAACAGCATTAAATCACTTTTTGTGACAGCTCATCTCAGTGCTCTGTACTAAGATGAAAGAGGCACATTTAGGGGAGTTATGTCTGGTGCCTTTAGACAGACACTGGATGAGCTGACCATAAAAATTAATAAATAAATTAAATAAAATCTCAGAATACGTTCTTATTCTTAAACATTTGTTGATTTTTTTTTAGAATATAAACTGTAGATTATAATAGGTATTTTGTCTTTTACATTATGGACTGTAGTAGTGAAAGGTGCATTTTATTTTTAGTGTATCACTCTTGTAAGTAGGGTGCTTATTCTCCCTTGTAGCTTTTGTTGTTTATTTTGTCATGTCCCTATCTTGTTGTACAGTATTATGTATACTTTCATCTTTATATATTTGCCTACTTAGTAGTAATCACAAAGATAGTAATGGGATTTATTTATTTGGTACAAGGGAACTCCAAATGTATATTTGTTTCTTATTTTCTAAAAAGAATAGTGAAGAGTGATGCATGGTAACAGTGCTACCATCTTATTATATGTGCTATATGTAGCACATACAGAGGGGTGAATTAGATAATTAGAGTCTTAATTTTTAATCTTAGCTTGTAAGCTCTGGTGAGCAAGGTCCCTTATTGGTATTGGTTAGAACTTGTTTTGTCCTACCTGATTACAATATTTAGTAATTATCAGGTTGATTATTAGTTTGCCTAAATAAATAATTTGTTTCTTTATTCCAGGAGCAGCCAGCACGTTTTCATATGTAAAGTTATACTTTGTAAAATTTCACTCCTTTTGATTTTTTATTATTCAAGTTCCTAGTTATGCTACTACAGGTGGCAAAGTCAGTTTTTTGATTAGGGTCACTCTGCATTAATATGATCTAATTAACAATAAAATTTGTATCTAATTATTCTTAAGGAAGGGACATAGTAATGCACATTTTCTTAACCTCTTTAGATTTAACAGACTGTGCAAGTGACCATATAATTTTATTTTGATTTCTTTTTAATTATGAACAATCACAATGTAGTTTCACAACATGTAGTTCTTCAAAGTCTATTTTGTGTGCCTGTATATAGACTTTATTGCAATGAAAGAACAAAGCTGTAGATATAGATATACTTAAATAAATGTCTGCTCCTTTTTAAAGTAAATCACAGTTTTTCATATGGTCATGCAAATGTATGAGACAACAGCTAAGTGTCTGATGTGGGATATTTTTCCCAGGCTTGGAGTGTATACAGCACTGATATCAGATAATTGTACCCATTTTTATGAAAAATCAGTTCCATTCTGCTCTATGCTTGGCTAGGACAATAGAACCTTGTGTCCACACTCATATTCATTGGTGGATAGGTTGTATGGGCTGTTGTAGACCAAATTAAATACAATTTTCTGGGCCATATGAAACTTTGGATAGATTTGTCACTAAGTTCAGGAGTTCTAGAGGCAAATGATAGTTGCTTAGACTTCATGCTGTACAGTGGGAGATACAATGTTCATGTGTTTAAAATAATTAACCAAATTGGTGTAGTTTTGTTTCTAAACAGATCCTTGTTTTAGATGTGATCTCTTGTTCCAATCAAAGCCACTAAAGGAATGTATGTCAGTAACCCTTGATGACTGCAAGTACATTAAAGATCATAAAAGGAAGTGGAAGAATTCACAATTCAAGTGTCCATTTAAATCCACATTTGTGACAGTGACATTTTCCGTTTCTATAGTAGTCAAAGTCTGAGTGAGATTACCAAGAGTGTCATTCACACAAGTGCAAGTGGAATACATACAAGAGACTGTTGCAGACAAAGACATTGGAAGTATTTCAGTAATGGACAATTCTAATTAATTATATGTGATACTTTGTATGTAGAGACTTACTGTTGTTTTGTTTGTTATTGATAAGGTCAGGGATTTAATTTAGAGTTCTCACTTAATATAATGCCTACATGTAAATCTTTTATGAATGTAACTTTTGGCTGCTGAACTTGATTGAAGCAGCTTTTGTTGACTTGTAACTGTATTGCCATGGTGTTGGAGCTTGTGCCTGTAGCCCAGGTGACTCCTGTTGTTGTTTACCCTTGCCCTTTGTGGGGGTTGTGCTGATGCTATTGTTTGTATAATTGCCTATAAAAGGCCTTTGAAAGAAGTAAAGGCAGCAGTCCATTATGCTCAGAAACTGATACACGGATTTCTGACTCTGTGTCTTAATTCCTACAGAAGCAATAATTTGACAAAGCAATATAAACTTAAGCAACTTGTTTAAGAGTTGAACCTAACATTTTGGCGCCCGAACGAGGGACTCACCGATGATACTACAAGAGGTGGCTGAGCTACGCTGACGGAACAAAAGGACAGGCATTCCGGGAACCACAGATCGAAAACCTGCGCAGGTAAGAAAAAGCTTTATTTTTCTTATATTCTGTGCTCCCCTGATTTGTGCCTATCCGTTCTGTCAGTTACGGTTCTCCTGGTTTTAAAACACCAGCCTCTGTAGTGGTGAGTCTAGAATTACTGCATATTTTAGTTTATATTGCTGGAATTATTTGTTTATTTGTTGTCTGTCTTGTCTGTCTTGTTGAGAAAGTGAATGAGCCTTGTCAAGGATGGTATGAGTTAGAAGGGGATTGCTGAACTAAGCAACGGAATGCGCCCTTACCTCGCAAGAGGACTTTGGGGGTCTGACGCTTATGCTTAACCTCACATCTAACTCATAAACCATAGACGGGTTGAGAGTATAAGCCCTGTCTGCTCCATAAAGCAGGGATAAGAGTGCATGAGAGGGTTCCCAGATACTGGGAGGGAATAAGATCTCCATAAAGTCCGGAGATCTAGTCGGATACCTGGCCACTTAAAGGAATGCTTGTATATGTTGTAGCCGCATTTTTGTATATGTTGTAGCCGCATTCTGGTTTGTTATTGGGCTAGCATATAAAGTAATTATTTATTATTGGGCTAGCATATAAGGTAATTCGGTTTCAGAAATCTCATTCCGGAGAGGTTTTTAGTATTCTAGCACCCTAGGAGGAAGGCAATGAGGAACTAGTGTAACTTAGCTGGTTTGTTATTGGGCTAGCATATAAAGTAATTATTCATTCTTGTATATGTTGTAGCCGCATTATATTGTACACTAAGTGTCCCACACGCTACCTAGGCAGGACTGTTAGAATGGGCCAGAGGAACACAAAACCCCGTCAGGGAATTGTATCGCACTATACGGTGCCACAGATAATTAAGAACATTTACGGGAAAACCGAAGCACAGGACTTAAAGGATGTCCTTCGTAAATTTAAGGTGAAAGGAGCAGCGGGCTTAGACCCGGATGTATGGAGTGAAATAAAAAGGGACAGACAAGGAGAGGTGTTAGAGAAGCAATGGATGAGTCAGGTTCAATGCTTAATTAAGGTTTCAAATAGAGCAAAAGAAGAGGGGTGGAAATATAATCCAGACTGTGATGGTTGGGATATGAAAGATAGAAGAACAAAAAATGTTGAAATTTTAAATAATCCCAGCTCAGCCATCCCACCCCCATATACTGACATAGAACGTAAACCACACAAGATATATCCTGTACTTGAGGGGAGAGGATGGGTTTGTCAGCATTGTGGGGCACAAAAACCTCATCCAGAAACTGTAGCTCCCGTACACACTGATACACGCATTATAGCAAAGCCAGCTGCTTTCTGTAGATTTGTGACACAGTTAATGAATACACATGAAGCAACCTGGCAGGATGGGGAGGATTTATGCAGACATAAAATGACTCTGACCCTGTTTAACCAGTTTATGACTGACCTGCAGACCGAGCTGAGGGGGATGGCAATCTGGAGACAGGACATGTCAGACATATAGACTCAAGGGCCCCTTTATTGCTAGAT
Organism: Lithobates clamitans; assembly: GCA_037952925.1. Classification (NCBI taxonomy): domain Eukaryota; kingdom Metazoa; phylum Chordata; class Amphibia; order Anura; family Ranidae; genus Lithobates; species Lithobates clamitans. Next base: position 1,220,138 of record JBBGZY010001452.1, on the reverse strand, counting down.
TAGAAGCTTTTTGTCAAGCAAAACAACAGGAGAGGGGGTCCATATCACCCATGAAACAAATGCCAGGACAGACTGTATCAGAATTTTACTTATCTATGGAAAGTATGATGGCAGATGAGGGATTGGGTTTGGCTCTGCCAGTCACGATCCGAGCCTTCAATAGACAGTTTATGGAGGGATTAATTCCACAGATAAGTGAGAGACTGAAAGCCTGCACACCAGAGTGGAGGGCAACTAGAGATAGAGGGACGTTGTTACAAAAAGCGCAAGGCATAGAGGCGGACTTAGCAGAAACCAAAGGGAGGAAATCTCATGCTATCAACGCACTCGGGGGTTCCCAAGAGCAAGGTAGAGGTTCCTTTCGCAAACCCCTTACCTGTCACTACTGTAACAAGATTGGTCACATCAGACGCAACTGTAGGAAAAGAATAAGGGATGAAGGAGAGGAAGATGTTGATTCTCCAGTTAATCAGAGAAGGAACCAGCCCAGGGACAACAAAAATAGTCATATCAGGCAGCAGGGAGATGGTCCACGAGCATGACTCGCCCCGGTTTTAGAAAAATCCAAAACAACAATGCTTAAGACAAATATAACGGTTGGTAATAAGAAAATCTCTTGTTTAGTCAATACAGGAGCTTCACGCTCGTTACTTTCTGACTCTGAACTACTCCCTGGCCAAAATTTACCTGACACTTTACTAATAACTGGATATGATGGCATTTTAGCCGACGCCCCGCTTACAAAACCTCTGAAAGTTAAAGTAGGAAACCACATGTTCCTTTCACGCTTTCTGGTATCCAGAGGAGCCCCCACTAATTTGTTAGGAGCTGACATTTTGCAGAAAATAGGAGCTAACATTACCTATCACCCAGATGCCACTGTCACCTTAGCTATAGGGGATAATCAAGAACACATGGAGATGTGTAACCTGATACAATACCTAGAGGAGGAATCAGAATTGTCCGGCCCACCTCCTTCAGACTTAGATCAGATTTTGTCGTCCCTTCCAGGAGAACTATGGGAGAAACATCCAGCTGATGTTGGACTTTTGCCCATACCTCCGGTTACCCTACAGCTGATTCCAGGAGCAGTGCTTCCCCAACAAAAACAGTATCCACTCAGTGCACCAAAAGAGACGGCCATAGAAATGCAGGTCCAATCCTTCTTAAAAAGTGGAGTTCTAAAAGAGGTAAAATCACCGGCAAACACTCCCTTGTACCCGGTTAAAAAGAAATCAGTAGCCGGTAGTCCGGTTAAGTATAGAATGGTCCAAGACCTTAGAGCGGTCAACAAAATACTAGCCCCGATGACACCTTTAGTACCCAATCCACATACATTACTGTCACAAATATCATCAACCAGTATGTACTTTACGGTTATAGATTTAGCGAATGCTTTCTTTTCCGTCCCGCTTGCTGAAGAATGCCAACTTTGGTTCGCATTTTCAATCAAAAATCGGCAACTAACCTGGACACGCCTACCTCAGGGTATGGCGCATTCACCTACCTTGTATTCGCAAGCATTGCAAACAGTGTTGGGAGAATGGGTACCACCAGATTCCTGTGTATTGTTACAATATGTGGATTTGTTACAATTGTTACAATATGTACAATTATTGTTATGCTGCCCTGACAAGGAAACTTGTTTGGCCACCACCCTTAATTTGTTGCGATTTTTGGCAGAAAAAGGTTGCAAGGTTAATAAGAAAAAGTTGCAAGTGTGTCAGGAAAAAGTTATCTTTTTGGGACATTGTATATCACAGGGTACGAGACATCTCACTGAGGAGAGGGTTCAACTGATAAAGGGAATGTTACCCCCACGGAATTTCAAACAATTGCGTATGTTTTTAGGTATCGTGTCATATTGTAGACAATGGATACCACACGCTAGTGCTTTGATCCAGCCATTATACGATTGTTTGAAAATTGTACCGTATATGCTTACAGAAGTAGCTTATGAGTCGTTTGTCACTTTGAAAAAGTTGTTGATTTCTGCCCCGGCTATTGGTATACCAGATTACACCAAGATATTTAACCTGTACGTTGCTGAGATCACTGGACACGCCACAGGTGTTCTGACACAGGCACATGTAAAACAAAGACCAGTCGCTTACTTTTCTGCGGCGTTAGATCCAGTATCTAGAGGTTCACCGTCTTGTGTACGGGCGGTAGCTGCAGTGTCAATTATCATAGATAAGTCATCAGAGATTGTTCTAGACAATCCAGTTGTAGTGCATACCACACATGACATACATGCAATCTTGTCTCAAGTTCAGCCCAAACACATTTCAATGGCTAGGCAATTAAGGTTACAGTGTACTTTACTCTTACCTCCAAATGTCACTTTTCAGCGCTGTACAACCTTAAATTTGGCCACCTTTTTGCCTCTTCAGTCACCAGATTTGGCAAGGGGGAATGATAGTACTAGTAGTACTAGTGAGAGAAGAAATGAGGACACTGACACTCTTTTGTTTAAAGAAGTAGATGAACACGATTGTTTTCAGCTCATGGAACAGGAGACAATGGGATTCCCACATGTTACAGATACACCGATTTTAAATGCTGAGCACACTTTGTACATAGATGGCAGTAGGTTTGCTGATGACAAGGGTAAATATCACACAGGGTATGCTGTAGTGACTGATACGCAGGTAATTGAAGCACAGGCCTTACCAGCCCACATGTCAGCACAGGAAGCAGAATTAAAAGCTTTAGAACAAGCCCTAGAATACTTAAAAGAACAAGAAGGGAATATTTACACTGACTCTGCCTACGCTTATGGTGTAGCGCATGATTATGGCCACATATGGAGGGCTAGAGGTTATCTGACAGCAGCAGGTACACCTGTAAAACATGGAGAAGGGATTAAGAGAGTCCTGAACAATCTTCAAAAGGTTAAACGAGTGGCCATCATGAAGATAGCGGCACACACAAGCGCAAAAACAATTGAGGCAAAAGGAAATGCATTTGCAGATTTGACCGCAAAACAGGCAGCTCTAGGGGAAGGAAGCCCTGAGACCTTAGCAGCGGTAGAGGTGAGTATCCCAGAACCAACATGGCAGCAACTGAATAAATTACAGCAGCAAGCAGGGGAGAGCGAGAAAGATAAGTGGGTCAGGATGGGAGCAGCACCAGACCTTGACAATGTATGGAGGGAAGGAGGCAAAATATGCCTACCTGCCTCTCTGTACCCAGCAATGGCAGCGGCAGTTCACCTACCCACACACGTCAGTTCCAATTCCATGTATAGGATTGTGAACCAAGGATGGCTCGCCCCTGGATTCAGTAGTACTGCGAGAAACTACTGTGCAGCCTGCCAAATCTGTCTCCTGAATAACCCAGAACAGAGAGTAAAAACCCCACGAAAACACCAGGTCCGGGCCCAATACCCCTTGCAGAGACTGCAAATTGATTACATACAAATGCCTAAGAGCGGCCCCTTTGAATTTGTCCTCGTGTGTATCGATTTATTCTCAGGTTGGCCCGAAAATTATCCAGTAAAATCGGCTACAGCTAAAGCCACAGCTAAGAAACTGATCACTGAGTTAATACCTAGGTTTGGTCTTCCTGAAACCATAGAATCAGATAGGGGGACACACTTTACAGGAGAAATCATGCAGAATGTGATGACCATGTTAGGAGTTCAACAAAGTTTTCACACCCCTTACCACCCACAGAGTTCAGGATCAGTGGAGAGAGTAAATGGGACAATAAAGTTAAAAATACAAAAAGCCATGCAAGAGTTAAACAAGCCTTGGCCAGAATGCCTGCCTCTGGCTTTATTCTCTATAAGGTACACTCCAACAGGAAAAACAGGATTATCCCCATACGAAATACTTTTTGGGAATGCACCTAGATTAGGTTTATACTTTCCACAGAGTATGCAATTGCAATGTGATAGTTTGACTGCATATGTGATACAATTACAACAACGTCTAACTAAGATCCACAAAAGTGTGTATTCTTCTCTTCCAGACCCTAATTCAATAACAGGTACACATACGCTGCTACCAGGGGATTATGTATATGTAAAGAAACACACCAGAAAGACATTGGAACCAAGGTTTGAAGGTCCTTACCAAGTACTCTTGACCACGGCCACCTCAGTAAAGCTGGAAGGAAAACCTACCTGGATGCACGCATCACATTGCAAGAAACAACCCGAGAAAACAACATGATGAAATATCTACTTACATATTTTTTGTTGAAGATTGTTGTTTTACAAATATATGCATGGACTCCTGGTATTAATGTACTTGAAGTAGAGGAAACAATGACTTTCGAATGGAGCATAGATGACCCTAAAGTGGCAAATGTATCAGGATATGAGATAAAGAAGGATTACACTGTGGGTAATTATACTGTTGAAGGACATAGGCGACCGTTTCATGTAGATGTAGGTATAGCATGGATACAGGCAGACTCCCTCTCAGAAGTAACTGTAACTTTCCAGTGGAATGATAATATGGGTTTCCCCTTTAACAATAGTAAGAACCATAGGTGTCATAAAATATCCCTTTCACAGACATGGAAACAAGCCCGGGAACGGGTAGTGGGACAAATGTACCAAATATTAACAGTCATGGCAGAAGGAGGGAATATAACCGAAGGGATGTTTAATCTGACAGATATTACCGTTAATCAATCCAGTACTTTCCTCTGTGCATCTTGGTGGAGGGAAGAGAGAGTTGATGGGTGGTACTGGATGGCACAGACCTATGGGTTTCACATACAAATGGAGGAAGAAGTAACGCCAACAATTGAATCTTCCATATTAACACCCGTATCAAACACTTGCATAAATGTATCAACATCACAACAGAAAACAAAAATAAAATTCAATATCACCTTTCCCCCGATACCGGAGTGTAGGTATAAACAAGAATGGTACGACACACTATTGGGACTGACAGGTACAGGGATGGGAATTTTAAACTCGGTCGAGATAGAAGAAATGAACAACAGATGGAAGCATGCAGGGGGACACATAGCTGACAGCTTGACTATCACAAGCAAATGGTTACCCACCACTTTTGAAACCCAACTGCAAGAAATACCCCTATTGCAATTTTTGGGAGGGTTAATAAATCACACGATAGGAGCAGAGCTCCAGCTGTGGAATCAAAGTCAACAGTTTGTAAATTTCACACAGTGCTCTTTTAACCTCTTATCCTATCATATACAAATAAATAGGGCCAGGACTGAACTACAGTTGGGAAATTATCATACCTGGATGAAATATTTTAAGGGTTTAACTGACAATGGTGTATGGTTCCAAGTAAAAGGGGATAAGATAGAATGTGAGGAGAAATGGTGTGTAGGAAGGTTCGAAGCATACCGGGTAGCAGATGTAATGGAAATGTGTAAAATAGTGGTCATGCCACTAGTAATTAAAGACGAGTTTTGGTATCCAGAAATATATGGGAAATATGTAGATAAAGGAAACAGAACCCATGATTTAACTCTATGTGAAGGAACCAATAAGGGAATGGTATGTGGCAGAAGTTCCCCAGTATATGAACCTTGCTTGTTAAAATACCAAACTAGCATATGCAAAATGCAAAGAACACCGATAAATGTGAACAATAGATTCATAGAAATAGGACCCCAGCATATTTGTATCATTACTAATGATAACCGCACCATGTCAGCATTAAATAAATTGGCGCCGTTTGCGGGATGTATAAAAAAGATTAAAATATTACAATGGGGTAACTACACCTATCTTTTTGAACCAGACACCGATAAGATATTCTCTTCAGTCTATGAGGTACATAATCTCACTGATGCTACACCCTTTATAATTTCTTTAGACCCACTAAAACAGGTTTTGGAACAATCAGAGTTGTTAAGACAACACATAGAAACACTAGAACATACCCTACAGAATAACCTTGTATCTGCAATTATTGACAAAGGTAGACTAGTACATCTTTCCTCACAGATACAACAGGATACTGCACCACATTGGTGGGATATATTTAGTGGAATGTCTTCTACAGCAACCAATACCTTTCACTGGTTGTTAAGTCCAATGGTAATTATTATTCTAATATTAATATCACTTACAATCACGAATATATGTGTATACAGGAAAAGAAATAGGGAAAATTAGGAGAATAGACAGGGCATACCGATAAATGTGTATTGACATCACCCTACTCCTATAAAACTCCTCTTCTTGAATTTTAAGATGTTGGTAATACCTAGGGGGGTAGGTTCTACCCCTCTGACAACTCGCGGTCAGGGAAAGGACTCTGGGGAAAAACTGACCAGAACTTATTCATGAGGACCCAGGGGGAAGGAGAGGATGATGTCAAAGGGGGAAATTGATAAGGTCAGGGATTTAATTTAGAGTTCTCACTTAATATAATGCCTACATGTAAATCTTTTATGAATGTAACTTTTGGCTGCTGAACTCGATTGAAGCTGCTTTTGTTGCCTTGTAACTGTATTGCCATGGTGTTGGAGCTTGTGCCTGTAGCCCAGGTGACTCCTGTTGTTGTTTACCCTTGCCCTTTGTGGGGGTTGTGCTGATGCTATTGTTTGTATAATTGCCTAAAAAAGGCCTTTGAAAGAAGTAAAGGCAGCAGTCCATTATGCTCAGAAACTGATACACGGATTTCTGACTCTGTGTCTTAATTCCTACAGAAGCAATAATTTGACAAAGCAATATAAACTTAAGCAACTTGTTCAAGACTTGAACCTAACAGTTATATATGTTATAAGTATTATTGTGAACACCTTAAAGTGGAACTTTGGTCAGAAAATTAATTCCTGCTGGGTTACTTGAGGCTGACCCCTTTTGCAGGTGTAGCTATGAAGCACAGTAAAAAATAAGTGCCTATACTGTTTAAAATCCACTGTTCCACCCTGCTCTACACAGGCTCAGTTGTGCTCTATTTTTTTGCACTGAATAAACTCTAGAGGCCAGTCTGCTGACAGCCTAAAATTCTACTGCTGTTCAAAGGTTCTGGGCTTCAGTAGAATGGTAGCATAATAATTAATGTGGAATGTATTTTTCTTGCTAATGAACCTTATTTTATCACATTTTTGTGAGTAGAGTTCCATTTTGAGTAAATGTTCAATCATTATAAACAAATAGTTTTATCATTTTTTGGAAAAAAAAAAAAAGTGGGGAGGTTTAATGTAATGGGTATGACATTATCGCTAAAGACTGTATGCTATTGATGCTTTATAGGATATGTTATGATATTTGTCTTGATTTTGTTTCATAATTTATGTTTTAAGACATATGCCCCATACACACAGTCGGACTTTGTTCGGACATTCCGACAACAAAATCCTAGGATTTTTTCCGACGGATGTTGGCTCAAACTTGTCTTGCATACACACAGTCACACAAAGTTGTCGGAAAATCCGATCGTTCTAAATGTGGTGACGTAAAACACGTACATCGGGACTATAAATGTTGCAGTGGCCAATAGCTTTCATCTCTTTATTTATTCTGAGCATGCGTAGCACTTTGTCCGTCGGATTTGTGTACACACGATCGGAATTTCCTATAACGGATTTTGTTGTCGGAAAATTTTATATCCTGCTCTCAAACTTTGTGTGTCGGAAAATCTGATGGAAAATGTGTGATAGAGCCCACACACGGTCGGAATTTCCGACAACATGGTCCTATCACACATTTTCCGTCGGAAAATCCGGCCGTGTGTACGGGGCATTAGGAGAGGTAGGCTACTGACTTAGACAGTATAGCAGTGACTGACAGAAGAGACCCATGCTGACTGTTATTGTAAAATATTCTGCAGTATAGTATGTGCAAAAATTGACAAAAAGTGAAATGGTTTTGGGTTTAGCAAACTTTGTGGGAAGACTACAAAATTAAAACTAATGAAGTATCTGGACTGACTATTTTGACAGTATGACATGACCAGGGTAATAGTGACTGATAAGTGGAGTCAAGGTTAAGAAATGATAAAAATTTTACAATTATTGTATGGGAAATAGTATAGGTTGGGAAATGTAAAAGAATAGTCTATATAAAATACTTTGTACTGATAACATGTACTTCAAGGGGTTTATACTGATAATTATTATTAATATTCTAAGAGTATTGTATTATCATAAAAGTATATAGATACATGTATATTATTTTAGCGAATGTTGTAGAAGTAAAAGGAACACACTAAATTAAGTTATTAGATAAAATGAAAATTTAGGAGCCATTGCTTTGTAGGTTGCCCTGAAATGTTTGCCGGAGACCTATTGTATCCTGACACTGACTACTATTTTTTATTTTTTACAACTATAATTTTGAAGTGTATTTTATATCCAGACAAATATCGAGTGATCGCAGAAGACATGATGCAACTTGTTACAAATGTTAATTACTACAAAGGAAGGATTTCATGCATAAAAGGAGAAACTGAAACATCTGAGACTTGTACCTTTGCAGAACAGGTATGCACTGAACTTGTGTCTTACAGCATCCAAAGCAGCTTGTGCTATGATGATGAAGGAGATCTCTCCAGACACATCAAGCACTTGGCTAAGCTGAAAAGACCTATGCAGGAAAAGGCAGAGCCTTATGGGACTGAGTCTGCTGAATGCTCCTTGGGACCACATACTTGGCTTTCATTCACTAACTAAACGGATTGTTCCTCTTCCCTGTTATCCTTGATGTGATGCTGCTGAGTAACTGTTGCCTGTTGCAAGTAGTTTGTTGCAAGAATGATCACGATGCCACTGAGACTGACAACTATGTTTTCCGTGCCACATATGGAGAAGGACTTTGCAGCTACAGAAGAAGATGCAGTGTGTTTTTGATTGGACTGATTTATTTATTTTTTATTTTTTGGACTGATTTATTTTTAATTTTTTTGGCACAATTTATGTGATCAGTGTTGGGTGCATGGGGTCTCTGAGGAGCATGGTGGGTGATCTGTACTGTAATTGCTGTGAGGCTTATGCCTCAACAGGGGGAAAATGTTGTAGAATCTCATATTAGCCAATGTATTTCATATTATATATATTGATTTGCATATATTTTATTGATAATTATTATTATTATTATTCATATTATTATATAGTAGTGGTTTTATCAATATTATTATTCAATAAGTAAAGCAACAATTATTAATCTTTAATAATGTACACTGTGTTTTCCATAGATTTAGAAAGTCTTTGTTTATAAGTGTTGAACTTTAAATGACCTCTGCTTTATGACAAGTACTTGTACACAGGTGTTCTCGAAAATGTATTAAGATAGTTTACTGGGTGAAAGTTCATTAGGATAGATTCAAGTAATATAGAATTGTCTCAAGTCTGAAATGCATATAAATCAGACAGATAAAGATATGAAAACAGGTGGTTTAGAAATAATTAAAGTTATGTACAGTACATTAAATTAAGTTTGACAAGGTCAAACAAAGGTCTGCTTGTGCCCTCATTAAAACTGTTAAAATACATACATATAGTGAGACATATAACACATCTGGTGGGGTTATTGAAAGTTCATTGTCTCAGTCGTAAATCTGCAAATCCTTGAAGTTAGTATCAAGATAAGGAGAGTTTGATAACACAGCTGGGTGCCAGACTGTCTCTATACAGGTGTTTTTAATTGGACAAAGACAGTTATAAATCACTTTAATGAACATATAGGAATTTTGGGAATAATTAAGTTTATCTGGTTGTAGAACAAGTGTCAGATTTATGGTTGGTTACTTTGACGTAGATCTTAGTGACCAATCATATGTAAGACAGATAGTTGAGATAAGACTTGTAAAAGAGTATATAAATGCAAGCTCTGCAATTGTTAGACAGACAAGTCAGATAGGAGCTCATAAGGCTGAACTCTGTGTATGCTGCCCTATTGCACGGGTCATAGAGGTCAGAACAAATGGGCAAGTATCTGTCCTAACTTGTCCACTCGGACAAGTCAGATAGGAGCTCATAAGGCTGAACTCTGTGTATGCTGCCCTATTGCACGGGTCATAGAGGTCAGAACCAATGGGCAAGTATCTGTCCATAACTTGTCTCCTCGTACGAGTCAGAGAAGACTTCTTAACTTGTTCCAGAATGGGGTCTCAGGTGAATTTCCCTCAAGAACTTGGTCGAGCTGGAACCCAGAACTCTGTGAGGGGACCAGACCACCGGCAGATCGGCTGGTCCCTATCAGGTGAGAGGTTCCCAAGACTAGGCAGAAAAGACCCATTCTGGTTCAAGGTGAGAACAATTCACAATTGTTTAAATTTGGTTAGAGGATAAGAATATTTATATCTAATATGCTTGCATTGTAAGAAACTGTATAAATTAGATCTGTATCTTGTAATACTTTGAACATAAACCTGTATGTTATCAGCTGTTAATAAACCTGCATTGCTGAAGTTCTGCCTGGTTCGATACTTTACTATTCTACTTCAAGTCCAGGAGGGACTCATGAACCCTGTGGTGGGCTTTTTGAAGTTTACGTTGCAGTGACTGCACATATCCCGTCAGCTGAGAATGTAAAGATGACAGCTGCCGAGGAAAGTACAATCCTGTTTTTGGTTGACTTCCGAACACACCTCATATGGAGATAACCCAGACTTGTGGGAACTCAATGAACCCTTTTTCACCATTTCACCGACTGTGGTCACTGCATAACCTGTGTGGCTTACAATCTGGGGTGTAATACGTGGAACCTTTGACAAAAAGGTTCTTAACGTCTGGGATGGGAGCCTCCTTCATCGAAATGATGGTTGCTGATTCAAGTGTCATCAAAGAAAGACAGTTGTGGAACATGTTGTCCTACTAGGTCACAAACTTGGTTAGTATTAGAGAGGTTAGTATTGTTAGTTTGAAAATTGTGATTCTCACTATTATCTCCCCCTTTTCTTCATCATAACAAACAGGAAGAAAAGACGCAGGGTTTAGAATAGTGCAGAAAAAAAAACAATGAAACAGGAGCCTATTATACTATACTATCTTAATTATAAGAGTTTCAATAGTATTGTGTTGATGGCGGTGGTGTCAGCGACATATGAGTTTCTCTATGTGGACGTGGGGAAGAATGGCCGGATGTCGGATGGTGGAGTCTTTGCCCAGACCGAGTTCTACCGACGTCTCCAGAGTGGTGGCTTGGGATTGCCACCTGTGGAAGAGAACGTTGAAGGACTCCCATTTGTTTTTATCTCTGATTAAGCATTTGGTCTGGCTGATCACCTGATGAGTCCATTCCTTCAGAGGACCCTCACCCCGGAGAAATGGGTTTTTAATTACTGGCTGGCCAAAGCCAGAAGAGTCGTGGAGAATGCCTTTGGGATAATGGCCAGCCGGTTCCGCCTATTTCTTACGGCTATTAATATGGCGGAGTACAAACTGAACCAAATAGTTCTAGCATGCTGCATACTTCACAACTTTTTAAAGAGAAATGCTCCAAATTATATTGCTTCAGTTGGGCCTGAGGCTGGACTTCCAGAAAATACAATGACGGCCCTGGAAGCTTGCCGTCCTGGCATTGCCCCCCCCCCAAAGCGCCCGTGAAGTGCGTCAAAAATATGTAGATTATTTTATGGGTAGGAGGGCCATTGCTATGCCAGCAAATTTGTAATTATTTTCTATGTAAAAAAATATGTGATAAAATCTTGATTTTGATTTACTGCTTGTGTTTCTTTTAGCTGTCTCCTAAGTTATCCTAGTGCACTAGTGCCAAGTGTTTTTTCTATTATTAAAGAACATCCATTGTCACTGTAAACACCAACTTGATACAAAAACTGGTATTGAGCATTGAAAGAAGAAGCCACACATTGTTGAGTATAAAACCTTTCACTCCGTGCACATTCACATGTGCGTTGTAAAACATTTTTGGGTAAAAAAACAACATCTTGGTTTTATAAAATTTTACCTTGAAAATTTTTTTTTAGTACATAAACAGGCATGTTTCAAAACATAACATACACAACTCAGAAACTTACAAAGTTCAACATTTAAAAACTGAAGGCAATATCAGACATTATAGTGTCAAAAATGTGTTGATCTTGCCTTCATCAGATGGGGTGACGTCACCCCTGTAAAAGCCAAATTTTGAAGATGCACACAAATTGGGAGTCAAACTGGGGATTTCCCTCGTGATCCTATGCCTAATGTCAACATGTGCTATCTCCCATCATAGGGGATCAATGGACGTGTTTTTGGGGTGCAACCACTTCCTCTGCCCTACTTGAGGAAGGGGTTGTACCCACAAAAAAAAGTCCCTGATGGCAGATAGCACATGTTGACACACTGTGTGCATCTTCAAAATTTGGCTTTTAAAATGCCACCAAAATGTGTAAAAATTGGTCCAAAAAATGATACTCCCTAATACATCAATGATGTTCTTCAGTTTTTGTTCAACCTCATTGGTTATTTGCTTTATGATGTCTAAATCCCGACTACACACCATTATCTCCTGGATTAGTATTTGTGCACTTGCACTGGTGAAATTAGTAGGTTGTTCTTCCACAACATGCACATCACCTACAAGAAAAAATACACACCATGTATCATAAATATGCAGGTATACCTCTATTACCTGAATCTGTGGTGTCAGACACTGACCTGTTGTGGACAATTTCAACCACTTCTTCCACCTCTTCTTCCTCCACATCCTGAGGTTGTGGTGTCCTCTGTTCCCCTTCTTCAGGAGGTGTGGGGTTCCTGGTGTCCTCAGACGTCCCAAGTCTTTTCTCCCCTATGAGAATGTAACAAAAGGTATACTTAGCACACCGATATTTGAGGCCAGAAATAGGAATATGAAACATTGCTTGGAAGTGGGGTACAATTGTCTGTTTTAGCACAGTTCCAAGCTGAAGACAGGATTTTTTCCCTTACCAAAGCTGGAATACTTACCTTTTTTGGACAGGTATCACACATGGAGACACCCCTAGTATCCACTGGAGCACCTGTGTGGAACACCCTAAAAAGTGTGTTCTGGTGTCCCACACTAGTACTCCTAAGTCCAGATGTTTAAACAGCTGCTGAGTGTCCTCTCCTTACATTACACTGAATCAAGTTTGCAATTAATTCTAGTTTCAAACACATCTAGACAACAATGTCCTAAACTTCTTTTAATACAAATTAGCATGACCAAATGTAGTTAACCCTGTATCTGCCAAAAACATTGTATTTAGTTGGCAAACAACCGATGTTTACTGCGAGCGATTACTGTGCCCACGAACATGAAAGTAGCCATTTAAAACTGTACAACAGTAAAGAAAAGCACATGGAGCAGCATGCAAGTAATAAAAATTATAGGGACAAATGACAACTACTTACTTTTTAGAAGCACTTTCTTGATCCTTCTGTACTGATCCTGCTCCTTCAATTTCAGTTCTGACCAGCGTTTCCTCAATTGCTCCTTGGGTCGTCGTACCCCAAAATTCCTGTACAGACTTCTCACAACTTTAGACATGATCTTGGCCTTTCTCACATTTGGTTTTAGGTAAGGTCCATACTTCCCATCATAGTTGGCCCTCTTCATGATGTCCACCATCTCCACCATCTCTACAAAGACCATATTTGAGGCCTTAAATCTCCTGTGGGATCGGGACGTTTCTGGCTCCGGGCTTTCCTCCTCGTTACTGCTATTACACACCTGCTGTGTCTCTGCCATGTTCCTCTCCCACTGCAATGAAAGAGAAGGAGCGGGAAATATTCTAGAAAGAATGTCGGGGTGGGCAACACGGGCGGAGCTTCACACATGCGCAGTGTATATAAAGCTAACACGTGTGTGTCGTACCTACGTTCTGTGTGCGTAGGAAGGAGGACCGGAGGCGCCGAACATTCTAACGAAGGTAACATTTTAACTTGGGACATCAGTGACCTATACTAATTTGAGACAGAGGCCTATATTGGAATACGATTAGGAGAGTTTAGCCTGATATTAGTGTTTTTGTCTTGTGTTTTGTCTTGCAGCAAATATGAAACAATTCCTGAATTCATGGGCCAGTTCATAGACAGATACAGGGATATGAGAAATTTGTGGGAGGTTAAAAACCAGTTATATCGAAATAAACCAGCTAGGAAGGCATCGCTGGAGAAACTGCTGCAGTTTTTTTGAAGACGCAGGTCCCCGACGCAGACATTGAGTTTGTGGATAAGAAAATTGGTAGCTTGAGAAGCACGTATAGGAAGGATCTTAATAAGATCCAGGCTTCCATGAAATCAGGAGCAGCAGCAAAGGATGTGTATGTACCCAATCTGTGCTACTGTCAGAGAACCATCACAAACGCTCATTCCCGGGTGCCAGCCGGACGTACGGTAAGAACGAGCGAGCCCCGGACTAGGCACGCACGTAATGCGATCGTACGAACGAGGGCACGTCAGCGCGTGCACGCTCGCACACCAACGAATCACGGCGCAAGGCGCCCTATTTAAACGATCAGCAGACTAGCATCAGTGCTGGATTGTCTCAGCTTGTTCCTGAACCCTTGCTGTTGCCTTGTTTACTTGACCCTGATCTTGAACCTCTGCTTGCCTTGACTACCCTCTCGGATCACCCCTACATCTCTGCCTGCCTTGCTTCCTGTACTGAACCCGGCTTGGACTCCTGACTACGACTCTGTCTCCCGATTCGGTACCCTGTTGCCAGTTTGCTGCCAACCTCCGCCAGTCCCTGACCACGTATCTGCCTGCCGATTGTGTACCTCGTTGCCAGCACGTTGCCAACTCCTGCCTGCCTTGACCCTGCAAGTTCCCCTGCGGGACCTCTCCTGCATCCATCCAGGGATCAGCATCTCAGCTTCCTTCCGAAGACTTCTGGGTTCCTGATCCTGCCAGCAGGCACCTGCACCCTTCCGCCGCCCTAGCAACCCTGTCTCAACCTCCAGGGGCGCTGGGACCGGGACCGTGCAAGAGGCCGCCCTCGTCATTTCAGACTCCGCTGTAAGGTATGTGACAGTACAATCCAGCCAAATGGAGTCTGAAAGGGGGGCCTCAGCTATGGACGCTCTGTGTCAACAGATCGCAAATCTCACTCAAGCAGTTCAGGGCCTGCAAGATGGCTACCAGTGACTTGAACAACGAGTGGAATCTCAAAAAGAAAAGAAAATGTCCCCCATGGGGTTTTAAAGCAGCAAAAAATTATGAAAATAATAAGCTGTTACTTAAAAAGGTTTTTTATTTTGTGGGACTTAACCGTGATGGTTAAAATAAGAGCTATGCTACAGGAGATAACACAAATGAAGCATGGCACAAGTATATACAATGTTCAAGCGCTATAATAGGATAATAATCCTGACGCGTTTCGACCCCGTTGGGTCATCTTCAGAGGATTGAGGCGCTGTAACAAAATTTACGTATTAGAGTTCATGGATGTGACCATAAAAATGTAATATAATATATATATGTTTAACAGTATAATTACCAATCACATTGTGTTTGAACAGTTTCTCCTGAGCCTATAATTCTCCGACGTCTCCCCCACCGGGTCCCGACAGGGGTCCCCGGCCGTCCACCACGTCAGCAGGGGGAAAAAAGGGGGGCTAATCGTCCGTGCGTGTCTTACAGGGAATCACTTTCTACACTTCCATCCACCCTTCCCTCAACCCCAGCTGAGGCTTCCTAGGACCAACCTGGGCCTTCCATCCTAGAAGAAGTTGAGGAGCCAGATATAGTATTTTTTAACATATGTATTGTCCGAAAATTAGTGTTGATAACTAGATGTTATTATTGATAACAAATGAATGATTTAACAAAAAGTGTTTTACATATCAATAGATTGTAGGGGCCAAAAATGATTGGGACATTCAATTTGCAACCGTCATGAGCTGAAAATTGTGTGTGATTGACGAACCAAAAACTAAAACTATGTCCCTTTTTCATACACAGGAAGACCTCAACCAGGACAAGGCTCTAGAATGTGGCAGACAGGAGGAGGCGGTGGTAAGTGTCAACCAGAAGGTGGCCAGGCCCAGTAGCCTCACCCAATCCCCTACGCCTTACAACAAAATGGGCCAGGAAGGGGAGTAATGTGGAGGAGGCAGCACTGGGCCTCATTAGGGAGGCTAATGCGGCCCTGAAAACACCCCCCCATGCTGAAGAGGCCTATGGCTGCTATGTAGCTGCAAAATTGCAGAAAATTGAGGAGGGCCAATGCCTCATGTGTGAGAATATTATTTTTCAGGCCTTTCAGAAGGGGTTAAGGGGCCAAATGAGTGATAACATGCACTTATGTGCGCTCGCCCATCCTCCTCCTTCTCCTCCTCCTGCCACAAGTCCACCTCCAGAGCCACAGCCTCCAAGGAAGGCTGCAGGGAAGGCTGTAGGGAAGCGTGGAGGGAAAGCTGCATGGAAGACATGAAAGTTATGTCCTGGGTTCAGTCTGGTCTGACAGAAGACGCAGGCTGTTGTAGTACCACAGCCTGGGGACATATATGTCATCTGCTGCTGTTCCTGATCTCTGGGAGTCCTGGACCAGATTGTGCTCCCTATTATATGGACTTCCAGGCTATCAATTTTTATTTACAAAGAGTTGATGTGTGCCCTGGGGTACAAAGGCTTTGCAAATTCAAGCAGTTTTTCCAGCGTTGCCTTCCTCTTTATTTTGTTATGAGCCAGAATAAATGGAGATTTTTTAAAATGAAAATACTTGCCTATGTTTTTTTCTTCAAATAGGATAGTTACATTTATACATTTATACATTTAAATAGGCAGCTACATTTCAAAAATATAATGTCAAATTAACAAGGGACACCAACCACCCTCCTTGAGCTTTAAAAATACAAGATAATAATGTTGTTGTGGAAACTTGACACACAAAAAAATAATTATTGAGATCACTAGAAAATAATTTTAAAATAATAAAAAAAAACAGGAGATCTTGATTAAAACAAAAAAAATGACTATAAAAAATAATTCTAAACATTATTATGGAGATCTGGCTTTAAAAACAAAAAAGAATATTCAGGAGATCACGAGAAATAATAAAGAAATAAGTTTGTCAGAACTCTGTGTGAATATCAACTGCAAAACAAATTCATTATTATAGCATTATAAAGAACAAAAGAATGCGCCACATTAAAAGATCCAAAAATTTACAGCGTGATGAATGTGCTATCTCCATTAGGAATGCTAGTTTTACCAGACCGAGCGCTTCCATCTCGTACTTGATTCTGAGCATGTGTGATTTTTAGCGCCTCCAAATTGCATACAGATGAACGCATTTTCTGATAGGAATTTTTTCCAACTGAAAAATAAAGAACCTGCTCTCAACCTTTTGCTGGCGGGAATTCCGCCAGCAAAAGTCCGATGGAGCACACACGCGGTTGCAATTTCCGACCAAAAGCTCACAACGGCGTTTTGCTGGCGGCATTTCCGATCATGTGTACGGGGCATTACGGTATAAAACTCCGCAAAACAACTGGAACTAAATGTAGAAACCAAAATGATTCTACTCGAAACTGAATTCAGTACAAAAACAGACTTACTTTCTAAATCTTTCAATGGAGAGGGGGGGGCCTTAGCTTGTAACAACACATGGCCTAAACTATATCTAACTTCATATCATTGCTATCAAGACACTACAATTTGTCATGGCAACACATACCACCTCTTGACTTTATAGCATAATATAGGAAACTTCAACATCCCTTAAAGCCTTTTGTCCAGGAAAGGGCGAAATAAACACCCTGTATTGTAAATGGGAGGAAAAAATTCCCTTCCGACTCCCGTATCTTCTGGGCAGTCAGACTATTTTCACTCGAGACTGAAAAATTGCACAACAATGCAATTAAAGCCAAAAAACTGAAATTCCTGCAAAAAGATGACTTACAAAATGCTGAAACTCTGCCTAAAAGCAGAATAAGTTCAGCCAGAACTAAAATTCAGCAGAAACAAAATGGTAGTTGTAACTATTGAAATTCGGTCTATGACAAAATGGCCAACGAAGTTCGGTCTACGACAAAATAGCCGATGAAGTTCGGTCTACGACAAAATGGCCGATGATGTTCGGTCTACAACAAAATGCCACATTAACAATTGAAATTCAGTTGCCGATCCCGGCTTTGGCCAATTATGGCTCAGGGGGTTTCGTACACGCCCCACACTATATAAGGCCGCCTGCGTAGCGGCCTTGTGTAGTGTGTTGCGGCGGCGGAGAGATAGACAGAGAGACAGTGTCATTTGATTTAAGTTAGATAGAGTAGGCAGGCGAGTCAGTTAGCTGCACTTACATATTCTATACAGTGTATTGCACTATACAGTGTATTGTGTATATATATGCATCCTAGGTGTTGTATATATATATATATACATATACACTGTATTCAGTTTAGCTAGATCCGTTCCTGTTATTCTCTTCCTACTGACAGGCAGGCAGGTGTTTTTACAGTATTTACAGCTACCTGAAGAAAATTGGTGGTGCTCTTCTGATCCTATTAGTACCACAGGCAGGCAGCTACAGTATTTACAGTTAGTGTAGTGCATCCTCTGCACAGTGTGCACCTAAAGCTACCTGAAGAAAATTGGTGGTGTTCTTCTGATCCTATTAGTACCACAGGCAGCTGCAGTATTTACAGTTATGCCCCGTACACACGGTCGGATTTTCCGACGGAAGATGTGTGATAGGACCTTGTTGTCGGAAATTCCGACCGTGTGTAGGCTCCATCACACATTTTCCATTGGATTTTCCGACACACAAAGTTTGAGAGCAGGCTTTAAAATTTTCCGACAACAAAACCCGTTGTCGGAAATTCCGATCGTGTGTACACAAATCCGACGGACAAAGTGCTACGCATGCTCACAATAAATAAAGAGATGAAAGCTATTGGCCACTGCCCCGTTTATAGTTCCGACGTACGTGTTTTACGTAACCGCGTTCAGAACGATCGGATTTTCCGACAACTTTGTGTGACCGTGTGTATGCAAGACAAGTTTGAGCCAACACCTGTCGGAAAAATTCCTAGGATTTTGTTGTCAGAATGTCCGAACAAAGTCCGACCGCGTGTACGGGGCATTAGTGTAGTGCGTCCTCTGCACAGTGTGCACCTAAAGCTACCTGAAGAAAATTGGTGGTGTTCTTCTGATCCTATTAGTACCACAGACAGCTGCAGTATTTACAGTTAGTGTACTGTGTCCTCTGCACAGTGTGCACCTAAAGCTATCTGAAGAAAATTGGTGGTGTTCTTCTGATCCTATTAGTACCACAGGCAGGCAGCTACAGTATTTACAGTTAGTGTACTGTGTCCTCTGCACAGTGTGCACCTAAAGCTACCTGAAGAAAATTGGTTGTGTTCTTCTGATCCTATTAGTACCACAGGCAGGCAGCTGGAGTATTTACAGTTAGTGTACTGCGTCCTCTGCACAGTGTGCACCTAAAGCTACCTGAAGACAATTGCTGTTGTTCTGATCCTATTATTACCACAGGCAGGCAGCTACAGTATTTACAGTTAGTGTACTGTGTCCTCTGCACAGTGTGCACCTAAAGCTACCTGAAGAAAATTGGTGGTGTTCTTCTGATCCTATTAGTACCACAGGCAGGCATCTGCAGTATTTACAGTTATGCCCTGTACACACGGTCGGTTTTTCTGACGGAAAAATGTGCGATCGGAGCTTGTTGTCGGAAATTCAGACTGTGTGTGGGCTCCATCAGACATTTTCCATCGGAATTTCCAACACACAAAATTTGAGAACAGGCTATAATATTTTCCGACAACAAAATCCGTTTGCGTCAATTTCGACCGTGTGTGGACAATTCTGACGCACAAAGTGCCGCGCATGCTCAGAATAAATTCCGAGACGGAACTGCTTGGTCTGGTAAAATTGGGGTCCATAATGGATATAGCACTTTCGTCAGGCTGCAATGTTTTAAATTGTTTAATGCAGCGCACTCTCTTCTTTATAATGCTAGAAGAATGAAGTTGTTTTGCTGCTCATATTCACACAGAGTTCTCACAAACTTCTTTCTTTATTATTTATTGTGATTTCATTAATATATAATATTTTTATTTGTCACATCTACCGAAAAAATATTATTTTTTGGATGTTTTTAGATTAAATATATTTTTTGTGTATTTTTTTTAAATCCTGATCTTGTGTTTTCTTTTTCTTTTCTTTTTTTTTTTTTAACTCCAGAATAGTTTTGGGTGTGTTTTGTGTGTCAAGTTACCACAACGCCATTATTATCTTGTATTATTTAATCTCAAGGAGGTTGCTTGGTGTTGGTGTCTCTTGTTAATTTCACATTGTATTTTTGAAATGTACCTGCCTCCTCACAAACAAACTGTCCTTTATGAAGGAAAACACACATAGGCGAGTATAATAAAACAAACATAAAATTTATTATGGGGTCCTAATCAAAGAAAGAGCGAGGCAACGCTGGAGAAACAGCAGAAATTGGCGAAGCCTTTGGTCCCCAGGGCACACATCAATTATTTTAGGGCAAAATTGGTGGCCTGAGGAGTTCATATATAAGGGAGTACAATCTGGTCCAGAAGTCCAAGAGAATCATGAACAGCAGCAGATGACATACATGTCCCCAGGCTGTGGTCATACAAGAGCCTACATCTTTTGCCAAACCAGACTGAACCCAGGTCATCACTTTCTTGTCTTCCTTCCACTCTTCCTTCCTGGAGTTGTGGCAGGAGGAGGAGGAGGATGGTCCAACTCACTCAGGTGGGTATTGGGTGTGATTTCGCCCCTCAACCCCTTATTTAATGTTTTATAAATTATTTCCTCATACATGAGGCGTTGGCCCTCCTGCATGTCCTGCAGTTTTGTGGCAGCCATGCAGGCAAACGCCTCTTAACGAGTGGGGGTGGTTCTGGGGGACGCAGAAGCCTCCTAAATCAGCCTGAGTGCTGAATCCTCCACGTTACTCCCCTTCCCAGGTCTTTTGTTTGGAAGGCGCAGGGGAGGGATCTGGCATTCTGTGAGGCTCCTACTGGGCCCGGCCACCCCCTGGCTGCCACTTAGCCCCGCCTCCTCCTGGCTGCCACTAACCCCTGCCTCCTCCTGTGTGCCACATTCCACAGCCTCCTCCTGTGTGCCACATTCCACAGCCTCCTCCTGGCTGAGGTCTTCCTGTGTATGAAAAAGGGACATCGTTTTATTTTTTTCTTCATCAATCACACACAATTTTCATCTCATGACTGTTGCAAATTGAATGTTAAGATAAATATAAAAGATTATCATTCTGAGCCCAGCATTTTTCATTCTTGTCCCAATTATTTGTGTCCACTACTGTCTATTGATATGTAAAACACTTTATTAAATCAGCAATTAGTGATCAATAATAACATCTAGTAAACATCATTTATGTTTTGCCAAGAAATCTGTAGAACAATGCTATACCTGGGCTCCTCCACTTATTCTTGGCTGGAAGTCCCAGGTTGGACATCGGAAGCCTCAGCTGGGGTAGAAGATAGGGTGGAAGGAAGAGTGGAAGGAAGGGTTGAGAGGAATTCCCTGACTTCAGTCTGGTCTGACAGAAATCGCAGTCTCTCATAGTACCACAGCCTGGGGACATAAACGTCATCTGCTGCAGCTCCGGATCTCTGGGAATTCTGGACCTTCTTGCGCTCCCTAAGATAAGTGCTCCTCAGTGATAGAGTAAAAATTAGTAGTGCAGCGCTAAAAGAACTCTTTTTTGAGTTCTTTTAGCGCTGCACTACTACTTTTTACTCTATCACATGAAAGGACTTATATATTTGCCTTTAGTGTCCAGCAGCTTTGTTTATCTGATGTTTTTTTCTTTGAATACAAAGTGCTCCTCAGGCCACTATTTTTGGCTTTTAAATAGAGGATGGTTGCCGTGGGGACCAACGGCTTCCCCAACTCCAGCAGTTTCTCCAGCACTGCCTGCCTCTTTTGTTTAGGATTATATTGTGGGTGTTTGACCTGCCACAGACAGGGCAGCTCCCTGTACTTGTCTATGAACAGGGGGAGGAAGTTGTGGTCATTGAAGCCATCCATTTTATCTGCAATACACAAGACAAACCCTAATGTCAGGCTAAATTCTCCTAATCTTGTCCCAATATAGGCCTCAATCTATAAGCAGTATAGACCGAAGTTTAAATGTTATCACGATCAGCGCTTCCGATACTCCTTCCTCCGCTCACAGATTGTATGTATTACGCACGCGTGTTACGCTTTATACACACTGCACATGCGTGAAACTCCGCCCACCCCTGACGTTCTTTCTAGTCTATTCCCCTCCCCTTCTAGTTTGGCACAGTGGGGAAGAGCACATGGCGGAGACAGAGCAGGTGCATGCTAATTACAGCAACGAGGAGTAGGAGGAGGAAAGCCCGGAGCCAGAAATGTCACGATCCCAGAGGAGACCATTTAAGGCATCAAATATGTCCTTTGTGGTGATTAGAGCTGGTGGACATCTTGAAAAGGACCGACTATGACGGGAAGCATGGACCTTACCCCAACCCCAATGTCAGAAAGACCAAGATAATAGTGAAAGTTGTGAAGAGTCTGCACAGAAATTTTGGGGTATGGTGATCCAAGGATCAAAGCGGGAAGGAAGCGGTGGTCGGACCTCAAATTAAGGGAGCACGATCAATATAGAAGGATCAGGAGAGTGCTGAAAAAAAGTAAGTAGTTGTCCTGTGTTCCTATTCATTCTTTTTCTTATGTTTGTGCTGCTCCATGTTCTTTCCTTTACTTTTGTACAGTTTAAAATGGCAACTCTCATGTTCATGGACACATTATTCGTTCGTAGGAAATATTGTTCGTTCGCCAATAAAACACCATGTTTTGTCCAGATGCATTTCAATACATTTTTAATGGCCTACTTCTCTTAAAATAAGTTTGTTGTCTAGATGGGTTTGTAACTAGAATGAAATGCAAACTAGATTCTGTGTAAGGAGAGGACACTCAGCAGCTGTTTACACATCTGGACGCTGGAGCACTAGTGTGGGACAAAAGAACACCCTTTCTATTAGGGTGGCCACACAGGTGCTCCCGTGTATACTATAGGGGTGACTCCATCTGTGAAGCTTGCACAAAACAGGTAAGTATTCAAGCTTGACAAAGGACAAAAATATTTCTTCATCTTGGAACTCTACCAAAACAGACAATTGTACCCCACTTCCAAGCAATGTTTCATATTCCTATTTCTGCCATCAAATATCTGTGTGCTAAGTATACCTATTTTTTTTTTTACATGGGGAGAAAAGACCCGGAGGACACCACTCATCAGAGGAGACAACAGACCCCCCCCCCCTCAGGAAGAAGGGGAAATCCCCCAAAGACAAGCAGAGCAGGAGGAGGGAGACGTGGTGGAAATTGTCACCACAACAGTTGAGTGTCTGCGACCACAGGCTCAGGTAAGAGATGGATGCTGGCATATTTATAATACATTTTTTTTATATATATTTTTAGGTGATCGTGATGTTGTGGATGAAGGTCATTTCACCAGTGAAAGTGCCAAGATCCTGATCGGGGACATCATAGGGTGTAATAGGGACTTGAAAATATCAAGCAAAACATCAATGATGTTCAAAACAAAATGAAGAACATCGTTGATGTTTTAGGGAGAATTTAAACCCCCCAGAAATCCCTAACTTATTTCTGCTTTGTTTTTTTTTTACTGGTAATTTAAGGTTTTTATTGTATTTTTTAAAGAGAGAAAAAGAAAAATACAGAAACATCGCCAATTGGGCATACCCTGGCGTCTTAGCGTGTACATAAACGTCAGTGAGAGAAGAGCTTATTTAAGTGTAATTTTGATTGGTCTAAAGCAAAAACAATCGATGAATAATAAGTAAACAAGCATACTACAAATAACTATGGTAGCATAAAGTATTCCTGTACTAATAGGCTAAGTATTGAATGGGGGGAACACCTGTGTGTAACCTAAATCATGGTGTAACATTGTAACCTATATTACGTGTTTTAGTAAAATGTGGGCATTGTTGGGATCGAGAGACCTAGGAGTAGGTCAAGTGGGGACAAAGATTGGGGTGTACCACACAAAGCTTCAATTAGGTTATGTACCTGTCTCCAGAAATTTTTAACTAGGTGGCATTCCCACCATATGTGTGAGAGAGATCCAATGTGAGCACATCCCCTCCAACAGTTCGGGGAGGTGTTCGGGTAAATTTTCGCCAGCCTTTCTGGGGTGAAGTACCATTTGTGAAAAAGCTTTTGTGTTGCTTCCCAGTGGTTAATGCAATGCGACAGGTGATGTGGGCAATGTGAGGGCCTTTGGCCATTGTGTATCTGAAGGTGGTTGGTCTGACAGTGAAGACCAGTACTGTACAGAAGAAGCCAGATGGTTAGTAGTTGGTTTAGTGAGTAGCTTGTACATAAAAGAGATTCCTTTGGTCTTGGGTATAGCTATATTGTAGAATTTGAGTATAGGGAGTGAGACATCGTCTGAGGTTGTCCAGGAAATTTTTGACAGGCTAGATCTAATCCTTAGGTAGAGGAAAAATGTGTGTTTGGATAGTCCATATTTTTGCATTAATTGCTCAAATGAAAGCAGAGTTGATGATGAAAAGAGCATACCTAGATGGGAGATGCCGGCTTTTGTCCATTCTGAGAGAGGTAAGTCCGGGGAGATGAGGTGTAACGCCTCAGTGGGTATTGCTGTCAGAGTGTCCTTTAATATCCCTCCCTTGAGTTGCAGTACTGAGGTCCAAATTCTTGTGGAGGATGTAATAGTATCAAGAGGGTATCTTTGGGGTGGGGGTTGAGCCACAGTGCGGCTAGGAAGTTTTTATGATCCGTGGGTAGTAGGTTGGTTTCAATTTGTTTCCAGGTTGTGTGGTGTTTGTCTGACCACCATGTTTTCAGTTGGTCCAGGATAGTTGCTCGGTGGTAGGCTTGAATATCTGGGGCACCCAGTCCTCCATGTTGAACTGGGGTTGTGAGTATGATTTTTTTTATTCTAGGTCTCTTTTGTTGCCAAATAAAGCCGTTGATGATCCCTTGGATTTTTTTTATTTGATTTTGCGCTAGAGGAAGAGGCAATGTACGGAAAAAATATAGGACATGGGGAAGTAAATACATTTTTGTCTGAGCTATCCTACCAGCCCAGGAAGCTGGAACCCTACCTAGATCTTTTGCTAGTTGAGTAAGCTTGCCCACGAGGTCTTCAAAGTTAATTCTTAGTAGCATTCGGCTTGGGAAAGTTAATTGGATACCCAAGTATGGCAGAGAGTAGTTGGAGGCCCAAGCAAAGGGGGAGCTAGTGGTAATGGTATTTAAAGTTTGAAAATCAAGGCCAAGGTTAAGCATTAGGGATTTATTGTGATTTAGTTTGTACATTGATACTGCGCTGATCTTGTCAAGGATTAGTTGGACTGCTGGGAGAAACAATAGTGGATTTGTTAGAGCAATGATCACGTCATCTGCGTACAGACCGATTTTATGATCGGTTTGTCCAATTGTTATACCTGTAATCGAGGGGTCAGATCTAATAATTTGTGCTAGGGGCTCCATTATCATGGCAAAAATTAGGGGGGACAGCGGGCACCCCTGTCTCATGCCATTAGTGATTTGGAATGGGTTGGAGACAACCCCTGATGTCCAAATGCGCGCAGATGGGTGAGTGTACAGGCCTAGTATAGCAGAGAGAAAGGTGCCCGAGAGTCCAAGTTTTTGGAGTACTGCTTTCATATACGACCAATATACTCTATCGAACGCCTTCTCTGCGTCCAAAGATAGGAAGAGAGAAGGCGTTCGAGTGTGCTCTGTCCATTGGATAAGGTCAATGAAACGTCTAGTACCATCTGAGGCTTGCCTGCCGGGTACAAATCCTACTTGGTCGGGATGAATAATCTGGGGGATGATGGTGGAAAGGCGTTGTGCTAACAGTTTAGCGTAGATTTTGGTGTCTGTGTTTAGGAGTGAGATTGGTCTGTAGTTGGCTGGATTGTCTGGGGGTTTACCCGGTTTGGGAATAATAACCACTAGGGCATCGAGAGATTCCCTAGGGATTATGCCTGTAGTAGCAAATTGATTATACATGGCACATAGGTGGGGGACTAAGGGTTGAGCAAACCATTTATAATATTCGTTGGGTAGTCCGTCAGGTCCTGGCGCTTTATGTAGAGGTAGGTTGGTTATCACTTTTTGAATTTCGGTCTGTGAAAAGGGAGTCATGAGAGAGTCTAGTTGTTCTGGGGAGATCGAGGGGAGGGAGATAGAAGATAAAAAGTTATCTATGTCATCTTGGGTGGGTGTGAGATGGGGGTCTGTTTTCCTAAGGTTGTAAAGTTTGGTGTAAAAATTACCAAATTCGTTGGCAATATCTAGCGGGTTGGTCAAGTGCTTGCCCTGGGGGTTTGTGATAAATGAAATTTTTTTATTAGAAAGTTGTTTTTTGAATTGTTTGGCCATAAATGCTCCTGATTTATTGGCCGATGAGTATATCTGAAGTCGTAGTCGTTTGATAAAGTAATCAAAATTTTTGTGAAGATGACTACTGAGTTGGGATCTAAGCTTTTTAAGTTCTGAGGAGGTAGTATTAGTGGGGGATCTCTTGTTTGTTGTTTCAAGAGATCGAATTTGTTTCAGGAGGGACTCTGTTATAGAGGAGTGTTGTTTTTTAGCCTGGGCTCCAAGTTTAATGAAAAGACCCCGTAGACAAGCTTTGTGAGCATCTCAAACAATAGCACAGTCAGTTACAGAATTGACATTTTGGTGGAAATAATTATCGATCTCGGATTGTATTTGAGACTCAAAGGAGGGGTTGTTGAGGAGGGAGGTGTTTAGTCTCCAGACCGTATGTCTAGTGGCTTGGGAGGGGGATGCTATTTTGATCGTGACTGGAGCATGGTCAGACCATGATATAGTGCCTATGGTAGAGGTAGTGATAGCTTGTAGTAGGTGTTTATCTGTAATGAATAGGTCAATACGGGAGTAAGATTGGTGTGGGGGGGAAAAGTAGGTGTAGTCTCTCTCCTCATCGTGCATGCACCTCCATATGTCATAAAGGTCTTCTTTTTTGAGGATATTTGATATTGCTGAGGGCCTATTTCTCGCAGGATTGGAGGTATCAAGTGTAGGGTTAATTACTTTATTAAAGTCTCCACAAATTACCAGGGGGGAAGATCTGTAAGGGGCCAATTTGGCAAAGAGATTGGCGTAGAATCTTTTTTGTGCTGTATTGGGGGCATAAACGTTGACTATAGTGAGAGGGCGGTTGTCAAATGTGGCTGATAGGATTAAGAATCTGCCATCTTCGTCACTTTCACAGTGATGAAGCTTAAAGTTTATTGCTGCGTTTATGGCAATCATTGCTCCTCTCTTTTTTTAGGAGCACTTGCGAAGAAGCAATGGGGATATTTTTTGTGACTACATTGGGGTTGTTTGAGCTTAGTAAAGTGCGTTTCTTGGGCGCAGATTATGTCTGCCCATTAATATATAAAAGGTATCAATCAGCGCAAACAACTAAATCCCACACCCAATTGCAAGCTGAACACTACAGGTAATCACAAAATGCCTGGACAGTAGTATAAAAACAGAGTAAGTGCAGCACAATAAATGCAATAAATATAATGATACAATGTAAAAAGTCCCCAAAGCTCAATTGAAGCAGATGCACTGTAACTTTCAATGGCAAGAGGAGATGCGATCCTAGTGTAATAAATCTCTATGCGCTTACCAGAAGCTGTGGACCCCTGCAAAGCAGGGGTCAAACTCACATATATCCCCTCAGGGATGATGATCTCCTGGATGCTAACACTGGAACGGAGCACAACCGGCAACGAATCCTGGTTTCCACAGGCAAGGAAAGACTTCCAGCTGAGGGAGCCCCAAGAAATGCAGGTGTACGGATCAGGGTGTCCTCACAGGTATCTCGACCTTCAAGACTGCCCGCTCCTCAGCACACTCCACACTCTGTCTGTCCGTTGTTGTAGTGCTTCTTTCCATTAGAGGTTGCGTTTAAATGGTGAATTTAGGCCTTTAACATTGAGGGAGGTAATATTGGTATTGTAGCTATGAGGGCCTGGGCAGAGGGAGAGAGACCTCACCTATTGTTGATGGATGTGAATACACAATTAGATAATTAAATGCCGTATATGGTACAAGTATGTTAGCACAACTGTAAACCTGAGGGGTGGTGAGGAAAAGAAGATAGATAGATGTGGCACCCAGGCTGGATATAAGTAGATCTGGGGATCTGGGCTTGTATCAAAGTTAGGTCTTTTTGGGAGCTTTATTCGCCATATTTCTGGAGTCAGATGGCTTGTAGGAGGGAGTAGGTTGTTCCGCTTCTCTGGGAGCAATGGGGCGAAAACCCCAATTGGTGAGTTTTTTGTAGCCATCCTTCGGGGAGAGAATAGGTACTATCTTTTGTTGGTGAGTGACCAGCAATTTCGTGGGGAAGCCCCATTTGTAGGTTATTTTTCTTTGTTGGAGTATGGAAGTCACTGGGGCGAATGCTCTGCGCATCTCCATTGTAGCCGGGGACAGGTCAGTGAACAGCTTGACATTATTGTAAGGGGCTGGCAGGGGTGTCACGGATCTGGCGGCGGAGAGAACTTGTTCCTTCACATGGAAGAAATGTATATGTGCCAAAATATCTCTGGGGATATCGTCAGGGAGGTGTGGCGGTTTATCAATTCTGTGGGCTCGGTCAATTAAAGTGTCGCGGGCGTTGAGGCGTGGGAGTAGAGCTGAGATAAGTTGTTGCAAGTAGGGGGTTATTTCGTTCGGTTTAACCGATTCAGGGATGCCCCGGAATTTGATGTTATTCCGCCTAGAGCGGTCTTCCAAATCTGCCAGTTTCATTTTGATACGGTGAATTTCTTCTGAATGGTGCTTGTGAGCATCTAACAATTCGTTATGTGCCTTAGAGTAATCTTGCAGATTTTCTTCTAGAGTGTCTGTGCGCTCTTCTAGGCAGTCTATTTTATCATGCATCTGAGATAGTGACATTTGGAGCTCTCTATGCAGATCTTGCTGCAGTGTAAGAAGCATAGATTTCAGCATAGCTTCAGACACTGTATTGTCAGTGACAGGTATAGCAGCCAGGGAAGGAGTATTTTGGGCGCTGTGTGTCCCTGCAACAACCTGGGACCACAGCTGCTTTTTTGCATGTGGCTCTTTGTTTGGGGAATGTGCAAGGGAGGTAGCCAGCCTCTTACCTCTGTCCTGCTGCAGTCCTCCTCGGGAATCCTCTGGAGGGGGGTGTGTGTCCATGCTGTCCCTGTCCATTGATGTGGTCACAGTGCCATGGAGAGGGAGTGCTGAGGAGGTAGCAGGCAGGCCCTCTGTGTTGTTGTTGGAGCGGGCGCCGTCGCTTCCATCGGCGCCATCTTGGGCCTTCTGCATGGCGCCGGCCGTCAGGTAATAATCGGTGAGACGGCGGGGGTTTGGCGGCTTGTACCTCTGCATCAGTGTGCCCGAGAGTTTCCCCAGTCCTTCCCCGCTGTTGTAATGTGAACAGCGGGAAGGATGGTAGCTAGGGGTTGCTGGTATCCAGGCCGTGGAGCGGAGCTCGGACTTCAGGCAGCCATCCTGGTCCGCAGCAGGACACACCCCTTCTCTGCTTTGTTTTTATGACAATTTTTCTAAAATTTTGTTACATATTATAGAAAAGCCAAATTTTGAAGATGCACACAGTGTGTCAACATGTGCTATCTGCCATCACGGGAGATCAATGTAGGCGTTTTGGGGGTGCAACCCCTTCCTCAATAATAAAGTAGCTGAGAGGAAGGGGTTGCACCCACAAAACACATTCCTTGATCCCCCGTGATGGCAGCTAGCACATGTTGACATTCGGCAATTTGTGTGCATCTTCAAAATTTGGCTTTTCCAGGGGTGACTTCACCCCATCTGCTGAATGCAGGATCAAACACAGTTTATAAATACTCATGTCTGATATTTCCTTCACTTTCTACAAAAGTTGAACTTTGTAAGTTCCAGAGTTGTGTATTTCTTTTTGGTTTTAAACATGCCTGTTTTACCTTAAAAGGCAATTTCTACTTTTAATGTGACCCCAAAAAATTATATACAACAAACATGTTGGTTTGTTTTAAAAAACCTTTTGTAAATGCACATGTGATTGTGCTTTGATTAAAAAGATTGAGAATCAACAATGTGTGGCTTCTTCTTTCAATGCTGCAAAGCATTTTTTGAAGTATAAAGTTGTTGTTTTCAGTGACAATGGGGGTTATTTCCTAAAGGCAAATCCACTTTGCACTACAAGTGCAGTTTCAGTTCAGTCTCAAGTGCACTTGTAGTGCAAATTGGATTTTCCTTTAGTAAATAACACCCAACAGTGCTTTATTATTTGACACAATCACATCATTTTCAGGACTCCCCAAATTTCAGTCATGGTCAGCTAAAAGAAAGACAAGCAGTAAATCAAAGCAAATATTTGTTCAGTTTAATTTTTTTTATTTAAAAAATGTCTGAGACATTGTCTGGCATATCGATGGCCCCCCTACCCACAAAGTATTCCATGTATCTTAGATGGACCTCGCGGGCACTCTGGGGGCTTCAAGCGCCGTCAAGCTTCAAGCGCCGTCAGGGTTGGTTCAATATGAATTCCGGCCTCAGGCCCAACTGAGCCAGCATAGTTCACAGAATTTCTCCTTATAAAGTTGTGGAGAACACAGCAAGCCAGGATGATGTGATTGAGTTTATATTCTGCCATGTGTATCGGTGTAAGAAATAGGCGGAACCGGCTGGCCATTATTCCAAACATGTTCTCCACCACTCTTCTGGCTCTGGCCAGCCAGATATTAAAAACTCTCTGGTCCGGGTGAGGGTCCTCATAGGGAATGGCCGCATAAGATGGTCCCCCAGCGCAAACGCTTCATCCGCAACGAAGTTGAATGGGAGTCCTTCCGCATTGTCTTCTGGAGGTGGCAAGCCCAAGCTGCCATTCTGGAGATGCCTGTAGAACTCCATGTGGGCGATGACTCCACACTCTGACATCTGGCCATTCTTCCCCACGTCCACATACAGGAACTCGTAAGTAGCCGACACCACCGCCAACATCACAATACTATTGAACCCCTTGTAGTTGTAATAGTATGACCCCGAGTTGGGTGGTGGGACGATGTGGACGTGTTTCCCATCAATTGCCCCTACGCAGTTAGGAAAGTCCCACCGCTGGGCAAAATGGGAGGTCACAGTCTGCCATTCCTGTGGGTTGGAAGGAAACTGTGGAGTCAAACAAGAAAAAAAAATTAATCATTTTGCACATAAACATGGAAAGCAGATTAGACACAAACATTCTTGGCCAACATCAGTATAACTTTTTTTTAGGGATTATTTAAAGACAAAGGTATAAGGTCCACCTATCAGATTCCTCCCGCCCTCTCATGGGCCATTATAAAAATTTTAGGGGGGGAGATGTTTTGGCCAGGTAACCCTCTCCACTTCATTGAGAGATGAATGCCTAATTAATGTGTATTACTTTGGCCAGCCCCTCCTTAATTACACTATTGGCAGCCCACTGGACAGGTAAGAAGTGTCATAATACAAAGATATAAATACACACTGTACACATTTTAGCACATTTTTACATTCTGCTATTACCTATCAAGATAATAATAGGATACAAAAACTTTGACATTACGATTTGAAAGTATTCAGGCAGGCCCATTCACTACATGGTTTGGGGAATTCATCCATAAATCTGACCACAAAAGAGGTAGGTATAATGTATATAATGTATTGGTTTGGCAAAGTCAGCAGATAGAGGATTGGTATCAGCTGAGTTAGCAGTTGGGGGGAGAGAGGGTTCCAAATGATTTTGGGACCCAAAAAAAAGCCTCTGGCACTCTGCCTGAATTTAAAGCACAAATCACACTTTTACACATTTTAGGGGGTATTTAGGGTAAAGCACTACTATGGAGCTGACAAAATACATTGTTAAGTGACTACACGAGGTGAATATAGGCCCAGGAGAGCATGCTGGGGAGGTAAGTGAAGGCAAATATGCATGAAGGACAAAAAAAAATTACATAAAAATCCAGCATGCATGAGAATAAAGGGGACATTCACAGCATATTACAATCATGGTAATTAGGGAATGAGGAAAGAAATACAATACATTATCAAACATTAAATACAATAAAATGTGATGTTAAGGGATAAAAATCTTACCTTAATATACTCCTTCTGCAGGACCTGGATGATGGCAGAACAGGTCTCTGGGATAATGATCCCCAGAGCCTGGGGGGAGATACCTGTTGAGAACTTAAGGTCCTGCAGGCTTCTCCCTGTCGCCAAGTATCGCAGGGTGGCGACTAGCCTCTGCTCCGGAGTGATGGCTTGCCTCATGCAGGTATCCTGCCTGCTGATATAAGGGGTCAGCAAAGCCAACAAACGGTGAAATACGGGGTCCTTCTTCTGGAGAAAGTTCCTGAAATTGTCAGGATTATTCTCACGGATCTCACGGAGCAAAGGCATGTGACAGTACTGGTCACGCTGGAGCAACCAATTCTTGGTCCATGAACTCCTCCTCGCCCTGTTCATGGACTGGGCTTGTGTCAAAGTAAGGACCCCAACACCAAGCCCCCGCACAGCACGAACTCTACGATGAGTATGTACACGCAACATGGCTAGAAAACGGACGGCTGGTCAGAACGAAGTAACAGAACGCACTGAAGAACAGCAAGGCCCGTAAAGAGTGACCTGAAAATCAGTAACGAACGAACAAGAACACAATGACAAAGTCAATGGTAACTCACTGCACGCACTGAAGACCAGATACAAACCCACAAGCAGAAAAACAAACTGAAAACCACGAGTCTGAAAAAGCACGAATCGTCTCTCACCAAACTTTTACTAACACAAGATTAGCAAAAGGAGCCCAAAGGGTGGCGTGCTTGGTACTGAACTGCCCTTTTATAGTCTCGTCGTACGTGGTGTACGTCACCGCGTTCTTGGCGTTCGGAAATTCTGACAACTTTGTGCGACCATGTGTATGCAAAACAAGTTTGAGCCAACATCCGTCGGAAAAAATCCATGGATTTTGTTGTCGTAATGTCCGATCAATGTCCGACCGTGTGTACGGGGCATTAGTGTACTGCATCCTCTGCACAGTGTGCACCTAAAGCTATCTGAAGACAATTTCTGTTGTTCTGATTCTATTAATACCACAGGCAGGCAGCTACAGTATTTACAGTTAGTGTACTGTGTCCTCTGCACTGTGTGCACCTAAAGCTACCTGAAGAAAATTGGTGGTGTTCTTCTGATCCTATTAGTACCACAGGCAGGCAGTTGATTCTGCTAGCTGCAGTATCAGTATATATAGACATCCCACGCTTGTCCTTTTTTTCAGCAGCTGGCCGTGTTGAGCCGCAACATGCGGAAGACTTGGTAGAGTGGATGACCAAGCCATCCTCATCCTCTCTCACCCAGGCTCAGGGTACTTTGTCTGGCAAAGCAGCTGCCAACACGGCCTCTTCCCTCAGCTCAATGGCATCAGTCACTCCTTCCCTAGCCCCACCATGTCCTCCTGAGGAGTCCCCCCGAACTGTTTGAATACAATGTTGGGTACATGCTCTAGGAGGATGCCCAGCATTTTGAAGGATCCGATGATGGTACCCAGCTAGAGGAAGGCAGTAAAGTGAGCCCAGAGAGGGGGTGCCCAAGAAGGACAGCAATCTGGCAGTCATGTTCCCCCAGCTGCAGCATACTGCCATCTTTTCTCCAGTGATGAGGAGGGAGGGGATGATGAGGTCACTGACTCCACGTAGGTGACTGATAGGAGAGAAGAGGAGGAGGCACATCACCAACGATGCCCTTCAGGGGCCAGCTTAGGGGCAGCACACCGACTGCATCACACCGCAGAGCTCCGCATGTGCAGGGCACTGCTGTCTCCGCGCCTTATTCTAAAAGTTCTTTGGTGTGGGCCTTTTTTGAGACGAGTGCATCAGATCCCACCGCTGCTGTTTGCAACATATGCCTCAAGTGTATCTCGCTTGGCCAAAACATCACCCGCTTGGGCACCACATGCTTGACCAGACATATGTCGACCTGCCATGCAGTTCATTGGCAAGCGTACCTAAAACACCCACACCAAAGAACAAAGCGGACCTCTCCTTGCTCCTCATCTGCTGGGATCTCCAACCCCACTATACCTTCAGTCCTCTCTGAGACCTGCACTGAGAGGAATGAAGGTGTAGAATTAGGTGTGTCACAGCCAAGGACTTGCGGGTAATCTGCTTTTGGTACACCGATGTCAGATTGTACCAGGCAAATTTCCCTGCCCCAGCTGCTGCACTGCCGAAAGAAGTTCGCTCCCAGCCATCCACATGCCCAGCGGTTGAATGCTAGCTTGGCTAAATTGCTAGCACTTCAACTGCTGCCTTTTCAGTTGGTAGACTCTGCCCCCTTCCGTGAGTTTCTGGAATGGGCGGTTCCTCAGTGACAAGTTCCCAAACGCCACTTTTTCTCACGGAAGGCGATTCCGGCTCTCTACCGGCATGTGAAAGGCAATGTCTTGGCCTCGCTGGACAGGGCGGTCAGCGGTATGGTGCATATTACCGCTGACTCATGGTCCAGCAGGCATGGACAGGGACGTTACCTATCTTTCACCGCACACTTGGGGACTCTTCTGGCAGCTGAGAAGGATGCAGGACAGGGTGCAGTAGTTGTGGAGGTTTTTCCGCCACCACGCCTCCAAAATTCTACTAGTGGTGATTATGCCACACCTCTCTCCTCCACCCCCTCCTCTGCTTCCTCCATGGCCTCTTCCTGTGCTGATTTGTCCTCAGAACCAGCGGTGCTCCGTAGGCGTTCAAGGGGCTTACGCAAGCACGCAGGCAAAAGGATGCCATGTGGTGCTTGAGCTGGTGTGCTTGGGGGACAGGAGCCACACTGGGGCAAAGATTCTGTCAGCTCTGCAGGGGCAGGTTCAGAGGTGGTTGACGCCACGCCAGCTTAAGCCAGGTATAGTGGTTTGCGACAATGACACCAACCTCCTCTCCGCGCTCCGACAGGGACAACTGACCCATGTGCCCTGTTTGGCTCACGTCCTTAACTTGGTGGTGCAGTGGTTCTTGGGCAGGTACCCGGGCTTACAGGATGTCCTGAGGCAGGCCAGGAAAGTCTGTGTGCATTCCCGCAGGTCATATAATACCAGTGCTCGGCTGGCTGACCTCCAAAAGGAATTTAACCTGCCCAAGAACCGCCTAATCTGTGACATGCCCACCAGGTGGAACTCAATGTTGGCCATGCTGCAGCGGCTGCACATGCAGCAGATGGCCATCAATGAATACCTATGCGACTATGGAACCAGGACAGGGTCAGGGGACCTTGTTTTTTTTCCCCATGCCAGTGGGCTATGATCAGGGATGCATGCACTGTCCTGTCACCATTTGAGGAGGCCACGAAGATGGTGAGCAGTGGAAGTACATGCATCCCTCTTGTCCACCTGTTGGAGCACAGGCTGCGTGGAATAAGGGACAGGGCACTTGAGGCAGAACAGAGGGAGGAAGAGGAGTACTTCCTTACCTCTCAAGGCCCCCTTTATCCAGACAGTGTTCCTGCGTGCCCGCCGATCACACAGGAAGAGGACGAGGAGGAGGAGGATTGAGTCAGCATGGAGGTGGAGCCTGGCACTCAGCATCAGCAGCAGTCTTCAAGGGATCATTTACAGTCCAAAGAAACCCATATACTTGTACATGGCTGGGAGGAGGTGGCTGTGGATAATGTTGTCCTTAGTGACCCAGAGGACTCTGGACCGAATGCCTCAGAAAACCTACGCTGCATGGCCTCCCTGATCCTGCAAAGCCTGCGGAAGGATCCTCGTATTCGTGGTATCAAGGGGAGGGATGATTACTGGCTGGAAATGCTCCATGATCCACATTACAAGGGTAAGGTTGTGGACCTTATCTTGCCGTCGCAGAGGGAGTAGAGGATGAAACATCTTCGGGAGGCCTTGCAGAAAGGTTTGTACAACGCGTTTCCAGAGCCTGGGAGGTTACAATTTCCTGGTCCTCCTGGACAACGTGTTGCTGAGGCTTCAGTAGGTCACAGAAGGAGCGGTGGAGAAGGTGGCCGTCTGACCGATGCGTTCAGACAATTTTTTAGTCCGCAGCCCCAAGGTCTGATCGGTTCCAGCAACCATCGCCAGTGTCTGATTCACATGGTGCAGGATTACCTAGGGGCAAGATCAGACTTGGACACTAGGGATGAGCTTCGTGTTCGAATCAAACCCATGTTCGACTCGAACATCGTCTGTTCGCCCGTTCGCCGAATTGCGAACAATATGGGCCGTTCGCGCCAAATTCGTGTGGCGCGTCACGGCCCATAATTCACTATGGCATCGCAGTGCATTGCTGGCTGATGATTGGCCAAGCATGCACTATGACCCGCATGCTTGGCCAATCACAGCGCCGTCTGAACAGAGAGCCGTAATTGGCCAAAGCCAAGGAGGCTTTGGCCAATTATGTACTAAGTATAAAATTGATGCGCTTAAAATAAATAGTGCACAATATGCTGCTGCGACTAAGCTTAAATCCAGGAATAAAAAATGCATACATGTGAATAAAATAAATAAATAATTATGGTGCTAATACATGTGTTAAAATTGCCAAAATAAATCTTCAAATTGGTGATGTGACGGTGAATATAAATAAAATAATAATGACACTCTGAGTACAATGTCCAGGCAGAGATAAATAGTGGGAGAAAGTAAAAATAATTAAACAGTTCCTTCCCTTAATCCAAATTGATTGACTCACTGGGTTAGATCGTTTGTATCAGGATATTTAGTTTTTCTTGCATCCCACTTCAGCCATTATACTGCTGGTGATTCGGCTCTCAGGATAAAGGTTTTATGCAAAGCAAGCAACGAAAAAATAGATTATTGTGCAGTGAACTTACTAGATAGTACATAAGCAAAACAGGGACAAGAGATACACTCACAAACTCCCGGTCTATTAGAAGCATTCAAATAAGCAGATTGCAGTCAGCCGCTGTGGACGAGGTTTCCCATAGAGAAACAGCTGCTGTTAACCTTCAGGTGTATTGCAGCACTGAACGTCCTAAGCTCCTCCCACGCGTTACATCACTGACTTTGACTTTTTCAAGCAATTGGCCAATTATGGCTCATGGGATTTAGTACATGCCCCACACTATATAAGGCCGCCTGCACGGCGGCCCTGTGTAGTGTGTGTTCCGGCGTTGAAAGAGATAGACAGAGAGACAGTGTCATTTGATTTGAGTAAGATAGATTAGGCAGAACAGTCAGTCAGTTAGCTGCACTTATAGTGTATTGTGTATATATATGCATCCCAGGTGTTGCATATATATATATATACACTGTATTCAGTTTAGCTAGATCCGTTCCTGTTATCTTCCTACTGACAGGCAGGCTTGTCTTGTTACAGTATATACAGCTACCTGAAGAAAATTACTGGTGTTCTTTTGATCCTATTAGTACCACAGTCAGGCAGCTAGACTATTTACAGTTAGTGCAGTGCATCCTGCTCACAATGTTCAGCTAGATCCGTTCCTGTTATCTTCTTACTGACAGGCAGGCTTGTCTTGTTACAGTATATACAGCTACCTGAAGAAAATTACTGGTGTTCTTTTGATCCTATTAGTACCACAGTCAGGCAGCTAGACTATTTACAGTTAGTGCAGTGCGTCCTGCTCACAGTGTTCAGCTAGATCCGTTCCTGTTATCTTCTTACTGACAGGGAGGCTTGTCTTGTTACAGTATATACAGCTACCTGTAGAAAATTGCTGGCGTTCTTTTGATCCTATTAGTACCACAGTCAGGCAGCTAGACTATTTACAGTTAGTGCAGTGCGTCCTGCTCACAGTGTTCAGCTAAAACTACAAGTTAGTGGGGTGCGTCCTGCTCACAGTGTTCAGCTAAATCTACAAGTTAGTGGGGTGCGTCCTGCTCACAGTGTTCAGCTAAACCTACAAGTTAGTGCGGTGCGTCCTGCTCACAGTGTTCAGCTAAAACTACAAGTTAGTGGGGTGCGTCCTGCTCACAGTGTTCAGCTAAACCTACAAGTTAGTGGGGTGCGTCCTGCTCACAGTGTTCAGCTAAACCTACAAGTTAGTGTGGTGCGTCCTGCTCACAGTGTTCAGCTAAAACTACAAGTTAGTGCTGTGCGTCCTGCTCACAGTGTTCAGCTAAACCTACAAGTTAGTGTAGTGAGACCTCTGCACAGTGTTCATCTAAAGCTACAAGTTAGTGCAGTGCGTCCTGCTCACAGTGTTCAGCTAGATCCGTTCCTGTTATCTTCTTACTGACAGGCAAGCTTGTCTTGTTACAGTATTTACAGCTACCTGAAGAAAATTTCTGGTGTTCTTTTGATCCTATTAGTACCACAGTCAGGCAGCTAGACTATTTACAGTTAGTGCAGTGCGTCCACCTCACAGTGTTCAGATAAACCTACAAGTTAGTGCTGTGCGTCCTGCTCACAGTGTTCAGCTAAACCTACAAGTAATGCCGCGTACACACGGTCGGACTTTTCGTCTACAAAAGTCCGACGGACGCCGACGGACTAAAGCTGGCTGACAATCCGATCGTGTGTGGGCTTCCCTGGACTTTCAGCGGACTTTCAGCGGTCTTTTGCAGCCTCAAATCTGACGGACTTTAGATTTGAAACATGCTTCAAATCTTTACGTCGTAACTACGCCAGACCCAGAAATCCGCTCATCTGTATGCTAGTCTGACGGACAAAAAAACGACGCATGCTCATAAGCAAAAACTAAACGGAAGCACTCGATCTAGTAAAACTAGTGTTTGTATTGTAGGTAGCACATTCCTCACGCTGCAAAATCTGTGATTGTTGAATGCAGCGCATTAATGTCTTCTTTACTAATGCTATAAAGAACAAAGATGTTTTGCTGTTCATATTCAAACAGAGTTCTCCCAAACAGATTTCTGGATTCTTTTTCTCTTTGATCTCATGAATGATATAGTATTCTTTTTAAAAACAATGTCTCCATACTAATAATAATGTTTACACTTGTTTTTTTTTGGTGGAGTGATCTTTTATTTTCTCCAGATGTTTATTTTATGATTGTTGTTGAACTTATTTTATCTTTATCTAGTTTTTTTTTTTTTTTTTGGGGGGGGGGGGGTTTGTAAAGTTACCACAAAGACCAATTTTTTTTTGGTGTTTATAAAGTTACCACAAAGAACCATTTTGTTTTTTTTTGTTTTTGTTTTTTTTGCTGTTTGTAAAGTTACCACAAAAAATAACCATGTTTTTGTTTATTGTGATTCCCACTAGAAAATTATTAATGTATTTTTTGTGTGTTTTTGCAACCTCAAGGAGATTGCTGTCCCTTGTTAATTTGACATTGTGTCTAAATCAATGCTTTAAAAAAAAAAAAAAAACATGAACATGAACTCAAATATCCATTTATTCATGGTCTAAATAAAATAAAGAGAAAGTCAACGCTGGAAAAAGTCTGTGGACAAGAAAATTGGGATCTTGAGGAGTCCATATAAGAGGGAGCACAATCTGGTCCAGGAATCCCAGAGATCAACAGCACCAGCAGATGATATAGATGTCCCCAGACTGTGGTACTACAACAGCCTGCGTCTTCTGTCAGACCAGACTGAACCCAGGTCGTCACTTTCTTCTCTTCCCTGCAGCCTTTCCTCCACGCTGCCCTGCACCCTTCCCTGCAGCCTTCCCTGCAGCCTTCTTTGGAAGCTGTGGTTCTGGTGTTTGAGTTGTGGCAGGAGGAGAAGGAGGAGGAGGAGGAGGGGGGCTGCCTCATGTAGTTGTGTGTTTCTAGTTAGCGTGCCCTGCAGCCCCTTCTGTATTGTTTCTGTACAGTCTCTCACAAATGAGGCGTTGGTCCCACTCCATTTTAAGCAGCCTGCTGGCTAAGTATCAGCCATAGGACTCTTCTGCTTCCGGGGTGCTCCTTAAAAAATGGGTGGCCTCTCGCATGAGGCGCAGGGATGCCTCCTGTGTCACCGTCCCCTTCCTGGCCCTTTTTTTTGGAAGGTGGAGGGGAGGCACTTGGGATTGTGTCAGGCTCCTACTGGGCCCAGCCACCTCCTGCCTGACACTGGGCCCAGCCACCTCCTGCCTGACACTGGGTCCGGCCTCCTCCGGGATTATGCTGAATCCGGCCTCCTCCAGGCTGTCCATGGGCCCGGTCTCCTCCTGCCTGCCACTTTCCACACATTCCTCCTGGCTGGCCTCATCCTGTGTATAAAAAAAGGACATAGTTTTAGTTTTTTGTTTTGGGTTCATCAATGACACACAATTTGCTTCTCATGACTAGCAAATTCAATGTGAATACATCTCCTAATAAAAGAGTATAGAAATCAGACACCCTAATTTTTTGAAGCATGTGACAAACATATTTAGCCACTACTGTCAATTGCTATGTATACATAATTTTGAGAGGAACATTTTTAGAATCAATTATAACATCCAGTTAACATCATTAATATTAGGACAGTAAATATTTGGGAAATTAATTTACCTGACTCCAGATGGTCATATCCGGTTCATCCAGGATGGAAGACCCAGCTTGGTCCTCATTAGCCTCTGCTGGGGTGGAGGGAAGGGTGGAGGGAAGAGTTGAAAGTGATGCCCTGGCTTCAGTCTGGTCATCAAGAAACTGTAGTTTATTGTAGTACCACAGCCTGGGTACATAAACATCATCTGCTGATGCTCCTGATCTAGCTGAACACTGTGAGCAGGACGCACTGCACTAACTTGTAGCTTTAGATGAACACTGTGCAGAGGTCTCACTACACTAATGGGGCATACACACGGTCGGACTTTTCGTCTACAAAAGTCTGACAGCCTGTCCGACAGACTTTCGTCTGACTTTTGGCGGACTTGCGGCAGACTTGCGGCAGACTTTTTAACGAACGGACTTGCCTACACACGATCACACAAAAGTTCGACAGCCTAGTACGCGGTGACGTACACCAAGTCCGACCAGACTATAAAACGGAAGTTCAATAGCCCGTACGACACCCTTTGGGCTCCTTCTGCTAATCTCGTGTTTATCTCGTGTTAGTAGAAGTTTGGTGAGAGACGATTTGCGCTTGTGAGACTCGTATTTTTCAGTTCGTTTTAACTGTTGTTCAGTCTGTGCTTGTGAGGTTTGTATCTGCTTTTCAGTGCGTTTGGTCAGTTGGCATTGAGAAATCTTTGTTTTATTGTCCGCTCGTTCCTGATTTTCAGGTCGCTCTTCACAGGCCTAGCTGTTCTTCAGTGCGTTCTGTTAAGTGCGTTCTGACCAGCCGACCGTTTTGAAGCCATGTTACCTGTACGTACTCGTCGTCGAGCTCGTGCATTGTATGTGCTTGGTGCTGTAGTTCATTCTTCAGCCCAAGACCAGTCCATGAACAGGGCGAGGAGGAGTTCATGGACCAAGAATTGGTTGCTTGACCAGTTCTGTCACATGCCATTGCTCCGTGAGATCCATGAGAATAATCCTGAGGATTTCAGGAACTTTCTCCGGATGATGGACCCGTTTTTGACCGTTTGTTGGCTTTGCTGACCCCCTATATCAGCAGGCAGGATACCTGCATGAGGCAAGCCATCACTCCGGAGCAGAGGCTAGTTGCCACGTTGTGGTACTTGGAGACAGGGAGAAGCCTGCAGGACCTCAAGTTCTCGACAGGCATCTCCCCCCAGGCTCTGGGGATCATTATCCCAGAGACCTGTTCTGCCATCATCCAGGTCCTGCAGAAGGATTATATTAAGGTAAGAATTTTTTCTTTTATTAGCATCACGTGTTCTTTTCTTTAATCTTTGATAATGTAATGTATTTCTTAACCCAAACACTACTTACCATCATTGCAATATAGTGTGAATGTCCCCTTTTTCTCCTCACGCATACTGGAATTTTTTCCTGTTCTTTTTTGTCATGCATGTATATTTGCCTTCACTAACCTCCCCAGCATACAATGCTGGGCACATATCCACCTAGTCTACTCAGTTTGAATGTATTTAGTCAGCTGCATTGTATTTTGTTACCCCTAAACTCCATCCAAATAGTGTGCATGTCATAAACTAGATTTCCAACCCCCCCAAACGCCATCCAAATAGTGTGCATGTAATTAACTTGATGTCCAAACCCCTCCCCCCCAAACTCCATCCAAATAGTGTGCATGTAATTAACTTGATGTCCAAACTCCTCCCCCCACCTAAACTCAATCCAAATAATGTGCATGTAATTAACTTGATGTCCAAACCCCTCCCCCCCCAAACTCCCTCCAAATAGTGTGCATGTAATTAACTTGATGTCCAAACCCACCCCCCACCTAAACTCAATCCAAATAGTGTGCATGTAATTAACTTGATGTCCAAACCCCTCCCCCCACCGAAACTCAATCCAAATAGTGTGCATGTAATTAACTTGATTTCCAAACCCCCCCTAATAATTTGCTAGAATGTTCTGTGGTGTTGATTTTTCCAAAGCAAATATATGTTGCACTTTGCAAAATGCATTTACACTCTGCAAGTTTATTTGCTCCAGTGCTTTAGTAAATTAGCAGAAGCTCTGCTGATTTCCATCATCCAATCATGTGCAAGCCACAAAGTGTTTGGATGAATTGCCCTTGCATGTGATTGGGTACTCCTTGCAACATGAAAGCCTTTTTACCTTACCTCATTTACTAAGCTGTGGAGCAACTGCACTTGCAGAGTGCGACAACTGCACAGTCTTGTAGCCTTTAGTCAATAAAACCCTGTGTGTCCTTAAACTTTTAATTAA
Organism: Lithobates clamitans; assembly: GCA_037952925.1. NCBI lineage: Eukaryota > Metazoa > Chordata > Amphibia > Anura > Ranidae > Lithobates > Lithobates clamitans. The sequence continues at coordinate 1,177,559 of JBBGZY010001452.1, read as the reverse complement.
TTTCTAATTTCACCACCCCCTAAAATGTAACAATGTGCCATCAGAGGGGGTGAGCAATCTGATAAGTTTGCCTTTCCATATTATTTATTCAAGAAGATTTCAATTATTTAATGTTATACTGATGCTGGGCAATAATGTTTTAAGTGTATAATGTTCTTGCAATGTTCTTTTTTAAATTACTGAGTTTTGTTTTCTTGTTTGATTCCCCAGTTTCCTTCAACGCCACAGAAATGGCAGACTGTGGCATCCCATATTGCCACCCGCTGGGACTTTCCCAATTGTGGAGGGGCTATAGATGGGAAACATGTCCACATTGTGCCACCACCCCATTCGGGGTCATACTATTTTAATTATAAGGGGTTCCATAGTATTGTTTTAATGGCGGTGGTGTCGGCACACTATGAATTTCTATAAGTGGACGTGGGGAAGAATGGCCGGATGTCGGATGGAGGAGTATTTGCCCAGACTGAGTTCTGCTAGTGTCTCCAGAGTGGTGGCCTGGGATTGCCACCTGATGCGGATAACGTGGAAGGACTCCCCTTTGTCTTCATAGCAGAAGAAGCCTTCGCTCTGAGCAAGCACCTTATGAGGCCATTTCCCCAAAGAACCCTCACCCCGGAGAGGAGGGTTTTTAATTTCCGGCTGGCCAGAGCTAGAAGAGTGGTTGAGAATGCATTTGGGATTCTGGCCAGCCGGTTCCGCCTGTTTTAAACCTCCATTAATTTGGCGGAATACAAACTTAATTTTATAATTTTATCGTGCTGCATTCTGCACAACTTTTTGCACAAACATTCACAAAACATTCCACATCCTCAGTGGGACTTGGGCTGATTTCCCAAGTATGTTCTTTTGGTTGGGGGGGACTGGGTTCTTCTTGGCTGAGTATTTTTTCCCCTATGTGAACCAAAAAATTAATATACTTAGCACACAGATATTTTAGTACATAGTAATCTTCAAACATTGTAGTGAAGTGGTGTACATAGATCTCTATATATATGCTATAAATATATATATATATATATATATACCGTATTTATCGGCGTATAGCACGCACTTTTTTCCCCTTAAAATCAGGGGAAAATCGCGGGTGCGTGTTATACGCCGATCCCCTGCGATCCTGAGCTGTCAGATCTAAAAAATTGCCGACCGCGATTTGAAAATGGCCCTTGTTGATGAGGGCTTCTCTTTGAAAATTCTTAACCATAAAGAAAAGGAGTTTCTTGTACCTGTAGCTCCCCGAATACCGGTGATATATTACCTCCCTAAGGTTCACAAGAACCCCACAAAACCCCCTGGTCGCCCGATCGTGAGTGGGATCGATTCTGTCACCTCACGTATCGGGCGATATATTGACTTTTATCTTCAGCCCTTGGTTAAGCTTATGCCCTCTTATTTGAAAGACACCAGAGCTGCTATTAATCTGCTGGAGGGAATAGAATATCAAGAAGGTCTATTGCTTGCCACTGCAGATGTATCTGCTCTGTATACTTCTATTCCACTGGAACAGGGTGTAGCTGCGGTTGAATTTTTTCTTCGTAGAGACTCGGGATTGCCTCCGATCCATCGGAACTATGTTATGGAACTCCTGAGGTTCGCGACAGAACACAACTATTTCTGGTTCCGTGGAACATACTATTCCCAGATTAGGGGCGTGGCCATGGGGGCTAAGTACGCCCCTAGCCTGGCCAATCTTTTCATGGCCCTATGGGAGGAGGATGTCGTCTATGCCCACAGACCTCCCCAGTTGGTTCTGTGGGCTAGGTATATTGACGATATCCTCCTCCTGTGGAAGGGTGACCTTAGGTCCCTCGAGGAGTATATGCAGTTCTTGAATACTAATGATAGGAACATTTCACTTAGCTTTGAGGCAAGTTATGAAACCATCCATTTTTTGGATTTAGAGGTGTCTGTAGTTAATCAACAACTGACCCTTAAAACATTTTTCAAATCTACTGACCGCAACGGGTATATCCCGGTAGACAGCTGCCACCATCAACAATGGCTCAGATCGGTCCCTAAAGGGCAGTTTCTCCGACTGAGACGAAACTGCTCTAACATCGCAGATTTCCAGTCTCAGTCCCTTATGCTCAAGGAGAGGTTTGTAGAGAAGGGATATAGACCCTCTGTTTTGGACACTACTATTGCGGAGATCAGTACAGTGGATAGGAATTCACTTCTGGTTGATCACCCCAGGACACAAAAAGAGAACCAATTCAAATGGTCTTTTTTTACCTCTTTCTCGGTGCAGCATAAAGACATCAAGCGGATTATTAGCAGACACTGGAAGGTGTTGAAGAGCGACCGTGTATTGGGTCCAGCCCTACCTGATCGGGCTGCTGTCATCTATCGTGGCGCAAGCTCAGTCAGAGGGGAAATCGCTCCTAATATTGTAGATCCCCCCAAGTCGGTCTCCTTCTTCCAAGACTGCAAGGGATATTTCCCTTGCAGAAAGTGCAACGTATGCTTACATAATACGTGTGGGAGACGTAGGACTGCGACTTTCAGTTCTACGATCACCTCTAGGGATTATGAGATGAAACACTTTACCACGTGCGCTACCCGACATGTTGTCTATCTTATTACTTGCCCTTGCAAGAGACAATATGTCGGGCGCACCACTAGGGCATTTTCAACTAGAGTCAATGAGCATATTGCAAAAATCAAAAAGGGCTGTATTAAGCACAGTGTGCCTCGGCACTATCGTGAATGCCATAATAGGGACCCTACGGGCACCTCTTTTTTGATTATTGATAAGTTTGTCCCCCATTGGAGGGGTGAATCTCGTTTAAGGGGTGTGTCACGTCTTGAAACTTATTGGATATATGAGCTGAGGAGTTACTCACCGCACGGTATGAACGTGGAATGGGACATTAATTGTTTCATTAACCGTGCGTGAGGTACACCTTCTTGTTTTATCCAGTGGCACACCCCTCTATTTAATAACTGCATATATCAACTTCATTAAACATCCTGGTTTAGGTAGAGGGATAGTTCCATATCTGTGTGGGGACTAGACTATTGCTATCTGTATAACCTCCTGGTTCGATTATGTATTTTTGGTTATCCCCTGGGTGTCCGTTGTGATTGGCGTTGTGGCATTGCTCAGCATTCTTTGATGAGGCTTGAGCATGTTTGACTCTGCCGATTCACTTGAACGTGGCACCACGGGTACTCTTAGTTAAAATATTTCTAAAATATTTCCTGCCAGTTGATCGGGGGTTGGCCTGGTAGGTTTTTATTTATTTTTTTTATTTATTTTTATTTTTATTGTAATTTATTTTATTTTATATACATCTCCATTATTGGTGTTAGTTGTTATTTGGGCTCTTTGGCCCCTTGTCCCCTGTGGTCGGCATTGTGGCATTGCCCTATCCTCTTTTTGGGGGATTTGGACAGGTATGACCGTGCCGTATCATGTGGACGGGATGGGTTTTGACATATAGAATTGAGTAGACTGGGGTTTTTTCCTTTCCTCATGTTCTTGATGGCAGCTCAGTACACTACAGATTCCGATTTTTGTTCTTATAGAATAGGGGTGCGAGTTCTGCCTTATGAATAGAGGCAGCCAATCACTGAGCTGTTACTCTGGCTCCCGCCCGCCCCCCCTCGTTGTGAAGGTTTGGAGCGCAAGCTCCCGTTCTGAGCTGTTTCTGACACCAGCCGCTGATAGGTTTATTTCCGTCAGCTGCTCTGATGACGTCAGGGGGCCGCTCTTGTCCTCTAACATGTAAAACTTGTGGAGCGCATGCTCCGGATGTAGGTGAGATGCGGCGGCTGATTGGCCGGCGGCCGTTCATGTCCTTTGACTTGTAGGACGTGTGGAGCGCATGCTCCGGATTCAGGCGAGATGCGATGCTGGTTGCTGATTGGTCGGCGGCCGGCACCTCTCCATAGTGAGGCTTGGAACGCAAGCTATCCCGAGGTTGAGACGCAGGGGAGCTGAGATGCCGATGCCCACAGTTTTGTGTGGGATATGGCGTTCTCACGGCTCTTTTCCTTTGGCCCATGGTTTTAGTTGGAACTTCTTTTATTTACAATGGTAGTTTTAAGCCCAGTTTTTCAATAGAACTTCTAAGGGTATCTTATCACATCCACTTCCGGTTCCGCCATGACGGGGGTGGTGCTTGTTGGGTTTTTTTAAACTAGATACAGTATATATATGAGTGCAATGTGGGGAGGCTGTTTTATGCCCCTGTTGATGACTGTGTGGTCGAAACGCGTAGGGCCAGCTTTTTCAGCTTCCCACATTGCCATTTTTATGCTTTATTTGTTTGTGATCACATTTTTGTACAACTTTTTGGATTATTAAATCGCATTGACCTGCACTATGTGGAGTCCCTTTTTCTTTTCCCATATGGGTTTATTATGAACTATCTGCCTTCATCATCGGTGATCGGGTGCATTGGAGATCTACGGCCTGCCTAGGACACCACCCCTCCATTGGTGGTCGGGACCCGGAGGTTACTATCTGGCTGGACACCCTGGAGTACCATCTCCCTTTCGCCCTATTGACGCACTGCTATACGGCAGATGCGTCCAACTGATCCGGTAAGAGTACCCATCTTGTTTTCTGAAGATTGGATTATTAATTTGGTGTCGCCTCTCTCTAAGCGTCCACAGTCTCTTCAAGACACTGGTATTCCCCTGCCTGGGAGAGGATCTCTTTGGCCCATTTATACAGACTTTTGGGATTGACATCCCTCTTAGAGACATTTATTTGTATGTTCATGACATTTACTTTTATTTGTTAGCGCTGCACTTTCTTATTTTGATACTTATTATCATAGTATGCTTATATTTTTTTCATAGATACAAAAACATTTCCTTTTCCTTTTTGTTTTGCTTCTAGACTAGTGGACTTAGATTTGGATACTAACCTTCTGAGTCCCATATGACCTGTGACCAATCCCGGGTTGGCAAACAGGTGTCAGTCTAGTCCTCATGGGGCTCTTTGATGCAGTCACATACAATGGCTAGCACTTTTTGAGGTAATAAATATGCGTGTACCTCATCACCATTGCTTTCTCTCTCCCCCCCCCCCCCCATCATCTCCTTGCTCACACTTCACAGCACACTCCTTCCCCACACACTTCACCTTTTCTTTGCATGATGATTTCATGCTCCTACCATTTTCACATCTTTTTCTTTTTTCCCACACCTTTCACTACCTCACTTTTTTCATTTGAAAGGAGTTTTTGCCAATATCTTTATAGCTATATACTATTTATCCTATCAGTCTCTAAAGACATACCATATAAATATGGTTGGAACCTCCTTTTTGGTTTGGCTTGAACCACATGCACTATAGATACTACATATGGGTGACTTTGGTCCCTTGGTGGTTGCTTCTGCCCACAAAAAAATCTGATTATTATTCTTTGGGTGTATATTTAGTCTGTCCCATCAATTTTTCATCCTAGGTGTTCCTAGTGCCCGTCGGCCGGCTGTTTGCTTTGGCGGGCGGCACCCGAGTGTGTGGCCTCTTGTAAGTCACTTTGCCTCTCACTACCCCGGTCTGGGTTGAGGTGGCGGTGGAGGCATCCTGAGCTCCCCTTTGGTTTGGGAGGCAAATACAACATATCGTTTTAAGGGATCTCCATGTGGGAAGTTTTCTTTTGCTTGTTGGACATACATTTTTTCTGGTAACTATTCTATATTGGTGTATTGCATCATGAATGTAATTATTACTATACAATGAAAGTTATGTATGTATATACCAATGCTATTTATATGTTCTTTTTAGCAGACCGAACCTCTGAAGAAGACCCCAACTATTAAGGGTTGAAACGCGTCAGGTCTTATGTTCATGATAGGAATTGTGTTATGAATATATGTCTGCCATGTATGTTCAGCCATTTAGTTTTTAAGTACTCCCCACTGGAGCTCATTGTTTTTAACTTTTTTTGGTATAGCTTCCAATAAAATTGTTATATTTTTTCATACAACACTGACTACATCCATTACTGTGCTGCCTAAAAACCCCGCTGTGGGGAATACCTTCTCTCTTTTCTAGTGCTCGGCTGACGGACCTCCAAAAGGAGTTTAACCTGCCCAAGAACCGCCTAATCTGTGACATGCCCACCAGGTGGAACTCAATGTTGGCCATGCTGCAGAGGCTGCACACGCAGCAGAGGGCCATCAATGAGTACCTGTGCGACTATGGCACCAGGACAGGGTCAGGGGAGCTTGGTTTTTTTTCCCCACGCCAGTGGGCCATGATCAGGGATGCATGCACTGTCCTGTCACCATTCGAGGTGGCCACGAGGATGGTGAGCAGTGACAGTGCATGCATCAGTGACACTGTCCCCCTTGTCCACCTGTTGGAGCACACGCTGCGTGGAATGATGGACAGGGCACTTGAGGCAGAACAGAGGCAGGAAGAGGAGGACTTCCTTAGCTCTCAAGGCCCCCTTTATCCAGACAGTGTTCCTGCGTGCCTGCCGATCACACAGGAAGAGGAGGAGGAGGAGGAGGAGGAGGAGGAGGAAGATTGTGTCAGTATGGAGGTGGAGCCTGGCACTCAGCATCAGCAGCAGTCTTTAAGGGATCAGTCCCAAGAAACACATGGACTTGTACGTGGCTGGGAGGAGGTGGCTGCGGACGTTGTCGTCCTTAGTGACCCAGAGGACTCCGGACCGAATGCCTCAGCAAACCTACGCTGCATGGCCTCCCTGATCCTGCAAAGCCTGCGTAAGGATCCTCGTATTCGTGGTATCAAGGAGAAGGACCAATACTGGCTGGCAACCCTCCTTGATCCACGTTACAAGGGTAAGGTTGCGGACCTTATCTTGCCATCGCAGAGGGAGCAGAGGATGAAACATCTTCGGGAGGCCTTGCAGAAAGGTCTGTGCAATGCAATCCCAGAGACTGGGAGGTTACAAACTCCTGTTTCTGGACAACGTGTTGCTGAGGCTTCGGTCAGTCAAAGAAGGAGCGGTGGAGAAGGTGGCCGTCTGACCGATGCGTTCAGACAATTTTTTGGTCCGCAGCCCCAAGGTATGATCGGTTCCAGCAACCATCGCCAGCGTCTGTTTTACATGGTGCAGGAATACCTAGGGGCAAGATCAGACTTGGACACCTTTTCCACTGAAAATCCTCTGGGTTACTGGGTCTTGAGGATGGATCACTGGCCAGAGCTTGCACAGTATGCAATTGAGCTACTGGCCTGTCCTGCATCCAGCGTTTATTCGGAACGCACATTCAGTGCTGCTGGAGGCGTGGTAACCGATCACAGGGTGCGTCTGTCCACCGACTCGGTCGATCGGCTGACCTTCATAAATATGAATCAGTCTTGGATCACCACCAGCTACCAAGCACCTGATGCTGATGTAACCGAATAATTTTTTTTGAAATCTCAGATCCCTTCAAAGTGCCTATGCTGATGCTGAGTGACTATCCCTGAGTAATTATCCTCTTCCTCCTCAATCATCACGCTGATAGCTTGTAAGAACATTTTTGGTTCTGGGCGCCACCACCAGTGCCTAAGGCACAATTTTTCAGCCCCTGTTTAACAGGGGCGTGTAATTACAATTTTTGATGTAATACTTTGCAGCAGGGCTCGTTCCTGCATTCCAACTAGAGTGTCTGTGAGGGTTTGCAGTGTTGTGGCACCAGCACCAGTGCCTAAGGCCCAATTTTTCTGCCCCTGTCTAACAGGGGCGTGTAATTACAATTTTTGATGCAATACTTTGCAGCAGGGCTCGTTCCTGCGTTCCAACTAGAGTGTCTGTGAGGGGTTGCAGTGTTGTGGCACCAGCACCAGTGCCTAAGGCACAATTTTTCAGCCCCTGTTTAACAGGGGCGTGTAATTACAATTTTTGATGCAATACTTTGCAGCAGGGCTCGTTCCTGCATTCCAACTAGAGTGTCTGTGAGGGGTTGCAGTTTTGTGGCACCAGCACCAGTGCCCAAGGCCCAATTTTTCTGCTCCTGTCTAACAGGGGCGTGTAATTACAATTTTTGATGCAATACTTTGCAGCAGGGCTCGTTCCTGCATTCCAACTAGAGTGTCTGTGAGGGGTTGCAGTGTTGTGGCACCAGCACCAGTGCCTAAGGCCCAATTTTTCTGCCCCTGTCTAACAGGGGTGTGTAATTACAATTTTTGATGCAATACTTTGCAGCAGGGCTCGTTCCTGCGTTCCAACTAGAGTGTCTGTGAGGGGTTGCAGTGTTGTGGCACCAGCACCAGTGCCTAAGGCCTAATTTTTCAGCTCCTGTTCAACAGGGGCATGTAATTACAATTCTTGATCTATTATTTCACAACAGGGCCCTGTGAGGGCTTACAGTGTTGTGGCCACAGCAACACCTAAGGCCCAAATTTCTGCTGAGTATATAGGGCAGGACCCTACTTTCAAACATCTAACTTACAAACGACTCCTACTTGCAAACGGAAGGAGACAACAGGAAGTGAGATGAAATCTACCCCTAGGAAGGGAAATTCTCTCCTGTAAGAGTTAATATGGGAAAACAATTTCTCCTTTCCACTGATGCTTTCCAATCCTTGTTCCACAAAAAACCCAAATTTTCAAAAAACATTTTTCATTGGGACAAAAAGTGAGGTGAAATCTTCTGAAGAGGAGGAAAGACAGCAAAACAAATGTCACAGGGGTGATAACCCTTCCCTATGTTTTCCAAAAAGCTTAAAAAAGATTTTTTGGCTGGAGCTAAACGCGTTAAAAATGTACCCGTTCAAAATTACAAAGAGATTCTACTTAACAACAAACCTACAGTCCCTGTCTTGTTTGCACCGCCTGTATACTGCTGTTCAGAGTATATAGGGCCTTTCCTTATTTTAATTTGGGTGCGGGGTTCCCCTTAATATCCATACAAGACCCGAAGGGCCTGGTAATGGACTGGGAGGTACCCATGCCGTTTGTCTCACTGATTTTCATCCATATTGCCATGACCCGACATGACATTAAACCCGCAAGCAGTTTTAAATGAGATTTTGTCCTTTAAAAATGACATTTGGTGCAGGGACTGTTCTAAACACGGGAAACACGCGTCACTTTACAGGCATACTATAGACACCCCCCAGGTACGATATTTAAAGGAATATTTCACTTTTTTTTTTTACTTTAAGCATCGTTAAAATCACTGCTCCCGAAAAAACGGCCGTTTTTAAAAGTTTTTTTTGCATTGATACATGTCCCCTGGGGTAGGACCCGGGTCCCCAAACCCTTTTTAGGACAATACCATGCAAATTAGCCTTTAAAATGAGCACTTTTGATTTCGAACGTTCGAGTCCCATAGACGTCAATGGGGTTCTAACGTTCGTGCGAACTTTCGGTCCGTTCGCAGGTTCTGGTGCGAACCGAACCGGGGGGTGTTCGGCTCATCCCTACTGCAGAGTATATAGGGCAGGCCCCTACTTTTAATCATCCAACTTACAAACGACTCCTACTTGCAAACGGAAGGAGACAATAGGAAGTGAGATGAAATCTACCCCTAGAAAGGGAAATTCTCTCCTGTAAGAGTTAATATGGGAAAAACGTGTCTCCTCTTCACTGATGCTTTATCACCAATCCCTGTTTCACTAAAAACCCCAAATTTTCAAAAAACATTTGTCATTGGGACAGAAAGTGAGGTGAAATCTTCTGAAGAGGTGCACAGACAGCAAAACAAATGTTACAGGGGTAATAACCCTTCCCTATGTTTTCCAAAAAGCTTAAAAATAGATTTTATGGCTGGAGCTACACTTTAAAAATGTACCAGTTCAAAATTACAAACAAATTCTACTTAACAACAAACCTACAGTTCCTGTCTTGTTTACACTGCCTGTATACTGCTGTTTAGAGTATATAGGGCCTGGGGGCCCCGCACCTTACTTTTTTAAATTTGGGTGCGGGGTTCCCCTTAATATCTATACAAGACCCAAAGGGCCTGGTAATGGACTGGGGGGGTACCCATGCCATTTGTCTCACTGATTTTCATCCATATTGCCGGGACCCGACATTACATTAAAGGCGCAAGCAGTTTTAAATGACTTTTATTCCTTTAAAAATGTCAGTTTGTGCAGGGAACACGTGCCACTTTACAGGCATACTATAGACACCCCCCAGGTATGGGGGGGGTATTTAAAGGAATATTTCATTTTTATTTTTTCACTTTAAGCATCATTAAAATCACAGAAAAAACGTCCGTTTTTAAAACTTTTTTTGCATTGATACACGTCACCTGGGGCAGGACCCGGGTCCCCAAACCCTTTTTAGGTCAATAACTTGCATATTAGTCTTTAAAATTAGCACTTTTGATTTTGAACGTTCGAGTCCCATAAACTTTAATGGGATTCTAAAGTTCACGTGAACTTTCGGTCCGTTCGCATGTTCTGGTGCAAACCGAACCGGGGGGTGTTGGGCTCATCCCTAATCCAAGGGACAATGGGCAATCCCGGCTGCATGCTCGATCCTTTCACAGCCCAAAACAATAGAGCCTCCCCCAAGCTATTGATAGTCCTGTATCCCAGAGACCATCCACAGTATGTAGTCACAGGGCGTAGCTCTCTTAACCACTAAACAGGTCCTTTTGTGAGTGATGTCAGCAATACATGGCTGCACTAACCCCCCCCACCCCCCCACAGGCACATGGTCAATTGAATATGCAGGAGCCATTGTAAAACATAACGTCAAAGCTTACTAAACCACCTGTCTGTGAGAGATATTATTACACATGTATGGGGACATGTGTCATGAATCAGTTAAACAATATCCACGACTGATACAATCTACCTGTTGGTCCCATACATAGGTAATAATTACAATTCATACATTTCTACTTCTCATAGGTGCCTAGCTTTCCTCATATACATCACAAACATATTACACAATATACAGTTACTTACACAAAACTCTTTAGGTTGTATTAACTGGGCCTATAAAGCAGTGGTCCCCAACCTTTTTGGCACCGGGGACCGGATACGTGAAAGAAAATTGTGCCAAGGACTGGGCGGAGGTTTGTCACACAGGGGTAAACGATTTTTCGCGGGCATTGGCTGGTGGCAATCATCACGTCACCATGCTTGATATGGTGTCAGGGTGATTGAAGCGCATTCTTTCTATTATTACATGGTAGTGATAAATGAAATAGTTCAACTCACCATAATGCAGAATCAGTGGGAGCCTTGAGCGTGTCACTTGCCACTGTCGCCTGCCACCAGACGTGGATTGTCACTTGTCACACCACTTACCATATTGCCTGTCACCAGATGCGGAATGTTACTTGCCACCTCACCTGCCACAAGATGTGGATTGTCACTTGCCATGTTCCCTGTCACCAAATGTGGAATGTCCCTTGCCACACCACCTACCACGTTGCCTGTCACCAGATGCGGAATGTCACTTGCCACGTCGCTGATGCGGGGGCGGAGAGAGAGACAATGTCATATCTGCTTGCCCGCTCGCTTCTTCCATCCACTGCTCTCATATGCCGGCCGCTCGGCTGTATCATGCCGCCTGCCCAGGTGTCTCATGCCGGCTGCCGGCACCCGCGGCTCGGCTGCATAAAGGCCACATCTCAGTAATTTCCCTTGCGCAAATAAGCGCACTTTTCAGCTCTTTTGTATAATGCATTGTGAGTGCACTCGTGCTTCCCAAGTAAAACAGACACAGCAGCTGTTATCACATTGCAAGCTCCACAGACGGTCCTGCATGACAATGGGAGCAAAGTTTATTTATAGGACTAAGAACAAGGGGTAACAATAGAGGCTTGGTGGCTATTCAATTCAGCCAATCAAGCCCAGGCATTCCTTCAAAAAGTAGGCGTTATACAAATCTCAACCAATGGAACAATGACTAGGGGAGTGTCTGGGCATGTCTGTGCAGGCCAGTGTGTACAACTTCCCGCCCTTTGTAACCCACATGTAGTGAAATCGTAAATGCTGTCCGGACCAAACGCGCGCACATTCCCGCTTCTACCATTGGTGTGAATCCCTATTCTGCATTGTTCAGAGAACAATGCATAGCCAGATTATACTACCATTACTGTGTATGGGAGACTATCTGCAGGGACACACTCATGGTCCCTCCATGTGCTGATCAGACACATAGAAAGACATGAGCGCGCATCCCTCCACAAAGGCAGATAGGTATCAAACTGATAATGTCTTTGCAGAGTGAACATATCCCCCCGAAATGAACAAGTCTACACATAATGCAGGGGCCCTCACTGGTGGACATATCTTCACAAGGTAAACATCTCTCTATATCCACAGGAAGCTTTTAACTACCAATGGTCCTTCACCGGTTCGCTCTGGTTTGCTCTTAAGAGTGAGTCGCAAGTAGAACTAACACTGGGAGACACTGTGACAATACATACTGAATACATCTTAATAACATTTTTACAACACTATTCCTCCCGCTGCTCTTCCTCGAGTGCCCTGTCCATAATACCATGCAGAGTCTCTTCCAGCAGGAACACAACAGGGATTGTGTCCCTGATGCATGCATTGTCACGGCTCAACATCCTTGTGGCCTCCTCAAATGGTGACAGTACAGTGCATGCATCTTTTATGAGCAGCCATTCACGTGGGGAAAAAAAACAGAGTCGGCCTGAGCCTGTCATTGTTCCATACTTACACAGGTACTCGTTGACGGCCCTCTGCTGCCCTCTGCTGCCCTCTGCTGCCCTCTGCTGCATGTGCAGCCGCTGCAGCGTTCTCAAAGTTGAGTTCCACCTGGTGGGCATGTCACAAATCAGGTGGTTTACAGGCAGGTGGAATTCCCGCTGAATTTCAGTCAACTAAGCACTGGCTGTGTATGACCGTCTGAAATGGCTACAGACTCTTCTGGCCTGCTTTAGCAGATCTTCCAATCCTGGGTATCTATTTAGGAAATGCTGCACCACCAAATTGAGGACATAGTTACATAGTAGGTGAGGTTGAAAAAAGACACAAGTCCATCAAGTCCAACCTATGTGTGTGATTATGTGTCAGTATTACATTACATATCCCTGTATATTGCGGTCATTCAGGTGATTATCTAATAGTTTCTTGAAGCTATCAATGCTCCCCGCTGAGACCACCGCCTGTGGAAGGGAATTCCACATCCTTGCCGCTCTTACAGTAAAGAACCCTCTACGTAGTTTAAGGTTAAACCTCTTTTCTTCTAATTGTAATGAGTGGCCACGAGTCTTATTAAACTCTCTTCTGCGAAAAAGTTTTATCCCTATTGTGGGGTCACCAGTACAGTATTTGTAAATTGAAATCATATCCCCTCTCAAGCGTCTCTTCTCCAGAGAGAATAAGTTCAGTGCTCGCAACCTTTCCTCATAACTAAGATCCTCCAGACCCTTTATTAGCTTTGTTGCCCTTCTTTGTACTCGCTCCATTTCCAGTACGTCCCTCCTGAGGACTGGTGCCCAGAACTGGACAGCATACTCCAGGTGCGGCCGGACCAGAGTCTTGTAGAGCGGGAGAATTATCGTTTCATCTCTGCAGTTGATCCCCCTTTTAATGCATGCCAATATTCTGTTTGCTTTATTAGCAGCAGCTTGGCATTGCATGCCGTTGCTGAGCCTATCATCCACTAGGACCCCCAAGTCTTTTTCCATCCTAGATTCCCCCAGAGGTTCTCCCCCCAGTGTATAGATTGCATTCATATTTTTGGCACCCAAATGCATTATTTTACATTTTTCTACATTGAACCTCATTTGCCATGTAGTCGCCCACCCCATTAATTTGTTCAGGTCTTTTTGCAAGATTTCCACATCCTGCGGAGAAGTTATTGCCCTGCTTAGCTTAGTATCGTCTGCAAATACAGAGATGGAACTGTTTATCCCATCCTCCAGGTCATTTGTGAACAAATTAAATAGGATTGGTCCCAGCACAGAACCCTGGGGGACCCCACTACCCACCCCTGACCATTCTGAGTACTCCCCATTTATCACCACCCTCTGAACACGCCCTTGTAGCCAGTTTTCAATCCATGTACTTACCCTATGGTCCATGCCAACAGACCTTATTTTGTACAGTAAATGTTTATGGGGAACTGTGTCAAATGCTTTTGCAAAATCCAGATACACCACGTCTACGGGCCTTCCTTTATCTAGATGGCAACTCACCTCCTCATAGAAGGTTAATAGATTGGTTTGGCAAGAACGATTCTTCATGAATCCATGCTGATTACTGCTAATGATATCATTCTTATTACTAAAATCTTGTATATAGTCCCTTATCATCCCCTCCAAGAGTTTACATACTATTGATGTTAGGCTAACTGGTCTGTAATTCCCAGGGATGTTTTTTGGGCCCTTTTTAAATATTGGTGCTACATTGGCTTTTCTCCAATCAGCTGGTACCATTCCAGTCAATAGACTGTCTGTAAAAATTAGGAACAACGGTCTGGCAATCACCTGACTGAGTTCCCTAAGTACCCTCGGATGCAAGCCATCTGGTCCCGGTGATTTATTAATGTTAAGTTTCTCAAGTCTAATTTTAATTCCGTCCTCTGTTAACCATGGAGGTGCTTCCTGTGTTGTGTCATGAGGATAAACACTGCAGTTTTGGTTACTGAAGCCCCCCGATTCACTCGTGAAGACTGAGGAGAAGAATAAATTCAATACCTCTGCCATCTCCCCATCCTTTGTAACCAGATGTCCTTCCTCATTCTTTATGGGGCCAATATGGTCTGTCCTCCCTTTTTTACTGTTTACATACTTAAAGAATTTCTTGGGATTTTTTTTGCTCTCCTCCGCTATGTGTCTTTCATGTTCTATCTTAGCCATCCTAATTGCACCCTTACATTTCTTATTGCATTCTTTATAAATTCTGAATGCTGTGGATGATCCCTCAACCTTGTATTTTTTGAAGGCCTTCTCCTTTGCTTTTATATGCATTTTTACATTGGAGTTAAGCCATCCAGATGTTTGTTCGCTCTTTTAAATTTATTACCCAATGGGATACATTGGCTAATGCCCTTATTTAATATGCTCTTAAAGCAAACCCATCTCTCCTCTGTATTCTTTGTTCCTAATATTTTGTCCCAATTTATGCCTTTTAGCAAGGTTTGTAGTTTAGGGAAGTTGGCTCTTTTGAAATTCAGTGTCTTTGTGTTCCCTTCATGTCTCCTATTTGTGTGATTTATACTGAAACTAATTGACCTGTGATCGCTGTTACCTGGCACATGTGTCAACTTTCTCTGTCTAAGGGCAGACAGGAGGCTTGTGCCATTATCGCACACCACCATTCCTGGCTCCAGCTGGCGTGGCAAGAACCACCTCTGAGGCTATTCCCGTAGAGCTGCAAGAATCGCTGCTCCAGTGTAATTTCTGTCCCCTAGACCAGTGTTTCTCAACTCCAGTCCTCAAGGTGCCCCAACAGGTCATGTTTTCAGGCTACCTATTAATTTGCACAGGTGATTTGATCAGTTTCACTGCCTTAGTGTCACCACTGTCACTAATAGTACTCACCGAGGCCGAGATGCCGAGAGCGGTTTCGCCTTTGCGACTAAGCGCAGCTCGCCCCCTGGAGTTGGTACAGGGAGGGAATGGCACGAAGAGGCACAGGCTCCCCAATGGACTGCGGATGACTTGTTTGTGGAGTCTTTGGCAGAGAAGAGCCGCTGTGCAGGTACTGGTAGGCAAGGTGCAGCTGGAGACCACAGGTGGGAAGTCCAGAACCAGGCTGGGGATCAAACACCGGGATGGTGCTATGGCACTGCAGGATCTGCAAGGTAGGATGACAAGATAAGGAGAGTCCAGGTACAAGAATAAGGTCAGGCTAGGAGACAGGAGATAGTCCAGGTAACAGGCCGAGGGTCAAACACAGGAGATTTGGTGGGAATCCGATAAACAGGCCGAGGTCAGGTCCAGGCTAGAGGCAAAGAGAAGTCCAAAGGCAAATCTGGGTCACAACGGGTAGTCAAGCAGAGATACAGGATACAGGTTCAGGTAGCACAGGAAGCTGAGACAAACCAGCAACTTGTGTGATTCTCTGAGCGCCTTTTATAGGCTGCCCAGGGAATCACGTTGGGTGTGCACCAACGCCGAGCTGCGAACGCGCATGCGCCGAAACGCCGTTCCACCGGGAATGCGTGAGAAACGACCGGACCGGAACGAGGGCTTCTTCTGACACTTAGTAATTACCACAGCTGTTTCATCTGAGGGAAATCCTGAAAACATAACCTGTTGGGGAGCCTTGAGGACTGGAGTAGAGAAACACTGCCCTAGACACACCAGCTAAAGCACTGCATGGCACCTTTTAGCCTGACTCATTGAATAGCCCTTTGAATGCTTAGGGGGTACTTGAGGTTCATAGGACAATTCAGCAGAGGAGGGCAATGA
Organism: Lithobates clamitans; assembly: GCA_037952925.1. Classification (NCBI taxonomy): domain Eukaryota; kingdom Metazoa; phylum Chordata; class Amphibia; order Anura; family Ranidae; genus Lithobates; species Lithobates clamitans. Next base: position 1,161,284 of record JBBGZY010001452.1, on the reverse strand, counting down.
GGAGGAACGGGTAGAGCTGACAAATCTCACATCATCACCAGCTGTATGGAGACGTGAGGGCACAACAAGCTGCAGCACTGAGCCTTGTCCTGCATCCTTCTAAGTTGCAAGCAGAGTTACCCAGTGTGCTGTGAATGAAATATATCGTCCCTGCCCATGCTTGCTGGACCATGTGTCAGCAGTAACGTGGACTTTGCGGCTGACTGCCTTGCCCAACAATGCCACAACATTGCCTTCAATGTGATGATAGAGATTTGGAATGGCCTTACGTGAAAAGAAATAGTGACTTGGAACCTGCCATTGTGGTACAGCACATTATGCAAATTTACGGAAGGGGGAAGAATCCACCAGGCGGAAAGGCAGAAGTTGTAGAGCCAGCAGGTTTGACAAGCTTGCATTTAGATGCTGGGCATGTGGGTGGCAGGGACTGTATTTTTGTTCCACTGCAGAAGATGGGGCAGAGAAATTTACCAGCTATAGTCTACAGCTGGTGGTGTGCTGCTGGCAGATGTGCTGCAAGGATCTGGGACACCCTGCGCTATACCATCATCCTTGACAGTGGAGGCTGCTGAGAGGTCATGAGGTATAGCAGGGACAGACTGATGTGAGTAAGGAGGAAGGACAGATTTGTGCCCCTTTTGTGTGGCTTTTAGGTGCTCTTGCCAATGGGCTGAGCAATGGGAGGTTAAATGCCATGTCAAGCATGTGGTACCCAAATGGCTGGTGTTTTTGCCATGCTTGAGACAAAGTTTGCAAATAGCAACAGTGCAATTGGCTACATATGTGCTAAAAACACCCAGACAGCTGAGCTGTGAGAAGTAGGCTGGGAGATAGCAGCTCCACAATGTGATGGAATAGGGTGGCTGCTCTCTACTCTTAAATGATGGCTGCCTCATTGGGTTTGTGCCTCACCCTGACTTTCCTCCTCTGATCTATCTGGCACCCAAGTAGCGTCAGTGACCTCATCATCATCATCTCCTCCATCTTCATTATCACTGGAGACAACTTGGCAATACACTGTGGCTGGGGGAACATGAAAGCCAATTTTTGTACCAGTCTTCTCCCCTCCCTGTAGGCTCATGTTCCTGCCTTCCTCAACCTCAAAACAAACATCTGAGTCAAGTAATGTGTGTGCATCATCAAGGAGCAAGTGGCTGACGCTGTGTTCAAATAACTCTGCTGACTCCTTCATGCCTGATGCTGGGGCTATGGCAGGAATAGCTGTAGACAAAGAGGCAGGTTTAGCCACTCTGGCAGCCGCAGGGGACTGCGCACTAGTCTCTGCTTGGGTGACGGAGGATGTGGACGGTTTAGTAAGCCAGTCCACCACCTCCTCTGCATGCTGTGGCTGTATAGCATGGTCAATATCACTAAACAGATGGAATGATGCCCTGCCTGAGGACTGACCACGTCCACCTTTGCCTGAGGACACATACGCTGCTGGTCCCCTTACAGTGCCATGGGAATGTTTGCCTCTCCTTGTTGTCCTCCCAGACATGATGGGGGGGTGGGGGTGCTTAATAACAAAATGTAATAAAGATGTGCAAATGTGTACGTGGATGTACTTTAATCAATAGAAAGTGGTGTAGTAACGCACATAAAAATATGGTGTTAAACTTGCAGTAACACAATGAAATATACAACGTTAAACTTGCAGTAACGCAAAGAACTATATGGCATTAAACGTGCAGTAACAAACAGAACTATATGGCGTTAAATTTACAGTAACGCACAAAACTATATGGTGTTAAACTTGCAATAACGCAATGAAATATATGGTGTTAAACTTGCAGTAACACATGAAATATATGGCTCTAAACTTGCAGTAACGCAATGAAATATACAGTGTTAAACTTGCAGTAACGCACAGAACTATACAGCGTTAAATGTGCAGTAATGCACAATAATATATGATGTTAAACTTGCAGTAACGCACAGAACTATATGGCATTAAACTTGCAGTAACGCAATGAAATATATGGCGTTAAACTTGAAGGAATGCACAGAACTATACGGCATTAAACATGCAGTAACACACAGAAATATGTGGCGTTAAACTTGCAGTAACACACAGAACTATATGGCGTTAAACTTGCAGTAACGCAATGAAATATATGCTGTTAAACTTGCAGTAATGTAATGAAATATACAACGTTAAACTTTTAGTAACGCACAGAGCTATAATGTGTTAAACTTGCAGTAACGCAGTGAAATTATACAGTGTTAAACTTGCAGTAACGCATAGAACTATATGGCGTTAAACTTGCAGTAACGCAATGAAATAAAGGTGTTAAACGGTCACTACACTCACGCTCACTGAACTGTCCCTAGATTCACACTAATGTAAAGATGAATGGTGGTGGTCACTGGTTACTACCGTGTTTCCCTGAAAATAAGACCGGGTCTTATATTAATTTTGGCTACAAAAACACACTAGGACCTATTTTCAGGGGATGTCTTATTTATTTACAGTATGTACAATAATCTACATTTATTAAAATACAGTCATGTCATCTTCTTCTAGAAAAAAAAAATATCATGATCCTTTAAAGCATGACAGACAGTGCTTGTGCTGTGTCATTTATCGCTCTCTATGTTCTAAAAAACCTGGAATAAAGCAATAAAACCGAAAATTGTATCAAATACTTACCGTAATTTTCTTTTCCTGACGCCAAACCATGGCAGCCTACTAGTGATAGAGCTCCGCCTCTTGACCACTCCCTCAGGACCAGTGAATAGCATAAATGAAGGCATGGTTAGCCGCCACCCCATTCTTTGTAACAAGCCACACCGGAACGCACATGGGTGGGCTCATATGCTGCCATGGTTTGGCATCAGGAAAGGAAAATTACGGTAAGTATTTGATACAATTTTCTGTTTTCCTGATGCCAACATGGCAGAATACTAGTGATAAATAACTAGCTGATAGGGTGGGATCTATTTGTCAAACCAATCTTCTAATTAGTATGAGACAGAGGACTGAATAGTCCTTCCTACAAAGTCCCCTGATGACAAGGCCCCCACATCTATTACGTCAAGTTTGAGTAGGAGTGTTGGACCAACCATGATACCCCTGTACAGATGGGCACCATAAATTCTCTTGAATGTGTTGCCTATGAGGCTTTAACCGCTCTGGTAGAGTGCTCCGCTGCCACTGACGGAGGCTCGCAACCTATAGTCTTATATACAAAACCCAAGCCTACTAGGATCCAGGCAGTAACCTCTTTCCCTTGATGAGTCCCAGCTGGAATGACAAAAGGTTTATTTAGATGACCTGAAAGGGACAATTGTGGAGAGATATTCCTTTAAAGTTCTGAAAATGAACAGTACGTGTGACTTTCCTGTGTGATGTTCTGGAAAGTTAGGCTTTCCAGCTGTCTGTTAAATAGCAGTCTGTTGCTACGTTTGATGCAGGATTATCTACAACAACTCTACTCTTTCTGGAAAGAAAGGAATATATATATATATATATATTTATATATATATATATATATATATATATGTATATTTTACTTTGAATCTCCAAGAGCTTGAATCTCTGATAACCTTCTGCTTGAAGTTCTTGCACTTGATACTGCCTTGTAAGTGATGGCCTGAACGGAACACTGCTCTGTTGGAACAAACGATTAAACTGATATGAGATCCAGCAACTGCAATAGATCTTTCTTCCTTGGTGACCGACTCTTCACGACTGTCCTCAAAAGTTGTGCAAACTTCAGGATTCTTGGCCCATTCAAATGTGTTATTGCCAATATAGCCCACACTCGTGAGCTATGTGAGGATAGGCTAAGGTATGGAGGAAGTATAGTACAGCTGACACTGGCAGGGCAGTAGGATCAATGTCTTGCCCTACCAAGAAAACTTGTTCCAGAATTAGACCTAGATGTTGTAAGTAGAATGTCTTCTCGCACACAACAAAGTAGAGATCACTCTGGAGTGAAACTGGAGCAACCGGAGTTGCCCATCCTCCCCCTTTATTGTCCCTGCTTGCAGCCCCAGTCTGCGTATGTTATAGAGGGGAAATGTCTTCTATATCCTGAAATGAATGACCAGGGAAAACCGAGGGCCTCCTGGTCAATATGGAGGACTGGCTATGACAACTATGTTCTACCTTGACAGCCTCAAGGGGAATCACTTTTACGGTAAATGTTGGGTAAAAATATATAGGTTAGATTGTAGTCCCAGGGAGAGGACAGAGTACCTGCCCCTTGCGCCTTGGAATACAGACAAAATCAGACAAAAGTTTGTGATTACTGTGGGAAACGAGGAGGTCTGTCTGTGGTAGGCCCCACCTGTGGACCAGCTCAGAGAAGACCTGGGTCGTAGACCCACTTGTTGTGCTCTGGGAAGCTTGTACTTGTTCAAAAGAAACTGCTGGGAGGTAAACTGCTTCCGAAATTTTGCTGGTGATCTTCCGCCCCAGGCATTAAGGGTTTCACCTCTTTCATTAGCATATTTCTGCGAGTTTCATCCTGGAGCTGAATATAGGTGACTGCTGCCCTGTTGCTAAACTGCAAGTAGATTGGTCCTCCCTGACCATGTGTAGTAAGGTCAAAGTGCTAAAAGGGCTGTTTGAACCCCCAGCGCGTTCAAGGTTATTCTCCTTGGCTGGGAATCTCTGCTTGCCTTGACCGAAAGCCCTTCGCAGTGCATGTTCCCGGCTGTCTTGTAGACATGATTCGTAGCCATTCTCCAGTCTGACGGTCCTAACGGACCAAGACTTCCTTAATGTCTTTCCATCACCGCAGACCGCTACTCATACTGAGTAATACCTATTAACTGTGTTCTATCCTGTTTCCTCCCTTGCACTAAGAATTCTAGTTGAAATTTGTGCAGGTGCACATGCACCCCAGGAATCAACTATATGCATGATGACGTTGTGCCCAAATGACTGAGGCACTGAGAAGCCATCAAACAAACGAAAATATTGGTCCTCAGAATTCTGTTTCTGACTGTCACCACTTCCTCTGATGGAAATAAAGCAGAGGAAATAGCAGTGCATCCCCCGGGTACACCATTGGGATGGAGAAAGTTGGCTTTGCTTTCCCTCTAAGGTGTGAGGATATGATAGGCATCCTGACGATCCAGGAACAGCCTCCAGCCATGTGGTTATGCTGTTTAATGGACTCCGTCTTAAAGATCTGAAAGAGGGCCCAAAAGGGTTTGACCTCTTCCGATCTGCAACTGGACACTAACCAACATCCCCTGCGAACTCCAAACAGGATTGGGTAGAAAACCTGCAATCCCTCTTGAGTCTGAGGTGTCTGTAAGCATTGTAGCAGCCCACCCACTGTTGTGGTGGACTTGGCAGCTCCGTGGGAGAGAAATGGTCTGGAGGAGGAGCAGTGAGGAATCTCCCGAAGTGACCATGCATATCTGATACCTTCATCCAAGGCTCTGTACAGCATGCTGTCCAGAAACCCCTGAAGCATGCTTTCTAGGTCTTACCTTAAGAGTCTGGGTATGCACTTGTGTGACTGGCTCACTGATTTTCTCAGAAGTCTGCACTGAAATACAAGTCAGATTTTTTGGCATCCACTGCTACGAAAATATAATTTTTTGCAAGATACTCCCAAGAGGAAATCATGTCTAAAGGGATACAGACCCTGCCACTGTCCTCAGAGTCCTGCAGGTGCAGCAACTGGTTGATAATTATTAAACCATTCCCATTAGACTCACCCAGAACATGGGCTGGATATTGCCGATCTGCCTGCACTTGCAGATGCTACAGTATGTAGGAGCAGGTTGACCATTAGCTTGTTCAGGGTACACAGTTTTGGCAGCCTGTTTATATGGGCATTTTTCACGAAACCCCTTCCATTCTTCCCCACTTTTGTTTCTAGGAAGCAATACACAGTCCAGGGTCTCAACCATATGGCCTCCCTAGCCGCCAAAGTGCTAGGGTGCTCCTCCAGTGGTTATACAAGCAACTAGGGGGGACTTCCTGGTCAGCCTCCCTATTTTTGAGTAGCAGACTGCTGCATCTTTAATATATGTATCAAGGACCCAGGACTCCTTCAGTCCAATGAGAACCTCCAGAGCCATGAGTTATCCCTCCTGTCAGTACTAGGATCCCTTTAGGAGCAGCACAACTCACCTGACACAGCCTTTGCCTGGGAAACAACAGTGATTGGCCAGCTCACCTTTAAATCACTTGTATCAGCATTCAATCAGTGCTCATGTTAGAATTTACCTTGTGTTTGATCCAGCTGATATCTGCTCTGTGTATTTCGTGTATGACCCGGCTCGTTTGACCCTGTTTGCTTGCTTCTGATTCGGTACCGTTTGGACTCTGATCTTCCTGTGTATGACCCAGCTTACCTAGACTACGCTTTGCCTGATTCTACTGTAGTACCTTCATCTGCAGCGGTGAACTACAAGCACCAGACAACATCTATCCTCACCTGCAGCGGTGAACAACAAGCACCAGACAACATCTACCCTCATCTGCAACGGTGAACTACAAGGTCCAGCAAACATCTACCTTCATCTACAGCGCTGAACTACAAGTCCCAGCTGACCTGCTCTGCTCAGACCTGCTCATGGTATGTGCTCTTGTTCTTTGAACTCTTTGCATAATCAGAACACCTAAACTGTTATCTGTTATATGCTCCTAGTCTGACACCTCCACATAGAGTGGGTCGTAAGGCATAGTAGCTGCAGTGCAAAGTAGATTCATGGGTGCCAGACACCTAAGGTGTACCACCTATTCAGGATTCAGCCGGACAGTTCGGGTTTTGAATTTTGAATCATGTGTCAGGGTTTCAGTCCCCCTGAGACGCGGACATATTACCTGGACCAGGCTGTGGTTCCCCAAGTAACCGAGATAGTCATATACAAATCTGTTGCCATCTTAAGTGGCTGTTTGGCCTCACTGAAGGGTGATGATGTCAGCAAGGGCAATTTGGCCACACCCACTAGCGTGCTCTGAGCGCTACATTACTGCTCTCCTTGGGGCCTCCTGGGTATAGATACTGCGCAACGGGACAGGCAGGACTCTTTCTGGGGCGCTGGCTCTGGGGAAGAAGAGCAGAGATGTCTTCCTTGGAGCTTTTCTCCTGAGTGGGAGCGCCATTTTTTTTTTTACACTGGGCATGGTCATACTGCTTGTTGAAGTCCCCGGCTTATCTTCCACTGGGACCCTTTGGGCGGGTGGCTGGGCTGAGGTAAACTCAGACAAGGAATCTCGTACGACCTTCTTCAGTAATGATGAGACTTGCGCAGTGTCCTGCTCCCTGTCTACTGCAGACTCCTCTAGACAGACTTTGCACACCAATTTATTGGATAGGGGGACTGCGCCACAAGCCCAGCCTGATTTCTTGATTTCTTGCTGGGATGCCTGTATTGCTCTGGAGAAGAGGCGCGACATGCTCTTTTGGATCTTTTGACCAGGGGCGAAATCTGGAGCTATGCTTCTTTGGAGAATGCCTGTCCTCTCTTGTTCTTTAACTCTGAGAGCGTGAGCGTGCGGAGCTGAAACATATCAAAGCAATCTGCTTTAGAGGGCACTCTTTTAAGGACACCTGAGAACTTACCAACTGGGGGTCCCCCTACCTTAAGTATTGAGGGTCTTGCATAAGTGGTGGTTGACTCATGGTAGTAGGGAATAAGGGAAGGCTACCGGAAAGAGAGAGATAGCTGAAAAGAGAAACAGAAGGATGGAGATTGCCAGTAATCTTCTAACATGAAAGTCTGAAAACTACAACAAAGCAAACAGCTGAAACAGACTAAAGGAAAAGAATGTACAGAAAACTTTCCTACCAGCAGATGGCAACACAGAAGGTTGCTGAGGCTGGATCCAGGAACAAACTTCACAGTCTGAAGACAGTCAGGAGGCTGTATATTGCCCATCCCACAACAGCCCACTGACACTCTTAGATGATCCTGGGACAGGCAGAACCTGCCCCCAGACTCCTCCTGTTGTTTTTGGGCAAAACTAATCGCTTTGCCTAGAACCAAAATGGCGCCCAGAGCTTCCGTCGGTCAGTGCTCATGTGCGGACCGGGCGCACATGAGGATACCCTGACACCTACTAAAAGCCAAATAAGAAAGGAGAAGAGCAGGAACTGAATAAAACAGGTAAAGACATAGCCTAACGGACAAGGAAGCCCCTAGAAAAGGAAATGACAGGCTGCCCCCCCCCAAAGTTCCTGGGACCAAGTCATGCTGAATGGCTGATTTCGTTCCTAAAGAGGAAACACTGCAGGGACCCATCAAGACCACACAGACGAGGGTCTCTCAGGCTTATTAGTGCGATGTTAGCAGCCCAAGCACTGAGACTATGCACTGGGAGAGGCTTGAACCCAGCCGGTTACTGCTCAGCGGCAGGGTGGGGGACATAAAATTCCTTACTTCATCACTGGTGCGTAGAGGTATGAGGAAAAAAAAGAAGAATGGGGTGGCGGCTAACCATGCCTTCATTTATGCTATTCACTGGTCCTGAGGGAGTGGTCAAGAGTGGTCAAGAGGCGGAGCTCTATCACTAGTATGCTGCCATGTTGGAAAATGTTTTTAAAAGTTCCTGTGTCCCCTGTCTTATCTCCCCCTCTCTCCTTGTCAGCTCAGGAGTAAGTATTATGACATTCTGTAATCACAAATCATTAAAGTCCTCGTACAATTATGTATTCCGTTCTGTTAAAAGATTATATAATGTGCAGTGTGTCTCCTTGTATAACTTTATTGTGAAAAATACCTTATTTACAGCGCCGCTGGGTGCTCACGTAACCTACCGGAGTTCGTCTTCCCCACTCTGAATACTGCAGAGGGAGGGACCTGAGATCTCTGCTGACATCAGCCCCGCTCCAAGCACTGCAGAGGGAAGGGCCACTGATGTCAGCCGGGAGGAGAGGAGAAGATCTCTGGTGGGTCACGTGAGCACCCAGCGGCGTGATAAATAAGGTCTTTTCCACAATAAAGTTACACAAAACGGATTACATGTTTTTACAAGGACTTTAAATAGGGCTTATTTTTGGGGTAGGGCTTATTTTGCAGGCATCCTAGAAAATCACACTAGGTCTTATTTTCGGGATAAGGCTTATTTTCTGGGAAACAGGGTACTACACTCACACTGACTGCACTGTCCCTAGATTCACACTAAACTAGTATTCTACACTGACAATAGAATCACAATAGCACACTAACTAGTAGCACTGAACAGAACCCTGTTCTATCTCTCTACGCTGCGATATCACACTAAAAATGGCCGCTATGGAAAGAATACTTTTATAGTGTGAGGCGGGATTAAGAGCAATGAGCCATGATTGGATACAGTCATCTTGACAGCATCCAATCATGGCTCTAACAGTGCTCTGTGCCCTGACTGGGCAAAGCTTTCATTGCCTCAGCCTTTCAGGGATTTCAATGCACTGTGTGGCGGTGTACTGCATTGTGGTCGTACGGCGGGCCGAACAGGAGGTGGAACGACCTGATAATTTGCCAAACAGGCGACCAGCCAAAGTTCGGCCCGAGCTCATACTCGGGCCAAACCGTTCACCCATCACTATTAGTAAATGTAACGAATACAAAATTATCCGAAGTTATGATTTATCCGAAAAAACGAATGTTGCATCTAAACTAATTGAATGTAACAAATTAATAATAATAATGTATTATTATTATTAATAATTCATTATGTTCCATTCGCTTAGATGCGGCATTTGTTATTTCGGATAATTGGTAACTTTGGATAATTTTGGATTTTAGAATCTTCGGATTTTCATTCATATTTTCATATTTTCAAATTTTCAAATTTCAGAATTTTAAAATTTTCACATTTTTGGATTTTTGAATTTCGGATTATTCCGAATTATCGAAATAACGAATACCACATAAAGAATTAAAATTTTTCTGAAGTTATGAATTTATTTGAAATAACAAATTCCAATCACAACGAATTACCCGAAAAATTAAAAGAAAAAAACGAATTAAATGAAAATTAGCACGTTTTTTGGCAGTGCACATGTCTATAAGCCTCTAGTTCCAGTTACCCTTTATTGGTCTGAGTCATCCATTGATGCACAGGCTCTAATTGACTCTGGGGCTGCAGGCCTGTTCATAGATAGTGACTTTGTGTTTAAGCACTCGATTCTGCTGCAGCTTCGTGCCACTCCACTTGCCATTGATGCTATTGATGGTAGACCTTTACAGCAAGCCCATGTGACTCATGAGACTGCTCCATTGACCATGGCCGTAGGGGCTCTTCACCATGAGATAATCCAATTTCAAGTCATTTCCTCACCTCATTACCCGGTGGTCATTGGTTATCCTTGGTTACAGAGGCAGAAAACCCTCTTTTTATTGGCATCGTGCTGATGTTGTTTCCTGGTCGCCACAATGCAGTAAAACGAAATTGGTTAAGGTCTTGTGCACCTCTTCACTCTCCTCCTTGCCAGATGAGTACCGCAAATTTACCAATGTCTGACATAGGTCAAGCTAGTACTTTGCCTCCACACTGGTCGTATGATTGTGCAATTGACCTTCAACCTGGTGCCATGCCCCCTCATGTCCGGGTATACCCTTTGTCTGTCTCGGAGGATAAAGCCATGGATGACTATGTTGACAATTTACTTTCTCAAGGGTTCATCCACAGATCCTCGTCTTTGTGAAAAAGAAGAGTGGTGAACTGAAACCTTGTATCGATTATAGGGGTCTCAATTGCAACATGATTAAGAGCGCTTATCTGATTCCAATAATTACAGAATTATTTGACCGCCTCAAGGGAGCAACAGGTTTCAATAAGGCTTGATTTGAGAGGAGCATACAATTTTGTGAGGATCAAGCTGGGCCACAAATGGAAAACTGCGTTTAATACTAGGACCAGACATTATGAATACCTTGTAATGCCATTTGGTCTCTGCAACGCTCCTGCAGTTTTTTTAGGAATTCAACACTGATATCCTTCGAGATATGTTGCAGCAATGTGTTGGTTTATCTCAACGATATTCTCATATTTTCAAAATTCCTAGAGATCCACCACACAGATATCTCCCGTATGCTACAGAGGTTGAGAGATAATAACCTGTATTTAAACACCCCTTCCCCCTTGACACATGAGAGTTAAGATATGAGCTGTGTACTATTCGTCCTTTTTGTATATTTTCTTTCTTCCATTTTATTGTGTATATAACATATGACACCATACCAAAATGAGTAACTTTCAAGGTGAGGAATGGGCCAACCTTATGCTAGGATATGAAACAGACTTTGAATAAGGGGGTCAAATTGAAACCCAAATTTCCTCCTTGGCTCATAAACTCAGTCGATTTCTTGAAAAAAAGTCTGCATTATTTAGGCATGCCAAATCATTTGATAAATACATCAAAGAAAAAAATTAATCCTTTCGGACAGAGTACAGATTTTTCCTAACTTAGATCAAATCAGCCATGAGTGCAAAAAGGAGTAGGAGGAAAACCTTAAGCTTTGCTCACAAGAGATGATGGCTTTCCTAACCAGGGAATATAGCAAACAGATCACCATATTGAACGTAGAGATTAGTCATTTAGAATCAGCACTTGTTCCCTATGCGCAACATGCCCTGTGTGTGTGGACTTACAGTACAATCTCAGAGATGGACTGTCAGTCTTCAATAGGGGCATCTTGCAGAAAAGAGAACATTTTGGAGAGACAAGGCGGCCTTCTACGAAGGGCGAGCATACAAATGGAATACTAGTAAAACACAGTCCAAAAAATCATATCAATCCAGGGAACCACAGGGGGGCATGGCTAAAGCATCCAAGACCAGGATCTCTGTCCCCACAGGTCAAGGGAAAACTTTCCCTCAAAAAAGACGGGGCAAACAGAAAAGGAGCCGCCATAATAGGGGCTCCATTGAACAAGATAGTAAAAAACGCACAGTAGACACTGGCTCAGAGCATGGCCACAATGTTTTGAACAACAAACGGGCCACATCTTCTTCTAAATGTAAGGATCATCCCCAAAGTACAGGTGTGAGTGAATCAGATTCTTCATTATCTGATACCTCAAATAGTGTGGGTAATACCACTCACCTGATAGGTCGGCTAAAGACTACTCTACAAAAACCTTTAAACCCAACACGGGGCCCTTGCTCCTCCCAAACAAACAGGGGAGGGAGGGGTTTGGATCCATATATCATACGGACCAAATCCAACAACTAAGTGTCATAAATGTTTCTTTCCATTCCCTGTCAGAAGCTGAAGCTCAGGTTTTGTCCCGTGGGCTAACGTTTTGCCCACAGGAAAACTTTGATCTCTTTGAGGTTGTCACGGACCTACAACTATTTGCACGCAAGCTACTACTTAAATGTATGTGGCCCTTCCCTCTGCAGTGCTCAGAGCAGGGCTGTATGCAAAATATAATATTGATATCGATACCACAGATTGGTCCCTATACAGCATGAAGGAGTTTAAGGCCCTACGCGATCTAACACTTCTGTTTGAGAAAAACAATACCGTTGATCTTGGTGCTTTACTTGCTGACGTTAACAAATCTACACAAAATCCGATTACTATGTTTAAGAGGCCATCCACCAAGTTTCCTCCCTTGAATATAAATCCGAGTGTAGCTATCTTCTTAAAACAAACCATTAGAGACATCTGCAAACTGCCCCGCACAAAGAGCAACCCACAGAATCCAACATTTGAAGAGAATCAAGCTCTAGAATCATTACGTAACAATGTAACAATTGTAATAAAACCTTTCAACAAGGGCGGCAATGTTGTCCTTATGGACAACCAGGACTATATATCAATGTGTCAACAAATTTTAGACAACAAAGGCTGGTATAGGAATATTCCAGTCAAACTAATTGATTCCTATTATAAGTATTTTTTTTTTTTACTTTCAAAATATTTTATTAAGTTTCCAAAAGTTCAAAAACAAAAATACATAACCATCGCTTTCAATGCAGGCGTACATAGAAAAGTAGATGAAAAAACAAATGAAAAAACAGATGAAACCCTTTGGGGGCTACATATATACCTTATGACCTTAGATATAGTACTAACAGAACATATCATAAAGAGAATGGAGTCCTTGAAAGAGAACCTACAAATGAACAAGTTAGATCGCATAGTTCTGTAGAGCCGTGGCTCAAGGAACGTTTGGTGAGGAGGAGGTAGGAGAGGCCGTCTGCACCCCAACTGGGAACACACTGTGCCTGAGCGGAACTCTCCCATCTGCCCCAGACACTCCCTGTTTTGATGCTTCATGTCCCTGGAAAACTAAACATAGAGTAACGATCAAACACCCTTGCTGCCCTTGGGAACTGGGTTCCCTGAATTCTCTGAAAAGGTCTGAAATAAGGCAGGAGATCAATTAGTTGACAGGTAAGCCTGCAAAGGACAAGATGTAGGAGAAAAAAAAGAAAAAAAAGGGGGGAAAAAATAGAGAGGTAAGAGAGGGGAGACAGAAGAGGAGGAGGGGGAGGAAGGAAGCCAAACCACGGGAGGAGGTCCTCAAAGCCCAGATACTGTTTGATTCGTCAGGGTACAACCCCTGGGATCAAGGAGGTGCCCAGGAAATTAGCCCATGGTTCCCAGATAGCTTCAAATTTCTCTGTGGTGTTATTTAGAATGCTGGCCACCTTCTCTTGGGCCATGATCCATGAAATCTTACGGACAGCCGCTTGGAAGGGTACCTTGGGTTGTTTCCATGCCTTGGCTATAGATAACTTAGCTCCCAGCAAAATAAAGTGAATCAGTCTGCGTGATATTTTTGGAGTTTTGGGTAAGTGGTCGTTCAGAAGGGCTACGGCGGGGGTTCTAGGGACCTGAATTCCGGTGACTTTTTTAATCAATTGGAAAATCTTATGCCAGAAAGACCTCAGCCGTGGGCATTCCCAAAAGGTATGGGTCAATGAGCCCCTAAGCAGACAACCCCTAAAGCACCTGGGGTCCGTGGAGGGGAACATTCTGGCCAGTCTCTCTGGTGGGAGGTACCATCTCGTGATGACCTTTACGCTGGATTCCACCAGGGAGATGTTCAGGATGTTCTTGTACGCCCTATTATAGGTGACTCTCCATTTCTCCAGGTCCCACTCCAGGGCTAAGTCAGACTCCCAAGCTACCATGTATGGAGACTTGGCTGTTTGATTAGAGAGTGACTGATAAATGATGGAGATTCCACCCCTCTGCTCCGTGGAACGACCGCACCATACCTCGTAGGGGGTGAATGAGTGGTTAGAAGGATTGTCTTTACCTCTATTTGTGAGGAAGTGTCTGATCTGTTGAAAGCGGAAGTTCTCAGAGTCAGGCATCTCTAATTGACTCACACAGAAGGCCCTGGTTAAAGGCCCCTTTGAAGTGAAGTAGTGTCCAATCCGGTACATCCCCTTGTTCAGCCACCAGCGGAATGCTTTAATGTCAGTTCCAGGGGGAAAGTCAGGATTATTGAATATATGGGCCAGTGGTTGTTTACGGGAAGTTAAGTTTGGGAGGTTTCTTAGAGAATCCCATAATTGAAAGGATTGTGAGAGGATTGGGGATAGAATGGGGGGACGTTTTTTAGGGGGAACCCATAAAAGGAAATCAATAGTAAAAGAGGGGACTGCCTGTCTCTCAATCATTATCCAGTCCGGTCTCTCCGCTTTCGAATATACCGTCGAAATCTGAGCTAATCTGGCCGATTGAAAATACCAAAGTAGATGTGGGAGGCCTAAACCCCCTTGGGTTCTGTTTACGTATAAAGTGCTCTGTTGTAGTCTGTACCCCTTCCCTCCCCAAATGAATTTTACTATTTTCCGTTGGAGAGATTTCAAATGTTCCCTATTGATGTTGATTGGGATGGCTCTAAATAGGTAGAGAATTCTGGGGAGTAGGGTCATCTTGACGGCGTGAATCCTCCCCAACCAGGATAAACCCCCTCTAGCCCATTTAGATAAGTCGGACTCTAGTTTGCGGTATGCGTGAGGGAAGTTGGATGTATAAAGGAGTTCAGTTTTTGCTGTGAGCCTTATCCCTAAATAGTCAATGTAAGTATCACTCCATTTGAAATCAAAGGAACTCTGCAGGGATGCCATTACGGTAGGGTCCAGGGAGATATTTAAAGCTGAAGATTTGGCATAATTGACCTTAAGCCCAGAGACCCCCGAAAAGTCTTTCAGGAGTCTGCAAAGGTTTGGGAGGGAGGTGGTTGGGGATGTGAGGAAAAGTAGCATATCGTCCGCAAACAGCCCGCATTTGTGGACCTGGTCACTGCAGGCGACTCCCTGAATGTTTGGGTCTGCTCTTATTGCTATTGCTATTGTTTCGATAGCTATGGCAAAAATTAGGGGGGAGAGTGGGCATCCCTGCCTAGTTCCCCTTGCAATGGACAGGGTTTTAGAGTATTGACCTTGTAGGCGTATCACTGCTTTGGGAGAGGAGTATAGAGACTTCAGAATTCCCAAAAAGTTGGGACCGAAGCCCCAAATTTCCAGTACGGAGAAGAGATAGGGCCATTTAATTGAGTCGAAAGCTTTGTGGAGATCCAACGAGAGAAGCATACCTTTCTGTTTCGGTCCCCCTTCCCAGTTAGATTGCAGTATGGATACTATATCTATAGCTCTTCTAATTTGGTCGGGCCCTTGCCTACCGGGTATGAAACCAACTTGGTCCTTGTGTATATAGTGATTGATAAAGGAGGAGAGGCGATTGGCAAGAATTTTAGTGAGAATTTTGAGGTCATTGTTAATTAAAGAAATGGGTCTGTAGTTCTCAACTTCCTCATGGTTTTTGTTGGGTTTGGGGATCACTGAAATGAATGCTGTGTTTAGTTGAGATTCTAGAGGGGATCCTGACTTTTTAGAATTAAAGAACTTTGCTAGATACGGGGCTAGGATAGCGCTGTATTCCTTATAGTAAGGGACTGAGAAGCCGTCTGGCCCTGGAGTTGAGCCGGACTTAAGGCTTTTTATAACAGCCCTGATTTCCTCTTCCGTAATGGGGGAATCCATTAAGTCTCTACAGTCCCTGGATAGAGATGGAAGTTCAAGCTGGGCCAAGAAATCATTTACTCGGGAGCCCTTCTCAGATAGAGGAGGGCTGTAGAGTGAAGAGTAAAAATCGTGGAAAGCGGACATGATAGTATTTGGATTTGCTGTTGGGGGTTGACCAGCTATCCTCAATTTGGGGAAGGAATTGGAGCGAAATTTAGGTGAGAGTTTAGATGCTAGCATAGAGCCGAATCTGTCCCTGTGGCAATAGAATTTGGCTCCAGACCATCGAAGAGTCTTCTCTGCTTTAGCCGTTAAGGCGAGATTCAGCTCAAGTCTGGTGGCATCTAGTTTACCTAAAAGGGTTTTAGATGGGTGCTTTTTATGTTCTGCTTTTAGGTGAAGGAAGGACTGTTCAAGCTTCTGAATGTCGATCAATCGTTCCTTCTTAAATTTGGACGCTAGTTTAATTATGACTCCTCGAATGGTTGCCTTGTGGGCAGCCCACAGGGTTTCGGGGTTGATATTATCCACATCATTCAAGAGGAAAAATTCTTTAATAGCTTTAGCAATTTCCTTAACCAAGCTAGGGTCGGCTAAGAGTGATTCGTTTAGTCGCCAGTAGAAACCTCCTCGCCCAGACAGGACATTTTGTAGAGTAAGGGCAACCAAGGAATGGTCGGACCAAGCTGTGTCAAGAATTGCTGCTTTGGTTGACAGAGGAATAAGGGCTGTCTGGGTGAGGATGTGGTCAATCCTAGCGTACGACTGGTGAGGGGCGGAAAAGTGTGTGAAGTCCTTTTTATTGGGGTTCAGTTCCCTCCATACATCCACTAGACCTTGTGTATGGACCATTTTGGCGATCCTCGTGCTAAGCTTTGTGGGGCGTGTGAGTTGGTTTTTGAGGGGCCTGGTTTTGTCTGGACCCTGATCAAATGCAACATTTGAGTCTCCCCCCATAATTACTTTGCCTTCCAATAGGGGGTTCAAAGTGGAGAAGAGGTCCTGGAAAAACGCCGCTTGGCCCTTATTAGGGGCATAATATGAGACAAAAGAATATAGAACGCCTTCCAGGTTACCCTTTACCAAGATAAATCTGCCTTCTGGGTCCCTAAAGTCAGAGAGGAATGCGAATTTGCAGTTTTTAGAGAAAAGAATAGCAACCCCTTTCGTCTTATTGGGGGCGTTTGCTAGAAAAAATGTCGGAAAGTGTGAGTGTAGGAACTTGGGGGTGTACCGGGATTGGAAGTGTGTCTCCTGTAAGAGCAACACGTCAAACTTCAATGATTTATAATGATCAAAGGCTAATCTCCTTTTCCTAGGAGCATTAAGGCCCTGGACATTATGAGAACCAATCTTGAGGTCATTATCCTTCATGGTGTGGTCAGTCATAGGAGCAGAGGGAATGGAAGCTGTGAATCGTGCAGTCACTTACCCTTCGAGGTCTTTTGACATTGTACGGCGGCCAGCTTGTGTTGGTCCGTCCTAGGCTCAATTCAGGTGCTTGGAGGGGAACCCCTCCCGGGTTGGCTAGGAGAGAGAAAAGGGGTGAGTAGAGGAAGAAAGAAATTAAATATTTAAGAGACCAAAATGAGAAAAACGAAAACATGGGTATTATAGAGATACCCTTGGGTTTATGCGGGTCCAAGTCCGCTCTAACCCCAATGAACTACTTCTGATTGCCCTGTAGGGCGTCAGAAGTTCCGATACCAGAGGACACCTGCGGTTCTCTGGAATCGAGTAGAGGCACAAGTGGTCCACCCCGGACCCTTGGTGTGTCAAAATTGAACTGTAAACTAAACACACAACATTTGTAAGAAAAAGAGAAAACACTGCAATAAAAGTCTGAATATCGGGGATCTCTATGCCTTTGTCAAAAATTCTTCACCGGAAGGGACAAAACAACAAGAACCCAAAGATCTGGCCCACTTCTAATCCCCTGGGTAACTCCCCCATAACCGCTTCTGTGTGGGGTAGGGCCCAGGGGTCCACCCTTGACAAGAGAGACCCCATCTATCTAGTCTAACTGACCTTCATCTGCAAAACGGGAGGGGTAGGGGAACACAGGTATGCAAAGTTTCCTGACTGAACTAATCATAGGCCCAGCTAAACCTATGACCCCATTCTAGTCCAGTAATATGCTCCTTATGAGAGAGGTTTCTTGGTTATCTTGTAGAATTGAATTTCTTGTAGATGACTACTTCTCCTAGGGCAGCTGTCATCCATTTTAGCTGATTTTGCATTCGGAGTGCTTTAGGAAAAAGGAGGTGAGTGAGTGGTGTAGGCCATCTGTATCCGGAGGAGAAGCTAAGTTTATCAAATGGTGAAGACTGTGAAGATCCTCATGAGATTCTGAGACATAGACACAGTGGGGGATGTCGTGTCTGTACGGCGTGGGAAGGAATTGGAGCTCCTGCTCCATCATCTGGGATAAAGAACAGTCCCGAGAATGTCTCTGGGGAGACTGGGGAAAGGATATGAGATGTGGAAGGCAGTCTTAGGGTGGTTTCCCCTCTTTGCTCTTCTTGGAAGGGCCCTTCGACCATAGTGGGGATACCGGGCTGCCTGGTGGTGGTCGTTTAGTAGAGCCCGAGGGAGCAGGCGTAAAGTCCATTGGAGTTTCATGGGATATCAGCCTGAGGCCTAGTAAAAGCCTCTCCCCTTCCTGTAGGGTAGCGAATGAGTGGGTTTTGCCTTGGGTGGTGAACTTGACCGCGAAGGGGAAGGTCCAGCGGTATTTGATGTCCCGTTGCGAGAGTACCGTGAGAAGGGGTTTAAGAGTCCTGCGTCTTTGAATAGTTGTGGGAGCGAGGTCAGCGAAAATATGGATCTGGTGACCCTGGTGCTGCAGCGTAGCCTTCAGACGCGATTGGCGCATGACCTCCTCCTTAACCGCATAAAAGTGTGGCTTGACTATAATGTCCCTTGGAGAGCCATCTTGTCTGGGGGGTCCAAGAGACCTGTGTGCCCTATCCAGTTCAAGACGCTGAGGGGGAATGTTTGGGATAAGGGCTGTTATGATGTCTTGGACCGTGGAGGGTATGTCCGAATAGGTTTCCGGAAGGCCTCTTATACGGAAGTTGTACCTCCTAGACCGGTTCTCGAGTTCGTCGATCCTGGCAAGTGCCATGTCTAATTGATCTTGAATGGTCCTGAGGTGAGCAGAGTTTTGGTTGGTGCTAGCGGTAGTGGCTTCCACTTTGTCCTCAATGGCTTCAATTCTGGCGCCTAAATTGGACAGGTCCGCTTTAATAGTATTGGTGATTTGATTAGCTGTGTGTGCCAGACCTTTCTCCAGAAGAGATGAGAATTTAACAAACATGGCTTCCTGTATTTCTGTGAGGTCTGATACTGATAGTCCAGAATGGAACATAGAAGGAGCCAGTGTTGTGGCCTGTGCAGGGGAGGCCTGTGAGAGCATCTCCTGATGGGAGAGGGAGAGCGTCTCTGAGGGGGACTTTGCTGTGGCCTGGCTCTTGGTGTGGTCGTGGGGAGGGATATGTGGGGTCTGAGGGGGTCCCTGTGCTGCTTGAGCGTAAGTCAGGGTCGGGGGGGTCAGTACTGGCCTGCATTCTGATGTCCTGGAGTGGATGCCTCCTGTATGCAGCAGTCCGTCCGTGCTGGCGGCCATCTTGGGATGCAGGTCCGCTCCCGCCGAGGCAAATTGGGGGCCAAGGTCTCGCTTTGCCTGGGGCCCAGACATATCCCCGTGATCCCCGGCAGTTCCCCTTCCTGGGGAGGGTGTTGTGTAGCCCGTTAGCGGGCTGTGGCGGCTATTGTGCGGCTCGGCGGTCCGGGGTGGAGCGGAGCTCTCGGCTCAGGCGGCCATGTCGGAGCTCTCGCGCATGCGCACTCTAAGCTGGCTGATTATAAGTATTTTTACATCATGATTGATCGAGCTTCTGAAGAGGATGCCATTACAAAGGACCTTTACAAATTTATCAGAACTAAACATCCCAGGGTGACTACTTTTTATAGCCTACCGAAAATTCATAAGAACTAAAAAAAAAAACCCTGGTCGACCGATAGTCTCCGGAAATGGGGGAATTTCGGAAAATCTTAGTAGAGTCATTGACTCTTTTTTGCAACCTTTTGTCCTAGCCATGCCATCCTTTTTGAAATTCACAATTCACCATAACAAGGGAATCGCTACCATGTAGAAAATTCTTCAACAAGGCTCCCGTTATGATCGAGCCTTGAATGAGGTCATAATAAATGGACTCAACTACATTCTTAACCACAATTTCTTTACATTCAACAACTCCCACTACCTCCAGGTGCAGGGCATTGCTATGGGGACCTGTTGCGCCCCCTCATACGCCAATCTGTACCCGGGTGAGTGGGAGCAGTCCCTCCTGGATGGCTAGGACCTTGCCGAGTATGCGAGCCACATATCCACGTGGCTCCAGTACATTGATGACATCTTCGCCATCTGGGAGGGACCGAGGGAGACCTTGGTGGAGTTCTTCGACCTCATTAATCAAAACGATCACAATTTGAAACTTACTATAACTTATGATCTTAATGCTATTACCTTTTTGGATGTTCAGTTCAAACGTACCTCTGAGGGCATATTATGCAGCACGCTGTTCCGTAAGAGCACAGTAGGGAACACCGCGCTGCATGCAGACAGCTTTCACCTTGAGCCACTACAAATTTCCACCCCATACGGACAGTAACTGCGCCTTCGCTGGAACTGCTCGAATGATACCCTTTTCAATGAATGAAGTGGCTATAGCCGATCGTGCTTACGCAAAACATACAACAAAACTGTTGAACAATCAAGATCTGAGTTATTGTTCAAACATAAAGTGAAGATTAACTCCAACCCTGATGCAACCAGGATTACCCTGCATTTTTCTAGACAGCACAATGCAATCAAACAAATTGTCCGCAAACATTGGACTATACTTACCGATGATCCTAAAACGAATGCCTTTGTGTCCACCAATCCCTTAATTACTTACAAACGTGCCACTTCGATCAAGGACAAACTCGTTCAAAAATGAACTTAAAAGGAAAAATCATTGTCCAGCTTTTGGTTCATTCCCATGCGGTCATTACTCACATTGCCCTTTTATAGGAAGAGTTTTTTTCTTCCTAAGGCTCGGTTCACACTAGGACGACTTGGGATCCGACTTGTAAGCCCTCAAGTCGCCCCAAGTCGCCCCAGAAAGAGATTCACATTACAGTGAATGGGAGCGTCTTAATAGACACTACTGAAGTCGCTCCGACTTCAGAGCGTACTCCCTGTACTACTTGGATCCGACTTGGTAGGCGACCTGTACCATAGAAATCAATGGAAGTCGCCTCCAAGTCGGATCTCTCTCTACAGTCAAGCGACTTTGCAGGGAAAAAATTTAGTTTGCCCAGGCAAACCCCTCCCTCCCAGAGAGCTGATTATCCTGTGATTGGCCACAGCCAAAGTCGCCTGTCCTGGAGGCGACTTGAAGTCACGTTGTAATTTGCATAAAGTCGCGCTGAAGTCGCGCTGAAGTCGCGTTGAAGTCGCCGTACAAAGTCACGCTGAAATCGTGTTGCCCCTGTGTGAACCGAGCCTAATGGTGAGACTTTCAAACCCTCACACTTCCCTAACTGCCAAAACCGAGGGGTGGTGTATCTCATGGTTTGCGAGTGTGGTGCCTATCACATAGGCAAGACTAAACAGGAGTTCTGGCACCGTATATCGCAACATGTTTACAGCATGCAGATTGGGAACCGCCATCTCCCAATTGGGAGACATGCTGTGCTCCAACACAATTATAAAGTACCAAAAATCTCCTTTGCTGCACTTGATCGAGTCTACATTACCGATTGAGGAGAAGATTGGAATAAAATCCTACTCCAATTGGAGCAAAGATGGATTTTTAGACTACAAGCCATCTCCTTCCTCGGCGTTAATGAATCTATCTCCTTTGCCCCTTTTTTAAGGGGCTTTTCCTCTGGGGAAAAAAAATTTAAATGTTTGTCATTATTTCTTGGTTGTTTGAGATATCATCCACCTTAAATGGCATCATTAGGATAAATAGTGTACAGCTCCTAATATCTTCTTTACATATTTATATGAAGTAATCACATATTAATTATTTTGCTCTTAATACATAGATGTTTCTTTTATGATATTGTGATGCTGTGTGTGTATATACATGTATTGTGAGCTCCATATTTTGCCCTTTATGAATTATTCCTTTATTTACTTTCCAGATCCCTGTGATGCCTCCATGGTCATGCACCATCCCTGGTTGGAGATGTCATTTTCCTGTGTGTCTTCCCAGCAGGGTGGAGAGCTTTTACATCTGTGCTCCCACTTCTACCCACTAGGTGGCCGAGTTTCCCTTTGGCCACCTGTGGGAGTGATCTCCTTGCCGGCGGCTTCCCCGATCACTTCCGGACGCCCATGCCATGCACGCACACGTGCTAGTCCACGCGTGCACGCAACGTCATGACGTCACCTGTTTACAGCGGAAATTCCGCCTTCCGGGACGCCGAGGGAGCTGCACGAGGCACGCCTCATGGCAGCCACTATCTCCCTCGGTGTGCTAGGCAAGGGGGCAGGGTACAACGGCACCTGCGGCTCATTCCAGGAGTGCCCTTTCAATTTAGGACATTATTTAATCTCTGGGATGAGGGTTGATCTGGAGATGATCCCCTCATATCCCTCCTGGACGGTCAGATTTGTCTCAAATATTGCTGGAGCAAGTTATATTTATCCCCTTACTCATCCCTTTAGACCTCTTATTATACTCTACCAGACAGCGATATTCTAAACTAGCAATTTTTGATATCAGGCACAGTGGCCATAGATCCTCTATGCTAACCTGTCTCTGGCCATACAATAACCTCTGGGATAGTGTACCCTCCATCTAATCAATAAGGTAATGTCCTATTTTTGTCACAGCTTAATTCATACCCACACAGTATTTATACTCAATTTATTCATATTTTTTTCATTCTTTTATTTTTCATTTCTTTTTTTCACTTCATCCTTCACTTACTTGGTCACCATTTTCATTCGTTATTGCCCACTGCAATTTTTCTTCTCATTCCCTTTTTCCCCACTCCTTTTCTCCCATCACTGTCTCACCTTTTTCTGTTCACACACACACACTTCTTCATTCATCTAGCTGTTTTCTTCATACACCATCTGTGATCACTTTTTTCCCTGCTAGTCACCCTCTCCCCTTCCTCCCTTCCCCCCCTGCACTCTACTTTTCCCGTCACCTCTCCCACTCCTTCACCATCCTCTCTCTCACTCCAACTTACTTTACACCTATATTTCTTCTCCTTTTCCTTTTTCACTTTTATTTACTTTTCACGTCGCCCCCTGGTCACTTGTTCATTTTCACTTTTGTTGTTCCATATAGTTTTTTCACTTTATTTTTGGCACTTTCTTTATTTTTTTTTTCCACTCTCGCTCATCTTTATTCACACTACTTTACTTTCTCATCACTTTTTTAATTCATATAGTTGGCACATGAGGCCATATATGGCCCTTACCATACCATTAGTATATTTACAAATTATCAGCCTTTTATTATTTACTTATTATTTCCAATATAATGAATTAAGACACATATTAAATACAGACAACAGATCCCTGTGATATATTCTGATTATTCCAATAATATTTTTTGAATTTAATATGGGCACTTCTGTATGTACCATGAGTTAACGTTCTGAGAATCTGCCGCAGGTGCTGATACCGCCCATTTTGGCGCACCATCAGGGGGTGTCTCAACTTGTGACTCCTTGTAAGCCGCATTCAGTGGATCAATGCCTTCTCCCGGGGTGCTGTTCTGGCTTGGTAGGCAGGCGGGATTGTCTGGCAGTTTTTAAGGAAATTCTGGTTGAGAGGCCTTTTCCAAATACATTGGTAACTATGTGAGATGTTTACACTGGATATGTATGTATACATCTGTATGGATCGAAACACGTCAGGCATTGTTATACATCAGGCATTATTTAATGCTGTGTATAATTTTTGTGTTTGCAACCTCTTGTATTTTGGTATGGGTGTGTCCCCACCAGAGCTCATATTTTAACTACCATATATTATACCCTAATTTTTCAATAAAGAATTTATTTTTCTAAACACATGTACTCTTCATTAACTATTTACTCTGCTGCTTAAACCCCCCCGGGGGACTCTTCCCATATTGTACTATTTGGGGTGTGCAGCGCCATTATCTCTCCTTATACGTGTCTTTCCCATCCTGTATTTTAAGTTTTAAATTGCGAGTTCCATCACAAACAGGTTACATTTCTTTGTTATGTCATTTCTACTGCCGGTTTTTCAATGGACCCAGAGAAACTATCTGTAGTTCTACAGTGGCCTCGACCCGCAGATCTATGTCCAATACAAAGTTTTCTTGGCTTTGCCAATTATTATCGGAAATTTATTCATAACTTTTCTTCTTTGGTCAAACCCCTGACTGATATGACCAGAAAGGACGGTAACCCACAGAATTGGTCTCCGGATTCCTTTAAAGCCTTTGAGTCTCTCAAGGCTGCCTTTGGTTCAGCTCCCGTGCTGGCACATCCTGATCCTACGTTACCCTTCAATCATTGATTCGTCTGAGACTGGAGTAGGTGCCCTTCTGTCTCAACGTCCTACCTCTAGGCATCCTTGTGTCTACTTTTCTAAAAAATTGCCTCCTGCAGAATGCAATTACGAGATTGGGGACAGAGAATTGCTAGCTATAATTTTAGCTCTTAAAGAATGGAGGCATCTCCTCGAGTGTACCACTGTGCCAGTCCTCATTTTGACTGACCATAAGAATCTCACATTCTTGTCTGAAGCGAAATGCTTATCTCCCAGAAGGGCACGATGGGCTCTTTTTTTGTCAAGCTTCAATTACATAGTTTCATTCTTACCCGGTACTGAGAATGTAAGGGCTAATGCATTGTCATGACAGTTTTCCTCCTCTTCCAAGATGGAGTCGGTTCCTATTCCTGTGATACCTCCAGATCACATTCTAGCCTCTATTCGCACTAGTCTCACTTCACCTTTAACTTCTATAGTCAGGAAGATACTAGAGAGTAGGGATGAGCCGAACACCCCCCGGTTCGGTTCGCACCAGAACCCGCGAACGGACCGCAAGTTCGCACGAACGTTAGAACCCCATTGACGTCTATGGGACTCGAACGTTCGAAATCAAAAGTGCTCATTTTAAAGGCTAATTTGCATGGTATTGTCCTAAAAAGGGTTTGGGGACCCGGGTCCTACCCCAGGGGACATGTATCAATGCAAAAAAAACTTTTAAAAACGGCCGTTTTTTCGGGAGCAGTGATTTTAATGATGCTTAAAGTAAAAAAAAAAAAGTGAAATATTCCTTTAAATATCGTACCTGGGGGGTGTCTATAGTATGCCTGTAAAGTGACGCGTGTTTCCCATGTTTACAACAGTCCCTGCACCAAATGTCATTTTTAAAGGAAAAAATCTCATTTAAAACTGCTTGCGGGTTTAATGTCATGTCGGGTCATGGCAATATGGATGAAAATCAGTGAGACAAACAGCATGGGTACCCCCCAGTCCATTACCAGGCCCTTTGGGTCTTGTATGGATATTAAGGGGAACCCCGCACCCAAATTAAAATAAGGAAAGGTCCCTATATACTCTGAACAGCAGTATTCAGGCGGTGCAAACAAGACAGGGACTGTAGGTTTGTTGTTAAGTAGAATCTGTTTGTAATTTTGAACATTTTTAATGTGTTTAGCTCCAGCCAAAAAATCTTTTCTAAGCTTTTTGGAAAACATAGGGAAGGGTTATCACCCCTGTGACATTTGTTTTGCGTCTTTCCTCCTCTTCAGAAGATTTCACCTCACTTTTTTGTCCCAATGAAAAATGTTTTTTGAAAATTTGGGTTTTTTTGTGGAACAAGGATTGGAAAGCATCAGTGGAAAGGAGAAATTGTTTTCCCATATTAACTCTTACAGGAGAGAATTTCCCTTCCTTAGGGGTAGATTTCATCTCACTTCCTGTTGTCTCCTTCCGTTTGCAAGTAGGAGTCGTTTGTAAGTTAGATGTTTGAAAGTAGGGTCCTGCCCTATATACTCAGCAGAAATTTGGGCCTTAGGTGTTGCTGTGGCCAAAACACTGTAAGCCCTCACAGGGCCCTGCTGTGAAATATTAGATCAAGAATTGTAATTACATGCCCCTGTTGAACAGGAGCTGAAAAATTAGGCCTTAGGCACTGGTGCTGGTGCCACAACACTGCAACCCCTCACAGACACTCTAGTTGGAACGCAGGAACGAGCCCTGCTGCAAAGTATTGCATCAAAAATTGTAATTACACGCCCCTGTTAGACAGGGGCTGAAAAATTGGGTCTTAGGCACTGGTGCTGGTGCCACAACACTGCAACCCCTCACAGACACTCTAGTTGAAACGCAGGAACAAGCCCTGCTGCAAAGTATTGCATCAAAAATTGTAATTACACGCCCCTGTTAGACAGGGGCTGAAAAATTGGGTCTTAGGCACTGGTGCTGGTGCCACAACACTGCAACCCCTCACAGACACTCTAGTTGGAACGCAGGAACGAGCCCTGCTGCAAAGTATTGCATCAAAAATTGTAATTACACGCCCCTGTTAGACAGGGGCAGAAAAATTGGGTCTTAGGCACTGGTGCTGGTGCCACAACACTGCAACCCCTCACAGACACTCTAGTTGAAACGCAGGAACAAGCCCTGCTGCAAAGTATTGCATCAAAAATTGTAATTACACGCCCCTGTTAGACAGGGGCTGAAAAATTGGGTCTTAGGCACTGGTGCTGGTGCCACAACACTGCAACCCCTCACAGACACTCTAGTTGGAATGCAGGAACGAGCCCTGCTGCAAAGTATTACATCAAAAATTGTAATTACACGCCCCTGTTAAACAGGGGCTGAAAAATTGTGCCTTAGGCACTGGTGGTGGCGCCCAGAACCAAAAATGTTCTTACAAGCTATCAGCGTGATGATTGAGGAGGAAGAGGATAATTACTCAGGGATAGTCACTCAGCATCAGCATAGGCAGTCTTTGAAGGGATCTGAGATTTCAAAAAAAATTATTCGGTTACATCTGCATCAGGTGCTTGGTAGCTGGTGGTGATCCAAGACTGATTCATTTTTATGAAGGTCAGCCGATCGACCGAGTCGGTGGACAGACGCACCCTGTGATCGGTTACCACGCCTCCAGCAGCACTGAATGTGCGTTCCGAAAGAACGCTGGATGCAGGACAGGCCAGTAGCTCAATTGCATACTGTGCAAGCTCTGGCCAGTGATCCATCCTCAAGACCCAGTAACCCAGAGGATTTTCGGTGGGAAAGGTGTCCAAGTCTGATCTTGCCCCTAGGTATTCCTGCACCATGTAAAACAGACGCTGGCGATGGTTGCTGGAACCGATCATACCTTGGGGCTGCGGACCAAAAAATTGTCTGAACGCATCGGTCAGACGGCCACCTTCTCCACCGCTCCTTCTTTGACTGACCGAAGCCTCAGCAACACGTTGTCCAGAAACAGGAGTTTGTAACCTCCCAGTCTCTGGGAACGCGTTGCACAGACCTTTCTGCAAGGCCTCCCGAAGATGTTTCATCCTCTGCTCCCTCTGCGATGGCAAGATAAGGTCCGCAACCTTACCCTTGTAACGTGGATCAAGGAGGGTTGCCAGCCAGTATTGGTCCTTCTCCTTGATACCACGAATACGAGGATCCTTACGCAGGCTTTGCAGGATCAGGGAGGCCATGCAGCGTAGGTTTGCTGAGGCATTCGGTCCGGAGTCCTCTGGGTCACTAAGGACAACAACGTCCGCAGCCACCTCCTCCCAGCCACGTACAAGTCCATGTGTTCCTTGGGACTGATCCCTTAAAGACTGCTGATGCTGAGTGCCAGGCTCCACCTCCATACTGACACAATCTTCCTCCTCCTCCTCCTCCTCCTCCTCGTCCTCTTCCTGTGTGATCGGCGGGCACGCAGGAACACTGTCTGAATAAAGGGGGCCTTGAGAGCTAAGGAAGTCCTCCTCTTCCTGCCTCTGTTCTGCCTCAAGTGCCCTGTCCATTATTCCACGCAGCGTGTGCTCCAACAGGTGGACAAGGGGGACAGTGTCACTGATGCATGCACTGTCAGTGCTCACCATCCTCCTGGCCTCCTCGAATGGTGACAGGACAGTGCATGCATCCCTGATCATGGCCCACTGGCGTGGGGAAAAAAAACCAAGGTCCCCTGACCCTGTCCTGGTGCCATAGTCGCACAGGTACTCATTGATGGCCCTCTGCTGCGTGTGCAGCCGCTGCAGCATGGCCAACGTCGAGTTCCACCTGGTGGGCATGTCACAGATTAGGCGGTTCTTGGGCAGGTTAAACTCCTTTTGGAGGTCCGTCAGCCGAGCACTGGCATTATATGACCGGCGGAAATGCACAGAGACTTTCCTGGCCTGCCTCAGGACATCCTGTAAGCCCGGGTACCTGCCCAAGAACCGCTGCACCACCAAGTTAAGGACGTGAGCCAAACAGGGCACATGGGTCAGTTGTCCCTGTCGGAGGGCAGAGAGGAGGTTGGTGCCATTGTCGCAAAGCACCATTCCTGCCTTAAGTTGGCGTGGCGTCAACCACCTCTGAACCTGCCCCTGCAGAGCTGACAGAACCTCTGCCCCAGTGTGGCTCCTGTCCCCCAAGCACACCAGCTCAAGCACCGCATGGCATCTTTTGGCCTGCGTACTTGCGTAGCCCCTTGAACGCCTACGGAGCACCGCTGGTTCCGAGGAAGAGGCCATGGAGGAAGAAGAAGAGGAGGGGGTGGAGGAGAGAGGTGTGTCACAATCAGCATTTTGGAGGCGTGGTGGCGGAACAACCTCCAACACTACTGCACCTTGTCCTGCATCCTTCCCAGCTGCCAGCAGAGTCACCCAATGCGCCGTGAAACTTAAGTAACGTCCCTGTCCATGCTTGCTGGACCATGAGTCAGCGGTAATATGCACCTTACCGCTGACCGCCCTGTCCAGCGAGGCATGGACATTGCCTTCCACATGCCGGTAGAGAGCCGGAATCGCCTTCCGTGAGAAAAAGTGGCGTTTGGGTACCTGCCACTGAGGAACCGCACATTCCACAAACTCACGGAAGGGGGCAGAGTCTACCAACTGAAAAGGCAGCAGTTGAAGTGCTAGCAATTTTGCCAAGCTAGCATTCAACCGCTGGGCATGTGGATGGCTGGGAGCAAACTTCTTTCGGCGGTGCAGCAGCTGGGGCAGGGAAATTTGCCTGGTACAATCTGACGTCGGTGTACCAAAAGCAGATTGCCCACAAGTACTTGGCTGTGACACACCTAATTCTACACCTTCATTCCTCTCACTGCAGGTCTCAGAGAGGACTGAAGGTCTAGTGGGGTTGGAAATCTCAGCTGATGAGGAGCAAGGAGAGATCGTCTTTGTTCTTTGGTGTGGGTCTTTTAGATACGCTTGCCAACGAACTGCATGGCAGGTCAACATATGTCTGGTCAAGCATGTGGTACCCAAGCGGGAGATGTTTTGGCCACGCGAGATACGCTTGAGACATATGTTGCAAATAGCAGCGGTGCGATCTGATGCACTCGTCTCAAAAAAGGCCCACACCAAAGAACTTTTTGAATAACGCGCAGAGACTGCAGCGCCCTGCACATGTGGAGCTTTGGGGTGTGATGCAGTCAATGTGCTGCCCTTAGGCTGGCCCCAGGAGGGCATCCTGCCTAGTTGGTGATGTGCCACCTCCTCCTCCTCCTCCTCCTCCTCCTCTCTCCTATCAGGCACCCACGTTGAGTCAGTGACCTCATCATCCCCTCCCTCCTCATCACTGGAGCAAACCTGGCAGTATGCTGCAGCAGGGGGAGCATGACTGCCAGATTGCTGTCCTTCTTGGGCACCCCCTCTGTCCGTGCTCATGTTACTGCCTTCATTGAGCTCAGTATCATCATCAGAGCCTTCCAAACGCTGGGCATCCTCCTGGAGCATGTACCCAACACTGTGGTCAAACAGTTCGAGGGAATCCTCATGAGGACATGGTGGAGCTAGGGAAGGAGTCACTGATGACATTGAGCTGAGGGAAGAGGCCGCTGCTTTGCCAGACAAAGCACCCTGGGCATGGGTGAGAGAGGATGAGGAGGATGAGGACGGCTTGGTCATCCACTCGACCAAGTCTTCCGCATGTTGCGGCTCAACACGGCCAGCTGCCGAAAAAAAGGCCAAGCGTGTCCCATGGCCACGTGCTGATGAGGATGCACCGTCTCCACGACCAGCACTAGACACAGAGCCTGCTTGCCCTCTCTTATTGGCTTGTGACTGTCTGCCTCTCCTTCTTGGCCTTCCAGACATACTAATGGCCTGTAGCTGCACTAAGCTGGGATAGAACACCTGTAATTTTCTTCAGGTAGCTTTATATACTGTAACCAGACAAGCCTGCCTGTCAGTAGGAAGATAACAGGAACGGATCTAGCTGAACACTGTGAGCAGGACGCACTGTACTAAATGTAAATAGTCTAGCTGCCTGACCGTGGTACTAATAGGATCAAAAAGAACACCTGTAATTTTCTTAAGGTAGCTTTATATACTGTAACCAGACAAGCCTGCCTGTCAGTAGGAAGATAACAGGAACGGATCTAGCTGAACACTGTGAGCAGGACGTACTGCACTAAATGTATATAGCAGGAACGGATCTAGCTGAACACTGTGAGCAGGACGCACTGCACTGAATGTAAATAGCAGGAACGGATCTAGCTGAACACTGTGAGCAGGACGCACTGCACTAAATGTAAATACCAGGAACGGATCTAGCTGAACACTGTGAGCAGGACGCACTGCACTGAATGTAAATAGCAAGAACGGATCTAGCTGAACACTGTGAGCAGGACGCACTGTACTAAATGTAAATAGTCTAGCTGCCTGACCGTGGTACTAATAGGATCAAAAAGAACACCTGTAATTTTCTTAAGGTAGCTTTATATACTGTAACCAGACAAGCCTGCCTGTCAGTAGGAAGATAACAGGAACGGATCTAGCTGAACACTGTGAGCAGGACACACTGTACTAAATGTAAATAGTCTAGCTGCCTGACCGTGGTACTAATAGGATCAAAAAGAACACCTGTAATTTTCTTAAGGTAGCTTTATATACTGTAACCAGACAAGCCTGCCTGTCAGTAGGAAGATAACAGGAACGGATCTAGCTGAACACTGTGAGCAGGACGTACTGCACTAAATGTATATAGCAGGAACGGATCTAGCTGAACACTGTGAGCAGGACGCACTGCACTGAGTGTAAATAGCAGGAACGGATCTAGCTGAACACTGTGAGCAGGACGCACTGCACTAAATGTAAATACCAGGAACGGATCTAGCTGAACACTGTGAGCAGGACGCACTGCACTGAATGTAAATAGCAAGAACGGATCTAGCTGAACACTGTGAGCAGGACGCACTGTACTAAATGTAAATAGTCTAGCTGCCTGACCGTGGTACTAATAGGATCAAAAAGAACACCTGTAATTTTCTTAAGGTAGCTTTATATACTGTAACCAGACAAGCCTGCCTGTCAGTAGGAAGATAACAGGAACGGATCTAGCTGAACACTGTGAGCAGGACGCACTGCACTGAATGTAAATAGCAGGAACGGATCTAGCTGAACACTGTGAGCAGGACGCACTGCACTAAATGTAAATACCAGGAACGGATCTAGCTGAACACTGTGAGCAGGACGCACTGCACTGAATGTAAATAGCAGGAACGGATCTAGCTGAACACTGTGAGCAGGACGCACTGCACTAAATGTAAATACCAGGAACGGATCTAGCTGAACACTGTGAGCAGGACGCACTGCACTGAATGTAAATAGCAGGAACGGATCTAGCTGAACACTGTGAGCAGGACGCACTGCACTGAATGTAAATAGCAGGAACGGATGTAGCTGAACACTGTGAGCAGGACGCACTGCACTAAATGTAAATACCAGGAACGGATCTAGCTGAACACTGTGAGCAGGACGCACTGCACTGAATGTAAATAGCAGGAACGGATCTAGCTGAACACTGTGAGCAGGACGCACTGCACTGAATGTAAATAGCAGGAACGGATCTAGCTGAACACTGTGAGCAGGACGCACTGCACTGAATGTAAATAGCAGGAACGGATGTAGCTGAACACTGTGAGCAGGACGCACTGCACTAAATGTAAATACCAGGAACGGATCTAGCTGAACACTGTGAGCAGGACGCACTGCACTGAATGTAAATAGCAGGAACGGATCTAGCTGAACACTGTGAGCAGGACGCACTGCACTAAATGTAAATACCAGGAACGGATCTAGCTGAACACTGTGAGCAGGACGCACTGCACTGAATGTAAATAGCAGGAACGGATCTAGCTGAACACTGTGAGCAGGACACACTGCACTAAATGTAAATAGTCTAGATAGAAGATAACAGGAACGGATCTAGCTAAACTGAATACAGTGTATATATATATATGCAACACCTGGGATGCATATATATACACAATACACTGTAAGTGCAGCTAACTGACTGACTGTTCTGCCTAATCTATCTAACTCAAATCAAATGACACTGTCTCTCTCTCTCTCTCTCTATCTCTCAGCACACCGGAACACACACTACACAGGGCCGCCGTGCAGGCGGCCTTATATAGTGTGGGGTGTGTACTAAATCCCCTGAGCCATAATTGGCCAAAGCCACCCTGGCTTTGGCCAATTACAGCTCTCTCTACTGACGGCGCTGTGATTGGCCAAGCATGCGGGTCATAGTGCATGCTTGGCCAATCATCAGCCAGCAATGCACTGCGATGCCGCAGTGAATTATGGGCCGTGACGCGCCACACGAATTTGGCGCGAACGGCCCATATCGTTCGCAATTCGGCGAACGACCGAACAGCCGATGTTCGAGTCGAACATGGGTTCGACTCGAACACGAAGCTCATCCCTACTAGAGAGTTTAATAAAAGACCACATAGACGAGTTCTTGCTGGAAAAAAATATTTTAAGCAGCAGACAGCACTGATTCATAAAAATATTTTAAGCAGCAGACAGCACTGATTCATAAAAGACAGAAGTTGTCAAACAAACCGGATTTCTTTTTATGAGGAGTAAACCTTGGACAGAGGGGTGGCAGTGGATTTTGCAAAAGCGTTTGACACAGATCCCCACACACGGCTCATGTGTAAGGTAAAGTCTACAGGCTTGGCAAGATCAATTTGTAAATGGATAGAAAACTGGCTAAAAGACAGAATTCAGAGAGTAGTGGTTAATTACTCTTATGCTCCATACACACGGTCGGACTTTGTTCGGACATTCCGACAACAAAATCCTAGGATTTTTTCCGACGGATGTTGGCTCAAACTTGTCTTGTATACACACGGTCACACAAAGTTGTCGGAAAGTCCGATCATTCTGAACGTGGTGACGTAAAACACGTACGTCGGGACTATAAACGGGGCAGTGGCCAATAGCTTTCATCTCTTTATTTATTCTGAGCATGCGTGGCACTTTGTCCGTCGGATTTGTGTACACACAATCAGAATTTCAGACAACGGATTTTGTTGTCGGAAAATGTTTTATCCTGCTCTCAAACTTTGTGTGTCGGAAAATCCGATGGAAAATGTCCGATGGAGCCCACACACGGTCGGAATTTCCGACAACACGCTCCGATCGGACATTTTCCATCGGAAAATCTGACCGTGTGTACGGGGCATAACTCTGAATGGTCTAAGGTTATCAGTGGTGTACCCCAAGGTTCAGTGCTGGGACCCTTACTTTTTAATATCTTTATAAATGATATAGGGTCTGGGATTAAAAGTATCTTTTCAGTCTTTGCAGATGACACCAAGCTTGGCAGTGGAATAACGTCCTTACAGGATGTCTCCAATTTACAAGCTGACCTCAATGCATTGTCTAATTGGGCAACAAAGTGGCAAATGAGGTTTAATGTTGATAAATGTAAAGTTATGCACTTGGGGGCTAGGAATATGCATGCATCATACATACTAGGGAAGCACAACTCAATGGTGGAGAGGGATCTGGGGGGGTTTGGTAGATCATAAGCTCAATAATAGCATGTGATGCCAAGCTGCGGTTTCCAAAGCGAGCAAAATCCTTTCTTGCATTAAGATTCCAGAGAGAGATATAATTTTGCCAGTGTACAAATCATTAGTAAGACCTCTGGAATATGCAGTTCAGTTTTGGGCACCAGTTCCCAAAATGGATATTGGGGAACTGGGGAACTAGAGAAAGTGCAGAGAAAGGCAACCAAACTGATAAGAGGCATGGAGGAGCTCAACTATGAGGAAAGATTAGAGGAACTGAATCTATTCCCTCTTGAGAAGGAGATTAAGGGGGGATATGATCAACATGTACAAATACATAAGTCGTCCATATAGTGAAATTGGTGTTGTTGTTCACTTTAAGGTCATCACAGAGGATAAGGGGGCACTCTTTACGTCTAGAGGAATAAATATTTCATCTCCAAATGCGGAAAGGTTTCTTCACAGTAGAAGCTGTGAAAATGTGGAATAGACTTCCTCCAGAGGTGGTTCTGGCAAGCTCAGTAGATTGTTTTAAAAAAGGCCTGGATTCTTTTCTAAATGTACATAATATAACTGGGTACTAACATTAATGCCGTGTACACACGGTCAGACTTTTCGGCTACAAAAGTCCGACAGCCTGTCCGACAGACTTTCGACGGACTTTTGGCGGACTTGCGGCAGACTTTCTAATGAACGGACTTGCCTACATACGACCACACAAAAGTCTGACGGATTCGTACGTGATGACGTACACTGGACTAAAATAAGGAAGTTAATAGCCAGTAGCCAATAGCTGCCCTAGTGTGGGTTTTTGTCCGTCGGACTAGCACACAGACGAGTGGATTTCTGGGTCCGGCGTAGTTACGACGTAAAGATTTGAAGCATGTTTCAAATCTAAAGTCCGTCAGATTTGCGGCTGGAAAAGTCTGCTGAAAGTCCGGGGAAGCCCACACACGATCAGATTGTCAGCTGTATTTTGTCCGTCGGTGTCCGTCGGACTTTTGTAGACGAAAAGTCCGACCTTGTGTACGCGGCATTATAGGTAAAGTTGATCCAGGGAAAATCCGATTGAATCTCAGGGGATCAGAAAGGCATTTTTTCCCCTGCTGTAGAAAATTGGAGCATGCTTTGCTGGGGTTTTTCGCCTTTCCCTGTGGGTGAAGGATTGTGTATATGGGATTGTATTTTTTTTATTTTTTTTTTGGCTGAACTAGATGGACTTTTTTGTCTTTTTTTTCAACCTGACTAAATATGTAACTATGCAACCTTTGGGAGACAGAATTCTTGCTGCTCAGATCCACTCTCCTTCTGAAAAACCTTGTGACCGCTGCTTTGTCCCCGAGAATCTCCACACTGCTTTGCTCCAGACATACCATTCTCCCAACGAAGCTGGTCACCCAGGAAAGAATCAGCTCATCTAGTCTATTTCTCAACAATTTTGGTGGCCTAGTCTCCGTGCTGATTTAACTGCCTTTGTAGCTGCTTGTTCTGTGTGTGCTCAGCACACACACCTTCCAGTGGGCTTCCTAAAACCCATACCCAATAGAGAGAGGCCTTGGACCCACATGTCTATGGATTTTAGTGTGGAGTTACCCAACCCCCAGGGCAATACATTTATTCTCATGGTGAGTGACCGGAAGATCTCTCATTGTATTCCACTTAAGAAGTTGCCTATATACAAAGAACTGGCATCCATTTTCACTCGAGAGATCTTTAGGTTACATGGGCTACCCAAGGTTATCATCTCGGACAGGGGTAGCCAGTGTGTCTCCAGGTTTTGGCAAGCCTTTTGTGCACAGTTGGGAATTCAGCTTTCCTTCTTCTCGGCGTATCACCCACAGTTCAATGGGGCTTCAGAATGAGCCAACCAAGTCTTGGAGCAGTTCCTACATTGCTATATTTCTGACCACCATAAAAACTGGTCAGACCTCTTACCTTGGGCGGAGTTTGCTCACAATAGTACCGCCAATGCCGCTTCCTGATTGTCTCCGTTTATGGCGAATTATGGTTTCCAACCATCCATGTTGCCTGACACATTTGTTTCTCAACTAATTCATGCATTAGAGGAGCATCTCTGTGATCTCCGTTTCACGTGGGTGCAGGTCCAAAAGTCCTTGCGATGTGCTAGAGATAGGTACAGACTCCATGCTGACCACTGACGCCTACCTGCGCCTTCCGACGAGGTTGGGAAGGGTCTGGCTGTCATCTTGTAACCTCCGACTCCGTGTTCCCTAACTGAAACTGGCGCCGCGCTATATTGGGCCTTTCCGTATTCTCTGTAGGATCAACACAGTGGCTTACGCATTAGACCTTCTTTCTAACATGGGTATTTCAAATGTATTCCATGGTTCCTTATTAAAGCTTTGGTGTGCAACCGCTTCACCACCTTGGTACCACATGCTTGCCCGGTTTAGGTTGAGAACCATGAAGTGTATGAAATGCAATTAATCATTGACTCCCCTTGGTTTAGTGGGCGCATACAGTACACTGTTCATTGTAAAGGGTATGGTCCGGAGCAATGCTCTTAGGTATTATCCTCAGGCGTACATGCTCCGGTCCTTCTCCGTGCTTTCTATAGATATTTTACCCTCAAACCTGGTGCCCCTCTGAGGGGGAAGGGTTTTGAGGAGGGGGTATTGTCAGGGCTGGGCTCTTAGGAGCTCTCTTCTATGTGCTCAGGCTGCTCAGCTGTTGGATAATCATCAGCACTCTTTGATTCCTCAGTGGCTCACCTGGTTATCATTATCTGTTCTTCAGTCCCGCCTACAGCCAGTCCCTTCTGGCTATGTAAACTTCCTTGTTTATTCCTTTCCCGTCTTTGCCTGGTCAACATATCTGGAGTTTCTCTGCTGTGTTCCTGTGAAAGACTTTGCATGGCTGAGGTCCCTTCTAGTTCCTGTTCCTGTTCTTCTGCCTCTGACTATGCTGATCTCTGGTTTCCCGATTACTGGCTTGTCTGACTACCCGCTTTGGCTTCCAATCCCTGGCTTATGTTTTGACTACATTTACTGATCTGTATCATTTTTATCATTATATTAAATGGTGTGATTCATAGTTCCTGACAGTAAATAACCTATAAAGTACCTTGATAGCAACAGTGTAGCTTAGATACTATGTTATGTGTTTTTTTTTTAATACTCTTAGTGAACAATCATTATTACTTCATAGTTTATGAGGTCTCTTACCCTCCTCTACGGGAGGTTCAGTATCATATCCTATGCCCTTGGCGTAGGGCTTGTGAGGCACCATTGGAAGACCCCCCCCCTTCTGCTCCCCCTTTTTACTTTTATGGTTTTCTCCAAACACATTTGGAGATTGGGTGCTCTGTATTTGCTTGGTAGGTACAGCCTTGCTTAAATGGTGGTAATTTTTTTTTTTTTGTTTGTTCTGTATTGCTATTGTGTTGATTTGAATAATGTGTTGATATGTCTTTTGTTGTTTCATTAGTATTATTATCACACTTTCCTGATGGTGAAAGATGGTGAAACATGTTTAACTGCAAGCGTGATGAAAACGTCTCCATCTTACATACCAACATATGGTTAAACCAATGTATCTATGTCTTTTAACCGTATTTTGTAAATAAAAGCAATTTTATTTCTTGCAGTAGTTTGCGAAATGAAATAATGGCACCTAAAAAATCCCCTCCTGGTTACACTATCTTTCTATTATCCGATTCAAGGGATGATGGTGCTAAATATTTAAATTTTTGGCAGTACCCACCAAACTTCACACCTCTAATATTATAGGCCCTCGGACCTTACCTGACCCTGCGTTTGCATTACTGCATTTAGGTATTGAACAAATACCCTGTATGCTAAATTCAGGGTTCTGTACCTACGTTTTTTGCAGCTAAACCCAATATTGTTAGACTTTGGAATTTCCTTTCACAACTCAGTATATTTGACATTTGAGACCTAAACTACTAGTGTGAAATGGAAAAAATATGAGCATCAAAAAATATACTACTACCAAAAAATATGCTCTATTTCGGTCCACGTGGTTAAATTACCCAAATTGTACCGTATAACCACTTGCCGACCGCCTCACGCCTATATACGTGAGCAGAGCGGCACGGGCAGGCAAAATGACGTACCTGAAACGTGATTGCCTTCCCGCGGGTGGGGGGTCCGATCGGACCCCCCCCCTGTACCAGCTGCAGTCGGCATTTGGTTGGGAGCGATGAGAGACGAGGGGGAGACCATCCGATCGTGGCCCCCCCCTCGCGATCGCTCCCAGCCAATGACAAACATCCCCTGCCTCTGTATAGTACACAGAGGCAGAGGATGTGATGTCATCTCTCCTCGGCTGTCAGTTTCCGTTCCAGCGCCGAGGAGAGATGACATGTAAGTGCACAACACAAACACACACAGTAGAACATGCCAGGCATACATTACACCCCCGATCCCCCCCCGATCGCCCCCCGATCCCCCCCCAATCACCCCCCCCCCTGTCACAAACTGACACCAAGCAGGTTTTTTTTTTTTTTTTTTTTCCTGATTACTGCATAGTGTCAGTTTGTGACAGTTAGCAGTGTTAGGACAGTTACTGTAACCCCCCTGTAGGTCTAGGGTACCCCCCTTACCCCCCCTAATAAAGTTTTAACCCCTTGATCACCCCCCCTCACCAGTGTCGCTAAGCGATCATTTTTCTGATCGCTGTATTAGTGTCGCTGGTGACGGTAGTTAGGGACGTAAATATTTAGGTTTGCCGTCAGTGTTTTATAGCGACAGGGACCCCCATATACTATCTAATAAATGTTTTAACCCCTTGATTGCCCCCTAGTTAACCCTTTCACCACTGATCACCGTATAACCGTTACGGGTGAAGCTGGTTAGTTAGTTTATTTTTTATAGTGTCAGGGCACCCGCTGTTTATTACCGAATAAAGGTTTAGCCCCCTAATCGCCCGGCGGTGATATGCGTCGCCCCAGGCAGCGTCAGATTAGCGCCAGTACCCCCCCTAATAAAGTTTTAACCCCTTGATCACCCCCTGTCGCCAGTGTCGCTAAGCGATCATTTTTCTGATCGCTGTATTAGTGTCGCTGGTGACGCTAGTTAGGGACGTAAATATTTAGGTTCGCCGTCAGTGTTTTATAGCGACAGGGACCCCCATATACTATCTAATAAATGTTTTAACCCCTTGATTGCCCCCTAGTTAACCCTTTCACCACTGATCACCGTATAACTGTTACGGGTGACGCTGGTTAGTTAGTTTATTTTTTATAGTGTCAGGGCACC
Organism: Lithobates clamitans; assembly: GCA_037952925.1. Classification (NCBI taxonomy): domain Eukaryota; kingdom Metazoa; phylum Chordata; class Amphibia; order Anura; family Ranidae; genus Lithobates; species Lithobates clamitans. The sequence goes on along the minus strand of JBBGZY010001452.1, from coordinate 1,122,123 downwards.
CGCCGTTTATTACCGAATAAAGGTTTAGCCCCCTGATCGCCCGGCGGTGATATGCGTTGCCCCAGGCAGCGTCAGATTAGCGCCAGTACCGCGAACACCCACGCACGCACCGTACACGCACCATACACCTCCCTTAGTGGTATAGTATCTGATCGGATCAATATCTGATCCGATCAGATCTATACTAGCGTCCCCAGCAGTTTAGGGTTCCCAAAAACGCAGTGTTAGCGGGATCAGCCCAGATACCTGCTAGCACCTGCGTTTTGCCCCTCCGCCCGGCCCAGCCCAGCCCACCCAAGTGCAGTATCGATCGATCACTGTCACTTACAAAACACTAAACGCATAACTGCAGCGTTCGCAGAGTCAGGCCTGATCCCTGCGATCGCTAACAGTTTTTTTGGTAGCATTTTGGTGAACTGGCAAGCACCAGCCCCAGGCAGCGTCAGGTTAGCGCCAGTACCGCTAACACCCACGCACGCAGCGTACACCTCCCTTAGTGGTATAGTATCTGAACAGATCAATATCTGATCCGATCAGATCTATACTAGCGTCCCCAGCAGTTTAGGGTTCCCAAAAACGCAGTGTTAGCGGGATCAGCCCAGATACCTGCTAGCACCTGCATTTTGCCCCTCCGCCCGGCCCGGCCCAGCCCACCCAAGTGCAGTATCGATCGATCACTGTCACTTACAAAACTCTAAACGCATAACTGCAGCGTTGGCAGAGTCAGGCCTGATCCCTGCGATCGCTAACAGTTTTTTTTGTAGCGTCTTGGTGAACTGGCAAGCACCAGCGGCCTAATACACCCCGGTCGTAGTCAAACCAGCACTGCAGTAACACGTGGTGATGTTGCGAGTCCCATAAGTGCAGTTCAAGCTGGTGAGGTGGCAAGCACAAATAGTGTCCCGCTGCCACCAAAAAGACAAACACAGGCCCGTCATGCCCATAGTGCCCTTCCTGCTGCATTCGCCAATCCTAATTGGGAACCCACCGCTTCTGCAGCGCCCGTACTTCCCCCATTCACATCCCCAACCAAATGCAGTCGGCTGCATGAGAGGCATTTTCTTTACGTCCTCCCGAGTACCCCTACCCAACAAACCCCCCCAAAAAAGATGTCATGTCTGCAGCAAGCGCGGATATAGACGTGACACCCGCTATTATTGTCCCTCCTGTCCTGACAATCCTGGTCTTTGCATTGGTGAATGTTTTGAACGCTACCATGCACTAGTTGAGTATTAGCGTAGGGTACAGCATTGCACAGACTAGGCACATTAACACAGGGTCTCCCAAGATGCCATCGCATTTTGAGAGACCCGAACCTGGAACCGGTTACAGTTATTATAGTTAGTTACAAAAAAAAGTGTAAAAAAAAAAAAAACACAAACAAAAATATAAAATAAAAATAGTTGTCGTTTTATTGTTCTCTCTCTCTCTATTCTCTCTCTATTGTTCTGCTCTTTTTTACTGTATTCTATTCTGCAATGTTTTATTGTTATTATGTTTTATCATGTTTGCTTTTCAGGTATGCAATTTTTTATACCTTACCGTTTACTGTGCTTTATTGTTAACCATTTTTTTGTCTTCAGGTATGCCATTCACGACTTTGAGTGGTTATACCAGAATGATGCCTGCAGGTTTAGGTATCATCTTGGTATCATTCTTTTCAGCCAGCGGTCGGCTTTCATGTAAAAGCAATCCTAGTGGCTAATTAGCCTCTAGACTGCTTTTACAAGCAGTGGGAGGGAATGCCCCCCCCCCAACATCTTCCGTGTTTTTCTCTGGCTCTCCTGTCTCAACAGGGAACCTGAAAATGCAGCCGGTGATTCAGCCAGCTGACCATAGAGCTGATCAGAGACCAGAGTGGCTCCAAACATCTCTATGACCTAAGAAACCGGAAGCTACGAGCATTTTATGACGTAGATTTCGCCGGATGTAAACAGCGCCATTGGGAAATTGGGAAAGCATTTTATCACACCGATCTTGGTGTGATCAGATGCTTTGAGGGCAGAGGAGAAATCTAGGGTCTAATAGACCCCAATTTTTGCAAAAAAGAGTACCTGTCACTACCTATTGCTATCATAGGGGATATTTACATTCCCTGAGATAACAATAAAAATGATTTAAAAAAAAAAAAATGAAAGGAACAGTTTAAAAATAAGATAAAAAAATAATAATAATAAAGAAAAAAAAAAAAAAAAAAAAAAAAGCACCCCTGTCCCCCCTGCTCTCGCGCTAAGGTGAACGCAAGCGGCGGTCTGTCGTCAAATGTAAACAGCAATTGCACCATGCATGTGAGGTATCGCCGCGAAGGTCAGATCGAGGGCAGTAATTTTAGCAGTAGACCTCCTCTGTAAATCTAAAGTGGTAACCTGTAAAGGCTTTTAAAGGCTTTTAAAAATGTATTTAGTTTGTCGCCACTGCGCGTTTGTGCGCAATTTTAAAGCATGTCATGTTTGGTATCTATGTACTCGGCCTAAGATCATCTTTTTTATCTCATCAAACATTTGGGCAATATAGTGTGTTTTAGTGCATTAAAATGTAAAAAAGTGTGTTTTTTCCCCAAAAAATGCGTTTGAAAAATCGCTGCGCAAATACTGTGTGAAAAAAAAAAATGAAACACCCACCATTTTAATCTGTAGGGCATTTGCTTTAAAAAAAATATATAATGTTTGGGGGTTCAAAGTAATTTTCTTGCAAAAAAAAATTATTTTTTTATGTAAACAATAAGTGTCAGAAAGGGCTTTGTCTTCAAGTGGTTAGAAGAGTGGGTGATGTGTGACATAAGCTTCTAGATGTTGTGCATAAAATGCCAGGACAGTTCAAACCCCCCCCAAATGACCCCATTTTGGAAAGTAGACACCCCAAGCTATTTGCTGAGAGTCATGTTGAGTCCATGGAATAATTTATATTGTGACACAAGTTGCGGGAAAGAGACAATTTTTTATTTTTTTTATTTTTTTTTTGCGCAAAGTTGTCACTAAATGATATATTGCTCAAACATGCCATGGGAATATGTGAAATTACACCCCAAAATACATTCTGCTGCTTCTCCTGAGTACGGGGATACCACATGTGTGAGACTTTTTGGGAGCCTAGCCGCGTACGGGACCCCGAAAACCAAGCACCGCCTTCAGGCTTTCTAAGGGTGTAAATTTTTGATTTCACTCTTCACTGCCTATCACAGTTTCGGAGACCATGGAATGCCCAGGTGGCAAAAAAAAACCCCAAATGACCCCATTTTGGAAAGTAGACACCCCAAGCTATTTGATGAGAGGTATAGTGAGTATTTTGCAGACCTCACTTTTTGTCACAAAGTTTTGAAAATTGAAAAAAGAAAAAAAAAATTTTTTTTTCTCGTCTTTCTTTATTTTCAAAAACAAATGAGAGCTGCAAAATACTCACCATGCCTCTCAGCAAATAGCTTGGGGTGTCTACTTTCCAAAATGGGGTCATTTGGGGGGGGTTTGTGCCACCTGGGCATTCCATGGCCTCCGAAACTGTGATAGGCAGTGAGGAGTAAAATCAAAAATGTACGCCCTTAGAAATCCTGAAGGCGGTGCTTGGTTTTCGGGGTCCCGTACGCGGCTAGGCTCCTAAAAAGTCCCACACATGTGGTATCCCCGTACTCAGGAGAAGCAGCTAAATGTATTTTGGGGTGCAATTCCACATATGCCCATGGCCTGTGTGAGCAATATATCATTTAGTGACAACTTTGTGCAAAAAAAAAAAAAAAAAAAAAAAAATTGTCACTTTCCCGCAACTTGTGTCAAAATATAAAACATTCCATGGACTCAACATGCCTCAAAGCAAATAGCTTGGGGTGTCTACTTTCCAAAATGGGGTCATTTGGGGGGGGTTTATGTCATCTGGGCATTTTATGGCCTTCAAAACCGTGATAGGTAGTGAGGAGTAAAATCAAAAATGTACGCCCTTAGAAATCCTGAAGGCGGTGCTTGGTTTTCGGGGCCCCGTACGCGGCTAGGCTCCCAAAAAGTCCCACACATGTGGTATCCCCGTACTCAGGAGAAGCAGCTAAATGTATTTTGGGGTGCAATTCCACATATGCCCATGGCCTGTGTGAGCAATATATCATTTAGTGACAACTTTTTGTAATTTTTTTTTTTTTTTTTTTTTTTGTCATTATTCAATCACTTGGGACAAAAAAAATGAATATTCAATGGGCTCAACATGCCTCTCAGCAAATTCCTTGGGGTGTCTACTTTCCAAAATGGGGTCATTTGTGGGGGTTTTGTACTGCCCTGCCATTTTAGCACCTCAAGAATCGACATAGGCAGTCATAAATTAAAGGCTGTGTAAATTCCAGAAAATGTACCCTAGTTTGTAGACGCTATAACTTTTGCGCAAACCAATAAATATACACTTATTGACATTTTTTTTACCAAAGACATGTGGCCGAATACATTTTGGCCTAAATGTATGACTAAAATTGAGTTTATTGGATTTTTTTTAGAACAAAAAGTAGAAAATATCATTTTTTTTCAAAATTTTCGGTCTTTTTCCGTGTATAGCGCAAAAAATAAAAACGGCAGAGGTGATCAAATACCATCAAAAGAAAGCTCTATTTGTGGGAAGAAAAGGACGCAAATTTCGTTTGGGTACAGCATTGCATGACCGCGCAATTAGCAGTTAAAGCGACGCAGTGCCGAATTGTAAAAAGTGCTCTGGTCAGGAAGGGGGTAAATCCTTCCGGGGCTGAAGTGGTTAAGATTGATGACATGTATTTACATTGCCTTCTGTTACTGACTGGAACGTTTTCCTCGTTTTATTAGTTCACCGCCTTATTTGATTATCCTCCCTCCCCCCACTGTCCCTCTCTTACCCAGGCTTAACTCCAATCCTTAATCCTCCCTCCCTATACCCCCTTCCCCCTTTCCTCCTACATCCTCAGGATGAAGACATTTGTACACCAAATGCTACTGGCTGTAAGCTTATTTTCAGTGTACTAATTCTATCTGACCTTACCTCCTGATTGAATGACTGTTTTTCTTCATAATACTGCTCTTGTCATTTATGCTGCTGTAATTTGTACAGCTTCATCCTTCTCTGTTATGGAAATTTTATAAGCTTCTCTTTATAACCAAATGATTCTGTGCGCTAATAAGCACAGTCATAGCTTTCTTGTATAATGCCGGGAAAGCGCGCTTCTATATCTCCAAGTAACACAGACAGACGCTGGTATCACGTTGAGCTTATCAAAATCGTCTCTAGCCTGATCTGCTGCTTTTATTTATACTGTAAACATGAATAACAAAGGAAGGTGGTGGCTTCAGAATCAGCCAGACACTTGTATTCTTTCAAAAGAACTAATCACACACATGTATATATTCAAATAGAATGTCAGTAGTGACGTGTGCAGAGCCATGCGGCCAGCTTCTCGTTGAGATACAAAGTGTCTCACAATTTAAACACTACTTACAGGGCTCTGAACACGATCGTGTGCACATTCCCACCACTACCAATGACCCGAGACGTACTCTATCATGGCTCAGTGGGCCATAATTTGTGTATGGTTATGCTATGGTTCCGATGTACGCAGATCTGTTTGCTAGTAGCGTTAATGCAATTGCCATGAGGTGGCCAGTCTTTTGGTGAGGCATAAACGAGCATCCCTAAATAGCAAACAGATCTGATGTGTCCATGGGAAGGTTTCCGCAGTCAATGGTCTTCCACCAACGTCTGTATGTGTGAATACGCTCACATGAGCGTATTGCAGCAAAATGGACACTGGGGGACATATGACAACATACATTAATAAAAATTTTTACAACAGTCCCTCCTCCTTGTCATATATGCTCCCATGTGTCCCTCAATGAATCTTGATCTTCATACACCTGGAAATGAATCAGTCTTTACAGTCCATATGAGTTCAGAACACGGCTTAACTTGTAGACTCTGTTCTTCAGGAGGGATGACTTATAGAGAGGACACGACATGTGAGCTGTAGTAATCGTTGATCGGTCTGGGATCCTCTGCGTCTGGTACGTGGGCTGGGCTTCGGGCATCTCATCTCAGCGAGGAAGATGTGGTCATCTGCTCGGGCTCTGTTCACTTGTCCAATCAGGCAACAGGAGCACCTCATCATGACATATAGAAGGAATAGAAACAAAAACAACATGAGTATATATACCCCTACTTCCTTCAACCATGATCCAAAGGAAAATAAAAAAATCCTCAAAGTTTCCCAAACCCTTAAAAGGATTCCAACCTTCACTAGCTATAGCTCTGGCTTTGCCTTGCAGGGATCTAACCTTATCCATATGGGCCTGAACTTTGCCATTGGTGTCCTCGATCCAGGTACAACAATCTCCACCTATGAATTCACAGAAACCCCCCTTGGATGCTAACAGATAATCAAGGGCCATCTTTTCCTGTAATAGAAGGGTCTTGATCTGTTGGTGTTCCTGTGAGATCTCCCTTACAGCTTCTACGGTTTCATTGAATATCCCATCCACAATGGATGAGAAATTGTTCAATTGTTTCATATGTTCAGTCCCCCACCCCATCCAAGCAGGAAACCATGCCCAGGCCTGGTCGGAGTTAGTGAACAATTCCCTTCTAGCTTTTCCTGCCATTCTTACCTTCTCTCGCGCCATCAGATCCTCACAATCATCCGCAATGTAAGATGATGGGACGAGTTTCACCAGGACACATGAACCTCTTGAATTAGGGGGAGTTACCTTATAAGCTGTAGACCCGCATAAGTACCAAACTAAAGTTGAAGCGCACTTGTGGGCTACCTAGTTGTCCCGATACCCAAACTGGCAGGAACCAAAGCTATTGTTAAAACTGTAACTAATTTTACCCTCTAGGAATGTATCGTTAAGTTCTATTGACAAGTGTCTGTTTGGAGTTTTTACTCGTTTTTCAAAATTCCTCATACCAATCTGAACATCATATATAGCATGTACCGCTGTCATTGCTGGGGTACTAAAGCTCGGTGGAGATTCAGAGTAGACCCAGCAATTGGTCCTGTTCGCTTTCTTAGCTACATAGTTACATAGTTACATAGTAGGTGAGGTTGAAAAAAGACACAAGTCCATCAAGTCCAACCTATGTGTGTGATTATGTATCAGTATTACATTACATATCCCTGTATGTTGCGGTCATTCAGGTGATTATCTAATAGTTTCTTGAAGCTATCAATGCTCCCCGCTGAGACCACCGCCTGTGGAAGGGAATTCCACATCCTTGCCGCTCTTACAGTAAAGAACCCTCTACGTAGTTTAAGGTTAAACCTCTTTTCTTCTAATTGTAAGAATACACTTTAAACAATAAGTTGGGATGCTTTTCATCGTTACCCTTGCTAAAATACACTAAACTAAAGATATAAATAAAAAAATACTCCTCATTCTTTGGTGTAGTTGAGCAGTGTCTTGCAGTGGCTCCCGTGGATCCAGTTGTACTGTCCTTCAAGCTTTATAGAGGTCGGCATGGTCAGCTGAACCTGGAATGGCCCGAGGTATCTCGACTCTAATCCCATCTTCTGATGTTTTCTTTACAATGACCCAGTTACCTGGTTGGATAGAATGAAAACGGGTTATCGAGTCAGGGTCTGTAAGGGACTCATGAACCCTGTGGTGGATTTTTTGTAGCTCACGCTGCAGTAACTGCACATACCCCTTCAGCTGAGAATGTAAAGATGACAGTTGCTGAGTAAAGTACAACCCTGTTTTTGATTGACTTCCAAACAAACCTCTTATGGAGATAAACCAGACATGTGGAAACTCAATGAACCCTTTTTCACTTTTCACCGACTGTGGTCACTGAACCTGTGTATGGCTTACCATCTGGGTTGTAATACCTGGAACCATTGACAAAAAGGTTCTTAGCGTCTGGGATGGGAGCCTCCTTCACCTGGACTGGTTGCTGATTCAAATACCATCAAAGAGACTGTCGTGGAACATGTCGTCCTACTAGTTCACAAACTTGGTCAGAATTAGAAAGATTAGTATTATTAGTTTGAAAATTTTGTCATTTTGATTTTGTCATTCTTATCATTATCTCCCCCCCATTTTCTTCTTCATTACAAACCAGAGGAAGAGATGCAGGGTTTAGAATGGTGCAGAAAAAAAAACAATGAAACAGCCTATTATACTTTTACCTTCTTTCAGGCGTGTGTATTTATGCATGTGTACTACTATCTACATACATCTGCTTTCTATGTCATACACTTTCAGAAACTCACTGGACCTGAAAAAGATACTTATAAACAAGAGTTATTACTCTATACTTCATCTTTAACCTGCAAAGAATGGCAAATAATACAACACTTGTGTACATTGGTAAATTGTCATTGACATTGCTCAAAACCGACAACAAAACCCTCTAACTCTTTTGCCGCGTACACACAGTCAGAATTTCCGACAAAAAATGTTCAATGTGAGCTTGTTGATGGAAAATCCGACCGTGTTAATGCTCCATTGGACATTTGCTGTCGGAATTTCCGACAACAGGGGGGGGGGGGTGCATGGGCGGTGCCTGAGGGAGCGGACATGTTTTCTTATAGCTCCACTCCTGAGCTGGACGGACCGGAGAGCCACAGACACCAGTCGCTTAAAAAGATTACCCATCACTACCGTTTCGCCCACTGAACATACCGCCACTGTTATCATGGTCTTATAGACCCCTACACTGAAGTTTAAAGTTAGGTACACCTAAAGTAGCGCCGTCTAGACCATCCTCTAAGATGGCAGAGTCAGTTACCCACCAGACCAGTGCACTGCGCGCTCTCACAGCGCTGTCACACAGCCTGAAGTCGCAGGATTACACTGGTAAGTCTGATTCAGATGCTGACAGTTCACAGACAATTAACCCTAAGTTTAAACAATTTGAACGTATGTTACAGAAAGCCCTGTAACAAACATCTGACCATATTACTGACACATTAACAAGAGAAATTAGAGAATTGGGGCAGAGAACAGCAGAATTGGAAGTGAGAGTGGATGAATTAGAGAACAATTCACAACATTATGCCTCTGAAATTGAACATCTTAAAGAAGAAAATCGAATACTACAGTCCCGCATTGAGGACCAAGAAAATAGGGACCACCGTTCCAACTTGAGAATCAGAGGGATTCCTGACACTATTGTGGATATCCAAGCTTCCATGTAAGCACTCTTTCAGGAATTACAGCCTGGCATACCTGTTGAGAGGTTAGAAATGGATAGAGCACACAGAGCCTTAGCTCCACGTAAGCCTAACGGTCCCCCCCAGAGACATAATAGTTATTACTTGCCGCAGCCAGAGGGAAGGACGCACTCAATTTTCAGTGTAATACTTATCAACTTTTTGCAGATCTATCCCCTCTGACTATAGCTAAGAGACGTGCACTCAAACCCCAGCTATTAATACTTCAACGCAATCAAATTGAATATAATTGGGGTTTTCCATTTTCTCTCCACTTCACTCACCTTGAAACTAAATACACTTGTCGAACCCCTGCTGAACTACAGTTGGCCTTAATAGAAATGGGCTTTGTGGATCGAGTTTCACCCAGTGATCATACTCACAGACAATCAGCCTCTCATTCCCCTTCACAGCAAAAGATGACAGAATCTGGTTCTTCCAGCTCTACACGGCAAAAATTACATAAGTGTGGACGCTATGATAATTCATCCCCAACCAATGAAGATACGATGGATTGAAAATTGTTTTGCTGCGCAAACTCTTTTTTTGTGTTTGCCTTCACTATACAGCAATTTACATCAATTGGGGTAGCACAGTGGTGTAGTGGGTAACACTCTCGCCTAGCAGTAAAAAGGGTCACTGGTTAGAATCCCAACCACAACACTACCTGCCTGGAGTTTGCATGTTCTAACTGTGCCTGCGTGGGTTTCCTCTGGGTACTCTGGTTTCCTCCCACACTCCAAAGACATGCTGGTAGGTTAATTGGCTTCTGTCCAAAATTGGCCCTAGTATATGAATGTGAGTTTGGGGACCTTGGATTGTGGACTCCTTGAGTGTGCGATGTATGTGTGGAGCGATGCATAAATTGACGGCGCTATATGAGTACCTTAAATAAATAGGGATAATTGTAGACACGCACACTTGCTCAGGTTGAACTGGATGGACTGGTGTCTTTATTCAACCTTACTAACCATGTAACTATATACGCCTTTAATAACAATGCTACTTTTTTTGGCCTAGATACTTATCCTGACTTGACCTAATATTTTGATCCTTTACCAGGAACTTATCCAGGACCTTTTTCCCCCCTTTTTTTTCTTCATATTTTTTATTATTATTATTATTATTATTATTATTATTTTTTTTTTGTGTGTGTGTGTTTTATGTGTTTGATTTTAATTATTCTTGTATTTTATCCAAAAGCATTTGTTACAGTAGGTGACCGCGATATTGTGTCAATCTCGCCACACTTCTCGGCGAGATTTGACACCTACGAGCCCCGTCGCAGGAGCCAGCGCCGAGATGGCTCTCTCATCGGGAAAGGAAAACTTTGTTTTCCTTCCGCAATGAGTGACAGGCAGTGCTGACAGCTGTCTGGTATGAATCCTGAGGCGGGAACACCGCGCTAAATTTTAAATGAAAAAAAACGGCGTGGGTTCCCCCCTCGGGGGCATACCAGGCCCTTAGGTCTGGCATGGATTGTAAGGGGAACCCCCTATGCCGAAAAATCGGCGTGGGGGTCCCCCAAAATCCATACCAGACCCTTATCCGAGCACGCAGCCCGGCCAGCCAGGAAAGGGTGTGGGGACGAGCGAGCGCCCCCCCCCCTCCTGAGCCGTACCTGGCCGCATACCCTCAACATGGGGGCGTGGGTGCCTTGGGGAATGCATGCGCAGGGACTCTGGCGTCATAAGGGGGCGTGACCCCAGAGTCCCTGCGCATGCTGGAACCATGATGTCGTAAGGGGGCGGGGTTACCGCCTATATAAATGGCTCCGCAGCTCGCACACAGCATTCGAGCCGGAGAGAGCGTCGTGTCAACATCGGGGAAGAAGAAAAGAAGAGAAGTAGCGGCGAGACAGCGGCGACGAGACAGCGGCGACAAGACAGCGGTGACGAGACAGCGGCAGCAGACCAGGCCCCTCGCTGGCAATAGAGCTAGAAGAAGATAGCGGCGGGGCCCGGGAGAAGAGGCCGAACACCGGGAGAAGTCGGAAAGAGACCCCCCGAAGTCGGAAGAAGATCCCGGAGCTGACTAATAAATTATTCTTAAAACCTGTGTAATGTGTTTTTTTTATATTGACACTTTTGCCTAGGTGAATGGGTAGGGGTACCATGTACCCCAAACTCATTCACACAGGGTGGGGGGCCGGGATCTGGGGGCTCCCGGATTCCGATAAGCCCCCCGCCCGCAGACCCCGACAACCAACGGCCAGGGTTGTCGGGAAGAGGCCCTTGTCCTCATCAACATGGGGACAAGGTGCTTTGGGGTGGGGGGGCCCGCAGGGCGCCCCCCTCCCCCAAGGCACCCACCCCCCCATGTTGAGGGCATGCGGCCTGGTACGGCTCAGGAGGGGGGGGGGGCGCTCGCTCGTCCCCACCCCCTTTCCTGGCTGGCCGGGCTGCGTGCTCGGATAAGGGTCTGGTATGGATTTGGGGGTGACCGCCTGCCGATTTTTCGGCATAGGGGGTTCCCCTTACAATCCATGCCAGACCTAAGGGCCTGGTATGGCCCCGAGGGGGGAACCCACGCCGGTTTTTCCATTTAAAATTTAGCGCGGTGTTCCCGCCTCAGGATTCATACCAAACAGCTGTCAGCACTGCCTGTCACTCATCGCGGAAGGAAAACAAAGTTTTCCTTTCCCGATGAGTGAGCCAGCGCGACATGCACAGTACCCTGTCGCCGAGAACCAGCGCGATGGTATCGCGATGGAAACACAATCTCGCGGTCAGGTACTGTAGGTCTTCTTAGGTTGGTGAGATGCATTGCTATTTCATGCCTTGTCTCTGTATGCAGAGTCTCTGCATGAATAAGAATCAATATGCCTTTGGGTTTATTGAAACAAGTATATTTTTCTTTCTATACACCTGTTGCCCATTAGATCTCGTTAACCCTCATAATCTAAAAATTTTGTAATCCTAACAGCTTAAGATGCTTTTGTCTTTGAGTTTTGTTTTTGTTTTTTGACTTATTTAATCACTTAAGGACCGCCTCACTCCGATGTACGTCGGCAAGGCGGCACGGGCAGGCAAAATCAAGTACATACACGTGATTTGCCTCCCGCAGGTGCGGGGTCCAGCAAAGGAAATGATGTCATCTCTCCTCGGCTCGGTATTTTCCATTCCGACGCCGAGGAGACAAGACTGAAATGTGAGTGCACAAACACTACACACAAAGTAGAACATGCCAGGCACACAACACCCCGATCCCCCCCCCCGATCACCCCCCAATAACCCCCCCTGTCACAAACTGACACCAAGCAGTTTTTTTTTTTCTGATTACTGAATGGTGTCAGTTTGTGACAGTTACAGTGTTAGAACAGTTAGGGTTAGCCCCCTTTAGGTCTAGGGTACCCCCCTAACCCCCCCTAATGAAGTTTTAACCCCTTGATCACCCCCCGTCACCAGTGTCACTAAGCGATCATTTTTCTGATCGCTGTATTAGTGTCGCTGGTGACGCTAGTTAGGGAGGTAAATATTTAGGTTAGCCGTCAGCGTTTTATAGCGACCGGGACCCCCATATACTACCTAATAAATGTTTTAACCCCTTGATTGCCCCCTAGTTAACCCTTTCACCACTGATCACCGTATAAGTGTTACGGGTGACGCTGAATAGTTTGTTTATTTTTTATAGTGTCAGGGCACCCGCCGTTTATTACCGAATAAAGGTTTAGCCCCCTAATTGCTCGGCGGTGATATGTGTCGCCCCAGGCAGCGTCAGATTAGCGCCAGTACCGCTAACACCCACGCACGCAGCATACGCCTCCCTTAGTGGTATAGTATCTGAATGGATCAATATCTGATCCGATCAGATCTATACTAGCGTCCCCAGCAGTTTAGGGTTCTCAAAAACGCAGTGTTAGTGGGATCAGCCCAGATACCTGCTAGCACCTGCGTTTTGCCCCTCCGCTCGGCCCAGCCCACCCAAGTGCAGTATCGATCGATCACTGTCACTTGCAAAACACTAAACACATAACTGCAGCGTTCGCAGAGTCAGGCCTGATCCCTGCGATCGCTAACAGTTTTTTTGGTAGCATTTTGGTGAACTGGCAAGCACCAGCCCCAGGCAGCGTCAGATTAGCGCCAGTACCGCTAACACCCACGCACGCACCGTACACCTCCCTTAGTGGTATAGTATCTGAACGGATCAATATCTGATCCGATCAGATCTATACTAGCGTCCCCAGCAGTTTAGGGTTCCCAAAAACGCAGTGTTAGTGGGATCAGCCCAGATACCTGCTAGCACCTGCGTTTTTCCCCTCCGCCCGGCCCAGCCCAGCACACCCAAGTGCAGTATCGATCAATCACTGTCACTTGCAAAACACTAAACACATAACTGCAGCGTTCGCAGAGTCAGGCCTGATACCTGCGATCGCTAACAGTTTTTTTGGTAGCTTTTTATTGAACTGGCAAGCACCAGTGGCCTAGTACACCCCGGTCGTAGTCAAACCTGCACTGCAGTAACACTTGGTGATGTGGCAAGTCCCATAAGTGCAGTTCAAGCTGGTGAGGTGGCAAGCACAAGTAGTGTCCCGCTGCCACCAAAAAGACAAACACAGGCCCATCGTGCCCATAGTGCCCTTCCTGCTGCATTCGCCAATCCTAATTGGGAACCCACCACTTCTGCAGCGCCCGTACTTCCCCCATTCACATCCCCAACCAAATGCAGTCGGCTGCATGAGAGGCATTTTCTTTATGTCCTCCCGAGTACCCCTACCCAACGAACCCCCCCAAAAAAGATGTGTCTGCAGCAAGCGCGGATATAGGCGTGACACCCGCTATTATTGTCCCTCCTGTCCTGACAATCCTGGTCTTTGCATTGGAGAATGTTTTGAACGCTACCATGCACTAGTTGAGTATTAGCGTAGGGTACAGCATTGCACAGACTAGGCACACTTTCACAGGGTCTCCCAAGATGCCATCACATTTTGAGAGACCCGAACCTGGAACCGGTTACAGTTATAAAAGTTAGTTACAAAAAAAGTGTAAAAAAAAAAAAATATATATATATAAAATTTAAAAAAATAGTTGTTTTATTGTTCTCTCTCTCTCTATTTTCTCTCTCTATTGTTCTGCTCTTTTTTACTGTATTCTATTCTGCAATGTTTTATTGTTGTTATGTTTTATCATGTTTGTTTTTCAGGTATGCAATTTTTTATTCTTTACCGTTTACTGTGCTTTATTGTTAACCATTTTTTTGTCTTCAGGTACGCCATTCACGACTTTGAGTGGTTATACCAGAATGATGCCTGCAGGTTTAGGTATCATCTTGGTATCATTCTTTTCAGCCAGCAGTCGGCTTTCATGTAAAAGCAATCCTAGCGGCTAATTAGCCTCTAGACTGCTTTTACAAGCCGTGGGAGGGAATGCCCCCCCCCACCGTCTTCCATGTTTTTCTCTGGCTCTCCTGTCTCAACAGGGAACCTGAGAATGCAGCCGGTGATTCAGCCAGCTGACCATAGAGCTGATCAGAGACCAGAATGGCTCCAATCATCTCTATGGCCTAAGAAACCGGAAGCTACGAGCATTTTATGACTTCGATTTTGCCGGATGTAAGCAGCGCCATTGGGAAATTGGGAAAGCATTTTATCACACCGATCTTGGTGTGGTCAGATGCTTTGAGGGCAGAGGAGAGATCTAGGGTCTAATAGACACTAATTTTTTTTTAAAAAAGTACCTGTCACTACCTATTGCTATCATAGGGGATATTTACATTCCCCGAGAAAACAATAAAAATGATTTAAAAAAAAAAAATTAAAGGAACAGATTAAAAATAAGATAAAAAAGCAAAAAAATAATAAAGAAAAAAAAAAAAAAAAAAAAAAGCACCCCTGTCGCCCCCTGCTCTCGTGCTAAGGCGAACGCAAGCGGCGGTCTGGCGTCAAACGTAAACAGCAATTGCACCATGCATGTGAGGTATCACCGCGAAGGTCAGATCGAGGGCAGTAATTTTTGCAGTAGACCTCCTCTGTAAATCTAAAGTGGTAACCTGTAAAGGCTTTTACAGGCTTTTAAAAATGTATTTATTTTGTTGCCACTGCACGTTTGTGCGCAATTGTAAAGCATGTCATGTTTGGTATCCATGTACTCGGCCCATCTTTTTTATTTCATCAAACATTTGGGCAATATAGTGTGTTTTTTAGTGCATTAAAATTTTAAAAAGTGTGTTTTTTCCCCCAAAAAATGCATTTGAAAAATCGCTCCGCAAATACTGTGTGAAAAAAAAAAATGAAACACCCACCATTTTAATCTGTAGGGTATTTGCTTTAAAAAATATATAATGTTTGGGGGTTCAAAGTAATTTTCTTGCAAAAAAAAATAACTTTTTCATGTAAACAAAAAGTGTCAGAAAGGGCTTTGTCTTCAAGTGGTTAGAAGAGTGGGTGATGTGTGACATAAGCTTCTAAATGTTGTGTATAAAATGCCAGGACAGTTCAAACCCCCCCCCCAAATGACCCCATTTTGGAAAGTAGACACCCCAAGCTATTTGCTGAGAGGCATGTCGAGTCCATGGAATATTTTATATTGCGACACAAGTTGCGGGAAAGAGACAAATTTTTTTTTTTGCACAAAGTTGTCACTAAGTGATATATTGCTCAAGCATGCCATGGGAATATGTGAAATTACACCCCAAAATACATTCTGCTGCTTCTCCTGAGTACGGGGATACCACATGTGTGAGACTTTTTGGGAGCCTAGCCGCGTACAGGACCTCGAAAACCAAGCACCGCCTTCAGGCTTTCTAAGGGCGTGAATTTTTGATTTCACTCTTCACTGCCTATCACAGTTTCGGAGGCCATGGAATGCCCAGGTGGCACAAAACCCCACCAAATGACCCCATTTTGGAAAGTAGACACCCAAAGCTATTTGCTGAGTGGTATAGTGAGTATTTTGCAGACCTCACTTTTTGTCACAAAGTTTTGAAAATTGAAAAAAGAAAAACATTTTTTTTTACCAAAGACATGTGGCCGAATACATTTTGGCCTAAATGTATGACTAAAAAGTAGAAAATATCATTTTTTTTCAAAATTTTCGGTCTTTTTCCGTTTATAGCGCAAAAAATAAAAAGGGCAGAGGTGATCAAATACCATCAAAAGAAAGCTCTATTTGTGGGAAGAAAAGGACGCAAATTTGGTTTGGGTACAGCATTGCATGACCGTGCAATTAGCAGTTAAAGCGACGCAGTGCCAAATTGGAAAAAGACCTCTGGTCCTTAGGCAGCATAATGGTCCGGGGCTCAAGTGGTTAAATTTTTCTTTTACCTAACAGGTATTTTAAATTTTTGGTCAAATCTGGCTAAATCAAATTTGTTTTAATTAGGGATGAGCCGAACACCCCCCTGTTCGGTTCGCACCAGAACATGCGAACAGGAAAAAAGTTTGTTCGAATACGCGAACGCCGTTAAAGTCTATGGGACACGAACATGAATAATCAAAAGTGCTAATTTTAAAGGCTTATATGAAGGTTATTGTCATAAAAAGTGTTTGGGGACCTGGGTCCTGCCCCAGGGGACATGGATCAATGCAAAAAAAAGTTTTAAAAATGGCCGTTTTTTCAGGAGCAGTGATTTTAATAATGCTTAAAGTCAAACAATAAAAGTGTAATATCCCTTTAAATTTCGTACCTGGGGGGTGTCTATAGTATGCCTGTAAAGGGGCGCATGTTTCCTGTGTTTAGAACAGTCTGACAGCAAAACTACATTTCGAAGGAAAAAAGCCATTTAAAACTACTCGCGGCTATTGCATTGCCGGTCCGACAATACACATAGAAGTTCATTGATAAAAACGGCATGGGAATTCCCCACAGGGGAACCCCGAACCAAAATTTTTAAAAAAATGACTTGGGGGTCCCCCTAAATTCCATACCAGGCCCTTCAGATCTGGTATGGATATTAAGGGGAACCCAAACCAAAATTTTAAAAAAAAGGACGTGGGGGTCCCCCTAAATTCCATACCAGACCCTTCAGGTCTGGTACAGATTTTAAGGGGAACCCCACACCAAAAAAAAAAACAAACGGCGTGGGGTCCCCCCAAAAATCCATACCAGACCCTTATCCGAGCACGCAACCTGGCAGGCCGCAGGAAAAGAGGGGGGGACGAGAGAGCGCCCCCCCCTCCTGAACCGTACCAGGCCACATGCCCTCAACATTGGGAGGGTGCTTTGGGGTAGCCCCCAAAACACCTTGTCCCCATGTTGATGAGGACAAGGGCCTCATCCCCACAACCCTGGCTGGTGGTTGTGGGGGTCCGTGGGCGGGGGGCTTATTGGAATCTGGAAGCCCCCTTTAACAAGGGAACCCCCAGATCCCACCCCCCCCTGTGTGAAATGGGAAGGGGGTACAAAAGTACCCCTACCATTTCACTAAAAAACTGTCAAAAATTTTAAAAATGACAAGTCACAGTTTTTGACAATTCCTTTGTTTAGGTGCTTCTTCTTTCTTCTATCTTCCTTCATCTTCTTCTTCTGGTTCTTCTGGCTCTTCTGGTTTTTCCTCCGGCATTCTTGTCCAGCATCTCCTCCGTGGCGTCTTCTATCTTCTTCTCATCGGGCCGCTACGCACCCATGGCATGGGGGGAGGCTCCCGCTCTTCTCCATCTTCTTCTTCTTTTCTTCTCTTCTTCTCTTCTTCATTTTCTTCTCCGGGCCGCTCCACATCCATGCTGGCATGGAGGGAGGCTCCTGCTGTGTGACGGCGTCTCCTCGTCTGATGGTTCTTAAATAACGGGGGGGGCAGGGCCACCCGGTGACCCCGCCCCCTCTGACGCATGATGACTTGACGGGACTTCCCTGTGACATCACGGGGAATGCCACAGGGAAGTCCCGTCATGTCCCGTGTGTCAGAGGGGGGCGGGGTCACCGGGTGGCCCGGCCCCCCGTTATTTAAGAACCGTCAGACGAGGAGATGCCGTCACACAGCGGGAGCCTCCCTCCATGCCAGCATGGATGCGGAGCGGTGAAGAGAAGAAGATGAAGAAGATGAAGAAGATGAAGAAGATGAAGAAGAAGAGCTGGAGCCTCCCCCCATGCCATATGTGCGGAGCGGCCCGAGGAGAAGAAGATAGAAGACGCCGCGGAGGAGATGCTGAACGAGAACGCCGGAGGAAGAACCAGAAGAGCCAGAAGAACCAGAAGAAGAAGAAGAACCAGAAGAAGAAGAAGAGGAAGATAGAAGAAAGAAGAAAGAAGGAGCATTTAAATAAATTGTCAAAAACTGTCTCTTGTCATTTTTTAACATTTTTGACAGTTTTTTAGTGAAATGATAGGGGTAGTTTTGTACCTCCTTACCATTTCACACAGAGGGGGGGCGGGATCTGGGGGTCCCCTTGTTAAAGGGGGCTTCCAGATTCTGATAAGCCCCCCGCCCGCAGACCCCCACAACCACCGGCCAGGGTTGTGGGGATGAGGCCCTTGTCCTTATCAACATGGGGACAAGGTGTTTTAGAGGGCTACCCCAAAGCACCCTTTCAATGTTGAGGGCATGTGGCCTGGTACGGTTCAGGAGGGGGGGCGCTCTCTCGTCCCCCCCTCTTTTCCTGCGGCCTGCCAGGTTGCATGCTCGGATAAGGGTCTGGTATGGATTTTTGGGGGACCCCATGCCTTTTTTTTGCGCAGGGTTCCCCTTAAAATCCAACCAGACCTGAAGGGTCTGGTATGGAATTTAGGGGGACCCCCACGTCATTTTTTTTTACATTTTGGCAGGGGTTCCCCTTAATTTTCATACCAGACCTGAAGGGCCTGGTATGGAATTCAGGGGGACCCCCACGTCATTTTTTTTTAAAATTTTGGTTTGGGGTTCCCCTGTAGGGAATTCCCATGCCGTTTTTATCAATGAACTTCTATGTGTATTGTCGGACCGGCAATGCAATAGCCGCGAGTAGTTTTAAATGGCTTTTTTCCTTCGAAATGTCATTTTGCTGTCAGACTGTTCTAAACACAGGAAACATGCGCCCCTTTACAGGCATACTATAGACACCCCCCAGCTAGGAAATTTAAAGGGATATTACACTTTTATTGTTTGACTTTAAGCATTATTAAAATCACTGCTCCTGAAAAAACGTCCATTTTTAAAACTTTTTTTGCATTGATCCATGTCCCCTGGGGCAGGACCCAGGTCCCCAAACACTTTTTATGACAATAAGTTGCATATAAGCCTTTAAAATTAGCACTTTTGATTTCTCCCATAGACTTTTAAAGGGTGTTCCGCGGCATTCGAATTTGCCGCGAACACCCCAAATTGTTCACTGTTCAGCGAACTTGCGAACAGCCAATGTTCGAGTCGAACATGAGTTCGACTCGAACTCGAAGCTCATCCCTAGTTTTAATATATCTATAATTGAGATTGTATTTGCATTCATATATTTTTTTTTTTACACGGTTTGTGGTTCTCCGGTAATGTCCGGCCTTTGGGAGTGTCTTGCTGCCCCCTTTACCACCCTCAGTCTCCTAATACCTTTATGCAAGATTCTGATGGTGGCCCTGAAACCGCTCAGGGTCCATTTGACGTACCCCTGAGTTGTTCTCATACCCTATTGTTCAGATACTATTTATATATATTTTTTTTATTCCCATTAGGGTTGATCAATTTTATTCTGTTTTTTTTTCCTATTTTTCTCCCTCTCTTCTTCCTCTCTCCTGGTGATAGTTGTGGCTCTCGTCTCAGAATTTGCTTTTTCTGACAAGATACTAGTCTTGTATATGTTATGGCACCCCTAAATATTATATCTTTAAACGTACAAGGCTTCAACATTCCACATAAACGTACTAAAGCTTTGAGCTTTTTCACAGCCAAAAAAGCACAAATTATCTGTTTAAAGGAAACCCATTTTACAAAACTTCTCCTAAATTTCTATCTGCCTCCTATCCTCAGTTTTTCACAGCTTCAGCCACAGTCAAGCAACGAGGTATATTGACTGGTTTCCATCGTAATGTTCCATTTACTCTTAACTCACAATTGAAAGATCCTGAGGGCAGATATATTTCCAGGTTGTAGAAGCGCATAAATTTTGAACCGTAATCTTATGTGGAGATTCAAATGCGACTATTTTCCCTTTTCTTGACAAATCCCCTTTAGTCTCTCTCGATACCTCCAATAAGCTCACATTCCAACTGTAGCAATAACTCTCGGTGGAGCTGCTGGTTTAAGCGGGCTTGTTACCTTCACTCTCGATACCTCTGTTTCACCGGCACCGGGCCTAGGGTTCCGTTGAGTTTACCTCTGGACGATATAAGCACCAAACACTTGAGTAGGTTTTCCAGTGCTTTAATAAAATGAACAAGGGAAGTAGCAGGAAAGAGGTAGAAGGAAAGCTGCAGGGAAGCTCAAATACCTTTTTGTAGTATTTCTTCAGAACATTCTTTGTAATGGAACACTTGTAATTGAATAGTCTCCCCTTTCGTAGGATTTAATCTTTGCCCGCCTGGATAGACATCTCTCACTTGCCTAGCAGCCAGCACGTAGAACGAACAAAAGTCTCTGCCACAGACTTATCTGGAATAAAACTCGTACGATCCTCTGCCACAGGATGTATTGGTTTGTGATGAATGTCAGATACAGTACTTGAACCTTTAAGCCAACCCGGCAGTACTATACTGTAAGATTACTTCAGAATGTGTCCTCCAACCGAGTCACCAGGCCCCTCTCCAGACCAGCACTCTGCGTGATCCTTCCATGACGGGTCCTCCCCTGGGATCTTCTCGGTTGTCCAGCTTCTTCACTCAGGATAGACAGCTCAGGACCATTCCTCCGCTGCTGTGGTAGGCCCCAGACAGGCTTCTGGGCCCACCCACATGCCGCAGCGATGCAAGCCTCCAGAACAGGGGACCACAAGGTGGTATTTCTAGTGCATACCTGTCAGCCAGGAGGGCCAGCAGGTGGCTGAAAACGAACCCTAAAACATGGCGTCTGTCCCCATAAATGTCCTCTCCCAGAATGCAACTCGGAGGACCACCTCCACCGAGTTATCCCCGGGACAGAGGAGCACTCATACACTTCAATACGTTGCTTTTCCAACACCTGCCGATGGTGACAACGACACCCACCGGCACAATGTGGAACTACACGCAACGTCAGCCAAGCTGGAACAGAGGCAAAACTAACTTCCTATAATAAGCGACCCACTAAATTTACCTATCAGCGGTAGATGAAAATCTACCAGCGCTACACAACATTTACTTACCATGCATAAATTGGTAGATACATGGCGTGAACTTAACCAAACTAGTAGATGCTTCACATATTATTCTTATCCACATAATTCCTTTTCACGCATAGACCACATTTTTGTCCTATCTAGTATGATCCCGGAAATACTCTCCTCTAAAATCATTCCCTCCCCTTGGACGGATCATTGTGCAGTCTATACTACCATAGCCTCTCTAATACCCAGGTCACAGGATACGACTTGGCATATCAATGATACTACGTTAACCCACCCTTCTCATCGTTTAGAGATTGAAAAGGCACTCACAGAATATTTTTTGGTTAATGACACAGCAGATGGGAAGCTCACAAAACTGTAATTCGAGGTAAATTAATACAACAGGCTTCAGCCATTAAAAGAACAAGAAAAGTCTTATTTACTAAGCTGGACGCTAAATTTAACGCATGTCATTTGGCTTTCCACTCCTCCCCGACTGCTACCAATAATGTAAAACTATATAAAGCTCATCTTGACCTAGACCTTTTTCTAACAGACCCAGAGGAAAGACTTATGCGTAAACGTCAGCATACCCAATACCTTAAAGCTAATAAACCTGATACCTATATGGCACATAGTTTAAATGCGATAAAATATTCTCAGACATCAATAAGATTAAAGACGTCATGAGATGCATATACTAGTAACCCTGTTACAATACTTGAGGTGTTCCGTTCTAATTTAGCTAAACTTTATTCTCACATCTCAGATTTTGATCAGACGAAAGCTGATACCCTATTTGCTTCTATCAATCTTCCCACTATAGACAATGAACAGCTCACACATCTCGAGAGTCCCATTACAGAATTAGAAGTTCAAAATGCCATAAAAACTTTAAAACCTCATAAACGACCAGGCCCGGATGGGTTTTTAGCATCTTATTATAAATTGTTTGCTCCCATACTGACACCTATATTAACCAGAGCTTTCAATCCTATACTTAATGGGCACACATTTCGAAAGGAAACGTTGACCTCCATAATAACTATGCTCCCTAACCCAAGATCAGACTCCACCTCTTGGACCAATTTCCGTCCTATATCGCTACTAAATTTGGACATTGTTGTGGAAATTTTTATTAATGTATGTTGTCAGATGCCCCTCAGTGTCAGTTTTGCTGCAATACTCTTATCTAAGGGTATTCGCACATACAGACGCTGGTGGAAGACCATTGGGTGCGGAAACCTTCCCGTGGACACGGCGGATCTGTTTGCTCTTTTAAGGATGTCTGTTTATGCCTCATCAGGGAACTGGCCACTCCATGGCGACCGCATTTTAACTCCTAAGTAAGCAAGTCTGCATACTTTGGGAACCATAGCATAACCATACAAAATTATTGCCCACTGGGCCATGGTATAGTACGGTTCGCATCACTGGTAGCAGTGGGAGTGTACACACGGTTGTGTTCTAAACCATGTGCTTGCCGCATGGTTTTGTACACCACTACTGCATTTCTATTTGATTATATGCATGTGTGTCATTGGTTCTTTTGAATGAATACAAATGTCTGATTGGCTGATTCTGAAGTCAGCAGCCTCTTTTGTTATTTATGTTTAGTATAAATAAAAGCCACTTGGCTACCTGTTCAGGGTTGCACTGAGCTTGAGGTGATACCAACAACTGTTTGTGTTACTTGGAGAGATAAATGAGCGCACTTTCCCGGCATTATATAAGGGAGCTTTTTGTGCTTTTAAGCGCAGAGAAATTGTATGCTTATAGGGAAAAGCTTAGATTTTCCTTGACATTTATGGCGGGCCAGAAAGGAAGCCAACAGATCTTCTTAAAGTGGAGTTCCACCCAAAAGTGGAACTTCCACTCATCAGATTCCTCCCCCCCTCCGGTTGACACAGTTGGCACCTTTCAGGGGGGAGGGGGGTACAGATACCTGTATATTACAGGTATCTGTACCCACTTCCGGCGTAGATAGCCGCAGAATCTGCGGTTATTTACGGCACTTCCTGCTCCCTCCCCGCTGCCTGCTGGGAAACACACGGGTCCCAGAGGCAGCAGGGAGCATTCGTATTGTGCGGCGCGTCTCGCGCATGCGCAGTAGGGAACCGGGAAGTGAAGCCGCATGGCTTCACTTCCTGATTCCCTTACCGAAGATGGAGGCGGCAGCCGACATCGTGGGCGCCCTGGACAGGTAAGTGTCCATGTTTTTAAAGTCAGCAGCTGCAGTATTTGTAGCTGCTGACTTTTAAAAAAAAAAATTTCGGCGCCGCTCCGCTTTAATTCAGCGGACCTTGAGAGGGAAGAGACCTCCAGAACCAGACCAGCAAAGGCTGGCCTATGGTAAGACAACCATACTTCAAGTTTTTTGAACATTTTTGCTGTTCTGTGTTCGGGATCTTGATTCTCTGTCCGCTGAATGAGGTAAGAGCTGCCAGGCAAAGAACCTTATCTTTGTTTGTCGCTTTCTTTATAATGATGGGACTTTTATTGTAGGTTATATTTTTGTCATTGTAAGTAGGTCTATTAATTGGGGAAGCACCTATATTTAAATCCTCTATAGGTCCCATTTAATACAAACCCAAACTGTATGCTATGTCCGACTGAGCAGACTGTGTAATTGTATGCTGTGTGATATGTTTGTGATGTATATGAGAAATAGAAATTGATGAATTGTGATTTTTACCTTTGTATGGGACCAAGACACATGTCTCCATAAGTGTAAAAATATTTTAAAGGGTTTGGTTTCAAGTTGAAATGCCTGTCGCATATCCAAGTGGCCATGCATTGTTGGGACATCACAATAGGAGCTATTTACACCCTGTTGGGGGACTCAGGTTTCTAGGTAATAGCATGGGGGAGTTCTGTTGACTTTCTAACTTTCAGAGTCAAATATTGTGTTGTATTTGGGACAAGAGTGTATGTTTAAGACGCTTTATTTCATGTTTTATGTAATTTTATGTAACTTTGGCATTTTTGGAAATATAACATGGTTAGATGGTTGGTGGGATTGAGTGGAGACACCGGTCCATCCAGTTCGGCGTGGGTGTGGGTGTGTGTCTGCTGTTGTCCCTGTGCATTGTATCTCATTAAGATGCTCATATTTGTTTAAAGGTACCCATATAGCACCATCAGTTTGCACAGGGCTCCACACGTGCATCGCACGCTCACGTCAATCCCTGCCCACGGGGAGCCCACAGTCCGGGGTCCCCGGTTTGCATTCATGTACTAGGGCAAATTTTGGACGGAGGCCAATTGGCCTGCCAGCATGACTTTGGAGTGTGGGAGGAAACCGGAGTGCCCAGAGGAGACCCATACAGGTGCAGGGAGAGCATGCAGAGACCTGGCGGGTGGTGTCGTGGTTGGGATTCGGACCAGCGGCCTTTTTGCTGCTGGGCGGGGGTGCTAACCACTACACCACTGTGCCACCCAATATTGCTTAGTTAAATATGCCTATATTTCAGTATGGGCCCTAATTGACATAAAAAGTGTTTGTCTAGGGATAAGTGTTAATATTGGTGTCCCAATTGTATAGTCAGCTTTTGCAGGGAGAAATCCTGGTTTGTCTCGTCATTTGTTAATGTCGGGCATTTTTCTGTAGTCTGGGTTTCATCCACTATTTTGCCGTGGACTGATTTTCGATGGCTGCAACTGCCTTTTTGTTTCTGCTGATTTTAGTCTAGGGCGAAATATCTCTGGTTTTGTACTGAATTCCATTTCCAGTAGAATCGTTTAGGTTTTTATTCCAGTTGTTTTAAAGAAGTTTATGTTTCTAGTGAAGAAATCTCGATTTTGGCGGGATCAACAACTAAATTTCATGTGTTAATGGCGCCATTTTGTTGTGGCCTGGCTTTCATCTGCCATTTTCCATTCTTGTAGTCACCATGTGGCCATGTCTTGATTTTTGTTTGTCCTGGCTGCCATTTTGTGTCCGCTGTGTTTGGGTGGAATTGCTATTTTGTTTTATAGAGACACTGTTTCCTTTTAAGTGAATTCAATCTTTTCAGTTTTTTGTACTTTTAAAATGGTGTGTGTTTTTGATTGTTTGTGGCCTGCAGTGGAAGGGAAAGACTTTGGTTGACCTCCTTCAGCCGTCTTTTTGCAGGAGTTTCAGTTTTGGCTTTTGTTACATTGTTGTGTGGTATTTCGGTCTCAAATCTTGCGGTTTGACTTCCCAGGGGATATGTGAGTCAAGGGGGATTCCCTCCCATTTGCAATATGGGGGTTTATTCCACCCACTCCTGGACAAAAGAAATTTTTATTTGTTGATGTTAGCCATAGATTTTTCTAATGTCTTGATAGACAAAATATGAAGCTATTCAAGGCTTCCCCTCCCCCTCCCTCTTCCTACTTAGGTGTGCAACAAGAAGTTGGTGGGAGGGGCTTGGGGTCTTTTGACTTGTGTTTGGAAGGATGAAATCATTTTGATTTTTAAATTAATGTTTATACTGTAATACAGTTTTGGGTAGAGAGCAAACAGGAGGCATCTAAGTTATTGTTGTAATATCTAGGTACAGATAGAAGCCATACTATTGTTTTTGTTTTGAATAGTGGAGGATTTCATGGTATTTTTGTAGTTGTAGGATGAACACGTTTAGAAGACTGTATATCGTGGGACTGGTCGGGCTGTGTATAATAGTCGGAATTCCAGTGCGCGATTGTATTAGCATAAACGTGAGGAGTAGTACGCTAACAGCCCCGCTCAGGCCGTGTATAATAATTGGAATGTGGGGGTCGATTATGGTGATGAAGGCGCAAACCATAACCACTCTGAAAATAAAGCGCAGGGTTCTCTGGACGCAGAGTTCACCAAAAAAAGCGATTTGAATCGTCATGGGCAATGGGTCGTCCATGCACCCCAGTCAGACAGCTGCATAATACATGAAATCTGAGTATAGGGGTTAAGGCCATTAAACCCCAGAAAGATTGACATAGGTGGTCTAAGGATACTATTTTGAGTATCCCTCTGGAGTTGATGTAGTGCAACTGTGGCTTCAGAAATCTGTAATGTTGAGTGAGTTGATGGATGCCTAGTACACGTTTGTGTGATTAAAAATACACAGGCCTGTTTTTGAACTTTGTGTGGCTGGTCTATGCGAAGATTTCGAGATGCTCTTGTGCTTTTCAAATTGTATTCTTTTTCTATCGCTAAAGGAGTGAAGGCAGCATTCCATCTGGTCATTTTTATTTTATCATTTTTTGTTTTGGGAACTATGAAATATCTCCCCCACATTTGTATCAAAATGTTTGTCTCATGTTTTAGTCTTCTCAACGTTTGTATGTAGTAACATGAAGAATAAGATTTACAGAGGGTTTAGTTATTATCGATTTTGTGGAATGTCAGTGACAATTTACCAATGTACATGAATGTTGTATTGTTTACCATTCTTTGAAGGATAGAGTAATAACCTTTGTTTATAAGTATCTTTTCAGGTCCAAGGAGTTTATTTACATAGAAAGCAGGTGTATAAGAAGGTAAAAGTATCATAGGCTGTTTCACAGTTTGTTTTTTTCTGCACCATTCTAAACCCTGCCTGTCTACCTCCAATTAGTAATGAGGAGGAAGAAAAGGGGATGAGAGTGGTGAGTGACAAATTTTCAAACCAAGAATACTAACCGCTCTAATTCTAGCCAAGTTTGTGACCTAGTAGGAATGACAGGTTCCAAGACTCTTTCTTTCCTTTGATGGAATTTGAGTTTGCAGTCTGGTGAAGGATGCTCCCATAAGAACCTTTTTTTTTTTTTTTTCAATGGTTCCAGGTGTTACACCCCAGATGGTAAGATGCAGTGACCTCAGTCATTAAGTTCCCACATGTCTGGGTTATTGCTAAATGAGGTTTGTTTGGAGGTCAACCAAAACCGGTGTTGTACTTTCCTCAGCAGCTGTCAACATTCTCAGCTGATGGGGTAGATGCAGTTACTGTAACATGACCTTCAAAAGGTCCACCACAGGGTTCATGAGTCCCTCCTGGACCTTGAACCAATAACCAGTTTACATTCTTTCTTTTTGTTTACAAAAGTTTATTTGGAAGACATATAATAAAACAGTTGCAGAGTATAGCAATATGATTATACAGGTGTGGTAAAGGTTTGTAGAATACACATAGTTGGGTAATTAAAGAACAGGATTCAATAAAGATATTGCAATAAAGTGTAAAAGATACATAACACCAAGCTAATATAGTAGGGTGGGTTATAGGATTGATTGTTGGGGTGTAAAGGATGTGATCGCAAAAGATAGAAATAAAAAAAAATTCAACAATATAGGACAATATTTTTAGCAGGGTGTGATAAATTATGAGCAATGTTGGTCTGGTAAGGACCAAAACTTCCACTTCTCATTAAAGATGAGAGGGTATGAAAAATTCTTTCAGAGAGTCTAAGTGATTCCATTCTGGATTCAACCTGGGGCCAAGGTAGGTTCTGTGTTTTCCAGTTAAAGGCTATCATCCAATGTATTGAACTGATTAGAGAGTGGATTAGTCTGTTGCAAGGAGAGGGGACATCTGGAACTGATGCGTATAGGAGGTATATTTGGGGGGATAGGGAGATTTTTTTCTTAAGGGGACTTTCTAGTTTGTTGATTAACTTATCCCAAATTGGTTCCAGAAATTTACAGCCCCAAAAGATGTGGATATAACTGCCCTCCAGGTGACATCCTCTGAAACAGTTCGGGGAGGTTGAAGGGTAGAAGGAATGTATCATAGATGGAGTCATATACCATCTGATGTGTAGTTTCATTGGGGATTCTCTAAATGCAGCAGCGCAATTGCTTTTGCGGAGATTTTTAATCATTATAGTCCATGAGTCTATTGGGAATGAGCTGCCAATCTCTGTTTCCCATCTAATCATGGGGCCAGACTTTTCAGGTTGGAGAAAGTTATTGAAGTAATTATAGAGGAGGGATATTAATCCTTTGTCTCTAGGTGAAGAGGTACAAATGTGTTCAAATAAAGTACTAGGGGGATTAACAGATAATGAATAGTACGTAGAATAGAACTCATGGATCAAAGTGTATTGGTGGTGTTCTGAGGGGGGGAAATTAAATCTGGATTGTAATGAGGCAAAAGATGGGAATTTAGAATTGAGTGTAATTGATTTTAAAGTGGTAAGTTTGTTTTTGGTCCAGTTATGAAATAGTGTGTGATCAAAGAAAGCAGGAGGGAATCTGGGGTCCCCCAAAAATGAGGCTAATGGAGGGGTTGCAGAAGGGAGTTTGAAGTTATCCTTGATTCTATTCCATAAGTGTATAAGTTGGGCAAGTATAGTGTTTTTAGTTTACATTCTTTCTAACCAGGTGACTGGGTCATTGTAAAGAAGCTTGAGGGACAAGACGAGGCCAGCCACTGCAAGAAGCTGCTCAACTACACCAAAAGGATGAGGAGTGTCTTTGTTCATTTATATTTTTAAAGTGTATTTTGCAACTACAGTAGGTGACCGCGATATTGTGTCAATCTCGCCGCTGTTATCGGCGAGATTTGACACCTGTGAGCCCCATCGCGGGAGCCAGCGCCAAGCTGGCTCGCTCATCGGGAAAGGAAAACTTTTCAGCTGTCTGGTATGACTCATGAGACGGAATGCCACACCAAATTTTAAATAAAAAAAGGCGTGGGTTCCCCCCCAGAGGCATACCAGGCCCTTAGGTCTGGTATGGATTGTAAGCCCTATGCTGAAAAATCAGGCTCCCCCAAAATCCATACCAGACCCTTATCCGAGCACGCAGCCCGGCCGGTCAGGAAAGGGAGTGGGGACGAGTGAGCGCCCTCCCTCTTGGAGCGTACCAGGCCGCATGCCCTCAAACTGGGGGGTTGGGTGCTTTGGGGAAGGGGGTGCCCTGCGGGCCCCCCACCCCAAGGCACCTTGTCCCCATGTTGAAGAGGACAAGGGTCTCTTCTCGACAACCCTGGTCGTTGGTTGTCGGGGTCTGCAGGCAGAGGGCTTATCGGAATCCCCCAGATCCCGGCCCCCCACCCTATGTGAATAAGTATGGGGTACATGGTACCCCTACCCATTCCCCTAGGGAAAAAAGTGTCAATAAAAAAACACACTACACAGGTTTTAAAAGTAAAGCTCCGGGGGTCTTCTTCTGACTTTGGGGTCTTCTTCCGTCTCCGGGGGTCTTCTTCTGACTTCTCCGCTCTCTCCGGGCCTCTTCTCCCGGTGTTTGGCTTCTTCTCCCGGTGTTTGGCTTCTTCTCCCGGTGTTCGGCTTCTTCTCCCGGTGTTCCGCCTCATCTCCCGGTGTCCGCTATCTTCTGCCGGGCTCCTCCAATATCTTCTGCTCTTTTGCCGCTCTTTTGCTGGCGGTGGATTGGTCTTCGCCATCTTGTGTCTTGTGTCTTGTTCTTCTTCTCTTCTTCTTCCGATGTTGACACAAAGTTTTCTCCTGCTAGAATGCCGTGTGCGAGCTGCGCAACCATTTATATAGGCGGTGACCACGCCCCCTTGTGACGTCTCAGTCCCAGCATGCGCAGGTACTGTGGCGTCACAAGGGGGGGGTCATCGGGTGACATCACCCAGTGACCACGCCCCATGCCTATCTAAGTGGTCGTGCACCGCTCACACAGCATAATGCCCCGTACACACGGTCGGATTTTCCGATGGAAAATGTCCGATCGGAGCATGTTGTCAGAAATTCCGACCGTGTGTGGGCTCCATCGGACATTTTCCATCGGATTTTCCGACACACAAAGTTGGAGAGCAGGAGATAAAATTTTCCAACAACAAAATCCGATCGCGTCAATTCCGACCGTGTGTGGCCTGTTCTGACGCACAAAGTGCCACGCATGCTCAGAAGAAATTCCAAGACGGAACAGCTCGTTCTGGTAAACTTAGCGTTCACAATGGATACAGCACTTTCGTCACGCTGCAATGTTAAAAATGGTTTAATACAGCGCACTCTCTTCTTTTTTATAATGTGACAAGAATAAAGTAGTTTTGCTGCTCATATTCACACACACTTCTCACAAACTTATTTTGTTACTATTTATCTGGATTTCCTCAATATATTTTGATTTATCACATCTGACAACATATTTTTGTTTATTTTTTGGCTTTAATGTAGATTCTTTTTTTGTGTTTGTATTTTTTTGAAGGTTTTTTTTTGGATTTTGATTTGTACTCCCGAAAATGTTTGTGTGTGTTTTTTGTGACAAGTTCCCACAACACCATTGATATGTTGTTCTATTTAATCTGTAGGAGATTGTTTGGTGTTGTTGTCCCTTGTTAATTTCACATTTTATGTTAGAAATTTACCTGGATCGTCACCAACAAACTGTCCTTTTTGGATGAAAACACACACAGGAGAGTAGAATTTCCCAAAAAAACTTTTATTAAGGGCTCACAACTAAACAAAGAGGGAGGCAATGCTGGAGAAACTGCAGAAGTGGGCGAAGCCTTGGACCCCCAGGGCAGACATCAACTATTTTTAAGCAAAATTGGTGGCCTGAGGAGTCCATATCTAAGGGAGGGCAGTCTGGTCCAGAAGTCCCAGAGATCTGGAAAGCAGCAGATGACATCTATGTCCCCAGGCTGTGGTCATACGAGAGACTGCATCTTCTGTCAGACCAGACTGAACCCAGGGTCATCACTCTCAGGTCTTCCTTCCACGCGGTGGCTGTGGTGGTGGAGTTGTGGCAGCAGGAGGAGGAGGAGGAGGAGGAGGATGGTCCAACTCAACCACGTCGGTCTTGGGTGTTAGTTCCCCACTCACCCCCTTACGTAGGACTTTGTAGATAAGGTCCTCACAGAGCCTGCGTTGACCCTCCTGCATGCCCTGCAGTTTGGTGGCAGCCATGCAGGCAAAGGCCTCTTCAGGAGTGGGTAAGGCTCTGAGGGACGCCGAAGCCTCCTGGATCAGCCTGAACACTGAATCCTGCATGGGACTTGGAGTGGCCTTCCTGGCTCGTTTATATGGAAGGGGGAGGGGAGGAACCTGAGACTCAGTCAGGCTGCGACTGGTCCCAGGCTTCTCCTGGCTGCCACTTAGCCCCTCCTCCTCCTGGCTGCCACTAATCACCGCCTCCTCCTGACTGCCACATTCCACAGCCTCCTGCTGGCTGAGGTCTTCCTGTGTATGAAAAAGGGACATAGTTTTAGTATTTTTTTTCATCAATCACACACAATTTTCACCTCCTGACTGCTGCAAATTGAATGTTAACAAATATAACATACTATCCTTTTGAGCCCAGCAGTTTTCATTCTTGTCCCAATTTTGGGTGCCCACTACTGTCTATTGATATGTAAAACACTTTCAAGCAGCAATTAGTGATCAATACTAACATCTAGTAAACATCATTTATTTATTGACCAGAAATGAGTAGAACAATGCTATACCTGACTCCAGCTGGGCTCCTCCACTTCTTCCTGGCTGGAAGGCCCAGGTTGGACATCGGAAGCCTCAGCTGGGGTGGAGGGAAGCGTGGAAGGAAGAGTAGAGAGTGATTCCCTGACTTCAGTGTGGTCTGACAGAAATCGCAGTCTCTCATAGTATCACAGCCTGGGGACATAAACGTCATCTGCTGCAGCTCCGGACCTCTGGGAATCTGTGACCTTCTTGCGCTCCCTCAGATATGTGCTCCTCAGGCCACCAATTTTGGCTTTTAAATAGGGGATGGTTGCTGTGGGGACCACCGGCTTCACCAACTCCAGCAGTTTCTCCAGCGCTGCCTGCCTCTTCTGTTTGTGATTATAGTGGGGGTGTCTGACCTGCCACAGACAGGGCAGCTCCCTGTATTTGTCAATGAACAGGGGCAGGAAATTGTGGTCGTTGAACCCATCCATTTTCTCTGCAAGACACAACACAAGACAAACCCTAATGTCAGGCCAAACTCCCCTAATCTTGTTACAATATAGCCTTCCATTTCGAAGCAGTATAGGCCCAAGTTTAGATCCTACCTTCGTTATCATGATCGGCGCCTCCGATGCTCCTTCCTCCGCTCACAGATCGTACGTAATACGCATGTGTGTTACGCTTTATATACACTGCGCATGCGTGTAACTCCGCCCGCCCCTGACGTTCTTTCTAGTCTATTCCCCGCCCCTTTTCGTTCGGCGCAGTGGGGGAAGAGAACATGGCGGATACACAGCAGGTGCGTGCTAATTATAGCAACGAGGAGGAGGGGGAGGAAAGGCCGGATCCGGAGACGTCCGGATCCAGAAGGAGATTTAAGGACTCAAATATGTCCTTTGGGGAGATGTTGGAGATGGTCGACATCCTGAAGAAGGCCGACTATGACGGAAAGTATGGACCTTACCCCAACCCCAATGTCAGAAAGGCCAAGATCATGGCGAAAGTGGTCAGGAGTCTGCACCGGAATTTCGGGGTCTGATGATCGAAAGATCAGCTCAGGAACCAGTGGTCAGACCTCAAATTACGAGAACATGAGCAGTACAGAAAGATCCGGAGAGTGCTGCAAAAAAGCAAGTAGTTGTGCTGTGTTCCTATTCTTTATGTTTATTACGTTCGTGCTGCTCCATGTGCTTTTAGGAACGGTTGTACAATTTAAAATGGCAACTTTCATGTTCATGGGCACATTATTCGTTCGGAATAAAACATTTTTCTTTCGGACTCTAAAATACCATTGTTTAGGCCATATGCATTTGGCCACCATTTTGACGCCCTATACTTGTCTTAAAAGAATTGGGTTGTGTAGATGGCTTTGTTACTAGAATGAAATGCAAACTAGATTCTGTGTAAGGAGAGGACACTGAGCAGCTGTTTTCACATCTGGACACTGGAGCACTAGTGTGGGACACAAGAACACCATTTTTATTAGGGGGCCACACAGGTGCTCCAATGTATACTATAGGGGTGTCTCCATCTGTGAAGCTTGTACTAAACAGGTAAAGTATTGCAGCTTGACAAAGGACACTGAAAATGCTACATCTTGGAACTCTACCAAAATTGACAATTGTACCCCACTTCCAAGCAATGTTTCCTATTTCTAGTTCTGCCATCAAATATCTGTGTGCTAATTATACCATTTTTGTTTTACATAGGGGATAAAAGACTCGGAGGACACCCCTCATCCGAGGAGACCAGAGCCCCCCCCCCTCTGGAAGAAGGGGAAATCCCCCCAACACAATCTGAGCAGAAGGAAGAAGACGTGGTGGAACTAGTCACCACAACAGGTGAGTGTCTGCAACCACAGGCTCAGATAAGAGATGGATGGCGGCATTTTTTTTAGACCTAATTTATTTTGGGGTTCCTCTCTTTTTAGGCGATCGTGAGGTTGTGGATCCAGATCCTTTCACATCCGAAAGTGCCCAGATCCTGATCGGGGAGATCATGGGGTGTAATTTACAATTGGAAATCATCAAGAAAAACATCAATGATGTTATTCCAAAAAATAAAAACATCATTGATGTTTTGGGGCGAGTTTAAAGCCCCTCCAAATCACTTTCTTCTTTTGTATGCTACAATGTGCTAAATGTTTTTGTGATTTTTCAGAAAGCCAAATTTGGAGGATGCACACAGTGTGTCAACATGTGCTATCTGCCATCACGGGAGATCAATGGACGCGTTTTGGGGGTGCAACCCCTTCCTCAATAATAAAGTAGCGGTGAGGAAGGGCTTGCTCCCCCAAAACACATCCCTTGATCCCCCGTGATGGCAGCTAGCACATGTTGACATTGTTAAATTGGTGTGCATCTTCCAAATTTGGCTTTTCCTGGGGTGACTTCACCCCATCTAAACGCTATATCAAACACAGTTCCTAAATACTCATGTGTGATATTGCATTCAAATTCTACAAAATGTGACGTTTGTAAGTTCAAGATTTGTGTCTTTCTTGTTGGTTTTACACAGGCCTGTTTTATCTAAAAATGGAAATTTTGAGTTTTGATAATGCCACCCCAAAAATTGTTAGACAACAAACATGTTGGTTTGTTAGAAAAACCTTTGGGAAATGTACATGTGATTGTGCAGGTATTAAAAAGTTTGTTAATCAAGAATGTGTGGATTATTGTCTCAACGCTACAACACTTTTGGGGTGATGTCATTGTTGTTTTGTGAGAAAATGGGGGTTATTTACTAAGGGCAAATCCTCTTGGCACTACAAGTGCAGTTTCAGTGCAGTTGCAACTGCACTTGTAGTGAAATGTGTTTTTGCATTTTAGTAAATAACAGCCAACAGTGCTTTGTATAATAAGGTTACACATTTACGACATTTTCTGGACTCAACACATTTCTGTCAGGGTCAGCTAAAACAAACACAAGCAGTAAATGTCTACAAAGAATTTCTTTTTTTGTTTTATTATAAAAAGGCTTCACAGATTTGCTGGCATATTGATAGCCCCCCTACCCGCAAAGAACTCCAGGTAGCGTAACCGGACATCACGGGCACTCAGGGAGGGCAAGCCAGGACGTCCGCTTTCAAGCACTGTCAGTGTGGTTTGATGTATCATTCCGGCCTCAGGCCCAACTGAGCCAGCATAGTTGGCTGAATTTTTTATTAAAAAGTTATGGAGAACACAGCACGCAAGTATAATATGGTTCAGTTTATACTCCGCCATATGGATGGGTGTCATAAATAGGCGGAACCGGCTGGCCAGGATTCCAAATGTGTTCTCCACCACTCTTCGGGCTCTGGCCAGCCGGTAATTAAAAACCCTCTGTTCCGGGGTGAGGGTCCTCATTGGGAATGGCCGCATCAGGTGGTCCCCCAGCGCAAACGCTTCATCAGCAACGAACACAAATGGGAGTCCTTCAACATTGTCCTCTGGAGCTGGCAAGTCCAAACTGCCATTCTGGAGACGCCTGTAAAACTCAGTCTGGGCGATGACTCCACCATCGGACATCCGGCCATTCTTCCCCACGTCCACATACAGGAAGTCGTAATTAGCCGACACCACCGCCAACATCACTATACTATTGAACCCCTTGTAAATATAATAGTACGACCCCGAGTTGGGTGGTGGGACGATGTGGACGTGTTTCCCATCAATTGCCCCTCCGCAGTTAGGAAAGTCCCACCGCTGGGCAAAGTGGGAGGCCACAGTCTGCCATTCCTGTGGCGTGGAAGGAAACTGTTGAGGAAAAAACAATAAACATGACTATTTTTTCTCAGAAACATGGCAAGCAGATTAGACACAAACATTATGGGGCAACCTCCAGATAGCATTTAGTAAGGGGAATTTAACAACGCCAAAGTATAAGGTACACCTATCATATCCCCACCCCCCTCTCATGGGCCATTTCTAACATTATAGGGGTGTGTGGAAATCTTGGACAGGTAACCCTCTTTGCTTCATTGAGAGATGAATGCCTAAATAATGGGTATTACTTGGAACAGCCCCTCCTTAGTTACACTATTGGCAGACCACTTGACAGGTAAGAAGTGTCATAATACAAAGATATAAATACACACTGTACACATTTGAGGACATTTGGACATTCTGCTATTACCTATCAAGATAATAACAGAATACAAAAACTTGAAACAGTACCATTTGAAAGTATACAGGCAGGCCCTTGCACTACATGCTTTGGGGAATTCATCCATGAATCTGACCAGTAAAGAGATGGGTATAGTGTGTATGGGTTTGGCAAAGTCAGCAGATATATGATTGAGGATAGATAGAGAATTGGGATCAGCTGACTTAGCAGTTGGGGGGGGGGAGGGTTACTAAAAATTATTTGGGGACACCACCAAAAAAAAGCCTCTGGCACTCTGCCAGAATTTAAATCAAAAATAACATTTCCTAACATTTTAGGGGGTGTTTGGGGTAAAGCACTACTATGGAGCTGATAAAATACATTGTTAAGTGACTACATGAGGTGAATATAGGCCAGGAGACACCATGCTGGGGAGGTTATTGAAGGGCAAATATGTATGAAGGACCTAAAATAATAATTACATAAAAATCCAGTATGAATGAGGACAAAGGGGACATTCACAGCATATTAAAATCATGGTAATTAGGGAATGATGAAAGAAATACAATATATTATCAAACATTCAATACAATAAAATGTGATATTAAAGGATAAAAATCTTTCCTTCATATACTCCTTCTGCAGGACCTGGATGATGGCAGAACAGGTCTCTGGGATAATGATCCCCAGAGCCTGGGGGGAGATGCCTGTCGAACTTGAGGTCCTGCAGGCTTCTCCCTGTCGCCAAGTACCGCAGGGTAGCGACCAGCCTCTGCTCCGAAATGATGGCTTGCCTCATGCAGGTATCCTGCCTGCTAATATAGGGGGTCGGCGAAGCCAACAAATGGTGAAACATGAGGTCCGTCATCCTGAGAAAGTTCCTGAAATCATCAGAATTATTCTCACGGATCTCACGGAGCAATGGCATTTGAGAGAACTGGTCACGCTGAAGCAACCAATTCTTGGTCCATGAACTTCTCCCCACCCTGTTCATGGACTGGACTTGTGTCAAGGTCAGGACCCCAACACCAAGCCCCCGCACAGCACGAACTCTACGAGGAGTACGCATACGAAACATGGCTAGAAAACGGTCGGCTGCTCAGAACGAAGTAACAGAAAGCACTGAAAAACAGCAAGGCCTGTGAAGAGTGACCTGAAAAACAGTAGCGAACGAACAAGAATACAATGACTAATTAAAGTCACGCGGAACTTGCTTGCACGCACTGAAGAGCAGATACAAACCCACAAGCACAAACTGAATGGCAGAAAACGATCTGAAAGCCACGAGTCTGAAAAAGCGCGAATCGTCTCTCACAAAACTTTTACTAACACGAGATTAGCAAAAGGAGCCCAAAGGGTGCTGCGCTTGGTTCTGAACTGGCCTTTTCTAGTCTCGTCGTACGTGGTGTACGTGACGGCATGGTTGGCGATCGGAAATTCCGACAACTTTGTGCGATCGTGTGTAGACAAAAAAAGTTTGAGCCAACATCCATCGGAAAAAATTCTAGGATTTTGTTGTCGGAATGTTCGAACAAAGTTCGACCATGTGTACGCCCTATTACAGTGGGAGACAGCGTTGTGTCAACATCGGAAGAAGAAGAGAAGAAGGAACAAGACACAAGACGGCGAAGACTGGGCCACCGCTAGCAAAAGAGTGGCAAAAGAGCAGAAGATAGCGGAGGTCAGAAGAAGACCTCCGGAGCTGTCTAATAAATTACTTTTAAAACCTGTGTAGTGTGTTTTTTTTTTATTGACACTTTTTTCCCTAGGTGAATGGGTAGGGGTACCATGTACCCCATACTCATTCACATAGGGTGGGGGGCCGGGATCTGGGGGCTTATTAAAAAGGGGGCTCCCAGATTCCGGTAAGCTCTCTGCCCGTAGACCCTGACAACCAACGGCCAGGGTTGACGGGAAGAGGCCCTTGTCCTCATCAACATGGGGACAAGGTGCCTTGGGGTGAGGGGGCCCGCAAGGCGCCCCCCTTCCCCAAAGCACCCACCCCCCATGTTGAGGGCATGCGGCCTGGTACGGTCCAGGAGGGAGGGCGCTCGCTCATCCCCACCCCCTTTCCTGACAGGCCGGGCTGCGTGGGGGGGAACCCACGCCGGTTTTTTATTTAAAATTTGGCGCGGCGTTCCCCCTCATACCACACTGTCAGAACTGCCTGTCGCTCATCGCGAAAGGAAAAAAAAGGTTTCCTTTCCCGATGAGCGAGTCAGCACGACATGCACAGTACCCTGTCGCTGGAAACACAATCTCGCGGTCGGGTACTGTAGCTAAGAAAGCGAACATGACACATGGTGTTGTCTACTCTGAATCTCCACCGAGCTCTAGTGCCCCAGCGATGACGGCGGTACATGCTATATGTGACGTTCATATTGGTGTGAAGAGTTTTGACAAACTAGTAAAATCCAATCAGACACTTGTCAATAGAACTTAACGATACATTTCTAGAGGGCAAAATTAATTATAATTTTAACAATAGCTCTGGTTCTTGCCAGCTTTGTTATTGGGATAACTAGGTAGCCCACAAGTGTGCTTCAACTTTAGTTTGGTATTAATGTGGATCTACAGCTTATAAGGTAATTTCCCTAAGGCAAGAGGTTCATGTGTGCTGGTGAAACTCGTCCCAGCATCTTATTTTGCGGCTGATCGTGAGGATCTGATGGCGCGAGAGAAGGTAAGAATGGCAGGGACAGCTAGAAAGGAATTGCTTGTACACGGTGGGGGCTTGAGCTTATAAAACGATTGAACAATTTCTCATCCAATGAGGATGGGATGTTTCATGTAACTGTTGAAGCTACAAGGAAGTTCCCACAGTCCAAGGGGGGTTTCTGGGAATTCATAAGTAAAGATTGTTATACCTGGATTGAGGATACCAGTGACAAAGTTCAGGCCCATGTGGATAAGGTTAGATCCCTGCAAGGCAAAGCCAGAGCTATAGCTAGTGGAGGTTGGAATCCTTTTAAGGGTTTGGGAAACTTGGGGGATTTTTTATTTTCCATCAGATCATGGTTGAAGGAAGTAGGGGTATATATACTCATGTTGTTTTTATTTCTATTCCTTCTATATGTCGTGATGAGGTGCTCCTGTTGCCTGATTGGACGCGTGACCAGAGCCCGAGCAGATGACCACATCTTCCTCACCGAGATGAGACGCCCCGAAGCCCAGCCCATGAACAAGACACAGAGGATCCCAGACCGACCGGCGATTACTACAGCTCACCATGTCGTGTCCTCCCTATAAGTCATTCCTCCTGAAGAGCAGAGTCTACATATCAAGCCGTGTTTTCCTTTTTATGGACCCATATGGACTGTAAGGACTGATACATTTCCAGGTGTAAGAAGAAGATTCATTGAGGGACACATGGGAGGATATGACAAAGAGGAGGAGCTGTTGTGGAAATTTTTATTAATGTATGTTGTCAGATGCCCCCAAGTGTCAGTTTTGCTGCAATACTCTCATGTGAGGGTATTCACACATACAGACGCTGGTGGAAGACCATTGGATGCGGAAACCTTCCTGTGGACACGGCGGATCTGTTTGCTCTTTTAAGGATGTCTGTTTATGCCTCATCAGGGAACTGGCCACTCCATGGCGACCGCATTTCAACTCCTAAGTAAGCAAGTCTGCATACTTTGGGAACCATAGCATAATCATACAAAATTATGGCCCACTGGGCCATGGTTTAGTACAGTTCACATCACTGGTAGCAGTGGGAGTGTGCACACGGTTGTGTTCAAAACCATGTGCTTGCCGCATGGTTTTGCACACCACCGTCTGCACACGTCACTACTGCATTTCTATTTGATTATATGCATGTGTGTCATTGGTTCTTTTGAATGAATGTCTGATTGACTGATTCTGAAGTCAGCAGCCTCTTTTGTTATTGATGTGTTTAGTATAAATAACAGCCACTCAGCTACCTGTTGAGGATTGCACTGAGCTTGAGGTGATAACGATAACTGTTTGTGTTACTTGAAGAGATAAATGAGCGCACTTTCCCGGCATTATATAAGAGAGCTTTTTGTGCTTTTAAGCGCAGAGAAATTGTATGCTTGTAGGGAGAAGCTTAGATTTTCCTTGACAACATTAAACTTTTAGCTAAAATTATAGCGAATCGTCTCAATCCCATTATAGGCTGCCTAATCCATCGTGATCAAACAGGATTCATGCCCACATGACAAGCGGGAAATAATATTCGACGGGCCCTATTACTCACGCATGCTGCTAAAAATAGACACATCCCAACCTGCCTCCTTTCTTTAGATGTCAGGAAGGCATTTGACTCTGTCACTTGGCCATACATGCAATATATTTTGCATAAATGTGGTTTTGGGAATAATTTTTTGACCTGGATCTCCTCTCTATATGATAATCCAAGGGCATATGTTAAATATGCTGGCTACAAATCAGCAGTGATAGACATTAGGAGAGGTACGAGGCAAGGTTGCCCTCTCTCCCCATTGATTTTTACCCTTCTCATAGAACCCTTGGCACTATTAATTAGAGCAAACCCTGATATTAAAGGTATTGAGTTGGGAGGATTACAGCCTAAGATGCAGATGATGCTTTAATTTTCCTAACTCATCCACATGTTTCTGCTCCAAATTTACCAGACTTACTAGATAAATTTGCTCATATTTCTGTTCTGTTTGTTAACCCTACAAAATCAAATGCACTTAATATTTCTTTAACACACACTGAACTAATGAAAGCTAAATCTTCTTTACCTTTTAACTGGGTATCTCACCACCTTTTATATTTAGGAGTCCAATTTACAAATCTCTTTGCAGCAAGCTACCTTCCATTATTGAAACAAATCGCCGGACTAATGAAACAGTGGTCTACTCTCCCCTTGTTGTTGTTAGGGCGAATTAATGCTATAAAGATGACAATATTACCGAAATTTCTGTATTTATTTAGGGTACTTCCTATTTCAATGCCATTGTATTTCTTAAGACTAGTACAAAGAAGCGTTATGTTATTTATATGGTAACCTACCAAACCCCGAATACCTCTTGCAACACTTTATCTTCATAGTACAAAGAAGGGTCATGTCATTTATATGGGGACCTACCAAACCCCGAATACCTCTTGCAACACTTTATCTTCCTAAAAATAAAGGGGGGCTGGGCGTACCAAATCTTTCTTCCTATTATTACGCGGCTCAATTGTCACAGCTCCCTAAATATCATGCTACTAGAGAAATCCCCTTATGGGTGGGTGTCGAATCCATTGACAGTGACCCCATTTCTGTGGCTAATCTGCTATAGCTTCAACCCAAAGATAGAGCCCGCCTTTCCAATCCCATTACTAAACATTCCTTGGCTATATGGGACAAATTTAAAATGTCTCATACTCTTCAATCACCACATAATCCCCTTCTTTCTTTCCTCAAGAATCCAGCTTTCTACCCTGCCTGAAAATTTCCAAACTCTTTTGCAGCATGGTCAACTACGAATTTGACCCGGCTACACAAATTGACATCTTCCACTGATTTTCATACATTCCATACACTTTGTGAAACTTTTGGGCTTCCTAGGACTGAATCTTTTCATTATTTGCAAATCAAGAATTTTTATACACCTCTTATTAGTACAGGTTCAATTCTTAATCTAATGTCACAATTTTAACGTATTTGCAAAAGTGACCCACATATTAGAGGACTGATTTCACTCCTATATCAACATCTCACCGCTATACCTAATGACTCATTTCCCTCATATGTTGCCAAATGGTCGCATGATTTGAATCGTACATTTGACGAAGATGACTGGTCCAATATTTGGTTGGCCACCAAAACTTCTTCCCCAAATTGTTATGCATTAGAAACCAATTTCAAAGTTATGGCACGTTGGTATTTGGTACCAGCAAGGATTGCTCAATTTATCCCAGCATACCCAGAAAATTGTTTTCAATGATGTTTCTCACCAGATACGCATTTCCATATTTGGTGGCAATGTCCGGTAACCCAAGATTTCTGCGGAAAGATATTTGATATGGTATCTAAAGCCTTGGAAATCTTTATACTCCCAGACCCAGCTGTGACCCTCCTAAATCTTAAACCAGCTGCACTTACTCATACTCAATTTCAACTCCTCATTAATTTTACAACCGCAGCCAACAAACAAACTAAAGCCAAGGCTTGGAAATCTCCCACCTTAATTGTGGCTGAAGCCAAACAAAGGATGTTGAAGGCCCTTCTATTTGCCAAAATGACGGCCATAGAAATTGATAATATTGGTAAATTCAACAAAATTTGGAAACCTTGGGTTAAACATTTTTTGCCCCATGACCCATGAACGAATGATTATTTGTTTGTTGTTGTTATTTGTTGTTGCCGCAATAATTCCTATAGATAGATAGATAGATAGATAGATAGATAGATAGATAGATAGATAGATAGATAGATAGATAGATAGATAGATAGATAGATAGATAGATAGATAGATAGATAGATAGATAGATAGATAGATAGATAGATAGATAGATAGATAGATAGATTTATTTTTTTAACAATATGCATTTTTTGGGTGTGGGCCACACTACCACCATGGAAGACCCTTCCTTCTCTCTCTTTCTTCCCTTTTTCTCTCTTCTTCTTCTTCCTATCTTTTCTTATTACGATGGATAAGGGAATCTCTCTTCTTACACATATGGTTTTATATGTTGAAATTGAAAAGCACTGTCTTTTTTTATTTTCTCTGATATTTCTCTTAAATCTTATATTTTTAAACTAATATAAATGGCATTTGTAATCTATGATTGGAATACCTAGACCCCCTTATGTCTTTTGCAATATTTAAAATGATTTTGGTGTAAATATTCCTGATTTATACAGCTTTGCCCCCACCCATCCACAGTTTGTGCCCATCAGGGGTGGATGGGTGGTCTGGAGGCATGTTTCATTAAATACACCGACATTTTTAGGGTTCTAATGTTGGCTATTTAAGTGAATCTATATTATTATAATTAGGGCTTTTTTTCAGGGGGAACTTGGTGGAACTCAGTTCCACCACCTCTGGCTCAGACCCTTTGGTGTCTGCTCACCACAATCACTTGTAAACACAGAAGTCTGGTTTCTGTGTTTACAAGTGACTGCTCTGCACTCTGTGTATAAATCCCATGAACTGTGCACTCTGTATGTAATGCAATCCTGATAATTAATGCCACTTTAAGACCCTTCTACTGTTTGTGAAATATGACCACACCCACTATTTGATGTGATTTGGAGGGTGTGTGTGGGGGGAGGGTTTTTGGGGGGTCATGGTTGAGTTACAGCACCTATTGTGTGATTATAAGTCTTATTTTCAGATATAATTCCTGTTGAACATACAGTGACTTATATACTTATTTGTTTTATTATTCATGATTTGACTGTTTCCCATGTATAAGCCTACAGATTGTTATGTATATCTCATGTAAACCTTAATAAAATATTGAACGAGAGGAATTTCCGACAACAAATGTTTGAGAGCTGGTTCTCAAATTTTCCGACAACAAAACTTGTCGGAAATTCCGATCGTGTGTACACAATTCCGACGCACAAAATTTCACAAAATCAAGCAGAAGAGCCGTACTAGCTATTGAACTTATTTTTTCTCGGCTCGTTGTACGTCACCACGTTCTTGACGTTCGGAATTTCCAACAACATTTGTGTGACCGTGTGTATGCAAGACAAGTTTGAGCCAACATCCGTCGGAAAAAAATCCACGGTTTTGTTGTCGGAATGTCAGATCGTGTGTACACGGCATAAGTTTCACGTTCCTACAAAAATACAACAGCCGGGATGCGTAGGAGGGTCTCCACAGTGGGTTCTCACTTATTGCTACATACAAACAATGAGAAGACTAAAACATGAGACAGACAGACAGAGATATTTCATAGTTTCCAAAGCAAAAGCAAAAACAACCAGACAGAATACTGCCTTCACTCTTTTAACAATAGAAAAAAAATTACAATGGGAAAAATACGAGAGCAGCTCGAAAACCTTGCATGAGCCAGCCACACAAAGTTGAAAAAGAGGCGTGATAATTTTGACCACACAAGCATGTACTACACATCCAACCCACTCACCATTACAGATTTCTGAAGCCACAGCTGAGTTACTTCCAAGGTATTTTTATTCTGGAGTCTCGTACCTCCAGACATCAAAAGCACCTTCCAAAGGAATATAGCTTACTGTACCCTCTGACTATATATGGCAATCTTTAAGGGGTCTATAGGCCTTAGCCCCATACCCAGATTTTATCTACTATGCAGTTGTCTTACTGGGGTGCCTGGTTTCCACCCCTGCATGGATGGCCTTTGCCCATGCGATTCGAATCGCTTGTTTTGGCGGACTCTGCGTCCAGAGGACCCTGCGCTTTACTTTCAGCAGTTATTGTTTGCACCTTTATCACTATAACCGCCCCCCGGATTTCCGATTATTATACACCGCCTGACCGGGGCTGCTAGAATTGTACTCCTCACGCATATGCTAATACAATCGCGCACTGGAATTCCGACTATTAAACATGGCCCGAGCGGTCTCACGATATACAGCCCTCTAAACATGTTCGTCAAACATCTACAAAGCACCATGAAATCCTCCACTATTCAAAACAATATTATGGCTTCTATCTGTATCTAGATGTTACAACAATAATGTGGATGCCTTCCGTTTACTCACAGAATGTTTACTCTCCACCCAAAACTGAATTACAGTATAAAGCTCTGTAAAACAACTGGAATTAAATTTAACAACCAAAGTAATTTCTATCGTCCTTCCAAACACAAGTCCCTATGTGTCCACATGTTTGTTTCAAAAGACCCCAAGCCCTTCCCACCAACTTCCTGTTGATACATCACATCCTGCAAAGATTTTCCTGTTTTCTGTTCTGTTCTAAAAACCCATCCAACTGGTTTATTTACATATCAATGGACAGCAAGGGGGAGGGGAAGCCTGGATGGTCGACGAAAGTGGGACCATGACAAAATGGTGGATGAAATCCAGACTACAGCGAAATAGCCAACTAAAGCCGGATCATGACAAAATGGTGGATGAATTTCGGACTACAGCAAACTGGCTGACCAAAGCTG
Organism: Lithobates clamitans; assembly: GCA_037952925.1. Taxonomy (NCBI): domain Eukaryota; kingdom Metazoa; phylum Chordata; class Amphibia; order Anura; family Ranidae; genus Lithobates; species Lithobates clamitans. The sequence goes on along the minus strand of JBBGZY010001452.1, from coordinate 1,077,370 downwards.
GACCACGACAACATGGTGGATGAAATTCAGACTACAACAAAATGGTCAACATTAACAAATGAAAAAAACAGTTTCTGATCCCGCCAAAACCAACACAAACCAAGATTTCTTCACTAGAAAACTGAAATTTCCCCCCACAAAAACTGACTACACAATTGAGACACCGAATGAACACCTAACCATAGACAAACACTTTAGTCTACATCAACTAGGGCACATAGGAGGACTAAAACGCAGTCTATCCAACCAAACAACGCATCCAAAAAAACGCCAAAGTTACATAAAACACAAAATAACACGGCTCAAACATACACTCTTGTTCCCAAAGAAAGGTCATTTACTTAACTCTGGCATCAGCTTCCACAGGAACAAGACATTGATCCCTTACTCCCCCTTTTTTATTCTCACCTCTCAATTCACTTTTTTGTCTTTTTCACTTTTTGTCCGCTATTCCATGTCATTCACACATTCCCCCTTTTCTCCATTTCACTATCACTTTATGACACATTTCATGCTATTCACTCTTTCCTCTCCTCTCCCTTTTCATTTCATCACCTTGGTTCATCTGTCCTTGCTTTGCTTTGTTTTGTTTGGGTTGGTTTTGTTTTGTTTTGTTTTTTTCTCTTTCCTCCCCTTGTTTTCCCCCTTCCCTTTCCCCTTCCTTCCACTTCATTTTCATATTCACATTCCATCATCTACTGTTTGTTAGTCCACTCACCCTTCTTTCACACACACTTTTTAATTATTTATTAATCTTCAACTTTCAGCTCTTCCACTCCTTCATCCACACACTTGGTCATTTTTTCATTTTTCCATTTTTTCCCTTTTTTCATCCCCTTTCACTGATTTGTCCACACAAAATTTTTATCCCTCTCCCTCTTCCCACACACTCATCCTTTCACCCCCCCCCTTTTCACATTAACACGCTAGCTCCCCACCCCTATATCCATTCCCCTTTAATTTAATGTTCTTTTCCTTCCCCCATCCCCCACTGGTTCCCATTGATTAACAGATAGACACTATAGGCCCATATTAAGTAATACCTGATCCCACATACATATTGCATGGGCCCGCTGGATGTGACCCAACATGCAATATGCATCTCTATTTCACCTTATATATGCCCACTGATATGGATACACACTAGACCAATATGTGCATGTGGACTTTGCTCTAAGGTGTTTTCAACCCCCACGGCATTTTCAAAAAACATTTGTCATTGGGACAGAAAGTGAGGTGAAATCTTCTGAAGAGGAGCCCAGACAGCAAAACAAATGTCACAGGGGTGATGACCCTTCCCTACGTTTTCCAAAAAGCTTAAAAATAGATTTTTTGGCTGGAGCTACACTTTAAAAATGCACTCGACCAAGTCTTCCGCATGCTGCGGCTCAACATGGCCAGCTGCCGAAAAAAAGGCTAAGCGTGTCCCACGGCCACGTGCTGATGAGGATGCACTGTCTCCACAACCAGCACTGTTGCCTCTAGACACAGAGCCTGCTTGCCCTCTTTTATTGGCTTGTGACTGTCTGCCTCTCATTGTTGGCCTTCCAGACATACTAATGGCCTGTAGCTGCACTAAGCTGGGATATATATACATATATATGGGCTGGGCTGGGCCGGGCGGAGGGGCAAAACGCAGGTGCTTGCAGGTATCTGGGCTGATCCTGCTAACACTGCATTTTTGGGAACCCTAAACTGCTGGGTACGCTAGTATAGATCTGATCGGATCAGATATTGATCCGTACAGATACTATACCACTAAGGGAGGTGTATGCTGCGTGCGTGGGTGTTAGCGGTACCGGCGCTAAACTGACGCTGCCTGGGGTGACGCATATCACTGCCGGGCGATCAGGGGGCTAAACCTTTATTTGGTAATAAACGGCGGGTGCCCTGACACTATAAAAAATAAACGAACTAACCAGCGTCACCCGTAACGGTTATACGGTGATCAGTGGTGAAAGGGTTAACTAGGGGGCAATCAAGGGGTTAAAACATTTATTAGGTAGTATATGGGGGTCCCTGTCGCTATAAAACGCTTACGGCGAACCTAAATGTTTACCTCACTAACTAGCGTCACCAGTGACACTAATACAGCGATCAGAAAAATTATCGCTTAGCGACACTGGCGATGGGGGGTGATCAAGGGGTTAAAACTTTATTGGGGGGGTTGGGGGGTACCCTAGACCTAAAGGGGGCTAACACTAACTGCCCTAACACACTAAATGTCACAAACTGACACCATGCAGTAATCAGAAAAAAAAAACTGCTTGGTGTCAGTGTGACAGGGGGGGTGGGGTGATTGGGGGGTGATCGGGGGGTAAAGGGGGGTGTTTTGTGTGCCTGGCATGTTCTACTGTGTGTGTTTTACACTCACATTGCAGTCTTCTCTGCTTGGTGCCGGAACGGAAAATACCAAGCCGAGGAGAGATGACATCATTTCCTTTTCTGCTGTTTAGCATACAGCAGCAGAGGAATGATTCTATTGGCCGGCGGCGATTGCGAGAGGGGGCCACGAATGGATGGTCTCCCCCTCACCTCCGATCGCCGCTGGACAAAAGCCGACCCCCTCGGGCACAGAGGGGGGTCCGATCGGACCCCCCACCCACGGGAGGCAGATCACGTACATGTACGTGATTCTGCCTGCCCGTGCCACTTTGCCGACGTACATCGGCGTGAGGCGGTCCTTAAGTGTTTAAATAAAGGTGCTCCCCCAATTATTAGTCCTGCTTACAATTAAAAAATGATAACCTACAATTAAAGTCCCGCCATTATACAGAAAAAGACAAAAAACCAAAGTTTTGTTTGCCTAGCAGAACTTATGCCATACAGTGGACAGAGAAATCAAGATCCCGAACACAGAACAGCAAAAATGTTCAAAAATCTTCAAGTATGGTTGTCTTACCATAGACTGGCCTTTTCTGATCTGGTTCTAGATCCCTATTCCCCCTCGAGGTCCGCTGGATAAGAAAGTTCTGTTGGCTCTGAAATTCATGGCCCGCCATCTTTGTTATGGAAATATTATAAACTTCTCCTTATAAGCAAATAATTCCGTGCGCTAATAAGCACAGTCATAGCTTTCTTGTATAATGCTAGGAAAGCGCGCTTCTATATCTTAAAGTAACACAGACAGACGCTGGTATCACGTTGAGCTTATCAAAATCATCTCTAGCATTATCTGCTGCTTTTATTTATACTGTAAACATGAATAACAAAGGAAGGTGGTGGCTTCAGAATCAGCCAATCAGACACTTGTATTCTTTCAAAAGAACCAATCACACACATGTATATATTCAAATAGAATTCCAGTAGTGACGTGTGCAGATAGTCGTGTGCAGAGCCATGCGGTCAGCTTCTTGTTGAGACACAAAGTGTTTCACAGTTTGAACACTACTTACAGGGCTCTGAACACGATTGTGTGCACATTCCCACCGCTACCAATGATGCGAGACATACTCTATCACGGCTCAGTGGGCCATCATTTTTGTATGGTTATGCTATGGTTCCGATGTACGCAGATATGTTTGCTAGGAGCGGTAATGCAATTGCCATGAGGTGGCCAGTCTCTTGGTGAGGCATAAACAAACATCCCTAAAAGAGCAAACAGATCTGCCTTGTCCACGGTAAGGTTTCCGCAGCCAATGGTCTTCCACCAACGTCTGTATGTGCGAATACGCTCGCATGAGCAGATTACAGCAAAACTGACACTGGGGGACATCTGACAACATACATTAATAAAAATTTCTACAACATTCTGTACCCCACTATTGTTTTATTAAGTTAATAAAAACTATTGAAAAAAAATGAAGTCAACTCATTATTTAAAATGTGAACTTACTGAAAATACGACTCATCAACTTCAACTAATATTACAAATTATTGTAGAATACACCAAGCCAAATTAATTTATTAACATAGCTGGATACATCTGCATACAATAATAAATATTAATTATGACATTACAAGCAGCTTATAAAAGAACATGCTTTATATTTACCTTTCTGGAGGGTGGTGGGTGAAATTTTTACCATCCTGAAGATTGATGGGTGGTGCTGGAATCTGACACTTTGTGATGGTTTTGTTCCCCTCTGGACACTATGGTTACTCCTGACTAAGTGTCAGGAGATGTAAGATGTAAGACTAAGATGTAACAGCCGATAGGAGGAACCACTACACCCAGCAGGGGACAAGGTTTCCAACAAACCCAAAGCGTCAGATACCGGTGGTGTCCTTAGTTCTTTAAGAGAGCAAAAGACTCGCCATCTACCGTAGAAGTATTAAATGTTTAAATGTAACAATGTTCATTCTCAATATGCTAACAAAATACTAAAATTAACAATAATAGAGGTAAAGCTAGAACTACTGGTAACCCAGTGTTCTTCCATAAATATTAGTGGATAACTATCTTTGTATTCAGGTCAGGTCTGAACAGAATTATGTAACATTTGTGGAAAAATATACAGCCAAGGAGTCCAGTACTTGATGCCATTATAGCAAAAACCTTCACAGCCACCATGTATTTCCCTCTGGTGCTCAGATAGGCCGGAATCATGGAAATCCAGACACTGCAGAACACCAGCATGCTGAAGGTGATGTACTTGGCCTCATTAAAATTGTCCGGTAACTTCGTGGCTAAAAAAGCTATAATGAAGCTCACAGCTGCCAGAAGCCCCATATATCCCAGGACAGAGTAGAAGCCGATAACCGAACCCTCATTACACTGAATGATGATCTTTCCCTGATAAGAGTGAGTGTCCTGATCCTGGAAGGGGGGAGAAATAGACAACCAAGAGACACAGATTGTTACTTGAACCAGTGAGAAGACACAAATGATACAATTGGGCAGTTTGGCCCCCATCCATTTCTTCCAGGGACTCCCAGGTTTGGTGACTTTAAAAGCAATACACACCATGATACTTTTGGCCAGTAGAGAAGAGACAGCAACTGAGAAGATGACTCCAAAAGAGGTTACACGCAGCATGCAGGTTACATCTACTGGACGGCCAAGGAACAAGAAGACACAGGGGAAGCTCAACATGATGGAGACTAGCAGAACATAGCTCAGGTTCCGGTTATTAGCGTTAACAATGGGGGTGTCCCGGTATTGTATAAATAGCCCCAATATTAAACCAGTCAGGAGACAAGAGAGTATGGAGACCGGTGAAAATACTGCAACAATTGTATCATCAGTGTAAGAAAGAAATTCCACCAATTTTGGAACACACTGATCCTTCTTCTCATTTGGCCATTCATCATCGGGACATTTCATGCAGTTTTCACTGTCTGTAGGAAGAACAATACAAACATAATGAGCATCTGGGTCAGAGCTTCTGAGAAAACATAGTTACGTAGTTATAGGGCGTACACACGGTCGGACTTTGTTCGGACATTCCGACAACAAAATCCTAGGATTTTTTCCGACGGATGTTGGCTCAAACTTGTTTTGTCTACACACGGTCGCACAAAGTTGTCGGAAAATCCGATCGTTCTAAACGCGGTGACGTAAAACACGTACGTCGGGACTATAAACGGAGCAGTGGCCAATAGCTTTCATCACTTTATTTATTCTGAGCATGCGTGGCACTTTGTCCGTCGGATTTGTGTACACACGATCAGAATTTCCGACAACGGATTTTGTTGTCGGAAAATTTTATCTCCTGCTCTCCAACTTTGTGTGTCGGAAAATCCGATGGAAAATGTCCGATGGAGCCCACACACGGTCGGAATTTCCGACAACACGCTCCGATTGGACATTTTCCATCGGAAAATCCGACCGTGTGTACGGGGCATTAGTCTGGCTGAAAGAAGTCCATCTAGTTCCACCAATAAAAGGGGAAAAAAAATGAAATCATACAATTCTTTGTACACAATCCTATGTCTACAGTTGGTCCAGAGGAAGGCAAAAAACCCCAGCAAAGCATGATCCAATTTGATCCAGCTGGGGAAAAATTCCTTTCTGTTCCCCCGAGAGGCAATCTTATATTCCCTGGATCAACTTTACTTATAAATCTTAGTATCCAGTTATATTTTGTACATTTAAGAAAGGATCCAGGCCTTTTTTAAATAAGTCTACTGATGGGAGGAGCAGACGTGTGAGGTGTGCTCTCTCACACACTCCCGGACTGTGTAGAGAGAGATAGCTGCATGGACGTTCAGCTGTGTAATCAGAAGCTCATAGCAGGCGTGGATATCCAGGGACTGCAGTGAGCGGTGAGCAGAGGTGGTGTGTACGTGCTGGCATGGGTGGAGATGACTACCCGCAGACGAGCGGCTCTTCAACCCGCCGGAGGAGGAAGCAGGAGCTTGGTCGGCGGGTTTAGACCTTACATGACACCGCAGACGCCACAGAGAGGAGACCACGCTGGCGATATGAGTCGGGATACAGCTCTCGACTGTGAGGGAGGCTACGGAAGCCCAAATACTGGAGGATTGTACGGGAAAGCAGGACGAGGCTCACCGATCCTGCTCCACAGCGCACAGGCACAAGGGATTCAGAACCGAAGTCCACCTGCAGGCGGAAGAAGCAACCACATCCTTGGAGGAGGTGAGAGGAGAGGAGGTAGAGGTGGAGGAAATATGGGGACAGATTAGAGGGTGAATCCGCAGACTCAAAAAGGCATGGAGGAGAGTGGCAGGAGGGACGGATTTAACAGGGGCAAGGAGGGACTACCAGTGCTAGGAGACACCCCGACGGATACTCCAAGAGATACCCCAAGAGAGCAAGAGATAGAGCTGTTAAATCCCCCAAAGGACAGAGCAAGCCAGTTGGCAAACAGCCAGAGTATGATACTAGGGGAGGATTTAACAGACCAACACAGAGCCCCTACCGCCATACCATAACAAATAACAGACCCAATGGGAAATGACCAGGCTCGTATGAAAGTAGGGGAAGTAACTCAGGAGACAAACTATATATCAGAAATAAATTCATTTACACCCGTACTCTCAGTCGAGCCGGTGGAAGAGACTTATGAGGAACAAAATGGTAGCTGTGTAATTAATACAGATAATGAACTGGTAAGGACAGGAGAAGACCAGGGTATTAGAGACCTTATTAGAGCAATGCCCACAAAAACAGACATACAACTAATAGCCACGGTGGAGCGATCATGTAAACAAGCAGTGGAAGACCTCAGGGAAGGAACTACTGGTAGTAGTAGGAGGCAGAGCGGAAAGTCTGGAAAATAGACAAGATGAGATCATACAGGTAGTGGGGGAAGTCCAAGATAATATCAAACAACACGAAGAGTTGCTGAACACAACTGGACGACTATGAACTGGACGATTATGAGAACAGAGATCGCCGCCAGAACATAGGTATACGGGACTTACATGTGAAATATAATAGTAATGATCTAGCTGTAACAATACAAAACCTTTTCTCGCAGATCATGGGGCCAAATGCAAGTGAACCTATAGATATAGACAGAGCCCACCGCATTACTCCTTTTGCAAGTGAAATGAAAGATAGACCAAGGGATGTTATGTGTAAAATTCATAAATATACTGTGAAGGAGTTGATAATGAGGACTGTTCGAGATACACCCAGGACTGAATATGAAGGGGCACAGATTTCTTTGTTTCCTGATATATCAAGATGCACGTTAATGCAACACAGAATGGTGCGCCCTTTATTGGAAGTAATGTTGGTGGCGGATATTACGTACCGATGGGGATTCCCTTTCTGTCTAATAGCTTCAAGCAATGTGAAAACCGTGATACTCTGTACGAAAGATAATTAAAAAAGGTTCCTAGAAAAACTGGATCTTCCCCCAACTGACTTTCCAGATTGGAGAACAGGGAAGGCAAATGGCACGCTAATACAACGACAAGAACCCTGGTCTCAAGTACTTGAAAAAAGCCGACAAAGAACTTAAATAGAAAGCAAGAAGTAAAATGTTATGAGGAGCGGGGGGGGGGGGGCAGAAGGAAGAGAGAGGAGGAATATACCCTATTCATTTTTTTTTTTTGGTATTCCGATAGTCTCTGTGCCTCCCTCCCCTCTCCTGCTTTTTTTTTTTTTGCTGTTTTTTTGTTATTACAATTAGGATGGTCCTGAAGAGGGACTGGAAAATCTGCATTAATCAGATGGGTGGGAGGGTTTGGAGGGGTCAAGGGATACCCAGAAGGGACAAACCTCCTGATAGTTGGTATATGCTACTTAGTAGGGTGTTATGTTGTAGTGAATTGGGATTTATGAAAATTGTTTTAGCTGATCTAAAGGAAGAGGAAAATGAGAAAGATGGCAAAGGGTTAAGAAAATATAGAATATTGATACTCACTGTAAAATCAGGTGATGACTAGCACAATAAAAGTTATGACATATAATGTTAGGGACCTGAACTCACCCCAGAAAAGGGGACGTCTATTGCAGGAAGTGCGCCACCATGCCGCAGATATTATTTTTATGCAGAAGACGCATTTAATGCCTGGACAGGTACCTAAACTTCCACTATCTTTTTACAATCAATGGTTTCATACACTATCCCTGATAGCAAGGGCAAGAGGGGTAACCATGGCTTTCGGTAAGACGTGTCCCTTAATCCCGACGGCAGTACAAACAGACCCAGAGGGGAGGTTTTTATTTGTTAAAGGTACACTTTATGGAAATAGTGATATTTTCTACTTTTTGTTCTAAAAAAATCCAATAAACTCAATTTTAGTCATACATTTAGGCCAAAATGTATTCAGCCACATGTCTTTGGTAAAAAAAAATGTCAATAAGTATATATTTATTGGTTTGCGCAAAAGTTATAGCGCCTACAAACTAGGGTACATTTTATGGAATTTACACAGCCTTTAATTTATGACTGCCTATGTCGTTTCTTGAGGTGCTAAAATGGCAGGGCAGTACAAAACCCCCACAAATGACCCCATTTTGGAAAGTAGACACCCCAAGGAAATTGCTGAGAGGCATGTTGAGCCCATTGAATATTCATTTTTTTTGTCCCAAGTGATTGAATAATGACAAAAAAAAAAAAAATTACAAAAAGTTGTCACTAAATGATATATTGCTCACACAGGCCATGGGCATATGTGGAATTGCACCCCAAAATACATTTAGCTGCTTCTCCTGAGTATGGGGATACCACATGTGTGGGACTTTTTGGGAGCCTAGCCGCGTACGGGGCCCCGAAAACCAATCACTGCCTTCAGGATTTCTAAGGGCGTACATTTTTGATTTTACTCCTCACTACCTATTACAGTTTTGAAGGCCATAAAATGCCCAGATGGCACAAACCCCCCCAAATGACCCCATTTTGGAAAGTAGACACCCCAAGCTATTTGCTGAGAGGCATGTTGAGTCCATGGAATATTTTATATTTTGACACAAGTTGTGGGAAAGTGACAATTTTTTTTTTTTCACAAAGTTGTCACTAAATGATATTGCTCACACAGGCCATGGGCATATGTGGAATTGCACCCCAAAATACATTTAGCTGCTTCTCCTGAGTATGGGGATACCACATGTGTGGGACTTTTTAGGAGCCTAGCCGCGTACGGGGCCCCGAAAACCAATCACCGCCTTCAGGATTTCTAAGGGTGTAAATTTTTGATTTCACTCTTCACTGCCTATCACAGTTTCGGAGGCCATGGAATGCCCAGGTGGCACAAACCCCCCCAAAATGACCCCATTTTGGAAAGTAGACACCCCAAGCTATTTGCTGAGAGGCATGGTGAGTATTTTGCAGCTCTCATTTGTTTTTGAAAATTAAGAAAAACAAGAAAAAAAATGTTTTTTTTTTCTTTTTTTAATTTTCAAAACTTTGTGACAAAAAGTGAGGTCTGCAAAATACTCACTATACCGCTCAGCAAATAGCTTGGGGTGTCTACTTTCCAAAATGGGGTCATTTGGGGGGGTTTATGTCACCTGGGCATTCCATGGCCTCCGAAACTGTGATAGGCAGTGAAGAGTGAAATCAAAAATTTACCCCCTTAGAAAGCCTGAAGGCGGTGCTTGGTTTTTGGGGTCCCGTGCGCGGCTAGGCTCCCAAAAAGTCCCACACATGTGGTATCCCTATACTCAGGAGAAGCAACAGAATGTATTTTGGGGTGTAATTTCACATATTCCCATGGCATGTTTGAGCAATATATCATTTAGTGACAACTTTGTGCAAAAAAAAAAAAAATTGTCTTTCACCGCAACTTGTGTCACAATATAAAATAATCCATGGACTCGACATGCCTCTCAGTAAATAGCTTGGGGTGTCTACTTTCCAAAATGGGGTCATTTGGGGGGGTTTTGAACTGTCCTGGCATTTTATGCACAACATTTAGAAGCTTATGTCACACATCACCCACTCTTCTAAGCCCTTTCTGACACTTTTTGATTACATGAAAAAATTATTTTTTTTGCAAGAAAATTACTTTGAACCCCCAAACATTATGTATTTTTTGAAAGCAAATGCCCTACAGATTAAAATGGTGGGTGTTTCATTTTTTTTTCACACAGTATTTGCGCAGCGATTTTTCAAATGCATTTTTTGGGGAAAAAACACACTTTTTTAAATTTTAATGCACTAAAACACACTATATTGCCCAAATGTTTGATAAAATAAAAAAGATGATCTTAGGCCGAGTACATGGATACCAAACATGACATGCTTTAAATTTGCGCATAAACGTGCAGTGGCAACAAAATAAATACATTTTTAAAAGCCTTTAAAAGCCTTTACAGGTTACCACTTTAGATTTACAGAGCAGGGCTACTGCTAAAATTACTGCCCTCGATCTGACCGTCGTGGTGATACCTCACATGCATGGTTCAATTGCTGTTTACATTTGACGCCAGACCGACGCTTGCGTTCGCCTTAGCGCGAGAGCAGGGGGGAACAGGGGTGCTTTTTTTTTTTTTTTTTTTTTTTATTATTTTTTTGCTTTTTTATCTTATTTTTAAACTGTTCCTTTCATTTTTTTTAAAATCATTTTTATTGTTATCTCAGGGAATGTAAATATCCCCTATGATAGCAATAGGTAGTGACAGGTACTCTTTTTTGAAAAAATTGGGGTCTATTAGACCCTAGATTTCTCCTCTGCCCTCAAAGCATCTGACCACACCAAGATCGGTGTGATAAAATGCTTCCCCAATTTCCCAATGGCGCTATTTTCATCCGGCGAAATCTAAGTCATAAAATGCTCATAGCTTCCGGTTTTTTAGGCCATAGAGATGTTTGGAGCCACTCTGGTCTCTGATCAGCTCTATGGTCAGCTGGCTGAATCACCGGCTGCATTCTCAGGTTCCCTGTTGAGACAGGAGAGCCAGAGAAAAACACGGAAGACGGTGGGGGGGGGCATTCTCTCCCACTGCTTGTAAAAGCAGTCTAGAGGCTAATTAGCCACTAGGATTGCTTTTACATGAAAGCCGACCGCTGGCTGAAAAGAATGATACCAAGATGATACCTAAACCTGCAAGCATCATTCTGGTATAACCACTCAATGTCGTGAATGGCGTACCTGAAGACAAAAAAATGGTTAACAATAAAGCACAGTAAACGGTAAGGTATAAAAAATTGCATACCTGAAAAGCAAACATGATAAAACATAATAACAATAAAACATTGCAGAATAGAATACAGTAAAAAAGAGCAGAACAATAGAGAGAATAGAGAGAGAGAACAATAAAACGACAACTATTATTTTTTATTTTATATTTTTGTTTGTGTTTTTTTTTTTTTTACACTTTTTCTGTAACTGTAACTTTTATAACTGTAACCGGTTCCAGGTTCGGGTCTCTCAAAATGCGATGGCATCTTGGGAGACCCTGTGAAAGTGTGCCTAGTCTGTGCAATGCTGTACCCTACGCTAATACTCAACTAGTGAATGGTAGCGTTCAAAACATTCACCAATGCAAAAACCAGGATTGTCAGGACAGGAGGGACAATAATAGCGGGTGTCACGCCTATATCCGCGCTTGCTGCAGACACAACATCTTTTTTGGAGGGGGTTCGTTGGGTAGGGGTACTCGGGAGGACATAAAGAAAATGCCTCTCATGCAGCCGACTGCATTTGGTTGGGGATGTGAATGGGGGAAATACGGGCGCTGCAGAAGTGGTGGGTTCCCAATTAGGATTGGCGAATGCAGCAGGAAGGGCATTATGGGCACGACAGGCTGGTGTTTGTCTTCTTCTTGGTGGCAGCGGGACACTACTTGTGCTTGCCACCTCACCAGCTTGAACTGAACTTATGGGACTCGCCACGTCACCAAGTGTTACTGCAGTGCTGGTTTGACTACGACCGGGGTGTACTAGACCGCTGGTGCTTGCCAGTTCACCAAAACGCTACCAAAAAAACTGTTAGCGATCGCAGGGATCAGGCCTGACTCTGCGAACGCTGCAGTTATGCGTTTAGTGTTTTGTAAGTGACAGTGATCGATCGATACTGCACTTGGGTGGGCTGGGCTGGGCCGGGCGGAGGGGCAAAACGCAGGTGCTAGCAGGTATCTGGGCTGATCCCGCTAACACTGCGTTTTTGGGAACCCTAAACTGCTGGGGACGCCAGTATAGATCTGATCGGATCAGATATTGATGCGTTCAGATACTATACCACTAAGGGAGGCGTATGCTGCGTGCGTGGGTGTTAGCGGTACTGGCGCTAATCTGACGCCACCTGGGGCTGGTGCTTGCCAGTTCACCAAAACGCTACCAAAAAAACTGTTAGCGATCGCAGGGATCAGGCCGGACGCATATCACCGCCGGGCGATCAGGGGGCTAAACCTTTATTCGGTAATAAACGGCGGGTGCCCTGACCCTATAAAAAATAAACAAACTAAACAGCGTCACCCGCAATGGTTATACGGTGATCAGTGGTGAAAGGGTTAACTAGGGGGCAATCAAGGGGTTAAAACATTTATTAGGTAGTATATGGGGGTCCCTGTCGCTATAAAACGCTGACGGCGAATCTAAATATTTACTTCCCTAACTATTGTCACCAGCGACACTAATACAGCGATCAGAAAAATGATCGCTTAGCAACACTGGTGACAGGGGGTGATCAAGGGGTTAAAACTTTATTAGGGTGGGTTAGGGGGGTACCCTAGACCTAAAGGGGGCTAACCCTAACTGACCTAACACTGTAACTGTCACAAACTGACACCAGTACAGTAATCAGAAAAAAAAAAAAAAAACCTGCTTGGTGTCAGTTTGTGACAGGGGGGGTGATTGGGGGGCGATCGGGGGGGATCGGGGTGTTTTGTGTGCCTGGCATGTTCTACTGTGTGTGTGTGTGTTGTGCACTCACATTACAGTCTTCTCTCCTCGGCGCCGGAACGGAAAATACCGAGCCGAGGAGAGATGACATAATTTCCTCGGCTTCTGTGTACAATACAGAGGCAGGGAAATGATCCCATTGGCTGGGAGCGATCGCAAGACGGGGGGCCACGAATGGATGGCCTCCCCCTCACCACCAATCACCAGGGAGGATTTGCCGACCACCGCAGGCACCGGGGGGGTCCGATCGGACCCCCCACCCGCGGGCAGGCAAGGACGTACCTGTAAGTCCTTTTGCCTGCCCGTGCCACTCTGAGGACGTATATGTTCGTGCGGCGGTCGGCAACTGGTTAAATGATTTTAGCAAATGGCTGCAATATAACAAAGAGTGAAAAATTTAAGGGGGTCTGAATACTTTCCGTCCCCACTGTGTATATAGAATGATAAAAGAAGAAGAAACTACAACATTCTTTTTAATTTTTTCTTTTTTGTCTCTTAAGTAATGTCTTGTTGTTAAAATGATATATGTGGATTACGGAGCGCGCTCCCCCCTTAGAATATTTTAGTCTAGTTTTTCCCCTCCCTCCCCCTTTCTTTTTTTTTTGGGGGGGAGTTATTATGGGAAGGGGGATATGGAGAAGAAGAGGAAGAGAGATAATTTACCCACATAAACACTAATTTGAATTTTAAAAACACAAGTTGGAATATAAAAATAAACACTAACACTTTGAAATTTGAATAAGAAGAATATACACAATAGAAGGAAGGGATAATAAAGGGGTTTTTTTTGGCATTTATAAGGATATAAACAGCACACAAAGTAATAACATCGGAGGATTGAAAGTAAACATTTTTTTCCCACACACACAGATAGGTGGAAATAAATATAACACATAAGACACTAACACGAGAAGAACACAAGTAAATGTTTTCCCTCTACATCCTTCGGTTCCTATTCCCCCTTTCCCTCCCCTTCCAAACGTCCCCCCCCCTTTTTTTCTTTTTTTTCCCCAGAGAAGAAATAACAGGGGGGCAAACTCACATAAATGTATTTGTTTTGTCTGATGTTTAATCTCTGTGTGTCATCTGGGGCTGTTCACTTCACTGAGTATAGGAGAGGGTTTACATCCACTTTAAACCTCATTTGCCACATAATTGTCCAATTAAACAGTGCATTGAGGTTGGCTAGTAAGTTAGAGACATCCTGTAAGGACATTCTTGGAGACATACTAAAACATTTAATGTGAGAATGGCTTAATGTAGCTTAACGTGTAATAAAGTATCTAAACCTAATTTAATTGCCCTGAAACTTTGCACCGCCTAAGTTTTTACCTTTCCAAACCTACCCTATAAGTTTTATGCATTTCAGTGTTTCACAAGGCAAACTAGGGACATTACGCTTGTTTTTTGGGGAGCTTAATGTGGCTTAACGTACAAAAAAGACCTTAAAGTTTAACCAATTAACCCCAAACTTCACACAATAGAAGACTCTATCCATGCCAACATATTCTGAAAATTTCAGCTCATTTCATTAATCACACAACAGCGTAATGTAAAAAGAGCTTAACGTACCATAATGTGCATTAACCTCAATCAATTGGCTTGAAACTATGCACAGCCTAAGATCTCAACGTCCCAAACCTATCTAAGAATAGGGATGAGCTTTATGTTTGGGTCGAACATGAGTTTGACTCGAACGTTGGCTGTTCGCTCATTTGTCAAAAACCAAACATTATGGGCCGTTCGTGCCAAATTTGAGACGCCCCATATTGCACTGCGGTAGCGCAGTGCTTTGCTGTATGATGACTTTCCAAAGCATGACCTGCATGCTTTGGCCAATCCCAGCGCCCTCAGCTAAGAGAGCCATAATTGGCCAAAAGCAGGGTGCCTTTGGTCAATAATGGCTCAGGGGGACTAAGTCCACGCCCCACACTATATAAGGCTGCCTGCACGTCTGCCCCATGTAGTGTGTTGTTGGCGTGAACGGAGAGAGACTGTCATTTAGATTGAGCAGGCAGGTTATTCAGTTTGCTGCAGTGTATTTAATATATATACAGACAGTCTCACATATATATATATATATCCACTGCATCTAGTGTAGGCAAGCCTATATGTGACTGCAGGACATTCCTGGTGTACTTTTTCTAATATACTTCAGGCAGGCAGGTTATTCAGTTAGCTGCATTGTATTTATGTATATACAGACAGTCTCATATATATATATATATATATATATATATATATATATATATATATATATATATATATATATATATAAATATATATATACACACACTGCATCCAGTGTAGCCCAGCCTATATCTGACTGCAGGCCATTCCTGGTGTACTTTTTCTAATATACTTCAGGCGGTGTACACAGCACACAGTACCGTGCACCCATAGTGCAGTTGCTACTACTTTTCTGATGGTGTACACAATACAGTACACCCATAGTTGTTATTACACTTCTGTTGGTGTACACAGTACCGTGCACCCATAGTGCAGTTATTACTACTTTTCTGGTGGTGTACACAGTACACAATACATGTAGTACACCCATAGTTGCTATTAGACTTCTGGTGGTGTACACAATACCGTCGACCCATAGTGCAGTTTCTACTACTTTTCTGGTGGTGTACACAATACATACAGTGCACCCATAGTTGTTATTACACTTCTGTTGGTGTACACAGTACCGTGCACCCCTAGTGCAGTTGCTACTACTTTTCTGGTGGTGTACACAGTACACAATACATACAGTGCACCCATAGTTGTTATTACACTTCTGTTGGTGTACACAGTACCGTGCACCCCTAGTGCAGTTGCAACTACGTTTCTGGTGGTGTACACAGTACACAATACATACAGTGCACCCATAGTTGCTATTAGACTTCTGGTGGTGTACACAACACTGTGTACCCCTAGTGCAGTTGCTACTACTTTTCTGGTGGTGTACACAGTACACAATACATACAGTACACCCATAGTTGTTATCATACTACTGTTGGTGTACACAGTACCGTGCACTCCTAGTGCAGTTGCTACTACTTTTCTGGTGGTGTACACAATACATACAGTGCACCCATAGTTGTTATTACACTTCTTTTGGTGTACACAGTACCGTGCACCCATAGTGCAGATGCTACTACTTTTCTGGTGGTGTACACAGTACACAATACATACAGTGCACCCATAGTTGCTATTAGACTTCTGCTGGTGAACACAATACCGTTCACCCCTAGTGCAGTTGCTACTACTTTTCTGGTGGTGTACACAGTACACAATACATACAGTGCACCCATAGTTTCTATTAGACTTCTGCTGGTGTATACAATACCGCTCACCCCTAGTGCAGTTGCTACTACTTTTCTGGTGGTGTACACAATACATACAGTGCACCCATAGTTGTCATTAGGGATGAGCTTTGTGTTCGAGTCGAACGCATGTTCGACTCAAACATCGTGTGTTCGGTTGTTCACCGAATTACGAATGTTATGGGCCGTTCGCACCAAATTCGAGTGGCGCATCACGGCCCATAATTCACTGCGGCATCGCAGTGCATTACTGGCTGATGATTGTCCAAGCATGCACTATGACCTGCATGCTTGGCCAATCACAGCGCTGTGTGTACAGAGAGCCATAATTGACCAAAGCCAAGGAGGCTTTGGCCAATTATGGCTAAGGGGGTTTAGTACACGCCCCACACTATATAAGGCCGCCTGCAAGTCGGCCCTGTGTAGTGTGCTGCGGTGGAGACTGGAGAGAGATAGACAGAGAGACAGTGTCATTCGATTTAAGTTAGATAGAGTAGGCAGGTCGAGTCAGTTAGCTGAATTTACAGTGTATTCTGTGTATATATATATATGCATCACAGGTGTTGTATATATATGTATATACACTGTATTCAGTTTAGCTAGATCCGTTCCTGTTATTCTCTTCCTAATATACTGACAGGCAGGCGTTTTTACAGTAATTCCAGTTGCACCTACAGTATAGCTACCTGAAGCCAGGTGCTTGTATAGGCTCTTGAAGTATTTCCAGTTACTGTACTGTGTACCCTGCACAGTTGTACCTACAGTATAGCTACTTGAAGCCAGGTGCTTGTGTAGGCTATTGACGTATTTCCAGTTACTGTACTGTGTACCCTGCACAGTTGCACCTACAGTATAGCTACCTGAAGCCAGGTGCTTTTGTAGGCGCTTGACGGTTGAACCTACAGTATAGCTATCGGAAGCCAGGTGCTTGTGTAGGCTCTTGACGTATTTCCAGTTACTGTACTGTGTACCCTGCACAGTTGCACCTACAGTATAGCTACCTGAAGCCAGGTGCTTGTGTAGGCTCTTGACGTATTTCCAGTTACTGTACTGTGTACCCTGCACAGTTGCACCAACAGTATAGCTACCGGAAGCCAGGTGCTTGTGTAGGCTCTTGACGTATTTCCAGGTACTGTACTGTGTACCCTGCACAGTTGCACCTACAGTATAGCTACCTGAAGCCAGGTGCTTGTATAGGCTCTTGAAGTATTTCCAGTTACTGTACTGTGTACCCTGCACAGTTGTACCTACAGTATAGCTACTTGAAGCCAGGTGCTTGTGTAGGCTATTGACGTATTTCCAGTTACTGTACTGTGTACCCTGCACAGTTGCACCTACAGTATAGCTACCTGAAGCCAGGTACTTTTGTAGGCGCTTGACGGTTGAACCTACAGTATAGCTATCGGAAGCCAGGTGCTTGTGTAGGCTCTTGACGTATTTCCAGTTACTGTACTGTGTACCCTGCACAGTTGCACCTACAGTATAGCTACCTGAAGCCAGGTGCTTGTGTAGGCTCTTGAAGTATTTCCAGTTACTGTACTGTGTACCCTGCACAGTTGCACCTGTAGTATAGCTACCGGAAGCCAGGTGCTTGTGTAGGCTCTTGACGTATTTCCAGTTACTGTACTGTGTACCCTGCACAGTTGCATCTACAGTATAGCTACCTGAAGCCAGGTGCTTGTAGGCTCTTGACGTATTTCCAGTTACTGTACTGTGTACCCTGCACAGTTGCACCTACAGTATAGCTACCTGAAGCCAGGTGCTTTTGTAGGCGCTTGACGGTTGAATCTACAGTATAGCTACCAGAAGCCAGGTGCTTGAGTAGGCTCTTGACGTATTTCCAGTTACTGTACTGTGTACCCCGCAGAGTTGCACCTACAGTATAGCTACTTGAAGCCAGGTGCTTGTGTAGGCTCTTGACGTATTTCCAGTTACTGTACTGTGTACCCTGCACAGTTGCACCTACAGTATAGCTACCTGAAGTCAGGTGCTTTTGTAGGCGCTTGACGGTTGAACCTACAGCATAGCTACCGGAAGTCAGGTGCTTGTGTAGGCTCTTGAAGTATTTCCAGTTACTGTACTGTGTACCCTGCACAGTTGCACCTACATTATAGCTACCTGAAGCCAGGTGCTTGTGTAGGCTCTTGAAGTATTTCCAGTTACTGTACTGTGTACCCTGCACAGTTGCACCTACAGTATAGCTACTTGAAGCCAGGTGCTTGTGTAGGCTCTTGATGTATTTCCAGTTACTGTACTGTGTACCCTGCACAGTTGCACCTACAGTATAGCTACCTGAAGCCAGGTGCTTTTGTAGGCGCTTGACGGTTGAACCTACAGTATAGCTACCGGAAGCAAAGTGCTTGTGTAGGCTCTTGACGTATTTCCAGTTACTGTACTGTGTACCCTGCAGAGTTGAACCAACAGTATAGCTACCTGAAGCCAGGTGCTTGTAGGCTCTTGACGTATTTCCAGTTACTGTACTGTGTACCCTGCACAGTTGCACCTACAGTATAGCTACCTGAAGCCAGGTGCTTGTGTAGGCTCTTGACATATTTCCAGATACTGTACTGTGTACCCTGCACAGTTGCACCTACAGTATAGCTACCTAGAGCCAGGTGTTTGTGTAGGCTCTTGATGTATTTCCAGTTACTGTACTGTGTACCCTGCACAGTTGCACCTACAGTATAGCTACCTGAAGCCAGGTGCTTATGTAGGCTCTTGACGTATTTCCAGTTAGTGTACTGTGTACCCTGCACAGTTGCACCTACAGTATAGCTACCTGAAGCCAGGTGCTTGTGTAGGCTCTTGACGTATTTCCAGTTACTGTACTGTGTACCCTGCACAGTTGCACCTACAGTATAGCTACCTGAAGCCAGGTGCTTGTGTAGGCTCTTGACATATTCCCAGTTACTGTACTGTGTACCCTGCACAGTTGCACCTACAGTATAGCTACCGGAAGCCAGGTGCTTGTGTAGGCTCTGGATGTATTTCCAGTTACTGTACTGTGTACCCTGCACAGTTGCACCTACAGTATAGCTACCTGAAGCCAGGTGCTTGTGTAGGCTCTTGATGTATTTCCAGTTACTGTACTGTGTACCCTGCACAGTTGCACCAACAGTATAGCTACCTGAAGCCAGGTGCTTGTGTAGGCTCTTGACGTATTTCCAGTTACTGTACTGTGTACCCTGCACAGTTGCACCAACAGTATAGCTACCTGAAGCCAGGTGCTTGTAGGCTCTTGACGTATTTCCAGTTACTGTACTGTGTACCCTGCACAGTTGCACCTACAGTATAGCTACCTGAAGCCAGGTGCTTGTGTAGGCTCTTGACGTATTTCCAGTTACTGTACTGTGTACCCTGCACAGTTGCACCTACAGTATAGCTACCTGAAGCCAGGTGCTTGTGTAGGCTCTTGACGTATTTCCAGTTACTGTACTGTGTACCCTGCAGAGTTGAACCAACAGTATAGCTACCTGAAGCCAGGTGCTTGTAGGCTCTTGACGTATTTCCAGTTACTGTACTGTGTACCCTGCACAGTTGCACCTACAGTATAGCTACCTGAAGCCAGGTGCTTGTGTAGGCTCTTGACATATTTCCAGATACTGTACTGTGTACCCTGCACAGTTGCACCTACAGTATAGCTACCTAGAGCCAGGTGTTTGTGTAGGCTCTTGATGTATTTCCAGTTACTGTACTGTGTACCCTGCACAGTTGCACCTACAGTATAGCTACCTGAAGCCAGGTGCTTATGTAGGCTCTTGACGTATTTCCAGTTAGTGTACTGTGTACCCTGCACAGTTGCACCTACAGTATAGCTACCTGAAGCCAGGTGCTTGTGTAGGCTCTTGACGTATTTCCAGTTACTGTACTGTGTACCCTGCACAGTTGCACCTACAGTATAGCTACCTGAAGCCAGGTGCTTGTGTAGGCTCTTGACATATTCCCAGTTACTGTACTGTGTACCCTGCACAGTTGCACCTACAGTATAGCTACCGGAAGCCAGGTGCTTGTGTAGGCTCTGGATGTATTTCCAGTTACTGTACTGTGTACCCTGCACAGTTGCACCTACAGTATAGCTACCTGAAGCCAGGTGCTTGTGTAGGCTCTTGATGTATTTCCAGTTACTGTACTGTGTACCCTGCACAGTTGCACCAACAGTATAGCTACCTGAAGCCAGGTGCTTGTGTAGGCTCTTGACGTATTTCCAGTTACTGTACTGTGTACCCTGCACAGTTGCACCTACAGTATAGCTACCTGAAGCCAGGTGCTTGTGTAGGCTCTTGACGTATTTCCAGTTACTGTACTGTGTACCTTGCACAGTTGCACCTACAGTATAGCTACCTGAAGCCAGGTGCTTGTAGGCTCTTGACGTATTTCCAGTTACTGTACTGTGTACCCTGCACAGTTGCACCTACAGTATAGCTACCTGAAGCCAGGTGCTTGTGTAGGCTCTTGACGTATTTCCAGTTACTGTACTGTGTACCCTGCACAGTTGCACCTACAGTATAGCTACCTGAAGCCAGGTGCTTGTGTAGGCTCTTGACGTATTTCCAGTTACTGTACTGTGTACCCTGCACAGTTGCACCTACAGTATAGCTACCTGAAGCCAGGTGCTTGTGTAGGCTCTTGACGCATTTCCAGTTACTGTACTGTGTACCCTGCACAGTTGCACCTACAGTATAGCTACCTGAAGCCAGGTGCTTGTAGGCTCTTGACGTATTTCCAGTTACTGTACTGTGTACCCTGCACAATTGCACCTACAGTATAGCTACCTGAAGCCAGGTGTTTGTGTAGGCTCTTGATGTATTTCCAGTTACTGTACTGTGTACCCTGCACAGTTGCACCTACAGTATAGCTACCTGAAGACAAGTGCAGGTGTTCTCATACTAATAACACTACAGGCAGGCAGTTGATTCTGCTAGCTGCAGTATAATCGGTATATATATACATCCCAGTTTTGTGCAGCTACATCTCACTGCAGGCCAATAGTATGTCTGGAAGGCCAACAAGGAGAGGCAGACAGTCACAAGCCAATAAAAGAGGGCAAGCAGGCTCTAATTCTAGAGGCAACAGTGCTGGTCGTGGACACGGTGCATCCTCATCAGCACGTGGCCGTGGGACACGCTTGGCCTTTTTTTCGGCAGCTGGCTGCATTGAGCCACAACATGCCGAAGACTTGGTCGAGTGGATGACCAAGCTGTCCTCATCCTCCTCATACTCTCTCACCCAGGCTCAGGGTACTTTGTCTGGCAAAGTAGCTGCCAACGCAGCCTCTTCCCTCGGCTCAATGCCATCAGTGACTCCTTCCCTAGCCCCACCATGTCCTCCTGAGGAGTCCCCCAAACTGTTTGACCACAGTGTTGGGTACATGCTCCAGGAGGATGCCCAGCGTTTTGAAGGCTCCGATGATGATACTCAGCTAGAGGAAGGCAGTAACATAAGCCCAGACAGAGGGGGTGCCCAAGAAGGACAGCAATCTGGCAGTCATGTTCCCCCTGCTGCAGCATACTGCCAGGTTTGCTCAAGTGATGAGGAGGGAGGGGATGATGAGGTCACTGACTCCACGTGGGTGCCTGAAAGGAGAGAGGAGGAGGAGGCACATCACCAACGAGGCAGTATGTCCTCCAGGGGCCAGTCTAAGGGCAGCACACTGACTGCATCACACCGCAGAGCTCCGCATGTGCAGAGCGCTGCTGCCTCTGCGCGTTATTCCAAAATTTCTTTGGTGTGGGCCTTTTTTGAGATGAGTGCATCAGATCGCACCACTGCTATTTGCAACGCATGTCTCAAGCGTATCTCGCATGGCCAAAACATCTGCCGCTTGGGCACCACATGCTTGACTAGACATATGTTGACCTGCCATGCAGTTCGTTAGCAAGCGTACCTAAAAGACCCACACCAAAGAACAAAGAGGACCTCTCCTTGCTCCTTATCAGCTAGGTTCTCCAACCCCACTATACCTTCAGTCTTCTCTGAGACCTGCACTGAGAGGAATGAAGGTGTAGGACTAGGTGTGTCACAGCCAAGTACTTATTGGCAATCTGCTATCGGTACATGTCAGATTGTACCAGGCAAATTTCCCTGCCCCAGCTCCTGCACCGCAGGAAGAATTTCGGTCCCAGCCATCCACATGCCCAGTGGTTGAATGCTAGCGTGGCAAAATTGCTAGCACTTCAACTGCTACCTTTTCAGTTGTTAGACTCTGCCCCTTCCGTGAGTTTGTGGAATGTGCGGTTCCTCAGTGGCAGGTTCCCAAACGCCACTTTTTCTCACAGAAGGTGATTCTGGCTCTCTACCGGCATGTGGAAGGCAATGTCTTGGCCTCGCTGGACAGGGCGGTCAGTGGTAAGGTGCATATTACCGCTGACTCATGGTCCAGCAGGCATGGACAGGGACAATACCTAAGTTTCACGGCGCATTGGGTGACTCTGCTGGCAGCTGGGAAGGATGCAGGACAAGGTGCAGTAGTGTTGGAGGTTGTTCCGCCACCACGACTCCAAAATGCCACTACTGGTGATTCTTACACACCTCTCTCCTCCACCCCTTCCTCTTCTTCTTCCTCCATGGCCTCTTCCTGTACTTTGTCCTTGGAACCAGCAGTGCTCCGTAGGTATTCAAGGGGCTACGCAAGTACGCAGGCCAAAAGATGCCATGCGGTGCTTGAGCTGGTGTGCTTGGGGGACAGGAGCCACACTGGGGCAGAGATTCTGACAGCTCTGCAGGGCCAGGTTCAGAGGTGGTTGACGCCATGCCCACTTAAGCCAGGAATGGTGGTTTGCGACAATGGCACCAACCTCCTCTCCGCCCTCCGACAGGGACAACTGACCCATGTGCCCTGTTTGGTTCACGTCCTTAACTTAGTGGTGCAGCGGTTCTTGGGCAGGTACCCGGGCTTACAGGATGTCCTGAGGCAGGCCAGGAAAGTCTGTGTGCATTTCTGCCAATCATATAATGCTAGTGCTCGGCTGCCTGACCTCCAAAAGGAATTTAACCTGCCCAAGAACCGCCTAATCTGTGACATGCCCACCAGGTGGAACTCAACGTTGGCCATGCTGCAGCGGCTGCACACACAGCAGAGGGCCATCAATAAATACCTATGCGACTATGGCACCAGGACAGGGTCAGGGGGGCTTGTTTTTTTTCCCCACGCCAGTGGGCCATGATCAGGGATGAATGCACTGTCCTGTCACCATTTGAGGAGGCCACGAGGATGGTGAACAGTGACAGTGCATGCATCAGTGACACTGTTCCCCTTGTCCACCTGTTGGAACACACGCTGCGTGGAATAATGGACAGGGCACTTGAGGCAGAACAGAGGCAGGAAGAGGAGGATTCCTTAGCTCTCAAGGCCCCCTTTATCCAGATCCCCCTTTATCCAGATCCCCCTTTATGCCTGCCGATCACACAGGAAGAGGACGAGGAGAAGGAGGAGGAGGATTGTGTCAGCATGGAGGTGGAGCCTGGCACTCAGCATCAGCAGCAGTCTTTAAGGGATCATTTACAGTCCCAAGAAACCCATGGACTTGTACGTGGCTGGGAGGAGGTGGCTGTGGATCATGTCGTCCTTAGTGACCAGGAGGACTTCGGACCGAATGCCTCAGCAAACCTACGCTGTATGGCCTCTCTGATCCTGCAAAGCCTGCGGAAGGATCCTCGTATTCGTGGTATCAAGGAGATGGATTGTTACTGGCTGGCAACCCTCCTTCATCCAGGTTACAAGAGTAATTTTGCAGACCTTATGTTGTCATCGCAGAGGGAGCAGAGGATGAAACATCTTCCGGAGGCCTTGCAGAAAGGTCTGTGCAACGCGTTCTCAGAGACTGGGAGGTTACAAACTCCTGTTCCTGGACAACGTGTTGCTGAGGCTTCGGTCAGTCAAAGAAGGAGCGGTGGAGAAGGTGGCCATCTGACCGATGCGTTCAGACAATTTTTTAGTCTGCAGCCCCAAGGTATGATCAGTTCCAGCAACCATCGCCAGCGTCTGTTTTACATGGTGCAGGAATACCTAGGGACAAGATCTGACATGGACACCTTTCCCACCGAAAATCCTCCGGGTAACTGGGTCTTGAGGATGGATCACTGGCCAGAGCTTGCACAGTATGCAATTGAGCTACTGGCCTGTCCAGCATCCAGCGTTATTTCAGAACGCACATTCAGTGTTGCTGGAGGCTTTGTAACCGATAACAGGGTGCGACTGTCCACCGACTCGGTCGATCGACTGACCTTCATAAAAATGGATCAGTCTTGGATCACCACCAGATACCAAGCACCTGATGCTGATGTAACCGAATACATTTTTTTGAAATGTCAGATCCCTTCAAGACCGCCTATGCTGATGCTAAGTGACTATCCTGTTATGCTGAGTGACTATCCTCTTCCTCCTCAATGATCATGCTGATAGCTTGTAAGAATATTTTTGTTTCTGGGCTCAGTGGCTAAGGCCCATTTTTTCAGCCCCTGTTTAACAGGGGTGTGTAATTACAATTTTTGATGCAATACTTTGCAGCAGGGCTCATTCCTGCACTCCAACTGGAGTATCTGTGAGGGGTTGCGGTGTTGTGGCACCAGCACCAGTGCCTAAGGCCCAATTTTTCAGCCCCTGTTTAACAGGGGCGTGTAATTACAATTTTTGATGCAATACTTTGCAGCAGGGCTCGTTCCTGTGCTCCAACTAGAGTATCTGTGAGGGGTTGCAGTTTTGTGGCACCAGTGCCTAAGGCCCAATTTTTCAGCCCCTGTTTAACAGGGGCGTGTAATTACAATTTTTGATGCGATTCTTTGCAGCAGGGCTCGTTCCTGCACACCAACTACAGTATCTGTGAGGGGTTGCAGTGTTGTGGCACCAGCACCAGTGCCTAAGGCCCAATTTTTCTGCCCCTGTTCAACAGGAACATGTAATTACAATTCTTGATCTAATATTTCACAGCAGGGCCCGTTCTAGCACCCACCAAGAGTAACTGTGAGGACTTACAGTGTTGTGGCACCAGCACCACCACCACCAAAGGCCCAATTTTTCTGCCCCTGTTCAACAGGTGCACGTAATTACAATTCTTGATCTAATATTTCACAGCAGGGCCCGTTTCTGCGCCCACCAAGAGTAACTGTGAGGACTTACAGTGTTGTGGCACCTCACTGCCCTCAGGGTCACCCAGAAGAGTGGACCCAGCTCACCCCTGAAGAAGTAAGAGCTCTCTGTGAAGGGGCAGAACAGCAAGGGAAAGGAGGAGCCAGGGCTGAAGAGGTCGGAGTGTCAGCCGCGGGAGTGCCTAAATGTTACTGTAATGTTGCTCAACTTACAGAAGAGGGTTTACCCAAGTTAACTAGAAAAGACCTCCGAAGAGACCAACAGGAGGATTCACTCTGCAGCCTAGTATTGAAAGCTTTAGAGAGTCAATGCCCGGATATACTCCTAAAAAGCACTAAAAAGGAAGCTCGCTTACTACACAAAGAGTGGGATCGGTTGCAGCTGCAAGGGGTGGTCTACCGAAGGGGCCCCTCTAAAGATCCTGAAGAGAAGTGGCAACTGTTTCTGCCGGAGAAACACCGAGAGAGGGTACTGATTGCTCTGCATGATCATCATGGTCATCTGGGGTCAGAAAGGACTTTCCAGCTAGTGAGGGACAGGTTCTACCTGCCCAACATGACGACCGAAGTGGAAGGCTACTGTCACTCATGTCTCCAGTGCATACAGAGGAAGACTTTGCCTCAGAAAGCAGCCCCAATGGGCCATTTAGAGAGCCAAGGGCCAATGGAACTGGTCTGTATTGATTTCCTGTGTGTGGAATCCGACCTAAGTGGAAAAGGGAATATCTTAATAGTTACTGATCACTTCACCCGCTATGCTCAGGCGTTCCCTACCAAAGACCAACAGGCATCTACGGTGGCGAAGGTTCTGGTGGAAAAGTTTTTCGTCCACTATGGTCTACCCCAACGGATCCATTCAGATCAGGGAAGGGACTTCGAGAGTACTCTGATTCAAAGACTGTTGGATCTCCTAGGTATCAGGAAATCCAGGACCACTCCCTTCCACCCACAAGGAGACCCTCAGCCGGAGAGGTTTAACCGGACTCTTCTAAACATGTTGGGGACCCTGACCTCTGAACAAAAACCACATTGGAGTCGGCACATCACTGCATTAGTACATGCCTGCAATAGTACAAAGAGTGCCACAGGATATTCCCCCTATCGGTTGATGTTTGGGAGAGAAGCCAGATTACCGGTAGACTTGGCCTTCGGAACCAGTCTGAATCATACCTCAGAAACCTCTCATCGAGGGTATGTGGATAGGTTGAGGAAGAGTCTGAAGACCGCCTATGACAAGGCCAAAGTCATGTCAGACCACAGAGGGAACAGAAACAAAAGGAACTTCGACCTCAAGGTACGAGTTCAGGATCTACAACACGGTGACCGAGTCCTACTAAGGAATCTGGGTATCCCAGGCAGACACAAAAAAGCTGATCGCTGGAAATCACAGCCATATATTGTATGTAGAGAACTTCCAGTATATAAAATTCGGCCAGAAGGAAGCACTGGGCCACTAAAGACCTGGCACCGTAATCACCTTCTACCTCTCACTGAGACTGTCAGGATTACCACACAAGAAGAGCTGCCATCCACATCTTCTGCTGTACACAGACCAGTAACCCGACTTCAGCCTGGGCCCTTAGCTACTGAAGAAGAAACAGGGGAGGAAATGGAGATAAGCTGGTTGTGGCCATCTGAAGTGTCAGAGTCTGAAGTGGACTTTTCACTCAAAGCAGGAGGAGAGAATAATAAAATCCTTAGACCGGAGACTCCTGAATTTATACCCCAAGGCATATCAGGAAAAGACCCAGAGGAGTCTCAAGTTTTTCTGCCTGGAACAGATTTAGGAGACTTTGGTGCTGGTTCTGATTCTGGATCACAAGGAGAAGAAGGAGTTGAAGAACATACCAATCTGCCTGAGACA
Source organism: Lithobates clamitans (assembly GCA_037952925.1). NCBI lineage: Eukaryota > Metazoa > Chordata > Amphibia > Anura > Ranidae > Lithobates > Lithobates clamitans. The sequence continues at coordinate 1,049,906 of JBBGZY010001452.1, read as the reverse complement.
CTACAGAGGACCAAAAGAGAAATTCATCCCCCAAAAGAGACTAATTTACGAGACGTTGGGCGACTGCTCTGAAGCGACTCAATTCACTGCCAGGAGAAATCATGAAAGGCCTGATACTTCCACTATTGAGAAAGACTAAACCCCATCTCACCCGTTGACACACCTGTACAGGACATCAAGGGGTCAGTTGTGAGTGTACAGGACAGCTCCCCATCATATGAAAATTGGTGGGAAGCTCCTCTGTCGGTATTATGTAACTGCTTAGAAGCAAAAATGTATAATAGAAACAAGATCTTACATATCTTTGGGGACCAAAGAGTTCAAGCAGGGGGAGTATGTAGCGCCCACATTTTTGCTCAATAATCTAATGCTATGTTATCCTATGTACAGTGTTATAGTTTAGGATATAGCACCATCTAGCGGTCAAAATATGGAATGGACTTGGTTTCAATTTTTGTTGTTTTTTTGGTTAAACTGGAAAAGATATCACAGGAAGTAATTGTTTATTTACTTTTGACAAGAATTGACCTACCCAGGATGCCGAGTCTTCTTACCCAGCAACACTCATGGACCGAACTGCATGCTGGATAGACTATAAAAGGCCCCTGCACGGCCATCTTAGGTCTCTTTTGGACGCATTGCCTGCCTGTGAGGACCTGTGCAGAGGTGTTCCACAGAACGCGGCCTACACCCATTGCGGAGCAACCCAATCAACGATCCTGCTGCACTCCAGTGAGCTGGAGAGACAGTGAGGCAGAACTGGGAAGGATCCAGTGAAGCTTGTCGGAGCCATCTGAGGGTCCCAGGACATCTCGCTGAGTGGCGTAGCAGAGCGGCCGGCCAGAAACAGGACCGCATGTACCGGAGCAGAACTGTTCTACATTGCAGACCTGGTTGGGTGAGAGGGCTGCTGCCCAAAGTTTCATTGATACACTTTCACACACTTGCATCTACAACACAGTGCTGCTGGGACCTGTAGTCCCACAGAGGAGATTTAAAAAGGGATAAAGACAGAGCTTAATATAGGCCTCAAGCCTATCCTTCACTACAAATCTAACATTGTGTTATACCAAGTTATTTGCACCAGAGACAGTTGCAGTGCTGCCGCACTACAGTAATAGTTCACCACCCATATTGCTTTGACCCAAATTGTTAACCACTGGATTACAATTTAACCTGCACATAGCTAGCAGAAGACAGAAGAGAAGAAGGACTGCCTCTGTTAACACAAGGCCTTGCATTCTACTGTTCCACATGGTTATTGTGATATAAAGCAGTGGGAGCTCCATAGTAATTGTGCCATGCTTTACTAAATTGAAATGGTCTCTTTTACATAATCAAAGCGTGCTGAGAGTGGGACAGTGCCCATAGTGAAGTCAGTTTCACTCTGTCATTGATCCCATTTTATAGATGCATTTATAAAAGGTACATTTAAACAACTTTCATATGTGTAGTACTGTAGTGAACTAAATCTGTTGGCTATCACACTACGTTGGTCTGACAGTACAACTACTGTAACCACTATCTAGAAGCAGATACAGTAAAATCTTCCTTGTCAAAAGAAGTTTATTGAGTATACAATGTTATAAAGATACACAAAGTAAGTTTACAAGGATCTATAAAGTAAGCTCATTGTTTTACAGTAGGGTTTATATAGGTAAATATCATGAAATTTCAAATATTAAACATTTGGTTCACGTAAACCTAAATTAAAGATATATATAATTTCCTTAGTTACTTTTGTAGGTATTTAAATGATTTATACCTACTATACATATTGTTTACAAGTAGAGTGTATATAGGTCCAATAAATTCTGATAATGAGCTTTAATCGTAAGGTGGAGAAAAGGAAAGAGAAAGAAGAAAAAGGGTTGAAAGGTAGAGGTATGGTCCACAAGGTTGTCCCGCTCGTCAGTTTATTATTATTTTTAGTTCTCTTTGAAGCCTTAGAATGGGTGACTCTGCAAGTCATTTAATCTGTTACCATGGCAACAGGACAGAGTCATTGAAGTTTGACAGGAACTGTTGTTTTGTCCAAGGATGCCAAAGTTTTTCAAATTTTGGAATTTGATTTTGATCGATGGCTACCATCTTAGCATGGGACATTGTATTATTCATTCTGTGAATTGTTTCTGCTAGTACCAATGTAGGAGATTTCCATGCCTTGGCCACTGTTTGTTTTGCAGCCGTTATTAGTTGGATCATGAGTTTGAATTGAGAGAGTGTTAACCATTCCGGTTTTAGATTAAGTAAAGTTAAATATGGATCTGGTTGTATTATTTTTTTAAATATTTTAGATGCAATCACGAAGACTTCCTTCCAGAAGGTTTGGATTACTGGGCACGTCCACCATATGTGTAAATATGTGCCTATTTCTGGCCATCCTCGAAAACAAAGAGCTGAGGTATTAGGTGAATATTTTGCCACTCTAGCGGGTACAAGGTACCAGCAAGTTAGGACTTTATAACTTGTCTCCAGTGCTAAGATGTTGGGTAAAGATGACTTAGATGTGAGCCATATGTTAGACCAGTCCGTGTCTTCTAAAGTTCGTCCCAGGTCCTCCTCCCACCTCTGAACGTAAGAGGGTCTATTAAGATTTGCTACTCCATATAATTGATTATAAAGTGATGAAATTGTACCTTTAGCAAATGGATCTTTTGTACAGATTGATTCAAAAATGGATAATTGGGATAATGGTGTATCCCCCTTTAGGAATGGTGTATAGAAATTTTTGATTTGGAGATATCTAAATATCTCAGAGTTTGGTAGATCATATTTTTCTCTAAGCGATGGGAATGAAAGGAATGATTTAGATGCTATGAAGTCATTTAGTGTCTGAATGCCTGATTTTGTCCAAGCTTTAAAAGAATTTGGGTAGATCAATGCCGGATAAAAGGCCGGATTTCTGATAAAAGAAAGGAGAGGATTGTGTGGAGATTGTAACTGATATTTGGTTTTTAGTTTATCCCAGAGAGATAAGAAGTGTTTAGTTATGGGATTATGAATTTTAAAGCGGTCTTTAGGATCAAGCCATAATAAATTTGATATTAATAGAGGGTCATTTTCTGAAGCCTCTATAAATACCCATAATGGGATTTCCTGTTTTGCATGGTATTTGGACAGACTGGCCAAATGTGCTGCTCTGTAGTAGTTAGTAAAATTAGGGTATCCCAGGCCTCCTTTATTTTTGGGAAGATGTAGTGTGTGTATAGGTATACGTGGTTTAGAAGAGCCTCATATAAACGAAGTTGCTCTTTTTTGTACTATTCTGAAAAAATTAGAAGGAATTGGAAAAGGGAGGACTCTGAATAGATAAAGCAATTTGGGTAGAATAGTCATTTTGATTGCATTATTCTTCCCTATCCAGGATAAAGGAAGTTGCGACCATTGTTTTATTAAATTTGTGATCTGTCTTAATACAGGAGGATAATTGGTTGAGAATAAGTCAGAATGAGATGCTGTTAAATGAATTCCAAGATATGGGATTGATTTTTCTGGCCATGTGAATGGGAGTGCAGCCCTAGCCGGGTCAATTCCATGTTTGTAAGTGAAATATTAAGCACTAGGCATTTCTTAGGATTAATCATAAGGCCGGATAGGGCTGCAAATCCATCAAGAGCTGGTATTAAGTTAGGACCAGAGACCTGTGGTGATGATAGAAAAAGTAATATATTGTCTGCAAATATACATAATTTGTGTGTAATACCTCCTACTTCAATGCCAGTTATAGTTCTGATGTATTGGGCCATGGGTTCGAGTATAAGGGCAAATAATAATGGAGATAATGGGCAACCCTGTCGGGTACCTCTTTCGATATTAAAGGCTTCAGATTTGTATCCAGCATATTTTATATAGGCTTTGGGTTTATTATATAATGCTTTGATCCATGTTAAAAAGTGGGGTCCAAAACCCCATTTTTGTAATGAATATTGCATATATTGCCAGGATACTGTGTCAAATGCCCTCTTAATATCGAGAGATAGAAAACATAAAAGGATTTTCCGTTTTTTAGCAATATGTGCCAATAACACTGCCCTGCGTATATTATCGCCTGCCTGTCTATTTGGCATGAAGCCTACTTGATCTCTATGTATTAATTTTCCTATAATGCTACTGAGGCGTTTTGCTATTATTTTTGCTAATAATTTAATATCGAGGTTTAACAGAGAGATAGGCCGATAATTCACACAGGAAGTATCATCAGAAAGGGGTTTTGGGATCATACAAACAATTGCCATTAGTGTTTCTTGCCGAAAAGAATGTCCATCTAGAAGTTTGTTAAAAGTTTCAGTGAGAATGGGAGAGAGTATTTCTGAGAATGTTTTATAGTATAAAGCCGAGTAGCTGTCTGGGCCTGGTCTTATGTTAAGTTTTAGGTCTTTTATGGCGTTAGCAACTTCATCTATAGTTATAGGCTCATCCAAACTGCTTTTTTGATTCTGAGATAACTCAGGTAAGGTTATTTTTGAGAAGAAGGATTCAGCCTCTGTAGGATTAAATTCATTGTTTGTCTTGTATAAAGTTGCGAGATGTGAGTGAAATTTATGGACTATTTTAACTGGATTACAAGTGTAAACATTTTTTGATAGTTTCAAACGTATTGGTTTGAAAGATTTGTTAGTTGAATTTAATGCCCGAGCCAAATATGTACCTGGTTTGTTTGTATTCATGTAGAAATTGTGTTTGGAGCGTTTGAGGGATTTATCAACTGACTCAGTGAGAAATAGATCGTATTCCAATCTAGATTTTTCCAGATGAGATTTTGTACTCTGAGATGGATTATCTTGAAATGATATGTAGGCTGCATTAAAATTGAGTTCTAGTTTTTTTGCTAGATTTTTGCGTTCCCGTTTAAATAGTGCCATTTGTCTTTGTATTGTACCACGCAAGACAGGCTTATGAGCTTCCCACAATGTTATTGGGGAGATGTCTGTTGTATTATTAATTGATATGTATTCCTTTAAAGCTTGTTCAATGGTCATCTGATGTAGTGGGTGTTTGAGCATTATGTCCGGTAAGTACCACGTTGGGTCATGCGCTTTTGGTATGGCTGAGGCTATAGTAGTGTATACTGCATTATGGTCAGACCACGGAATCGGAATTATATCTGATGCAATCATTTCTGGTATCATTCCTATTGTTAGAAAAATATGATCTATTCTGGTGAAGGTTTGATGAGGGTGCGAGAAATAAGTGAATTTCTTTTTCATTGGGTTACTTTCTCTCCACGAATCTACCAGATTGTATTTGGAAAGAAGTTGAGAAAAAGGTAATCTAGAGGTTATTTTGGATGGTGTAAAAGGTGATTTATCTAGAAATGGGAGGAGGACCTGGTTCGAATCCCCACACATTATCACTGTTCCTATTTTGTGTGTATTAATCACTTGTAATATATGTGAGAGGAATGGTGTAGGTTGTTTGTTAGGAGCGTAGTAGGAAATCACCGTGATTGCTGTATCCATTATATAACCCATGAGTATCAGGTATCTACCTTCTGGGTCTTTAATTTCTGATGAAAAGGTGATTGGTGTGGATCTGTGAAATGCAATTAGAGTTCCCCTTTGCTTGGTACAGGCAGAAGCCGTGTAAATTTGTTGATAAAAAGGAGAAATATATTTTGGAGTAGAATCTTTGGTGAAGTGTGTTTCTTGGAGGCATACTATGTGAGCCTTCTTGTTATGGAAAGTACGGAAGGCTTTGGTCCTTTTTTGAGGGACATTTATTCCCTGAACATTCAGGGAAAGTATATTCAGTGGTGCCATGGCAACAGATCAAATAGTTTTGACTTACTTTTTGTTATGCAGAGCTGACTGCGCAGATCAACCTGTGTGGACTGAAGAGATAGAAAAGAAACCAGTGAATTCTGGAGTAAAGAGTAAACAAAAAACATATGAGATTAGATGATACATTGTATAAATTATTTTTTGCAAGTAATCACAATTTACCCGTGAAAGAGAATAAATATCTCTCTCAGGGGAATAAGTGCCTTCGTCACACTCCCACATAATATGGTTGGGAGAATGAGGAGGGCTAATGGGGGTACACGGATCTTCCGCTTACAGGAGAGAAGTGCTATGTCAAAAGACATCAAAATGATGTTTCATTAATTGGAGTGCAGAATATAGTTTTGTTGAAATTATTTATTCCAGGGTGGTTGTATATGGTTAGTAGGGATGAGCCGAACACCCCCCTGTTCGGTTCGCACCAGAACATGCGAACAGGAAAAAAATTTGTTCGAACACGCGAACACCGTTAAAGTCTATGGGACACGAACATGAATAATCAAAAGTGCTAATTTTAAAGGCTAATATGCAAGTTATTGTCAATAAAAGTGTTTGGGGACCTGGGTCCTGCCCCAGGGGACATGAATAAATGCAAAAAAAAGTTTTAAAAACGGCCGTTTTTTCAGGAGCAGTGATTTTAATAATGCTTAAAGTCAAACAATAAAAGTGTAATATCCCTTTAAATTTCATACCTGGGGGGTGTCTATAGTATGCCTGTAAAGGGGCGCATGTTTCCCGTGTTTAGAACAGTCTGACAGCAAAATGACATTTTGAAGGAAAAAACACATTTAAAACTACCGCGGCTATTGCATTGCCGACAATACAAATAGAAGTTCATTGATAAAAATGGCATGGGAATTCCCCACAGGGCAACCCCGAACCAAAATTAAAAAAAAAAAATGATGTGGGAGTCCCCCTAAATTCCATACAAGGCCCTTCAGGTCTGGTATGGATATTAAGGGGAACCCCAGCCAAAATTTTAAAAAAAAATTGACGTGGGGTTCCCCCTAAATTCCATACCAGACCCTTCAGGTCTGGTATGGATTTTAAGGGGAACCCCGCGCCAAAAAAAAAAAAAAAAAACGGCGTGGGGTCCCCCCAAAAATCCATACCAGACCCTTATCCGAGCATGCAACCTGGCAGGCCGCAGGAAAAGAGGGGGGGACGAGAGTGCGCCCCCCCCCTCCTGAACCGTACCAGGCCACATGCCCTCAACATTGGGAGGGTGCTTTGGGGTAGCCCCCCAAAACACCTTGTCCCCATGTTGATGAAGACAAGGGCCTCATCCCCACAACCCTGGCCGGTGGTTGTGGGGGTCTGCGGGCGGGGGGCTTATCGGAATCTGGAAGCCCCCTTTAACAAGGGGACCCCCAGATCCCGGCCCCCCCCTGTGTGAAATGGTAAGGGGGTACTTACCCCTACCATTTCACTAAAAAACTGTCAAAAATGTTAAAAATGACAAGAGACAGTTTTTGACAATTCCTTTATTTAAATGCTTCTTCTTTCTTCCTTCATCTTCTTCTGGTTCTTCTGGCTCTTCTGGTTCTTCCTCCGGCGTTCTTGTCCAGCATCTCCTCCGCGGCGTCTTCTATCTTCTTCTCCTCGGGCCGCTCCGCACCCATGGCATGAGGGGGGAGGCTCCCGCTCTTCTCTTCATCTTCTTCTCTTCTTCATCTTCTTCTTCTTCTTCTTCTCTTCTTCCTTCTTCTCTTCTTCATTTCTTCTCCGGGCCGCTCCGCAGCCATGCTGGCATGGTGTGACGGCGTCTCTTCGTCTGACGGTTGTTAAATAATGGGGGGCGGGGCCACCCGGTGACCCCGCCCCCCCTCTGACGCACGGGACATGACGGGACTTCCCTGTGGCATTCCCCGTGACGTCACAGGGAAGTCCCGTCAAGTCACCGTGCGTCAGAGGGGGGCGGGGTCACCGGATGGCCCCACCCCCCGTTATTTAAGAACCGTCAGACGAAGAGACGCCGTCACACAGCGGGAGCCTCCCACCATGCCAGCATGGCTGCGGAGCGGCCCGGAGAAGAAATGAAGAAGAGAAGAAGGAAGAAGAGAAGAAGAAGAAGAAGAAGAAGAAGAAGAAGATGAAGAAGAAGATGAAGAAGAGAAGAAGATGAAGAGAAGAGCGGGAGCCTCCCCTCATGCCATGGGTGCGGAGCGGCCCGAGGAGAAGAAGATAGAAGACGCCGCGGAGGAGATGCTGGACGAGAACGCCGGAGGAAGAACCAAAAGAGCCAGAAGAACCAGAAGAAGATGAAGGAAGAAAGAAGAAGCATTTAAATAAAGGAATTGTCAAAAACTGTCTCTTGTCATTTTTAACATTTTTGACAGTTTTTTAGTGAAATGGTAGGGGTAAGTACCCCCTTACCATTTCACACAGGGGGGGGGCCGGGATCTGGGGGTCCCCTTGTTAAAGGGGGCTTCCAGATTCCGATAAGCCCCCCGCCCGCAGACCCCCACAACCACCGGCCAGGGTTGTGGGGATGAGGCCCTTGTCTTCATCAACATGGGGACAAGGTGTTTTGGGGGGCTACCCCAAAGCACCCTCCCAATGTTGAGGGCATGTGGCCTGGTACGGTTCAGGAGGGGGGGGGCGCACTCTCGTCCCCCCCTCTTTTCCTGCGGCCTGCCAGGTTGCGTGCTCGGATAAGGGTCTGGTATGGATTTTTGGGGGGACCCCACGCCGTTTTTTTTTTTTTTTTTGGCGCGGGGTTCCCCTTAAAATCCATACCAGACCTGAAGGGTCTGGTATGGAATTTAGGGGGAACCCCACGTCAATTTTTTTTTTAAATTTTGGCTGGGGTTCCCCTTAATATCCATACCAGACCTGAAGGGCCTTGTATGGAATTTAGGGGGACTCCCACATCATTTTTTTTTTTTAATTTTGGTTCGGGGTTGCCCTGTGGGGAATTCCCATGCCGTTTTTATCAATGAACTTCTATGTGTATTGTCGGCAATGAAATAGCCGCGGGTAGTTTTAAATGAGTTTTTTCCTTCCAAATGTCATTTTGCTGTCAGACTGTTCTAAACACAGGAAACATGCGCCCCTTTACAGGCATACTATAGACACCCCCCAGGTACTAAATTTAAAGGGATATTACACTTTTATTGTTTGACTTTAAGCATTAATAAAATCACTGCTCCTGAAAAAACGTCTGTTTTTAAAACTTTTTTTTGCATTGATCCATGTCCCCTGGGGCAGGACCCGGGTCCCCAAACACTTTTTATGACAATAACTTGCATATAAGCCTTTAAAATTAGCACTTTTGATTTCTCCCATAGACTTTTAAAGGGTGTTCCGCGGCATTCGAATTTGCCGCGAACACCCCAAATTGTTCGCTGTTCGGCGAACTTGCGAACAGCCAATGTTCGAGTAGAACATGAGTTCGACTCGAACTCGAAGCTCATCCCTAATGGTTAGTCTTGCCCTAGGCTAAATAATTCAGTTAGAAAGGTACTGTTAATAACTTTGGTATTGATGAAGATAGTTTGAATTATTTTGGGATTTTAACCCTTTTAGAGTAAACAATTACATATTTTATTCATATGTAACTGTTTAGATATGTTAACTCATAAAATTGAGGTTGTATTGCTTCAGATTAGAATAAACAAAAACATAATTCTAGGAACTAGTTAGGTAATAATATATTTGTTTTAAGAAAAGAAAGAAAAAGCTTCCATTACTTCTGGATTATTGAACATATTTGTCCTAAAAAGTAATAAATCTATTGTTATTACCTGATAATATATAACTGAACAAGAATTTTCTTATTTCACTTATATATTCTAAGGCTATATGAATCAGAAGTAATAAGAAATATAACTGGAATGTAACATGATCCCACACGATACAGTAAAATCTTATTCTTGTTTAAGTACTATTGTGTGGAGTGCTGTTTTCTTTAAATTGCTGAACAGGTGGAGAGCTGGAGGTTAAAGGTAAAGACAAAAGGTATATCATAATACATATTGTGAAATTGTCTTTAAGTTCCTGCTGCACACTAACATTACACAACAGTTGTGTCAATGGGACTGAGTCAATTTAAGGGGGCGTGATAGCAGAGTACAGGCCCAATCAAAATATCAGCAGCTCCTTCGGGGGTCAGTGCTACATATATATATCCACTGCATTCTAGTTTAGCCAAGCCTATATCTGACTGCAGGTAGTTCCTGGTGTACGTTTTCAAATACACTTTCAGGCAGGCAGGCAAGTGATTCAGTGGTCTGCAGTGCATTAAATATATATACAGTCTCCAACATATATATATCCACTACATTCTAGTCTAGCCAAGCCCGACTATAGGCCATTCCTGGTGTACGTTTTCAACTACACTTTCAGGCAGGCAGGCAGGCAGGTGATTCAGTGATCTGCAGTGCATAAAGATATATATACAGTCTCCTACATATATATCCACTGCATTCCAGTCTAGCCAAGCCTATATCTGACTGCAGGCCATTCCTGGTGCACATTTTCAAATACACTTTCAGGCAGGCAGGCAGGTAAATCAGTGATCTGCAGTGCATAAAATATATATACTGTCTCTTACATATATATATATCCACCTCATTCTAGTCTAGCCAAGCCTATACCTGACTACAGGCCATTCCTGGTGTACATTTTCAACAACATTTCCAGGCAGGCAGGCCAGACAGGTGATTCAGTGATCTGCAGTGCATAAAGATATATATACAGTCTCCTACATATATATCCACTGTATTCTAGTCTAACCAAGCCTATACCTGGCTTCAGGCTATTCATGGTGTAATTTTTCTAGTAAACTTCAGGCGGTGTTTTGCTAATCCAATTTTACAGCATGTCTGGAAGGCCACCAAGGAAAGGCAGATGCTCACAGGCCACTAAAAGAGGGCAAGCAGGCTCTGTGTCTACAGCCAACAGTGCTGGTCTTGGACACGGTGTATCCTCAGCACGTGGCTGTGAGGCACGCTTGTCCTTTTTTACGACAGCTGGCCGCGTTGAGCCACAACATGCAGAAGAGTTGGTAGAGTGGATCACAAAGCTGTCCTCATCCTCCTCAGCCTGTTACCCAGGCTAAGACAAGTTTGGCTGCCAAAGCGGCCTATTCCATCAGCTCAATGGCATCAGTCACCCCTTCCCTAGCCCCACCATCATGTCCTGAGGAGTCCCCCAAACTGTTTGTCCACAGTGTCAGGTACATGCTGCAGGAGGATGCACAGCGTTTTGAAGGTTCCGATGATGGCACCCAGGTTGAGGATGAAGGCAGTAACGTGAGCCCAGAGAGAGGGGGTGCCCAACAAGGACAAGAAACTGGCAGTCATATCCCCCCAGCTGTAGCATACTGCCAGGTTTTCTCCAGTGGCGAGGAGGGAGGGGATGATGAGGTCACTGACTCTACGTGGGTGCCTGATAGAAAAGAGGAGGAGGAGGTACATCTGCAACGAGGCAGGATGCCCTCCAGGGGCCAGCTTAAGGACAGCCAACCAACTGCATCACACCGCAGAGCTCCGCATGTGCAGGGTGCTGCTGACTTTGCACATTTTTTCAAAAGTTCTCTTGGTGTGGGCCTTTTTTGAGATGTGTGCAGCAGATCGCACCATTGCTGTTTGCAACATATGTCTGAAGCGTATCAAGCATGGCCAAAATAGCAGCCGCTTGGGCACCACATGCTTGACCAGACATATGTCAAGCTCCCATGCAGTCCATTTGCAACAGTACTTAAAAGACCCATACCAAAGAACAAGGTGGACCTCTCCTTGCTCCTCATCAGCTGGGATCTCCAACCCCACTATACCTTCAGTCCTCTCAGAGACCTGCACTGAGAGGAATGAAGGTGTAGAATTAGGTGTCCCAAGCACTTGCGGGCAATCTGCTAGCGGTACACCTAAATCCGAATATAGCAGGCAAATTTCCCTACCCCAGTTGCTAAACCGCCAAAAGAAATTCGGTCCCAGCCATCCACATGCTCAGCGGCTGAATGCTAGTTTGGCTAAGCTGCTAGCACTCCAACTGCTGCCTTTTCAGCTGGTAGACTCTGCCCCCTTTTGAGAATTTGTGGAATGTGCGGTACCTCAGTTGCACATTCCCAAATGCCATTTTTTTTCTCGGAAGGCCATTCTGGCTCTCTACCGGCATGTGGAAGGCAATGTCTTGGACTTGTTGGACAGGGCGGTCAGTGGTAAAGTGCATATTACCGCTGACTCATGGTCAGGGGTGTTACCTTTCTTTCGCGGCGCACTGGGTAACCCTGCTGGCAGCTGGGAAGGATGCAGGACAGGGTGCAGTAATGTTGGAGCTTGTTCCGCCACCACGCCTCCAAAATCCTGGTAGTGGTGATTCTGCCACGCCTCTCTCCTCCACCCCCTCCTCTTCTTCTTCCTCTATGGCCTCTTCCTGTGCAGATTTATCCTCGGAACCAGTGGTGCTCCATAGGCGTTCTAGGGGCAACGCAAGCACTCAGGCAAAAAGATGCCATGCAGTGCTTGAGTTGGTATGCTTAGGGGACAGGAGCCACACTGGGGCAGAGATTCTGGCAGCTCTGCAGGGGCAGAGGTGGTTGACGCCATGCCAGCTTCTGGCAGGAATGGTGGTTTGCAACAATGGCACCAACCTCCTCTCCGCCTTCCGACAGGGACACTTGAACCATGTTCCCTATTTGGCTCACGTCCTTAATTTGGTGGTGCAGCAGTTCTTGTGCAGGTACCCGGGCTTACAGGATCTCCTGAGGCAGGCCAGGAAAGTCTGTGGGCATTTCTGCCAGCCATATAATGCCAGTGCTCGGCTGGCTGACCTTCAAAAGGAATGCAACCTGCCCAAGAACCGCCTCATCTGTGACATGCCCACCAGGTGGAACTCAACGTTGGCAATGCTGCAGCGGCTGCACATGCAGCAAAGGGCCATCAATGAGTACCTGTGCGAGTATGGCACCAGGACAGGGTCAGGGGAGCTTGGCTTTTCTTTGCCACGCCAGTGGCTACTGATCAAGGATGCATGCACTGTCCTGTCAGCATTTGAGGAGGCCACGAGGATCAGTGATATTGTTCCTCTTGTCTTCCTGTTGGAGCACACTCTGTGTGGAATAATGGACAGGACACTTGAGGCACTAAAGGCCCCCTTTATCCAGACAGTATTCCTGCAGGCCCGCCTATCACACAGGAAGAGGAGGAGGAGGAGGAGGATTGTGTCAGCATTGAGGTGGAGCCTGGCACTCAGCATTAGCAGCAGTCTTCAAGGGGCGTGAAATTACAATTTTTGCTGTAATATTTTGCAGCAGGGCTCATTCCTGTGCTCAACTAGAGTATCTGTGAGGGGTTTTAGTGTTGTGGCACAAGCACCAGTGCCTAAGGCCCAATTTTTCTGCCCCTGCCTAACAGGGGCATGTAATTACAATTTTTGATCTAATATTTCACAGCGGGGCCCGTTCCTGCGCCCACCAAGAGTAACTGTGAGGGCTTACAGTGTTGTGGCAACACCACCAAAGGCCCAATGTTTCTGACCCTGTTCAACAGGGGCATGTAATTACAATTCTTGATATAATATTTCACAGTAGGGCCTGTTTCAGCGCCCACCAAGAGTAACTGTGAGGGCTTACAGTGTTTTGGTACCATCAACACCTAATGCTCAAATTTCTGCAGAGTATATAGGGCAGGCCATATAGTATATACAGGCGGTCCCCTACTTTCAAACATCTGACTTACAAATGACTCCTACCAACAGAGGGAGACAACAGGAAGTGAGAGGAAATCTACCCCTAGGAAGGGAAATTCTCTCCTGTAAGAGTTAATATGGGAAAAAGGTGTCTCCACTGATGCTTTATTATCACCAATCCTTGTTTCCCTAAAAACCCCAAATTTTCAAAATCCAATTGTCATTGGGACAGAAAGTGAGGTGAAATCTTCTGAACAGGGGCACAGACAGCAAAACAAATGTTACAGGGGCGATGATAACCCTTCCCTATGTTATCCAAAAAGCTTAAAAATAGATTTTTTGGCTGGAGCTACACGTAAAAAATGTACCTGTTCCAAATTACAAACAGATTCTACTTAAGAGCAAACCTACAGTTCCTGTCTTGTTTGGACTGCATGTATACTGTTGTTCAGAGTATATAGGGCCTGGGGGCCCCGTGCCTTTTTTTTTTTTTATTTGGGTGCAGGCTTCCCCTTAATATCCATACAAAACCCAAAGGGCCTGGTAATGGGCTGGGGGGGGTACCCATGCCGTTTTTCTCAATAGTTTTCATCCATATTGCCGGGACCCGACATTACATTACACCCGCAAGCAAATTACTTTTATTCCTTTAGAAATGTAACTTTATGCAGGGACTGTTCTAAGCACGGGAAACACGCGCCACTTTACAGGCATGCTATAGACACCCCCAGGTACGATATTTAAAGGAATATTTCACTTCTATTTTTTCACTTTAAGCATCATTAAAATCACTGCTCCCCAAAAAAACAACCCTTTTTAAAATTTTCTTTTGCATTGATACATGTCCCCTGGGGCAGGACCCGGTGTCCCAAAAACTTTTTAGGACGATAACTTGTATATTAACCTTTAAAATTCTCACTTATGATTTCTCACGTTCGAGTCCCATAGACTTTAACGGTGTTCAAATGTTTGCGCAAACTTTCGGCCAGTTCGCATGTTCTGGATGCAAACCAAACCGGGGGGGGGGGGTTCGGCTCACCCCTAATGTCTACATACCCCACTTCCCTAACAACTGGGGAAAAGACACACACCTCCGGGAGGTGACCTTCCCCTAACACCTGCCAACACTGACAGAGAAACTTTCAGAAATTGCTAAAACAAATCCCTTAACACCTCCTCGGGGGGGCCCTGAGGGGCTGCAGGCTCCAGATTTTGTGTCACATGGCTTTGGCCTCTCAGATCTAAGTTGCCCCCCCCCAAAGCCCCCTGACCATCCCCTCCATCCTGCATGCTATGCCCAGGTGCTGAGCTCCTTTCCCATTACAGCATTCTATACTGTTCCTCCTCCGCAGGGCTGAAATCACATTCCTTTACAACGCAGCCAGTTAGCCATGATCTGCACAGGTTGTATCTGCCTACTGCAACTACACTGCTGCTCCGACAAGAGAATTTCACAGGTCAGAAGGGCAACATAACATGTGTGTAAAGGAATGTGATTTCAGCCCTGTGTAGTGTGTGTGGGGGGGACTGTATACAGTGCTGCGATGGGAAAGGAGCTCTGCCAAGTCACCTGCCAGGGGTCCCTGTCCTCTGATTCTCCAGCGGTCATCCCTATCCTCTGATGTAAAGAGGAATTCTGGGAACTCAAAACGCTTAAGCCACTTTGAGTATCTTGGCATGCGGTGGATGTATCTGTACGCACGTTGGAAGTAGTGGGGGGGCCCAGGTCAACTTTTGCATCGGGGCCCACAAGCTGCTAGCTACGCCTCTGCTTCTCTCTCTCGCCATGGTACGGTGTGAGACAAAGATGCCCTTATCATCCACACTTCTTAGTTCCTACTAGAAATACCTGTCCACCCCTGACCTTGTGGGATGCCCCCGCCTGTATTGGTTACCATTAGATTTCCTGTTGTGATTCTTGTCATGATCTATGATTCTTGCCTACTAGATCGATCCTTTAGTATCTGTCATTATGTAATATGTGTACACCGTATCTCTTGGTTTTCTTTCTCTTTTTCAGCATTGCTGTACTCTGCAAAATTTGAAGAAAGATATTTACCCCTTCATGACCAGACCATTATTTGCGATACGGCACTGCGCTACTTTAACTGACAAATGCGCGGTCGTGCGACGCTGTACCCAAAAAAAAGTATGTCCTTTTTTTTCCACTAATGCCCTGTACACACGGTCAGACTTTCCAATGGAATATGTGTGATAGGAGCTTGTTGACGGAAATTCCGACCGTGTGTGGGCTCCATCGGACTTTTTCCGTCGGAATTTCCGACACACAAAGTTTGAGAGCAGGCTATAAAATTTTCCGACAACAAAATCCGTTTGCGTAAATTCCAATGCACAAAGTGCCACACATGCTCAGAATAAATTAGGAGACAAAAGCTATTGGCTACTGTCCCGTTTATAGTCCCGACATACGTGTTTTACGTTCAGAACGATTGGATTTTCCGACAACTTTGTGCAACCATGTGTATGCAAGACAAGTTTTAGCCTACATCCGTCGGAAAAAATCCATGGATTTTGTTGTCGGAATGTCCAATCAATGTCCGATCGTGTGTACAGGGCATAATAGGGATTTCTTTTGGTGGTATTTGATCACCTCTGCGGGTTTTATTTTTTACTCTATTAATCAAAAAAACCCCATAAATTTTGAAAAAAAAAAAAATATTTTTTAATTGCTGCTATAAAATATATCCAATAAAAAAAAACGAAAAAAAATTGGACAAATAAATTAATAAAGTTATAGCGTCTACACAATATGGGATTAAAAAATGTTTTTTTACTAGTGTTTCTTTTTTACTAGTAATGATGGGCGATCAGTGACTTATAGCGGGACTGCGATACTACAGCAGACATTTGGACACTAATGCCCCGTACACACAATCGGACATTCCGACAGGAAAATCCATGGATTTTTTTTTCTGACAGATGTTGGCTCAAACTTGTCTTGCATGCACACGGTCACACAAATCTTGTTGCAAATTCCGAACGTCAAGAACGCGGTGACGTACAACACGTACGACGAGCCAAGAAAAAGGAAGTTCAATAGCCAGTGCAGATCTGCTTGATTCCGAGCATGCGTGGAACTTTGTGCATCGGAATTGTGTACACACTTTAACGGATTTTGTTGTCGGAAAATTTGAGATCCAGATCTCAAATTTTGTGTGACGGAAATTCCGATGGAAAATGTCTGATGGAGCCTACACACGGTCGGAATTTCCGACAACAAGCTCTCATCGAACATTTTCCGTCGGAAAATCTGACCGTGTGTACGGGGCATTACTGACACTTTTGGGGACCAGTGACACCAATACAGTGATCAGTGCTAAAAAAATATGCACTGTCACTGTACTAACGACACTGGCTGGGAAGGGGTAAACATCAGGAGCGATCAAAGGGTTAACTGTGTGCCTAGCTAGTGATTTTGTGTACTGTGGGGGAGGTGCTTTTACAAGGGGAAGGCATGGATTGGTGCTCCTGCTTTGCACACAGGATCCATGCCTTCCCTACTGACAGAACGACAATCTGACTTGTTTACATAGGCAGACCGCCGTTCTCCTTCTGTACCTAAGGATCGACAAGTGTCAGCGGACATTGAGACCATGCTACCTGCCGATCAGCTCCCGCTTTGTATAATCACAATGAAAGCGGGCCAGTGACGGCGCGCATGCGGACTCCAGACCCAGAAGTGTTGGATCACCCACTACGTACATGATCCGGTGCAGCAGTGCCACTTCGCTCCCGTATATGTAAGTTATACGGTTTGCAAATGGTTAAGGATAATCTTTTAACTATAAATGTAGAACTTTAGAAATAAAACTTTACTGTTGCTGTGCATTATGACAAATCAGGAATTCATCCATTCAGACTTGTGAGGCTATGAAAGGTCCACTTTAACCACTTCAATACCGGGCACTTTCACCCCATTCCTGCCCAGGCCAATTTTCAGCTTTCAGTGCTCTCACATTTTGAATGACAATTGCGCGGTCATGCAACACTGTACCCAAACAAAGATGTTATCATTTTTCCCACAAATAGAGCTTTCTTTTGGTGTTATTTAATCACCTCTGTGGTTTTTCTGGACCGAAAATTGTGAAAAAAAAAAAGTTTTTCTTTGTTTCTGTTAGAAAACTTTGTAAATAAGTAGGTTTTCTCCTTCACTGATGAGCACTGATGATGCGGCACTGATGATAAGGCACTAATATGCAGCACTAATGAGCACTAATAGGTGGCATTGATGGACACTGATAAGCAGCACTGATGGGCACTGATAGGTGGCACTTATGGGCAGCACTGATGGGCACTGATAGGCGGCACTGATAGATGGCACTAATAGGCAGCAATGATTAGGAGGCACTGAAAGACATCACTGATGGGCACAGATTGGCATTTCTAATGGGCACCAATTTGCCACCCCTGGTTGGCTGTAATGGGCATCCCTGGTGGCCTCTAGTGGGCACCCTCAATGGGTCCAGACTGATAATCAATGCTCTGATTTTTAGCGCATGAGAGCAGCTAATTGGCTCTGCTCTACTCGTGCCTTGTCATTGCGAGTAGAGGAAAAGCCGATAAACCGCACTTCCAAATGACCAAAAGTATTGGGACACTTCCTTTACATGCACATGAACTTTAATGGCATCCCAGTCTTAGTCCGTAGGGTTTGTAAAAGATAAGCAGAAGAAAGGCGCCTCCAGTTCAGAAACAGTAAAAACCTTTATTTTACAAAAATGTATATGTCCACTTACATGGGGTAAAGGTAAGTAGAGCACAATGTATCCTCAATAGGTGAAGTCCTGGCATGAGCATCCTGTGCAGAGTCCATGGGAGAGGGGTTGGAAACAACAGTCCCATCCAGCAGGAAGTCTGTACTCTATCCCAGAGATGAAACCGAGGCTTGGCTCGGATGAGCTGTGGAGCACAGGTCTCAGGCGCGATGACGTCACCTGTAATGCGATGACGTTTCGACGCATGCGCACTGTGTAATACAGGCGCGCACCTTCCTCAAGCATGGATGATAGGGGCTTAACAAGTCCTTAGATGTGCCTACAAAGGGAGCCATCTAGTGGAGGAACTCCAGCAATGAATGAAAACATTTATCTAATGCAGAGGGACTGTAAAACAATTTAAGAATAAAAACAAAAATAAGAGTGAGGGGGGAAAGGGGAATCTGTTAAAAAGAATATTATTAGATGCACATGGGATACGCATGATGATACTGTAATAAAAATAATAAAGTGACTGTATTTATATATATACATATATAGAGAGTAATTTAAGAATATTTCTGGATTTAAAAGAATGTAAGGAATTGGGAAACGGGTACATGGATAATGCCTAGTTTTAGGAAAAAATAAATAATAAAATGACGAACAAAAAAAGGGGAAACTGAATGGACAAGAAACTATAATGAACTTGATGCCTAAAATGTATATGTATGTAAGTATAACAGTATTTTTGGCACTCAATTGTTAATGAATAAAGGATAATCAGGGTATATCGAATCTAATAATAATGACTCAGGATGATTAAGGGAGAATGGAGAACAGTCAAACGTTAATGTAGGATCGTGGAAAGCTCTAAAGACTCATTGATTCCTCCAGGTGACAGGGTGTCAAGGGAATATATCCAATAGGTTTCACGTTCGCAAAGCCTGGAAAACCTTTCAGCTTCAGAAAGATTTTTCGGCATTTGATCCAAAACCCATACTTTTAGACCATGGGTGGAACCTTTCTGGCATTTAGAGAAATGGCGGGGGACACTGTGTTTATCCTTCCCTTCTTCAATCTTCCTGCGATGTTCACCAAATCTCTGTCTTAAAGGCCGGATAGTACGCCCTACATATAATAAATTGCATGGGCAATAAAGGCAATAGACCACGAAATCAGATGAGCAGTTATAAAACTCACTGATATCGTAGGTTTTAACTTTGCTGGAAAAATGTTTCTGGCCATGTTCTACAAAATCGCAAGTTTTGCATAAAGCTTTTTTACACTGAAACATGCCATGTAATGGAAGTAAGCGTAAACGTGGACTAGCCTGCGTGGACAGGGGTTTCAGCTTGCTGGGAGTGATTTTGTTTTTTACATTAGATGCTCTTTTATAGGTGACTGTGGGGAATTTGGGTAATATAGTAGTTAGATGAGGGTCCTCAAGAAGTATTGGCCAATAATTCCTGAGGATATTTTCTATTTTTTTATGATCATGATGGAATCGGGTAGTGAAGCGGACTGACTGGTCAGTGGCTTTTTGTTGTCTCTGTGGGGGAGTGTCCATTAAAAAATGCCTGTAAGCATCTTGTATAAGTGATTTAGAGTATCCCTTGTCTCTTAATTTGACACTGAGCACGCTACTCTCCTTAATGTAATCTAGATGATTGGTGCAGTTGCGTTTTAGGCGAAAAATTGACCTCTCGGGATGTTATTCTTCCACTTATGATAGTGGCAACTATTGTAATGTAGCAAAGAATTGCCAGCAGTGGGTTGAGAGTAATTTTTGGCGTGTATGGTATCGCCATCATGGTATAACTCCATATCCAAAAATGCCAATTTCTCTGTGTTGGACTCATGGGTGAACCTGAGACCATGGGGATTATTGTTGCATGGTCTCTGATGGAGAAAATCAGAGATGTTCTAAAGGGAACGGCTCCAGATAATAATAACGTCATCTATGTATCTGCCATAATACACAAGATGTCTAGAGTGGGGATTGTTGTTCCATAGGAAAAAACACAAGGAGAGGAGGCGCCTCTAAGTGCAGTATGAAAGACAATTTATTTAAAAAATCAATGGGCAAGCAACTCACATTTTGCAGAATAAAATACAGCATGTGATGTAGTTAAAATCCAAGGAGGGAGTCCATCAGATCAGTCACGAGTGTCCCTGCTGCCTGCTGTGCGTAGGGCTTTGCTAAACACCGCTGGAGCCGGCCGCGGTGATGTTGAACTTCAAAGTGAGGCCTGGAACGCTGGTGGAGGGCAGGCGCGGAGCTGTGACGTCACTGGAATGCGACGTGTTTCATGAGCGTACGGGCTACAATGTCACGGTAGCTGCGCTCTTTCATCAAGCTACAAGTGGATGGTGGAAGCGGCTTAAGAAGGAGTTGGGGGAGGGAAAAAGAAGAAGGGGAGGGGGGGAGAGAGAGAAAACAAAAATGGGATGGGAAAGGGGGAAGGTGATGGACATATAAAAGCACTCTAAAGGAAAAGAAATTTTGAATCTAAAAAACAATCTTAATTGATAACAAGCTTACAGATGATAGATGTTATTATGAGGAATTCCCATGTGAAAGCAATATAGAAAATGTTGAAAAGGAGGAAAAACTAATAAAGATAATAATAAAAATAATAATAATAATAAAAAATAATAAATATATTAATAAATGTTAAATGAAAATATGGAATTGATAATTTATCATAGATAATGAAAATAAGAGATTATGCTGATGAGAAATGATGGGATAATATATAGGGTGGATAATTGGGTAAGCACAACACTGGGACAACACGTTCTGACATAGGTTGATACTATTAAGAGCTGATAGGTGGTACAAAGATAATTTAGTAATAAAAATATGGATTGAGAAGGTATTTGAAAGAATTGAATAATAAGGTAATTAAGAGATAAATAAAGGTAAATATAAATATAAACAATAAAATATAAAAATAGAAAAAATCAGGAAAAAATTAGAAAAAATTAATTAAAAAATTAAAAAATTAATTAATTAAAGAAGTCTCAGTAATGTAGTCAGAGGTATTGGTATATATGCATGCATATACATATACGCACACCAATATGCATCTGATCACAAACATACGCACATACGGACACCTCTGTTATGTAGCCCCTACAACCTATGTAAAACAGGGAGCTGGGGCCCTCTTATGTAAAGGAACCAATACATGTGTGTGGGTCCAATACATTTAGAATTTCGGATGTTGTGTTGAAAGTTTATGAATGGGGGGGCAGGAGGCGGAGCCTAGCGGAGCAGACATGCATTGTTAGAGCTCCACACCGCTGAGGAGAGAAGAGAAGGACAAAGCGGAGCCCGCAGGCTCAAAAGGTATCCATTTGAACCTTTTTGCCCCAGGGAACAAACTGTGAAAGTTTGGGCAGGAAATATGGTACTGGGAGGAAACCGTGGCAGAAATAAAAATCACCTCACAAAGAGCTCACAGGCACTCACTGCAGCTGAAGCAGCTCCAGTCACCTCACAAGATACAGCATCAGGGCGCTCTCACAGACAGAAAATGTCACAGCAAGACTCTCCATTTGAGTCAGATACAGAACAAATCCTCTCACAAACTTCTCCACAAGCCTCCTCAGTATCTCCAGTAATATTATTACAATTTGAAAAGATGCTTCATAAGGCTTTAAAACAAACCTCAGACCAAATAACAAAAAGCCTAACCAAAGAAATAAGAGAGCTGGGAAACCGCACCGCAGCCTTAGAAATAAAAATGGATGAAATTGAAAATACAACCCAAGAAAATATAACAGAATTGGAATAATTAAAAGAAGAGAATTTAATACTTCAAACTAAGCTCGAAGATTACGAAAATAGAGCCAGACGTTCAAACTTGCACATAAGGGGAATACCTGAAACTGTGACAGACCTGCAATCTACTATTACTGCTCTATTACAAGAACTAAAGCCAGATATCCCTATTGAACGTTTAGAACTGGACAGAGTACACAGAGCCCTCACAGCCAAAAAGAAAGATGGACCCCCACGTGATATAATCACAAAATTTCATTATTACAGAACGAAAGAACAAATACTAATTGCTGCAAGAGAAAAAAAGGAACTTAATTTTCAAGGACACAATTATCAAATTTTTGCTGACCTATCCCAACTTACTATTACTAAAAGACGATCCATGAAACCCCAACTAATGGAACTGCAACGCCACAACATTATGTATCAATGGGGCTTCCCCTTTTCAGTCAGATTTAACTACCAAGGTACAATTTACAGAAGCAGATCAGCAGATGAACTACAACAAACCCTTTTAAAATTAAATCTGACAGAACCCACAAGCAGCAACTCTCCCACATGCAGAACAATGGCGTCATCTTCACCTTTAGGCAGCACCCAGAAAATTTCAGAACAAAACAGGAATCATCATTCTCACAAAAGAGGCCGTTATGCCACATCATCCATGGACCAAGAAGATTCAATGGACTGACATCCTAATTCCTGATATCTCTTCATTTATTATACTAAGAGATGGTTCTCTTTAAAAAACCTATATTTATAACTGAATGTAATTGCATTCTGATAGTCACACACTGTGTGGGATCATGTTACATTCCAGTTATATTTCTTATTACTTCTGATTCATATAGCCTTAGAATATATAAGTGAAATAAGGAAATTCTTGTTCAGTTATATATTATCAGGTAATAACAATAGATTTATTACTTTTTAGGACAAATATGTTCAATAATCCAGAAGTAACGGAAGCTTTTTCTTTCTTTTCTTAAAACAAATATATTATTACCTAACTAGTTCCTAGAATTATGTTTTTGTTTATTCTAATCTGAAGCAATACAACCTCAATTTTATGAGTTAACATATCTAAACAGTTACATATGAATAAAATATGTAATTGTTTACTCTTAAAGGGTTTAAAATCCCAAAATAATTCAAACTATCTTCATCAATACCAAAGTTATTAACAGTACCTTTCTAACTGAATTATTTAGCCTAGGGCAAGACTAACCATATACAACCACCCTGGAATAAATAATTTCAACAAAAACTATATTCTGCACTCCAATTAATGAAACATCATTTTGATGTCTTTTGACATAGCACTTCTCCCCTGTAAGAGGAAGATCCGTGTACCCCCATTAGCCCTCCTCATTCTCCCAACCATATTATGTGGGAGTGTGACGAAGGCACTTATTCCCCTGAGAGAGATATTTATTCTCTTTCACGGGTAAATTGTGATTACTTGCAAAAAATAATTTATACAATGTATCATTTAATCTCATATGTTTTTTGTTTACTCTTTACTCCAGAATTCACTGGTTTCTTTTCTATCTATTCATCTCTTCAGTCCACACAGGTTGATCTGCGCAGTCAGCTCTGCATAACAAAAGTAAGTCAAAACTATTTGATCTATTGCCATGGCACCACTGAATATACTTTCCCTGAATGTTCAGGGAATAAATGTCCCTCAAAAAAGGACCAAAGCCTTCCGTACTTTCCATAACAAGAAGGCTCACATAGTATGCCTCCAAGAAACACACTTCACCAAAGATTCTACTCCAAAATATATTTCTCCTTTTTATCAACAAATTTACACGGCTTCTGCCTGTACCAAGCAAAGGGGAACTCTAATTGCATTTCACCGATCCACACCATTCACCTTATCATCAGAAATTAAAGACCCAGAAGGTAGATACCTGATACTCATGGGTTATATAATGGATACAGCAATCACGGTGATTTCCTACTACGTTCCTAACAAACAACCTACACCATTCCTCTCACATATATTACAAGTGATTAATACACACAAAATAGGAACAGTGATAATGTGTGGGGATTCGAACCAGGTCCTCCTCCCATTTCTAGATAAATCACCTTTTACACCATCCAAAATAACCTCTAGATTACCTTTTTCTCAACTTCTTTCCAAATACAATCTGGTAGATTCATGGAGGGAAAGTAACCCAATAAAAAAGAAATTCACTTATTTCTCGCACCCTCATCAAACCTTCACCAGAATAGATCATATTTTTCTAACAATAGGAATGATACCAGAAATTATTGCATCAGATATAATTCCGATTCCGTGGTCTGACCATAATGCAGTATACACTACTATAGCCTCAGCCATACCAAAAGCGCATGACCCAACGTGGTACTTACCGGACATAATGCTCAAACACCCACTACATCAGATGGCCATTGAACAAGCTTTAAAGGAATACATATCAATTAATAATACAACAGATATCTCCCCAATAACACTGTGGGAAGCTCATAAGCCTGTCTTGCGTGGTACAATACAAAGACAAATAGCACTATTTAAACAGGAACGCAAAAATCTAGCAAAAAAACTAGAACTCAATTTTAATGCAGCCTACATATCATTCCAAGATAATCCATCTCAGAGTACAAAATCTCATCTGGAAAAATCTAGATTGGAATACGATCTATTTCTCACTGAGTCAGTTGATAAATCCCTCAAACGCTCCAAACACAATTTCTACATGAATACAAACAAACCAGGTAAATATTTGGCTCGGGCATTAAATTCAACTAACAAATCTTTCAAACCAATACGTTTGAAATTATCAAAAAATGTTTACACTTGTAATCCAGTTAAAATAGTCCATAAATTTCACTCACATCTCGCAACTTTATACAAGACAAACAATGAATTTAATCCTACAGAAGCTGAATCCTTCTTCTCAAAAATAACCTTACCTGAGTTATCTCAGAATCAAAAAAGCAGTTTGGATGAGCCTATAACTATAGATGAAGTTGCTAACGCCATAAAAGACCTAAAACTTAACAAAAGACCAGGCCCAGACGGCTACTCGGCTTTATACTATAAAACATTCTCAGAAATACTCTCTCCCATTCTCACTGAAACTTTTAACAAACTTCTAGATGGACATTCTTTTCGGCAAGAAACACTAATGGCAATTATTTGTATGATCCCAAAACCCCTTTCTGATGATACTTCCTGTGTGAATTATCGGCCTATCTCTCTGTTAAACCTCGATATTAAATTATTAGCAAAAATAATAGCAAAACGCCTCAATAGCATTATAGGAAAATTAATACATAGAGATCAAGTAGGCTTCATGCCAAATAGACAGGCAGGCGATAATATACGCAGGGCAGTGTTATTGGCACATATTGCTAAAAAACGTAAAATCCCTTTATGTTTTCTATCTCTCGATATTAAGAGGGCATTTGACACAGTATCCTGGCAATATATGCAATATTCATTACAAAAATGGGGTTTTGGACCCCACTTTTTAACATGGATCAAAGCATTATATAATAAACCCAAAGCCTATATAAAATATGCTTGATACAAATCTGAAGCCTTTAATATCGAAAGAGGTACCCGACAGGGTTGCCCATTATCTCCCTTATTATTTGCCCTTATACTCGAACCCATGGCCCAATACATCAGAACAAACCAAACTATAACTGGCATTGAAGTAGGAGGTATTACACACAAATTATGTATATTTGCAGACGATATATTACTTTTTCTATCATCACCACAGGTCTCTGGTCCTAACTTAATACCAGCTCTTGATGGATTTGCAGCCCTATCCGGCCTTATGATTAATCCTAAGAAATGCCTAGTGCTTAATATTTTACTCACAAACATGGAATTGATCCCGG
The DNA here is from genome assembly GCA_037952925.1 of Lithobates clamitans. Taxonomy (NCBI): domain Eukaryota; kingdom Metazoa; phylum Chordata; class Amphibia; order Anura; family Ranidae; genus Lithobates; species Lithobates clamitans. Next base: position 1,024,101 of record JBBGZY010001452.1, on the reverse strand, counting down.
CTAGGGCTGCACTCCCATTCACATGGGCAGAAAAATCAATCCCATATCTTGGAATTCATTTAACAGCATCTCATTCTGACTTATTCTCAACCAATTATCCTCCTGTATTAAGACAGATCACAAATCTAATAAAACAATGGTCGCAACTTCCTTTATCCTGGATAGGGAAGATTAATGCAATCAAAATGACTATTCTACCCAAATTGCTTTATCTATTCAGAGTCCTCCCTATTCCAATTCCTTCCTATTTTTTGAGAATAGTACAAAAAAGAGCAACTTCTTTATATGGGGCTCTTCTAAACCACGTATACCTATACACACACTACATCTTCCCAAAAATAAAGGAGGCCTGGGATACCCTAATTTTACTAACTACTACAGAGCAGCACATTTGGCCAGTCTGTCCAAATACCATGCAAAACAGGAAATCCCATTATGGGTATTTATAGAGGCTTCAGAAAATGACCCTCTATTAATATCAAATTTATTATGGCTTGATCCTAAAGACCGCTTTAAAATTCATAATCCCATAACTAAACACTTCTTATCTCTCTGGGATAAACTAAAAACCAAATATCAGTTACAATCTCCACACAATCCTCTCCTTTCTTTTATCAGAAATCCGGCCTTTTATCCGGCATGGATCTACCCAAATTCTTTTAAAGCTTGGACAACATCAGGCATTCAGACACTAAATGACTTCATAGCATCTAAATCATTCCTTTCATTCCCATCGCTTAGAGAAAAATATGATCTACCAAACTCTGAGATATTTAGATATCTCCAAATCAAAAATGTCTATACACCATTCCTAAAGGGGGATACACCATTATCCCAATTATCCATTTTTGAATCAATCTGTACAAAAGATCCATTTGCTAAAGGTACAATTTCATCACTTTATAATCAATTATATGGAGTAGCAAATCTTAATAGACCCTCTTACGTTCAGAGGTGGGAGGAGGACCTGGGACGAACTTTAGAAGACACGGACTGGTCTAACATATGGCTCACATCTAAGTCATCTTCACCCAACATCTTAGCACTGGAGACAAATTATAAAGTCCTAACTCGCTGGTACGTTGTACCTGCTAGAGTGGCAAAATATTCACCTAATACCTCAGCTCTTTGTTTTCGAGGATGCCCAGAAATAGGCACATATTTACACATATGGTGGACGTGCCCAGTAATCCAAACCTTCTGGAAGGAAGTCTTCGTGATTGCATCTAAAATATTTAAAAAAATAATACAACCAGATCCATATTTAACTTTACTTAATCTAAAACCGGAATGGTTAACACTCTCTCAATTCAAACTTATGATCCAACTAATAACGGCTGCAAAACAAACAGTGGCCAAGGCATGGAAATCTCCTACATTGGTACTAGCAGAAACAATTCACAGAATGAATAATACAATGTCCCATGCTAAGATGGTAGCCATCGATCAAAATCAAATTCCAAAATTTGAAAAACTTTGGCACCCTTGGATAAAACAACAGTTCCTGTCAAATTTCAATGACTCTGTCCTGTTGCCATGGTAACAGATTAAATGACTTACAGAGACACCCATTCTAAGGCTTCAAAGAGAACTAAAAAGAATAATAAACTGACAAGCGGGACAACCTTGTGGACCATACCTCTACCTTTCAACCCTTTTTCTTCTTTCTCTTTCCTTTTCTCCACCTTACGATTAAAGCTCATTATCAGAATTTATTTGACCTATATACACTCTACTTGTAAACAATATGTATAGTAGGTATAAATCATTTAAATACCTACAAAAGTAACTAAGGAAATGATATATATCTTTAATTTAGGTTTACGTGAACCCAATGTTGAATATTTGAAATTTCATGATATTTACCTATATAAACCCTACTGTAAAACAATGAGCTTACTTTATAGATCCTTGTAAACTTACTTTATGTATCTTTATAACATTGTATACTCAATAAACTTCTTTTGACAAGGAAAGTTTATGAATGTTTTTGGGAAAACATGTGGTGCAGATACTTTGAAACCCCTTGTGCTGCATACTGGTCTCTTATCATAATACCTTGTGTGTTTTTTCCCATCAATCACGCCTAGTTCCCACAGATTTAAAACTTTTTATGTTCATTGTGTATTGATCATGTCTAATTTTTTACTTGCAATTTAATAATCTCATTACTTACAGTTATATAGTGTTACCCATTGTGCTGCAATTTGCTTTCGTACCACAGCACCTTGTATGTTATGTTCAATATTAGTTTTTACTTTCGTTGTGCATATCAATTACTAAACCAGTCCTATCTCCACCTATTTTTCTTTTTTCTTTTCTCTTTTTTCTTTTTTGAGATATAGAGAGATATATATACAATAATGTCTTATTCACCATGGATATTATTTCCAACATAACTACACATAAGTATGCGATCATTGAATCAATATTTGCACAATATCCTCCACTATTCAGTTCTCTGATACGATTAAACTTCAGGGTAAGACACGACAGAGCCTCTGTGGTAAATTTAAACAATTAGAGAGATTGATATGCACCACCAATTTTCAATGGTGGGACAAATTCTTCTTACAGCAAAATATTGACCTTAAAATTTCCGCCAGAGGCCTGTGTGTAATGAAAGATTGCCCTCTCTTCCTGAATGAAGAGCATAAAAAAGAATGGGCTAGTATTGCAGAATTTTGTACTACTAAGTGGATGGGAACACTTATTTCTCATCGCACGGACAGATTTAACTCTACCAGTCAACAAGTCAACACTACCATAGAAGAGATTTCCATTCTCTCTACCCACATTCCATCCCCATGGTTAGAAATATTGAAAGAAAACACTAAAAAGGATGAGGACAACTTCATAAATAAAAAAATGTGGAAGTTTAAGCGTGACTTGGATGACTACAACCTCAATAGGATCTTTACATGGAATAAAAAGAACATTCCCCACACACTCCATACCAGTACTAACTCTCATCCTCCGAACCACATTAGACAAGACCCTACACCCCCCAATCACCCCCCCCATACCCCTTATGAGCATTCGTTTCTCTAATAGTAGAACATCTACTAGTCATCAGCGGAACAATCGCCATTCACAGGCTCCAGATCCACTGCCCCAACGTTCTCATAACAATAAAAAAGATGAACTCATCCGTGCCCTACACCAATTTTATAACAGGTCTCCCAACCCACCATCCATGATTCTATCTACTTCTCCTGCTTCCAGTGCTCCAGTTCAAGTCACTTCCACTGATGTTCCTAACACCCTCATTGTCCCTCCTCCCATTCCTAACCAAGTGAATTCTTCCATTTCCATTAAGCAAAAACCTCTGCAAACTAAGGTATCTTCCACCTCAAGTAAACCGATTCCCTATGATTCCCCATCCACATCTTCCTCCATTATTCCATTCTCTTCCCCTGCTCCTTTTTTAGTGCTCAGTCCACCTCTTGCACATACCTCCCGAAAAAGAAAGCTCACAGAAGAGGCTGCAGAGGAGGACAAAGCAGGAAATCAAAACATGCTGAAATACCCCAAACTATAAAAATATTCAACCTATCCTCACACATGTTATCCCACGCAGACCTATCCCTTCTTGGCCGAGGACTCAACTTCGCACCCACCAATAAACCTAACCCCTTTGTTCTTTTCAAAGACCTCAATGGTTATATACGTAACCTCACCCTCAAGAGGCATTTTCATATTCAATCAGAGAAATCAGTTAACACTTTATGCAATTCTGTTATCAATTCTGAAACCAGTTCCACCATAGCGTCACTGGACCCCAGTCCTGAATCCCCAGACACTGATGATCCCGATGCATCTCAAGGTGACAATATGCTGGCCCACATACTGACCCAGCACCTTGCAACATCTCCCCCCATTGTCCATACCTCATTAAAACCCAAATCAATATTCTTTCCCACACAGTCCAAGGGACCTTACTTAGAAGCCTTTTATAGAATTGTTTTTTCAGATTTTAAGAAATTATGTGAATCTTCCTCGGCCTCCAAACCCAAAAACTCATCACCTCCCGAAATCAAGCACTTGATAAAATTATCCATACAGAGGATTTGGTTATTAAACCTGCAGATAAAGGAGGGGGCATTGTATTACAAAACAGAATAGATTACCTCAAAGAATCATACAGGTTACTTTCTGAAACCACGACATATGTCAAACTTCCCAGGGACCCTACAACTGAATACGCTATGGAAGCTGACCAATTGATCTCTACTGCCCTTCTAGAAGGTATTATTACTAAAGTTGAGAAGTCTTTCTTGCAAAAAACCTTCTATCAAGTACCGTACTTTTACCACCTGCCGAAGATCCACAAAAGCTTAGAGGATCCCCCAGGCAGACCTATCGTGGCAGCCATGGACAGTGTCACCACGGGCTTTAGTTTATACATAGACCATTTCCTACAGCCCATAGTTGCCCAATTACAATCATATATCCGAGATGGTACCCACCTCTTGGAAATGTTATCCTTATATAAGTGGGAACCCACCTATGTCTGGCTTTCACTAGATGTGTGTTCATTATACACTTCTATCCCACATGACTTCGGACTGATGGCATTAGAACAATTTTTGTCCACAGAACCCCTCATCAATATGCGCCAGGCAAGCTTTATTGTGGAGGCAACAGGATTTTGCTTGACACATAACTACTTCTCCTTTAATGAGGAATACTACCAACAGATACAAGGTACAGCAATGGGGGCGAATTTCGCACCCTCTTACGCAAACCTGGCGATGGGTCTATGGGAAAATAACTTCATCTACAATAACAACCCCTTCACGGCCAACATCATATTTTTTGTAAGATACATTGACGACTTAATTATCATCTGGGATGGCGATACCGACCTGATAACCTCTTTTGTCCAACATTGCAACACCAATCCCTATGGGCTGTCTTTTACGTCAGCCACTGACTCAGCCACTATTGCTTTCCTAGATTTAGAATTAGGACATGATGGCCCCACCATCACCTCAAAAAACTACACTAAACCTACAGCAGGTAACTCTTATTTGCATTTTGAAAGTTGCCATCTTCCAAAATGGGTCACAAATATTCCCAAAGGACAGTTCTGCCGTCTTCGGCAGAACTGCACTAGGGACTCAGACTATGTTGAATTAAGTAAAACCCTCAAAAGACAGTTCCATGACAAAAAATACCCTGAAACCCTAGTGGAAGCTGCTTTCAAACATTACCTGCACGGTAAACCACCAAAACTGAAAACCAATCAACTTACATATGAGGGCTCCAGTAGGTTTATAACTACCTTTCACAACAAGCATAAAGGTATGGAGAAGATTCTAGAAAAACATTGGGGTATTCTACATCAAGACCCTCATTTAAAAACATTACTCCCACCCCGCCCCAAAGTTATCTACCGCAGGGCCCCCAATCTTAAGAATAAGATTGCACCCAGCAAGTTTAAACCTATCTCAACCACACCACCGGTACTTACACTGATCCCCCTGGTGGGCATGTACCAATGCCGTAAGGCCTTATGTAAGACCTGCAATTTCGTCCAACATGGACGAAAATCCTTCACTACCAAAGGCAAGACCTACATGCTAAAAGAATTTTCTAACTGTTCATCTGACTTCGTCATCTACGGCCTAAGGTGTCCATGTGGCCTAATGTATGTAGGCCGGACAATTAGAGCCCTAAGACGAAGATTTGGCGAACACAGAAGGCTCATAGAGGGCGGAACAGACCCCCATAGTGTTCCAAAACATTTTGCCTCAGCCCACCAAGGGTCCACAGATGGCCTTGAGGTATGGGTTATCGAACAGATCCCGAGGTCCCTTCCAGCGGCTGAGAGGTTCAAGAAGCTCTGTGCACGTGAGACCTTTTGGATCTACTTCCTAGATGTACTCTCGCCAGGAGGAATCAATGAAAGCATCGAAATTGCTACCATCTTATAAACAATATACCATATACCCTTGTTACATCTGTTTGTGTATAAAAACTAACTTAACGTATTGGTGGTCCCAATTGATAATCATATATCGTTCCTTACAGGTCAAACGTTTTTTTTGTTTTTTTTTTTATTCTGCACCACATGTTTTCCCAAAAACATTCATAAACTTTCAACACAACATCCGAAATTCTAAATGTATTGGACCCACACACATGTATTGGTTCCTTTACATGAGAGGGCCCCAGCTCCCTGTTTTACATAGGTTGTAGGGGCTACATAACAGAGGTGTCCGTATGTGCGTATGTTTGTGATCAGATGCATATTGGTGTGCATATATGCATGCATATATACCAATACCTCTGACTACATTACTGAGACTTCTTTAAATAATTAATTTTTTACTTTTTTAATTAATTTTTTCTAATTTTTTCCTGATTTTTTCTATTTTTATATTTTATTGTTTATATTTATATTTACCTTTATTTATCTCTTAATTACCTTATTATTCAATTCTTTCAAATACCTTCTCAATCCATATTTTTATTACTAAATTATCTTTGTACCACCTATCAGCTCTTAATAGTATCAACCTATGTCAGAACATGTTGTCCCAGTGTTGTGCTTACCCAATTATCCACCCTATATATTATCCCATCATTTCTCATCAGCATAATCTCTTATTTTCATTATCTATGATAAATTATCAATTCCATATTTTCATTTAACATTTATTAATATATTTATTATTTTTTATTATTATTATTATTTTTATTATTATCTTTATTAGTTTTTCCTCCTTTTCAACATTTTCTATATTGCTTTCACATGGGAATTCCTCATAATAACATCTATCATCTGTAAGCTTGTTATCAATTAAGATTGTTTTTTAGATTCAAAATTTCTTTTCCTTTAGAGTGCTTTTATATGTCCATCACCTTCCCCCTTTCCCATCCCACTTTTGTTTTCTCTCTCTCCCCCCTCCCCTTCTTCTTTTTCCCTCCCCCAACTCCTTCTTAAGCCGCTTCCACCATCCACTTGTAGCTTGATGAAAGAGTGCAGCTACCGTGACATCGTAGCCCGTACGCTCATGAACGCGTCGCATTCCAGTGACGTCACAGCTCCGCGCCTGCCCTCCACCAGCGTTCCAGGCCTCGCTTTGAAGTTCAACATCACCGCGGCCGGCTCGAGCGGTGTTTAGCAAAGCCCTATGCACAGCAGGCAGCAGGGACACTCGTGACTGATCTGATGGACTCCCTCCTTGGATTTTAACTACATCACATGCTGTATTTTATTCTGCAAAATGTGAGTTGCTTGCACATTGATTTTTTAAATAAATTGGCTTTCATACTGCACTTAGAGGCGCCTCCTCTCCTTGTGTTTTTTCCTGCAGATTTAGGAGCTTGGCTTCAGCTCTCCCTGGAAGGCAGCCCTCTGTGTGGACTTTTTAAATACCATTCTGCCCTTGTTTACATAGACTCTATGGACTATATCATTTGCAATTTTTTAGTCTGTCACATAATGGTAATATGAGGCTTCCGGTTTTTGCGCCTTCACTTGCATGCATTGTTGTTCCATATATACTGGTGTTCCCAAAGACCCATGGCCAAATTGGCATACGAAGGAGCAAAATTAGCGCCCATAGCAGTGCCTTGAACTTGCAAATAAAATTGATCATCAAAAGTGAAATAATTATGTGCAAGACAAAATTCGGTACAGTCCAAAATAAATGCAGCCTGTCTGTCATTCATTCGCTGGTCCTGAAACAAAAAATGACGGAGGGCTGTGAGTCCAAAAGTATGTGGAATGGACGTGTATAAGGAACCCACATCCAATGATAACCAAATGTAATCACCATTCCAAGAGTATGGTTCAAGTATCTCTAAAAGGTGAGTACCATCCCTGATGTAGGACTGAAGTCCTTGAGCCAAAGGTTGGAGGAAATGATCAACATATTTGGAGAGCCCTGAAGTTAGGCTATCCATAGCTGCTATGATGGGCCTTTCAGGGGGATTAAGCAAGCTTTTATGGACCTTGGGGATGTGATAGAAATAGGGAGTGCGGTAAAAGTCTTTAAATAGAAAAGAAACTTCAGACTTTTCAAGAATGTGGGATTTCGTTGCCCCTTCTATGAGAAGGTTCAATTCAAGTTTGTACTCGGAAAGGGGATCCTTCGTTTCCTATATGTGGAGGTATCCGCTAGAAGACGATACGCTTCTTTGATGTAATCATCCCGGTCCATGATGACAACTCCCCCACCCTTGTCTGCAGTTTTGACAATTAGATTCTTATTGTCAGCAAGGGTTTTTAAAGCTTTTTGTTCTAGGGGAGTGAGGTACCCGAGGTTGGGATTACATTGGGATGGATTGGAACATAATTTTTTCATATCAGCATATACCATATTATAGAATGTTGTTATGCGTGGACCTTTGGATTGATAAGGATAAAATATAGATTTTGGTTTTAGGGAGGAATGTTGCACAGTTGGTGATGTGGATAGGTGCTGTGTGTAAAGATCCAAATTAGAGATGGTACTGTCTAAATAGAGTTCCTCGAGTTGGTCCATCATGTCTGTGTCAAAACTGAATTCAGCAGATGTATTTTGCAACAGAATGGGTCTATCACTATGGGAAGTACTGGTCGCTTCAGGTTGTTTAGTCTTTTGGATTTAAAAAAATCTTTTAAGGGTAAGAAGTCTGATATATTTATTGAGGTCTTTGAATAACACATACGGATCTGGTTTGGAAGTGTGACAAAATTGAGACCCTTACCAAGTAGTGTTGTTTCTGCAGGTGAAAGAACATGTTTGGAAAGGTTAAAAATCTTTATAGTCTCCGAAGTTTGTGCTGGCTTGCTTCTACGTCTATTACTTCCCCTTCTACAACCTCTCCATCGTGTTTTCTTTTTTGTGTTTTTTGTGGAGCTGCTGGAGAGGGGTTCATCACTAAAAAAAGAAGGATCACTAGCCAATAGGCAGTGACTCATATTAACCGGTAGTTGGGATCCAAAGCTCAGGAGACTATTGTAATCAGAACAAGAAAAAGTAGAAGGGATCATGGGTTGGGGAGGGGGTGTGGGAATGGGTATGGAGTTAACTGCAGATACTGTGGGAGGGATAGGGGCACTAGCTCTGGTGTTATTGGATTCCACATCCGGTGGGGGCCGGAATACCAATGCCAGATCAGGGTTTGGGAAAATCGCCAAATCTTTATTCGACAGAATAGTAGCGTGTGTGAGTTTGGGTTCATGTGGCTCAGATATAGTGTCTGAAATAGGGGATGTGGGAAGCACTTTCTTCCTATTATAGAATTTTTGCAAATACCTATATAGTTTACTTTGTCCCTTGTGGGTATCCATATGGGGTTTCTTCTCATGTCCAGCTTGTTTAGTGACAGTATTATGTGGGATATTGGATCTGGGCTTTTGTGAATTTCTAAAGGAGTATGGTTTGGAAATGTTTGACAAGGGACATGTTGGAAGATAGGATGCAGTGGGTATAGGCAATAGAGATGGAATATTGGAAATGGTATGGAGTTGAGATTGAGATCCACTATGTGGATGTAAGTTAGTGGGATGGGATGGTGTAGATTTAATCATCCACGTGAAAACTTTATTATTACCTAATTTCGTTTTTAAGAGGTCATCATCTTGTTGTTGGGTATTCCTTTTGAGAATATCCAACCAAGATGAGGGAACTGGCTGGCCCATATCCCTGATCTCCTGAGATAATAATTGCACTTGGTGAGAAAGTTGTTCTTATTGCCATATCCTACCTTCCCCCTCCCCCCTAGGGGGCATGTGCATTTTATTCATTTTTAACCAGCAGTAGCGCTACTAACTATTGTTTTTTGTTTAGTTCGGAGGGTTAAATATGGAGTTGGCGCACCCTTTGCAGCTATAGCAGCTTCAACTCTTCTGTGAAGGCTGTCCACAAGGTTTAGGAGTGTGTCTATGGGAATGTTTGACCATTCTTCCAGAAGCGCATTTGTGAGGTCAAGCACTGATGTTGGATGAGAAGGCCTGGCTCGCAGCCTCCGCTCTAAATCATCGCAACCATGTTCTATCGGCTTGAGGTCAGGACTCTGTGCAGGCCTGTCATGTTCCTCCACTGCTAACTCACTCATCCATGTCTTTATGTACCTTGCTTTGAGAAGTGGTCCAAATCATTTGGTGGAAGGGGGTTTTGGTGTGGGGTTGTTTTTCAGGGGTTGGGCAGTGAAGGGAACTCTTAAGGTGTCAGCATACCAAGACATTTTGGACAATTTCATGCTCCCAACTTTGTGGGAACAGTTTGGGGATGGCCCCTTCCTGTTCCAACATGACTGCACACCAGTGCACAAAAAAGGTCCATAAAGACATATATGAGCGGGTTTGGAGTGGAGGAACTTGACTGGCCTGCACAGAGTCCTGACCTCAACCCAATAGAACACCTTTGGAATGAATTAGAGTGGAGACTGTGAACCAGACCTTTTTATCCAACATCAGTGCCTGACCTCACAAATGTGCTTCTGGAAGAATGGTCAAACATTCCCATAGACACACTCCTAAACCTTGTGGATAGCCTTCCCAGAAGAGTTGAAGCTGTTATATCTGCAAACGGCGGGCCAACTCAATATTGAACCCTATGGACTAAGACCGGAATTCTATTAAAGTTCACCGGCATGCAAAGGCAGGTGTCCCAAAACTTTTGGTAATATAGTGTATACTATTTGTGAAGCACTATGTACATTTATGGCACTATATATCTGTAATAAATAAGTAGCAGTAACAAAATATAACTGGGCAGGGCTGATACCATTCTTTTGATTTCAGTCCACAAACTCAATGTATGCAGTCAGCCCACAACAGGACTAAATACATTTCTGGCAGGATCAACAGGTATCTTTCTTTACTTGCAGGAACCTTTAAAGTGATAAAACATGGGAAAATGTGTACAAACTGTACCTGAAATGTTGGAGATCTCTCCTTCTGGACATGGGACGCACTCATAGCAGCATTTATGAACGGAAGATGCAAACTTTTTTCTGCTGCCAGGTAAACAGGGATCTGAACACCGAGATACCGGAGCCTGAAATCAGATATGATTAGATATCAGATATGATTATTATTATTATTATTATTATTTAAATGTCCATCATTTCTCATGAGGCTATACGTAAACGGGTGGCCCTGCCCCCTCTGACGCCCTGGGAAAGACATAGGGATGTCCCCGTGCATCAGAGGGGGGTGGGATCACCCGGGAACATCATGGTGTGGCCCTGCCCTCAGTTATAAAAGAACTGTCAAAGCGAAGACGCGTCATACGGCGGTACATTTGTACCCCGTTACCATTTCACACAGGGGGGAGGCCAGGATCTGGGGGTCCCCTTGTTAAAGGGGGCTTCCAAATTCCGATGAGCCCTCTGCCCGCAGACCCCCACAACCACCGGGCAAGGGTTGTGGGGATGAGGCCCTTATCCCCATCAACATGGGGACAAGGTGCTTTGGGGGGCTATCCCAAAGCACCTTCCCCATGTTCAAGGGCATGTGGCCTGGTACGGTTCAGGAGGGGGGTGCTCTCTCATCCCCCCTCTTTTCCTGTGGCCTACCAGGTTGCGTGCTCGGATAAGGGTCTGGTATGGATTTTTGTGGGGACCCCCACGCAATTCTTTTTTAAATTTTGGCACAGGATTCCCCTTAAAATCCATACCAGACCTGAATTTCACATGGTTACAGTGTAGCATGACCGCGCAATTGTCATTCAAAGTGTGACAGCGCTGAAAGCTGAAAAATGGCCTAGGCAGGAAGGTGGTGTAAGTGCTCTGTATTGAGGTGGTTAAGAGGTCCTGTCATGCTTTCTTACTATTACAAGGGATGTTTACATTCCTTGTACTAGGAATAAAAGTGGGCCATTTTTTTTTTTTAAAGATAGTGTCAAAAAAAAAGAAAGTAAAATAAATAAGAAAAAAAATAAATTAAAGCACCCCGTCCCGCCGAGCTCGTGTGCAGAAGCGAGCGCATACGTGAGTAGCGCCCGCATATGAAAACAGTGTTCAAACCACACATGTGAGGTATCTCTGCAATCATTAGAGTGAGAGAAATAATTCTAGCCCTAGACCTCCTCTGTAACTTAAAATTGGTAACCTGTAGAAATTTTTAAACATCGCCTATGGAGATCTTTAAGGGTAAAAGTTTGTCGCCATTCCACGAGCCGGCGCAATTTTGAAGCATGACATGTTGGGTATCAATTTACCCGGCATAATATTATCTTTCACAATATAAAAAATAACTTTGCTGTTGTCTTATTTTCTAATTCAAAAAAGTGTATTTTTTCCAATAAAAGTGCTCTTGTAAGACCTCTGCGCAAATATGGTGTGACAGAAAGTATTGCAACAACCGCCATTTTATTCTCTAGGGTGTTAGAAAAAAAAATATAATGTTTGGGGGTTCTACGTAATTTTCTAGCAAAAAAAAAATTATTTTAACTTGTAAAGTGTCAAAAAAGGCTCGGGGCTGAAGTGGTTAATGTATCAAATAAAACATGTCTCCTTACATTGACTCATCTTTTAGCAATGCTAAACTTACCTCATTTAAAGTCTCAACACTCTCTTTCTTGCATATAGATTTAGTGATGGGGATGTGTGATCTCACACATCTCATTTAAAGTCCCGACCCCCCCTTTCTTTTGTTTCTTTAAAAAGTAGTGGGAAGCGGGAAGCGGGCCACCGCATCCTTAACAACCGATTAGTCATCAGCTGTCAGTAAGGCAAAAAATTTGCTGCCTAAAAAATTGGTGAAAAAAACAGCATGGGATCCCCCCACCCCCAAATCTATACCAGTCCCATTCAGGTCTGGTATGGATTTGGAGGGAACCACACGCCATTTTTTTTTTACATTCATACCAGACCCTTATCCGACAGGTCGCTGGGTCGCCCGTCCGCTAACTTTTTAAGAAATGTCAGACGATGTGGCAGGCAGACTGCGGGAAGTTTTTTTTTATTAATCCTTTTTCCGGTCTCTTTTAAATGATAGAAGGATCCAAACTATACGGTCCACGAGAAGGTACGCTACTATCCTCTGGAAAGGAGGTTAACAGGTTCCTCCACAGTGCTCCCTCCAGGTGTTATATATTTTGCTCCCTCTGTGAGGGTAGGATGAGCTCTGCAACATTCCCCTTGAAATCCAGGAGGGTTACCAACCAGTAATCATCCCTTTTCTTGATGCCACAAATCCTAGTGTCCTTTGGCAGGCTGTGGAGTATGAATGAACCCATCTGCCATAAGTTATCTGGATCTGAGGAACCTAAGGTCTTGGGGTTACTGAGGATGACATGCATGGTAACTTTCTCTGTGGAAGAGTGGACAGTATTGTCACACACAACCTCTCTGGGCACAACATGGCATAGGGGTAACCACCTCTTGGCTGGATCCTGCAGAGGTGACAGAATCTCCTTGCCAGTGTGGCTCCTATCTCCTAGGAACAAGCTGCAGCCCTGCATGGCATTGTTTGCTTAGGCATTTGCATAGTCTCTTTGAACACTTGCAGAGGACCAGTGGTACATTGGAAGCAGGCATTAAGAGGTGCAGGAGATGAAGGTGAGTGCACTGACCTTTGTTCCCTGACGATGTGCAAGCGCACAAAATGCGTAGGAAGGAGCACTACACGCTGATGTCATGCCGCCACATCTGGGCTCTGGAGCGGCAGCCATCTTGATATGTCCAACGTGTGTATTATTGTCTCAACGTGGATATTTGTGCTGTGTATGTTACTTAACTTCCAATAAATATTACACTAGTGTACTACTTTTGGGCTCCTTGTGGTGAGCTCAGTGGCGGCTGGTGAAGTTTTAGGATGGGGGGCAAAGACCCGCCCTTCCTTTTTGACCCATCCCACTTCTAAAAAGCCACCCATAGTGTCAGTAGCATTCAGCGCAGCCTCACAGGACAGAGTATACAGCGCAGCCTCACAGGACAGAGTATACAGCACAGCTTCACAGGACATAGTATACAGCACAGCCTCACAGGACAGAGTATACAGCTCAGCCTCACAGGACAGAGTATACAGCTCAGCCTCACAGGACAGGGTATACAGCGCAGCCTCACAGGACAGGGTATACAGCGCAGACTCACAGGACAGAGTTTACAGCGCAGCCATACAGGACAGGGTATACAGCGCAGCCTCACAGGACATAGTATACAGCTCAGCCTCACAGGACAGAATACAGCTCAGCCTCACAGGACAGAGTATACAGCTCAGCCTCACAGATCATGGTAAGATGGAGCTCAGCTCACAGCACCAGGAGACATCCAGTAAAGTGACCACTAAAGCCTTTCAGCCTTCCCCATACCCTCAGTTGTGTGTGAGGGCAGAGAGGGGCTGTTGGTGCATAGGGGGGCAGGGTTATCACAGAGGATATTGCAGGTCTATCAGTGTACGATGTTCAGCTGCTTGCTCTAAACAGACTGCCTCCTCCTCCTCCCCTTATATCTACTTTACGTTCTCTCATTCCTCCAGCACAGACTGCCATCCTCTGTCTCTCTATTCCTGGCTCTCCTACTCACAGTTCTCAAACTCTTCCATAGTCACTGTGAGCAGGGCGGAAGCTGGAAGATGCAGAGCAGCTCAGTAGAAAGAAAGTGGAGCAAACAGAGGATTCTGAGCCAGCCATGATGCTGCCCCAATGCACAGACAGCGCGGGCTACCTACAGACTCCCTAGCAGCCTTTCAGAGCAGCTCAGTGGGAGAGAGAGACACACTCAGCGATCAATGGCACTACATTTCTTAAGTGACAGAAGGCGAGAGAGAGAGAAGATCTGATCTGCAGTGAAAAGGGTTGATGGCGATGCACATTACTGTCACCTCCGGTCCCCGCACTCACATCATATACACTACACTCAGGCTCAGCACTGCCAGCTCCTCGGCCATTCGCCGCATCAGTGATCCGTTCCCCACCTCACATTCTGGTCCCAGGTCCTGGTCACAGTCTGTCACTCTCCCCAACACAGTGAGCCAGCCTGGAAACTGGAAGTGACACTGCAGTGCCGAAAAAGCACCGCCCAGTCATCCTCTGGTCCAATTAAAAAAAAGGACAGGAGCCAGAGGCAAATCAGTGTAGAGTGGGGGTGTTTGGGGGCGCATCACTTGCATCCCGAACACACCCTAAACATGGGCAAATCAGCTTCCCAGCTTGCAATCAGATGATTGCAAGCTGGGAAGCTTCCCATAGACCGCCGTGTGTCCGGCGCCTGACTACTCTTAAAGTGACCTTTTTTTTTTCTTTTGTGAAACCCTTGGGGGAGGGGGGCGGCGCCCATGCAGCCCCTATGGAGGAGCCGCTACTGTGAGCTGTTCTTTTCTTAAGACGTGTCCCCCATCAACATCTGATTGACTTATGAGAGTTCAGAAATGGGACCAAGACTAGAGGCTTTGCTTTATAGGTGCATTATGTCATTGGCTCTGGTGAGTACATTGTGGTGGAGGAGCACTACACCATGTGGAAGCACGATAGGTCATTTTGTGGCATGATTCACACCTGACTGTTTGGATACAGCCATCATGGTGATCCATATGTGGACCTATATTAATATATGGACTCTCTTCGATACAATTTGCACATGATACCTTTGTTTTGGGCATTTCATGAAATATGGTTAATTTTATGAAATATTCTGATAAATTTCATTCGTTATGCAATTTTACATCAGTTGATTACCATTGTTCTGTTTTTAAGATCTTTTTTTTATTCACATTGTTACTTTAACTGCTTGCTGTTGTGGAAAATTTTATGTTAACCACTTGACGACCGCCTCACGCCGATGTACGTCGGCAAGGTGGCACGGACAGGCAAAATCACGTACATGTACGTGATTTGCCTTCCGTGGGTGGGGGGTCCGATTGGACCCCCCCCGGTGCCCGAGGCGGTCGTCTTTTGTTCAGCGGCGATCAGAGGTGAGGGGGAGACCATCCGTTCGTGGCCCCCCCCTCGCGATCGCCGCCGGCCAATCGAATCATTCCTTTGCTGCTGTATGCTAAACAGCAGCAAAGGAAATGATGTCATCTCTCCTCGGCTCGGTGATTTCCGTTCCGGCCCGAGGAGAGACGACATGTGAGTGAGTGCACCAACACTACACACACACAGTAGAACATGCCAGGCACACAAAACACCCCGATCCCCCCCCCCCTGATCGCCCCCCGATCCCCCCCCCAATCACCCCCCCCCCCCTCTGTCACAAACTGACACCAGCAGTTTTTTTTTTTCTGATTACTGCATAGTGTCAGTTTGTGACAGTTACAGTGTTGGGACAGTTAGTATTACCCCCCTTTAGGTCTAGGGTACCCCCCTAACCCCCCCTAATAAAGTTTTAACCCCTTGATCACCCCCTGTCACCAGTGTCGCTAAGCGATCATTTTTCTGATCGCTGTATTAGTGTCGCTGGTGACGCTAGTTAGGGACGTAAATATTTAGGTTCGCCGTCAGCGTTTTATAGCGTCAGGGACCCCCATATACTACCGAATAAATGTTTTAACCCCTTGATGGCCCCCTAGTTAACCCTTTCACCACTGATCACCGTATAACCGTTACGGGTGACGCTGGTTAGTTTGTTTATTTTTTATAGTGTCAGGGCACCCGCCGTTTATTACCGAATAAAGGTTTGGCCCCCTGATCGCCCGGCGGTGATATGCGTCGCCCCAGGCAGCGTCAGATTAGCGCCAGTACCGCTAACACCCACGCACGCAGCATACGCCTCCCTTAGTGGTATAGTATCTGAACGGATCAATATCTAATCCAATCAGATCTATACTAGCGTCCCCAGCAGTTTAGGGTTGCCAAAAACGCAGTGTTAGCGGGATCAGCCCAGATACCCGCTAGCACCTGCGTTTTGCCCCTCCGCCCAGCCCACCCAAGTGCAGTATCGATCGATCACTGTCACTTACAAAACACTAAACGCATAACTGCAACGTTCGCAGAGTCAGGCCTGATCCCTGCGATCGCTAACATTTTTTTTGTTAGTATTTTGGTGAACTGGCAAGCACCAGCCCCAGGCAGCGTCAGGTTAGCACCAGTAGCACTAACACCCACGCACGCAGCATACGCCTCCCTTAGTGGTATAGTATCTGTACGGATCAATATCTGATCCGATCAGATCTATACTAGCGTCCCCAGCAGTTTAGGGTTCCCAAAAACGCAGTGTTAGCAGAATCAGCCCAGATACCTGCTAGCACCTGCGTTTTGCCCCTCCGCCCGGCCCAGCCCAGCCCACCCAAGTGCAGTATCGATCGATCACTGTTACTTACAAAACACTAAATGCATAACTGCAGCGTTCGCAGAGTCAGGCCTGATCCCTGCGATCGCTAACAGTTTTTTTGGTAGTATTTTGGTGAACTGGCAAGCACCAGCCCCAGGCAGCGTCAGGTTAGCGCCAGTAGCACTAACACCCACGCAGGCAGCATACACCTCCCTTAGTGGTACAGTATCTGAACGGATCAATATCTGATCCGATCAGATCTATACTAGCATCCCCAGCAGTTTAGGGTTCCCAAAAACGCAGTGTTAGCGGGATCAGCACAGATACCTGCTAGCACCTGCGTTTTGCCCCTCCGCCCGGCCCGGCCCAGCCCAGCCCACCCAAGTGCAGTATCGATCGATCACTGTCACTTACAAAACACTAAACGCATAACTGCAGCGTTCGCAGAGTCAGGCCTGATCCCTGCGATCGCTAACAGTTTTTTTGGTAGCGTTTTGGTGAACTGGCAAGCACCAGTGGCCTAGTACACCCCGGTCGTAGTCAAACCAGCACTGCAGTAACACTTGGTGACGTGGCGAGTCCCATAAGTGCAGTTCAAGCTGGGGAGGTGGCAAGCACAAGTAGTGTCCCGCTGCCACCAAGAAGACAAACACAGGCCCGTCGTGCCCATAATGCCCTTCCTGCTGCATTCGCCAATCCTAATTGGGAACCCACTGCTTCTGCAGCGCCCGTACTTCCCCCATTCAAAAAAAAAAAGCACCCCTGTCGCCCCCTGCTCTCGCGCTAAGGCGAACGCAAGCGGCGGTCTGTCGTCAAACGTAAACAGCAATTGCACCATGCATGTGAGGTATCACCGCGAAGGTTAGATCGAGGGCAGTAATTTTTGCAGTAGACCTCCTCTGTAAATCTAAAGTGGTAACCTGTAAAGGCGTTTAAAGGCTTTTAAAAATGTATTTATTTTGTTGCCACTGCATGTTTGTGCGCAATTGTAAAGCATGTCATGTTTGGTATCCATGTACTCGGCCTAAGATCATCTTTTTTATTTCATCAAACATTTGGGCAATATAGTGTGTTTTAGTGCATTAAAATTTAAAAAAGTGTGTTTTTTGCCCAAAAAATGCGTTTGAAAAATCGCTGCGCAAATACTGTGTGAAAAAAAAAATGAAACACCCACCATTTTAATATGTAGGGCATTTGCTTTAAAAAAATATATAATGTTTGGGGGTTCAAAGTAATTTTCTTGCAAAAAAAAAATAACTTTTTCATGTAAACAATAAGAGTCAGAAAGGGCTTTGTCTTCAAGTGGTTAGAAGAGTGGGTGATGTGTGACATAAGCTTCTAAATGTTGTGCATAAAATGCCAGGACAGTTCAAAACCCCCCCAAATGACCCCATTTTGGAAAGTAGACACCCCAAGCTATTTGCCGAGAGGCATGTCGAGTCCATGGAATATTTTATATTGCAACACAAGTTGCGGGAAAGAGACAAATTTTTTTTTTTTTTGCACAAGATTGTCACTAAATGATATATTGCTCAAACATGCCATGGGAATATGTGAAATTACACCCCAAAATACATTCTACTGCTTCTCCTGAGTACGGGGATACCACATGTGTGAGACTTTTTGGGAGCCTAGCCGCGTACGGAACCCCGAAAACCAAGCACCGCCTTCAGGCTTTCTAAGGGCGTGAATTTTTGATTTCACTCTTGACTGCCTATCACAGTTTCGGAGGCCATGGAATGCCCAGGTGGCACAAAACCCCCCCAAATGACCCCATTTTGGAAAGTAGACACCCCAAGCTATTTGCTGAGAGGTATAGTGAGTATTTTGCAGACCTCACTTTTTGTCACAAAGTTTTGAAAATTGAAAAAAGAAAAAAAAAAAGTTTTTTCTTGTCTTTCTTCATTTTCAAAAACAAATGAGAGCTGCAAAATACTCACCATGCCTCTCAGCAAATAGCTTGGGGTGTCTACTTTCCAAAATGGGGTCATTTGGGGTGGTTTTGTGCCACCTGGGCATTCCATGGCCTCCGAAACTGTGATAGGCAGTGAAGAAAGAAATCAAAAATTTTCACCCTTAGAAATCCTGAAGGCGGTGATTGGTTTTCGGGGTCCCGTGCACGGCTAGGCTCCCAAAAAGTCCCACACATGTGGTATCCCCATACTCAGGAGAAGTAGCTAAATGCATTTTGGAGTGCAATTCCACATATGCCCATGGCCTGTGTGAGCAATTTATCATTTAGTGACAACTTTGTGCAAAAAAAAAAAAAAAAAATGTGTCACTTTCCCGCAACTTGTATCAAAATATAAAATATTCCATGGACTCAATATGCCTCTCAGCAAATAGCTTGGGGTGTCTACTTTCCAAAATGGGGTCATTTGGGGGGGTTTTGTGCCACCTGGGCATTCCATGGCCTCCGAAACTGTGATAGGCAGTGAAGAGTGAAATCAGAAATTTACACCCTTAGAAATCCTGAAGGCGGTGATTGGTTTTCGGGGCCCCGTACGCGGCTAGGCTCCCAAAAAGTCCCACACATGTGGCATCCCCATACTCAGGAGAAGCAGCAGAATGTATTTTGGGGTGCAATTCCACATAGGCCCATGGCCTGTGTGAGCAATATATCATTTAGTGACAACTTTTTGTATTTTTTTTTTTTTTGTCATTATTCAATCACTTGGGACAAAAAAAATAAATATTCAATGGGTTCAACATGCCTCTCAGCAATTTCCTTGGGGTGTCTACTTTCCAAAATGGGGGTCATTTGGGGGGGGTTTGTACTGCCCTGCCATTTTAGCACCTCAATAAATGACATAGGCAGTCATAAACTAAAAGCTGTGTAAATTACAGAAAATGTACCCTAGTTTGTAGACGCTATAACTTTTGCGCAACCCAATAAATATACGCTTATTGACATTTTTTTACCAAAGACATGTGTCCGAATACATTTTGGCCTAAATGTATGACTAAAATTGAGTTTATTGGATTTTTTTTATAACAAAAAGTAGAAAATATCATTTTTTTTCAAACTTTTCGGTCTTTTTCCGTTTATAGCGCAAAAAATAAAAACCGCAGAGGTGATCAAATACCATCAAAAGAAAGCTCTATTTGTGGGAAGAAAAGGACGCAAATTTTGTTTGGGTACAGCATTGCATGACCGCGCAATTAGCAGTTAAAGCGACGCAGTGCCAAATTGGAAAAAGACCTCTGGTCCTTAGGCAGCATAATGGTCCGGGGCTCAAGTGGTTAATGTATTGTCATAAGAGTCTCCCAGTGTCTGATCTCTTGCAGCCCACTCTAAAGAGCTGACTGGGGCAGACTGACGCTGGTTGAGACCTGTTAGGTAGTGGAAAACTTCCTGGTGTTTGGAGAGAGGTGTTTGCGGAGAGAGGACATGTCCGCCAGCAAAGGGCCCCTGTGCAATGCACAGAACGATCGTCTGGTGGGGATGCGTTCGCTCTGCAAAGACATTATCGGTTGTTTCCTCTTGTCACCCCTGGTATGCCTGATCAACTTGTTTGGGGTGCCATGTGTTGTAATATGTTCACCGATTTATGTGGGACATTGTTGTGTGTATGTACACATGCAGTCAATGTTGACCAGGCCAGTATGACAATGACAGAATGGTTGATTTGTCCAACTGAATTTTAACAGCTGAAGACTCTTTGATGTGTTAATCTTATGCAAGTCTATTTGAACATCTCAAAGGGTATTCAGGTGGTATCTGTTAATATAATTACACATATCTAAAGGGGACTTGTTGATGTTGATATACGGGAGTGCAAATTGGGGTGGTTCACAGCTGTTCACGGCTGGGGGTTGTTGTCTGTTTGAAAGACTAAAGCTAATCAAAGTCCTAAATTGAAACAGCCAATAAAATTGCTCAGCCATACAATATTTAGTGAATATAACACGGCATTCAGTCTATAGGTTTGGGGGAAGTGAGGCTTGTCTGTGTATGCACACTCGGACCTAAGACATGGGGTTCTGAATTATATCTCCTCTGTCGGATTTCTTTGTCATCTGTGGACTTTGGACTTTGTTCTGTGTTGGAAGTCAATAAAGTGCATCTCTCTGGAAGAATTGGGTTGCTGCGGAAGAGTACTTACTAATTCATTATCATAACCACGGTACTATCCACCCTATACATATATTCGATCACTACACTGGTGCCGTTCAAGTGACCAGAAGAGCATTTTCGGACTTAGTAACAGAAGTCGGTGGTGACAACAATCCTGTGAGGTGGACAGAAGTCTGATGAAGAACCAAGAGCTGTGCTGTGACTCTAATGTCTGGTTGTGACATAAGAGAGTCTGATCTACAAAATTTAACAAGTTGGGAACCCCGGAATTATTCTCTGGAGACTGGAAACAACAAAAAAGGACTGTGTCGTGTACCAGAAGACCTGAACTGGAATCTGAAGGAGTAACTAATGCGGTGAGTAAAATATTCCCTTTTTTTTTTTAATTATTAGTAATATAGTCAAAATGCTTATGCAGTGTGAAGCTAGTGTCAGTTCTGATAAAGTTAACAGATGGGTATTAAAATGTATTAAGCGCCATGGTGGTCCTTATGAAATTCCAGAAAAATGTAAGCAGACATGGACGATGATGAAGGAATTTTTAGAGAAAAATGTTTTTGATAGCAAAATTTCAGAAAGTAAAAGAAAAGGTTGTATTATACAGGGCTTATTATCTTGCTGTTTAACAAAGGAAAGTTCTTTGAGTGGTAAGGTTGAGGAAATTACCCAGTTACAGAAGGCAGTTGATAATAGCAACAATGTTTGTGAGAGGTTACAAAACCAATCAGACACCGAGACAGTAAATTTAAAATTGCATGCGGTTACGATTGGAGAAGCTTTACTTGAGAAATCTAAACATTGTGATGAATTATCAGAGGAAAATGAGAGATTAAAATTAAGAATTATGGAATTAGAGAAGAGATCTCAGGAATGCAGATATGCATCAAATCTTGGATTCAGCAATCTGCAGCAAACAGAACCTCATATTAAATCTGATAATTCATTACCAGCTGCCCCCACTGTGACTACCACAGTTTATAACAATAATAATAATACAGGTGAAGTTCAGCTTGTAATGAAGCCTTTGAAATCAAAATTATTAGACGCAATTCTTAAAGAAATAGGAATGGTTCCATACCATGATTTAAACAGATTTTTAAAATGGTTTTGTGATGTGCAGCAAGTCAGAGATATGTACAATCTCAACCCATCTGACTTAGAAAGAGTTTTGCAACATTCTGTAGGAAGTGGTCTTTGGATGAGAATTAAACAAATCTGTATTCAGCCTCTGAGGACAAGGGACATATTACTGGAATTATTATGTGTTTTGTATGGTGTACGTTCTGATGTTACTATTCATGGAAAGATCCAACAAATGCAAAATGAATCTCCATATGAATTGTCACACAGGATAGGATATTATGGAATTATTGGTCGGTAATAATCTTGCATTTGAGCGTGGGGGCTCTATACATATGAGTATGTTTCTAGATGCGTTGCATGAAGATATCAAACAAAATATTTTATTAGTTACCCCAAATCCTCATGATTTAAAAGACATATTGTTGAGAGCAGACCATTTATGGAGAAAGTCAAATGAGCAGGCTGTCAAAATTGATTTAGCCACATTGTTTAGGACAAATACTGAACATAAAGATCAGAAGATAATATCCTATGATAATAGCCAGAGAGGACACTCCGGGTCAAACATAGGTGATATTAATATGAAAAACAGAGCTGACCAAAATAATAATAAGAAGAGGTCCAAGACTTGGATACCGTTTTCTCAGTTAAAACAGAAATATGACCACCTGAAAATTGAGTATGACAAGATGAGAGGGGAACGTGATAAATTATTACAGCAGTTGAAGGGGGTACAGGGTGTCATAATGGCAGAAGATGTACATTCTCCAGATCTGTTTTTGAATGCGGATGACACTTCTCTAGCAGTGGGGGTGAATTAGCTCTAAACTGTAAACGTGTAAATAATGTTTTGTTTTAACTTCAAACAACGTTTAAAGACCTTGCTAATTAGTTTTGTTGGAGAGTTTTTTGTCTTTCAGGGACGTCTGAAGATGCTTGCATGTGAATAGCAGAAGCACAGTCAGAAATTGCTGGCTAGTGTGGGAGAATTATGGGAGAAATGCTGAATAGACAATATATCACTATACATGGAATTATAAAGTATTCATGGACTCTCTCGAAATTCATCAAGCAATGGACCTTTTTTTTTTCTTTTTTCTTCAACACCCTAATTTTTAATTTTTCTCCCTTTTCCTGATATATTTTGCTTTTCATTTTTTTATTTTCTTTATGTTTTATTTCATGAACTTTATCTTAAAACCAAAGAGAAGCATTTTAACCTAAAATAATTTTCATAACATCTGTACATATTACATAATGCGTATTGATCAATATATTTGACATCTAAGGTGAGATGCTGCACAATGGCTTGGCATAGCATAAATTTTAGTATGTTGGGTGGTTTTCCTAAATTTATAAGAGGGGTGAGTGAAATTCATCACTCTAGTCATGATTTAAAACTTTGTTAATTCAGTTGTTTATAATATGCTAAAGGCTATGACATATATGGATGAAAGAGACCTTTCTACCTTTCATGGTGAAGATACTAGCAAGAATTTCCACTGCCGCTTTGTCTGCATAGAAGATCTGATAAACACTGATGTCAAGCTGATTCTATCTGAACCATCGTGTGGGGGTATATGTATATGTTGGTATACCATTCAAGTTTAATTGTGGACTGAATGATCCAAGTAACTGCTCTATTGAAGGCAATGAGGGGTCGGCCTACAGCAAATTACAAAAGCAAATTTTGACTGGCAATCAACAAAGATGGACTCATGAATGTCAAGTGCAAGGAAATAGTTTTACTGCCATATCCAAACCTTTTTGACCTTGAAAGTGAGTGCTGGTACATTGATGGTTCTTCTTACTATAAAGATGAAAGTAGAGTGTTTACGTAAAAGCATCTTTAAAAATGAAAAGCTTGAGCCTGGAGATGAGAGAATCCTGGACTTGTGGATTGGATTTCCCAGAGCATACCAAGTTTACTTTCAGTGAGATGGTGAGAGATGTGATGAAGTCAGACCGAAGAATGGACTGTGACATCAGCTCGTCTTTGCGCAATATTCAAGATCTTGATGTGATATAATAAGGCCTAACAGCTATATGGGCCACTGATGTTTACCAAATCCTTTTCCAGTCATGGTCTAAAAGTTATATTATCTAATAACTGTTTCATGGGGATATTTTAGAGGCTGGCGAAGAGAGATGTAACCAGTTTCAACTTCATATTTTATATGAGCCATTGTAAAGCATCCAGTACCTTAAATCATACTGATATTTTTTGTTGTTTGATTTATGGGTCAGTTCTAGTAGTTAGAACCGACCCAAGTGGGGGTATATGTTGTAATATGTTCACCGATTTATGTGGGACATTGTTGTGTGTATGTACACATGCAGTCAATGTTGACCAGGCCAGAATGACAATGACAGAATGGTTGATTTGTCCAACTGAATTTTAACAGCTAAAGACTCTTTGATGTGTTAATCTTATGCAAGTCTATTTGAACATCTCAAAGGGTATTCAGGTGGTATCTGTTAATATAATTACACATATCTAAAGGGGACTTGTTGATGTTGATATGCGGGAGTGCAAATTGGGGTGGTTTGCGGCTGTTCACGGCTGGGGGTTGTTGTCTGTTTGAAAGACTAAAGCTAATCAAAGTCCTAAATTGAAACGGCCAATCAAATTGCTCAGCCATTCAATATTTAGTGAATATAACACGGCATTCAGTCTATAGGTTTGGGGGAAGTGAGGCTTGTCTGTGTATGAAGTGAGGCTTGTCTGTGTATGGCTGGGAACACACAGGCCTAGGAATATGGGTCTCTGAATTATATTTCCTCTGTCGGATTTCTTTGTCATCTGTGGACTTTGGACTTTGTTCTGTGTTGGAAGTCAATAAAGTGCATCTCTCTGGAAGAATTGGGTTGCTGCGGAAGAGTACTTACATCATCGTTATAATAATACCTAAATATTAATTATCATACCCACTCTACATCATATCACCCAGTATATATTATACATAATAATATACTCGATCACTACACTGGTGCCGTATCATAACCACGGTACTATCCACCCTATACATATATTCGGTCACTACACCATGACGTACACCTGCAGAAAATCTCCAATCCATGCACGAGGAACTCTAGTCATCGTATTTAGTTATTGTATATTGTATCATGTCCTGTAGTAATTTGTGGTTGTATTGTGTTGTGTTGTTAAATCCTTATATGGCCATTCACATCCTGTGAGGTCATATCCTGCGTCCATTTCTTGTGAGGTCACAAGCTTTGTAAGGGGTGTTCGGCTGTTGGAAGCCCAACCCTCGAGCTTTGGGACTTCCTGTTATGCTAATAAAGAGTGAGCACACGGCTGAGGAGGCAGTGTGATCATGGAACTGGAAGCGTGAGGTTGTTATTATTTGTGAGCATGGGGCACACACACCGGAGGAGGGGCTACATCAGAAGGAGAGATATATGATCAAAAGGTGAGATGCATTTATATCATTAGACAAAATTGTTATTATGATTAGAAACAGGAGATTTGGCTGTGTGCTTTGCGTACTACCAAATTTCCCTGACAAAATGGCGAGCCAGAACGTAGGAGTGAACAGAACCTCCTTCAGAATCGGATCATTAAGATGTGCTGGGGAGGGTCTGCTTCGCAAAAAGAACACATTTTTCGTCTTTTAAAATAATGCCGGAAGTTTGATCGTATGTCTGGTGTGTGCCTGCGTGTGTGACTGATGCTGTGTAACAAGTTTGTAATGCATATGAGAAATAGAAATGTATGAATTGGGATTATTTGCAGCCTGCAATGTGTGTGTGTGGCTGAGTAGTTTTGTAAGTAGCTGAACCTGTTTGTAAAGATGCCATGAGTTTAGTGAAGGGGCAGGCATTGTTGTTTTTGTGTTGAAAGCCTGGGGGAAGGGAACTATAATGTTCTGAACAGACATACAAGCATTCACTGTCTGTATCTCTCAATGTCTTGTTCCTGTGAAAGCTGATGTGAACTGAGTTTGAGAAGAGATGGTATGTGGCAGCCGTGTGCTTGTGTTTTTTAATGTGGTCTTTTTGTCATCGGCCATCTTGCTGTGGTCCAGATTTCATCTACCATGTGTTCCTAGGTTGTGCTTTTTCGTAACTTTAACACTTTTAAATGTTTGTCTAAGCGTTCATTTAGTATCTCAAATGTGTAATTTTTTTGGGGAGAAATTTTTGGTTTTGGCAGGAAAATGTTTTTTTGTCTGCTACTTCCTTTTGTTCTCTTGTTGTTGTCTACCATGTGACTACGGTCGGCCATTTTCTTTTCCTTTGTGTGTGAACTTTGAAATGTTTATCCATCTTGGTCAGTTTTGGCGGGAAAATGCACCATTTTGTTGGGGTCTGGCTTTTGTTGTGGTCACCATGTGCATCGGCGGCCATTTTGAAGACCTGTGGGCCCTCCTATAGGGGAAGCTGCTCCATTGTGTATTCCTTTGTGTGTGCAAACCCACGTGCTTTAAGCTACAATCTGGCTTCTAGGCACCATTTTGTGAATTCTATTTTTGTACTGTTTACATACTTTTCAAGGAAACTATTGCGTTTTCTGTATTAAATATTGGTTTTAAGTTGAAATGCCTGTCGCATATCCAAGTGCCCATGCATTGTTGGGACATCACAATAGGAGCTGTTTACACCCTGTGGGGGTCTCAGGTTTCTAGGTAATAGCATGGGGGGAGTTCTAACTCTGAGTCAAATATTGTGTTGTATTTGCGAATGTCGGCCATTTTTCTGTAGTCCGGGTTTCATTCCCCTTTTTGCCGTGGACCGATTTTCGATTGCTGCAACTGCCTTTTTGTTTCTGCTGATTTTAGTCTCTAGCGAAATATCTCTGGTTTTGTACTGGATTCCATTTCCAGTAGAATCATTTAGTTTTTATTCCAGTTGTTTTAAAGAAGTTTATGTTTCTAGTGAAGAAATCTCGATTTTGGCGGGATCAACAATTAAATTTCATGTGTTAATGGCGACATTTTGTTTGTGGTTTGCAGTGGAAGGGAAAGACTTTGGTTGAACTCCTTCAGCCGTCTTTTTGCAGGAGTTTCAGTTGTTGGCTTTTGTTACACTGTTGTGTGGTATTTCGGTCTCAAAACTTGTGGTTTGACTTCCCAGGGGATATGTGACTCAAGGGGGATTCCCTCCCATTTGCAATATGGGGGCTTATTCCACCCACTCCTGGAAAAAAAAGTTTTTAGTTGTTGATGTTAGCCATAGATTTTTCTAATGTCTTGATAGACAAAATATGAAGCTATTCAAGGCTTCCCCTCCCCCTCCCTCTTCCTACTCAGATGTGCAACAGGAAGTTGGTGGGAGGGGCTTGGGGTCTTTTGACTTGTGTTTGGAAGGACAAAATCATTTTTATTTTTAAATTAAATTAAGGTTTATACTGTAATACAGTTTTGGGTAGAGAGCAAACAGGAGGCATCCAAGTTATTGTTGTAATATCTAGGTACAGAGAGAAGCCATAATATTGTTTTGAATAGTGGAGGATTTCAAGATCTGTCATCTCCTATAGTCAGTCCCCTCCCCGTACAGTTAGAACACACATATAAGGAACACAGTTAACCCCTTGATCGCCCCCTAGTGTTAACCCCTTTCCTGCCAGTGACATTTATACAGTAATCAGTGCATTTTTATTGCACTGATCGCTGTATAATTGTCAGTCATCCCAAAAATGTGTCAAAAGTGTCCGATGTGTCCACCATAATGTCACAGTCCCAATAAAAATCGCAGATCGCTGCCATTACTAGTAAAAATAATAATAATAATAAAAATGCCATAAATCTATCCCCTATTTTGTAGATGCTATAATTTTTGCGCAAACCAATCAATATATGCTTATTGCGATTTTTATTACCAAAAATATGTAGAAGAATACATATCAGCCTAAACTGAGAAAAAAAAGTGCTTTTTTAAAAAAAAAATGGGGATATTAATTATAGCAAATAGTACAAAATATTGTGTTTTATTTTCAAAATTGTCGCTCTTTTTTTGTTTATAGCGCAAAAAATAAAAACCACAGAGATGATCAAATACCACCAAAAGAAAGCTCTATTTGTGGGGAAAAAAGTGCTCTGGTCATTGAGCAGCCAAATCTTCCATATATGAAGCTATTCAAGGCTTCCCCTCCCCCTCCCTCTTCCTACTCAGATGTGCAACAGGAAGTTGGTGGGAGGGGCTTGGGGTCTTTTGACTTGTGTTTGGAAGGACAAAATCATTTTTATTTTTAAATTAAATTAAGGTTTATACTGTAATACAGTTTTGGGTAGAGAGCAAACAGGAGGCATCCAAGTTATTGTTGTAATATCTAGGTACAGAGAGAAGCCATAATATTGTTTTGAATAGTGGAGGATTTCATGGTGCTTTGTAGTTTGTCTGACAACACATTTATAGGGCTGCCGATAACCGGTTATAGAGCATGTAAATGTGAGGATTAGTACGCTAGCACACCGGGAGGCCGTGTAAAATAATCGGAGAATGCCGGGTGCCAGTACTGTAAAAATAGTCACTAAGCAGTACTGATCCGAAAACTAGTGCAAGGGTGCCCTGGACGCAGATCGTCATAAGCAATTTGAATCATCATGGGTAATGTTGGTCCATGCGTTGGAGGAAAAAAATGAGGCTCCACACCAGTCAGACAGCTGCACTTCACATGAGATCTGGTTTGGGGCTCTGGACATGAGACCCCTTAAAGTTTGGCAGATATGGTCAGAGGGTACAATAAGGTGTATTCCTTTGGAAGGTACTTTTGATGTCTGGAGGTACGAGACCCCAGAATAAAAATACCTTGGAGGTAGTTCAGCTGTGGCTTCATAAATCTGTAATGTTGAGTGAGTTAATGGATGCCTAGTACACATTTGTGTGATTAAAAATACACAGGCCTTTTTTTGAACTTTGTGTGGCTGGTCCATGCAAAAATTCGAAATGCTGTATTCTTTTCTATCGCTAAAAGAGTGAAGGCAGCATTCCATCTGGTCGTTTTTATTTTCTCGTTTTTGGGAACTATGAAATATCTCCCCCACATTTGTATCTAAATGTTTGTCTTTGTTTCATTGTTTGTATGTGGTAACAAGATGTTTGAACCTACCGCGACAGCCCTCTTGCGTGTCGCGGCTGTTGTAAAAAAAACGTGAAAGTGAGATTTACAGAGGGTTTAGTTATCGGTTTTGTGGAATGTCAGTGACAATTTACCAATGTACATGAATATTGTATTGTTTACCATTCTTTGAAGGATAGAGTAATAACCTTTGTTTATAAGTATCTTTTCAGGTCCAAAGAGTTTCTGGAAGTGTGTGTACAGGTGTATAAGAAGGTAAAAGTTTTATAGGCTATTTCACGGTTTCATTCTGCACAATTCTAAACCCTGCATGTCTTCCTCCAGTTTGTAATGAGGAGGGAAGAAAAGGGGGGATGAGAGTGGTGAGAATAACACATTTTCAAACCAACAATACTAACCGCGCCAATTCTAACCAAGTTTGTGCCAAGACTGTTTTTTATTGATGGAATTTGAATCAGCAAGCAGCAGTCTGGTGAAAGAGGCTCCCATCCCAGATGCTAAGAACCTTTTTGTCACTGGTTCCAGGTATTACACCCCAGATGGTAAGCCACGCACAGGTTATGCAGTGACCACAGTCCCGATGTCTGGGTTATTGTTATACGAGGTTTGTTTGGAGGTCAACCAAAACCAGAGTTGTACATTCCTCATTAGCTGTCGCCTACATTCTCAGTTGATGGGGTGGGTGCAATCACTGTAACATGAACTTCAAAAGGTCCACCACAGGGTTCACGAGTCCATCCTGGACCCTGACACAATAACCAGTTTACATTCTTTCCAACCAGGTGACTGGGTCATTATAAAGAAGCTTGAGGGATGAGACCACGTCAGCCACTGCAAGAAGCTGATCAACCACAAAGAGTAGAGAAGTATCTTCGTTAATTCATATTTTTTTGTTTAAAAAATTTTGGCAAGAGTATCGATGAAAAGCATCCCAACTGGCTAAGAAAGAGAACAGGACACATGGTCGGGTATTAGTGCCCCAGCGATGACGGCGGTGCATGCTATATGTGACCTTCAAATTGGTGTGAGGAGTTTTGACAGACCTAGTAAAATCCAAACAGACACCTGTCAATAGAACTTAACAACAAAACATTTCTAGAGGGTAAAATTAGTTATATATAAACCAAATTCACCAAAAGAAAATTATAGATGAAATAGTGGCGCTAATCCCCAGGTGGGGAGATACCAGACACTCTTATCCAGCCAGTGAGCTGAATACAGACGTGAATAGAGAAAAAGTGAAAAAACATATATTGCTAAATATCCCAAAAAGTAAAAAATTAATATTATATAAAATAAAAAATTCAATATGAGCTAATATAAATTATAACACTCAGTGAAAGTGATATACAAATATATAAATCCAAGAAAAAATATATATAATGAAAATTGAGCACAGTGAATATCTATAAAGTCCAGAAACCAATCAATCGTGAAAAATAATCGTGAAAATATTTGAAGAAAGTCCAAAAAAAGAGTGAGGGTGACTCCAAAACTGCTTAGCTGTGTTTTCAAACATCCACCACACCTCTGTGACGTGAATCCACTCCCTGCTGAAATTCAAACTCACCAGCTGTTAAGGCCTCTCACTCTCGTGTTTGGCCTGACAGAGCCTCTAACCCACTTACATGGGGGTTAACATGCGAGCATACACCTCCACTGCTCCATAGGAACACCGCTTTTCTCAGGTTGGTAGTATGACATAAAAATAAAAGAAGCTCCAATAGTGTAATCTCGTTTAAAATATTTAATCACATATAAAACAACTTGTATTGAACTCACATTTAAAATAAAAATAACAGGCAAGTCACTTCACGGCAAATGGAAAACTCCCACAGCAGAGCAAGCAATAGCAACCGAAATAACAACAGGCAGGCCACGGCGGACCCAGGAGGTGTGTGTGCTCACGTTCGTCTCACCGGTCCGCAGCACTCGTCCCTTCACTGGAGCTCCGCTCTGTCCCCCTTCACTCCCTCTTCTAGCACTCGTGTGAGATCGCCGTGTAGCTACGCCCCGACATGTTTCATCATAGAGATTTAATCATGGGGTTGGCTAACCGGCGAATCAATCAAACTATTTATCCACACCAGAATTAGAGTGGGCGGGTGCAACTCACTCAGCATTCACACACTTCCTGTGTCTCCGTGTGTGCAATCTATAGCCCTTCCCTTCATTCTGGTTCACAGTTCTATATTGAATATATTTCAATCAATATTTAAAAGGTATTTTACAGGTACATGCGTGGCGATCAGCTTAACAATATCCCTTCCCTCTACATTAGAACGCTAACCATCATACCAAGGGGTTATTACTTCCCAGATATTTCTCACAAAGGTTGAATTGTCTTAAAACGAATCATTTCTACCCCACATTAGAAGTCAGTACAATATATCCACATTCATAATGAATATACATAGTGAAAAAATATTCTTGTGAAAAATATTAAAAATAGAAGAATAAGATAAAAAAAATAAATAAAATAAAATAAATAAATGAATAAATAAATAAATAAAATAAATAAAAATAAAAAAACAAAAATAAAAATAAATAAATAAATAAATAAAAAATAAATAATTATAATAAAAAAATAATAAAATAATAAAAAAGGAGAAAATAGTGATAAGAAACTAGACAATAAATCCTAGTGAAAAACATGCATGTATATAGACATCTGCATATACAAATATACATGCATATAGGTGTAAGCATAAAAGACATAAGTACCTAACACTAATATCCCTAATCTGGCAAACCACTTCTTCCCCCACTGTTACCATGCCACTTCACCTTCGTCAAAGACAAAAGGAGTTTCAATCCTTCTTTCCAAAAATACACGCCTGCAAATCTCAGATACTTTAACAGACCCACAAGGTAGATTCATCTTCATCAAAGGCACATTCAACAATAGACCAATCACCCTGGCAAACATCTATAGCCCTAACACCTCTCAGGTCCCATTCTTTCGCACAATAAAGAGTGAATTATCATCCTTTCAGGAAGGTCTCCTGATTCTAGGGGGGGATTTTAATATCCCCCTTGACCCCATTGTAGACTCCTCAACAGGCAAATCTCATCTTCCATACAGGGCCCTAAAACAAATCAAAAAATGTTTACAAGATCTAGCTCTACACGACTCATGGAGAACCCTACATCCATCAGACAAGGACTACACATTTTTCTCTGCCCCACATAATAAATATTCACGTATCGACTACTTATTCCTATCACAACCAGACCTTCCCGCCCTCTCCAAAGCGACCATAGACCCGATGTCATTCTCCGACCACCACCCCATCTCGATGTCACTCAATCTCTCGGATGCTCCCCATCGTCCCTACTTATGGAAATTAGATCACACACTCCTGACAGACGAAATACAGGTAGCGGAAATTCGCTCATGTCTGAAAGATTACTTCATAGAGAACAATACCCCAGATACATCCTCCCTGACGCAATGGGAAGCGCACAAATGCGTAATAAGAGGGAAACTAATTTCTATCACAGCTTCCATCAGAAAAGCCAAAAAAGCCACCCTACACAACCTTTTTCAGAGACTCAAAAAGCTAGAAGCATCCCATAAACGAACACTAGCACAAGACACCCAAGCAGAACTAACAGAGATCCGTACTCTTATCAAAGACGAAATTTTCTCTAACCTTAAAAGGAAGTTCATCCTCTCACACAAACTATTTTATGAGTTCGGTAACAAAAGCGGCAGACTGTTAGCCAGAGCTCTACGCAAACAAAAATCGGACAACACCATACACAAATTACAGTCCTCTTCAGGACAATCCCTCACACAAAATGAAGAGATAGCAAGGGAATTCGCGAATTACTATTCCTCCCTTTATGACCTACGGACATCTGAACCAACACCTACTCCTACTGCAATAAAATCCCGAAACATCAAAACATTCCTGGATAAATATGCCCCTGAGAAACTATCCCCAGAGATATCAGCATCCCTTGATTTACCAATTACCTCTATAGAATGGTCCCAGGCCATCAAACAACTTAAACCCGGTAAAAGCCCGGGCCCGGATGGCCTCCCGGCCGCCTACTACAAAACATTTTCAGACATTCTCCAAGCCCCATTCCTACGGACCTTTAACTCTCTCTCCCCCACTAACCCCCTTACTAAAGGGATGCTAGAAGCCCATATAGTAGTGATCCCAAAAGATGGCAAGGATCCCTCCCACACTAAAAATTATAGGCCGATCTCCTTATTAAATTTAGACATCAAAATCTTCTCCAAAATCTTAGCCAATAGACTTTTAACACTTCTACCCTCCATTATATCTCAAGATCAAGTCGGCTTTATCTCGGGCAGAGAAGCCAGGGATAACACCTGCAAAGCAATTAACCTTCATCATCTGATCACATGCACTAAACAAAAAGGATTTTTCTTGTCATTGGACGCGGAGAAGGCGTTCGACAGAGTATCCTGGGATTACATGCTAGCGGTTTTGCAAGCCATAGGACTAGGTCCTCAGCTGATTGGCCTTATCATGTCACTATATAGTTCTCCAACAGCGAAAGTAAGGATCAATGGTACTCTGTCGGACGCCTTCCCGATCCATAACGGAACGAGGCAGGGGTGCCCTCTATCACCCCTCCTCTTCGTACTAACCCTAGAACCCTTTCTAAGGAAAATTACACTTAACCCGGACATAAAAGGAATTCTTTCACCAATAAAAGAATATAAGTATGCTGCTTACGCAGACGATATTCTATTATTCCTCTCACAACCTTTAACAACATTACCAATATTATTATCGGAATTTAAATTATTTCAGTCCCTATCTAATCTGAAGATCAACTTCTCCAAATCTTTCGCCCTTAACATATCCCTAACCCAACATACAGTGGACCAATGCAAACACAACTTCCCATTCCAATGGAAACAAGACGCGTTAACGTATTTAGGGATTCAAATCACACCATCACTCGCTGACTTATACAGGAAAAACTTTCTCCCCCTCTTAAACAAATTAACCTCGGACTTTGACACCTGGAATAGATCGACATTTTCGTGGTTTGGCAGAGCGGCCATACTGAAAATGAACGCTCTCCCCAGGATTTTATATTTATTACAGGCGATACCGATACAAATTCCCCCCCTATTTTTCAAGTCATACAGGCAGATCAGCTCCAAGTTCTTATGGGGTAAACACAATCACAGAATAAGCCATCGCTTGCTCTCCCGCCCGAAAAATCTAGGTGGAATAGGTCTCCCTGACATCTCCAACTACCACATAGCCACTCATCTCACCAGGATAGTAGACTGGAATGTCCACACTCAACAAAAAGACTGGGTTTCCCTTGAAGCCTCCTTCACGAAATTAGAATGTAAATCACTCCCGTGGATCTCTCCTCACCATATCCCACAAGAGATCCACAACCACCCAACGATAGGCCCCACCCTGCGCTACTTCCACTCGACTTGCAAAAAGGTTCTGCTCTCCTCTACTCCCAGCCCACTGACACCAATAAAACTGAACCCAGACTTCCCCCCGGGAATGCACCATCAGTTCCTAGATGACCACCTACCTCAAGGACAAACCAGTGCCTCCCACTTCCTTCAACAGGGCAAAATTATCCCTGCAATACAACTAGCATCACGCTCCGAAAAAGCACTTATCCCACAGTGGACATACCTAATGATAACATATTACCTCCAAACACTCGATAAGGCAGGTCAATGCTCCAGACAACTCACACCCTTTGAATCTCTATGTACCAAATCATCACCACAAACGCACCTCATTTCTCAGATACATAATATGCTTTTTGCCGATCTCAAAGCTAATGACAGTCCGTTTTGCAAAAAATGGGAGAAAGATCTATCGATACAAATACCGGAAGAGAGCTGGGAGCGAATATTCTCGCACATACATAAAGGCTCAATAAATGTTTCCACCCAAGAGAATGGATTTAAAATTCTATCACGGTGGTACCATACCCCAGCATTATTGCACAAATTTAATTCCAACACTCCCGAAACATGCTGGAGGTGCCATCAAGCTAACGGTACTCTACTCCATATGTGGTGGTCATGCACCCCCCTCCAAACCTTTTGGTTAGAGGTTCACAAAATGATCGAACAGATCACCACCTACAACATAGAGTTCGCCCCAGCTCAATTCCTCCTCCACCTCTCTTCCCATTCACATGGCACATACCATAAATCACTTATGATGCATTTGATAAATGCAGCAAAACAATGCATACCCATACACTGGAAATCACATAAAATACCTACCCTAGCTGAATGGTTTGCCAGAATTAACAAGATAGAAGAAATGGAAAAACTTATCCATATCGCTCAAGACACCCCAACGAAATTCAACCATAAGTGGGCGTGCTGGACCCACTTTAAGACCCTGCCGGAATATAAATCCATTCTGGACTCCCCTGCATACAGTAACTAGGTCTTTTAACATGACCACCCAGACTATACCTACACACGCTCTAGATATATTCATCCTCTGCCCACACCTTGTTGGGGTTCCACCCCCGCTTTGTCCTCCTATACATACATTTTGGGTGCTCTTAATCATCCTCTCCCTCACCTGGAGGAGTCAGAGATTTCCCAGCCCCCCTATTTCACCCCTCCCCCCCCCACTTGTACACCCTATCTTCTCCTCCTACCCCCCCCCCTTCTCCCCTGACCCCATTTTCCTCCATGTCTGGCCCCCCTTCTCTCACATTAGCCCCCAAACCTCCCACGTTGCACTCCAATCAGATACCCAATTGGATAACTGCAAGGCTGAGTGCTAGGAGAGGACTAGATATATGTATGCAAGTAAGACTTCGCTCCATAATCATACAACACCTAACAAAGATATTGTCTTACAACGTTTAATGACATTCTTATTTGATCCGTTCTCTGGTTTGGATATTCATTTCAATACCACAGCGTTCTGACTACGGTCTATCTCATGTTGTACTGTACTTATAATGTATACATACAAAACGTGCTATCTTTATGACATTTCATTACTGCTTTGAAACATTCTTGTTACACTGAAATCTCCAATAAACATTTGGAGACAATAAAATGTAGGATGTCGGGGGTGGAGGAGTTCCGCCACAGTGAGTACCCAATTGGGGTGGCGGGCCTCTCCCTCCCGATATTGCATACAAATCAATCTAAATCAGATTTATAGCTCTCCTATGTCCACCTTGTTAATAGTACATGACTGTTTCTGTTCATTTTATACTACACTGTTCTGTATACCAAAGCCTCATTAAGTTGTACATAATGCGACCATGATGGTCATCATCTGTACTTTACTGTCTCAAAAATTTTTTTTGCAATGACATGTAATGTTTTCCCTACGTCCCCTTTCCCTTCTCTTTAGAAAATAAAAAAATATTGAAACAAAAAAAAAAAAAAGACATAAGTACAGTGTAAATCATAATATGAAATTATAAGTGTGCAATCATATTTACATATGAACTACTACATTATATCATACACGTCTCTCAATTTCAGCATGTGTGACATAGTCTCTCGTGAAAAGTGACCATAGCAAATCCGTGATATCACTATTTAATTAATGTGTATAATATATATATATGTGCAAACTGCATTCTAATATCTCAACAATAATAAAAAAAATATATAAATAATTTGTGGATATCTCAACAATAGTGAAAAAATTTGTGGATGGACCAATAATGTACCCATTATGTGTCCCCCTGACTTCTAAACTATGCCCATGTGTTTAACATAGTTAGCTGTTACTGATGAAGCAGTTGAGGTCCAGTTCTATGTTCATGCCCCTAGGGAACAAACATTTTATTAGAAAGATCCATCGAGTTTCTCTCTGAGAGAGATCCCTAACCCAATTGGATCCTCTCCAGGACTGATAAACTACATCCACGCCACAGAATTGTAAAAGGCTTGGGTCCTGATTGTGTTTCTCCTTGAAGTGGGGAGACACACTGTGGTATTGGAAACCCTTCTGGATGTTAGCTAAATGTTCTGCGATTCGCACTCTCAGCAATCTCTTCGTGCGGCCCACATAAAATAGCCCGCACGGGCACCATAAAAGATAGACTACATAAGAGGAATTGCATGTTATAAATTCTCTAATCCTGAACGTTTCATTATCCGCATTAGTAATTTGAGTCACACCCCTATTCATTACTTTCACTGTTTTGCAACAGATGCATTTTCTACATGCATAAAATCCCCGTAGATCAATTTTTATAGTTTGGTCATTTGGTCTATTTAAGATTTTTTTCACTACCCTTTGGCCAAAACTTGGGGCCCGTCTATATATAAATTTAGGGCGACTCGGTAGAACATCCCCCAGGTGTCTATCCCTGCACAGAATGTGCCAGTGTCTCTTAAAGATCATCTCCACATCCCTGTACTGGTGATGGAAACCCAAGATAAATCCTAGCTGATGTTGATTAGTTGGTGCTATACAATCTCTCTCTTTCAAACATTCTACCCTAGGAATGTTGGCTACCTCCTGGATGATATTATTGAAAGCATCTCCTTTTTACCCCTTTTGCAGGAACCTTTCTTTCAGAATATTCGCTTGGATGGCATATGTGTCTAGGTCCGAACAATCAATTGCAGATTCCCTTGATCCCTCCCAGATGAGCAGGAGGTCATCAATAAATCTACGATAAAATCGCAGCTGGGCGGGTTTTGGGTTAAACACCCGTCTATCTTCCCACTCTGCCAGAAATAAGTTGGCTAAGCTGGGAGTATATTTGGCTCCCATCGCCACGCCAACCTTCTGGGAATAAAAATGCCCGTCATACCAGAAGTAGTTGTGGGTCATGCAAAAATCTAAAGCATGACCCACAAACACCTTCTGTACATGAGGGATATCATCCCTCTTACTCAGGGCCCAGTTCAAAGCCAGTGCCGCATCCTCGTGCTGGATAATAGTGTACAGTGAGGCCACATCGGCCGTCACTAAATACACTTCTGAGGTCGGGTCAAATTTGACCTCTTGTAGAGACCGAAGTAGGTCAGTGGTATCTTTTAAAATAGGCTCTAGTTGCTTTTACGCTAGGTTGGAGGAATTTATCTAAAAACTCCCCCAAACGAGCCGTCACTGATCCCATGCCATTCACTATAGGACGTGCCGGCGGTACCCTCACATCTTCGGCAACATATAGATGATTGGGATGCGGCATGAGCTGGGAACCAAGTAATTTTTTTCTCTACCATTTAGGGCATCCATGCTGTAACCCCATTCTACTAAAGCACTCAACTGGGCTCTATATTCATTGGTGGGGTCTGAAGATAATCTACAATATGTAGTACGATCTCCCAACATATCCACCAATTGCTTATGATAGAAAGTTTTTTCCAAAATTACTACCCCTCCCCCCTTGTCCGCTGGTCGAATAATAATATCTTTTTTCTTCTCTAAAAATTGAATGCCATTTATGATATAGTCAGGATTGACCCTTTTGATAGGGTTCAATCGTTCTATATCAGTCAGGACAAGGTTTTTGAAGACCTCAATGAAGTGGTTACTAGAATTTTGGGGGTTGATCAGGGATTTATTCCTCAAACCCGAATCTATTCTCCTCTGATTCACAGTGATATCTCTCCTTGGTGCAATCGGATGACTCAAAAAATGTTTTTTAATGTTTAATGTGTGGATAAATTTATGGGTATCAATGAATACCTCAAATTTATTCATTGGTTTTCTTGGGGCACATTTCAGCCCCAAGCCCAGTATATTTAATTCATTATGATTGAGTTGTGTCCCACTGAGATTAAAGATTCCATCATTTACACATCTCTTGGTCTCTTTTTTGGGTTGTTTGGCTCTACCTGCTCTACACCCCCTTCTTCTCTTGGAAAGGGTATAGGTTCTCTGTTTGGGTAGTGATCCGTTCCACTCCCCCCCCCCTGTTGTTGTTGGGACGAGTGTTCCCTCTGGGAGTTCCTCCCCCCCTCCCCCTCCTTCCTCGATGCCCTAAAAAAGGTTGGGAGCCAGATCTTTGGTAACTGGGATACTCCTGCTCATTACCTTCATAATCACTCAAGGGTGCATACCTATTATAGGTGGGAATCTGATTCCCCATATCTGGATAATAGTTATGGGGTGGAGTAGAGTACCCCTCTTGATATGATTGGGGAAAATGGTGGGCATGATGAGTAGATTGATTCCCTCTATATTGTTGTACTGGACGATATGGGGGATAATGGTTAGGTTGTTGACGATATCCACCCCTGGCCCCATGCATGGGTCTTGGTGAGTAGTAACCTTCCCCCTGTTGGGAACCTGCATATGGGTACCCTCCCCCATATTGGGCTTGTGATCCCCTACGGGGATGTCCTGGTGTATGCTGCTCTATTTTCCCCTTCCCATTCTTTTTCCCAAGTGATTTCTCCAATTGGTTTCCTGATGAGGAAATAGGGGCTACACCTTCTGTATTGTTTAACTCCATGGGTTCAACCCCTACACCGGAGTTCTGCCACACATAAATTTTATTATTTTTAAAATCTGTAGAATCTCTAATGTATTTTTTAACCTTCTTCTTTTGTACTTCACGATCAAGTTTCTCTAATTTTTTCTTCATATTGTTGTTAAATTCTAGAATGGGATTGGTACCCTTAATGGGCTCCAATTTCCTTTCTATATCCTTAATTTGTTCATTAATTTTAGTCAATTTAAATTCCTTTCTTGTTAATACAAGATCCTGAAGTTCCAAACCTGCTTTGTTAAAAAAATCCAACCACTCTTTCATAAAAGAAGGGTCTGTAAGTGCATCCTGAGGAGGCACTTCCCATCTAAGGCTTTTAAAAATCAATTTTTCTTTAAGATAATGCTTAAACGTGAAAACATCCCACCATGTTTTCAGCTGTTTTTCAAGCAGGTGATCCAAGTTTTTTAAAAGGGATGTAGTGTCTTCATCACAATTACCCAATTCAGTGCTGCTCGAGAAGACACTATCAGGATTAATCTGTCTTTTTGATAAGAAGTTAATCGCTTCCATAGCAGCGGATGGTTAAAAATGATAGATATTGGAAACTGCTTTAGTATCGGGATAACTAGGTAGCCCACAAGTGTGCTTCAACGGAAGTTTGGTATTAATGCGGATCTACAGCTTATAAGGTAATTTCCCGTAAGGAAAGAGGCTCATGTGTGCTGGTGAAACTCGTCCCAGCATCTTATGTCGCAGCCGATCGTGAGGATCTGATGGCGCGAGAGAAGGTAAGAATAGAAGGGACAGCTGGAAGGGAATTGCTTGTACACATTGGGGGCTTGAGCTTATGAAACGCTTGAACAATTTCTCATCCATAGAGGATGAGATGTTTTCATGTAACTGTTGAAGCTACAAGGAAATTCCCACAGTCCAAGGGGGTTTCTGGGAATTCATAAGTAAAGATTGTTATATCTGGATCGGGGATAGTAGTGACAAAGTTCAGGCCCATATGGATAAGGTTTAGATCCCTGCAAGGCAAAGCCAGAGCTATAGATAGTGAAGGTTGGAATCCTTTTTAAGGGTTTGGGAATCGTTGGGGATTTAATTTTTATCTTGCAGCGGATCATAGTGAAGGAAGTAGGGGTATATATACTCATGTTGTTTTTGTTTCTATTCCTTCTATATGCCATGATGAGATGCTCCTGTTGCCTGATTGGACGCGTGACCAGAGCCTGAGCAGATGACCACATCTTCCCTGATGAGATGCCCCAAAGCCCGACCCACGTATAAGACACAGAGGATCCCAGACCGACCGGCGACTACTACAGCTCACCACGTCATCTTCAACAAAGTCTACATGTTAAGCCGTGTTTTACTTTTTATGGACTAAGAAGAAGATCAGGATTCATCGAGGGACACATGGGATCATATGACAAGAGGAGGGACTGTTGTGGAAAATTTTATGTTAATGTATTGTCATAAGAGTCTCCCAGTGTCTGATCTCTTGCAGCCCACTCTAAAGAGCTGACTGGGGCAGACTGACGCTGGTTGAGACCTGTTAGGTAGTGGAAAACTTCCTGGTGTTTGGAGAGAGGTGTTTGCGGAGAGAGGACATGTCCATCAGCAAAGGGCCCCTGTGCAATGCACAGAACGATCGTCTGGTGGGGATGCGTTCGCTCTGCAAAAACATTATCGGTTGTTTCCTCTTGCCACCCCTGGTATGCCTGATCAACATGTTTGGGGTGCCATGACGTACACCTGCAGATAATCTCCAATCCATGCACGAGGAACTCTAGTCATCGTATTTAGTTATTGTATATTGTATCATGTCCTGTAGTAATTTGTGGTTGTATTGTGTTGTGTTGTTAAATCCTTATATGGCCATTCACATCCTGTGAGGTCATAGCCTGTGTCCATTTCTTGTGAGGTCACAAGCTTTGTAAGGGGTGTTCATCTGTTGGAAGCCCAACCCTTGAGCTTTGGGACTTCCTTTTATGCTAATAAAAAGTGAGCACACGGCTGAGGAGGCAGTGTGATCGTGGAACTGGAAGCGTGAGGTTGTGATTATTTGTGAGCATGGGGCACACACACCAGAGGAGGGGCTACATCAGAAGGAGAGATATATGATCAAAAGGTGAGGTGCATTTATATCATTAGACAAAATTGTTATTATGATTAGAAACAGGAGATTTGGCTGTGTGCTTTGCGTACAACCAAATTTCCCTGACATTGCGGACCGCCCCACGTACATTTACTGCGGCAGGGCAGCCCGACTGAGCAAAATCATGTACCTGTATGTGAATTTGTGCATGCGGTTTCGGGGTTGTGCGTGCACCGACGAAGTGCCGCCGCCGCTGTGATTGGACACAGTGGGAGCCAATCAGTGGGTCCGGTGGCCACTGGGTCCCGCCAATCGTTCAGTGGAGAGATAGATCAGAAGTGTGCCAATGTAAACAAAGCAAACCACTGATCTGTCAGTGAGGGAAAGCGAGATCTAGTGCTATGCTGAAACACTATCTCTGCTTTCCTTCAGTGCATCTGTCCCCCGTACAGTTAGAAAGCACCCCCTAGGACACACTTAACCCTTTGATCACCACTAGCATTAACCCCTTCCCTGCCAGTGTCATTTATACATACATTTATATAAGCCAGTGTATCACCTCCCCTGCATGCTGTGGCTGGATAGCACGGCAACATCACTAAACAGAGACAAAGGTGCCCTGCCTGAGGACTCGCCACATTCAACTTTGCCTGCTGGTCTTCTCATAGTGCCATGGGAACATCTGCCTCTCCTTGTTGGCCTCCCAGACATGATGGGAGAGCTTATTACCCAAATTTTATAGATATCGGGAAATGTGTAATTGGATGCACTTTATTCAATGAAAAATGGTGTTTGGTGCACCTTAAATTGAGGACTGACGCTGACAGAAATGTA
Organism: Lithobates clamitans; assembly: GCA_037952925.1. Lineage (NCBI taxonomy): Eukaryota > Metazoa > Chordata > Amphibia > Anura > Ranidae > Lithobates > Lithobates clamitans. The sequence continues at coordinate 981,393 of JBBGZY010001452.1, read as the reverse complement.
AAAACTATGAAAAAATAAAAAAGGGGGAATACCAGCATCACAGTCAGAAAAACTGGGGACAGGCAGGGGACAAAGAAGGACAAAACAAAATGCAGCAACTAAAAAAAAGGTGGTATACAGCACTAAATGATATGTAATGCTGTGTTTAATCACAGAAACTACACTAATACTCTAAACTAACACTATACACTGACACACTATTCTAGCACACTATATACACACGCTACACTAACACTCTACACTACACACACTAAGTGAAAACACTAACTTCTAGTAGCAAAATGAGCCCTGCTCTATCTATTGTGGTAGTGTGGTACCCCACAAGGGTAAGGACGCGGGATTCTCAACCCGACAGGTTGAGGGGCTCCAGGGGATTTGTGTACCTGGGAGGAAACTGGCTTTTCAGTTTCCTCATTTCTTAGAAAAGTCCACTTTGGGACCTGGAGCCTGGGGATTTCTTAGGTGGGATGAAATCCCCAGTCCTGGGTCCTGATTTTGAGAATCACCAGCACACTGACTGGTCAGGTGTGCTGGGCTATTTCTAGACACCTGACCATGGTTCCAGGCTCCCGTTTTGGAGATAGGCTCTCAGTTGGAGACTGCTCCACCCTCCCAAGGAGTCCTGGTGTGCAAGGGAGAAGCTTGCATGTTGGCATGGGACAGTCTGAAGGAGCAAGGCAAGATTAATGCCTGTGTGGCAAGAGTAGGCCTGTTTGGCAAGAGTAGGCCTGTGTGGCCAAGTTTAATCAGTCTCTAGGAGTCAGAGGCTGCAGGTGGCAGCCAAAGCCTGTGTGTCTGTAAGAGTCAGTAAACGCCTGAAGTCAGAAGAGCTGTGTGCATCAGTGTGAAGCGGTCCACACTAGAGGAGCTGTGTGCATTAGTGTGAAGCCAATCAGCACTGAAGAACCTGTGGTCTGTGTGACCCAGGAAAAGAGCAGAGGTACTACTAAATAGAGAGCCAGGTGGGCTAGCATTTTTGTTTGTTGTGAACTTACTGGAGAAGAACTCCTGTGCAGGGGTGTTACTAGGTGGGAAAAAGGCCAGGGGCTTCAGCCCGAAGTCCAAGCCCGGCATTGAAGGGGGGGCTGTGTGGAAGGTGAGGTAGGCTCACTTGCTGGTTGCTGCCCATCAATGCTGACCACTAAACTGACCTACCTGACACACACTGACCTACCTGACATACACTGACCTAATTTACCCACCCTGACCTACCTGACCATTACACTGACCTACCTGACCCACACTGACCTACCTGACCATTACACTGACCTACCTGACCATTACACTGACCTACCTGACACACACTCACACACACTGACCTACCTGACCATTACACTGACATACCTGACCCACACTGACCTACCTGACCATTACACTGACCTACCTGACCATTACACTGACCTACCTGACACACACTCACACACACTGACCTACCTGACCATTACACTGACGTACCTGACTTCGGGCTTCAGCCCGAAGTCCAAGCCCGGCATTGAAGGGGGGGCTGTGTGGAAGGCAAGGTAGGCTCACTTGCTGGTTGCTGCCCATCAGTGCTGACCACTAAACTGACCTACCTGACACAAACTGACCTACCTGACACACACTGACCTAATTTACCCACCCTGACCTACCTGACCATTACACTGACCTACCTGACCCACACTGACCTACCTGACCATTACACTGACCTACCTGACCATTACACTGACCTACCTGACACACACTCACACACACTGACCTACCTGACCACTACACTGACATACCTGACCATTACACTGACTTACCTGACCCACACTGACCTACCTGACCATTACACTGACCTTCCTGATCCACACTGTCCTGCCTGACCATTACACTGACCTCCGTGACCCACACTGACCTACCTGACCATTACACTCACCTATCTGACTTTTCCACGTCAGACTTCAGCTGACCTCCTCCTGCAGTTTAGCCTTACCTGTAGTGTGCAATGCACCCATCCTATTCATGGCCAGTCAGAGACAGCAGGCAGCCAGAGCCAGGACAGGAGAGCCGCCCACCAATTTACACAGAGCGAGCGCCGAGCAGGGATTTCGTAGTGCTCGGAGCTGCCGCATTGTAATTTCCCGCCTCCTGGAGCCTGCAGCACCTATTAAGGATGTCACATGTCCCGCGGTCCCAGCATTGGACCAGCGTGACGTCCTTCACAGGCACTGCAGGCCCCAGGAGGTGGGACTTGTTATGTCACTCAGCCGTGCTCGGAGTCTGATCGATCCCCGCTGGCTGCCGCTCAGTGGCTGCTCAGGCTCGAGGCTAATAATGGAATTATGAATGCCTGAGACCCGGAGCTTTTTGAGGGCCCACTCAGTCTCGGGTCACACTATCTCCTACTTCACACTGCAAACGCTTCCTGTGGGAAGGAACATTTTATAATATGGGATGGGACTATGGGGTTTATTTACTAAAGCCGGGGAGAGCAAATCAAGCTCACTTCTGCATAGAAACCAATCAGCTTCTATACTCAGCTTGTTCAATTAAGCTTTGGTAATATAACCTGGTAAGCTGATTGGTTTCTATGCAGAAGTGAGCCTGATTTTGCACTCTCCAGCTTTAGTAAATAAACCCCTATAGGTACTAAGCCGTGATTGGAGAAATGTCATCATCACTTTGTCCAATCATGTTTATATATATATTTTTTTACCAAAAACATGTAGCAAAATACATATTGGCCTAAATTTATGAAGAAATTAGATTTTATTGGATATGTTTTATAACAGAGGAAAATATCTATCTTTTTTTTCAAAATTGTTGGTCTTTTTTGGTTTATAATGAAAACCCAGTGGTGATCAAATACCACCAAAATAAAGCTTTGTTTGTGTGAAATAAATGATAAAAGTTTCATTTGTGTACAGTGTTGCATGACTGAGAAATCGACAGTTAAAGTAGAGAAGTGCTGAATAGCAAAAAATGCTCTGGTCATGAAGGGGGTAAAACCTTCTGGAGGTGAAATGGTCAATAACAGATTTTTCATGGTGTGGGCATTTGTATTTCTTTGTCAATGAGTAATAAGTGATATTATGTACCCTGTAGTCATTCACTCACAGGGGCTGAAATATTTTGGAGGCCCCGTATTCTAAAGTGGGCTATCAGATTCTGATAAGTGCAACTGCAAACCCCCACATCCCATTGGGGCGCAGGATGTGAGATGAGTTCCTTACCTCCCAATAGGGATGAGCCGAACACCCCCCAGTTCGGTTCGCACCAGAACCCGCGAACGGACCGAAAGTTCGCACGAACGTTAGAACCCCATTGATGTCTATGGGACTCGAACGTTCGAAATCAAAAGTGCTCATTTTAAAGGCTAATTTGCATGGTATTGTCCTAAAAAGGGTTTGGGGACCCGGGTCCTACCCCAGGGGACATGCATCAATGCAAAAAAAACTTTTAAAAACGGCCGTTTTTTCGGGAGCAGTGATTTTAATGATGCTTAAAGTAAAAAAAAAAAAAAGTGAAATATTCCTTTAAATATCGTACCTGGGGGGTGTCTATAGGATGCCTGTAAAGTGACGCGTGTTTCCCATGTTTAGAACAGTCCCTGCACCAAATGTCATTTTTAAAGGAAAAAATCTCATTTAAAACTGCTTGCGGGTTTAATGTCATGTCGGGTCATGGCAATATGGATGAAAATCAGTGAGACAAACGGCATGGGTACCCACCAGTCCATTACCAGGCCCTTTGGGTCTTGTATGGATATTAAGGGGAACCCCGCACCCAAATTAAAATAAGGAAAGGTGTGGGGCCACCAGGCCCTATATACTCTGAACAGCAGTATACAGGCGGTGCAAACAAGACAGGGACTGTAGGTGTGTTGTTAAGTAGAATCTCTTTGTAATTTTGAACATTTTTTATGTGTTTAGCTCCAGCCAAAAAATCTTTTCTAAGCTTTTTGGAAAACATAGGGAAGGGTTATCACCCCTGTGACATTTGTTTTGCTGTCTTTCCTCCTCTTCAGAAGATTTCACCTCACTTTTTTGTCCCAATGAAAAATGTTTTTTGAAAATTTGGGTTTTTTTGTGGAACAAGGATTGGAAAGCATCAGTGGAAAGGAGAAATTGTTTTCCCATATTAACTCTTACAGGAGAGAATTTCCCTTCCTAGGGGTAGATTTCATCTCACTTCCTGTTGTCTCCTTCCGTTTGCAAGTAGGAGTCGTTTGTAAGTAAGATGTTTGAAAGTAGGGTCCTGCCCTATATACTCAGCAGAAATTTGGGCCTTAGGTGTTGCTGTGGCCACAACACTGTAAGCCCTCACAGGGCCCTGCTGTGAAATATTAGATCAAGAATTGTAATTACATGCCCCTGTTGAACAGGAGCTGAAAAATTAGGCCTTAGGCACTGGTGCTGGTGCCACAACACTGCAACCCCTCACAGACACTCTAGTTGGAACGCAGGAACGAGCCCTGCTGCAAAGTATTGCTTCAAAAATTGTAATTACACGCCCCTGTTAGACAGGGGCAGAAAAATTGGGCCTTAGGCACTGGTGCTGGTGCCACAACACTGCAACCCCTCACAGACACTCTAGTTGGAACGCAGGAACGAGCCCTGCTGCAAAGTATTGCATCAAAAATTGTAATTACACGCCCCTGTTAGACAGGGGCAGAAAAATTGGGCCTTAGGCACTGGTGCTGGTGCCACAACACTGCAACCCCTCACAGACACTCTAGTTGGAATGCAGGAACGAGCCCTGCTGCAAAGTATTACATCAAAAATTGTAATTACACGCCCCTGTTAAACAGGGGCTGAAAAATTGTGCCTTAGGCACTGGTGGTGGCGCCCAGAACCAAAAATGTTCTTACAAGCTATCAGCGTGATGATTGAGGAGGAAGAGGATAATTACTCAGGGATAGTCACTCAGCATCAGCATAGGCAGTCTTTGAAGGGATCTGAGATTTCAAAAAAAATTATTCGGTTACATCTGCATCAGGTGCTTGGTAGCTGGTGGTGATCCAAGACTGATTCATTTTTATGAAGGTCAGCCGATCGACCGAGTCGGTGGACAGACGCACCCTGTGATCGGTTACCACGCCTCCAGCAGCACTGAATGTGCGTTCCGAAAGAACGCTGGATGCAGGACAGGCCAGTAGCTCAATTGCATACTGTGCAAGCTCTGGCCAGTGATCCATCCTCAAGACCCAGTAACCCAGAGGATTTTCGGTGGGAAAGGTGTCCAAGTCTGATCTTGCCCCTAGGTATTCCTGCACCATGTAAAACAGACGCTGGCGATGGTTGCTGGAACCGATCATACCTTGGGGCTGCGGACCAAAAAATTGTCTGAACGCATCGGTCAGACGGCCACCTTCTCCACCGCTCCTTCTTTGACTGACCGAAGCCTCAGCAACACGTTGTCCAGAAACAGGAGTTTGTAACCTCCCAGTCTCTGGGAACGCGTTGCACAGACCTTTCTGCAAGGCCTCCCGAAGATGTTTCATCCTCTGCTCCCTCTGCGATGGCAAGATAAGGTCCGCAACCTTACCCTTGTAACGTGGATCAAGGAGGGTTGCCAGCCAGTATTGGTCCTTCTCCTTGATACCACGAATACGAGGATCCTTACGCAGGCTTTGCAGGATCAGGGAGGCCATGCAGCGTAGGTTTGCTGAGGCATTCGGTCCGGAGTCCTCTGGGTCACTAAAGACAACAACGTCCGCAGCCACCTCCTCCCAGCCACGTACAAGTCCATGTGTTCCTTGGGACTGATCCCTTAAAGACTGCTGCTGATGCTGAGTGCCAGGCTCCACCTCCATACTGACACAATCTTCCTCCTCCTCCTCCTCCTCCTCGTCCTCTTCCTGTGTGATCGGTGGGCACGCAGGAACACTGTCTGGATAAAGGGGGCCTTGAGAGCTAAGGAAGTCCTCCTCTTCCTGCCTCTGTTCTGCCTCAAGTGCCCTGTCCATTATTCCACGCAGCGTGTGCTCCAACAGGTGGACAAGGGGGACAGTGTCACTGATGCATGCACTGTCAGTGCTCACCATCCTCGTGGCCTCCTCGAATGGTGACAGGACAGTGCATGCATCCCTGATCATGGCCCACTGGCGTGGGGAAAAAAAACCAAGCTCCCCTGACCCTGTCCTGGTGCCATAGTCGCACAGGTACTCATTGATGGCCCTCTGCTGCGTGTGCAGCCGCTGCAGCATGGCCAACGTTGAGTTCCACCTGGTGGGCATGTCACAGATTAGGCGGTTCTTGGGCAGGTTAAACTCCTTTTGGAGGTCCGTCAGCCGAGCACTGGCATTATATGACCGGCGGAAATGCACACAGACTTTCCTGGCCTGCCTCAGGACATCCTGTAAGCCCGGGTACCTGCCCAAGAACCGCTGCACCACCAAGTTAAGGACGTGAGCCAAACAGGGCACATGGGTCATTTGTCCCTGTCGGAGGGCAGAGAGGAGGTTGGTGCCATTGTCGCAAACCACCATTCCTGCCTTAAGTTGGTGTGGCGTCAACCACCTCTGAACCTGCCCCTGCAGAGCTGACAGAACCTCTGCCCCAGTGTGGCTCCTGTCCCCCAAGCACACCAGCTCAAGCACCGCATGGCATCTTTTGGCCTGCGTACTTGCGTAGCCCCTTGAACGACTACGGAGCACCGCTGGTTCCGAGGAAGAGGCCATGGAGGAAGAAGAAGAGGAGGGGGTGGAGGAGAGAGGTGTGTCACAATCAGCATTTTGGAGGCGTGGTGGCGGAACAACCTCCAACACTACTGCACCTTGTCCTGCATCCTTCCCAGCTGCCAGCAGAGTCACCCAATGCGCCGTGAAACTTAGGTAACGTCCCTGTCCATGCCTGCTGGACCATGAGTCAGCGGTTATATGCACCTTACCGCTGACCGCCCTGTCCAGCGAGGCATGGACATTGCCTTCCACATGCCGGTAGAGAGCCGGAATCGCCTTCCGTGAGAAAAAGTGGCGTTTGGGTACCTGCCAATGAGGAACCGCACATTCCACAAACTCACGGAAGGGGGCAGAGTCTACCAACTGAAAAGGCAGCAGTTGAAGTGCTAGCAATTTTGCCAAGCTAGCATTCAACCGCTGGGCATGTGGATGGCTGGGAGCAAACTTCTTTCACCGGTGCAGCAGCTGGGGCAGGGAAATTTGCCTGGTACAATCTGACGTCGGTGTACCAAAAGCAGATTGCCCACAAGTACTTGGCTGTGACACACCTAATTCTACACCTTCATTCCTCTCACTGCAGGTCTCAGAGAGGACTGAAGGTCTAGTGGGGTTGGAAATCTCAGCTGATGAGGAGCAAGGAGAGATCCTCTTTGTTCTTTGATGTGGGTCTTTTAGATACGCTTGCCCACGAACTGCATGGCAGGTCAACATATGTCTGGTCAAGCATGTGGTACCCAAGCGGGAGATGTTTTGGCCACGCGAGATACGCTTGAGACATATGTTGCAAATAGCAGCGGTGCGATCTGATGCACTCGTCTCAAAAAAGGCCCACACCAAAGAACTTTTTGAATAACGCGCAGAGACTGCAGCGCCTTGCACATGTGGAGCTTTGGGGTGTGATGCAGTCAATGTGCTGCCCTTAGGCTGGCCCCTGGAGGGCATCCTGCCTCGTTGGTGATGTGCCGCCTCCTCCTCCTCTCTCCTATCAGGCACCCACGTTGAGTCAGTGACCTCATCATCCCCTCCCTCCTCATCACTGGAGCAAACCTGGCAGTATGCTGCAGCAGGGGGAGCATGACTGCCAGATTGCTGTCCTTCTTGGGCACCCCCTCTGTCCGTGCTCATGTTACTGCCTTCATCGAGCTCAGTATCATCATCAGAGCCTTCCAAACGCTGGGCATCCTCCTGGAGCATGTACCCAACACTGTGGTCAAACAGTTCGAGGGAATCCTCAGGAGGACATGGTGGAGCTAGGGAAGGAGTCACTGATGACATTGAGCTGAGGGAAGAGGCCGCTGCTTTGCCAGACAAAGCACCCTGGGCATGGGTGAGAGAGGATGAGGAGGATGAGGATGGCTTGGTCATCCACTCGACCAAGTCTTCCGCATGTTGCGGCTCAACACGGCCAGCTGCCGAAAAAAAGGCCAAGCGTGTCCCATGGCCACGTGCTGATGAGGATGCACCGTCTCCACGACCAACACTAGACACAGAGCCTGCTTGCCCTCTCTTATTGGCTTGTGACTGTCTGCCTCTCCTTCTTGGCCTTCCAGACATACTAATGGCCTGTAGCTGCACTAAGCTGGGATAGAACACCTGTAATTTTCTTCAGGTAGCTTTATATACTGTAACCAGACAAGCCTGCCTGTCAGTAGGAAGATAACAGGAACGGATCTAGCTGAACACTGTGAGCAGGACGCACTGTACTAAATGTAAATAGTCTAGCTGCCTGACCGTGGTACTAATAGGATCAAATAGAACACCTGTAATTTTCTTCAGGTAGCTTTATATACTGTAACCAGACAAGCCTGCCTGTCAGTAGGAAGATAACAGGAACGGATCTAGCTGAACACTGTGAGCAGGACGCACTGTACTAAATGTAAATAGTCTAGCTGCCTGACCGTGGTACTAATAGGATCAAATAGAACACCTGTAATTTTCTTCAGGTAGCTTTATATACTGTAACCAGACAAGCCTGCCTGTCAGTAGGAAGATAACAGGAACGGATCTAGCTGAACACTGTGAGCAGGACGCACTGTACTAAATGTAAATAGTCTAGCTGCCTGACCGTGGTACTAATAGGATCAAATAGAACACCTGTAATTTTCTTCAGGTAGCTTTATATACTGTAACCAGACAAGCCTGCCTGTCAGTAGGAAGATAACAGGAATGGATCTAGCTGAACACTGTGAGCAGGACGCACTGCACTAAATGTAAATAGCAGGAACGGATCTAACTGAACACTGTGAGCAGGACGCACTGCACTAAATGTAAATAGCAGGAACGGATCTAGCTGAACACTGTGAGCAGGACGCACTGCACTAAATGTAAATAGTCTAGAAGATAACAGGAACGGATCTAGCTGAACACTGTGAGCAGGACGCACTGCACTAAATGTAAATAGCAGGAACGGATCTAGCTGAACACTGTGAGCTGGACGCACTGCACTAAATGTAAATAGCAGGAACGGATCTAGCTGAACACTGTGAGCAGGACGCACTGCACTAAATGTAAATAGCAGGAACGGATCTAGCTGAACACTGTGAGCAGGACGCACTGCACTAAATGTAAATAGCAGGAACGGATCTAGCTGAACACTGTGAGCAGGACGCACTGCACTAAATGTAAATAGCAGGAACGGATCTAGCTGAACACTGTGAGCAGGACGCACTGCACTAAATGTAAATAGTCTAGAAGATAACAGGAACGGATCTAGCTGAACACTGTGAGCAGGACGCACTGCACTAAATGTAAATAGCAGGAACGGATCTAGCTGAACACTGTGAGCAGGACGCACTGCACTAAATGTAAATAGCAGGAACGGATCTAGCTGAACACTGTGAGCAGGACGCACTGCACTAAATGTGAATAGCAGGAACAGATCTAGCTGAACACTGTGAGCAGGACGCACTGCACTAAATGTAAATAGCAGGAACGGATCTAGCTGAACACTGTGAGCAGGACGCACTGCACTAAATGTAAATAGCAGGAACGGATCTAGCTGAACACTGTGAGCAGGACGCACTGCACTAAATGTAAATAGCAGGAACGCATCTAGCTGAACACTGTGAGCAGGACGCAGTGCACTAAATGTAAATAACAGGAACAGATCTAGCTGAACACTGTGAGCAGGACGCACTGCACTAAATGTAATTAGTCTAGATAGAAGATAACAGGAACGGATCTAGCTAAACTGAATACAGTGTATATATATATATATATGCAACACCTGGGATGCATATATATACACAATACACTGTAAGTGCAGCTAACTGACTGACTGTTCTGCCTAATCTATCTAACTCAAATCAAATGACACTGTCTCTCTCTCTCTCTCTATCTCTCAGCACACCGGAACACACACTACACAGGGCCGCCGTGCAGGCGGCCTTATATAGTGTGGGGCGTGTACTAAATTCCCTGAGCCATAATTGGCCAAAGCCACCCTGGCTTTGGCCAATTACAGCTCTCTCTACTGACGGCGCTGTGATTGGCCAAGCATGCGGGTCATAGTGCATGCTTGGCCAATCATCAGCCAGCAATGCACTGCGATGCCGCAGTGAATTATGGGCCGTGACGCGCCACATGAATTTGGCGCGAACGGCCCATATCGTTCGCAATTCGACGGACGGTCGAACAGCCGATGTTCGAGTCGAACATGGGTTCGACTCGAACACGAAGCTCATCCCTACCTCCCAACATGGGCACAGGGTACATTGTAAGCGGTGGGAGATGTGTTCTTTTATAGTTAAGAAAGGGGGCTGAATACTTGATGCTTCCCCTTTCCTAGGCACCCAGGCTGAAAGCCTAGATAAGGGTCTGTTATATATTTTATAGAGGGCCCTTGCTATTTTTTTCATAAATGGGACAATGCACATTTTTGTAAAACAAAAAAAATGGCATGGGGTCTTCCTAAAAAATCAAAATAGACTCTTAAACTTAAAAGACCTAAACAGGATGGTGGGACTTTGACTGAGGCGCGAGGTGTGTAGAGCCAGGCGCCTCCATCCCTGATAATTTGAGCAAAGGACAAAAAAGGTGGGACTTTGAGTGAAACATGCACTCCAGGAGACAACACCGCCACCATGAATATGGCAGGTACCCAAAAATAGAGCAGAACCAAGTAAGTTAAGTAGGAGCATCACATGACATCAATTGGCATAAAATGATTTAATAATGTAAGATTGTAAAAAAGGTACACATTATAACATGGTCCATATTGATACTATAAACAACCTAGATCTAAGAAAGCCGAGTCTTACATCATACATAAAATGTATCATAAATACAAAAATAGTTTTATATTGTAAACATTGTATATTGTAAACATTGTAGAAAGCAGTTTCATAGATAGCAGGTCTCAATAACAATCTGTATTCTTAGTTGGTAAGAAATATATCCAATTTAAATGTAAAGTAGGAATAAAGATAAAAGCTGATGCAATTATAGACAACGGGGGGGCCAAGTAATGGCTCATAATCCCATAGTAGAACAACTTAATTGGTTCATGCCATAAGTAATGTAGATAGCCAAGTTCACTGAGGTGTATCTCCATGGTAGATGATTATAGTCATCGTTGATTGGTATGGTCCAATTGGTATGTATATAGTACCTGCCATATTCATGGTGGCGGTGTTGTCTCCTGGAGTGCATGTTTCACTCAAAGTCCCACCTTTTTTGTCCTTTGCTCAAAATAGACCCTTATCACTTCCGGTTCCGGCGCTGCATGGAGTAGCTGCTCCTCTCCTCGGCTCCTGCACAACGACCCCAAATCGGCCTGAAAAATCAGCCTGAACTACCAAACATCCACAGGCTCCTCCGGGTGATTGCCGCCTACATATGGACCGGTTTGTGGAGAAAACCGGCACCCGATCACACACGGCCCTGACGGCGCCACCAGCCCAGCCGCAAATCAAGGCCCCGGCTTCGGCCTACACAGAGCCTCCTGTTGAATCACAACCAGCTGAAATGGAGGTAAGTGGCTGCTCGGCCCTTCAAGCCTCCTTGCAAGCCTCATCCCTACATGCCTCCTCCCTACACACCTCCGCTCCACATGCCATCTTTCCGCAGGCCTCTGCTCCACAAACCACAGGAGACAACAGCATGGAACGCATAGCACAGGCTGTGGCTGCTCTGTTATCCCCCATGATTGCTGTCTCTGTGGAAAAAGCAGTGAACGCGGGGATTAAACAAATCAAGGCCCAGCTAGGAGAGCATACCACCAGATTAAATGATTTAGAGCACCGTTTATCTGGTGTGGAAGAGGAGCTCTACCAGGCTCAGGCCACTGAACAAACGCAGGATAAGACCAATCAATCCATCATCCAAAAATTGGAGGATTTAGAGAATAGGTCCAGAAGGAGCAACCTGTGATTCGTGGGTATCCCAGAATCGCTCCAAACGCAGGCTCTCTCTGAATTATGCGCCAGGCCCATCCCTGAAGCACTAGGCCTTCTAGGCCCCTGCACAGTGGAACGGGCCCACCGCAAGGGATCTTTTAACACTGAGCGCAAATCACCCCGGCCAATAATTGCTAAATATCTGAACTATTCACACAAAGCCCTCATCCTACAAAAGTTCAGACAAACCCGCTCTCTCCAAATTGACGGAATAAGGGTCCTGATATTTGCTGATTACTCAATCGAGGTATCTAAGAAACGGAAAGCATTCCAGCAGGTGTGCACAGAACTCTATAAACAGCAAATAAAATTCACACTGGTCTTCCCGGCCACCCTCCGTCTCAAGACCACAAATGGAGAACGATTATCTTTCCATGACCCCTGTGACGCGAAAGCCTTCTTGCGGGCTCTGCATGCAGACTTGCACCCCCACACCCCTTACAAGGCTGCTCCTTTCAACCGCTCCCTGGACCAAAGAAGCCCGCGAAAAGACTCCCCTAAATGCTTCAGGCCCTCGGCCCCAGAACACCACCGCGTCATCCCTCGCTGAAAGGGAGTCACATAATATGTCTTTGTCAATCTCTCCTTCAAAGGCGCATTTAATGCAGCACCGCACAGTCTGACATTATCAGTTTTTTCTTTGCGTCTTAAATCTCAAAGGCACTCCTTTTTGTTCTTTTTTTTTCTCTACCAGCTCTACCTGTTTTGTAACCACCATTTTGTTCCTAGGTGACCGTATAATAACTACTATGTTTCATATTATGATGTTAAGCAAATAATACTCTTTCAGTTATAAAATTATTTTGCTTGCTCTACCTCTCCTCCTGGCCACACTGTGTACTCCCTCCCATTTTTGTCTTCCCCCCATACATGACCCGAGGCAGACGAGCATACTCTTCTCGCTAAATTGGGTGACTATATGCCACTCTAATAGGGTCTTATATTGGGAGCTGATCTACACAGTGTCCCCATGCGGAAAAAAGAGAAGTTCACACGATTGATTGTTATGTTCTTTTTTCAAGTTTCCCCCTCCTACCTCTACTCCCCCCCTTCTCCAAAAGCCCCGGGGCCCATGCACTACCCCATACTCCCCTCCACTACACTACTACCACGAGACCAGAACCTATCCTCCTGACATAAAAACTACTTCACATGACCACCTACACAGTGATAAATCTACAACAGCAGCCCAAATCCCTCTCACCGCCCCCCCCAATATGAAAATAGTCTCCTGGAACTTAAAAGGCCTTAGATCCCCTAACAAGAGAATGAAGATCCTTAGACATCTTAAAAGACTTAAAACTGACATTGCACTACTCCAGAAATCTCACTTATTATCCCAAGACTTCCACCGTATGAAAAAGCCATGGGTGGGCACGGTCATAGGCTCAGATGCTGTTGGGCATAAAGTAGGAGTTCTTCTGCTGATACACAAAAATCTCCCCTGCACAGTCCTTTCCGTAAAAGCAGACACCCAGGGACGTCTTCTATCAGCACATATCCAAATAGGTTCCAAGGACCTAGTAATCTCTAATGTTTACGCCCCTAATAATCCCAACAAACAGTTCTATAGCGAACTCTCTACATGGCTACTTAGCAACACACACCTTCCACACTTAATTGGAGGAGACTTCAATGACATTCTCCATCAGACTGACGACAGATCACCACCCAAATGCTCCAGGGCAGGATCCGATCCTATCACCCCTACGCATTTTGCATCCTCTATGGAATCCCTGCAAATCCAAGACCTTTGGCGTCTCTCACACCCATTTGACAGAGAATTCACCTTTTATTCTAACCCCCACCAGGTCCTCACCAGGATCGACTACTTCTTTGGTTCCGACAACCTAGTCTCTATGCTGTCCGGGGCAACCATACATGACATTGCCATCTCTGACCATGCTCCTATTGAGGTGACACTCGATAACCTAGATCTACTTCCCCATCCCAAAATATGGCGCTTCCCTTCCTACCTACACAATAACACTGATTTCCAACAGTTCATGGCGAAAGCTTGGTCTGAATACTCCACGGCCAACGCACCCCACATTAGTGATCCAAATCTCTTCTGGGATGCCGGAAAAGCATACCTTAGGGGACGGATCATCTCCTATGCCACCTTCTTTAAACGGAACACTTTAACAAACTACAAATTAGCCAGCGCACGACTACATCAGGCACAACGCTCCCTGATCACCAAGGAGAAACGAATGGCAGGCAGCTAAGAGGGCTTTCAATTCATGGGCAGACACCCTTGAATTAACTAAAAAAGCACACTTGGATGCCACTCTTCATAAATTCGGAAATAAAGCAGACAAACTTTTAGCCCAACCCATATCACCTCTCTACGAGACACCACCGGCATCATACACTCCATACCGCAAACAATAAACAATACTATGCTCAAATACTACTCAGCTTTATACGCCCCTGATCCCATAGATAAACAAATAGCACATTCCTTTCTACAGAAAATTGACATGCCCAAAATAACTCCCTTACAACTAGAAACCCTCAATGCTCCCATCTCTCCCTCCGAAATCTCAACCACCATCTGAAACCTAACTCCCTCCAAGGCCCCTGGCCCTGACGGATTCACTAGTGAATTCTACAAAACCCTACAAAATATCATAGAACCCACTCTCCACATGGTATAAAATGGTATTTGGTCCGGAGGATCATACCTTCTTTTTTTTTATGTCAAATCTTTTTTTTATTTTTATAATGCTTGTTCAGTACAAATAGGAAAAAGATATTTTTGATACAAATTAACAACTTAAAAAAGAATTTACCATCGTTTAATTTCATAATATACACATATTCACACTAAGAAACAAACAAATGCAAAATGACATTGAAAACTCATATATAACTAACCACACACCAACAATAAACATACACCTCACATTGATTTTCAATTGGTTTTACTTTGTTCAACTCCCATCGTCTTAATATGTTATAAATCAAAATCAAGATCAATCTCCTCGTCCCCAACCTCCCCACCAACCCCTCCACATAAGCCATCATACGGCGGATCATACCTTCAAACAGGAAATCAGGCCATTATTAAATTACTCTCTAAGAAAGGTAAAGACCCCCAGGACCCAGGCTCCTATAGACCAATTTCACTGCTGAATCTGGATGTCAAAATCTTATCTAAGATCATTGCTACTAGACTCGCTGCTATCATCCCCTCACTGATTCACCCTGCCCAATCTGGCTTTTTAAAAGGCAGGACCGCCACCCTGAACATACGCAAAGTCATGTTGGCCTTAGAACACGCTAAACATAACCCAAGCGGAGACTACGCCATCATCACGTTAGATGCGGAGAAAGCCTTCGATAATGTCAGCTTCGATTGGCTCTCCTTGGCCATGTCAAAAATGGGATTCACAGGCCCCTTCTGCCATCAACACCATGTATACAGCCCCTGCAGCTAAGCTGGTGGTGGCAGGCCTACTCACAGAGAACGTCCGCCTCCACAAAGGTACGCGTCAAGGCTGTCCACTGTCCCCGCTCCTTTTCAACATTGCACTTGAACCTTTAACCAGATATCTAGCTCAATCAGCCCCACTACATGGCATCAAAATTGGTAAACACGACCTACGCACCTCCTTCTTTGCGGATGGTGTCCTTATATTCTCATCTGACCCCTCCTTCGACATGCCCACTATTAAAAAGATTTTCAATGAATTTAGATCCTGCTTGGGCCTACGTATCAATTATAGCAAGAGCGAAATCCTTCCTATAGGCACCCTCTCCAATCCACCCTGGACCCAGCATTCCATCTTTTCAGTAGCCAAATCCCACATCACCTATCTAGGAAACAAAATAGGGAAACTACCCTCCTCTTTATACCACCTCAATTACCCACCACTGATCACTAAAACATCTCAGGAACTAGCTAACTGGATGGATCTGCCCCTCTCGCTCCTGGGAAGATGTCATCTAGTAAAAATGGTTAGTTTTGCAAGATTGCTATACCTGATGCAAACTATTCCTCTACTTTTGCTACACAAAGATATCAAACTTCTAAATTTAGCCATTTCAAAATTCCTATGGCAAAACAAAAGACCACGTATAGCCTTAAAAACATTGCATCTTCCCAGACGCGAAGGGGAAATTAGTCTCCCAAATGTTAGGACTTATAACTTGGCATGTTTATTAAGAATTAGCCTGACCGGATAACACGATCCTCCCGCTATTCCAACTATCACATGGAAACTGAAATGGCTTACCCCTACTCTTTAGTGGCCCTCCTCCACTGCAAATGGAAATCAGTCCCCCCTCCGTACCAACACAACCTCCTCCTGAGAGACACAGCTATAGCCTGGAGAGAAGTCTGGAAACTCCTCAAGCTGTCTCCTTTCATGTCTAGCCACCTACCAATTCAAGGGAATCCTAGCTGGACCACAAACCCTTCAGCTTCTGGCAAGAAAAAGGCCTCACAAAATTTTCTTCCCTATGTGACACGAAAACAGGACATCCTCTTCCCTTCTCAACTATTGTGGAATCTTTCTCTCTTCCCCAAGCCCATGCTTTCCACTATGGTCAATGCATTGCATTCTTAAAGGCTGCATGCAAAGAGAAAAACAAGAGGTCTAAACCTAACATTACGGACCAAATGCTCCTTGTCGGCTCCCATAAAATTTCTGACATCTAGCAACCTCTTCTATGAGAGACCATTCCCCCTTTGACTTCCTCATCTGTAGCCAGCTGGAAAAATCACTTCCCGGATCCATGCACAAAATTCTACAAGGCCTTAACAAAGTACAACATCTGTCCCCCAATGAAATATGGAGAGAAACTCAACTAAAGATCACACATCGAGCCTACATACCTTTCTTATCCTCCAAAACAGAACAGAGCAAAGCCTTCTGCCCCCTCTGCCACCAGCCGAGGCTCCTCCATATCCGCCTTCTGGGACCAGGTCCTATCTTACATTTTTGAAGTTACCCTACTAAAGTTTCAAAAAGTAGCTACCTGTGCAGCAGAAATCATAAATCAGTTGGTTTAAAAAATTACAAATTTATTAATCAACTATGATAGATTATCGTGTTTAAACAATCATAATACAACTCCATGTAAAGTAGTTCACGGGTCTCATACACCTGATGAGTTACCCGGATATTCAAAAATTTCAAACAAACACAGGTAAACACATAGACATATCACACTGTTGCACTGTCCTTGTAAAGGATTGACAAGGAAGGACACTCCACTCCCACACACACACACACACACAGCATTTGTCCAGACGTCAACTTGTAAGCATTTACCCGCAAAGGAAAAAAGGACAGCAATTTACATAAAAAATATCAGTTTGGAAAAATCCATGAAAAGGTGATTAGGCATTGCCCTAGAAAAATTCACCATGCTGTGCTGATTTCTTGCGGGTAAACCCCCCGGGGGAATATGAATAATCTATATAACAATCACATATCACCAAATCTCTTGTTGTACGATACCCCTGGCTATAATAATCAGGAAACCTGAAGTGTATACACAGGTGGGATTTGGGTCACTGGCTGGAATGTACTGGTCATAGGAAGTCACTGGTATCTTTACCCAAACAGCATAGTCTCCAAATATATTTCAAATCAGAGGTATGGGCTGTTACACAGTTCAAGGTGGTAAGTAAGGTCGGCTAGATCAGCTGGTTGTGAATCAATCCCTCGTGATTACTATGCCGGTATGCTTACTGATATGCAGATCTGCCCGGCATTCGTTTCATCTCTTTCACAGTCTTGTTCCATAAACGGGTACATATATTATATGGTGTGAAGGCGTCTTACCGCTCCGTTGGCCGACTTGGGCGTCTATTTTACCCTTCTGACCACTCACATCATCTGTTATTCTCTGTCCCCGATCGTAGAGATGGCTTCAATTGATCACCGCCTTCATCCACTAAGCCGATACCGCTCGTAGACTCAACACACGTTGGGTGTGTGGATAAGAAGCGCAGCTGTGCTAATCCTATGGCTTTTCCTGATACTTCCTGTGCACGGGGGATTCCGCATAAGTCGGCGCCACATGACAGCTGTGACGTCAACGCGTTTCGCTTCCTTCAATGGGCGTAGCTTCGTCTGGACATTATTTAAATTGCTGTCCTTTTTTCCTTTGCGGGTAAATGCTTACAAGTTGACGTCTGGACAAATGCTGTGTGTGTGTGTGTGTGTGGGAGTGGAGTGTCCTTCCTTGTCAATCCTTTACAAGGACAGTGCAACAGTGTGATATGTCTATGTGTTTACCTGTGTTTGTTTGAAATTTTTGAATATCCGGGTAACTCATCAGGTGTATGAGACCCGTGAACTACTTTACATGGAGTTGTATTATGATTGTTTAAACACGATAGTCTATCATAGTTGATTAATAAATTTGTAATTTTTTAAACCAACTGATTTATGATTTCTGCTGCACAGGTAGCTACTTTTTGAGTCTTGGTAGGTTTACCTGGACTCTTGGTATATATATGCTAGTTGTCTTTGGCTACAGCAGCAGCACCAAAATTGGTGTACTTCGTTGGCATTATTGTGAGACGATCAATATACGTAATATTGCTCGCGGGATAGGCTTTTATCTTCCTTTTTCTTCCCTTTACTGTTTTCCTTTTTGGGACCCTACTAAAGTTACCTAAGGACCCGCTGCTGCTCATCTTTGGTCACTGGGACCCCCAACTGCCGCCATGGTCTCAAACTACCAATACGAATACCAGTGGAATCTCCAATGAGCCCCCTCTCAAAAGGATTGGTCTTTGATCTGTCTCCTAATTGCACGGAGAACTAAATTGAAACACTGGACTTCATCTCATTCTCCTACCATCGCTCAAATCAAACGAGAGCTCCTTCTCCTACTATTTAAGGATAGACTCAACACCGATTTCAAACATGACAAATCTTGCTCTCGCTTCTTTTCCAGATGGCAAACCTTCATGCTTTCAGCACTCTCTCCAGAAGAACTAGCCAACCTCAATCAATTCACGTTCTCATATTACAGAACTCTATCCTCAAATCTATGGAAAAAATAAGACCCTTGGGTTAGGGAACTTATATACCCCCCAGTATAATGGGACTTTGTAGGCGAACCATGCAATTGGATTAGATAAAAAGTGTTTTATTTATTTGAAAAAACATAAAAACAAGATACATTAGCAATGAATCTCAACAAGAGTATTTATACAGTAAAATTTGCTTTCATGTAATAATTTTTGTATACTTCCATTAATAATAATAGAGTGTTTTCTCTAGAAGCCTGACATGTTTCAGGACGGTGTCCCTTCTTCAGAGGCGTATTGCAGAGAGAAAAGTCGTATACATAGGAGATACATTCTGAAATAACAAATGAAAATAATTTGCACAAAGGTAACAATATGAACAACAAAAGGTTTAGTAACCCGACATCACACCATGTCCACCATACATACCAATAAAAGGTTTTCAAGAATGAAAGATACATATATGAATATGCACAAACATCCAGTTTGGCATAAGGTAGCAGATTATATCTTTTTGAATAAAAAGCGCACTGGTTGTCGGCTGATCAGCCGGTGTGAAATAATGGTTATCCGTCGGCTTCAGAAATGGCCTCGCAAAGGCCCCCCAAATGGGAGGACAACCCCGTTAGGTCCCAGATTGACCTTTAAGAAGGAAAGGAAAATTAACTTTTAGGTAATTTTTTCAAAAAAACGCCAAAAAAAACATAAATTTGCATATATCCTATATATATATTGTTATCCATTCACCCAAAATAAAGGGGAACCTTTTTCCTTCATTTGTACAAAGAATATAAGGAATATAGAGTGTAGCCAGTATTTCAGTATTTCAAGATCACACTCTCTAAAATATAGAGGAGAAGGCATACAGACAGGCCTGCTAGATTTAGGGGATTAATAATGAACCCTTTTATATAGAAATGAGAAATTAAATTGATTGATTAATCATGCAGGTGAACCATTGGTCAAGTAAGTATAGAGCAGGCAAGTGCAAAAGAGTATGACAAAGTATGCTCGATTTTATCTCACATAGAAAGGTACTGGGCAGGACGCCAGTGTGTTATCCCACCACCCAAGCTTCAGGACGCTCTCTGCTCCATTGGTCAAGTAAGTATAGAGCAGGCAAGTGCAAAAGAGTATTACAAAGTATGCTCGATTTTATCTCACATAGAAAGGTACTGGGCAGGACGCCAGTGTGTTATCCCACCACCCAAGCTTCAGGACGCTCTCTGCTCCAGCTGCCTATGCACCATCCCTGTACTTAACAAGTAAGCAAGATTAAAATCTCTTTCTCCTTGAACTGGACGATTTACTCTCCTGCAAGACACCTTTCTATGTGAGATAAAATCGAGCATACTTTGTCATACTCTTTTGCACTTGCCTGCTCTATACTTACTTGACCAATGGTTCACCTGCATGATTAATCAATCAATTTAATTTAATTTCTCATTTCTATATAAAAGGGTTCATTATTAATCCCCTAAATCTAGCAGGCCTGTCTGTATGCCTTCTCCTCTATATTTTAGAGAGTGTGATCTTGAAATACTGAAATACTGGCTACACTCTATATTCCTTATATTCTTTGTACAAATGAAGGAAAAAGGTTCCCCTTTATTTTGGGTGAATGGATAACATGATTGGCGGATTACAGATGTCATTTTCTCTAATAGCAACCTACCACCCTGTTACCCCAATGACTCAAACCACACCAGCTTGGAGTATTAAAAGGCAGTAGCGGCCTAATTTATTAAACAAATAATCTTAAATATAAAATATAACATATCAACATTATCTATCATAAATAGAAAAACATCAACAACAAAAAACAACATCTGTTGAAACAACCTGCTTAATTCTCAAGCGTTGGTCTGAGCAATATCTTGATCATCCTCTGTGTCCATAACAGGACTTGCACTGCGGTCCCATCAAATCTATCAAATAGGCCTCAAGCCGACAAGCTGGCTCAGAGACTAGCAATGACCGCAGTGCCCCATTATCACTTCCCGGCTAACCTCCGTTAACCGGGAACCACCATCATGAGCCATATCAACGCTAGCTCCCAAAAAGCCTCTTACTTTTGCCATTTACCTTGCTTTTTTGCCCAGACCAACGCCCGCCACTGCCATGCCCTCGTTCACCCCCCTTTTTTTTTTTTTTTTAAATTGAACCATAACCATATCTAGTTAACCCTACTATACCAACAAAAAGGGGAGGGTGGGCGGGAACTTTCCACAACTACTGTTACACCCCTTTGGGCGGGGTTACCTTATAAAGCCTTCCTTGCTACCTCCCCCTCGGTTACTTAATACCACACCCCTAAAAACTATTAACTCCCCTGTTACCACAGTCATGTATGCCCTCCTCTATGCATTACATGCTGTTGCTACGGGCTTCTCTTGACTGGCGGATTACAGATGTCATTTTCTCTAATAGCAACCTACCACCCTGTTACCCCAATGACTCAAACCACACCGAGCTTGGAGTATTAAAAGGCCGTAGCGGCCTAATTTATTAAACAAATAATCTTAAATATAAAATATAACATATCAACATTATCTATCATAAATAGAAAAACATCAACAACAAAAAACAACATCTGTTGAAACAACCTGCTTAATTCTCAAGCGTTGGTCTGAGCAATATCTTGACGGGCCCTGTTGACCCCTTCAACTGATCTAGCCATCCTCCATGATGTACGAGCCACCATGTCTGACCATACAATAATCATTTTTGGAAAAGCTTCCCTTTTACGCCAAACATCCATCGCGCTTTAGGTCTACCATGGCTCTAATGCCCAGGTCATTACCGCCTGCATGTATTACCAATACATCCGGCGGCCTATCCCGTTGCACGTAACGATGCACCTCTGACACTAATCTGCCTCATAACATACCTGGGATCCCCAACCACTTTATGGACGCTTCCTTCCTGCTAAAACCCAATTGCCTACCCTCATAACGGGCGTCCCCTCTCCGGGCCCCCCATGCCACATAGGAATGGCCCATGATCCAGACCATCCCTGGCAGCGAATCTGAAATAGAAAAGCACAGAAAACCATACTATAAACAAAAACCAAAAACACAAACCTATTAATGCTTCAACCCCCGCCATATCTCTATTACCATACTGCCCTACAAACCTATCACCAAATTGGGCCGCACATAAGATTGAAATCTCTTAGATTCCCATCTACCAATCCTCTTCACAGTTTCCTCCCCCAATCCGTTCCTGGCTGCCTCGGTGGCTGCTCCTATCCTGAAGGAATGTGACGAGAATTCCTTCTCTATCAACCCCAGTCCCTGTATACATTTTGCAAAAACTGCCCTGAATTGGAATCTGGATAAAAATTCCCCCCCAAATGTATCAAAAAGGGGCCCAGACCCACTGGGCGAACACCTAAAAATTCCTTAACCGCCCCAACTGGGCACAACTGCGAACCCATAACCGGATATACCCTCACCATTTTGCCTCTCCCCAGTTGGTCAGTCTTAGATTTCCTCAAATACAACTGCAGAACTTCTGCCTCACACCGCACGTCCTGATAACTCAGACCTCCTTGCGCTTTTTTAGAAGGGCTAACCAGTTCCCCTATTCTAAAAGCCCCGAAAAACGCCAACAAAAATGCCACCTTAAACAACATCACCTCGTAACCCGAGGAGCATACCCTCTCCAGCTGCCCTATAATACCCTGTAAAATCTCAAATGTCACCGGTCTCCTCGCATCCCGTCGGACCATCGCCTTTCTGTAACCCTTCATTGCCTGCCGCACCCAAAAATCTTTCGTAAAATCCACTTGACCTTGCAGCTTAAACAGAAAAGCCAACCCGGTCACGTTCCTATTCACCACTGATGCGGATACCCCCTCCTCCATTTTCCTAGCAATGTAATATAGTAACAGCAATCTCACCTCCTTACCGACCGGCTCTTCCCCAATATTCTGGACAAACTCCCTCCATTCTTGCCATACCCTCGTGTATGCCACCCACGTGGACCCACTTACCGAGTTCTTTACCCATCCAGCGATGAGGCCAATGCTATCGCCCACAGCCAGTCGGGACAAGGCACCCCGTGTTGCTCCGCCTCCGGCGCCAACTCCCGGAACCTTTCCCACTGGAAGCGAGACAAGGCATCAGCTATAACATTTTCAACCCCCGGTAGGTGTACAGCATGAATGAAAACATTCAATTGCAAACAACGTAATACCAAGTGTTGCAATAGCCTAATCACTGGGGGAGACGATGCCGTAGTCCTATTAATTACTTGTACCACTCCCAGATTGTCCCCGTGGAAACGCACCTTCAGATCCCTGAATGATGCTCCCCATAATTCCACCGCCAGCACTACCGGAAACAATTCCAGTAACACTAGGTTCTTTGTAAAACCTGCGTCCACCCACGACTGAGGCCAAGGCCCAGCGCTCCACTGCCCCTGAAAAAAGGCCCCGAACCCTGTGGAACCAGCAGCATCCATGTATAGTTCCAAATCAAAGTTGCTGACCGGACCAGCCATCCAGAAAGCCCTACCGTTAAACGCTTCTAAAAAGGTGTGCCACACCCCTAAGTCCGCTCTATGTGTTTCTCTCAACCGCACAAAATGTCTTGGCGATTTTACCCCGCTCGTGCTTGCCGACAGCCTTCGACAGAAAACCCTACCCATCGGTCATATGCGGCATGCAAAATTAAGCTTGCCCAACACCGATTGCAGCGTTCTTAGCTGAACCTTTCGCAAACCCATTAGCCCCGAAATCTCCCTCTTCAGGTCCTCCAGTTTATTGTCCGGCAACCTGCATTCCATCGCCTCCGTGTCCAGCACAATCCCTAAGAACGTGATGACCGTACATGGTCCCTCCGTCTTGTCAGCCGCCAATGGGATGCCAAATTTTTCTGCGACGTGTTCCAACGTTGCCAGAAGCACCGCGCAGATCCTCGAATCAGCCGGACCCATGCAGAGAAAGTCATCCAAGTAGTGAATTATCGAATTCACACCCGACACCTCCCTGACAACCCATTCCACAAATGAGCTGAACTGCTCAAATATCGCGCACGAGCATTGGTCAACATAAAATTTGTTGTTCCAATGACACCCCAATAACCGAAAGCTGTCCGGGTGGACCGGCAGCAGTCGGAAAGCTGATTCCACATCCGCCTTAGCCATGAGAGCCCCTTTTCCATATCGCCGAACCCAACCCACTGCAGCATCGAATGATGTATATGTCACGGAACACTCACCCTGGTCTATAGCATCATTGACCAACCCCCCTTTTGGGAAAGATAAATGATGGATTAGCCTGAATTTTCCCGGCTCCTTCTTTGGTACCACCCCCAGCGGTGACACCACCAAATTATCCAATGGAGCCACCGAAAATGGACCGCCCATCCGACCTAGTGCAACCTCCTTCCGTAGTTTCTCTGAAACTATGTCTGGGTGTTCCCTGGCGGACCGTAAATTAGGCGACAATGGCGGGATGACCGACAGATTGCACGGTATCTTAAAACCCACAGAGAAACCTTCCTCCAACAGTTGCGCTGCTCTTTTGTCCGGATACCTACCGAGAAACGGCCGCATCTTTTCCACTCTCACCGGGGTCCTCCCTTTTGTTTGCAGTTTCTCCTTGCTTACCCTTTCCTTGTTTGAAACACCTTGACCCCGGGTGGGCTCCCCCACATCCCGAACACTCGTGTTTATACTTACATGAGGCTCCAAACCTGCAGGTCCCGGTGTTGTATTGCCAACAAACCCCCTTTTTGTTTCCGACCGTATGTCCCTGGGTGGAAGGTCCACCAGTCCCTCCTGGAAAAAACTGATTGGGGGCCCTCGCCGTCGTCATCAATCTCATCCACAAGCTTATGTCCTTGTGATCCCAACGCAGCGCGGGTCTGATCGCCCTCCGTTGACGGAACTGCTCATCATATCTCAGCCACACCGTGCCCCCATAGACCCTGTAGGCCTCACCAATAGCATCTTGGTAACAAAATAACGCCGAGCAATGCTCCGGTTGCTTCTCACCTATCACACTAGCCATGATCGCAAACGCCTGTAACCAGTTTGTAAATGTTCTGGGAATTAGCCTGTACCTCCTCTTCTCTTCGTCCTCCTTCTTCGAATCATCCGGTTTTATCCTATCCAGGTTGAATTTTTCTAAAGGCAATAGGGAAAAAATTTCCACGTACTCACCCTTCCACAGTTTCTCACGCACCTCCTGTTTTAAGTGCGACCCTAACGGACCCTCATAGCACACATAAACCTCGCACCTGGCTGAATCCGCCAATCTTGTAATGTCCTGTCTGCTAGTGGTCTCCGCTGGTTTGTCCGTCCCTTGTGCCACAGCACTCCCAGACGCCGCCTGTGAAGTCGAGGCAACTGCTGCCGTGACCGTAGGTACTGCTGCTGTTATCCCCATAGGCCCAACCCCTCCAGGCCACCCTGTCGGCGGAATCCACGATGCTACCGGGCCAGCGTTACCCGTCCCTGACCCCTCAAAGCACAGAAGTAACTCTTTGATGCCCACTAAAAACCCCCCTAAGCCTGAAGCCCCCCCACTCCCTGCTGCCCCTGACCCACTGCTAACTGTGCTCCCCGCTGGCTCCCCCATCCCCCCTACTCTAGCAATACTAGAATCAACAGATAACACATTTGACTCACCAGGCTGCACAGGCGTAACCTCATCAGCCGGACCAGAGATCTCCACCGCTGCTGCTCTCCTGCGAGGGGGGGTTGATTCCTCTTCCGACCCGGACCATCCCCTTTCTCGCTCGCCTCCTCTTCCACCTTCTTCATCCGATGAAGACCCACCCGACCTGTCTGTCAGGGTTGCCGCTGGGGCTGTGGCCGGACGCCCCCGCCTCCGCGTGTCCCTTCCGCCTGCCGATTTGCATTTTGCTTTGCCTGGACCGGTGAGTACCTCAGTCCTGCCGCCTGGAACCTGCGTTGCCCTGCTAGGCCGACCCCTCTCGATCCTCCTGTGTGCCCCTGCCGTGGAACCAGAAGGCCCGGGGCTGGCTGGATGTGCTCTCTCCCCCCGTGTGGTATCTCTCCTCCAGTGGGCGGGGCTAGCGCTCCTCGTTCTGCCCGCTCTGCTAGGCCGCACCGCTGCTCTATTACCTTCCGGCCGGTCGTCCTGCCGCGCCGCCGCCGCGCTCGATCTCCCTCCCTCCGGTACAGCCTTCCGTTTCGGCGGCGGGCCCACCTCGGGACCCGAAGGAGTCCCGGGCTGCCGTTGTGCGGTCATGCGCTGGTCAGGGGAGAATCGTTCAGGCAGGCGGGACCGCCGGGTTCTGGCGCCGCTCGATCTTCCCTGCGCTTCTGGCTCCCTGCTGTGCAGGGCCGCTGTAATAGTGTCTTGCAGCCATGCCGCCCCCCGCACCTCGGCCTCGGCCCTGAGCTGCTCCATCAGGCTATCCATCTCAGCCATGCTCTTCCAGGAACTTTCCACAACTACTGTTACACCCCTTTGGGCGGGGTTACCTTATAAAGCCTTCCTTGCTACCTCCCCCTCGGTTACTTAATACCACACCCCTAAAAACTATTAACTCCCCTGTTACCACAGTCATGTATGCCCTCCTCTATGCATTACATGCTGTTGCTACGGGCTTCTCTATATATATATAGGATATATGCAAATTTATGTTTTTTTGGCGGTTTTTTGAAAAAATTACCTAAAAGTTAATTTTCCTTTCCTTCTTAAAGGTCAATCTGGGACCTAACAGGGTTGTCCTCCCATTTGGGGGGCCTTTGCGAGGCCATTTCTGAAGCCGACGGATAACCATTATTTCACACCGGCTGATCAGCCGACAACCAGTGCGCTTTTTATTCAAAAAGATATAATCTGCTACCTTATGCCAAACTGGATGTTTGTGCATATTCATATATGTATCTTTCATTCTTGAAAACCTTTTATTGGTATGTATGGTGGACATGGTGGGATGTCGGGTTACTAAACCTTTTGTTGTTCATATTGTTACCTTTGTGCAAATTATTTTCATTTGTTATTTCAGAATGTATCTCCTATGTATACGACTTTTCTCTCTGCAATACGCCTCTGAAGAAGGGACACCGTCCTGAAACATGTCAGGCTTCTAGAGAAAACACTCTATTATTATTAATGGAAGTATACAAAAATTATTACATGAAAGCACATTTTACTGTATAAATACTCTTGTTGAGATTCATTGCTAATATATCTTGTTTTTATGTTTTTTCAAATAAATAAAACACTTTTTATCTAATCCAATTGCATGGTTCGCCTACAAAGTCCCATTATACTGGGGGGTATATAAGTTGCCTAACCCAAGGGTCTTATTTTTTTCACTAATTTCGGGATGTTGGCAACTTTTTGAAGGCAATATATTTGACCTTCAGTGGTTCAATTCATTATACACTATCCTCAAATCTAGGGGACACGAACCCTCCCAATGGAAAACCCACAACCAATGGTCGTTGGCTCCATCCAGACTCGGCCTGCAGCACGAGTCACTCCACAGGCTTTAACCGACCACTCCATTTATCTATACTAACAGTGTAAAGAAACCCACCTCAAACCCCCCCATTTCGGTCATGGAGCCCCCCCCTTCTTACTTTAAAGACGAAGTTAATACTACCTATTATACCTCCATCCCCTTTTACTCCACCCCAACCACCCCTCCCACTTCCAGTTGTTCCCCCTCGCTTCCTGGTGCAAACATAGGGGTTTACTGTTAACAGATAATGTAAGCAGATCCATTCAGGTATCTTCTTTTGTTGATAACGTTTGCCCGGTTGTGCTCCGTACATCTCCTTTAGATATCTCACCCTGGTATGTATGTCTATAACCTCTAGACTGTTACCTTGCTCACAAAATATTTTATAAAATGTTCCTACAAATGTTCTTTTTTTGTCAATATGTTTGGTTTTTATATCTCAATAAAAACTTTTTGAAAAAAAAAATAGACCCTTATCTGTGCATTCACCCTGGGCCACCAGGAAAGGGAGGGCGGAAAATGTGTAGCCCTCCTCTCTGGCCTTGTCCAGCTTGAGCTTCTCTGCACCTGTTGTGTCACTGATCTTCCTAGAGCCATGTTCCGCTCATGTCTTGAGGACTCTAATTGTCGGTGGCACTAGGTTCATGACAGGTTGGACCGCACAAGTGTCTGGGGTCACTGTATCTAAATCTATCCCATAATGACATCAGTCGTTGCTCAGAATCTCCCATAAACTGTCATAATTACTGATGTCACTGAATTCAATGTGTTATTGTCACATCTAATAATCTATCCCACAACTATGACACCTACTAATGTCACTGTATATAAACTGTCACCAACTAGGAGCTCTGCAGGTTCCTACAAGATTTATTTTGACCAGCAACATAAAAAACAATGAGGTACCCAGTTAGAATTATTTTCTTAATATATATATTTATTTTATATATTTCAAGAAGTGCTAAGAACATGTAAGGACATTCTAAACTTCTTGAGGTCCCCATTGGATGTATTACTGACAATCTCTTGATTTCAGTGCTGCTGTTTCTCTTTAATAATTATATCTCATGTCACATATTCCAAAGATTTATTCCATAACACATCTATACACAAAATAGAATATAAATATCTTGTAAAAAATGTTCTACATCCACAAAATTACCGCTATCAACAACCTTCACTGACTCCAAAAATGACCCCTTTCATGGGCATGTACATTTTCTAGTATATCTTAAAACAAGGCTAAAAGATCCCCATAATTCCAAATTATGGACCAAACAATATAAACAGAAAACAATTAGTAATTTCTTACTTTGCCGGTTTTCCACAAGTGGGGATCACTCATATTGTCAAACATTTTAGGCACAAAGTCTGGGCCTCTGAGAGTGGAAATGGTTGTAGACAAAATACATGAACTGTTAAGAAAAAGCCAGCTTTCTAAAATAAGATCAGTTGGAATTTCTTTCCTCTCATTAAAAGGGATCTCAGCTCTGGCCATGAAATTAACATTTCTCACATATTTGTGCAGCTTTTCATGGAAGACAGAAATACACACATTATCATATACAGTTATACAAAGTCTGAGATAAAATACAAATTAGTCAGATTGAATGTACTAGGTGGCATTTCTATAAATGTGAATAGAAATTAAGGAATCAAGAGAATCACTTGTTGTTTATTTATTTAAGTTTTTTTTTTTTGCTCTTTTAACAATAAATATTTTGATTGAATTTTCAAAAGTAAAACAAGAATATTCCAGTTACATACTGAAACAGTGTTGTCACAGAAATGCCTATGTAGGCTTCCAAAATAAAGAATTGCTTAGAGTAAGTTACTATAAAATACTATAGAGACAAACTAGAAACTGTTAAGGTGTTTAAACATTTATACAATCCCTGTTTACCCCAACGGGAACTCACTGTAAACAAGGGATTGTGGCTTAGTGTATTAAAAAGGAAGAGGAGGGAAGGAAGAAGAGGTAGGAAAGGGAGATGGTTGGTAGTTACCGTATTCATCAGAATACCTTGGAGAAGATAGTGGTTCAGGAACAAATGTAATAGTTCTTAGAATTTTTCAGAAAATTTGAAGCCCTAGGATGTAAGATCCATTCATTCCATCTTTTAAGGAATTTAGCTGTGGAACCCTTTTTGTGCGCTAACATTATTTCATAGTGAGCCTGAGTATTAAGTCTCAAAATAACATCTGATAGGTTAGGGGCTAAGGTAGATTTCCATAGTTTAGTTATGGTGAGTTTTGCGGCTATTAGGATATTAGCAACTATAATTCTATGTTGTGGTGGGTATAGGTCTAGGTTTAGACCTAATAAGGACGTTTTAGGTGTGAGTGTCTTTAGGTTTCCTGTGAGACACGCGATAAAGGAGGAGATTGTTTTCCAGAAACTAGATAAAGCCTTACATCCCCATAGTGTATGTATTACATTTCCTGTATGGGTATTACATCTCCAGCAGGTGGGGGATGAGGTGGGAAATATTTTGGAGCGTCTGTATGGGGTCAGATACCAGCAGTTTAATATTTTTTTGGGCGTTTTCCCAATGTTCAATACATGATGTTGATGTACTATTGATATGTATGGCTTCTGCCATTTTTCCCATGAGAAGGTTTGAGAAAGGTCTTTCTCCTATTTAATCATGTTTGTAGTTTTGGTTTGGAGTGGAAATGAAAGGAGATGAAAGGAGTTTATATAAATGGGATATGCCCCTTTTCTTTCTATTTTGATAAGAAGTGAAAAATTCCTATAGTTCGCAAGGGAGTTATACATTTTTTTAGGGTTAAAGTTCTTATTAAAAGTTTTAGCGTTAAGCTTAGTTGTGATTCTGAGTTTATGTTCATCAGGTAAATGATGGAAAAAGTTGATGTGAAAAGTGTGGGGTACATTTGTATTCAGCCCCCCTGAGTCAATACTTTGTAGAACCGCCTTTCTCTGCAATTATAGCTGCAAGTCTTTTTGGGGATGTCTCTACCAGCTTGGCACCTCTAGAGAGTAAAATGTTTGCCTTCTTTGCAAAATAGCTGAAGCTCTGTCTGACTGGATGGAGAGCGTCTGTGAACAGCAACTTTCAAGTCTTGCCACAGGAATGTGCTTTGATGGAAACCATTCCATTGTAGCTCTGGCTGTATTTTTAGGGTCGATCTCCTGCTGAAAGGTGAACCTCCGCCCCAGTCTCAAGTCTTTTGCAGACTCTAAAGCCGCGTACACACGAGCGGAATGTCAGACAGAAAAAGTCTGACAAAAGCTTTTCATCATCTATTCCGATTGTGTGTGTGCCTCATCGGACTTTTTTTATTGAAAATTCTGACGGGGGGGGGCAGGAGGCGGAGCCTAGCGGAGCAGACATGCATTGTTAGAGCTCCACACCGCTGAGGAGAGAAGCATAGGCGTGCGCACAGGGTGTGCCGGGTGTGCCCAGGCACACCCAAATCCCCCCCATGCGCATTAGTGTTATCGTTCTGTGTAGCAACAGGAACATGGGAAAGATCTCCCTCTTACCGGCTCTGCCATAAGAGAAGTGTTTATCCTTTTCTCTTTCACTGTGCCAGCAGAGAGATCAATGTGCCGGGGTCATATATATGTAGATACATACACATGCATGTGTGTTTGAGCTTAAGGGTGCACACCCTAATGCATTAGGCTGCGCACACCTATGGAGAGAAGAGAAGGACAAAGCGGAGCCTGCAGGCTCAAAAGGTATCCATTTGAACCTTTTTGCCCCAGGGAACAAACTGTGAAAGTTTGGGCAGGAAATATGGTACTGGGAGGAAACCGTGGCAGAAATAAAAATCACCTCACAAAGAGCTCACAGGCACTCACTGCAGCTGAAGCAGCTCCAGTCACCTCACAAGATACAGCATCAGGGCGCTCTCACAGACAGAAAATGTCACAGCAAGACTCTCCATTTGAGTCAGATACAGAACAAATCCTCTCACAAACTTCTCCACAAGCCTCCTCAGTATCCCCAGTAATATTATTACAATTTGAAAAGATGCTTCATAAGGCTTTAAAACAAATCTCAGACCAAATAACAAAAAGCCTAACCAAAGAAATAAGAGAGCTGGGAAACCGCACCGCAGCCTTAGAAATAAAAATGGATGAAATTGAAATTACAACCCAAGAAAATATAACAGAATTGGAACAATTAAAAAAAGAGAATTTAATACTTCAAACTAAGCTCGAAGATTACGAAAATAGAGATAGACGTTCAAACTTGCGCATAAGGGGAATACCTGAAACTGTGACAGACCTGCAATCTACTATTACTGCTCTATTACAAGAACTAAAGCCAGATATCCCTATTGAACGTTTAGAACTGGACAGAGTACACAGAGCCCTCACAGCCAAAAAGAAAGATGGACCCCCACGTGATATAATCACAAAATTTCATTATTACAGAACGAAAGAACAAATACTAATTGCTGCAAGAGAAAAAAAGGAACTTAATTTTCAAGGACACAATTATCAAATTTTTGCTGACCTATCCCAACTTACTATTACTAAAAGACGATCCATGAAACCCCAACTAATGGAACTACAACACCACAACATTATGTATCAATGGGGCTTCCCCTTTTCAGTCAGATTTAACTACCAAGGTACAATTTACAGAAGCAGATCAGCAGATGAACTACAACAAACCCTTTTAAAAATAAATCTAACAGAACCCACAAGCAGCAACTCTCCCACACGCAGAAGAATGGCGTCATCTTCACCTTCAGGCAGCACCCAGAAAATTTCAGAACAAAATGGGAATCATCATTCTCACAAAAGAGGCCGTTATGCCACATCATCCATGGACCAAGAAGATTCAATGGACTGACATCCTAATTCCTGATATCTCTTCATTTATTATACTAAGAGATGGTTCTCTATAAAAAACCTATATTTATAACTGAATGTAACTGCATTCTGATAGTCACACACTGTGTGGGATCATGTTACATTCCAGTTATATTTCTTATTACTTCTGATTCATATAGCCTTAGAATATATAAGTGAAATAAGGAAATTCTTTTTCAGTTATATATTATCAGGTAATAACAATAGATTTATTACTTTTTAGGACAAATATGTTCAATAATCCAGAAGTAATGGAAGCTTTTTCTTTCTTTTCTTAAAACAAATATATTATTACCTAACTAGTTCCTAGAATTATATTTTTGTTTATTCTAATCTGAAGCAATACAACCTCAATTTTATGAGTTAACATATCTAAACAGTTACATATGAATAAAATATGTAATTGTTTACTCTAAAAGGGTTAAAATCCCAAAATAATTCAAACTATCTTCATCAATACCAAAGTTATTAACAGTACCTTTCTAACTGAATTATTTAGCCTAGGGCAAGACTAACCATATACAACCACCCTGGAATAAATAATTTCAACAAAAACTATATTCTGCACTCCAATTAATGAATCATCATTTTGATGTCTTTTGACATAGTACTTCTCTCCTGTAAGTGGAAGATCCGTGTAGCCCCATTAGCCCTCCTCATTCTCCCAACCATATTATGTGGGAGTGTGACGAAGGCACTTATTCCCCTGAGAGAGATATTTATTCTCTTTCACGGGTAAATTGTGATTACTTGCAAAAAATAATTTATACAATGTATCATCTAATCTCATATGTTTTTTGTTTACTCTTTACTCCAGAATTCACTGGTTTCTTTTCTATCTATTCATCTCTTCAGTCCACACAGGTTGATCTGCGCAGTCAGCTCTGCATAACAAAAAGTAAGTCAAAACTATTTGATCTATTGCCATGGCACCACTGAATATACTTTCCCTGAATGTTCAGGGAATAAATGTCCCTCAAAAAAGGACCAAAGCCTTCCGTACTTTCCATAACAAGAAGGCTCACATAGTATGCCTCCAAGAAACACACTTCACCAAAGATTCTACTCCAAAATATATTTCTCCTTTTTATCAACAAATTTACACGGCCTCTGCCTGTACCAAGCAAAGGGGAACTCTAATTGCATTTCACCGATCCACACCATTCACCTTATCATCAGAAATTAAAGACCCAGAAGGTAGATACCTGATACTCATGGGTTATATAATGGATACAGCAATCACGGTGATTTCCTACTACGCTCCTAACAAACAACCTACACCATTCCTCTCACATATATTACAAGTGATTAATACACACAAAATAGGAACAGTGATAATGTGTGGGGATTCGAACCAGGTCCTCCTCCCATTTCTAGATAAATCACCTTTTACACCATCCAAAATAACCTCTAGATTACCTTTTTCTCAACTTCTTTCCAAATACAATCTGGTAGATTCATGGAGAGAAAGTAACCCAATGAAAAAGAAATTCACTTATTTCTCCCACCCTCATCAAACCTTCACCAGAATAGATCATATTTTTCTAACAATAGGAATGATACCAGAAATTATTGCATCAGATATAATTCCGATTCCGTGTTCTGACCATAATGCAGTATACACTACTATAGCCTCAGCCATACCAAAAGCGCATGACCCAACGTGGTACTTACCGGACATAATGCTCAAACACCCACTACATCAGATGGCCATTGAACAAGCTTTAAAGGAATACATATCAATTAATAATACAACAGACATCTCCCCAATAACACTGTGGGAAGCTCATAAGCCTGTCTTGCGTGGTACAATACAAAGACAAATGGCACTATTTAAACGGGAACGCAAAAATCTAGCAAAAAAACTAGAACTCAATTTTAATGCAGCCTACATATCATTTCAAGATAATCCATCTCAGAGTACAAAATCTCATCTGGAAAAATCTAGATTGGAATACGATCTATTTCTTACTGAGTCAGTTGATAAATCCCTCAAACGCTCCAAACACAATTTCTACATGAATACATCAAACCAGGTACATATTTGGCTCAGGCATTAAATTCAACTAACAAATCTTTCAAACCAATACGTTTGAAATTATCAAAAAATGTTTACACTTGTAATCCAGTTAAAATAGTCTATAAATTTCACTCACATCTTGCAACTTTATACAAGACAAACAATGAATTTAATCCTACAGAAGCTGAATCCTTCTTCTCAAAAATAACCTTACCTGAGTTATCTCAGAATCAAAAAAGCAGTTTGGATGAGCCTATAACTATAGATGAAGTTGCTAACGCCATAAAAGACCTAAAACTTAACAAAAGACCAGGCCCAGACGGCTACTCGGCTTTATACTATAAAACATTCTCAGAAATACTCTCTCCCATTCTCACTGAAACTTTTAACAAACTTCTAGATGGACATTCTTTTCGGCAAGAAACACTAATGGCAATTGTTTGTATGATCCCAAAACCCCTTTCTGATGATACTTCCTGTGTGAATTATCGGCCTATCTCTCTGTTAAACCTCGATATTAAATTATTAGCAAAAATAATAGCAAAACGCCTCAATAGCATTATAGGAAAATTAATACATAGAGATCAAGTAGGCTTCATGCCAAATAGACAGGCAGGCGATAATATACGCAGGGCAGTGTTATTGGCACATATTGCTAAAAAACGGAAAATCCCTTTATGTTTTCTATCTCTCGATATTAAGAGGGCATTTGACACAGTATCCTGGCAATATATGCAATATTCATTACAAAAATGGGGTTTTGGACCCCACTTTTTAACATGGATCAAAGCATTATATAATAAACCCAAAGCCTATATAAAATATGCTGGATACAAATCTGAAGCCTTTAATATCGAAAGAGGTACCCGACAGGGTTGCCCATTATCTCCCTTATTATTTGCCCTTATACTCGAACCCATGGCCCAATACATCAGAACAAACCAAACTATAACTGGCATTGAAGTAAGAGGTATTACACACAAATTATGTATATTTGCAGACGAAATATTACTTTTTCTATAATCACCACAGGTCTCTGGTCCTAACTTAATACCAGCTCTTGATGGATTTGCAGCCCTATCCGGCCTTATGATTAATCCTAAGAAATGCCTAGTGCTTAATATTTCACTCACAAACATGGAATTGATCCCGGCTAGGGCTGCACTCCCATTCACATGGGCAGAAAAATCAATCCCATATCTTGGAATTCATTTAACAGCATCTCATTCTGACTTATTCTCAACCAATTATCCTCCTGTATTAAGACAGATCACAAATCTAATAAAACAATGGTCGCAACTTCCTTTATCCTGGATAGGGAAGATTAATGCAATCAAAATGACTATTCTACCCAAATTGCTTTATCTATTCAGAGTCCTCCCTATTCCAATTCCTTCCTATTTTTTGAGAATAGTACAAAAAAGAGCAACTTCGTTTATATGGGGCTCTTCTAAACCACGTATACCTATACACACACTACATCTTCCCAAAAATAAAGGAGGCCTGGGATACCCTAATTTTACTAACTACTACAGAGCAGCACATTTGGCCAGTCTGTCCAAATACCATGCTAAACAGGAAATCCCATTATGGGTATTTATAGAGGCTTCAGAAAATGACCCTCTATTAATATCAAACTTGTTATGGCTTGATCCTAAAGACCGCTTTAAAATTCATAATCCCATAACTAAACACTTCTTATCTCTCTGGGATAAACTAAAAACCAAATATCAGTTACAATCTCCACACAATCCTCTCCTTTCTTTTATCAGAAATCCGGCCTTTTATCCAGCATGGATATACCCAAATTCTTTTAAAGCTTGGACAACATCAGGCATTCAGACACTAAATGACTTCATAGCATCTAAATCATTCCTTTCATTCCCATCGCTTAGAGAAAAATATGATCTACCAAACTCTGAGATATTTAGATATCTCCAAATTAAAAATTTCTATACACCATTCCTAAAGGAGGATACACCATTATCCCAATTATCCATTTTTGAATCAATCTGTACAAAAGATCCATTTGCTAAAGGTACAATTTCATCACTTTATAATCAATTTTATGGAGTAGTAAATCTTAATAGACCCTCTTACATTCAGAGGTGGGAGGAGGACCTGGGAGGAACTTTAGAAGACACGGACTGGTCTAACATATGGCTCACATCTAAGTCATCTTCACCCAACATCTTAGCACTGGAGACAAACTATAAAGTCCTAACTCGCTGGTACCTTGTACCCGCTAGAGTGGCAAAATATTCACCTAATACCTCAGCTCTTTGTTTTCGAGGATGCCCAGAAATAGGCACACATTTACACATATGGTGGACGTGCCCAGTAATCCAAACCTTCTGGAAGGAAGTCTTCGTGATTGCATCTAAAATATTTTAAAAAATAATACAACCAGATCCATATATAACTTTACTTAATCTAAAACCGGAATGGTTAACACTCTCTCAATTCAAACTTATGATCCAACTAATAACGGCTGCAAAACAAACAGTGGCCAAGGCATGGAAATCTCCTACATTGGTTCTAGCAGAAACAATTCACAGAATGAATAATACAATGTCTCATGCTAAGATGGTAGCCATCGATCAAAATCAGATTCCAAAATTTGAAAAACTTTGGCATCCTTGGATAAAACAACAGTTCCTGTCAAATTTCAATGACTCTGTCCTGTTGCCATGGTAACAGATTAAATGACTTACAGAGATATCCATTCTAATGCCGCGTACACACGGTCGGACTTTCCGGCATACTTGGTCCGGCGGACCAGAGTGTGCCGGACAATCCGCCCGTGTGTGGGCGGCGGTGGACTTTTCCGGCGGACTTCTTCCCAAAAGCCCGCCGGACCTAGATTTAAAGAAAGTTTCAAATCTTTCCGTCGGACTCAGTTTCGGGCGGAAAGTCCGCCCGTGTGTGTGCTGGTCCGACGGAAAGCCCGCTCGTGTGTAGGCTGGTCCGACAGACCAAATACGACACGAGGAAAGTATTGCATCTCGCGCTCGCTGCAATAGGAAAAACAAATCTTCCTATTGCGGCGAGCGTGGGGCATACCAGGCCCTTAGGTCTGGTATGGATTATAAAGGGGAACCCCGCTACGCCGAAAAAATGGCGTAGGGTCCCCCTAAAATCCATACCAGACCCCGATCCGAGCACGCAGCCTGGCCGGTCAGGAAAGGAGGTGGGGACGAGCGAGCGCCCCCCCCCCCCTCCTGAACCGTACCAGGCCGCATGCCCTCAACATGGGGGGGTGGGTGCTTTGGGGAGGGGGGCGCCCTGCGCCCCCCCCCAAAGCACCTTGTCCCCATGTTGATGAGGACAAGGGCCTCTTCCCGACAACCCTGGCCGTTGGTTGTCGGGGTCTGCGGGCGGGGGCTTATCGGAATCTGGGAGCCCCCTTTAATAAGGGGGCCCCCAGATCCCGGCCCCCCACCCTATGTAAATGAGTATGGGGTACATGGTACCCCTACCCATTTACCTAGGAAAAAAGTGTAAGTAATAAAACACACCACACAGGTTTTTAAAATATTTTATTAAACAGCTCCGGGGGGGGGATCTTCCTCCGGCTTCGGGGGTCTTCTTCCGGCTTCGGGGGTCCCTCTGCTTCATCTTCTCCCGGCGTCCGGTTGGTTCTTCTCCGCTCTCCGGCCTCTTCTCCCGGTGTCGCAGGTCTTCGGCCGGCCCCTCCGCTATCTTCATGTAGCTCTATTGCGAGCGGAGGTCCGGACTTCTTGGCTTCTTGGCTTCTCTTCTCTTCTCTTCTCTTCCCCCCAGATGTTGACACGACGCTCTCTCCGGCTGGACTGGTCTCTGAGGGCTGCGTTGTGACTTATATAGGCGGAGACCCCGCCCCCATATGATGTCACAGTCCCTGGGCATGCTGGGACTGTGACGTTTTAGGGGGCGTGGTCGACCACGCCCCCTAAAACGTCACAGTCCCAGCATGCCCAGGGACTGTGACATCATATGGGGGCGGGGTCTCCGCCTATATAAGTCACAACGCAGCCCTCAGAGACCAGTCCAGCCGGAGAGAGCGTCGTGTCAACATCTGGGGGAAGAGAAGAGAAGAGAAGAGAAGCCAAGAAGCCCAGAAGCCAAGAAGCCCAGAAGTCCGGACCTCCGCTCGCAATAGAGCTACATGAAGACAGCGGAGGGGCCGGCCGAAGACCTGCGACACCGGGAGAAGAGGCCGGAGAGCGGAGAAGAACCAACCGGACGCCGGGAGAAGATGAAGCGGAGGGACCCCCGAAGCCGGAAGAAGACCCCCCGAAGCCGGAGGAAGATCCCCCCCCCCGGAGCTGTTTAATAAAATATTTTAAAAACCTGTGTGGTGTGTTTTATTACTTACACTTTTTTCCTAGGTAAATGGGTAGGGGTACCATGTACCCCATACTCATTTACATAGGGTGGGGGGCCGGGATCTGGGGGCCCCCTTATTAAAGGGGGCTCCCAGATTCCGATAAGCCCCCGCCCGCAGACCCCGACAACCAACGGCCAGGGTTGTCGGGAAGAGGCCCTTGTCCTCATCAACATGGGGACAAGGTGCTTTGGGGGGGGGCGCAGGGCGCCCCCCTCCCCAAAGCACCCACCCCCCCATGTTGAGGGCATGCGGCCTGGTACGGTTCAGGAGGGGGGGGGGGCGCTCGCTCGTCCCCACCCCCTTTCCTGACCGGCCAGGCTGCGTGCTCGGATCGGGGTCTGGTATGGATTTTAGGGGGACCCCACGCCGTTTTTTCGGCGTAGCGGGGTTCCCCTTTATAATCCATACCAGACCTAAGGGCCTGGTATGCCCCGCGACGGGGCTCGCAAGGTGTCAATCTAGCCGATAAAAGCGGCAAGATTGACATCCTTTTCTAGTCCCGTCGCACCTGAGTCACGTTCAAAATGAACGGACTTGTCCGTGTGTGGGCAAGTCCGTTCATTCTGAAAGTCCGCCGGAACTCCGGCGAAAGTCCGTCGGAAAGACGGGCGGACTTAGCCCGCCGGAAAATCCCGGCGTGTGTGGGCAAGTCCGTTCGTTTTAAAGTCCGGCGCACCTGGCGGACAAAGTCCGTCGGAAAGTGTGCCGGACCAAGTAAGATAGAAAGTCCGCTCGTGTGTACGCGGCATAAGGCTTCAAAGAGAACTAAAAAGAATAATAAACTGACGAGCGGGACAACCTTGTGGACCATACCTCTGCCTTTCTACCCTTTTTCTTCTTTCTCTTTCCTTTTCTCCACCTTACGATTAAAGCTCATTATCAGAATTTATTTGACCTATATACACTCTACCTGTAAACAATATGTATAGTAGGTATAAATCATTTAAATACCTACAAAAGTAACTAAGGAAATTATATATATCTTTAATTTAGGTTTACGTGAACCCAATGTTTAATATTTGAAATTTCATGATATTTACCTATATAAACCCTACTGTAAAACAATGAGCTTACTTTATAGATCCTTGTAAACTTACTTTATGTATCTTTATAATATTGTATACTCAATAAACTTCTTTTGACAAGGAAAGTGCTCCCCTTGACTTATACTGGAGTCAAGCACTTTTCTGCGGCAAAAAATTTCATTTTCCGAACCGATTTTGGGGCCCCGTATCTCAGGGCTACTTGGTGCTAGGAACCCCAAATTTAGTTTGCAAACCCAGTGGAACTGGTACCACAATATATCCAAAGCTGAAGTTCCTAGCACTAAGTGGCCCCGAGATACGGGGCCCCAAAATCGGTTCAGAAAATGTCATTCTCTGCTGCAGAAAAGTGCTTGACATTTTCTGAACCGATTTGGGGCCCCATATCTCAGGGCCACTTGATGCTAGGAACCCCACATTTGGTGTGCAAACCCAGTGGAACTGGTACCATAACATATCTAAAGCTGGAGTTCCTAGAACCAAGTGGCCCTGAGATAGGGGGCCCCAAACCGGTTCAGAAAATGTCATTCTCTGCTGCAGAAAAGTGCTTGACATTTTCTGAACTGAGTTTTGGGGCCCTGTATCTCGGGGCCACTTGGTGCTAGAAACCCCAGCTTTGGAAATTTTATGGTGCTAGTTCCACTGGGTTTGCACACCAAATATGGGGTTCCTAGCATTAAGTGGCCCCGAAATACGGGGCCCCAAATTTGGTCAACTGTGTCCATCTGCAGCAATGTCATTTCGGGACCCTTTGGGTTCAGAGACCCCAAATTTTGGCAGCAGCTAGGGGGCATCTAGGAACCCTTAACTACCGAGTTTGAAGTTCAGGGGACCTATGGCTGCAAATGGGCACAGTGAGGTATGCAAATGGGCACAGTGAGGCTGCAAATGGGCATTGTTGACCCTCTTTTCCACTTACAGTAGCTGTGCATTTCTCACCCTCGTCTTATACTCGGGTCAATAAGTTTTTCCCATTTTTTTTGTGGTAAATTAGGGCCTCGACTTATACTCGGAATGACTTATACTCAAGTATATACGGTACTTGGACTATATAGCCTTGTATGAACCAAGCTGTATATAGCCTTGTATGAGCCAAGCTGTTACATCGTTGAAAGACTACGAAGATGAATAATGAATTCACATCTAATATGTGTATGCATATTATAAGCGAGAAAAAAGTGTACCTTAAAATAATGCACACAATAATGAATCAAAAAACAAAACAGATTATAACAGGGCTACACTCTGGTTACTGTGATACTAGTAGCAAAGATTATAAGTTTATCACTTAAGATTTTTTAAAAAGAGAGTAAACTTTGCCGACAAGGAAAGAGTCTCACTCCATCCATTGCAATCAGCAAAAATGTTAGTTAAAATGTATCCTAGCTAATCTGTAAACAAGGGGCCAACAATGTTACTGTAAAAAACTGTTTATAAAGAATGAATTTTATTAATTCGTGGTGGCCAAAATTAAATAAAGAAAATATATATGAATATATAAAAAGCGGCTAGACAAAGGATAGCGGAAGTTCTGCTAATCCTGACAACAGTATATTAAGGTGACTATGTAGCATTAAATGTATTTGAATAGTACCCCTTACAAAAAAAGTAAAAAAAGGGAAAGACTCTATTGTTAGAAAATGAATTAATTAGGTTAAATGATGGAGTGGAAAAACACTTCTCATTAACTTATAATTGGCTGAACAGAAACTGTACAGCGCATCAAAAGGTATGGATCAAAAAAATGAATAATTGAAGTAAGAATTTTGTAGATTTGTTAATGAAAATTCTATAAATTCATTAATAAAAATGTGACACGTCCCATTCAAAATTCAGTCCCAAAGGCTGCCTAGTATTTAAAATAAAAATCCATTTAACTTCCTGTTTGCACAGAATATTAAACTTATCTCCTCCTCTAGGTGGTTTCTTCATTTTTTCAATCCCCTGGATAGTGAGGCTTTTTGATTCTTTCTGATGATTAACATTCCAGTGTCGCACTACATTGGTGGCATGTTTTTTTTCAATATCGTAAAGATGATCGTAAAGACGATCTTTAAATCTGCGTATAGTTCTGCCAACATATTGTACGCGACATATGGTGCAAGTAATGACATACACGACATACCGTGTATTACAGTTGATGAAAGAATGTATCTTGTGGGTATTACCTGTGGAGGCTGATATAATGGTGTTTCCCTTGTGGACAATAGGAACAGCTACGGCTCCCACATCCAAAAGTGCCTTGAATGGCTAGCCAATTGCTAGATGTACTGGCACTTGAAAAGAGACTGGGTGACAAGATACTGCCCAGAGATGGAGGTCTCCTAGAGACAGTACGAATGCCCTTGTGAAGAATGTGGGAGTAAATCTAATCATGGTTCAGTACCGGAAGATACTTGGTGACAATCTTTTTGATTTTATTGAATTCTTCACTATAGGGAGTGGAAAAAGTCGGAATGGGATTTAATTTATTGGATTTGATCTGTTTATTAGAGGGTCTATCTGCAAGGAGTTTGTCTCTGGGTACCTGATTTGCTATTTTAAGACCTCTGTTGATAATTGATTTTGAGTATCCTTTGGACTCAAATCTCACTGCCAT
The DNA here is from genome assembly GCA_037952925.1 of Lithobates clamitans. NCBI lineage: Eukaryota > Metazoa > Chordata > Amphibia > Anura > Ranidae > Lithobates > Lithobates clamitans. The sequence goes on along the minus strand of JBBGZY010001452.1, from coordinate 939,018 downwards.
AAGTGTAGATTCATGATTGAAATCAGTTTGTTTACTGCATAGCCTTTTAAGTCTAAGAAATTGACCCACTGGGATGCTGTTGACTGTATGGCTCGAATGGCCAGAATCTGCCCATAAGACCATGTTTCCTGTACTAGGCTTCCTATACAGATTGGAGACTATCCTGCCATCCTCTCCTGTTAACCTGACATCAAGAAACTCTATGGTTTTGGTATTGATATTTCCAGTAAATCTTAAATTAAGCATATTATAATTTAAATATGTTAACCATTTCTCCAGGTCAATATGCAGATCGGAGACGATGAACAAGAGATCGTCTATGTATCTGCAATAAAAAATAGTATCTGAGCGACGGGGGCCACCAGCCCCAAAGATGCGGAGCCTTTCCCACCATCCCATGTATAAATTAGCCAAGGACGGTGAAAATTTGGCACCCATGGATGCTCCGCATCTTTGGAGGTAGTAGCCCCCATCAAACATAAAAAAATTCAGAAGAAATTCGAAGAAATTCGAGACACATTAATATGAACTCTTGTAGAAATGGAGAAAAATGCCACAATCTCTGCAGAAAGAAAGATACTGCTTGCAAACCAAGTGTATGAGGCATTGAGGAATAAAGGCTAGAAACATTGCATGACACCCAGCAGAAAACATCGTCCCAAATGATTGTATCAAACTTAGCGAGTAGTTGTTTGGTGTCACGGAAATATCCAGGAAGGTCCGTGACCAAAAGGTTGCAGTTGTTGGTCCACCCATTGCCCCAAGCGCTCATTAATAGAACCGATGTCTGCAACAATGGGTCTTCCCGTTAATGGAGTGAGTCCTTTGTGCAGCTTGGGAAGATGGTGAAATATAGGCATTATAGGGGACTCTGGAATCAACATTTCTTTATCTTTATTGGAAAAAATCCCAGCAGAAACACCTCTGTCTAAAAGGGATAAAAGTTCTTTTTTAAATGAATCCGTGGGGTCCCCCCTAAGTTCACCATATGCGTCCTTGTCTGATAATTGTCTCAAGGCTTCTTCTCTGTATGCTGAGGCATGCATAACCACTACCGCTCCACCTTTGTCCGCATTTTTAATTACTATGGAGGGATCTTTCTGTAGGCTGTAAAGAGATGCTTTTTCATCAGTGTTAAGATTATAAACAGAGTTATGAGATATGTTTCTTGCCAAACTGGTGAGATCTCTCTCCACCAGTTTCTGGTATAGATCCATATCTTTACCTCTAGAATTAATTGGGTAAAAGTCAGATCTAATTTTTAAAGGCACTGGATTAGGAGTAGAAGAGCCATCAGCTATATTAGGGTTCTATTCATTTGCAAGATCTGTAAGGTCTATTAATGCACATACATCAGGAAAAAGTAAAGGAGAAAAGGTTGACTCACCACTTGATGTAACATTTGATGGTAAAGACGATGATTCATCTTCCTGTTCAGTAAAATAATGTTTCCGTAGTGTGAGCGTATGTGCTAGCTTGTTGACGTCAAGAATAGTGCCGAATAGATCAAAGTGGTTAGACGGACAAAAATTCAAACCTTTTGACAGAAGCGAGACATCAGACTCAGACAGAGGACGTGCTGATAGGATGACTACACTCAGCTGGTCGTGGACATGGTGCATTCTCTGCAGGTGGCCGTGGGGCACGCTTGTCCATTTTTCTGCTGCTGGCCGTGTTATTGAGCCAGAACATGCAGAAGAGTTGGTGGAGTGGATAGCGAAGCTGTCCTCATCCTCTGTCACCCAGGCTCAGAGTAGTTTGCCTTCCAATGCAGCTGCCAAAGTGGCCTATTCCACCGGCTCCTTGTCCACAGTCACTCCTTCCGTAGCCCCACCATCATGCACGGAGGGGTCCTCCGAACTATTTGACCACAGTGTCGGGTATATGCTGATGGAGGATGCGCAGCGATTAGAAGGCTCCGATGTTGGTTCCCAGGTTGAGGAAGGGAGTAACGTGAGCCTAGAGAGAGGGGGTGCCCAAGAAGGACACGAAACTGGCAGTCATGTTCCCCCAGCCGCAGCATACTGCAAAGATTGCTCTAGTGACTAGGAGGGAGGGGATGATGAGGTCACTGACTCTACTTGGGTGCCTGATAGAAGAGAGGAGAAGGAGGCACAACTCCAACAAGGCAGGATGTCTTCTAGGGGGCAGTTTAAGGGCAGACACCCTTCTGCATCACACTGCAGAGCTCCGCAGGTGCAGTGCACTGCTGACTCCCCGCTGATTTTGAAAAGTTCCTTGGTGTGGGCCTTTTTTTGACACGTGTGCAGCAGATCGCACCGTTGCTGTTTGCAACCTATGTCTGAAGCAGATCAAGTGTAGCCAGAACAGCAGCCACATGCTTGACCAGACATATGACGACCTCCCATGCAGTCCATTTGCAACAGCACTTGAAAAACCCACATCAAAGAAAAAGGCGGACTTCTCCTTGCTCCTCATATGGGATCTCCAACCCCACTATACCTCCAGTCCTGTCTGAATGCTAGCTTGGCCAAATTGCTAGCACTGCAACTGCTGCCTTTTCAGCTGGTAGACTCTGCCCCCTTTCGTGAATTTGTGGAATGTGCTGTACCTCAGTGGCAGGTTCCAAAACAGCATTTCTTTTCAGAAAGCCTTCAAAATGGTCAGAAGGCCATTCCGGCTCTCTACCGGCATGTGGAAGGCAATGTTTTGGCCTTGTTGGACAGGGCGGTCAGCAGTAAGGTGCATATTACCGCTGACTCATGGTCTAGCAGGCATGGGCAGGGACGTTATCTATCCTTCACGGCGCACTGGGTAACTGTGCTGGCAGCTGGGAAGGATGCAGGACAGGGTTCAGTATTGTTGGAGCTTGTTCCACCACCACGCCTCCAAAATGCTAGTGGTGATTCTGCAACAGCTCTCTCCTCCACCCCCTCCTCTTCTTCTTCCTCTATGACCTCTTCTGCAGATTTCTCCTCTGAACCAGCGGTGCTCAGTAAGCGTTCAAGGGCCTACACAACTTAGGCAAAAAGATGCCATGTGGTGCTTGAGTTGGTCTGCTTAGGGGACAGGAGCCACACTGGGGCAGAGATTCTGGCAGCTCTGCAGGGGCAGGCTCAGAGGTGGTTGACGCCACGCCAGCTTGAGCCAGGAATGGTTGTATGCGACAATGGCACCAACCTTCTCTCTGCCCTCTGACAGGAACACTTGACCCATGTCCCATGTTTGGCACACGTCCTGAATTTGGTGGTGCAGCGGTTTTTGAGCAGGTACCCAGGCTTACAGGATCTCCTGAGGCAGGCCAGAAAAGTCTGTGGTAATTTCCGCTGGTTATACAATGCCAGTGTTTGGCTGGCTGACATTCAAAGGGAATGCAACCTGCCCGCCAACTGCCTCATTTGTGAAATGCCCACCAGGTGGAACTTAACTTTGGCAATGCTGCAGCGTCTGCACTGGCAGCAGAGGGCCATCAATGCGTACCTGTGTGAGTATGGCACCAGGACAGGGTCAGGGGAGCTCGGATTTTTTTCACCACGCCAGTGGCTACTGATTAAGGATGCATGCACTGTCCTGTCACCATTTGAGGAGGCCACGAGGATGGTGAGCAGCGACAATACATGCATCAATGATACTGTCCCTCTTGTCTTCCTGTTGGAGCACATGCTTCGTGGAATAATGGACAGGGCACTTGATGCAGAACAGCGGGAGGAAGTGGAGGACTTCCTTACCTCTCAAGGCCCCCTGTATCCAGATAGCATTCCTGTGGGCCTGCCAAACGCACACGAGGAGGATTGTATCAGCATGGATGTAGAGGTTAACACTCAGCAGCAGTCTTCAAGGGATGGTTTTCAGTCCCCAGAAAACCAAGGAGTTGTACTTGGTTGGGAGGAGGTAGTTCCTGACAACGTCATCCTCAGTGACCCAGAGGACTCACAATTGAATGCATCTGCAAACTTACACTGCATGGCCTCCCTGATTCTGCAAAGCCTGCAAAAGGCCCCTAGGATTCGTGGTATCAATATACAAGTAAAGGCGCAGAGAACTGGAAATGACAATAAGAACAACAAAAACAGGGGGGTGGGGAGAGAACTGAAGTCTTCCCTGTCTTACAATAAATTAAATAGATAGTGTCCACATGTATACATCCATAGAGAAAAAATGTATCACATTATCACATGTGGGGCATAATCTCAGATAAAAGGATTCAAGGATCCAAGGGATGGTAAGTCCAAAAACAGGGCTGCCTTCATCAAGAAACGAAACCACATTCCAAATCCTAAGGAGAAACAGAAGAGAGAGGCGCCTCTGGGTGTAGACTAAAAACAGTTTTTATCTCGCGTCATCTCAGCGGTACCTTCTATCACACACAGGCAGAGCCCCCAGCCAGGAGCTGTTTGACTGATCTGACTTCCTGATGGATGATGTTTTCTCCAGTACCTGCTCACATTTTTATGCCTTTCTGATGACTTCTAACATGTGAGTTTGACCATCACTATCTTTTTATGAATAAAAACTGTTTTTAGTCTACACCCAGAGGCGCCTCTCTCTTCTATTCGTGGTATCAAGGAGAGGGATCATTACTTGCTGGCAACCCTTCTTGATTCACGTTACAAGGGTAAGGTTGCAGAACTCATCCTACCTTCGCAAAGGGAGCAGATGATTAGGGATGAGCTTCGAGTTCGAGTCAAACTCATGTTCGACTCAAACCTTGGCTGTTCGCAAGTCCGTCGAACAGTGATTAATTTGGGGTGTTCGTGTCAAATTCAAATGCAGCGGAACAACCTTTAAAAGTCTATGGGAGAAATCAAAAGTGCTAATTTTAAAAGCTTATATGCATGGTATTGTCATAAAAAGTGTTTGGGGACCTGGGTCCTGCCCCAGGGGACATGTATCAATGCAAAAAAAGTTTTAAAAACTGCCCTTTTTCGGGAGCAGTGATTTTAATAATGCTTAAAGTGAAACAATAAAAGTGTAATATCCCTTTAAATTTCGTAGCTGGGGGGTGTCTATAGTATGCCTGTAAAGGGACGCATGTTTCCCATGTTTAGAACAGTCTGACAGCAAAATGACATTTCAAAGGAAAAAAAGTAATTTAAAACTACTCGCGGCTATTAATGCATTGCCGGTCCGACAATACACATAGAAGTTCATTGATTAAAACGGCATGGGAATTCCCCACAGGGGAACCCCAAACCAAAATTTTTAAAAAATGACGTGGGGGTCCCCCTAAATTCCATACCAGGCCCTTCAGGTCTGGTATGGATATTAAGGGGAACCCCGGCCAAAATTTTTTTAAAAAATGACGTGGGGGGTCCCCCTAAATTCTATACCAGGCCCTTCAGGTCTGGTATGGATATTAAGGGTAACCCCGGCCAAAATTAAAAAAAAGATGACATGGGGGGTCCCCCTAAATTCCATACCAGGCCCTTCAGGTCTGGTATGGATATTAAATGGAGCCCCGCGCCAAAATGTAAAAAAAAACGGCGTGGGGTCTCCCCAAAAATCCATACCAGGCCCTTATCTGAGCACGCAACCTGGCAGGCCGCAGGAAAAGAGAGGGGGACGAGAGAGCGCGCCCTCCTGAACCGTACCAGGCCACATGCCCTCAACATTGGGAGGGTGCTTTGGGGTAGCCCCCCAAAACACCTTGTCCCCATGTTGATGGGGCCGGTGGTTGTGGGGGTCGGCGGGCAGGGGGCTTATCGGAATCTGGAAGCCCCCTTTAACAAGGGGACCCCCAGATCCCGGCCCTCCCCCCTGTGTGAAATGGTAAGGGGGTACAAAAGTACCCCTACCATTTCACAAAAAAAATTTCAAAAATGTTAAAAATGACAAGAGACAGTTTTTGACAATTCCTTTATTTAAATGCTTCTTCTTTCTTCTATCTTCCTTCATCTTCTTCTTCTTCTGGTTCTTCTGGCTCTTCTGGTTCTTCCTCCGGTGTTCTCATCCAGCATCTCCTCCACGACGTCTTCTTCCCTTCTTCTCCTCGGGCCACTCCGCATCCATGGCATTGGGGGAGGCTCCCGCTCTTCTCTTCATCTTCTTCTCTTCTTCATCTTCTTCTCTTCTTCATCTTCCAGGATCTGGGGGTCCCCTTGTTAAAGGGGGCTTCCAGATTCCGATAAGCCCCCCGCCCGCAGACCCCCACAACCACCGGTCAGGGTTGTGGGGATGAGACCCTTGTCCTCATCAACATGGGGACAAGGTGTTTTAGGGGGCTACCCCAAAGCACCCTCCCAATGTTGAGGGCATGTGGCCTGGTACGGTTCAGGAGGGGGGGGACGCTCTCTCATCCCCGCCTCTTTTCCTGCGGCCTGCCAGGTTGCGTGCTAGGATATGGGTCTGGTATGGATTTTTGCGGGGACCCCACACCGTTTTTTTTTAAATTGTGGCACGGGGTTCCCCTTAATATCCATACCAGACCTGAAGGGCCTGGTATGGAATTTAGGGAGACCCCACGTAATTTTTTTAAAAAATTTTGGCCGGGGTTCCCCTTAATATCCATACCAGACCTGAGGGGCCTGGTATGGAATTTAGGGGGACCCCCCACGTCATTTTTTTTTTAAATTTTGGTTCGGGGTTCCCCTGTGGGGAATTCCCATGCTGTTTTTATCAATGAACTTCTATGTGTAATGTCGGACCAGCAATGCATTAATAGCCGCAAGTAGTTTTAAATGACTTTTTTTCCTTTGAAATGTCATTTTGCTGTCAGACTGTTCTAAACACGGGAAACATGTGCCCCTTTACAGGCATACTATAGACACCCCCCAGGTACGAAATTTAAAGGGATATTACACTTTTATTGTTTCACTTTAAGCATTATTAAAAACACTGCTCCCGGGGGGGGCGTGTCTGAACGGCGAGGTGAATGGACACACTGCAGAGGAGCTCCGCATAGCCCTCTGCAATCTACTGCCATCCGGCCCACACAAACCCCAGAATTTGCCCCAGAACTTACCACACGGACACTGGGCACTAAAGGAGACTTTTCTGGGGAATTTTGAGCAAATTGACCGGCGGATTGAGCTGTTTTTAGGCCGCGGCCGGCCTCACATTGCAGACGCCGGCCGCTATCTTGCGGCCTACAGGACATACAGAATCCCCGGTCTCGAGTACCGCGATCGGCGGTACGGAGGGCGATCGGCCGGCCTGAGGCGGGAAGCGCTGCATCCAGAGTAGACCGGACTGTGAGGGGACCCCGGCCATGGCAGAGAAACCAGGCCCTGGATACTTGCGGCCTACGGCAGGCCCGAGGCCTGTGAAGCCGCCAGCATCACCATACCTTGGGGCCGCGAACGGAGGTAAGGGGGGCAAATTAACCACATCCACATACAGTGGCCACCCCCTGGGCAAGTCCACAGCCACCACGGACCCCTCACTGACCCCGGAAACCTGAGAGACCTCCAGTGATGGCCGCCATCTTACCACCTTGCGGCCTAGCTTACCAGACAGGCCTGCAGCCCCAGAAACTGAGCCCTAACTGGTCGGTGCTCTCCCCCTTGAACCCATATGGTGTCCCAGCTATGCGCACATGCTAACAGGGTGCCACCACTGTTCCCGCAGGCCTGCCTTCCCTCCCCAGTCCTCCTCATCCCCATGGAGGATAGGTTTTGATGGAAAGAGACTGACTATGGATGGCTGAGGTCATGCACCCCTGAGTCCCGTGCTATCCCGACAGCTACAGGCTATCTCCATAGCATAGCACACCCACATAATACATGGTGGCAGCTAGCTCACACTCCACGGAGCTTACTGACCCTCAACAAGGCACCATACAGAGGTATCTACTTAGAACAGCGCCGATTGATCCCCGAACTCCCAAAGACAAGATGGCGCCTGGCCGCAACCCGGGGAAGACCAAGCCTCCCACTTCCACTTCAGCAGCAGCTTACACGGCAGAGGACAATAATGAGAAACCTCAGAATTCCAAGGGAGAGCCATCAGCCTCCTCCGCGAGGTCAGTCTCACCGCCCGACACAGGCACCGGGATACCCCAGTCAGTTACGCATCCCTTATCTGGAGAACCCATTAGAATGGAAGCTGCTGCCCTCCTTTCTGCCTTCAGAATGGACTTCAAATCCTGGGCAAGCAAAATGGAAGACTCCCTCCACGTGGAGCTGAACGCCCTGAGGCAACAAGTCACAGCCAATGAGGAAGCAGTATCGGTCTTAACCACCGCTCAAGATGACCACGAGGCACGTATAACAGCCCTCGAATCCTCATCCGCGATGCATCTACGGCGCCTACGCCACCAGCAACTCCGCATAGAAGACAGCGAAAATCGCAGTCGCAGAAACAACATTAGACTGCAAGGCATACCGGAGGCAACATCTGGAGCGGAATTGAAGCCCACTGTCATCACTATCCTCAATAAAGCACTAGGAAGAGAGGCAGCATCACCAATTGAACTGGATCATGTTCACAGGGTAGGAGGGCCAGGGGGGGCCCGAGATGGTCGCCCCCGCGATGTCCTGTGTCGGGTTCACTATTACACCTTAAAAGAAGAGATCATGCGGAAGGCATGGAACCAGGGCTCTGTTGACTTTTTTGGAGCCCCCATTCACCTGTATCCTGACTTATCTCGCAACACGCTATATATGCGTAGAGTGGTGCGCCCTCTACTTGACCTTATACGGCAAGCTGGAGCTACCTATACTTGGGGCCACCCCTTCAGTATCAAGGTGACACGGGGCGGCAGCAGGTTCACGCCCTCTGATCCAGACCAACTACCCGACTTTTTCCTCTTTATTGAACAAGATCTGGTAGAAGTCTTGAACTGGTTAGACCCTCCAGAGGATAGATCGGGACAGTTGGGATTTGGTTCACTTCCACAGCGTCGCAGACGTCCTAGGTCTAGATTAGTTTCTTCCGGCCCAGGGATAAGAAGACCTACTTTTCCAGAAGATTAACTCAGTAGCTAGTTAGAGACTGTTGGCCTGTTTTGCCCTACCACGCCAATAATATTTCCAAAGGCTCCCGACAGTTTTGTTACATTTCTGGGCGGCATGATATATGTTTTTGATCCCTTAACTATGCTTTTCCTACTTGACAGCTAAGACCTTCAGTGAGCCTGATAGGAGAAGTGGTAAATATGGGGATCAGATCCAATGGCTCTTTCCCTGCTCTTTGCCAATTTTATTGTTTGGCTGGGGTTTGGGTGAGAACATAAATTGAAGTCACTCTTGTGCCTCTCACTATGACGAGCCTCAGGTAATGTGAATGTATACCAATGCTATGTTTTTCTTGTTTGTTTTTTCTTTGCTTTTCTAAAGGATGTTATGCATTGTCTCAGATTGATCCCTCTCACCCATCCCTGATATTATATGCAGTGGGGGTTGTGTGGCGGGGGTGGGGGGTACTGCCCTGGGGGGGTCTGGCATCCGGTTGTACTTAATCTCTGCTGCGGAGGATACAGGTCTAAGGGGCGCTACACATGGGGCAGAGGATTGCCCCCACGGGGGGATCCCCCGCTCTCCCTACCCTCCATATACTCACATTGCTGTTTTGGCTCAGTAACTTTCTTTATATGTGAGAGCCAATGTAATTGTTTCTCTATACTTCAGGGTTAACTATTTAAATTCAATGCACATAACTGGTTGACTGTTATTATTTGTTGTTGTTAAGCTGCCTTAAGCCCCACACTCGGTTCAAATATTAAGTCTGCCATACATAATACTTGCATGCCTGGTTTGCTGTCGGGATCACGGCTCAGACCCATTCATCTTGACTTTTCCCCCGCAATAGGACAGGCACGGTTTGTGCCTAAAGCGTGAATTTTCACGCAGTGTTTTGCGTTAGCGAACACATTAGTTTCCCAGACACATCTTCTTAGGTGTCTTTTCATTTATACCTTACTTCTTCCATTATTCTCACGCTCCTTCTACCCTTCTTCCTCCTCTCTCCCCCCCTTTTTTGTTTTTGTTTTTGTTCTTCTTCCGCTCTTCTTCCTTTCTTTTTTCTTTCCTTTTCTACCCCCTATATCTTTCCTCCATATCTTAATACCTTCTCCCCTTTACAGCTTTTGGCACTCCAGCATGGCTCACACGGTGACTTCGCGCCCACACCTGAAACTTTGTTCGTATAATGTAAACGGACTTAACGTCGCATCGAAATGTGGGCAAATTCTATATCAGATGCACAAAAGACAGGTCAGCATACTTTTACTGCAGGAGACCCACTTTCATTCTTACTCCACCCCTTCCTGTTCCAATAGATATTTTAATAGATGGATTCACAGCACCAACCCGACACAAAAATCTAAAGGAGTATCTATTGGGTTTCATAAAACACTCCCTATTGAGCTGCTCGATCATGTGGCGGACCCCCAGGGAAGGTATGTCTTTGCGAAAATCTCCTTATGGGGGACTAAATTTACAATAGCTAACGTATACTTGCCTAACACTCACCAAGTCCCATCAGCCTTGCAGTACCTAAAGATTTTGGCGGGTTTCACGGAGGGCAAGCTCATACTCGGAGGGGACTTCAATACTCCCCTGGATCCACTTTTGGATTCATCGACATCCCGTTCCTCTATATCCTTTCCAAAAATACGGGCCTTAAAACGTGTCATCTACAATATGCATCTCATTGACGTATGGCGAATACTGTATCCGGACTCACAAAACTACACACACTTCTCCAACGTTCACCAATCATACAGTCATTTAGATTATTTTCTAATCGACCACGGCTGCTTAGATTGGTCCCCCAATTGTGAAATAGACCCTATGGTTTGGTCCGACCACTCACCTATATTCCTGATGCTTGCAATCCCCTCTACTCCAATAAAAGAATGGACATGGAGGTTAAATGACTCCCTCTTGACTGAACCAGGGTTTGATACACAGATAGCGGAGACGATATCAAATTTTTTCACAGACCACGCATCTGATGACACCTCACCACCCATTAAATGGGAAGCACTGAAGGCGGTACTACGGGGTAGGTTTATTCAAATGGGTGCCCGCATGATAAAAGAACGTTCAGCTGCGATAACTACGGCAGTGCACAAGCTTAGGACACTAGAAACTACCCATAAACGCTCCCCGACGGTGGAAGTGCTTGCGGAGGTTTCTTCCGCTCGCACTCAGCTTAGAGAGTTACATGAGGCATCAGCCCGTACGTTTGCGAACAAATTAGCCTTTCATCAATATAAATTTAGGGATAAATGTGGTAGATCCCTAGCTCGCACCCTTCACACCAAACAACCTAACACCTTTATACCCCACATACGGGACAGTTCTGGGAAAACTGTCTCATCGCCTTCTGAGATGGGACAGGTGTTCCGGGACTTCTATCAATCCCTATATAATATTCCTACAGCGAGCTCCATTGACCCTCCCTTTACTACAGTGGAAACACAAGCCTCATACATCGCGCAAACTGCATTACCCACTCTAGATAGCGAAACGATAGAGGACCTTGAGGCCCCGATTTCGGAAGACGAGGTTGCCCGCGCCATTGCTTCTACCCCATCTGGTAAAAGCCCTGGTCCCGATGGCTTTACTCCAAAATTCTACAAACAATTTGCTCCCCTCCTTACTCCCTTCTTAACAAAAGTATTTAACTCCATCTCTGAGCGTTCAGTGTTCCCGCCACAAACCCTAGAGGCACATATCACCCTCATCCCCAAACCAGACAAAGACCTGACTGTTTGTGCTAATTACCGACCTATTTCGCTAATAGGAGTAGATCTAAAGGTGTATGCGAAAATATTAGCTAATAGGTTGCAACCATTGCTACCCCGCTTAATACACCTAGATCAGGTTGGCTTTGTGAGTGGAAGAGAGGCGCGAGATAACACCCTGAAAACACTCCTCATTGCGGATTATGCTCGGGCCCACAATATCCCATTGTGCCTACTCACAGTCGATGCGGAAAAGGCCTTCGACCGTGTCGACTGGCAATTTCTCCGCTTATCATTACAACAACTAGGTCTAGGCCAAAACATGATTTCCAGAATAATGTCCCTCTACACATCTCCTTCCGCCAGGATTAAACTAAACGGTTCCCTATCTCCAAAATTTACTATACACAATGGAACGCGACAGGGGCGCCCCCTATCCCCCATTCTCTATGTGATTGTTATGGAACATCTAGCCATTGCCCTTAGAAATAATCCGGCTATTTATGGTGTTAGTACAGGCCCATTACACACTAAAATTGCCCTATTTGCTGATGACCTACTCATATTTGTAACCCAACCGCAAGTTTCCCTACCCTCCATTATGCAGGAAATTCGGAGGTATGGAGAGGTTAGTAACTTTAAAGTTAACCTTAATAAGTCAGAAATCCTCAACATCTCACTCCCAGCAGCAGCTCTCCAACAGCTCGCGACCTCCTTCCCTTTTAAGACAAGCTCCACATCTATCCGCTATCTAGGAATCCATATTCCAACAGTCGCCTCTCAACTATTCTCCAGCAACTTCACCCCTTTACTTAATAAAACTCAAGCGGATCTGGCCTCATATTCCTCTAAACAGCTCTCCTGGTTGGGTAGGGTGAATGTCTTGAAGATGGACTCCCTCGATTCCTATACCTTTTTCAGAATATTCCTATCCATATCCCCACTTTGTTTTTCAAAAGACTCCGTCAGATCTTCTCTAAATTCATATGGCAGGGACGTCGCCCCAGGATAAAACATGACACAATGATTCGCCCGAAGGTCAGGGGGGGGGCGGGGGTCCCAGATGCCTCTATATACCATAAGGCAGCTGTACTTTGGGTTCAATTAGAGAAATATCTTAATGGGGCTGATCTTTGCGCCCTACCGTGGACCCCTGCGGCTCGACGTGGAGACGACATACCCTCTACTGCTCTTACTCTTCAAACTCTCCAGATGTGGGACCGCCTGACCTCAGCGAGTAAATTGTCTAAACTCCAGGGCCCAATGACCCCTCTCTTTGGGACTCCGGCCTTCCCCCCAGCAGTAAATAAGATGAGATTTGGACCCTGGAGTAGGGATAGCCATAGACGCTTAGCACAGGTTTTGCGCGCTGACCCATCTTTGAGAACGGACATTCCCTCTCGTACGGACTTAGGGCCCTCAACAATAATGTGGTTACAAAGGGGTCAACTAATGTCATACATACGCACTTTTCCCTCCATCTCAGAGATCCTAGACGACCCATAAGACTTTGACGAGCTGCTCTTACAACCGGACCCGCCAACACATGTAGTGTCACTATTATATTCCCTGCTACTGAACGTATACACCCCTGACCTCCCAACATATACCCAGACATGGGAAACGGAGCTGCAGCACTCCATCTCCCCCGCTGATTGGCAAAAAAGCTTTATCCTAACGCATAGGATTTCCCTGGCAACTAAGAACCAAGAAAAAGGGTTCAAACTATTAACGAGGTGGTACAGATGCCCAGTGGTTATTAAACGGTTTAACCCCTCTTTGACAGACATTTGTTGGAGATGCTTGTCTTCTAGTGGGACAATGCTTCACATCTGGTGGGCTTGCCCTCCAATCCGGAAACTATGGCAAAAGGTCTTTGATCTTTACAGCAGGCTTATGGCAACATCAATCAAGCCCACACCAGAGATAGCCCTACTATCAATGCTCCCGGGCCCCCTCAAGTCAATTAAAAAAGATGTACTCCGCCACTTTCTAGCAGCAACTAGAACAGTGATCCCCCGACATTGGAAAAAGACAGACGTGCCTTCCTTGGGGGAATGGACTGTTGAAGTGGACCAGATAAGAGATCTGGAGCATCTGTTGGCGCAGGAGGTGGGGAAGGAGGAACAGTTTTCCATCACTTGGACCTCGTGGTCAATGTTTCGCTATTCGGATGAATTCTCCTTATGGATCATAGATATCCCACCCTTACCCGCCGATTAGCCATGCTGGAGTGCCTCATACCTCAGGTACCATCCCTTACTTCTATTCACGATCTTATTTCTGACTCTCTCTGTTTTCTTTTTGTTAAACACTGAACCAATCACTTACACATGTAATTAAAGATCATATCCTCGGAATAGTTCAATGACTTGATTATCTACAATAGGTGAATACCTGATCCCTACAGCATTCTAATTCAATGAGAGGGAGTCCTCAGATAACGCCAACACACAAAACCACCAGGTTTGGTAAATGTTGGCTCCCACTCAAAAGTAACTCTTCGCATATATCAAAGATTCCAATATACAATATGATATATCAGTATCGCACCTAAAGATGCATATTAGAAAGAACATTCATGTTTATACATGGTCAAGATACACTTCGCTAATCTATGTATGCTATATGTGATGTTATACTGTAAAGAACAGAATTTTTCTGTTATTCTCTTTGTGTTCCCGCTTTTGAAATAAACTAAGATTGAAAAGAAAAACACTGCTCCCGAAAAAACGGACGTTTTAAAAAAAAACTTTTGTATTGATCCATGTTCCCCGGGGCAGGACCCAGGTCCCCAAACACTTTTTATGACAATAACTTGCATATAAGCCTTTAAAATTAGCACTTTTGATTATTCATGTTCGTGTCCCATAGACTTTAACGGTGTTCGCATGTTCTGGTGTGAACCGAACAAGGGGGTGTTCGGCTCATCCCTACAGATAATGAAACATCTTCAGGAGGCCATGAAGAAAGGTTTGTGCAATGCGTTTCCAGACCCTGGGAGGTTACAATTTCCTGGTGCTGGACAACGTGTTGCTGAGGCTTCGTTCAGTCAGAGGAAGAGCGGTGGAGAAGGTGGCCGGCTGACCGATGCCTTTAGACAATTTTTCAGTCCTCAGCGCCAAGGTCTGATCGGTTCAAGCAACCATCGCCAGCGTCTGCATTACATGGTGCATGAATTTCTTGGGGCAAGAGCAGACTTGGAGACCTTTCCAACAGACCATCCACTGGGTTACTGGGTCTTGAGGATAGACCACTGGCCAGAACTTGCTCAATATGCAATTGAGCTACTGGCCTGTCCTGCATCCAGCGTTCTTTCTGAACGCACATTCAGTGCTGCTGAAGGGTTTATAACGGATCATAGAGTGCGCCTGTATACAGACTCCGTTGATAGGCTCACATTCATAAAAATGAATCAGTCTTGGATCAGCAGCAGCTATCAAGCACCTGATGCTAATGTAACTGATTGATTTTTCTATGGATGTGGGATCCCTTGAAGACTACCTATGCTGAATGACTATCCTATTCCTCCTCAATCTTGATGATGCTAGCTTCCAACAATATTTTTGGTTTAGGGCACTACCACCACTGCCTAAGGCCCAATTTTTCTGCCCCTGTTTAACAGGGGCATGTAATTACAATTTTTGATCAAACATTTCACAGCAGGGCCCGTTCCTGCACCCAACAAGAGTATCTGTGAGGGGTTACAGTGTTGTGGCACCACCTCCACCACTGCCTAAGGCCTAATTTTTCTGCCCTTGTTTAACAGGGGCATGTAATTACAATTATTGATCTAATATATCACAGCAAGGCCCGTTCCTGCGCCCACCACGAGTAACTGTGAGGGCTTACAGTGTTGTGGCACCACCACCACCAAAGGCCCAATTTTTCTGCCCCTGTTTAACACGGGCATGTAATTACAAATTTTATCTAATATTTCACAGCGGGACCCATTCCTGCGCCCAACAAGAGTATATGTGAGGGGTTACAGTGTTGTGGCACCACCACCACCACTGCCTAAGGCCCGATTTTCTGCAGAGTATAAAGGGCAGGCCGTATAGTATATATACTTCTGTTCAGAGTATATAGTGCCTGGGGGCCCCCCCACACCATTTTTTTTAATTGTGGGTGTGGGTTTCCCTTAATATCCATACCAGACTCAAAGAGCCTGGTAATGGGCTGGGGGGGGGACCCATGCCTTTTTCTCAATGATTTTCATCTATATTGCCGGGACCCGACAATACATTACAGCCGCAAGCGTGTTAAATAAGTGTTAAATGACTTTTTTTCCTATAGAAATGTCATTATGCTGTGGTATTGTTCTAAACATGGGAAAACTGTGCCATTTTACAGGCATACTGTAGACACACCCCAGGCACAATATTTAAAGGAATATTTCATTTTTATTGTTTCACTTTAAGCATTCTTAAAATCACTGCTCCTGAAAAAACATCCGTTTTTAAAACTTTTTTTTGTATTGATACATGTCCTCTGGGGCAGGACCCGGATCCTCAAACACTTTTTAGGGCAAACACTTGCATACAAGCCTTTAAAATTAGCACTTTTGATTTTTCACATTCGTGTCTTTTACGGTGTTCGCATGTTCGAACAAACTTTTTTGCATGTTATGATGTTCTGGTGCAAACCGAACCGGGGGGTGTTCGGCTCATCCCTACTGCTGACATGTGGTCCTGCAAGCATGGTCAGGAACGATATATTTAGTTCACAGCACATTGGGTAACTCTGCTTGCAACTAGGAAGGATGCAGGACAGGGCTCAGTGCTGGAGCTTGTCTAACTAAATGTTGATGAATAGGTGATGACTCCCTTTACCATAGACAGTGAATAAGCGACTGGTGTCTAGCCAATCCTAAGTAATGACACCTCAATGTGCACTAGCCTCTCACCTTACTGCTGTAAGGTTACACCATATAATTAGATCAAATACTCCAGACAGCCTCCAGGGGTCCTCCAAGGGTCCCTCTCGTGTGAATCAAGTGGTAGTTCCTCCCGATAAATACAGCCTCCTATATGGTTACCTCAATGCCAGTATTAGAGGTGGAAGAAATATTCCAGATGGTGTAATAACTTTTGGAAGAGGGTTTATTGAAATGAAACATAGAGCTGATACACTCACTTTTTTTAAAAAAAGGTTACATAAAAACAATCCACAAGCTCGTATTCCTACGTCACTTCCGGTTTTGCCTATCGCTTAATCCTTAATCGTCATGCCCACGTGACTTCATCAGGGTATAATGAAAGGCAGGGATAGGTGTCATTAAATAGTATAATGAAATTGCATTGTGGCAGCCATTTTCTGGTAGCCCGCTTTTAAGATGTATTATAAAGGCCATTTTGCAATGGTCTCTCATAGGGATAATATTGTGGTAGCCATTTTGCAATGGCCCTCATAGGAATAACATTACGGACATTTTGATGTAGTCTCAGATTAATTTTACATAATAGTGGACATAACAGCTCAACACTAGAGACCCGAGAGTGTTGTTAGATGGTAATGGAATGCAATATATGATTGTATGTATTAAAAATTTAATTAAGTAAAATTAATTAAAAATGGGCATATATTAATGGAAAAGCAAGCAAATACAGCGCTGATAAACGTAACTAGAAGTGCTGAGTGTTGACAATGAATAGAATCAAAGTGAAAGATATATGATGGACTACATGTCACATGCAGTCTAGAATAACACATACAGCTTTTGGATATAAATAGTGAAACATAATGGGTGATTGCAAAAAAATATTAAACATATGGGCATACCGCATATATTGTGAAAAATAAGAAAATAGAAATAAACCATAAGTGTAAACCAATTGATGAACAAACAAATATAGATATTGGCAGCTGGACTGATGGATATAAACAGTGGTTGCTCACAAGACAGAAATAATTAATCCTAGCAATAGTCCCAAAGAGGATACCAACAACAAGACTTGTCACTAAATCAGCAAACAGGACAGTCCTGCGATGATGCAGCAGCTCCTCCTCCTAGACTGACAGCCTTTCTCAATGGTGATATGCAAGGTATATCTCTAGCGTGGATCAGTGGAAGAGATGGCCGATACTCAGATCAAAACACAGAGAAGAGTAACCTAGCGCCAGTGGTAGGTCACCCAGAGAATGTAACAAACATATAAAATAGATGTATAGCCTGTACCATCCATTCAAAAATTGTTAATGCATATACAGGGATGGAACAGAAAACTAGAAACTACAATAAACATAATAGTAATATCCCGTGCTGCTAGACAAACTGTAATTGGTGAAAACAGATCATACCAGGAAGCAACATATAAAATGTCCAGCGCTCGGGCTATTTTTGGAAAACAAAATACAACAAGTATAAAAGTTTATGATTTTTAATGAACCAATAATGAGCCAGTGGTTAGCAATAGTCCAAAGTAACAATATTTACTGCAAAAAAACCAGGTTCAGAGGCTCTGTTTAAAAACAAAAAAGCACACGATCAAAACTATTAAAAAATTATAGACTCTTGGTGATGTTGTAAGTGATCAAATAGACATCAAAAAGGTGACAGAGGCATCAAACAGCAGGAGGTTACCACCGGAGATCCATCTAATGAAAGTATACGGAGACTGCTGTGTAAAGTGTGAAAGCAAACATATGGGCTCAAAGCAGGTGAATGAAGGCAAGGTGGTGGAGATATGTCAAAGTACTCACAGGCAGGTAAGAGGGCTCAGAGCTGCCTCATATGGTGAAGACCTTGGCGCCATGAGGAATAACCGGGCTGAAGTAGAAGTGAAGTGGCCGCCGTGTGGAGATGTGTAGCTCCGCCGTGCGGAGAACAGTCTGGCCGGAGCTGTGTGTTGATGGAGGATGACGTCAGCACAGGGGAGCCGCTGTAGCGTCTGAGAAGTAAAACGGAACCGCTGCTAGGCTGGGACGTGTCTCCACAGAGGTGAAGTCTCATCAGTGAGACCTGGTGACACTGCGCTGAGGTCAGAACTGACACGGGGGAATTGGTGGCGGCAGGCTGATGGAGCTCACATCAGCCTGACCTGCCTGGGGAGATAGCCAACAGTCATATGAAAAAATGGATATTGCAATGGGTACAAAAATATAATAAAAATAAAAGAATCAATGGATGTAAAAACAAAGCTGCCCCACCCAGATGGGGTAGTGGAGATGGTGAATTTGCAGGAAACGCTTGCTGATGAAAAAAGCGGCTTCCCAAAAAAAAAAAAAAAAAAAAAAAAAAAAAAAGTGAATGGATGAAAAATCGCAGTGAAGAACTCAAGCTGGGGCCTCTGCCATGTGGGGGGGGGGGAGAGAGGTTGCCTTGACGACGCGTTTCGCGCATGAGCGCTTTGTCATATGTCATATGACAAAGCGCTCATGCGCGAAACGCGTCGTCAAGGCAACCTCTCTCCCCCCCCCACATGGCAGAGGCCCCAGCTTGAGTTCTTCACTGCGATTTTTCATCCATTCACTTTTTTTTTTTTTTTTTGGGAAGCCGCTTTTTTCATCAGCAAGCGTTTCCTGCAAATTCACCATCTCCACTACCCCATCTGGGTGGGGCAGCTTTGTTTTTACATCCATTGATTCTTTTATTTTTATTATATTTTTGTACCCATTGCAATATCCATTTTTTCATATGACTGTTGGCTATCTCCCCAGGCAGGTCAGGCTGATGTGAGCTCCATCAGCCTGCCGCCACCAATTCCCCCGTGTCAGTTCTGACCTCAGCGCAGTGTCACCAGGTCTCACTGATGAGACTTCACCTCTGTGGAGACACGTCCCAGCCTAGCAGCGGTTCCGTTTTACTTCTCAGACGCTACAGCGGCTCCCCTGTGCTGACGTCATCCTCCATCAACACACAGCTCCGGCCAGACTGTTCTCCGCACGGCGGAGCTACACATCTCCACACGGCGGCCACTTCACTTCTACTTCAGCCCGGTTATTCCTCATGGCGCCAAGGTCTTCACCATATGAGGCAGCTCTGAGCCCTCTTACCTGCCTGTGAGTACTTTGACATATCTCCACCACCTTGCCTTCATTCACCTGCTTTGAGCCCATATGTTTGCTTTCACACTTTACACAGCAGTCTCCGTATACTTTCATTAGATGGATCTCCGGTGGTAACCTCCTGCTGTTTGATGCCTCTGTCACCTTTTTGATGTCTATTTGATCACTTACAACATCACCAAGAGTCTATAATTTTTTAATAGTTTTGATCGTGTGCTTTTTTGTTTTTAAACAGAGCCTCTGAACCTGGTTTTTTTGCAGTAAATATTGTTACTTTGGACTATTGCTAACCACTGGCTCATTATTGGTTCATTAAAAATCATAAACTTTTATACTTGTTGTATTTTGTTTTCCAAAAATAGCCCGAGCGCTGGACATTTTATATGTTGCTTCCTGATACTCAGATCAAATAAGCCATAAGTAGATAATTGACCACCCAAAACAGAGGAAAAAAATATATATAGTGAAGTACTGTGGATGTAGGCAATTCGCTAGCGCTACAAACCGCTACTCACATACTCCCGGTTGTAATCAGGCATATCAGACAGTCTCCGCGATCGCCGCTTACAGCATATCACCTTGCATATCACCATTGAGAAAGGCTGTCAGTCTAGGAGGAGGAGCTGCTGCATCATCGCAGGACTGTCCTGTTTGCTGATTTAGTGACAAGTCTTGTTGTTGGTATCCTCTTTGGGACTATTGCTAGGATTAATTATTTCTGTCTTGTGAGCAACCACTGTTTATATCCATCAGTCCAGCTGCCAATATCTATTTTTGTTTGTTCATCAATTGGTTTACACTTATGGTTTATTTCTATTTTCTTATTTTTCACAATATATGCGGTATGCCCATATGTTTAATATTTTTTTGCAATCACCCATTATGTTTCACTATTTATATCCAAAAGCTGTATGTGTTATTCTAGACTGCATGTGACATGTAGTCCATCATATATCTTTCACTTTGATTCTATTCATTGTCAACACTCAGCACTTCTAGTTACGTTTATCAGCGCTGTATTTGCTTGCTTTTATATTTTCAAAGTACTATTACTTTTATTACAGCAGCGATAAGGTTTTGGTTTATTTGTCGCTAGCGCTGCTTCTTTCACTTATATATATTAATGGAAGACTACATGTGCAAAAATAGATAAAAAAATAAAATGAAAAACAGATATACCGGCTAAAAAAATATGATATCGAGCCCAGGGATACCAGAGGTGCAGCAAGATCACAAAAAGGGAAGCTGAATATATTGGTAACTGGGCAGTAGAGAGTGTACAAAATGCATAATTGAGCCAAAGCAGACTTACTACATAAACATATCCTTAGATAGGATGATAATAGCCCCCAAATTAGGATCAAAAGAGGTGGACATGTAATTGAAAATAGGGGTCAAATAGACGCAAAGAAGGTGTAGGAAATGGGTATAGTAAATATACATGTGTGAACAAAGTTGTTCAAGATGGTGCAAGGAATTAAATAGTGAAGTGATGAACTCATTAGGAATGATGAATAGTATGAGTGTGCATAATGAGAGGACCAAAATTGTGATGCTAAAAAAACAGAGAATATTACTAAAAGATTAGAAAAATATATTCAAAAATTATTAATAAAACAATTTAAGTCAAACTCAATATTGAGTCCATGAGGTGAAAGAGTATCCATTATCCATTAGAAATATCAATTTGGATTCAAGTTGACTAATGCCCCGTACACACGATAGGATTTTCCGACGGAAAATGTTCTATGGGAGCTTGTTGTCGGAAATTACGACCGTGTGAAGGCTCCATCGGACATTTTCCATCGGAATTTCCGACACACAAAATTTGAGATCTAGATCTCAAATTTACCGTCAACAAAATCCGTTGTTGTAAATTCCGATCGTGTGTACACAATTGCGACGCACAAAGTTCCACGCATGCTCGGAATCAAGCAGAAGAGCCACACTGGCTATTGAACTTCATTTTTCTCGGCTTGTCGTATGTGTTGTACGTCACCGCGTTCTTGATATTCAGAATTTCCGACAAGATTTGTGTGACAGTGTGTATGCAAGACAAGTTTGAGCCAACATCAGTCGGAAAAAAAACATGGACTTTGTTGTCGGAAAATCCTATCCTGTGTACAGGGCATTGGGGTTCTGACCTCATGACTACCTCGGCAGTAGGGATGAGCTTCAAGTTCGAGTCAAACTCATGTTCGACTCGAACATCGGCTGTTCGGCAGTTCGCCGAACAGCGAACAATTTGGGGTGTTCGCGGCAAATTCGAATGTCGCGGAACACCCTTTAAAAGTCTATGGGTGAAATCAAAAGTGCTAATTTTAAAGGCTTATATGCATGGTATTGTCATAAAAAGTATTTGGGGACCTGGGTCCTGCCCCAGGGGACATGGATCAATGCAAAAAAAGTTTTAAAAACGGCCGTTTTTTCGGGAGCAGTGATTTTAATAATGCTTAAAGTGAAAAAATAAAAGTGTAATATCCCTTTAAATTTCATACCTGGGGGGTGTCTATAGTATGCCTGTAAAGGGGCGCATGTTTCCCATGTTTAGAACAGTCTGACAGCAAAATGACATTTCAAAGGAAAAAAAGTCATTTAAACTACTCGCGGCTATTAATGAATTGCCGGTCCGACAATACACATAAAAGTTCATTGATAAAAACGGCATAGGAATTCCCCACAGGGGAACCCCGAACCAAAATTTAAAAAAAAAATGACGTGGGGGGGTCCCCCTAAATTCCATACCAGGCCCTTCAGGTCTGGTATGGATATTAAGGGGAACCCCGGCCAAAATTTAAAAAAAAAAGGTGTGGGGTCCCCCTCAAAATCTATACCAGACCCTACAGGTCTGGTATGGATTTTAAGGGGAACCCCGCACCAAAAAAAAAATTGCGTGGGGTCCCCCCAAAAATCCATACCAGACCCTTATCTGAGCACGCAACCTGGCAGGCCGTAGGAAAAGAGGGGGGACGAGAGAGCGCCCCCCCTCCTCCTGAACCATACCAGGCCACATGCCCTCAACATTGGGAGGGTGCTTTGGGGTAGCCCCCCAAAACACCTTGTCCCCATGTTGATGAGGACAAGGACCTCATCCCCACAACCCTGGCCGGTGGTTGTGGGGGTCTGCGGGCGGGGGGGCTTATCAGAATCTGGAAGCCCCCTTTAACAAGGGGACACCCAGATGCCGGCCCTCCCCCCTTTGTGAAATGGTAAGGGGCTACTTTTCCTACCATTTCACTAAAAACTGTCAAAAATGTTAAAAATGACAAGAGACAGTTTTTGACAATTCCTTTATTTAAATGCTTCTTCTTTCTTCTATCTTCTATCTTCCTTCGTTTTCTTCCTCCATCTTCTTCTTCCTCCGGTGTTCTCGTCCGGCATCTCCTCCGCCGCGTCTTCTTCCCTTCTTCTCCTCGGGCCGCTCCGCATCCATGATGGCATGGAGGGAGGCTCCCGCTCTTCTCTTCATCTTCTTCTCTTCATCTTCTTCTTTTCGGGCCGCTCCGCATCCATGATGGCATGGAGGAAGGCTCCCACTGTGTGACGCTTCTCCTTTTCTGACGGTTCTTAAATAACGGGGGTCGGGGCCACCCGGTAATCCCACCCCCCTCTGACGCACGGTCACTTGACGGGACTTCCCTGTGGCGTCACGGGGAATGCCACAGGGAAGTCCCGTCAAGTCACCGTGCGTCAGAGGGGGCGGGGTCACAGGGTGGCCCCGTCCCCCATTATTTAAGAACCGTCAGAAGAGGAGAAACGTCACACAGCAGGAGCCTCCCTTCATGCCATCATGGATGCGGAGCGGCCAGAAAAGAAGATGAAGAGAAGAAGATGAAGAGACGAAGATGAAGAGAAGAGCGGGAGCCTCCCTCCATGCCATCATGGATGCAGAGCGGCCCGAGGAGAAGAAGGGAAGAAGACGCCAACGCTGCGGAGGAGAAGCCGGACGAGAACACCGGAGGAAGAACCAGAACAACCAGAACAACCAGAAGAAGAAGAAGATGGAGGAAGAAACCGAAGGAAGATAGAAGAAAGAAGAAGCATTTAAATAAAGGAATTGTCAAAAACTGTCTCTTGTCATTTTTAACATTTTTGACAGTTTTTTTGTGAAATGGTAGGTAAGTACTCCCTTACCATTTCACACAGGGGGGAGGGCTGGGATCTGGGGGTCCCCTTGTTAAAGGGGGGTTCCAGATTCCAATAAGCCCCCCACCCAAAGACCCCCACAACCACCGGCCAGGGTTGTGGGGATGAGGCCCTTGTCCTCATCAACATGGGGACAAGGTGTTTTGGGGGGCTACCCCAAAGCACCCTCCCAATGTTGAGGGCATGTGGCCTGGTACGGTTCAGGAGGG
Organism: Lithobates clamitans; assembly: GCA_037952925.1. Lineage (NCBI taxonomy): Eukaryota > Metazoa > Chordata > Amphibia > Anura > Ranidae > Lithobates > Lithobates clamitans. Next base: position 915,066 of record JBBGZY010001452.1, on the reverse strand, counting down.
AGGGGCGCTCTCTCGTCCCCCCTCTTTTCCTGCGGCCTGCCAGGTTGCATGCTCTGATAAGGGTCTGGTATGAATTCTTAGGGGAACCCCACGCAATTTTTTTTTTAAATTTTGGCCGGGGTTCCCCTTAATATCCTTACCAGACCTGAAGGGCCTGGTATGGAATTTAGGGGGACTCCCCACGTCATTTTTTTTTTAACTTTGGTTCGGGGTTCCCCTGTGGGGAATTCCCATGCCATTTTTATCGATGAACTTCTATGTGTATTGTCAGACCGGCAATGCATTAATAGCCGCAAGTAGTTTTAAATGACTTTTTTTCCTTTGAAATATCATTTTGCTGTCAGACTGTTCTAAACACAGGAAACATGCGCCCCTTTACAGGCATACTATAGACACCCCCAGGTACTACATTTAAAGGAATATTACACATTTATTGTTTCACTTTAAGCATTATTAAAATCACTGCTCCCGCAAAAACAGCCATTTTTAAAACTTTTTTTTGCATTGATCCATGTCCCCTGGGGCAGGACCCAGGTCCCCAAACACTTTTTATGACAATAACTTGCATATAAGCCTTTAAAATTAGCACTTTTAATTATTCATGTTCGTGTCCCATAGACTTTAACGGTGTTCGCGTGTTCGAACAAATTTTTTGCCTGTTCGCATGTTCTTCTGCGAACCGAACAGGGGGGGTGTTCGGCTCATCCCTAGTTCTGAGGAAAGGTTGCGAGCACTGAACTTATTCTCTCTGGAAAAGAGACGCTTGAGAGGGGATATGATTTCAATATACGAATACCATACTGGTGACCCCCAAAATAGGGATAAAACTTTTTTGCAGAAGGGAGTTTAACCACTTCAGCCCCAGACCATTTGGCTGCTCAAAGACCAGAGCGTTCTTTGCGATTCGGCACTGCGTCACTTTAACTGACTGATAGCGCGGTTGTGCGACTTTGTACCCAAACAAAATTGTCGTCCTTTTTTTCCTACAAATAGAGCTTTCTTTTGGTGCTATTTGATCGCCTCTGCGGTTATTTTTTTCGCTATAAACCAAAAAAGAGCGACAATTTTGAAAAAAACACAATATTTTTTACTTTTTGCTATAATAAATATCCCCTAAAAATATAAAAAAAAAACAATTTTTTTCCTCAGTTTAGGCCGATATGTATTCTTCTACATATTTTTGGTTAAAAAAAAATCGCATTAAGCGTATTTTGATTGGTTTGCGCAAAATTTATAGCTTCTACAAAATAGGGGATAGTTTTATGGCATTTTTATTTTATTTTTTATTTTTTTTATTAGTAATGGCGGCGATCTGTGATTTTTATCGGGACTGCGACATTATGGCGGACACATCGGACATTTTTGACACATTTTTGGGACCATTGTCATTTATACAGCGATTAAAAATGCATTGATTACTGTGTAAATGACACTGGCAGTGAAGGGGTTAACCACTAGGGGGCAGTGAAGGGGTTAGGTGTGTCCTAGGGAGTGATTCTAACTGTAAGGGGGCTGGGCTTGAACACACAGGACAGTGATCACTGCTCTTGATCACAGAGAGCAGTAGATCTCTGTCCTGTCACTAGGCAGGACGGGGAATGCTTTGTTTACATAAGCATCTCCCCGTACTTCCTCTCCGTGACACGATCTCCGGACATCGAGTCCACGGGACCCGCGGTCACAGAGACTGCGGCGGCCGCGCATGCAACACCGCTTCTTAAAGGGGACGTACCTGTACGCCCTTTTGCCTGCCAGTGCCATTCTGCCGCCGTACATCGGCATGCGCTGGTCGGCAAGCGGTAACAAGACTCGTGGCCACTCATTAAAATTAGAAGAAAAGAGGTTTAACCTTAAACTATGTAGCGGGTTCTTTACTGTAAGAGTATCAAGGATGTGGAATTCCCTTCCACAGGCTGTGGTCTCATTGGCGGGGGGGCATTGATAGTTTCAAGACACTATTAGATAAGCACCTGAACAACCACAACATACAGGGATATACAATGTAATACTGACACATAATCACACACATAGGTTGGACTTGATGGACTTGTGTCTTTTTTCAACCTCACCTACTATGTAACTATGTAACCAATTGTCCGGTATGAACAGGAGTGTTTGGACAAAATCAACTCAAACATCAAAGATCAGAAAGAAGCAGTAAACAAGTTTGTACATTTACCCACATTCATGGATTCACAGAACAAACTGCATAGGATGATAGAGGAATTAGAAACACAGATTACACAGGTCAAAAGGACTAAATATCTCCATAATGTGGATGATTACCAGAGCAATACAGTTTACGAGTGGGGGGGAGGAGTGGAAGCTTCAGCTCTACACCACAGTCTATTCTCAGGAGAAAACACAGATCTGCCAGTACTGTATAATTAAGAAAGTGGGCTTCAGCTCACCGATACAGCTGAGGGGGATGGTTTGTCCTTCTCTGAGACTCCTGCAGTTCTGAGAGCATCCACTCCTCGAGTCTCTTCAGACAAGGTCTTTTTCGGTGGAATTGTTAACCCACGAGGGGTCAAAAAACGCCATGTCAGCAACATATTATCAGCACCAAAAGAAAAAACAAACAACCAGAAAACAGGACACTGCAAGAAAAGGCAAAGGCGAGGGGGGGGGAACGGAGATCGGCGATATCCACAGAGGAGAAGAAAATAAGCAGCAAATAATCTACCATCACTTCAGTAGTTAATTTAACAGATGAGGTTTTAACTGATTCTGAATTATTTCTGTTGACACGGGGTCTATCTTTTTTCACCCACCTATCATTTTGATATTTTCAACACCATTTTGGAAACCAATTGGATTGTCAAGAACCTCCTGCTGCGGAAACATTTCCAACAGGGAACGGATGAACAGGTGGATGACCCACTGACATCAGAGATGGTGAGTGAATCTGACCAAAATCAACCAACTGTAGAACAAAGTGTTTGTCCGCATGTTTCCTCTTTAATGTTTCGGGACTCATCTGCATCATTAACTTTAGAACATCTGTACTCTGAATCACATATGGGCTCCTATGGAGTTTCATGTAGTACATCACAATATGGGGACAAGTTTTTCTACCCTGTAAATGCAAGAAATTCCACTATAGATACTTTTCAGGCTGTAATAGAGGGGAAACTGATACAATTGAAACAATGTAGCCTAACATCTAGGAAAACAAACATCTCTTAGGCCCCATTCACAACTGAGCATAGCGTTTTCAGGTAGAAAGTCGCGCAATTTTACAGCGATTTTACTGGGATTTTGCAGCGATTTTTGCCGCGTTTTTTTACGGTGATTTTGCTGAGATTTTGCGCAGGTCAGAATCTGTCTAAAAATAAAGTTCCAGAACTTATTTGAGCTTCAGGCGTTTTGGAGCTTCAGGCATTTTGGAGTGGAGATGTGAACCATCTTCATAGAGAATAATTGATTTTTTTCCCTCCAGCATTTTGTAGCTTCAGGCTTTAAGCTACAAAACGCTCAGATGTGAATGGGGCAAAAGGAAGAGAGCAGGTAGAAGACAACAAGGGGTTAGTGATAAAGGAAGCAGATAAGGGAGGAGCAGTGGTGGTGATGACTAGGAAACAATATAGATCTGAAGCTATCAGACAGCTTAGTGACAGTAATACATATAGTCCCCTGTCCAACAATCCCACTATACCTTTTCAATCAACTCTTTTAAAACAGTTACAGTTAGGCTTTAGTATGAGACTTTTGTCATTCAAAACTGCTGAGTATCTCTATGTGGATAAACCTGTGGTGCCGGTCTTCCATCATCTCCCCAAGATTCAGAAAATTGATTGTCCTTTACAGGGATGACCAATCATGGCAGGAATTGGTTCCTTATTGGAGCGTTTGGGAGAATGGGTAGACCGGCACCTACAGCCTTTAGTACACAGATTGCCTGGCTACATTAGAGATACGTATATGTAATAAAAGTGCTGCGCAAATAAATTGTCCATAAAATATAAACTAAAATAAAAGATGAGATGAGATCCCCAGTGAAAAGTCAGAACGCCTAGGGTAGGATCGGGGGTGACCAAGAGATCCCTTCACCATAGATGGATGGCCCCTCACCTGCAATCTTCGACCTGAAACAGGTCACACAGCATGTAAACCAAGTAGGTAAGCTGAGAGCCGGGCGGTAATAACTCCACAAAAGCTGCTCTCTCTCTCATCAGATGGCATATGAAATGAAGCAAAGATAATATAGTGCTCTCCGTTTCTAAACTTTATTAGATGAAGTAAAACAAACTGGTGCACTCACATAACACAGCACTCAGATCCGAGTGCCGGCTGGATAGCGTGTAATCGTATGTTGACTGACAGCCGCGGGTGACGTCATGCGCTCCTGGCCCCCATACGCGTTACGTCCTGTGGGCGGGACTTCATCAGCGTGGGGCGGGACACGCAGTCGTCAGCCCGCACAGTTGATATAGAGTGGCATGGTAACCAATGCTCCAATCACAGCAAAGATCAACTCAACCAGAGGACGCGAGCCCGCACGTCACTCCGGCCACGCCTATTGCATAAAGACACACATCCTCTCACAAAGTGAAAGGGCAGTGAAAAACAAAGCCATTATATCCCAGATGTATAATAATTATAAGGCTGTGAAGGGATTACAGCTCAAAGAAATGTCTGAAATAAAAGAAACCACCCTTAAAAAAGAGAAGTATCAGGCTAGTTAAACATCCCTTACTTACAGGGAAAATATAAACAATAAAGTTGCACTAAAATCGCTAAAAATCGCATATATAAATGCAAATTATTATTGAAAAAAATGTTAAAAAATATGACAATCACGCCACGGGTGTCACCCAAATACGATCACACTTACATATTCCATACAATAAATTGTACACAAATAAATAATACAGAAATTAATAAAAAATTAACAAAAACTCATCTATTAGAAATAAAACAATTTAGGTCAAAATCCACGTTCATACCTGCCGAAGATAGGACCTTGGTCTCATAGATCCAAAAGGATTCCCTACGGCTAAGTTGTCGGATATAATGACCCCCTCTCCAGTGGCGAGGAACCTTTTCGATCCCCCAAAATTTGAGACATTTGGGGTCTCTATTATGGCATAGGCGAAAATGCCTAGATACACTGTGGGTTTTAACCCCCCGTTTGATATTACTGATATGTTCGCCGACCCTAACGTGTAAAGCCCTTGAGGTGCGGCCCACATACTGGAGTCCACAATCGCACTCCAGCATGTAGACCACCCCTACCGACGAACAAGTAATAAGACCTTCAATTAAGTATTTTTTCTGCGTGCTGTTTGAAATAAAATCTTTGCGCCTTTTAATATTCTTACTGGCCTTCCTACAAGTGGCACACTTACCACAAGCATAAAAACCCGAAAGAAAACCAAACATTTTGTTGATTCCAGTTTTGGGTGGGTCAATGACTCCCGGGACCAATCGGTCACGCAAAGAAGGAGCTTTACGATATATGAACCGTGGACGCTCCGGCAGTACAGGACCCAAAGTACGGTCACTTTTTAATATAGGCCAGTGTTTAACTATAATCTGTTCAAGTTTTTTATACTGGATATTATAATCAAGTATGATCCGGTAACTAGTTGTGGCTTCTTCACTTGAGAGGGGTTTCGGCCTATCTGCCACTATAGAATTCCTGTCGGTGGATAGTACTCTCGAAATTTCAGAGTCAACCATGGTCTGCGTGTAACCTTTTTCTTTAAACCTAGTTGCCAAGATTTGGGACTGTGATAGGAAATCTTCATCGGAGGTACAATTGCGACGTAAGCGGATAAATTGTCCACGCGGAATGTTACAGAGCCACGATTTGTGGTGACAACTAGTCAGTGGGATGTACGCATTCCTGTCCGTCGCTTTGAAGTGATTCCTTGTTTGAAAAACTCCCTCTCCTTTAAATATTTCTAAGTCTAGAAATGTTATCTGTTGTTTATCTATAGTCCATGTCAGCTCAATGTTTTTGGTGTTATCATTCAGCTTTCCCATGAAAGATTGCAAACTAGTTAAATCACCTTCCCACACCATGATTACATCATCGATGTACCTTCTATAGCACAGCAATTCCGATGGAGGGTCATGAAAAATAATATCTTCCTCCCAGTGGGCCATAAAAAGGTTGGCCACACTGGGAGCAAACCTAGCCCCCATAGCGACTCCTCGTGCCTGCAAGAAATAGTCACCATTAAACCAAAAATAATTACTCAATAAGCAAAATTCTAAACCTTCCAGTAAAAAGGATATATGGTCTTTTGAGAGCTCAGTGGTGGTCAAAGCCCACCTAACGGAATCTAAGGCCTGTTGGTGGTCAATAATCGTATAAAGAGACCCGACATCTGCAGTAATCAGAAAACAAGAGGGGGTACATGGGAGAGTAGACAAGATTTGCAAAACTTGTTTAGTGTCACGCAGAAAAGCTTTGGTTTGAGTGACGAGTGGTTGAAGGAAGAAATCCAAGTACTGGCCTAGCCTGGAAGTAACAGAATCAATTCCGTTTACGATCGGGCGACCAGGTGGGAACTCCGCATTTTTATGCAATTTTGGCAAAATATATATAATGGGAGTCCGACAATAAAATGGATCTAAATACGCCGCCTCCTTAGAATTCAGAATACCCCTACTTTTACCTTTTTCTACTAGTAAATGTAGATTATTCTTAAAGGTTAACATAGGGTCTCCTCTCAGAGGTAAGTAAGTGTTCCTGTCATTCAATAGTTTCTCCATCTCAGTCTGGTAATAAGCTTTACTGAGCACCACCAATCCACCCCCCTTATCCGCTGGACGGATTACAATATCCTTCCTTTGCTCAAGGGAGGATATACCTCTTTTGATGGCCTGAGAATCCCTAGCCTTCTTAATCCTGAGTTTTTCAAGATCTTGACAGACCATGTTCCTAAAACACCTCCAAGTGTTTGTTGTCACCACAGAGAGGATTAAAAACAGATCGATTCCGAAGGTTGGAATGTTTAGAGACGATATCAACCTGAGGGGTGGTCCGTTGAACAGGGTTGGAAAGAAAGTACTTTTTGATATTTAAACTGCGAATATATTTATGTATGCTGACATATGCTTGAAACTTATTTAAGTTACGAATCGGGGCAAACTTCAGACCACGATCCAACACTAGTGTTTCATCAGTGGTCAGAGGGATACCACTTAAATTACCACTTAAATTATAGATCCCCGTGCCTAGTGGGGTCTTGGCCTTTTGGAGTCGTCTTCCCCCCCTGCACCCTCTCTGTGTTTTCTTTTTAGGCTGCCTATGCAAGTCCTCAGGACCAAAGGAGAGGTCCCCAGGACTTGCGGAACAACCAAGGCAGCCTAAAAAGAAAACACAGAGAGGGTGCAGGGGGGGAAGACGACTCCAAAAGGCCAAGACCCCACTAGGCACGGGGATCTATAATTTAAGTGGTATCCCTCTGACCACTGATGAAACACTAGTGTTGGATCGTGGTCTGAAGTTTGCCCCGATTCGTAACTTAAATAAGTTTCAAGCATATGTCAGCATACATAAATATATTCGCAGTTTAAATATCAAAAAGTACTTTCTTTCCAACCCTGTTCAACGGACCACCCCTCAGGTTGATATCGTCTCTAAACATTCCAACCTTCGGAATCGATCTGTTTTTAATCCTCTCTGTGGTGACAACAAACACTTGGAGGTGTTTAGGAACATGGTCTGTCAAGATCTTGAAAAACTCAGGATTAAGAAGGCTAGGGATTCTCAGGCCATCAAAAGAGGTATATCCTCCCTTGAGCAAAGGAAGGATATTGTAATCCGTCCAGCGGATAAGGGGGGTGGATTGGTGGTGCTCAGTAAAGCTTATTACCAGACTGAGATGGAGAAACTATTGAATGACAGGAACACTTACTTACCTCTGAGAGGAGACCCTATGTTAACCTTTAAGAATAATCTACATTTACTAGTAGAAAAAGGTAAAAGTAGGGGTATTCTGAATTCTAAGGAGGCGGCGTATTTAGATCCATTTTATTGTCGGACTCCCATTATATATATTTTGCCAAAATTGCATAAAAATGCGGAGTTCCCACCTGGTCGCCCGATCGTAAACGGAATTGATTCTGTTACTTCCAGGCTAGGCCAGTACTTGGATTTCTTCCTTCAACCACTCGTCACTCAAACCAAAGCTTTTCTGCGTGACACTAAACAAGTTTTGCAAATCTTGTCTACTCTCCCATGTACCCCCTCTTGTTTTCTGATTACTGCAGATGTCGGGTCTCTTTATACGATTATTGACCACCAACAGGCCTTAGATTCCGTTAGGTGGGCTTTGACCACCACTGAGCTCTCAAAAGACCATATATCCTTTTTACTGGAAGGTTTAGAATTTTGCTTATTGAGTAATTATTTTTGGTTTAATGGTGACTATTTCTTGCAGGCACGAGGAGTCGCTATGGGGGCTAGGTTTGCTCCCAGTGTGGCCAACCTTTTTATGGCCCACTGGGAGGAAGATATTATTTTTCATGACCCTCCATCGGAATTGCTGTGCTATAGAAGGTACATCGATGATGTAATCATGGTGTGGGAAGGTGATTTAACTAGTTTGCAATCTTTCATGGGAAAGCTGAATGATAACACCAAAAACATTGAGCTGACATGGACTATAGATAAACAACAGATAACATTTCTAGACTTAGAAATATTTAAAGGAGAGGGAGTTTTTCAAACAAGGAATCACTTCAAAGCGACGGACAGGAATGCGTACATCCCACTGACTAGTTGTCACCACAAATCGTGGCTCTGTAACATTCCGCGTGGACAATTTATCCGCTTACGTCGCAATTGTACCTCCGATGAAAATTTCCTATCACAGTCCCAAATCTTGGCAACTAGGTTTAAAGAAAAAGGTTACACGCAGACCATGGTTGACTCTGAAATTTCGAGAGTACTATCCACCGACAGGAATTCTATAGTGGCAGATAGGCCGAAACCCCTCTCAAGTGAAGAAGCCACAACTAGTTACCGGATCATACTTGATTATAATATCCAGTATAAAAAACTTGAACAGATTATAGTTAAACACTGGCCTATATTAAAAAGTGACCGTACTTTGGGTCCTGTACTGCCGGAGCGTCCACGGTTCATATATAGTAAAGCTCCTTCTTTGCGTGACCGATTGGCCCCGGGAGTCATTGACCCACCCAAAACTGGAATCAACAAAATGTTTGGTTTTCTTTCGGGTTTTTATGCTTGTGGTAAGTGTGCCACTTGTAGGAAGGCCAGTAAGAATATTAAAAGGCGCAAAGATTTTATTTCAAACAGCACGCAGAAAAAATACTTAATTGAAGGTCTTATTACTTGTTCGTCGGTAGGGGTGGTCTACATGCTGGAGTGCGATTGTGGACTCCAGTATGTGGGCCGCACCTCAGGGGCTTTACACGTTAGGGTCGGCGAACATATCAGTAATATCAAACGGGGGGTTAAAACCCACAGTGTATCTAGGCATTTTCGCCTATGCCATAATAGAGACCCCAAATGTCTCAAATTTTGGGGGATCGAAAAGGTTCCTCGCCACTGGAGAGGGGGTCATTATATCCGACAACTTAGCCGTAGGGAATCCTTTTGGATCTATGAGACCAAGGTCCTATCTTCGGCAGGTATGAACGTGGATTTTGACCTAAATTGTTTTATTTCTAATAGATGAGTTTTTGTTAATTTTTTATTAATTTCTGTATTATTTATTTGTGTACAATTTATTGTATGGAATATGTAAGTGTGATCGTATTTGGGTGACACCCGTGGCGTGATTGTCATATTTTTTAACATTTTTTTCAATAATAATTTGCATTTATATATGCGATTTTTAGCGATTTTAGTGCAACTTTATTGTTTATATTTTCCCTGTAAGTAAGGGATGTTTAACTAGCCTGATACTTCTCTTTTTTAAGGGTGGTTTCTTTTATTTCAGACATTTCTTTGAGCTGTAATCCCTTCACAGCCTTATAATTATTATACATCTGGGATATAATGGCTTTGTTTTTCACTGCCCTTTCACTTTGTGAGAGGATGTGTGTCTTTATGCAATAGGCGTGGCCGGAGTGACGTGCGGGCTCGCGTCCTCTGGTTGAGTTGATCTTTGCTGTGATTGGAGCATTGGTTACCATGCCACTCTATATCAACTGTGCGGGCTGACGACTGCGTGTCCCGCCCCACGCTGATGAAGTCCCGCCCACAGGACGTAACGCGTACGGGGGCCAGGAGCGCATGACGTCACCCGCGGCTGTCAGTCAACATACGATTACACGCTATCCAGCCGGCACTCGGATCTGAGTGCTGTGTTATGTGAGTGCACCAGTTTGTTTTACTTCATCTAATAAAGTTTAGAAACGGAGAGCACTATATTATCTTTGCTTCATTTCATATGCCATCTGATGAGAGAGAGAGCAGCTTTTGTGGAGTTATTACCGCCCGGCTCTCAGCTTACCTACTTGGTTTACATGCTGTGTGACCTGTTTCAGGTAGAAGATTGCAGGTGAGGGGCCATCCATCTATGGTGAAGGGATCTCTTGGTCACCCCCGATCCTACCCTAGGCGTTCTGACTTTTCACTGGGGATCTCATCTCATCTTTTATTTTAGTTTATATTTTATGGACAATTTATTTGCGCAGCACTTTTATTACATATATGATTTTTGAGGTGTTTGTTGAATTTGCCTTTGTGCTTGTCTGCATTTTATTTTTATTGTCTTTGTGTCAGCGCTGAGTTATTTAATTTTTTACATTAGAGATACGAGCACAGTCCTATCCCATATTACATCTGTCAAATAGACATCTACCTATGTGTGGGCTACACTGGATGTGAGGGCACTTTATTCATCGATCCCCCACAGCACTGGATTGCAGGCCATCCAATATCATCTTCAGCGCTATAACTTCTATTCTCAGGAGCTACAGGAGTTTATTTTGTTAAGCATTGAGCTCTTATTAAAGCACAATTATTTTTTATTTGATGGCGTGTATTATGTCCAGCGCTGTGGGGTGTCGATGGGTGCTAGATTATCACCATCCATGGCGAATCTCTACATGGGTTGGTGGGAGGAACAATTTTTGTTCTCTCCCAGCAACCATTTTGCCAAGCAGATTGTGTGGTATGCTTGCTATATTGATGACCTTGTGATGGTGGGGGATGGTGACACTATAGGATTGCATGAATTTTGGAAATGCCTTAATGACAATCAGCTAAATTAGCATTTTTCGATTGACCATGATGCTTTCAGTATCAACTTTTTAGACATCATCCTAATGGGAGCGATCCAACTACAGATGATGTTTCATGATGCACCTATAGGAAACCATGCTCTGGTAATAGAGGAATTACTGTCAGATAAACCTAAAACCAAGAGAGAATATAAGAAATAGAAGAAATCTTCTAAACCTTACAACTCTAGAAATAGAAGAACAGGCAAACCTATTACGCTTGTAACTACATTTTCCCAAGAATATCATCAAATAGTCAGAATAATAAAAAAAAGAATCTGCCAATATTGTATACAGATAAAGATTTAAATTGGATTTTGCAAGCAGGTTGCCATTTTTCTAGCCGACGTGCGCCCACATTAGGGACTGCACTATCACCTAGTCTTTTCTCATCTAAACAATGCCAACCCACCTGGCTCTCCTATCCTGGAAGTTACCCTTGTAATACAAAAACCTGTAGGTATTGTAATTTGTGTCTTTTAGGTAAAACGTTTGTTGCCACAGATGAAGAGTTCATTATACAGCAATACATCAAACTATGTGATCTACCTGATCACCTGTATTTCATACAGCCTCCAATATGAAGGTTGTACCACACATCCTTTGAGAGCCCGAATAGGGGGACATTACTGTGATACAAATAACCCAAATGCTAGAAATATTTTGAATGCAACACGTCACTTTAGAGAATGTCATCAGGGCGATCTTTCCTAATTTTGCTTCAGAGGAATAGAACGGTTGTCTCACTTGCCCAGAAGAGGTGACAGGGAGAGAAGGCTACTAGGGAGAGAAGCATGATGGATTTTTAGATTAAAAACTAGATTGCCTCAGGGGTTAAACCTGAGGTGGGATCTGGACTTGCATTTATATTAAGAATGCCTCTCCCCAGAGCCCTCTCTTTCCTTTCCTTTCTCTCTTCTGGGTTTTTTTCACATACCTGGATTATTATTTTCATCTTTTTTTATTTAATGTTTTTTTTTATTTTATGGTGTGCTTCTTTATGCATATGTCTATACGTGTATAAATGTATGCACATGTGTGTACATGTGTATGTGTACATACATGTGCATATTGTCACTGCAAGGTGTGTGAAAATTAGTGGCATACACATCACCTTATATGTATTGCAGATGATTCTCTTTTTTGGATAATTGCCTGCAGTCAATTAAAACAATCAATGGGAGGAGCCTGTGATCTTTAGAGCTACTATTTATTTCAAACTTTTATGTCTGTAATGTGGTTATGACTAAGGCCTTATAGGCTGAAACGCATAAACTGACTAATCTGCGTTTGTTCACTGTGGCTTTTCAATAAAATGAATAAATTTTAAGAGCAACAACTGGAGTGCAGATCATTTTTTCTACATTACTCTACTCAGCCAGCGACTGTGGATCGAGCACCTGGGAGCTCTGCTATCTATGTGGTGTATGGGTAGTAGCACTGAATTTTCTGTTTATACATAGGGTACAATACCCCAAAAGTTTAAATGTGCAGGGTATTTATTATGAACCTCTGCAAAGTGTTTAGACACACTATGCTTGTCGTCGCCTTTCAATATATTTTGCACGTGTTCTTTAAGACGGATCCTTAAGAGTCTCTTTGTAGGACCAATATATTGTAGTCCACAGCTACATTCCAAGGCATGCACTGCCCCCTCAGTATTGCATCCTATAAATTCCTGTATATCATATACTGTTCCGTTACTTGTTGATTCAAATTTGAACTTTATTTCATTAGGGCGTTTAGTTCTAATACACGCAAAACATCTTTTGCAGGGATAGAATTATTTTCCAGCGAAAAAGGTAAAACTCTTTTTGGGAGGGTCTACAACACTTTTCCCTACCTGATCGCGGATGGTGGGGGCTCTTTTGTAGATAAATCTTGGTCTATTGGGTAATATTAATAATAATAATAATAATATATTAATTCAAGCATTTTGCACTTAGATATTAGTCACCTTACAACGCACCACCCCCCTTCTATAAACCTTTGTTTCAGCTCCCCAAGCCCCTCCTATGTATAAGTTACCCTGTGTCTATTAGGGACACAGGGTGATGGAGCAAATATTGGACAACTACCTAATAGACGCTAAGAATGTGGTTTGGATTACTTCAAATGGGACAGTAATATTTATCAACAATATCCCTCAAGACATTTATGATAAATTCCACCGTATCAGAATGATGGAACATTGTATGAGCTTTGTAGGACTGTTGTCATGCTGTCTGCAATCCCTGATTAATCAAAGCATTGCTTAGATGTGGATTCCATGATCTGCTGCTATTGTCTGAAGGTGTTCTGTGTTTATACTTAAGATAATGTGTATTGTAGTTTGTGAGCTAGAAGTCATCAAGTCTGACCTGGAATGGGACCTCTGAGACATCCAGGTGGCTAATTAATGTAATGTTTATAGTATATGTCAGTTGTTGTAATTGTATTTCTGTGTGCAGTTTGTATTGTTGTTAGGGTAATATGATCAGGAGAGGGGGGGAGGGTGTCCTTCTCAAGTGTATAAAAGCCTATATTCTTGTTCAAATAAACAGTTACTTTTCTGGTTTACTCCAAAACTGGTATTGCCTAGTTATTGGGGTAACCATAGCCAGATTCACTGGTCTCGTGTTCCAGAGCTTGAGAAGCAGCTTCTTGTCGGAGATACCCAGTCAGGGTGTTCGGAGTCCATCACAGTTCACGCCACAGCAGCTTGAGCCAGGAATGGTGGTGTGCGATAATAGCACTAAACTTCTGTCTGCCTATGCATGTCAAATGTCCTCAATTTGGTGGTGCAGCATTTCTTAAAAAGTTACCCAGGGTTGCAAGATCTTTTAAACTGCCTGATTTGTAACGTGAGCAGCAGGTGGAGCTCAACGTTGGCAATGCTACAGCAGCTGCACATACAGCAGAGGGCCATCAATGACTACCTGTGTGAGTATGGCACCAGGACAGGCTCAGGGGAGCTCATATTTTCTCCCCACGCCATTGGTTGCTGCATGCACTGTACTGTCACCATTTGAGGAGGCAACAAGGATGGTGAGCTGTAAAAAATGCATGTATCAGTGACCATCCCTCTTGTGTTCTTGCTGGGGCATACTCTGCATGACATTATGGACAGGGAACTTGGGGCAGAGCTGCGGGGGGAAGAGGAGGACTTCCTTTCCTCTCAAGACCCGCTTTATGCAGACACCATTCTTGCAATGCCACAGAATACACAAGAGAAGATGTAGGAGGATGAGGAAGAGGAGGAGGAGTTTGGCAGTTTTGGAGGCATTGAAGCAGAGAAAGACATACGTCAAACATTAAGAGATGGTTCTCAGTCCCCAGAAACCTTGGGAGTAGTACATGGCTGGGAGCAGGCAGTTCCAGATACTGCAATCCTCAGTGACCCAGAGGACCTTGCTTCTCATGTCTCAGCAAACTTGTGATGCATGGGTCCCCTTATTCTTCAAAGCCTGCGAAAGGACCTGAAAATATGTGGCATCAAGGAGATGGATCGCTATTGGTTGGCAACCCTCCTTGACCACCGTTACAAGGGGAAAGTCTTGGAACTCATCCTGTCCTCACAGAGGGAGCACATTATTTATGTAACCCCTTTCCAGACAGGTAGGTTACAGTCTTGTGGAAAGTCTTGTTTTAAGGCTTCTGTTGGTCAAGTGAGGAGTGATGGAGAAGGGGGCTGCCTCAGTGATGCATTTCAAAAATGTTTTAGTCCTTGGCACCCAACATCCCATTGGCACCATCTGCATCATATGGTGGAAGATTATTTAGGGGCGAAAACAGACATGGGGAGCTTTCCAGGAAACAATCCACTGGGTTTCTGGGTCATGAGAATAGACCACTGGCCAGAACTTTCCCAGTATGCAATTGAGCTGCTGGGCTGCCTTGTATCCAGTGTGCTTTACGAATGACCATTCAGTGCTGTCGGAGGTTTTGTGACCAAAAAAAGAGCATGCCTGTCCACAGACTCCGTTGCCCGACTGACATTTGTCAAAATGTATCAATCCTGGATTAGCAGCAGCTATCAAGCGCCTGATGCCAACATCGCTGATTAAGTGTTTTTCAGATCTCAAATCTGTGCAAGACTGTCTAGGCTGCCTAGCTTTGTGGGGGTTGATTTTATCTTGAAGTGATTTTTTTGGTAAAGGTTTCATGGGCACAATTAACACCCAAGGACCAACTTGTCTGCACCTGTTTTACAAGTGCATGTAATTTCATTTTTTTACAGCAAGGCCAATTCTTGCTTTTATCAAGAGTACCTTCATAGGGTTACAGTGTAAAGGCACCACCAACAACCAAAGATCAATTTTTCCACACCTCTTTAACTGGGGCATATAAGTTAATTTTTTTACAGCAAGGCCAATTGTTGCTTTTATCAATAGTACATCTATAGGGATGCAGTGTAAAGGCACCACCAACACCCAAAGACCAATTTGTCTGCACTTGTTACTTCTATCCAAAATCTGCAAAAGAGATGCCAGATTTTATCTAGAAAAAATTGTTAATCTTGGCCTGATTGTACTATAATTTGGCTTCTTCACATAAGGCTTGCTCACTGTGGGGCAAAACTTTATTTCCATCCAAAGTCTGCCAGGATTTATCCAAAAAATCTCCAATCTTTTTCCAAGTGCACTAAAATGTGGCCTTATGATACAGACTCCCCAAGCCATTGTTTACAAAATAAAGAAAGCTTTAAAATTTAAATGTGGTTTTTTTCTTTATAAATATCAGTTATACTGCAGCAGGTTCTATACACGGTACAGATGCACCACTTTATAGGCAGACTAAGAGGACCCCACAGGCACTTTATTTAAAGGATTTTTTCATTTTTATTGTTTCACTTTAAAGTGGTTGTAAACCCTTTACAACCACTTTTGACTATAGGTAAGCCTAAAATAAGACTTACCTGTAGCTACCCTGGATATCTCCTAAAAGCTGCACGGTATCCCCTGATTCCCTGTATCAGCATGTGCAGATGCACATCACCGGCACATCTGTGCCGTTGCTTCAGCTAGTATGCCATCACCGGCAACTCCCTCTTGCATGCGCGGGAGTGAGCCCGCGATACCCAGAAGTAACTCCGGGATCGATGTTGCCGGCTGGAGCAGTGTACGAGGACCGCTGCGGAGGCTTCAATCTAAGGTAAGTAATTCATAATGAGCTAGTATGCTATGCCTTTGTCTTGCAACTTTTTTTGCATTAATACATGTCCCCCAGGGCAGTACCCGGGCCCCCATACCCTTTTTATGGCCAATAACTTGAATATAAGCCTTCAAATCTGGGGCTTTTGATTTTTCAAGTTCGGGTTCCATAGGCTTTAAAAGGGTTCGCTGCTTGGGCAAAAACGTTTGCAATGTTCGAGAGTTCTGTTGCAAACTGTACCTGGGGGTGTTTGGCCAATCTCAACTGTGGAAGGAGATGGGAACTTGGAGGGAGTTTAGCTGCCTGTAGGAAGATGAAGTGCCCAGGGTGCAGGTGAGATGCCAGAAAGGGAGGTGAGGAGCTGCCCTGTAGTGAAAACATTGATGTGGTTTTCCACAAAATGACACCTGTGGACACCATTTTGTTGATAACCACAGTCATATTTTCAGTGTAAAGCACAGGGTGATGGGTGGAGTTATGATGGTGTCCCACATATCTGGATTTATGTAGCAATGGCTGCTGTGTTCCCAAATACCAGATTGTACCGGTTCAAAGAACACATATGACTGAACAATGGTGACATCACTTTCTCGCTAAAACTTTATTGAGCTAACCAAAGTCCTAGAGACAGGGGCTCATAATCAAGATGCACACAATCTTTAACCACTTCAGCCCCGGACCATTATGCTGCCTAAGGACCAGAGGACTTTTTCCAATTTGGCACTGCGTCGCTTTAACTGCTAATGGCACAGTCATGCAATGCTGTACCCAAACGAAATTTGCGTCCTTTTCTTCCCACAAATAGAGCTTTCTTTTAATGGTATTTGATCACCTCTGCCGTTTTTATTTTTTGCGCTATAAATGGAAAAAGACCGAAAATTTTGAAAAAAAATGATATTTTCTACTGTTTGTTATAAAAAAATCCAATAAACTCAATTTTAGTCATACATTTAGGCCAAAATGTATTCAGCCACATGTCTTTGGTAAAAAAAGTCAATAAGCGTATATTTATTGGTTTGCGCAAAAGTTATAGCGTCTACAAACTAGGGTACATTTTTGGAATTCACACAGCTTATAGTTTATGACTGCCTATGTCATTTCTTGACGTGCTAAAATGGCAGGGCAGTAACCCCCCCCCCAAATGACCCCATTTTGGAAAGTAGACACCCCAAGGAAATTGCTGAGAGGCATGTTGAACCCATTGAATATTTTTTTTTTTTGTCCCAAGTGATTGAATAATGACAAAAAAAAAAAAAATATTTACATAACGTTATCACTAAATGATATATTGCTCACACAGGCCATGGGCCTATGTGGAATTGCACCCCAAAATACATTCAGCTGCTTCTCCTGAGTATGGGGATACCACATGTGTGGGACTTTTTGGGAGCCTAGCCACGTACGGGGCCCCGAAAACCAATCACCGCCTTCAGGATTTCTAAGGGCGTAAATTTTTGATTTCACTCCTCACTACCTATCACAGTTTTGAAGGCCATAAAATGCCCAGATGGCACAACCCCCCACCCAAATGACCCCATTTTGGAAAGTAGACACCCCAAGCTATTTTCTGAGAGGCATGTTGAGTCCATGGAATATTTTATATTTTGACACAAGTTGCGGGAAAGTGACAATTTTTTTTTTTTTTTTTGCACAAAGTTGTCACTAAATGATATATTGCTCACACAGGCCATGGGCATATGTGGAGTTGCACCCCAAAATACATTTAGCTGCTTCTCCTGAGTATGGGGATACCACATGTGTGGGACTTTTTGGGAGCCTAGCCGCGTACGGGGCCCAGAAAACCAATCACCGCCTTTAGGATTTCTAAGGGTGTAAATTTTTGATTTCACTCTTCACTGCCTATCACAGTTTCGGAGGCCATGGAATGCCCAGGTGGCACAAAACCCCCCAAAATGACCCCATTTTGGAAAGTAAACACCCCAAGCTATTTGCTGAGAGGCATGGTGAGTATTTTGCAGCTCTCATTTGTTTTTGAAAATGAAGAAAGACAAGAAAAAACATTTTTTTTTCTTTTTTCAATTTTCAAAACTTTGTGACAAAAAGTGAGGTCTGCAAAATACTCACTATACCTCTCAGCAAATAGCTTGGGGTGTCTACTTTCCAAAATGGGGTCATTTGGGGGGGGTTTGTGCCACCTGGGCATTCCATGGCCTCTGAAACTGTGATAGGCAGTGAAGAGTGAAATCAAAAATTTACGCCCTTTGAAAGCCTGAAGGCGGTGCTTGGTTTTCGGAGTCCCGTACGCGGCTAGGCTCCCAAAAAGTCTCACACATGTGGTATCCCGGTACTCAGGAGAAGCAACAGAATGTATTTTGGGGTGTAATTTCACATATTGGCATGGCATGTTTGAGCAATATATCATTTAGTGACAACTTTGTGCAAAAAAAAAAATTGTCTCTTTCCCGCAACTTGTGTCACAATATAAAATATTCCATGGACTCGACATGACTCTCAGCAAATAGCTTGGGGTGTCTACTTTCCAAAATGGGGTCAATTGGGGGGGGGGTTGAACTGTCCTGGCATTTTATGCACAACATTTAGAAGCTTATGTCACACATCACCCACTCTTCTAACCACTTGAAGACAAAGCCCTTTCTGACACTTTTTGCTTACATGAAAAAATTATTTTTTTTTGCAAGAAAATTACTTTGAACCCCCAAACATTATATATATTTTTTAAAGCAAATGCCCTACAGATTAAAATGGTGGGTGTTTCATTTTTTTTTCACACAGTATTTGCGCAGCGATTTTTCAAACGCATTTTTTGGGGAAAAAACACACTTTTTAAAATTTTAATGATCTAAAACACACTATATTGCCCAAATGTTTGATGTAATAAAAAAGATGATCTTAGGCCGAGTACATGGATACCAAACATGACATGCTTTAAAATTGCGCACAAACGTGCAGTGGCGACAAACTAAATACATTTTTTAAAGCCTTTAAAGGCCTTTACAGGTTACCACTTTAGATTTACAGAGGAGGTCTACTGCTAAAATTACTGCCCTCGATCTGACATTCACGGTGACACCTCACATGCATGGTGCAATTGCTGTTTACATTTGACGCCTGACCGACGCTTGCGTTCGCCTTTGCGCGAGAGCAGGGGGGGACAGGGGTGCTTTTTTTTTTTTTTTTTTTCTTTTTTAACTTTTTGCTTTTTTATCTTATTTTTAAACTGTTCCTGTCATTTATTTTTTTTTTAATCACTTTTATTGTTATCTCAGGGAATGTAAATATCCCCTATGATAGCAATAGGTAGTGACAGGTACTCTTTTTTGAAAAAATTGGGGTCTATTAGACGCTAGATCTCTCCTCTGCCCTCAAAGCATCTGATCACACCAAGATCGGTGTGATAAAATGCTTTCCCAATTTCCCAATGGCGCTGTTTACATCCGGCGAAATCTAAGTCATGAAATGCTCATAGCTTCCAGTTTCTTAGGCCATAGAGATGTTTGGAGCCACTCTGGTCTCTGATCAGCTCTATGGTCAGCTGGCTGAATCACCGGCTGCATTCTCAGGTTCCCTGTTGAGACAGGAGAGCCAGAGAAAAACACGTAAGATGGGGGGGGCATTCCCTCCCACTACTTGTAAAAGCAGTCTAGAGGCTAATTAGCCGCTAGGATTGCTTTTACATGAAAACCGACCGCTGGCAGAAAAGAATGATACCAAGATGATACCTAAACCTGCAGGCATCATTCTGGTATGACCACTCAAAGTCGTGAATGGCGTACCTGAAGACAAAAAAATGGTTAACAATAAAACACAGTAAACGGTAAAGTATAAAAAATTGCATACCTGAAAAGCAAACATGATAAAACATAATAACAATAAAACATTGCAGAATAGAATACAGTAAAAAAGAGCAGAACAATAGAGAGAGAGAGAACAATAAAACGACAACTATTTTATTTTATTTTATATATTTATTTTTTTTACACTTTTTTTTGTAACTAACTTTTATAACTGTAACCGGTTCCAGGTTCGGGTCTCTCAAAATGCGATGGCATCTTGGGAGACCCTGTGAAAGTTTGCCTAGTCTGTGCAATGCTGTATCCTACGCTAATACTCAACTAGTGAATGGTAGCGTTCAAAACATTCACCAATTCAAAGACCAGGATTGTCAGGACAGGAGGGACAATAATAGCGGGTGTCACGCCTATATCCGCGCTTGCTGCAGACACAACATCTTTTTTGGGGGGGTTCGCTGGGTAGGGGTACTCGGGAGGACATAAAAATGCCTCTCATGCAGCCGACTGCATTTGGTTGGGGATGTGAATGGGGGAATTACGGACGCTGCAGAAGTGGTGGGTTCCTAATTAGGATTAGCGAATGCAGCAGGAAGGGCATTATGGGCACGACGGGCCTGTGTTTGTCTTCTTCTTGGTGGCAGCGGGACACTACTTGTGCTTGCCACCTCACCAGCTTGAACTGCACTTATGGGACTCTCCACGTCACCAAGTGTTACTGCAGTGCTGGTTTGACTACGACCGGGGTGTACTAGGCCACTGGTGCTTGCCAGTTCACCAAAACGCTACCAAAAAAACTGTTAGCGATCGCAGGGATCAGGCCTGACTCTGCGAACGCTGCAGTTATGCGTTTAGTGTTTTGTAAGTGACAGTGATCGATTGATACTGCACTTTGGTGGGCTGTGCTGGGCTGGGTGGAGGGGCAAAACGCAGGTGCTAGCAGGTATCTGGGCTGATCCCGCTAACACTGCGTTTTTGGGAACCCTAAACTGCTGGGGACGCTAGTATAGATCTGATCGGATCAGATATTGATCCGTTCAGATACTATACCACTAAGGGAGGCGTATGCTGCGTGCGTGGGTGTTAGCGGTACTGGCGCTAACCTGACGCTGCCTGGGGCTGGTGCTTGCCAGTTCACCAACACGCTACCACAAAACTGTTAGCGATCGCAGGGATCAGGCCTGACTCTGCGAACGCTGCAGTTATGTGTTTAGTGTTTTGTAAGTGACAGTGATCGATCGATACTGCACTTGAGTGGGCTGGGCTGGGCCGAGCGGAGGGGCAAAACGCAGGTGCTAGCAGGTATCTGGGCTGATCCCGCTAACACTGCGTTTTTGGGAACCCTAAACTGCTGGGGACGCTAGTAAAGATCTGATCGGATCAGATATTGGTCCGTACAGATACTATACCACTAAGGGAGGCGTATGCTGCGTGCGTGGGTGTTAGCAGTACTGGCGCTAATCTGATGCTGCCTGGGGCTGATGCTTGCCAGTTCACCAAAATGCTACCAAAAAAACTGTTAGCGATCGCAGGGATCAGGCCTGACTCTGCGAACGCTGCAGTTATGCGTTTAGTGTTTTGTAAGTGACAGTGATCGATCGATACTGCACTTGGGTGGGCTGGGCTGGGCCGAGCGGAGGGGCAAAACGCAGGTGCTAGCAGGTATCTGGGCTGATCCCGCTAACACTGCGTTTTTGGGAACCCTAAACTGCTGGGGACGCTAGTAAAGATCTGATCGGATCAGATATTGGTCCGTACAGATACTATACCACTAAGGGAGGCGTATGCTGCGTGCGTGGGTGTTAGCAGTACTGGCGCTAATCTGATGCTGCCTGGGGTGACGCATATCACCGCCGGGCGATCAGGGGGCTAAACCTTTATTCGGTAATAAACGGCGGGTGCCCTGACACTATAAAAAATAAACAAACTAACCAGAGTCACCCGTAACAGATATACGGTGATCAGTGGTGAAAGGGTTAACTAGGGGGCAATCAAGGGGTTAAAACATTTATTAGGTAGTATATGGGGGTCCCTGTCGCTATAAAACTCTGACGGCGAACCTAAATATTTACCTCCCTAACTAGCATCACCAGTGACACTAATACAGCGATCAGAAAAATGATCGCTTAGTGACACTGGCGACAGGGGGTGATCAAGGGGTTAAAACTTTATTAGGGGGGTTAGGGGGGTATCCTAGACCTAAAGGGGGCTAACACTAACTGCCCTAACACAGTAACTGTCACAAACTGACACCATGCAGTAATCAGAAAAAAAAACAAAAAAACTGCTTGGTGTCAGTGTGATGGGGGGGTGATTAGGGGGTGATTGGGGGGGATCGGGGGATAAAGGGGGGTGTTTTGTGTGCCTGGCATGTTCTATTGTGTGTGTGCAGTGTTACACTCACATTGCAGTCTTCTCTCCTCGGCGCCGGAATGGAAAATACCGAGCCGAGGAGAGATGACATCATTTCCTTTGCTTCTGTTTAGCATACAGCAGCAAAAGAATGATTTGATTGGCCGGCGGCAATCGCGAGGGGGGGCCACGAACAGATGGTCTCCCCCTCATCTCTAAACGCTGCTGGTCAGAAGTGGACCGCCTCGGGCATCGGGAGGGGTCCGATTGGACCCCCCGCCCGCGGGAGGCAGATCACGTATATGTACGTAATTCTGCCTGCCCGTGCCACCTTGCCGACGTAAATCGGCGTGAGGCGGTCCTTAAGTGGTTAAAGACCCTTTAGATAAACACTTGCGTCTTTTGCACTTTGTTCTACAATTTACATGTAAAAAAAGACTTAACCAGAATATATATATATATATATATATATATATATATATATATATATATATATATATATATATATATATATATATATATATATATATATATATATATATATATATATATATATATATATATATATATATATAATATTATAATATAAATGTATATATATATATATATATATATATATATACACAGCATATATATATAATATATATATGAATCTGGACTATGTGATTGTGTCTCCTAACATGGTATATACAAAGCAATTAGTAAAAAAAAACAATAAAATACAAAAAAAGGTGATTGCAGTTTTCCTGATCACCCACACAGTATGGCCTTATTCACATTTTTGGACCCCAAAGTTGCATGACAAGTCGCACCCCATGTTTCCCAATGAGTACCATTTATATCTGTGTGATTTAAAGTTGCAGCTACTTCAAAGTAGTTCCTGCACTACTTTGGTCAGACTTTCATGCGACTTGAGTGCCATAGACTTCAATGTAAACCCTCAAAAGTCACATTAACGCTGCACATGCATGTTACACATGTGACTTGTATGCAACTCTGTAGAGCACAAACAATCACATTGGTCAAAGCCAAAGTTGCACTAATCCAAAGTCTCATCAAAATCGCATCAAAGTCGCACTGTAAAGTCGCAATGGAAGTCACACGATTTTGAAGTCGCACAAGTGTAAATGGACTCTTATGTCGCGTACATACGACCGTTTTTTCACTCAGAATGAACTCTGAAGGACTTTCAGACGGAGTTCCGACAGAGTATTTCTAGGTTCGTCAGAATTTTAGAAAGAAAAAGTCAGATGAGGCCCACACACGATCGGAATGTCCGATGAAAAGCTTCCGTCTGACTTTTCCTGCCGGAAAGTCCGCTCATGTTTAGCAGCATAAGAGGGATCTCAGTTCATTCACTTAATTCTTATATAATATAGGATTGGATCATAGTAATATAAACACTTATTATTTCACTTACTTTATGCTGGAATCCCTTTTGTTCAGATGTAATGTTCATCATGTACATGTCATGTAGAGCTCTGGCCAGAACATATACAGCCATGTATGCATTGGAAGGTATAGATGTATAACTAGTTAATATGGATGACCAATCTGTTGAATTAGGACATGGTTTGTAAGGATACTTAAGGAATTTTTTAAAAACCCCATTTTTGTAGGAACTTGGGGAGCTGCACTTAAAACTGAAAATCAAAATATCTTCCAGTATTGGGTCACGTAAGCGTTTAGGAAACATGCTATGATTATAAATATTGTTGTCTGGGTTGAGTTTTGGTGACCATGAAAACATAAAGCTGCCGTTGATTGGTGTATAGTCACCCTTAAACAGATGACTTAGTTTACTCCATGATGGTGGAAAAATAAATGTGAGTTTTCTTATAACAGAGCGTATATGAGAAGCAAGCCGATGAAATCGGTCTGTGTAACTTCCACACACTATGACAACTTTAGCTGTTGATTTAATAATAGTCATTATTTTCTGAATATCATTTTCAATATTCCCAATGAGTGGAATGATATATGATATGCAGATCCCATGTTGGCTCATCATCTTACTCAGTTCTTGGGACTCCTCATCACCGCTGCCATCATCTGATGAGAATATTCCAACCCAATTCCACCCTAAATGCTGCAATAACATAAAAATAGCTGCATAACGGGCCCGGTTGTCTGGTGTCATACGAAATAAAGTTGGATAGATTTTTCCATTACTCAGGGGAATGTCAATGACTCGATAAATTATCTGGATAAGATGTTGGGAAATATTTTAATGGGATGTTATTATTCAAACAATGGAAATATGAGAAATGTAATATATAAATGCCACACAAAGACCTCTTGTCATATTTATTTTTTCTGTTCTAACAAAAAGAAGTACTTATCAGAATTTATACCATAGAGATCTAAGTATATGACAGCACACAATGCCTACTTACCTTCTCCACCCTCACATCCAGCCCTTAAAGTGGTTGTAAACCCCATTCACAGTAGAAAATAGCCGGCAACACTGAAATCCTTGAAGTGTAATTTATTGGTACATTGGAGTGACAATAAAACAATAACCCTGACACGTTTCGGCAGAAGCCTTAGTCGTAGCTAGGGATGAGCCGAACAGCCCCCGGTTCGGTTCGCACCAGAACCCGCGAACGGACCGCAAGTTCGCACGAACGTTAGAACCCCATTGACGTCTATGGGACTCGAACGTTCGAAATCAAAAGTGCTCATTTTAAAGGCTAATTTGCATGGTATTGTCCTAAAAAGGGTTTGGGGACCCGGGTCCTACCCCAGGGGACATGTATCAATGCAAAAAAAACTTTTAAAAACGGCCGTTTTTTCGGGAGCAGTGATTTTAATGATGCTTAAAGTAAAAAAAAAAAGTGAAATATTCCTTTAAATATCGTACCTGGGGGGTGTCTATAGTATGCCTGTAAAGTGACGCGTGTTTCCCATGTTTAGAACAGTCCCTGCACCAAATGTCATTTTTAAAGGAAAAAATCTCATTTAAAACTGCTTGCGGGTTTAATGTCATGTCGGGTCATGGCAATATGGATGAAAATCAGTGAGACAAACGGTGGATCAAGGAGGGTTGCCATTACCAGGCCCTTTGGGTCTTGTATGGATATTAAGGGGAACCCCGCACCCAAATTAAAAAAAGGAAATGTATGGGGCCACCAGGCCCTATATACTCTGAACAGCAGTATACAGGCGGTGCAAACAAGACAGGGACTGTAGGTTTGTTGTTAAGTAGAATCTGTTTGTAATTTTGAACATTTTTAACGTGTTTAGCTCCAGCCAAAAAATCTTTTCTAAGCTTTTTGGAAAACATAGGGAAGGGTTATCACCCCTGTGACATTTGTTTTGCGTCTTTCCTCCTCTTCAGAAGATTTCACCTCACTTTTTTGTCCCAATGAAAAATGTTTTTTGAAAATTTGGGTTTTTTTGTGGAACAAGGATTCGAAAGCATCAGTGGAAAGGAGAAATTGTTTTCCCATATTAACTCTTACAGGAGAGAATTTCCCTTCCTAGGTGTAGATTTCATCTCACTTCCTGTTGTCTCCTTCCGTTTGCAAGTAGGAGTCGTTTGTAAGTTAGATGTTTGAAAGTAGGGTCCTGCCCTATATACTCAGCAGAAATTTGGGCCTTAGGTGTTGCTGTGGCCACAACACTGTAAGCCCTCACAGGGCCCTGCTGTGAAATATTAGATCAAGAATTGTAATTACATGCCCCTGTTGAACAGGAGCTGAAAAATTAGGCCTTAGGCACTGGTGCTGGTGCCACAACACTGCAACCCCTCACAGACACTCTAGTTGGAACCCAGGAACGAGCCCTGCTGCAAAGTATTGCATCAAAAATTGTAATTACACGCCCCTGTTAGACAGGGGCAGAAAAATTGGGCCTTAGGCACTGGTGCTGGTGCCACAACACTGCAACCCCTCACAGACACTCTAGTTGGAACGCAGGAACGAGCCCTGCTGCAAAGTATTGCATCAAAAATTGTAATTACACGCCCCTGTTAGACAGGGGCAGAAAAATTGGGCCTTAGGCACTGGTGCTGGTGCCACAACACTGCAACCCCTCACAGACACTCTAGTTGGAATGCAGGAACGAGCCCTGCTGCAAAGTATTACATCAAAAATTGTAATTACACGCCCCTGTTAAACAGGGGCTGAAAAATTGTGCCTTAGGCACTGGTGGTGGCGCCCAGAACCAAAAATGTTCTTACAAGCTATCAGCGTGATGATTGAGGAGGAAGAGGATAATTACTCAGGGATAGTCACTCAGCATCAGCATAGGCAGTCTTTGAAGGGATCTGAGATTTCAAAAAAAATTATTTGGTTACATCAGCATCAGGTGCTTGGTAGCTGGTGGTGATCCAAGACTGATTCATTTTTATGAAGGTCAGCCGATCGACCGAGTCGGTGGACAGACGCACCCTGTGATCGGTTACCACGCCTCCAGCAGCACTGAATGTGCGTTCCGAAAGAACGCTGGATGCAGGACAGGCCAGTAGCTCAATTGCATACTGTGCAAGCTCTGGCCAGTGATCCATCCTCAAGACCCAGTAACCCAGAGGATTTTCGGTGGGAAAGGTGTCCAATCTGATCTTGCCCCTAGGTATTCCTGCACCATGTAAAACAGACGCTGGCGATGGTTGCTGGAACCGATCATACCTTGGGGCTGCGGACCAAAAAATTGTCTGAACGCATCGGTCAGACGGCCACCTTCTCCACCGCTCCTTCTTTGACTGACCGAAGCCTCAGCAACACGTTGTCCAGAAACAGGAGTTTGTAACCTCCCAGTCTCTGGGAACGCGTTGCACAGACCTTTCTGCAAGGCCTCCCGAAGATGTTTCATCCTCTGCTCCCTCTGCGATGGCAAGATAAGGTCCGCAACCTTACTCTTGTAACGTGGATCAAGGAGGGTTGCCAGCCAGTATTGGTCCTTCTCCTTGATACCACGAATACGAGGATCCTTACGCAGGCTTTGCAGGATCAGGGAGGCCATGCAGCGTAGGTTTGCTGAGGCATTCGGTCCGGAGTCCTCTGGGTCACTAAGGACAACAACGTCTGCAGCCACCTCCTCCCAGCCACGTACAAGTCCATGTGTTCCTTGGGACTGATCCCTTAAAGACTGCTGCTGATGCTGCGTGCCAGGCTCCACCTCCGTACTGACACAATCTTCCTCCTCCTCCTCCTCCTCCTCGTCCTCTTCCTGTGTGATCGGCGGGCACGCAGGAACACTGTCTGGATAAAGGGGGCCTTGAGAGCTAAGGAAGTCCTCCTCTTCCTGCCTCTGTTCTGCCTCAAGTGCCCTGTCCATTATTCCACGCAGCGTGTGCTCCAACAGGTGGACAAGGGGGACAGTGTCACTGATGCATGCACTGTCAGTGCTCACCATCCTCGTGGCCTCCTCGAATGGTGACAGGACAGTGCATGCATCCCTGATCATGGCCCACTGGCGTGGGGAAAAAAAACCAAGCTCCCCTGACCCTGTCCTGGTGCCATAGTCGCACAGGTACTCATTGATGGCCCTCTGCTGCGTGTGCAGCCGCTGCAGCATGGCCAACGTTGAGTTCCACCTGGTGGGCATGTCACAGATTAGGCAGTTCTTGGGCAGGTTAAACTCCTTTTGGAGGTCCGTCAGCCGAGCACTGGCATTATATGACCGGCGGAAATGCACACAGACTTTCCTGGCCTGCTTCAGGACATCCTGTAAGCCCGGGTACCTGCCCAAGAACCGCTGCACCACCAAGATAAGGACGTGAGCCAAACAGGGCACATGGGTCATTTGTCCCTGTCGGAGGGCAGAGAGGAGGTTGGTGCCATTGTCGCAAACCACCATTCCTGCCTTAAGTTGGCGTGGCGTCAACCACCTCTGAACCTGCCCCTGCAGAGCTGACAGAACCTCTGCCCCAGTGTGGCTCCTGTCCCCCAAGCACACCAGCTCAAGCACCGCATGGCATCTTTTGGCCTGCGTACTTGCGTAGCCCCTTGAACACCTACGGAGCACCGCTGGTTCCGAGGAAGAGGCCATGGAGGAAGAAGAAGAGGAGGGGGTGGAGGAGAGAGGTGTGTCACAATCAGCATTTTGGAGGCGTGGTGGCGGAACAACCTCCAACACTACTGCACCTTGTCCTGCATCCTTTCCAGCTGCCAGCAGAGTCACCCAATGCGCCGTGAAACTTAGGTAACGTCCCTGTCCATGCCTTCTGGACCATGAGTCAGCGGTAATATGCACCTTACCGCTGACCGCCCTGTCCAGCGAGGCATGGACATTGCCTTCCACATGCCGGTAGAGAGCCGGAATCGCCTTCCATGAGAAAAAGTGGCGTTTGGGTACCTGCCACTGAGAAACCGCACATTCCACAAACTCACGGAAGGGGGCAGAGTCTACCAACTGAAAAGGCAGCAGTTGAAGTGCTAGCAATTTTGCCAAGCTAGCATTCAACCGCTGGGCATGTGGATGGCTGGGAGCAAACTTCTTTCGGCGGTGCAGCAGCTGGGGCAGGGAAATTTGCCTGGTACAATCTGACGTCGGTGTACCAAAAGCAGATTGCCCACAAGTACTTGGCTGTGACACACCTAATTCTACACCTTCATTCCTCTCACTGCAGGTCTCAGAGAGGACTGAAGATCTAGTGGGGTTGGAAATCTCAGCTGATGAGGAGCAAGGAGAGATCCTCTTTGTTCTTTGGTGTGGGTCTTTTAGATACGCTTGCCAACGAACTGCATGGCAGGTCAACATATGTCTGGTCAAGCATGTGGTACCCAAGCGGGAGATGTTTTGGCCACGCGAGATACGCTTGAGACATATGTTGCAAATAGCAGCGGTGCGATCTGATGCACTCGTCTCAAAAAAGGCCCACACCAAAGAACTTTTTGAATAACGCGCAGAGACTGCAGCGCCCTGCACATGTGGAGCTTTGGGGTGTGATGCAGTCAATGTGCTGCCCTTAGGCTGGCCCCTGGAGGGCATCCTGCCTCGTTGGTGATGTGCCACCTCCTCCTCCTCCTCCTCCTCCTCCTCCTCTCTCCTATCAGGCACCCACGTTGAGTCAGTGACCTCATCATCCCCTCCCTCCTCATCACTGGAGCAAACCTGGCAGTATGCTGCAGCAGGGGGAGCATGACTGCCAGATTGCTGTCCTTCTTGGGCACCCCCTCTGTCCGTGCTCATGTTACTGCCTTCATCGAGCTCAGTATCATCATCAGAGCCTTCCAAACGCTGGGCATCCTCCTGGAGCATGTACCCAACACTGTGGTCAAACAGTTCGAGGGAATCCTCATGAGGACATGGTGGAGCTAGGGAAGGAGTCACTGATGACATTGAGCTGAGGGAAGAGGCCGCTGCTTTGCCAGACAAAGCACCCTGGGCATGGGTGAGAGAGGATGAGGAGGATGAGGACGGCTTGGTCATCCACTCGACCAAGTCTTCCGCATGTTGCGGCTCCACACGGCCAGCTGCCGAAAAAAAGGCCAAGCGTGTCCCATGGCCACGTGCTGATGAGGATGCACCGTCTCCACGACCAGCACTAGACACAGAGCCTGCTTGCCCTCTCTTATTGGCTTGTGACTGTCTGCCTCTCCTTCTTGGCCTTCCAGACATACTAATGGCCTGTAGCTGCACTAAGCTGGGATAGAACACCTGTAATTTTCTTCAGGTAGCTTTATATACTGTAACCAGACAAGCCTGCCTGTCAGTAGGAAGATAACAGGAACGGATCTAGCTGAACACTGTGAGCAGGACGCACTGTACTAAATGTAAATAGTCTAGCTGCCTGACCGTGGTACTAATAGGATCAAATAGAACACCTGTAATTTTCTTCAGGTAGCTTTATATACTGTAACCAGACAAGCCTGCCTGTCAGTAGGAAGATAACAGGAACGGATCTAGCTGAACACTGTGAGCAGGACGCACTGTACTAAATGTAAATAGTCTAGCTGCCTGACCATGGTACTAATAGGATCAAATAGAACACCTGTAATTTTCTTCAGGTAGCTTTATATACTGTAACCAGACAAGCCTGCCTGTCAGTAGGAAGATAACAGGAACGGATCTAGCTGAACACTGTGAGCAGGACGCACTGTACTAAATGTAAATAGTCTAGCTGCCTGACCGTGGTACTAATAGGATCAAATAGAACACCTGTAATTTTCTTCAGGTAGCTTTATATACTGTAACCAGACAAGCCTGCCTGTCAGTAGGAAGATAACAGGAACGGATCTAGCTGAACACTGTGAGCAGGACGCACTGCACTAAATGTAAATAGTCTAGAAGATAACAGGAACGGATCTAGCTGAACACTGTGAGCAGGACGCACTGCACTAAATGTAAATAGTCTAGAAGATAACAGGAACGGATCTAGCTGAACACTGTGA
The DNA here is from genome assembly GCA_037952925.1 of Lithobates clamitans. Taxonomy (NCBI): domain Eukaryota; kingdom Metazoa; phylum Chordata; class Amphibia; order Anura; family Ranidae; genus Lithobates; species Lithobates clamitans. The sequence goes on along the minus strand of JBBGZY010001452.1, from coordinate 884,255 downwards.
GCAGGACGTACTGCACTAAATGTAAATAGCAGGAACGGATCTAGCTGAACACTGTGAGCAGGACGCACTGCACTAAATGTAAATAGCAGGAACGGATCTAGCTGAACACTGTGAGCAGGACGCACTGCACTAAATGTAAATAGTCTAGAAGATAACAGGAATGGATCTAGCTGAACACTGTGAGCAGGACGCACTGCACTAAATGTAAATAACAGGAACGGATCTAGCTGAACACTGTGAGCAGGACGCACTGCACTAAATGTAAATAGTCTAGAAGATAACAGGAACGGATCTAGCTGAACACTGTGAGCAGGACGTACTGCACTAAATGTAAATAGCAGGAACGGATCTAGCTGAACACTGTGAGCAGGACGCACTGCACTAAATGTAAATAACAGGAACGGATCTAGCTGAACACTTTGAGCAGGACGCACTGCACTAATGTAAATAGTCTAGAAGATAACAGGAACGGATCTAGCTGAACACTGTGAGCAGGACGCACTGCACTAAATGTAAATAGCAGGAACGGATCTAGCGGAACACTGTGAGCAGGACGCACTGCACTAAATGTAAATAGCAGGAACGGATCTAGCTGAACACTGTGAGCAGGACGCACTGCACTAAATGTAAATAGCAGGAACGGATCTAGCTGAACACTGTGAGCTGGACGCACTGCACTAAATGTAAATAGTCTAGAAGATAACAGGAACAAATCTAGCTGAACACTGTGAGCAGGACGCACTGCACTAAATGTAAATAGCAGGAACGGATCTAGCTGAACACTGTGAGCAGGACGCACTGCACTAAATGTAATTAGCAGGAACGGATCTAGCTGAACACTGTGAGCAGGACGCACTGCACTAAATGTAAATAGCAGGAACGGATCTAGCTGAACACTGTGAGCAGGACGCACTGCACTAAATGTAAATTGCAGGAACGGATCTAGCTGAACACTGTGAGCAGGACGTACTGCACTAAATGTAAATAGCAGGAACGGATCTAGCTGAACACTGTGAGCAGGACGCACTGCACTGAATGTAAATAGCAGGAACGGATCTAGCTGAACACTGTGAGCAGGACGCACTGCACTAAATGTAAATAGCAGGAACGGATCTAGCTGAACACTTTGAGCAGGACGCACTGCACTAAATGTAAATAACAGGAACGGATCTAGCTGAACACTTTGAGCAGGACGCACTGCACTAATGTAAATAGTCTAGAAGATAACAGGAACGGATCTAGCTGAACACTGTGAGCAGGACGCACTGCACTAAATGTAAATAGCAGGAACGGATCTAGCTGAACACTGTGAGCAGGACGCACTGCACTAAATGTAAATAGCAGGAACGGATCTAGCTGAACACTGTGAGCAGGACGCACTGCACTAAATGTAAATAGCAGGAACGGATCTAGCTGAACACTGTGAGCAGGACGCACTGCACTAAATGTAAATAGTCTAGAAGATAACAGGAACGGATCTAGCTGAACACTGTGAGCAGGACGCACTGCACTAAATGTAAATAGCAGGAACGGATCTAGCTGAACACTGTGAGCTGGACGCACTGCACTAAATGTAAATAGCAGGAACGGATCTAGCTGAACACTGTGAGCAGGACGCACTGCACTAAATGTAATTAGCAGGAACGGATCTAGCTGAACACTGTGAGCAGGACGCACTGCACTAAATGTAAATAGCAGGAACGGATCTAGCTGAACACTGTGAGCAGGACGCACTGCACTAAATGTAAATTGCAGAAACGGATCTAGCTGAACACTGTGAGCAGGACGCACTGCACTAAATGTAAATAGTCTAGATAGAAGATAACAGGAACGGATCTAGCTAAACTGAATACAGTGTATATATATATATGCAACACCTGGGATGCATATATATACACAATACACTGTAAGTGCAGCTAACTGACTGACTGTTCTGCCTAATCTATCTAACTCAAATCAAATGACACTGTCTCTCTCTCTCTCTATCTCTCAGCACACCGGAACACACACTACACAGGGCCGCCGTGCAGGCGGCCTTATATAGTGTGGGGTGTGTACTAAATCCCCTGAGCCATAATTGGCCAAAGCCACCCTGGCTTTGGCCAATTACAGCTCTCTCTACTGACGGCGCTGTGATTGGCCAAGCATGCGGGTCATAGTGCATGCTTGGCCAATCATCAGCCAGCAATGCACTGCGATGCCGCAGTGAATTATGGGCCGTGACGCGCCACACGAATTTGGCGCGAACGGCCCATATCGTTCGCAATTCGGCGAACGACCGAACAGCCGATGTTCGAGTCGAACATGGGTTCGACTCGAACACGAAGCTCATCCCTAGTCGTAGCTAGTTTAAGACAGATATGACAAGATATATATATGTGCACTTAGACAGACTCCACCTATAAACAATTAGCATATTTAATTGATCACACATGTCATTAAAGTGTGATCACAGGTACAATCATTACTTCCCTCTTTCAACCCCACCACTATAGACGAGGTTGCTAAAGTTGCTAATGTCCACCTTACCACCTGCTCTCTGGATCCTGTTCCCTCGCAAATGCTACGTTCACCCTCTGGCTCTAGCTACACTCTCTAACCCACATCTTCAATCTCTCCCTCTCTTCTGGCATCTTCCCCAACTCTCTAAAACATGCACTTGTTAGCCCCATACTTAAAAAGCCCTCACTGGACCCATCCAATCTTAACAACCTATGCCCCATCTCCTTGCTCCCCTTCTTATCCCAACTCCTTGAACGTCTGGTCTACAACCGACTGAACGTCCACCTCACTGATAACAGCCTTCTTGATCCCCTTCAGTCCGGATTTCGTCCTCAACACTCCACAGAAGCTGTTCTTCTAAAACTAACAAATGATCTACTAACGGAAAAAAACAATCGACACTATTCTGTACTCCTACTCCTGGACCTCTCTGCTGCCTTTGATACGGTTAACCACCCCCTCCTCCTCAAAAAACTCCACACCTTTGGTCACCGTGACTGTACTCTTCGCTGGTTCTCTTCCTACTTATCCAACCGTACCTTTAGCGTTTCTTACAACTCTACTTCCTCCTCTCCTCTTCCTTTCTCTGTCGGGGTCCCCCAACGTTCTGTTCTTGGACCTCTGCTATTTTCAATCTACACCTCCTCCCTGGGTCAGCTGATAGCCTCCCGTGGCTTCCAATACCACCTCTGAGCTGATGACACCCAAATCTCTACCCATCAGCTCACTCCCTCTGTCTACTCACGTATCACTAATTTACTATCGGATATATCAGTCTGGATGTCACACCACTTCCTCAAACTCAATCTATCCAAAACCAAACTTATAATTTTTCCTCCCCCATATGTTCCTTCCCCTTCCCCTGATCTCTCTGTCAAAATCGATGGCACAACTATAAGTCCATTCCCACATGCCAAGGTTATAGGTATAGTCCTGGACTCTGAACTCTCCTTTAAGCACCACGTCCAATCACTGTCCAAATCTTGCCGCCTAAACCTCCTCAACATCTCCAAAATTCGTCCCTTTCTAACCAATGACAGAACAAAGCTCTTAATTCACTCGCTGGTCATCTCTCGCCTAATGCAACTCCCTTCTCATTGGCCTACCTGTACATAGTCTATCACCTCTTTAATCCATCATGAATTCTGCTGCCAGACTCAACTACCTTACCAATCGCTCTGTGTCTGCTACCCCTTTCTGTCAATCCCTCCACTGGCTTCAGCTTACCCAACAAATTAAATTCAAAATACTAACAACTACTTACAAAGCCATCCACAATTTAGCCCCCAGCCACATCACTAGCCTAGTCTCTAAATACCAGACATCCCAACCTGCAAAAACTCATTTCAGGGAGGTGGCAACCTCATTTCAGGGAGGTGGCGCTTTGCGCCCGCAAACACACACCCCCACGCGGCAAAATATTATTTAAATTACTTTCTCATTATTTTTTTTGCAGTGCTTCTGGGGAAGGGGGTGGGGTTTTTTTGGCAGTGGACGATGTCAGTAGTTTTTTTACTTTTAATAATTGATTTTTTTACATCTTAATTTGTTTTTAATTTTTTTTCACAGTTCTTTTTTTTATTTTTTTCCACTTTTTAATTTTTTAGAATTTTTTAACAATATTTTATTTTTTATTTTTGGGGGGATTTGGTGAGATGTCAGGGGTCTAAACAGAACCCTGACATCTCCCCTTTGAGACTGACAAAGATACTGAGGACACATTCCCCAGTCCCTTTCTCAGCGCTAAAGATGAATGAACAGGAGACAGAGGCTCCTGTTCATTCATAAACTCTGCTCAGTCATCACAGGACACAGGAGCGATCTAGCTCACTGTGTCCTATTACTAGTTCCCCCCACAGCTAGCATAAGTGAAAAGAAGGGGAGCCGGCTGTGGGGGACGAGGGGGGGCGGAGAAGGACACGTAGGGGGACGGGGGAGGATTACACAGAGAAGCTGGGGATGATCGGTGCAGCTGTGATCACCGATCTCCCTGTATAGCTTTTTAGCCGTCAGCCACGGGAGGGAGAGAAGGAGAAGCGGCTATCAGCTAAAAATCTATACAAAGGAGATCGTGATCACAGCTGATCCCCGCTGCACTGATCATTCCCGGGAGATTGGGGGGAACTTGCGGGTGTGTGGGAGCTGCCGCAGAAATGCGGGAGGCTCCCGCAACTTCCGGGAGACTTGAGATGTCTGAAATACCAACCTACTCGTTCTCTGTGTTCCTCTCAAGACCTCCTGCTCTTTAGCTCCCTCGTCTCCTCCTCCCATGCTCACCTCCAGGACTTTTCCAAAGCCTCTCCAATCCTATGGAATGCCTTACCCCAATCTGTCCGCTTATCTCCTACTCTATTAGCTTTTAGACGATCCCTGAAAACCCTCCTCTTCAGAGAAGCCTATTCTACCCACACCTAACAACTGTATTTTCATTTTCTCCATCAGCTCATCCCCCACAGTTATTACCTTTTGTTTCCACTTGACCCTCCTTTCTAGACTGTAAGCTCTAACGAGCAGGGCCCTCTGATCCCTCCTGTATTGATTTGTTTTGTAAGTGTACTGTCTGTCCTCATGTTGTAAAGCGCTGAGCAAACAGTTGGCGCTATATAAATCCTGTATAATAATAATAATAATAATAATAAAAATAATTGAATGGTAATTGCGCTTGTGCCAAAAGGAAAAAGGGGAGAGAAATCCAAGATATATAACCAAGTTTAAAAATTGAAAATTAGAGGAGTTGCAAACCCCATTCATGAAATTTGACCTAGGCACATATATCTGTGTATTATAAGATGAAACAATCAGCACCACAATTAAAAAATATTGTGATGTTTAACCACTTCAATACAGGCACTTAGACACCTTCCTGCCCAGACCAATTTTCAGTTTTCAGCGCTGTCGCAGTTTGAATGACAATTGCGCGGTCATGCTACACTATACCCAAACTACATTTTTATCATTTTGTTCCCACAAATAGAGCTTTCTTTTGGTGGTATTTGATCACCTCTGCGGTTTTTATTTTTTGCTAAACAAATAAAAAAAAGACCGAAAATTTTGAAAAAAATAAAAGTTTTGCTTTTGTTTCTGTTAAAAAAAATTGTAAATAAGTAAGTTTTCTCTTTCACCGATGGGCACTGATAAGGCGGCACTGACAGGCACTGATACGGCGGCACCGATGAGGTGGCACCAATGAGCGGGCACTGACGGGCACTGACGATGGGCACTGAAATGCGGCACTGGTAGGCGGCACTGATGGGTGGCACTCATATGCAGCACTGATGGGCATTGATAGGCGGCACTGGGTGGCACTGGTTGGCACTGATGGGCACTGATGGGCGACACTGATGGGCAATGAAAGGCGGCACTGCTGGGCACTGCTAGGCACTGATAGGGTGGCACTGATAGGCGGCACTGATAGGCGGCACTGCTGGGCACCGATGGGCACTGATAGGCGGCACTGCTGGGCACTGATGGGCACTGATACATGGCACTGATGGGCACTGATACGCGGCACTAAAATTAGGCACTGATGGGCATCCCTGGTGGCACTGGCAGTGGTAGGCATTGCAGTGGGCACTGACTGGCAGCTGCCTGGGCACACAATGGCATTTCCCTGGTGGTCTAGGGGCATACCTGGTGGTCCAGTGTGGATCGCTTCCCTGGTGGTCCTGGGCGGCTTCCCTGGTGGTCCTGGGTAGGATCCGAGGGGGGGCTGTGCTGATAAACAATTAGCACAGACCCCCCCTGTCAGGAGAGCAGCCGATCGGCTCTCCTCTACTCGCGTCTGTCAGACGCGAGTGAGGAAAAGCCGATCACCGGCTTTTCCTATTTACATCGTGATCAGCCGTGATTGGACACGGCTGATCACGTGGTAAAGAGTCTCCGTCGGAGACTCTTTACCTAGATCGGTGTTGCAGGGTGTCAGACTGACACCCCGCAACAACGATCGCCGCGATGCGCGCCCCCTCGATATACCTGATCACGTCATATGACGTCCGATCAGGAATGTCAAACACTAATTTCAAAATACGTAGATAGTAAACAAATAAATGTAGCACTATGTGTAAAAATATATAAAATATAAAGTGCAAATCTCTAAAATAAATAAATCCTACATATAAATGAATGGTCCATAAACTGAAGAAATTAAACATGAAAAACTCTTTTTGTGATCAGTGTATCCACACAATTCCACCATGACCAGTGTAGTCCAAATGTCCCCTACGTTCTGTCACTGTAATCCCCCTTTATACTCCAACCCATACCTTAACCCACCTAAAATGATGAGACCACACCTTTATTTATGGAGTACAATGGCCATAACAGCCTTTTTTATTAAAACAATTCCAAATAAATCACTCCAATAAATAACCAAAAACATAAACAATAACATAATAACATAACCTGTTAAACCCAGTCTGATGGTCTCTGACGGTGACCCACCTTTTTCCACATATAACCACGTATAACACCAACGCACTGCGGGACCTTTACCAAACTAATAGGCCTCCAGCTGTAACCGCTCGGAGACAACCCCTTCCCGCAGCGCCACCAATTCCAGTATTCCATCCACCGTTCAGGAATACACCGGAGGGGCACATACTAACGATGAGCCCCCCACCCCTGGAGGCAGAACAGTTCTGGACAGAAATCAGTAGCGAGATCTGCCCAAATGAACTTTTCAAGTTAACCAGCCTGTAATTGGTTGCTAGGATGCAGGGAAGTCCTAGCAACCAGTCATAAGCTTGATTATATGAAAAGTTCCTGCTTCCACCCTCTGTTGAGAGCTGTCCTGCCTTCAGCGCTCCACACTGCTGTACACATTATGTAAAAGTTGGAGAATGAGGGGGCAGAGTTGCGGAGGGGGGCTGTGGTGTGAAGTGGAGGGTAGAGCTATGAGGGGGCTGTGGTGTAAAGTGGGGGGTGGCTGTGGTGTGAAGTGGGGGGCTGTGGTGTGAAGTGGGGGGGGGCAGAACAACAGGGGCTGAAGTATGAAGTGGGAGGAAGAGCTGCAGGAGGCTGTGAAGTGGGAGGAAGTGCTGCGGGGATCTGAGAAGAGCTGTGGGGGGCTGTGGTGTGAAGTGGAGGGTAGAGCTATGGGGGGGCTGTGGTGTAAAGTGGGGGGTGGCTGTGGTGTGAAGTGGGGGGGCTGTGGTGTGAAGTGGGGGGGCAGAACAACAGGGGCTGAAGTATGAAGTGGGAGGAAGAGCTGCAGGAGGATGTGAAGTGGGAGAAAGTGCTGCGGGGATCTGAGAAGAGCTGTGGGTGGCTGTAGTGGGAAGTGGAGGGTAGAGCTATGGGGGGGGGGACTGTGGTGTAAAGTGGGGGGTGGCTGTGGTGTTTAGGGGGGGGGCTGTGGTGTGAAGTGGGGGGCAGAACTACAGGGGCTGAGGTATGAAGTGGGAGGAAGAGCTGCAGGAGGATGTGAAGTGGGAGGAAGTGCTGCGGGGGTCTGTGATATAAAGTGGGAGAAGAGCTGTGGGGGGCTGTGGTGGGAAGTGGAGGGTAGAGCTGTGGGGGTCTGTTATGTAAAGGACAGGCAGAGGCCAACACTGGGGGGGCAGAAAACACAGCTGTACTGGGGTGATGTGAATTGGGAAGAGAACACCGCTGTGGGAAGCAGAACTGTGAAGGGGGGCAGAGGACCCAGCTGTGGCAGGGTAATGTGAAGGGGCAGAGGGCACTATTGTGGGGGGTGATGGTAAGGGGGCAGAGGACACAACTGTGGGGGGTAATAATAAGGGGGGCAGAGGACACTATTGTTGGGGGATTATGTGAAGGGGCAGAGGACACTGCTGTGGGGGGTAGAGGACACTGCTGTGAGGGTGATGTGAAGGGGACAGAGTTCAGAGGCAGACGCATACGGGGGCAGAGCTCTGGGGGTTGTGGTGTGAAGTGGGGGGTGGCTGTGGTTTTAAGTGGGGGTAGAGCTGTGGGGGTCTGTGATGTGAAGGACAGGTAGAGGACACCACTAGAGGGGCAGAGCTGTGAAGGGGGGCAGAGGACACAGCTGTGGCAGGGTGATGTGAAGGGGCAGAGGACACTGTTGTGGGGGGGTGATGTGAAGGGGACAGAGGACAGAGGGGGCAGAGATCTGGAGGATGCGGTGTAAAGTGGGGGCAGAACTACAAGGGCTGCGGTATGAAATGGGGGGAAGGGCTGCAGGGGGTTGTGAAGTGGGAGGAAGTGCTGCGGGGGTCTGTGACATAAATTGGAGGCAGAGCTGTGGGAGGGGCTGTGGTGTGAAGTGGAGGGTAGAGCTGCAGGGGTCAATGATGTAAAGTGGGGAAACACACAAATACCAGGGTTGAAAAACAACACTGGTCCTAGCACTCAAAATGGAACAAAGAAAAGTAGAAAAAATCTACCTATTAAATAATTCTAGCAGCTGTTATAAAGAAAACAAAAGTGAAAAACAAAACATACTCTCTTATAGAAGATAGTATTAACAGCGCTTGATAAAATTAAACATAATTTTTTTTTTTTTTCAGACGACCTCTGAAGACGGAATTACGAAACACATCAGGGCACGACCATGCAACCTACCAGCTTGAGACAGGCAGCATCATCCCAGGATTCATTGCGGTGGGCGGACCGTTCTAAGCTCTGACCAGCGGTGAGCCGACACTGAACCTGTCATGCTATTTTGAATTTTTTACTGTGTAAGCATATATGTATAAGGGGGGTTTTGGGGGCTTTTTTACAATAACGTTTTTTACACTATGGAGAGCCTCCCCCTCTATTTCCTACATGATAATACCATGAGATTGAATTACCCAAACTGAGGAGGACTGAGGTACTTTGGCAGCGGAGGAGCTGATCCATGGGAGAAAGGATATGACAGGCTTGTCTTTTTCTTACCTCTAGTAAGCTTACACCGAAAGGGGTCTGTTCACGTGGTGATGTGGTGAAGGTGTAGTGACCCTTGGATGTGTGCACTCCAGAGGAAATTGAACTCCCTTTTTTTCCTTGTACGGATGTTCGCTCCCTGCAATGAACCATGCATAGGAAGTCTGAGTCTGTGCAGTGGTTGTAATTGATTTATATGCCACTGCTGGGATTTGTTTGAAATACTGACTTGGGACATTTCATCTCTTTTTTACCTTACTGAATGTTTTTTTTTTTTTTTAGTCTAATATTTGTGAGACAAATGGTATTACATGCCTTTAGCCTGATAGATTATTTTTACAGCTTATGAAGGTATTGCATATCTCTTGTTCGCCAGATTACTGTAGCAGCATATGAGCTATTGTGTCCATTTATGTTTATATTTATCAAGAGATGTAAAGTGGGGGCAGAGCTGTGGAGGGACTGTAGTTTGAAGTGGAGGGCAGAGCTGCAGGGGTCTGTGATGTGAAGGACAGGCAGAGGATACCACTAGGGGGGGCAGAGCTGTGAAGGGGGGCAGAGGACACAGCTGTAGTAGGGTGATGTGAAGGGGAGAGTACACTATTGTGGGGGGGGTGATGTGAAGGAGGGCAGAGGACACCACTTCTATGGGTGATGTGAAGGGGGCAGCGAGCACTACTGTGGGGGGGGGTGATATGAAGGGGGCAGAGGACACTACTGGGGGGGTGGGTGATATGAAGGGGGTAGAGGACAGTGGCAGGTGGAAGCAGAGCTCTGGAGGCTAAAGTGTGAAGTGGGGGCTGGCTGTGGTGTGAAGTGGGGGGGGGGGTGCTGTGGGGGTCTATGATGTGAGGAGGTCAGAGGACACTACTATATGGGGGGAGATGTAAAGAGGCAGAGGACACTCCTGTGGGGGAATGATGTGAAGGGACAGAGGACACCGCTGTGGAGGGTGATGTGAAGGGGACAGAGGACAGAGGCAGAGGCAGAGGGGCAGAGCTGCAGGGGGGCTGTGGTGTAAACTGGGGACACAACTACAGGGGCTGTAGTATGAAGTGGAGGTAAGAGCTGCAGGGGGTGTGAAGTGGGGGGCAGTGCTGTGGGGGTCTGTGATGTGAAGACAGGCAGAGGACACCACTGGGGGGGGGTCAGAGCTGTGAAGGGGGGCAGAAGACACAGCTGTGGGAGGGTGATGTGAAGGGGCAGAGGACACTACTGCGGGGGTGATGTAAAGGGTGCAGAGAACACTGCTGTGGGGGGATGATGTGAAGGGGCAGAGGACACCACTGTGGAGCATGATGTGAAGGGGCAGAGGACACCTCTGTTGGGGGTGATGTGAAAGGGATAGAGGCAGAGGGGGGCAGAGCTCTGGGGGCTATGGTGTGAAGTAGGGGGTGGCTGTGGTGTGAAGTGGGGGTGGCAGAGCTGCAGGGGGCTGTGGTGTAAAGTGGGGTCAGAACTACAGAGGCTGTAGTATGAAATGAAGAAAAGAGCTGCAGGGGGTGTAAAGTGGGGGGGGCAGTGCTGTGGGGGTCTGTGATATTAAGTGAGGGCAGAGCTGTGGGGGGACTGTGATGTGAATGACAGGCAGAGGACACCACTGGGGAGGCAGAGCTGTGAAGGGGGGCAGAGGACACAGCTGTGGCAGAGTGCTGTGAAGGGGAAGAGGACAGTCCCCTTTAAGATACAGCATTGTGGGGGTGCGTGCCCGCCGCCGCCGGCATGTGCGCACACCAGCAGCGTGCTCCGTGACTGCGGGTCCCGCAGACTCTATGTCATCTGGGTGCCCACGATAGTGCCATGGAGCGGAAGAACGGGGAGATGCCTTTGTAAACAAGACATTTCCCCATTCTACCTTGTGACATGACAGATCACTGCTCCCTGTCATCGGGAGCAGTGATCGCTGTCATGTGAGCAGTAGCCCAATCCCCCCACAGTTAGAATCACTCCCTAGGACACACTTAACCCCTTGATCGCCCTCTAGTGTTTAACCCCTTCCCTGCCAGTGTCATTTACACAATAATCAGTGCATTTTCATAGCACTGATCATTGTATAAATGACAATGGTCCCAAAATAGTGTCAAAAGTGTCCAATGTGGGAAGATGTGAAGGGTGCAGAAGACACTACTGTGGGGGAAGATGTGAAGGGGCAGAGGACACTATTGTAGGGGGTGATGTGAAGGGGGCAGAGGACACCACTGTGGGGGGTGATGTGAAGGGGGCAGAGGACACCACTGTGGGGGGTGATGTGAAGGGTGCAGGGGATACCACTGTGAGGGTGATGTGAAGGGGGCAGAGGAAACCACTGTGGGGGGTGATGTGAAGGCTGCAGAGGACACTAATGTGGGGGGTGATGTGAAGAGTGCAGAGGACAACACTTTGGGGGTGATGTGAAGGGGGCAGAGGACACTACTGTGGGAGTATGATGTGAAGGTGCAGAGGACACCACTGTGGGGGTGATGTGAAGGGGGCAGAGGACACCACTGTGAGGGTGATGTGAAGGGGGCAGAAGACACCACTGTGGGGGTCATGTGAAGGGGGCAGAGGACACCACTGTGGGGGTGATGTGAAGGGGGCAGAGGACACTACTGTGGAGGGTGATGTGAGGGGGCAGAGGACACTATTGTGGGGGGGTGATGAGAAGGGGGCAGAGGACACCACTGTGGGGGGTGATGTGAAGGGTGCAGAGGACACCACTGTGGGGTGATGTGAAGGGGGCAGAGGACACCACTGTGGGGGGTATTGTGAAGGGTGCAGTGGACACTACTGTGGGGGGTGATGTGAAGGGGGCAGAGGAGACCACTGTGGAGGGTATTGTGAAGGGTACAGTGGACACTACTGTGGGGGTGATGTGAAGGGGGCAGAGGACACTATTGTGGGGGGTGAAATGTAGGGGGCAGAGGACACAACTGTGGGGGGTGATGTGAAGGGTGCAGAGGACACTACTGTGGGGGTGATGTTAAGGGTGCAGAGGACACAACTGTGGGGGGTGATGTGAAGGGGGCAGAGAACACCACTGTGGGGGGGTGATGTCAAGGGTGCAGAGGACACTTCTTTGGGTGGTGATGTGGGGGTAGAGGACACCACTGTAGGGGGTGATGTGAAGGGTGCAGAGGACACTATTGTGGGGTGCGATGTGAAGGGTGCAGAGGACACTACTGTGGGGGGGATGTGAAGGGAGCAGAGGACACTACTGTGGGGGGTGATGTGAAGGGGCAGTGGACACCACTGTATGGGGTGATGTGAAGGGTGCCGAGGACACCACTGTGGGGGTGATGTAAAGGGGTCAGAGGACACCACTGTGGGGGAGATCTGAGGGGTGCAGAGGACACTACTGTGGGAGGATGATGTGAAGGGTGCAGAGGCCACTAATGTGGGGGGTGATGTGAAGGGGCAGAGGACACCACTGGGGGGGGTATGTGAAGGGGTGCAGAGGACACTACTGTGGGAGGATGATGTGAAGGGTGCAGAGGCCACTAATGTGGGGAGTGATATGAAGGATGCAGAAGACACTACTGTAGGGAGTGATGTGAAGGGGGCAGAGGACACTACTGTGGGGGGTGATGTGAAGGGTGCAGAGGACACAACTGTGGGGGGTGATGTGAAGGGTGCAGAGGACACTACTGTGGGGGTGATGTTAAGGGTGCAGAGGACACAACTGTGGGGGGTGATGTGAAGGGGGCAGAGAACACCACTGTGGGGGGGTGATGTCAAGGGTGCAGAGGACACTTCTTTGGGTGGTGATGTGGGGGTAGAGGACACCACTGTAGGGGGTGATGTGAAGGGTGCAGAGGACACTATTGTGGGGTGCGATGTGAAGGGTGCAGAGGACACTACTGTGGGGGGGATGTGAAGGGAGCAGAGGACACTACTGTGGGGGGTGATGTGAAGGGGCAGTGGACACCACTGTATGGGGTGATGTGAAGGGTGCCGAGGACACCACTGTGGGGGTGATGTAAAGGGGTCAGAGGACACCACTGTGGGGGAGATCTGAGGGGTGCAGAGGACACTACTGTGGGAGGATGATGTGAAGGGTGCAGAGGCCACTAATGTGGGGGGTGATGTGAAGGGGCAGAGGACACCACTGGGGGGGGTATGTGAAGGGGTGCAGAGGACACTACTGTGGGAGGATGATGTGAAGGGTGCAGAGGCCACTAATGTGGGGAGTGATGTGAAGGATGCAGAAGACACTACTGTAGGGAATGATGTGAAGGGGGCAGAGGACACTACTGTGGGGGGTGATGTGAAGGGTGCAGAGGACACAACTGTGGGGGGTGATGTGAAGGGGGCAGAGGACACTACTGTGGGAGGATGATGTGAAGGGGCAGAGGACACCACTGTGAAGGCCTCTTGAGCCCCTTTAGGGAGAGAGAGCCTTGACTGATGGGGGCATGGCCAGGGGTGGGACAAGGTGGCTGAGTGGTCACCAAGGATTGGTTGTTAGGGGGGATGGGGCTGGGCCTGAGCTCAAGAAAAGTTTTGCCCCAGAGAATTCTGGGTCTTTCAAGGAACATTTTGGAAGAGCTGCCCACCCTCCCGCCCCAAGTTTTTCGTTGGTATGTCACAGCTTGCTGCGGTTTCTTGACCTTGCCAGCATAAAATGGCTGTAATGGGCTTTGCCCTGGATGAAAATCGGAATTAGGCGGCCTGTCCAGCACTTATGAAAAGGACAGGCCCCCCTTCCTCACTGTCGGAATTATGTGCTCACAGTACAACTGTGACTGGCACTAGTAGAATAAGTGTTCACATGTTATGTTTGGATTTAATAAAGCTGTGGCCTTGCCCTTTCCAACCTATTGGTTGTAAGTGTGTTTATTTAATGGATTGAGGGGGCAAGGGGGAGTGGAGGTTTTGCCTATACATCTATGTTACAGTAATTGGACCTGGGCCCATTGCACCTCAGCAGTCATGGGGGTGATGTGAAGGGGGCAGAGGACACTACTGTGGGGGGTGATGTGAAGGGTGCAGAGGACACCACTGTGGGGGTGATGTGAAGGGGGCAGAGGACACCACTGTGAGGGTGATGTGAAGGGGGCAGAGGACACTACTGTGGAGGGTGATGTGAGGGGGAAGAGGACACTATTGTGGGGGGGTGGGTGATGAGAAGGGGGTAGAGGACACCATTGTGGGGGGTGATGTAAAGGGTGCAGAGGACACCACTGTGGGGTGATGTGAAGGGTGCAGAGGACACTTCTGTGGGCGGTGATGAGAAGGGGGTAGAGGACACCACTGTAGGGGATGATGTGAAGGGTGCAGAGGACACTACTGTGGGGGGTGATGTGAAGGGGGCAGAGGACACTACTGTGGGGGTGATGTGAAGGGGCAGAGGACACCACTGTGGGGGGTGATGTGAAGGGTGCAGAGGACACCACTGTAGGGGATGATATGAAGGGTGCAAAGGACACCACTGTAGGGGGTGATGTGAAGGGGCAGAGGACACAAATGTGGGGGGTGATGTGAAGGGTGCAGAGGACACTATTGTGGGTGTGATGTGAAGGGGCAGAGGACACCACTGTGGGGGGTGATGTGAAGGAGGGCAGAGGACACTATTGTGGGGGGTGATGTGAAGGGTGCAAAGGACACTAATGTGGGGGGTGATGTGAAGGGGCAGAGGAAACTACTGTAGGTGGGATGTGAAGGGTGCAGAGGACACCATTTTGGGGGTAATGTAAAGGGTGCAGAGGACACTATTGTGGGGAGTGATGTGAAGGGGGCAAAGGACACTACTGGGGGGGTGATGTGAAGGGTGCAGAGTACACTACTGTGGGGGGATGATGTGAAGGGTGCAGAGGACACTTCTGTGAGGTGGTGATGTGAAAGGGGCAGATGACACAACTGTAGGGGATGATGTTAAGGGTGCAGAGGACACTACTGTGGGGGGGGGGGGGGTTGATGTGAAGGGTGCAGAGGACACAACTGTGGGGGGTGATGTGAAGGGGGGCAGAGGACACCACTGTTGGGGTGATGTGAAGGGGG
This sequence comes from Lithobates clamitans, assembly GCA_037952925.1. Taxonomy (NCBI): domain Eukaryota; kingdom Metazoa; phylum Chordata; class Amphibia; order Anura; family Ranidae; genus Lithobates; species Lithobates clamitans. Next base: position 868,931 of record JBBGZY010001452.1, on the reverse strand, counting down.
CAGAGGACACTACTGTGGAGGGTGATGTGAGGGGGCAGAGGACACTATTGTGGGGGGTGATGTGAAGGAGGCAGAGGACACTACTATGGGGGGTGATGTGAAGGGTGCAGAGGACACAAATGTTCGGGGGTGATGTAAAGGGGGCAGAGGACACTATTGTGGGAGGGTGATGTGAAGGGGCAGAGGACACCACTCTGGGGGTGATGTGAAGGGGGCAGAGGACACTACTTTGGGGGGTGGTGTGAAGGGTGCAGAGGACACAACTGTAGGGGATGATGTGAAGAGTGCAGAAGACGCTACTGTGGGTGGTGATGTGAAGGGTGCAGAGGACACAACTGTGGGGGGTGATGTGAAGGGGGCAGAGGACACTACTGTGGCAGGATGATGTGAAGGGGGCAGAGGACACCACTGTGGGGGTGATGTGAAGGGGGCAGAGGAAACAACTGTAGGGGATGATGTGAAGGGTGCAGAGGACGCTACTGTGGGGGGTGATGTGAAGGGTGCAGAGGACACAACTGTGGGGGGTGATGTGGAGGGGGCAGAGGACACTACTGTGGGAAGATGATGTGAAGGGGGCAGAGGACACCACTGTGGGGGTGATGTGAATGGGGGCAGAGGACTCCACTGATGAGGGTGATGTGAAGGGGCAGAGGACACCACTGTGGGGCTGATGTGAAGGGGCAGAGGACACCACTGTGGGGGTGATGTGAAGGGGCAGAGGACACCACTGTGGGGTGATGTGCAGGGGGCAGAGGACACTACTGTGGAGGGTGATGTGAAGGGTGCAGAGGACACTACTATGGGGGGGGTAATGTAAAGGGTGCAGAGGACACAAATGTTCGGGGGTGATGTGAAGGGGGCAGAGGACACTATTGTGGGAGGGTGATGTGAAGGGGGCAGAGGACACTACTGTGGCAGGATGATGTGAAGGGGCAGAGGACACCACTGTGGGGGTGATGTGAAGGGAGCAGAGGACTCCACTTTGAGGGTGATGTGAAGGGGCAGAGGACACTACTGTGGAGGGTGATGTGAGGGGGCAGAGGACACTATTGTGAGGGGGTGATGAGAAGGGGGCAGAGGACACCATTGAGGGGGGTGATGTGAAGGGTGCAGAGGACACCACTGTGGGGTGATGTGAAGAGGGCAGAGGACACCACTGTGGGGGGTATTGTGAAGGGTGCAGTGGACACTACTGTGGGGGTGATGTGAAGGGGGCAGAGGACACCACTGTGCGGGTGATGTGAAGGGGGCAGAGGACACTACTTTGGGGGTGATGTGAAGGGTGCAGAGGACACAACTGTAGGGGATGATGTGAAGGGTGCAGAGGACGCTACTGTGGGGGGTGATGTGAAGGGTGCAGAGGACACAACTGTGGGGGGTGATGTGAAGGGGGCAGAGGACACTACTGTGGGGGTGATGTGAAGGGGGCAGAGGACACTACTTTGGGTGGTGATGTGAAGGGTGCAGAGGACACAACTGTAGGGGATGATGTGAAGGGTGCAGAGGAAACTACAGTGGGGGGTGATGTGAAGGGGCAGAGGACACTACTGTAGGTGGGATGTGAAGGGCGCAGAGGACCCCATTTTGGGGGTAATGTGAAGGGTGCAGAGGACACCACTGTGTGGGGTATTGCGAAGGGTGCAGTGGACACTACTGTGGGGGTGATGTGAAGGTGGCAGAGGACACCACTGTGGGGGGTAATGTGAAGGGTGCAGAGGACACCACTGTGTGGGGTATTGCGAAGGGTGCAGTGGACACTACTGTGGGGGTAAAGGGGGCAGAGGACACAACTGTGGGGGGTGATGTGAAGGGTGTAGAGGACACTACTGTGGGGGGTGATGTGAAAGGGGCAGAGGACACCACTGTGGGGGGTATTGCGAAGGGTGCAGTGGACACTACTGTGGGGGTGATGTGAAGGGGGCAGAGGACACTATTGTGTGGGGTGACATGAAGGGGGCAGAGGACACAACTGTGGGGAGTGATGTGAAGGGTGCAGAGGACCCTACTGTGGGGGGTGATGTGAAGGTGGCAGAGGACACCACTGTGGGGGTGATGTGAAGGGTGCAGAGGACACTGCTTTGGGTGGTGATGTGAAGGGGGTAGAGGACACCACTGTAGGGGGTGATGTGAAATGTGCTGAGGACACTACTGAGGGGTGCGATGTGAAGGGTGCAGAGGGCACTACTGTGGGGGGGATGTGAAGGGAGCAGAGAACACTACTGTGGGGGGTGATGTGAAGGGTGCAGAGGACACCACTGTATGGGGTGATGTGAAGGGTGCCGAGGACACCACTGTGGGGGTGATGGGAAGGGGTCAGAGGACACAACTGTGGGGGGTTATGTGAAGGGGGCAGAGGACACTACTGTGGGAGGATGATGTGAAGGGGCAGAGGACACCACTGTGAAGGCCTCTTGAGCCCCTTTAGGGAGAGAGAGCCTTGACTGATGGGGGCATGGCCAGGGGTGGGACAAGGTGGCTGAGTGGTCACCAAGGATTGGTTGTTAGGGGGGATGGGGCTGGGCCTGAGCTCAAGAAAAGTTTTGCCCCAGAGAATTCTGGGTCTTTCAAGAAACATTTTGGAAGAGCTGCCCACCCTCCCGCCCCAAGTTTTTCGTTGGTATGTCACAGCTTGCTGCGGTTTCTTGACCTTGCCAGCATAAAATGGCTGTAATGGGCTTTGCCCTGGATGGAAATCGGAATTAGGCGGCCTGTCCAGCACTTATGGTAAGGACAGGCCCCCCTTCCTCACTGTCGGAATTATGTGCTCACAGTACAACTGTGACTGGCACTAGTAGAATAAGTGTTCACATGTTATGTTTGGATTTAATAAAGCTGTGGCCTTGCCCTTTCCAACCTATTGGTTGTAAGTGTGTTTATTTAATGGATTGAGGGGGCAAGGGGGAGTGGAGGTTTTGTCTATACATCAATGTTACAGTAATTGGACCTGGGCCCATTGCACCTCAGCAGTCATGGGGATGATGTGAAGGGGGCAGAGGACACTACTGTGGGGGGTGATGTGAAGGGTGCAGAGGACACCACTGTGGGGGTGATGTAAAGGGGGCAGAGGACACCACTGTGAGGGTGATGTGAAGGGGGCAGAGGACACTACTGTGGAGGGTGATGTGAGGGGGAAGAGGACACTATTGTGGGGGGTGATGTAAAGGGTGCAGAGGACACCACTGTGGGGTGATGTGAAGGGTGCAGAGGACACTTCTGTGGGCGGTGATGAGAAGGGGGTAGAGGACACCACTGTAGGGGATGATGTGAAGGGTGCAGAGGACACCACTGTGGGGGGTGATGTGAAGGGGGCAGAGGACACTACTGTGGGGATGATGTGAAGGGGCAGAGGACACCACTGTGGGGGGTGATGTGAAGGGTGCAGAGGACACCACTGTAGGGGATGATATGAAGGGTGCAAAGGACACCACTGTAGGGGGTGATGTGAAGGGGCAGAGGACACAAATGTGGGGGGTGATGTGAAGGGTGCAGAGGACACTATTGTGGGTGTGATGTGAAGGGGCAGATGACACCACTGTGGGGGGGTGATGTGAAGGAGGGCAGAGGACACTATTGTGGGGGGTGATGTGAAGGGTGCAAAGGACACTAATGTGGGGGGTGATGTGAAGGGGCAGAGGAAACTACTGTAGGTGGGATGTGAAGGGTGCAGAGGACACCATTTTGGGGGTAATGTAAAGGGTGCAGAGGACACTATTGTGGGGAGTGATGTGAAGGGGGCAAAGGACACTACTGGGGGGGTGATGTGAAGGGTGCAGAGTACACTACTGTGGGGGGATGATGTGAAGGGTGCAGAGGACACTTCTGTGAGGTGGTGATGTGAAAGGGGCAGATGACACAACTGTAGGGGATGATGTTAAGGGTGCAGAGGACACTACTGTGGGGGGGGGTTAATGTGAAGGGTGCAGAGGACACAACTGTGGGGGGTGATGTGAAGGGGGCAGAGGACACCACTGTTGGGGTGATGTGAAGGGGGCAGAGGACACTACTGTGGAGGGTGATGTGAGGGGGCAGAGGACACTATTGTGGGGGGTGATGTGAAGGGGGCAGAGGACACCACTGTGGGGGTGATGTGAAGGAGGCAGTGGACACTACTATGGGGGGTGATGTGAAGGGTGCAGAGGACACAAATGTTCGGGGGTGATGTGAAGGGGGCAGAGGACACTATTGTGGGAGGGTGATGTGAAGGGGCAGAGGACACCACTCTGGGGGTGATGTGAAGGGGGCAGAGGACACTACTTTGGGGGGTGGTGTGAAGGGTGCAAAGGACACAACTGTAGGGGATGATGTGAAGGGTGCAGAAGACGCTACTGTGGGTGGTGATGTGAAGGGTGCAGAGGACACCACTGTGGGGGGTGATGTGAAGGGGGCAGAGGACACCACTGTGGGGGTGATGTGAAGGGGGCAGAGGAAACAACTGTAGGGGATGATGTGAAGGGTGCAGAGGACGCTACTGTGGGGGGTGATGTGAAGGGTGCAGAGGACACAACTGTGGGGGGTGATGTGAAGGGGGCAGAGGACACTACTGTGGGAAGATGATGTGAAGGGGGCAGAGGACACCACTGTGGGGGTGATGTGAATGGGGGCAGAGGACTCCACTGTGAGGGTGATGTGAAGGGGGCAGAGGACACCACTGTGGGGCTGATGTGAAGGGGCAGAGGACACCACTGTGGGGTGATGTGCAGGGGGCAGAGGACACTACTGTGGGGGGTGATGTGAAGGGTGCAGAGGACACAACTGTAGGGGATGATGCGAAGGGTGCAGAGGACACTACTATGGGGGGGTGATGTAAAGGGTGCAGAGGACACAAATGTTCGGGGGTGATGTGAAGGGGGCAGAGGACACTATTGTGGGAGGGTGATGTGAAGGGGCAGAGGACACCACTGTGAGGGTGATGTGAAGGAAGCAGAGGACTCCGCTTTGAGGGTGATGTGAAGGGGCAGAGGACACTACTGTGGAGGGTGATGTGAGGGGGCAGAGGACACTATTGTGGGGGGGTGATGAGAAGGGGGCAGAGGACACCATTGAGGGGGGTGATGTGAAGGGTGCAGAGGACACCACTGTGGGGTGATGTGAAGAGGGCAGAGGACACCACTGTGGGGGGTATTGTGAAGGGTAGGGATGAGCTTCGTGTTCGAGTCGAACCCATGTTCGATTCGAACATCGGCTGTTCGGTCGTTCGCCGAATTGCGAACGATATGGGCCGTTCGCGCCAAATTCGTGTGGCGCGTCACGGCCCATAATTCACTGCGGCATCGCAGTGCATTGCTGGCTGATGATTGGCCAAGCATGCACTATGACCCGCATGCTTGGCCAATCACAGCGCCGTCAGTAGAGAGAGCTGTAATTGGCCAAAGCCAGGGTGGCTTTGGCCAATTATGGCTCAGGGGATTTAGTACACACCCCACACTATATAAGGCCGCCTGCACGGCGGCCCTGTGTAGTGTGTGTTCCGGTGTGCTGAGAGATAGAGAGAGAGAGAGACAGTGTTTGATTTGAGTTAGATAGATTAGGCAGAACAGTCAGTCAGTTAGCTGCACTTACAGTGTATTGTGTATATATATGCATCCCAGGTGTTGCATATATATATATACACTGTATTCAGTTTAGCTAGATCCGTTCCTGTTATCTTCTATCTAGACTATTTACATTTAGTGCAGTGCGTCCTGCTCACAGTGTTCAGCTAGATCCGTTCCTGCTATTTACATTTAGTGCAGTGCGTCCTGCTCACAGTGTTCAGCTAGATCCGTTCCTGTTATCTTCTAGACTATTTACATTTAGTGCAGTGCGTCCTGCTCACAGTGTTCAGCTAGATCCGTTCCTGCTATTTACATTTAGTGCAGTGCGTCCTGCTCACAGTGTTCAGCTAGATCCGTTCCTGCTATTTACATTTAGTGCAGTGCGTCCTGCTCACAGTGTTCAGCTAGATCCGTTCCTGCTATTTACATTTAGTGCAGTGCGTCCTGCTCACAGTGTTCAGCTAGATCCGTTCCTGCTATTTACATTTAGTGCAGTGCGTCCTGCTCACAGTGTTCAGCTAGATCCGTTCCTGCTAATTACATTTAGTGCAGTGCGTCCTGCTCACAGTGTTCAGCTAGATCCGTTCCTGCTATTTACATTTAGTGCAGTGCGTCCAGCTCACAGTGTTCAGCTAGATCCGTTCCTGCTATTTACATTTAGTGCAGTGCGTCCTGCTCACAGTGTTCAGCTAGATCCGTTCCTGTTATCTTCTAGACTATTTACATTAGTGCAGTGCGTCCTGCTCACAGTGTTCAGCTAGATCCGTTCCTGTTATTTACATTTAGTGCAGTGCGTCCTGCTCACAGTGTTCAGCTAGATCCGTTCCTGCTATTTACATTTAGTGCAGTGCGTCCTGCTCACAGTGTTCAGCTAGATCCGTTCCTGCTATTTACATTTAGTGCAGTACGTCTTGCTCACAGTGTTCAGCTAGATCCGTTCCTGTTATCTTCTAGACTATTTACATTTAGTGCAGTGCGTCCTGCTCACAGTGTTCAGCTAGATCCGTTCCTGTTATTTACATTTAGTGCAGTGCGTCCTGCTCACAGTATTCAGCTAGATCCGTTCCTGCTATTTACATTTAGCGCAGTGCGTCCTGCTCACAGTGTTCAGCTAGATCCGTTCCTGTTATCTTCTAGACTATTTACATTTAGTGCAGTGCGTCCTGCTCACAGTGTTCAGCTAGATCCGTTCCTGTTATCTTCCTACTGAAAGGCAGGCTTGTCTGGTTACAGTATATAAAGCTACCTGAAGAAAATTACAGGTGTTCTATTTGATCCTATTAGTACCACGGTCAGGCAGCTAGACTATTTACATTTAGTACAGTGCGTCCTGCTCACAGTGTTCAGCTAGATCCGTTCCTGTTATCTTCCTACTGACAGGCAGGCTTGTCTGGTTACAGTATATAAAGCTACCTGAAGAAAATTACAGGTGTTCTATTTGATCCTATTAGTACCACGGTCAGGCAGCTAGACTATTTACATTTAGTACAGTGCGTCCTGCTCACAGTGTTCAGCTAGATCCGTTCCTGTTATCTTCCTACTGACAGGCAGGCTTGTCTGGTTACAGTATATAAAGCTACCTGAAGAAAATTACAGGTGTTCTATCCCAGCTTAGTGCAGCTACAGGCCATTAGTATGTCTGGAAGGCCAAGAAGGAGAGGCAGACGGTCACAAGCCAATAAGAGAGGGCAAGCAGGCTCTGTGTCTAGTGCTGGTCGTGGAGAGGGTGCATCCTCATCAGCACGTGGCCATGGGACACGCTTGGCCTTTTTTTCGGCAGCTGGCCGTGTTGAGCCGCAACATGCGGAAGACTTGGTCGAGTGGATGACCAAGCCGTCCTCATCCTCCTCATCCTCTCTCAACCATGCCCAGGGTGCTTTGTCTGGCAAAGCAGCGGCCTCTTCCCTCAGCTCAATGTCATTAGTGACTCCTTCCCTAGCTCCACCATGTCCTCATGAGGATTCCCTCGAACTGTTTGACCACAGTGTTGGGTACATGCTCCAGGAGGATGCCCAGCGTTTGGAAGGCTCTGATGATGATACTGAGCTCGATGAAGGCATTAACATGAGCACGGACAGAGGGGGTGCCCAAGAAGGACAGCAATCTGGCAGTCATGCTCCCCCTGCTGCAGCATACTGCCAGGTTTGCTCCAGTGATGAGGAGGGAGGGGATGATGAGGTCACTGACTCAACGTGGGTGCCTGATAGGAGAGAGGAGGAGGAGGAGGAGGAGGCGGCACATCACCAATGAGGCAGGATGCCCTCCAGGGGCCAGCCTAAGGGCAGCACATTGACGGCATCACACCCCAAAGCTCCACATGTGCAGGGCGCTGCAGTCTCTGCGCGTTATTCAAAAAGTTCTTTGGTGTGGGCCTTTTTTGAGACGAGTGCATCAGATCGCACCGCTGCTATTTGCAACATATGTCTCAAGCGTATCTCGCGTGGCCAAAACATCTCCCGCTTGGGTACCACATGCTTGACCAGACATATGTTGACCTGCCATGCAGTTCGTTGGCAAGCGTATCTAAAAGACCCACACCAAAGAACAAAGAGGATCTCTCCTTGCTCCTCATCAGCTGAGATTTCCAACCCCACTAGACCTTCAGTCCTCTCTGAGACCTGCAGTGAGAGGAATGAAGGTGTAGAATTAGGTGTGTCACAGCCAAGTACTTGTGGGCAATCTGCTTTTGGTACACCGACGTCAGATTGTACCAGGCAAATTTCCCTGCCCCAGCTGCTGCACCGGCGAAAGAAGTTTGCTCCCAGCCATCCACATGCCCAGCGGTTGAATGCTAGCTTGGCAAAATTGCTAGCACTTCAACTGCTGCCTTTTCAGTTGGTAGACTCTGCCCCCTTCCGTGAGTTTGTGGAATGTGCGGTTCCTCAGTGGCAGGTACCCAAACGCCACTTTTTCTCACGGAAGGCGATTCCGGCTCTCTACCGGCATGTGGAAGGCAATGTCCATGCCTCGCTGGACAGGGCGGTCAGCGGTAAGGTGCATATTACCGCTGACTCATGGTCCAGCAGGCATGGACAGGGACGTTACCTAAGTTTCACGGCGCATTGGGTGACTCTGCTGGCAGCTGGAAAGGATGCAGGACAAGGTGCAGTAGTGTTGGAGGTTGTTCCGCCACCACGCCTCCAAAATGCTGATTGTGACACACCTCTCTCCTCCACCCCCTCCTCTTCTTCTTCCTTCATGGCCTCTTCCTCGGAACCAGCGGTGCTCCGTAGGCATTCAAGGGGCTACGCAAGTACGCAGGCCAAAAGATGCCATGCGGTGCTTGAGCTGGTGTGCTTGGGGGACAGGAGCCACACTGGGGCAGAGGTTCTGTCAGCTCTGCAGGGGCAGGTTCAGAGGTGGTTGACGCCACGCCAACTTAAGGCAGGAATGGTGGTTTGCGACAATGGCACCAACCTCCTCTCTGCCCTCCGACAGGGACAAATGACCCATGTGCCCTGTTTGGCTCACGTCCTTAACTTGGTGGTGCAGCGGTTCTTGGGCAGGTACCCGGGCTTACAGGATGTCCTGAGGCAGGCCAGGAAAGTCTGTGTGCATTTCCGCCGGTCATATAATGCCAGTGCTCGGCTGACGGACCTCCAAAAGGAGTTTAACCTGCCCAAGAACCGCCTAATCTGTGACATGCCCACCAGGTGGAACTCAACGTTGGCCATGCTGCAGCGGCTGCACACGCAGCAGAGGGCCATCAATGAGTACCTGTGCGACTATGGCACCAGGACAGGGTCAGGGGACCTTGGTTTTTTTTCCCCACGCCAGTGGGCCATGATCAGGGATGCATGCACTGTCCTGTCACCATTCGAGGAGGCCACGAGGATGGTGAGCACTGACAGTGCATGCATCAGTGACACTGTCCCCCTTGTCCACCTGTTGGAGCACACGCTGCGTGGAATAATGGACAGGGCACTTGAGGCAGAACAGAGGCAGGAAGAGGAGGACTTCCTTAGCTCTCAAGGCCCCCTTTATCCAGACAGGGTTCCTGCGTGCCCGCCGATCACACAGGAAGAGGACAAGGAGGAGGAGGAGGAGGAAGATTGTGTCAGTATGGAGGTGGAGCCTGGCACTCAGCATCAGCAGTCTTTAAGGGATCAGTCCCAAGGAACACATGGACTTGTACGTGGCTGGGAGGAGGTGGCTGCGGACGTTGTTGTCCTTAGTGACCCAGAGGACTCCGGACGAATGCCTCAGCAAACCTACGCTGCATGGCCTCCCTGATCCTGCAAAGCCTGCGTAAGGATCCTCGTATTCGTGGTATCAAGGAGAAGGACCAATACTGGCTGGCAACCCTCCTTGATCCACGTTACAAGGGTAAGGTTGCGGACCTTATCTTGCCATCGCAGAGGGAGCAGAGGATGAAACATCTTCGGGAGGCCTTGCAGAAAGGTCTGTGCAACGCGTTCCCAGAGACTGGGAGGTTACAAACTCCTGTTTCTGGACAACGTGTTGCTGAGGCTTCGGTCAGTCAAAGAAGGAGCGGTGGAGAAGGTGGCCGTCTGACCGATGCGTTCAGACAATTTTTTGGTCCGCAGCCCCAAGGTATGATCGGTTCCAGCAACCATCGCCAGCGTCTGTTTTACATGGTGCAGGAATACCTAGGGGCAAGATCAGACTTGGACACCTTTCCCACCGAAAATCCTCTGGGTTACTGGGTCTTGAGGATGGATCACTGGCCAGAGCTTGCACAGTATGCAATTGAGCTACTGGCCTGTCCTGCATCCAGCGTTCTTTCGGAACGCACATTCAGTGCTGCTGGAGGCGTGGTAACCGATCACAGGGTGCGTCTGTCCACCGACTCGGTCGATCGGCTGACCTTCATAAAAATGAATCAGTCTTGGATCACCACCAGCTACCAAGCACCTGATGCAGATGTAACCGAATAATTTTTTTTGAAATCTCAGATCCCTTCAAAGACTGCCTATGCTGATGCTGAGTGACTATCCCTGAGTAATTATCCTCTTCCTCCTCAATCATCACGCTGATAGCTTGTAAGAACATTTTTGGTTCTGGGCGCCACCACCAGTGCCTAAGGCACAATTTTTCAGCCCCTGTTTAACAGGGGCGTGTAATTACAATTTTTGATGTAATACTTTGCAGCAGGGCTCGTTCCTGCATTCCAACTAGAGTGTCTGTGAGGGGTTGCAGTGTTGTGGCACCAGCACCAGTGCCTAAGGCCCAATTTTTCTGCCCCTGTCTAACAGGGGCGTGTAATTACAATTTTTGATGCAATACTTTGCAGCAGGGCTCGTTCCTGCATTCCAACTAGAGTGTCTGTGAGGGGTTGCAGTGTTGTGGCACCAGCACCAGTGCCTAAGGCCCAATTTTTCTGCCCCTGTCTAACAGGGGCGTGTAATTACAATTTTTGATGCAATACTTTGCAGCAGGGCTCGTTCCTGCGTTCCAACTAGAGTGTCTGTGAGGGGTTGCAGTGTTGTGGCACCAGCATCAGTGCCTAAGGCCCAATTTTTCTGCCCCTGTCTAACAGGGGCGTGTAATTACAATTTTTGATGCAATACTTTGCAGCAGGGCTCGTTCCTGCGTTCCAACTAGAGTGTCTGTGAGGGGTTGCAGTGTTGTGGCACCAGCACCAGTGCCTAAGGCCCAATTTTTCTGCCCCTGTCTAACAGGGGCGTGTAATTACAATTTTTGAAGCAATACTTTGCAGCAGGGCTCGTTCCTGCGTTCCAACTAGAGTGTCTGTGAGGGTTTGCAGTGTTGTGGCACCAGCACCAGTGCCTAAGGCCTAATTTTTCAGCTCCTGTTCAACAGGGGCATGTAATTACAATTCTTGATCTAATATTTCACAGCAGGGCCCTGTGAGGGCTTACAGTGTTGTGGCCACAGCAACACCTAAGGCCCAAATTTCTGCTGAGTATATAGGGCAGGACCCTACTTTCAAACATCTAACTTACAAACGACTCCTACTTGCAAACGGAAGGAGACAACAGGAAGTGAGATGAAATCTACCCCTAGGAAGGGAAATTCTCTCCTTTAAGAGTTAATATGGGAAAACATCTTCTCCTTTCCACTGATGCTTTCCAATCCTTGTTCCACAAAAAAACCCAAATTTTCAAAAAACATTTTTCATTGGGACAAAAAAGTGAGGTGAAATCTTCTGAAGAGGAGGAAAGACAGCAAAACAAATGTCACAGGGGTGATAATCCTTCCCTATGTTTTCCAAAAAGCTTAGAAAAGATTTTTTGGCTGGAGCTAAACACGTTAAAAATGTTCAAAATGACAAACAGATTCTACTTAACAACAAACCTACAGTCCCTGTCTTGTTTGCACCGCCTGTATACTGCTGTTCAGAGTATATAGGGCCTGGTGGCCCCACACCTTTCCTTATTTTAATTTGGGTGCGGGGTTCCCCTTAATATCCATACAAGACCCAAAGGGCCTGGTAATGGACTGGGGGGTACCCATGCCGTTTGTCTCACTGATTTTCATCCATATTGCCATGACCCGACATGACATTAAACCCGCAAGCAGTTTTAAATGAGATTTTTTCCTTTAAAAATGACATTTGGTGCAGGGACTGTTCTAAACATGGGAAACACGCGACACTTTACAGGCATACTATAGACACCCCCCAGGTACGATATTTAAAGGAATATTTCACTTTTTTTTTTTTACTTTAAGCATCATTAAAATCACTGCTCCCGAAAAAACGGCCGTTTTTAAAAGGTTTTTTTGCATTGATACATGTCCCCTGGGGTAGGACCCGGGTCCCCAAACCCTTTTTAGGACAATACCATGCAAATTAGCCTTTAAAATGAGCACTTTTGATTTCGAACGTTTGAGTCCCATAGACGTCAATGGGGTTCTAACGTTCGTGCGAACTTGCGGTCCGTTCGCGGGTTCTGGTGCGAACCGAACCGGGGGGTGTTCGGCTCATCCCTAGTGAAGGGTGCAGTGGACACTACTGTGGGGGTGATGTGAAGGGGGCAGAGGACACCACTGTGCGGGTGATGTGAAGGGGGCAGAGGACACTACTTTGGGGGTGATGTGAAGGGTGCAGAGGACACAACTGTAGGGGATGATGTGAAGGGTGCAGAGGACGCTACTGTGGGGGGTGATGTGAAGGGTGCAGAGGACACAACTGTGGGGGGTGATGTGAAAGGGGCAGAGGACACTACTTTGGGTGGTGATGTGAAGGGTGCAGAGGACACAACTGTAGGGGATGATGTGAAGGGTGCAGGGGAAACTACAGTGGGGGGTGATGTGAAGGGGCAGAGGACACTACTGTAGGTGGGATGTGAAGGGCGCAGAGGACCCCATTTTGGGGGTAATGTGAATGGTGCATAGGACACTACTGTGGGGGGTGATGTGAAGGGTGCAGAGTACACTACTGTAAGAGGATGATGTGAAGGGTGCAGAGGACACTTCTGTGGGGTGGTGATGTGAAAGGGGCAGAGGAAACAACTGTGGGGGGTGATGTGAAGGGTGCAGAGGACACAAATGTTCGGGGGTGATGTGAAGGGGGCAGAGGACTCCACTGTGAGGGTGATGTGAAGGGGGCAGAGGACACTATTGTGGGGGGATGATGTGAAGCGTGCAGAGGACACAACTGTAGGGGATGATGTGAAGGGTGCAGAGGACACTACTATGGGATGTGATGTGAAGGGTGCAGAGGACACAAATGTTCGGGGGTGATGTGAAGGGGGCAGAGGACACTATTGTGGGAGGGTGATGTGAAGGGGCAGAGGACACTACTGTGGAGGGTGATGTGAGGGGCAGAGGACACTATTGTGGGGGGGTGATGAGAAGGGGGCAGAGGACACCATTGAGGGGGGTGATGTGAAGGGTGCAGAGGACACCACTGTGGGGTGATGTGAAGAGGGCAGAGGACACCACTGTGGGGGGTATTGTGAAGGGTGCAGTGGACACTACTGTGGGGGTGATGTGAAGGGGGCAGAGGACACCACTGTGCGGGTGATGTGTAGGGGGCAGAGGACACTACTTTGGGGGTGATGTGAAGGGTGCAGAGGACACAACTGTAGGGGATGATGTGAAGGGTGCAGAGGACGCTACTGTGGGGGGTGATGTGAAGGGTGCAGAGGACACAACTGTGGGGGGTGATGTGAAGGGGGCAGAGGACACTACTGTGGGGGTGATGTGAAGGGGGCAGAGGACACTACTTTGGGTGGTGATGTGAAGGGTGCAGAGGACACAACTGTAGGGGATGATGTGAAGGGTGCAGAGGAAACTACAGTGGGGGGTGATGTGAAGGGGCAGAGGACACTACTGTAGGTGGGATGTGAAGGGCGCAGAGGACCCCATTTTGGGGGTAATGTGAGTGGTGCAGAGGACACTACTGTGGGGGGTGATGTGAAGGGTGCAGAGTACACTACTGTAAGAGGATGATGTGAAGGGTGCAGAGGACACTTCTGTGGGGTGGTGATGTGAAAGGGGCAGAGGACACAAATGTTCGGGGGTGATGTGAAGGGGGTAGAGGACTCCACTGTGAGGGTGATGTGAAGGGGGCAGAGGACACTACTGTGGGGGGATGATGTGAAGGGTGCAGAGGACACTACTATGGGATGTGATGTGAAGGGTGCAGAGGACACAAATGTTCGGGGGAGATGTGAAGGGGGCAGAGGACACTATTGTGGGAGGGTGATGTGAAGGGGCAGAGGACACCACTGTGGGGGTGATGTGAAGGGGACAGAGGACTCCGCTTTGAGGGTGATGTGAAGGGGCAGAGGACACTACTGTGGAGGGTGATGTGAGGGGGCAGAGGACACTATTGTGGGGGGGTGATGAGAAGGGGGCAGAGGACACCACTGTGGGGGGTGATGTGAAGGATGCAGAGGACACCACTATGGGGTGATGTGAAGGGGGCAGAGGACAGCACTGTGGGGTGTATTGTGAAGGGTGCAGTGGACACTACTGTGGGGGTGATGTGAAGGGGGCAGAGGACACTATTGTGGGGGGTGACATGAAGGGGGCAGAGGACACAACTGTGGGGGTGATGTAAAGGGTGCAGAGGACACTACTGTGGGGGTGATGTGAAGGGTGCAGAGGACACAACTGTGGGGGGTGATGTGAAGGTGGCAGAGGACACCACTGTGGGGGTGATGTGAAGGGTGCAGAAGACACTTCTTTGGGTGGTGATGTGAAGGGGGCAGAGGACACCACTGTGTGGGATATTGCGAAGGGTGCAGTGGACACTACTGTGGGGGTGATGTGAAGGGGGCAGAGGACACAACTGTGGGGGGTGATGTGAAGGGTGCAGAGGACACTACTGTGGGGGGTGATGTGAAAGGGGCAGAGGACACCACTGTGGGGGGTATTGCGAAGGGTGCAGTGGACACTACTGTGGGGGTGATGTGAAGGGGGCAGAGGACACTATTGTGTGGGGTGACATGAAGGGGGCAGAGGACACAACTGTGGGGAGTGATGTGAAGGGTGCAGAGGACACCACTGTGGGGGTGATGTGAAGGGTGCAGAGGACACTTCTTTGGGTGGTGATGTGAAGGGGGTAGAGGACACCACTGTAGGGGGTGATGTGAAGTGTGCTGAGGACACTACTGAGGGGTGTGATGTGAAGGGTGCAGAGGACACTACTGTGGGGGGGATGTGAAGGGAGCAGAGAACACTACTGTGGGGGGTGATGTGAAGGGGCAGAGGACACCACTGTATGGGGTGATGTGAAGGGTACCGAGGACACCACTGTGGGGGTGATGTGAAGGGGTCAGAGGACACCACTGTGGGGGAGATCTGAGGGGTGCAGAGGACACTACTGTGGGAGGATGATGTGAAGGGTGCAGAGGCCACTTATGTGGGGAGTGATGTGAAGGGGCAGAGGACACTACTGTAGGGGATGATGTGAAGGGTGCAGAGGACACTACTGTAGGGGATGATGTGAAGGGTGCAGAGGCCACTAATGTGGGGGGGGTGATGTGAAGAGGGCATAGGACACCACTGTGTGGGGTGATGTGAAGAGGCAGAGGACACTACTGTGGAGGGTGATGTGAAGTATGCAGAGGACACTACTGTAGGGGTGATGTGAAGGGTGCAGAGGACACTACTGTGGGATGCGATGTGAAGGGTGCAGAGGACACTACTGTGGGATGTGATGTGAAGAGTGCAGAGGACACTACTGTAGGGGGGATGTGAAGGGAAGGGAGCAGAGGACACTACTGTGGGGGGGTGATGTGAAAGGGCAGAGGACACCACTGTATGGGGTGATGTGAAGGATGCGGAGAACACTACTGTGGGGGTGATGTGAAGGGTACAGAGGACACTACTGTGGGGGGGGGGGTGATGTGAAGGGGCAGAGGACACCACTGTAGGGGGGGTGTTGTGAAGGGGCAGAGCACACCACTGTGGGGTGGTGATGCGAAGGGGGCAGAGGACACTACTGTGGGGGGTGATATGAAGGGGGCAGAGAACACTGCTGTGGGGGGTGATGTGAAGGGTGCAGAGGACACCATTGTGGGAGGATGATGTAAAGGGGGCAGAGGACACCATTGTGGGGGTGATGTGAAGGGGGCAGAGGAGACTACTGTAGGGGGTGATGTGAAGGGTGAAGAGGTCAGTACTGTGCGGGGTGATGTGAAGGGGGCATAGGACACCACTGTAGTGGGTGATGTGAAGGGTGCAGAGGACACTACTGTGGGGGTGATGTGAAGGGTGCAGAGGACACTACTGTGGGGGGGTGATGTGAAGGGGCAGAGGACACCACTGTAGGGGGGGGTGTTGTGAAGGGGCAGAGGACACCACTGTGGGGAGGTGATGCGAAGGGGGCAGAGAACACTACTGTGGGGGTGATGTGAAGGGGGCAGAGGACACTACTGTGGGGGGCGATGTAAAGGGGGCAGAGAACACCACTGTAAGGGGTGATGTGAAGGGGGCATAGGACATCACTGTAGGGGATGATGTGAAGGGGGCAGAGGACACTACTGTGGGGGGTGATATGAAGGGGGCAGAGAACACTGCTGTGGGGGGTGATGTGAAGGGGCAGAGGATACCACTGTGGGGAGTGATGTAAATGGTGCAGAGGACACCACTGTGGGAGGATGATGTAAAGGGGGCAGAGGACATGACTGTGGGGGTGATGTGAAGGGTGCAGAGGCCACTAATGTGGGGGTTGATTTGAAGGGGCAGAGGACACCACTGTAGGGGGTGATGTGAAGGGGGCAGAGGACACTACTCTAGGGGGTGATGTGACGGGGCAGAGGATACCACTGTGGGGAGTGATGTAAATGGTGCAGAGGACACCACTGAGGGAGGATGATGTAAAGGGGGCAGAGGACATGACTGTGGGGGTGATGTGAAGGGTGCAGAGGCCACTAATGTGGGGGTTGATTTGAAGGGGCAGAGGACACCACTGTAGGGGGTGATGTGAAGGGGGCAGAGGACACTACTGTGGGGGTGATGTGAAGGGTGCAGAGGATACTATTGTGGGGGTGATTTGAAGGGGGCATAGGACACCACTGTAGGGGGTGATGTGAAGGGTGCAGAGGACACCACTGTGGGGGGTGATGTGAAGGGGGCAGAGGACACTACTGTGGGGGTGGTGTGAAGGGTGCAGAGGATACTATTGTGGGGGTGATTTGAATGGGGCATAGGACACCACTGTAGGGGGTGATGTGAAGGGTGCAGAGGACACTACTGTGGGGGGTGATGTGAAGGGGCAGAGGACACTACTGTGGGGGGGGTGATATGAAGGGGCAGAGGACACTACTGGGGGGGGTGATGTGAAGGGGGCAGAGGACACTATTGTAGGGGGTGATGTGCAGGGGGCAGAGGACGCTACTGTGGGGGGTGATGTGAAGGGTGCAGAGGACACTACTGTTGGGGGGTGATGTGAAGGGGGCAGAGGACACTACTGTGGGGGGGTGAAGTGAAGGGGGCAGAGGACACTACTGTAGGGGGTGATGTGATGTGAAGGGTGCAGAGGACACTACTGTGGGGGGGGGGTATGTGAAGGGGCAGAGGACACCACTGTAGGGGGGGTGATGTCAAGGGGGCAGAGGACACTACTGTGGGGGTGATGTGAAGGGTGCAGAGGTCACTACTGTGGGGGGTGATGTAAAGGGGGCATAGGACACCACTGTAGGGGGTGATGTGAAGGGGCAGAGGACACTACTGTGGGGGGTGATGTGAATGGTGCAGAGGACACCGCTGTGGGAGGTGATGTGAAGGGGGCAGAGGACACCATTGTGGGGGTGATGTGAAGGGGGCAGAGGACACCACTGTGGGTGGTGATGTGAAGGGGGCAGAGAACACTACTGTGGGGGGTGATGTGAAGGGTGCAGAGGACACCACTGTGGGGGGTGATGTGAAGGGGGCAGAGAACACTACTGTGGGGGGGGATGTAAAGGGGGCAGAGGACACCACTGTGATGGTGATGTGAAGAGGCAGAGGACACTACTGTGGGGGGTGATGTGAAGGGTGCAGAGGACACTACTGGGGGGGGGGTGATGTGAAGTGGCAGAGGACACCACTGTAGGGGGTGATGTGAAGGGGGCAGAGGACACTACTCTAGGGGGTGATGTGACGGGGCAGAGGATACCACTGTGGGGAGTGATGTAAATGGTGCAGAGGACACCACTGTGGGAGGATGATGTAAAGGGGGCAGAGGACATGACTGTGGGGGTGATGTGAAGGGTGCAGAGGCCACTAATGTGGGGGTTGATTTGAAGGGGCAGAGGACACCACTGTAGGGGGTGATGTGAAGGGGGCAGAGGACACTACTGTGGGGGTGGTGTGAAGGGTGCAGAGGATACTATTGTGGGGGTGATTTGAAGGGGGCATAGGACACCACTGTAGGGGGTGATGTGAAGGGTGCAGAGGACACCACTGTGGGGGGTGATGTGAAGGGGGCAGAGGACACTACTGTGGGGGTGGTGTGAAGGGTGCAGAGGATACTATTGTGGGGGTGATTTGAAGGGGGCATAGGACACCACTGTAGGGGGTGATGTGAAGGGTGCAGAGGACACTACTGTGGGGGGTGATGTGAAGGGGCAGAGGACACTACTGTGGGGGGGGGTGATATGAAGGGGCAGAGGACACTACTGGGGGGGTGATGTGCAGGGGGCAGAGGACGCTACTGTGGGGGGTGATGTGAAGGGTGCAGAGGACACTACTGTTGGGGGGTGATGTGAAGGTTGCAGAGGACACTACTGTGGGGGGGTGATGTGAAGGGGGCAGAGGACACTACTGTAGGGGGTGATGTGATGTGAAGGGTGCAGAGGACACTACTGTGGGGGGGGTATGTGAAGGGGCAGAGGACACCACTGTAGGGGGGGTGATGTCAAGGGGGCAGAGGACACTACTGTGGGGGTGATGTGAAGGGTGCAGAGGTCACTACTGTGGGGGGTGATGTAAAGGGGGCATAGGACACCACTGTAGTGGGTGATGTGAAGGGGCAGAGGACACTACTGTGGGGGGTGATGTGAATGGTGCAGAGGACACCATTGTGGGGGTGATGTGAAGGGGGCAGAGGACACCACTGTGGGGGGTGATGTGAAGGGGGCAGAGAACACTACTGTGGGGGGTGATGTGAAGGGTGCAGAGGACACCACTGTGGGGGGTGATGTGAAGGGGGCAGAGAACACTACTGTGGGGGGTGATGTGAAGGGGGCAGAGGACACTACTCTAGGGGATGATGTGAAGGGTGCAGAGGCCACTAATGTGGGGGGTAATGTGAAGGGGGCAGAGGACACCACTGTAGTGGGTGATGTGAAGGGTGCGGAGGACACTATTGTGGGGGGGGGGGGGGTGATGTGAAGGGGCAGAGAACACCACTGTGGGGGGGGGGTGATGCAGAGGGGGCAGAAGACACTACTGTGGGGGTGATGTGAAGGGTGCAGAGGTCACTACTGTGGGGGGTGATGTGAAGGGGCAGAGAACACTACTGTGGGGGGGATGTAAAGGGGGCAGAGAACACTACTGTGGGGGGGTGATGTGAAGGGACAGAGGACACCACTGTGGGGGGGTGATGTGAGGGGTGCAGAGGACACTAATGTGGGGGGTGATGTGAAGGGGGCAGAGGACACTACTGTGGGGGTGATGTGAAGGGTGCAGAGGTCACTACTATGGGGGGTAATGTAAAGGGGGCAGAGAACAGCACTGTAGGGGGTGATGTGAAGGGGGCATAGGACACCACTGTAGGGGGTGATGTGAAGGGTGCAGAGGACACTACTGTGGGGGGTGATGTTAAGGGGGCAGAGGACACTACTGTGGGGGTGATGTGAAGGGTGCAGAGGTCACTACTATGGGTAGTAATGTAAAGGGGGCAGAGAACAGCATTGTAGGGGTGATGTGAAGGGGGCATAGGACACCACTGTAGGGGGTGATGTGAAGGGGGAAGAGGACACAAATGTGGGGGGTGATATGAAGGGTGCAGAGGACACCACTGTAGTGAGTGAGTGGGTGATGTGAAGGGTGCAGAGGACACTACTGTGGGGGGTGATGTGAAGGGTGCAGAGGACACTACTGGGGGGGGGGTGATGTGAAGTGGCAGAGGACACCACTGTAGGGGGTGATATGAAGGGGGCAGAGGACACTACTGTGGGGAGTGAAATGAAAGGGGCAGAGGACACTACTGTGGGGGGTGATCTGAAGGGTGCAGAGGACACCGCTGTGGGAGGTGATGTGAAAGGGGCAGAGGACACCATTGTGGGGGTGATGTGAAGGGGGCAGAGGACACCACTGTAATGGGTGATGTGAAGGGTGCAGAGGACACCACTGTAGGGGGGTGATGTGAAGGGGCAGAGGACACCACTGTGGGGGGGTGATGCGAAGGGGGCAGAGGACACTACTGTAGGGGTGATGTGAAGGGTGCAGAGGTCACTACTGTGGGGGTGATGTGAAGGGGGCATAGGACACCACTGTAGAGGGTGATGTGAAGGGTGCAGAGGTCACTACTGTGGGGGGTGATTTGAAGGGGGCAGAGGACACCACTGTAGTGGGTGATGTGAAGGGTGCAGAGGACACTACTGTGGGGGTGATGTGAAGGGTGCAGAGGACACCACTGTGGGAGGTGATGTGAAAGGGGCAGAGGACACCATTGTGGGGGTGATGTGAAGGGGGCAGAGGACACCACTGTAGTGGGTGATGTGAAGGGTGCAGAGGACACCACTGTAGGGGGGTGATGTGAAGGGGCAGAGGACACCACTGTGGGGGGGTGATGCGAAGGGGGCAGAGGACACTACTGTGGGGGTGATGTGAAGGGTGCAGAGGTCACTACTGTGGGGGTGATGTGAAGGGGGCATAGGACACCACTGTAGAGGGTGATGTGAAGGGTGCAGGGGTCACTACTGTGGGGGGTGATTTGAAGGGGGCAGAGGACACCACTGTAGTGGGTGATGTGAAGGGTGCAGAGGACACTACTGTGGGGGTGATGTGAAGGGGCAGAGGACACCACTGTAGGGGGGGGTGTTTTGAAGGGGCAGAGGACACCACTGTGGGGAGGTGATGCAAAGGGGGCAGAGGACACTACTGTAGGGGGTGATGTGAAGGGTGCAGAGCTCACTAATGTGGGGGGGTGATGTGAAGGGGCAGAGGACACCACTGTAGGGGGGTGATGTGAAGGGGCAGAGGACACCACTGTGGGGGGGTGATGCGAAGGGGGCAGAGGAAACTACTGTGGGGGTGATGTGAAGGGTGCAGAGGTCTCTACTGTGGGGGGTGATGTGAAGTGGGCATAGGACACCACTGTAGAGGGTGATGTGAAGGGTGCAGAGGACACTACTGGGGGGGTAATGTGAAGGGGGCATAGGACACCACTGTAGAGGGTGATGTGAAGGGTGCAGAGGACACTACTGTGTGGGTGATGTGAAAGGTGCAGATGACACTACTGTGGGGGGGGGGGTGATGTGAAGGGGCAGAGGACACCACTGTAGTGGGTGATATGAAGGGTGCGGAGGACACTACTGTGGTGGTGATGTGAAGGGTGCAGAGGACACTACTGTGGGGGGGGGGGGGTGATGTGAAGGGGCAGAGGACACCACTGTAGGGGGGGTGTTGTGAAGGGGCAGAGGACACCACTGTTGGGAGGTGATGCGAAGGGGGCAGAGGACACTACTGTGGGGGGTGATATGAAGGGGGCAGAGGACACCATTGTGGGAGGATGATGTAAAGGGGGCAGAGGACACCATTGTGGGGGTGATGTGAAGGGGGCAGAGGACACTACTCTAGGGGGTGATGTGACGGGGCAGAGGACACCACTGTGGGGAGTGATGTGAAGGGTGCAGAGGTCACTACTGTGGGGGGGTGATGTGAAGGGTGCAGAGGACACCACTGTAGTGGGTGATGTGAAGGGTGCGAAGGACACTACTGTGGGGGTGATGTGAAGGGTGCAGAGGACACTACTGTGGGGGGGGGGGTGATGTGAAGTGGCAGAGGACACCACTGTGGGGAGGTGATGCGAAGGGGGCTGAGGACACTACTGTATGGGGTGATGTGAAGGGTGCAGAGGTCACTAATGTGGGGGGTGATGTGAAGGGGGCATAGGACACCACTGTAGGGGGTGATGTGAAGGGGCAGAGGACACCACTGTAGTGGGTGATGTGAAGGGTGCAGAGGACACCACTGTAGGGGGGTGATGTGAAGGGGCAGAGGACACCACTGTGGGGGAGTGATGCGAAGGGGGCAGAGGACACTACTGTGGGGGTGATTTGAAGGGTGCAGAGGTCACTACTGTGGGGGGTGATGTGAAGGGGCAGAGGACACTACTGTGGGGAGTGATGTGAAGGGTGCAGAGGACACTACTGTGGGGGGTGATGTGAAGGGGGCAGAGGACACCATTGTGGGAGGATGATGTGAAGGGGCAGAGGACACTACTCTAGGGGGTGATGTGACGGGGCAGAGGACACCACTGTAGTGGGTGATATGAAGGGTGCGGAGGACACTACTGTGGTGGTGATGTGAAGGGTGCAGAGGACACTACTGTGGGGGGGGGGGTGATGTGAAGGGCAGAGGACACCACTGTAGGGGGGGTGTTGTGAAGGGGCAGAGGACACCACTGTTGGGAGGTGATGCGAAGGGGGCAGAGGACACTACTGTGGGGGGTGATATGAAGGGGGCAGAGAACACTGCTGTGGGGGGTGATGTGAAGGGTGCAGAGGACACCATTGTGGGAGGATGATGTAAAGGGGGCAGAGGACACCATTGTGGGGGTGATGTGAAGGGGGCAGAGGACACTACTCTAGGGGGTGATGTGACGGGGCAGAGGACACCACTGTGGGGAGTGATGTGAAGGGTGCAGAGGTCACTACTGTGGGGGGGTGATGTGAAGTGGCAGAGGACACCACTGTGGGGAGGTGATGCGAAGGGGGCTGAGGACACTACTGTATGGGGTGATGTGAAGGGTGCAGAGGTCACTAATGTGGGGGGTGATGTGAAGGGGGCATAGGACACCACTGTAGGGGGTGATGTGAAGGGGCAGAGGACACCACTGTAGTGGGTGATGTGAAGGGTGCAGAGGACACCACTGTAGGGTGGTGATGTGAAGGGGCAGAGGACACCACTGTGGGGGGGGGGTGATGCGAAGGGGGCAGAGGACACTACTGTGGGGGTGATTTGAAGGGTGCAGAGGTCACTACTGTGGGGGGTGATGTGAAGGGGCAGAGGACACTACTGTGGGGAGTGATGTGAAGGGTGCAGAGGACACTACTGTGGGGGGTGATGTGAAGGGGGCAGAGGACACCATTGTGGGAGGATGATGTGAAGGGGCAGAGGACACTACTCTAGGGGGTGATGTGACGGGGCAGAGGACACCACTGTGGGGAGTGATGTAAAGGTTGCAGAGGACACCACTGTGGGGGGGGGAGATGTGAGGGGGCAGAGGACATGACTGTGGGGGTGATGTGAAGGGTGCAGAGGCCACTAATGTGGGGGTTGATTTGAAGGGGCAGAGGACACCACTGTAGGGGGTGATGTGAAGGGTGCAGAGGACACTGCTGTGGGGGGTGATGTGAAGGGTGCTGAGGACACTACTGTGGGGGGTGATGTGAAGGGTGCAGAGGACACCACTGTGGTGGGTGATGTGAAGGGGGCAGAGGACACTACTGTGGGGGTGGTATGAAGGGTGCAGAGGACACTATTGTGGGGGGTGATGTGAAGGGGCAGAGGACACTACTGTGGGGGGGTGATATGAAGGGGCAGAGGGCACTACTGTAGGGGTGATGTGAAGGGTGCAGAGGACACTACTGGGGGGGCTGATATGAAGGGGCAGAGGAGACTATTGTAGGGGGTGATGTGCAGGGGGCAGAGGACGCTACTGTGGGGGGTGATGTGAAGGGTGCAGAGGACACTACTGTTGGGGGGTGATGTGAAGGGGGCAGAGGACACTACTGTTGGGGGGTGATGTGAAGGGGCAGAGGACACCACTGTGGGAGGATGATTTGAAGGGTCAGAGGGCACTACTGTAGGGGTGATGTGAAGGGTGCAGAGGACACTACTGGGGGGGGTGATGTGAAGGGGGCAGAGGACACTATTGTAGGGGGTGATGTGCAGGGGGCAGAGGACGCTACTGTGGGGGGTGATGTGAAGGGTGCAGAGGACACTACTGTTGGGGGGTGATGTTAAGGGGGCTGAGGACACTACTGTGGGGGGGTGATGTGAAGGGGGCAGAGGACACTACTGTAGGGGATGATGTGATGTGAAGGGTGCAGAGGACACTACTGTAGGGGGTGATGTGATGTGAAGGGGGCAGAGAACACCACTGTGGGGGGTGATGTGAAGGGGCAGAGGACACTACTGTAGGGGGTGATGTGAAGGGTACAGAGGACACTACTGGGGGGTGATGTGAAGGGGGCAGAGGACACTATTGTAGGGGGTGATGTGCAGGGGGCAGAGAACACTACTGTGGGGTGATGTGAAGGGTGCAGATTACACTACTGTGGGGTGATGTGCAGGGGGCAGAGGACACTACTGTTGAGGGGTGATGTGCAGGGGGCAGAGGACACTACTGTGGTGGGTGGGTGATGTGAAGGGTGTAGAGGACACTGGTTTTTGTGTACTTTGACCTTTAAAGGGATTAGCCACACCAATATATTTGACTCTATGGAGACCTTGAGATAATCATTTTAATTCATTGGTCTTTATATGTTATTCTCCATGATCCTATCCACGTGCCATTGCGTGTGATTTTATCCGTATTCAGGCTATTTCAACTATGCCCAGAAGATGGTGCTGGTTTACTATGTTGCTTCCATTGACATGGGAGGTTGTTTATCTTACCAGTTCCTTGTCAGCTGACTCAGTATGCACCAACCATTAAGTCCCTAGTCAGCTGATTCATTTTTTTTTTTTTTCAGCTGACACGGTAATCATCAATTCCTGGGTCAGCTGATCTATTAGTGCTTTGTCAGCTGACACAGTATGCACCAATTATCAAGTCCCTAGTCAGCTGATTCATTAGTTCCTTGTCAGCTGACATAGTATGGAAAAGAAGAAAGGTAACAGCGCCCTCTGCAGGGACAACTCAATCCATACACCAGGTCCACTCATAGATGCCGAGGCTCGATGTGTCCCAACACTCTTCAATGCAACAGTAGTAAGAAGAGCCGGCGAAACTGTAATCCTTGAAGTGACGTTTATTGGTACATCAGAGTGACAACAAAACAATAAATTGACGCGTTTCCGAAATAGCCTTAGTCGTAAGTTGAAACAGATATGACAACATATATATATATATATATATATATATATATATATATATATATATATATATATATATATATATATATATATATATATATATATTCAAATACACATATGCAAACTCCATCTCTACACAATTGGCCTCTCAGGTTAGTGTCACAGAAAATGAACATATATCATTGATACCACCAATTATCCAAGTGATTAGTGATTACATCTGTGTTTAGCCAGCATGAGAAGGGGAGAGGAAAGAAAGGCAATATAAAAAGTTATTTTGTTGAGCCAAAAAGAAGTGTGTAGGAAAAATACTACATGAAATATTAGGACCTTATTACTCCGAGGGAGAAATGTATTCCTTAGAAGAAGGTGAAAGTGCAGACTCATGTTCAAGTAAAATACTATGTGGTAGCAACACAATGTAAGGTCAAGATTAATGGCAGGATCAAAAAAAGGGGGATTCAATTTATGGCAGGATCATAAAAAGGGGGATGCAATTTATGTCAGGATCAAAAAAGGAGGGATTAAATTTATGA
This sequence comes from Lithobates clamitans, assembly GCA_037952925.1. Taxonomy (NCBI): domain Eukaryota; kingdom Metazoa; phylum Chordata; class Amphibia; order Anura; family Ranidae; genus Lithobates; species Lithobates clamitans. Next base: position 843,232 of record JBBGZY010001452.1, on the reverse strand, counting down.
CAGGATCAAAAAAAAGGGGGGTTGAATTTATGGCAGGATTAAAAAAGGAGGGATTACATTTATGGCAGGATCAAAAAAGAGGGATTAAATTTATGGCAGGATTAAAAAAGAGGGGAATTAGATTTATGGCAGGATTTAAAAAAAAGGGGGGATTACATTAATGGCAGGATCAAAAAAGAGGGATTAAATTTATGGCAGGATCAGAGAAAAGGGGAATTAAATTTATGGCAGGATCAAAAAAGAGGGGGATTAGATTCATGGTAGGATTAAAAAAAAAAAACTTCAAGGATTACGGTTTTGCCGGCTCTTCTTACTACGGCTGACATGGTATGCACCAATCATCAAATTCCTAGTCAGCTGATTCATTAGTTCTTTGTCAGCTGACAGTATACACCAATCACCTGGGGATTCACATCTTCCAATGGATGTGAGGGGCGTTTTTGGTGGAGCTTTTCCTTTCCCAGGAGAATTATTTAACCACTTCCCGCCCGCCCTACAGCGGAATGACGGCCGGGCGGTGCTTCCGTTATCCTGACCAGACGTCATATGACGTCTTTCAGGATAACCCCAAGTGCGGGGGAGCACAACGCGGTGATCGAGGACGACGCGTGCCCCTCGGACACATCCCCTTCCCCAATCACGGTAAACAGCAAATAAAATTGTCCGTTTACCACGTCAAATCAAAGCCGGTCACAAATGTAAACACTGAGAGCGATTACTATCTGATCCCTGCTCTCTCCTCACACACCGATAGTGTGAGATCAGTGAGTGATCAGTGTATTTTCTGGGAAGTCTATTGTTTTACTGTGCACAGCACAGCCCCCCTCCCCCCAGGAATTCTGTCAGTCCATCTGGATCTGTCACAGCTAGGGTTGCCACCTCATCCCTTTAAACCCAAACACATATGAATTACATAGGTTCTGAGGCTGATTAAGGTGGTAAATAAACTCACTTGGTGCCTTATCTGCATTTAATTAGCCTCAGAACCTGTGTAATTCATATGTGTTCGGGTTTAAAGGGATGAGGTGGCAACTCTAGTCACAGCCCCTATGTCAGTGAACCACCACCATTACCGCCATCGATAGCACCACTAGTACCGCCATCAGCGCCGCCACACAGGCCCGGCACTAGTACCACCATCGGCACCGCCACACAGGCCCGGCGCTAGTACCACCATCGGCACCGCCACACAGGCCCGGCGCTAGTACCACCATCGGCACCGCCACACAGGCCGGCACTAGTACCACCATCGGCACCCCGCCACACACGCCCGGCACTAGTACCACCATTGGTACGGCCACACAGGCCCGGCACTAGTATCGCCATCAGTACGATTACACAGGCACTCCACCAGTATATCCACACAGGCCCACTACTAGTACTGCCACAGAGGCCCTCCACCAGTATATCCATACAGGCCCATCACTAGTACTGTCACACAGGCCCCCAACCAGTATATCCACACAGCCCCATCACTATTACTGCTACACAGACACAGGCCCACCACCAGTATATCCACACAGGCCCACCACTAGTACTGCCACACAGGCACTCCACCAGTATATCCACACAGGCCCACCACTAGTACTCAAATGGAAGGTGGAGGAGCGCAAGTTCTCTAACATCCACCAGCTATGTGATGTCATCATGGAAGAGTGGAAGAAGACTTTAGTGGCAACCTGTGAAGCTCTGGGAAACTCCATGTCCAAGAGGGTTAAGGCAGTATTGGAAAATAATGGTGGCCACAGAAAATATTGACACTTTGGGCCCAATTTGGACATTTTCACTTAGGGGTGTACTCACTTTTGTTGCCAGCGGTTTAGACAATAATGGCTGTGTGTTGAGTTATTTTGAGGGGACAGCAAATTTACACTGTTATAGAAGGTGTACACTCACTACTTTACATTGTAGCAAAGTGTCATTTCTTCAGTGTTGTCACATGAAAAGATAATAAAATTTTTACAGAAATGTGAGGGGTAAATTCACTTTTGTGAGATACTGTATGTGAGACCCCTGTGTACTAAAGTAGAAGGGACTGTCAGTCCCTGGCTCTGCCCCCCCAAGCTCACTGGAATGCCAGGCTGTGGAGGGGGCAGGAGCGGCTGGCTCAGGGTCCTTGCAGCTCACTGAGAGGCTGAGAGAGCTGCTGGTCCAGGCATCTGGCTGAAGCCTGACTTTAAAGTTAGGATCTTTCCACAGCCTGGACCTGCTGAGCGACGTCAGCTGAAACCGGGCTGTAGCTGGCTGTTGGATAAAAATGGGTCACAAAAGTGCCGGACAAACTGCACTCCTCCCCAGGAGAAGTACAACCAATCGGTATGCCGTCCCTAAAGAGCGCATGCACCGGTGACGTCACTGGCTGCTTTCCATGTGACTATCTCCTAAACACCACATGTTTAGGAGATATTCATTATACTGCAGGTAAGCGCTATTATAGGCTTATTTGTAGGTACAAGTTCTAAGGTTGGGTTTGCTACATTAAGACTGAATAAAAGCTAACCATATTGACCAGGTGCAAAGGGCACCATCCTGTGGTAGGCAGTGCACAATATTTTTTTTTTTCATCTCTTAAAACATCTCATAAAACTTCTTAGGACACAGTTTTTTAAGGTTTAAATAAATCACTAAATTTACTGCCTACCACAATATGTTGCCCCTTGCACCTGCTCAACTTGTACAGTAAGGTTAGCTAAAATCCAGTCTTTGGTCTCATTCTTACATCCTACATGACCATGGTGCAGTAAGTATACTGCAAATACCTTCACCGGGATCTTAGATGTTCCAATCTCTTTGCAGCCTATCACTCAGGTGAACAGACTGAGCAGCTGACAAAAAAATCTGGGATCCTGGCTGTAGGTATTCATGGTATATTTGCCATTCCATGGGCATTTAGAATATGAATGAGATCTAAAGCCTGGTTCACACGGTAAAGTTTTTTTTTTAGTTCAACCCAGCGGGCTGAACGTAAAAAAAAAAACTAGGAGAGGGGCGGGACCGGAAGTTGCCCTGCATGGACGCCTGAACCTCCAGCTCTCCACCAGCCCACAGCGTTAAGGCCTAAAAGGGGGACTTTTAGCCACATTTTATGGGAGGCAGCAGAAGAACCAGATCCTCTAAGCCCAGGGGATCGTCCCAACCGCCGTCCGGCTCCACAACAACCCTCCATGGGTATTTTAAAGCCCCCTCCATGTCCGAGGACGAGCGGGACGAGGCAGCCACCACAGCGGAGCTCGGCATCCCCTCCACTACTCCAGAGCACAGCGGACCTGGACCGGGAGACAGAGGAATGGAGGAGCAGGGGATCAGCAGCGGTGAGTCCACCCCCTCCTTTCCCAGCACAAGGGAAGCATCCCTGCGCACCTCAGGACACCTTACTAGGTCTCACTGCAAACTCCTACACGCAGTGCTCACAGGCCTTCCCGCAGCTGCTGCGCTCGATGTCTGATCCATCCATATCCCTGGGGGGGACGGTGTCCCCCACACCCTCACTACAATTCAGTGATTTCCCCCCGCTGCCAGGACCAGAGGGCATGGGGGACATTGGACATGTACCAGAGGTGAGGTATGAAAGAGGCAACCCCCAACCAATGTTCGGCCCCCCCCTGTCTCCCCTCAACCGCAGAGACAAGCCCACCATAATGCCTCCAGGCCCACAGAGCAAGGATCAAGTCAGACAAAATCATATGCCCAGGTGGCGAGCTCGCCGACCCTGATCCCTATGGAAGTCCTGGAAGGAGGCCCCCCTCTTACTTACAGAGGCCTTTATGGGGGGACATGAAAGGTCCTCAACCACAATTCTGGGACTCTCGGAAATCGGCACCCCCCCCATTCCCAAGGGAATAATCCCCACCACACAGCCCACAACGCCACATGGAGCACGCCCAACGTTTCCAGCAACCCACCTCGTGGCAGGATTGCCTCCAAGCTATTCCTACCAAGGAGGACTTTAGGCTCCTTATTGAAGCGGTCAAGTCCGCATGTCGAGCAGAAATTCAAGTGATACATGCTAACCTTAAACATCTATCTGAAAGGGTGGAGATGGCGGAGGAGGAAATCCAAGAGACCAAGTTAGCGGTGCATCGCAGCCAAGTACAGGGGGCTGACCACCATATAATGCTCCGGAACATGCAGCGTCATATCGAGGATTTGGATAACCGGGGACGCAGAAATAACATCCGAGTCAGGGGTCTACCTGAGTCAGAGGGTCCCGAAGATCTTCATGAAACTCTGCAACTCTTGTTTAACAACCTTCTAGGGGACCCCCCAAACAAACCCATTGAAATGGACCGAGCCCATCGTGCCCTCCGCCCTAAAGGGCCCGCCTCCAGACCCCGAAATGTCATATGCAGGGTCCATTCCTTTCCCCTGAAAGAGGACATTATGCGCAAAGCCCGCACCACAAAGAAGGTACTTTTTGAAAACACGCAAGTCCAGCTATTTCCAGACCTCTCCTGGATCACCTTACAGAAACGCAGACTGCTCCAACCCCTACTTATTCTGCTCCAAGAAAATGACATAACATACCGCTGGGATTCCCCTTTAGCCTCACTGCCCGCCGGCAGGGAAAATCAGCAGTGCTACGCTTCCCAGAGGACCTGGAAAATTTTTGTGACACCCTGGAGATCCCTGTCCCTCATTTGCCTGAATGGGACTTAGTGGATTCACCCACGCCACCTCCTGTGGTATGGCAGAAGATCCCACCAACTAAGCGCCCCAGGGACCGGGACTCCCCCAGAGTATCTACCAAAGCAAAGCCTAAAAAAGGATGACTGCCTTACTCCCCTCTCCTGCCCCTCCCAACACAATTATAAGTTATTCCCCCTAGGCCTCCCCCGCCTATCACTTAGTTAGCAATATTGGGCACCCCCTTTTTTTTTTGGAGATGCGTCAGTAGTGGTTCTTCTGATCACTAGTCCCCCCTAGAGGTTAACCCTACTAGAGTTCCCCATTGTTACTTTGTTTTGAGAACTTGAACACGGTTGATTTTGTCTTGAGTTGTTCACTATGCCCCCCGGACTGGGCCCTTGTTGGGGGCTCCGATCGGGGGACCTACTGGAACTTATTGGAATCTGGGCGGTACATACTGTCCGGGACAACAACAAAATGTTTATTTCTAACTGAAATGTTATTAACCATTTCTCTCCTTTCTCTTTCTCCTCTCTTCTTATTCTCCTCCCTCCCTCTCCCCCCCACCCCTCCCCTCTTCATGGCTCGCCACGGGTCAGGGACGGGCACCTGGCTACATCTCAAGTTTGGACCTCCTCGCTTCCTGGATTTCCTAGAAGGCTCATGGCTGGATAAGCTAAGTAATCTGGTGCACGTACACACTGATGATCATGGCTAAGATCTTGTCGTTTAGTGTCCACGGTTTGAACTCAAACAAAAAAAGACATCTCGCACTGAGGGAGCTCAGGCAGGCTGGGGCAGACGTAGCTATGCAGCAGGAGACACATTTTAATGGAGGGGACGCCTTCGCCTTTGCATTCAAACAGTACCCCCAGATTTATCAGGCCTTATAGGCAATACACATTCTATTCTGCCCCTCACCGCATGCACTCCCGCTTAGACTACTTTTTCGTCAACAACAACACTTTACGTGCCACCAAAACCGCCCGGATCCTTCCCATATCTTGGTCTGACCACACTCCAGTTCTTATATCACTAGAAATTTGTACCCCTACTCGCAAACCCAGTAATTGGCAGCTAAACAACTTTCTCCTACAACACACCCCATCCAGATCAGAGTTAGAGACAACTTTGCAGAACTACTTCTTAGAAAATAATATCCCTGAAGTCTCCCTCCCTATTCTGTGGGAGGCTCACAAGGCAGTCCTCAGGGGACGGTGTATAGCGATCTCTTCGGCTATGAAGAAAAATGCGATGGCATCTAAAATTCAAGCCGAGAGAGACCTCAAGGCTCTAGAACTCCACCTGCAGGTATCGCCATCCCTAACCCTTCTTTAAAAAGTGGTCTGCCTTAGAAATACCCTCCGAGACTTGGCGTTAGGACATGTAGAGAAGGCACTTACCCGACTAAGATAAGCATATTATGATAAAGGTAATAAGGCCCATACCATTCTGGCGCGTAAACTATCTGAGCGCTCTCACATGTCCACATCCCACCAAATTAAAGATAAAAAGGAAGCACTCCTGTCACACCCACAAGACATAGCTCGGGCCTTTGGAGAATTTTACACAACCCTATATAACAACCCTGAAATCCCCCAAGATCCGCCCCCTCCTGATATAAAAGATCGTATTAGACAATACCTGGAGGATAGCGGACTCCCCAAAATTCAGAAGACGGACCTAATGTCACTCAATGCTCCAATTACAGAGGAAGAGCTAACGGCCACTATCAAAACTCTGCCCTCACACAAATCCCCTGGACCAGACGGTCTTCCTTATGAGTACTATAAGGCATTTCTCCTGATTCTCCTGCCCTATATGTGTAGGATGTTTAACGCCTTCTTTCAGAAAACCGCCATTCCCGTAGATATGCAGAGGTCGTTCCTCACGTTGATTCCCAAACCTGACAAAGATCCTTCCATATGTGCCAGTTACAGGCCAATCGCACTTCTAAACTCTGATTTAAAAATCTTTACTAAACTCCTCTCATTGCGATTGAACCTGATACTTCCCTCGCTAATACACAAGGATCAGGTGGGATTCGTCCCCCTGCGTCAGGCGGGAGATAACACGAGACAAATTTTTGACCTGATAGACGTGGCGAACAGGAATAAGCTGGAGGCGTTAGTTCTAGGCTTAGACGCAGAAAAAGCTTTTGACCGCCTTGGCTGGTCCTTCCTTTTCGCCACGTTGAACTGCATGGGATTTCAGGGTCCATTTATGCAAGCTATCAGACATCTGTACACTAACCCATCATCTCAGGTAAAAACTCCCTTTGCCCTTTCGCAGGCTTTCCCAATCGCGAATGGAACCCGTCAGGGGTGCCCACTCTCACGTTACTATTTGCGCTTTGTGTTGAGCCTCTGGCGGCGTCCATTCGAAAGAATCCGAATATTCACAGTATCCCGTTGAGAGATAGGGAATTTAAGTTAGCCCTATTTGCTGATGATATCATTCTCACCCTGACCCAGCCCAGAATCTCACTTCCTAACTTGCACGCTGAACTTGACTTATATAGATCCCTATCGGGGTATAAGATAAATGCAGCTAAATCAGAAGCTCTACCCATTAATATCCCAACACAGGAGACCCAACAATTACAACACTGTTTCCCCTACCACTGGAAGACATCATTACTGAAATATTTGGGAGTACAGATAACTCCCTCTTATTCCACCTTATACCGAGCCAATTATCCTCCTCTTTTTAAAACCATAAGGGACCTCCTGCTAAAATGGAAGGCTCATCATATCTCCCTGCTAGGGAGGATAGCTTCTGTTAAGATGGCTATCCTGCCAAAGCTGCTTTATCTATTCCAAACTCTTCCCATCCCAATACCACAGGCGGAGCTGAAGAAACTCCAGGCAGATCTGATACGATTTATCTGGAATTACAAAAGACACAGAGTTTCACAATCAGTCATGACAGCGGCGCGATCAGATGGCGGATTATCATTCCCTGACCTAACTAAATACTATCAAGCCACCCAATTGCGAGCCCTGGCCTCCTGGTTCATCCAACGTTCTTATAATAAGTGGACAGAAATTGAAAAACTATGGATGGCCCCAGTCCACCCAAACAGTATGCTGTGGAATGCAGAGGTGAAGGTAGGGTCTACTCAGCTTTTGGGTCCCATGCTCCACCTTAGTACACTTTGGCGTAAATTATCACGGCTCTATAAGCTATGCTCAGAAAGCTCACTCCTCATATCGTTCCTCTACAACCCCAGACTGCCTGCAGGTCTTACACACCAGATGTCCTCTCCGTGGGCGACGAGAGACCTGTTTCATTTCGGTCATTTGGCGCACCCGTGCACGCGCAGATTGCTGTCCTTTACAGAACTCCAGAAAAAATTTGATTTGCCAAGGCAAGTGTTCTATGGATACTTGCAGATTAGGCACTATGCTCAATCAATCGCCCCGAATTTACAATTCTCAGGCCTCATCGCCCTTTGAGGGACTGATGTTGGAAGGCTCGACTAGACGCGGGCTAATATCCGATATCTACCGGATACTAAATTCTTACAACATCATAGATCACGGTAAACATGCATACATGACCCGCTGGGAGAGGATCTTGGGTGAGGAGATTCCAGAATCTACCTGGAAGACGATTTGGTCCCAGGCAGCTAAAAGCTCACTATGCACACTGTACAAAGAGAATGCCTATAAAATTCTTTTTTTCTGGTATATGACACATGATGTCCTCCACGCCATTTACCCTTCTAGTTCGGATAAATGTTGGCGGTGCATGAAAGATAGAGGGACCTTATATCATATCTACTGGTCATGTCCCAAAATAGCTCCTTTCTGGACGGAAACACAATTATTGCTGAATCGCCTCCTGGGCGTGCAGGTCCCCAGAGCCCCAAAACTGTTTCTTCTTGGAGTGTCTGGATTACACATATCCCGACACTCCAGGAAACTGCTGGGCCATGTTCTTACAGCAGCGAGATGCCTGGTAGCCCTGTACTGGAAGAAACAGATTCCACCCTCTCAAACAGACCTCTATACCAGAATAAAAGACATAGAGCTAATGGAGAAAATGACAGCCAGGATACAAAACAGATTGGAGGCACATGATAAGGTCTGGGAGGAATGGCACAGGCGAGAGGACCCGCCCTAGGCCAGCGGCTAAGCCCCCCCCTTCCCCCCTTCCCCTTTTTATCCCTCTTTTCTTCTTTCCTCCTTTATCTTCTTTCCTTCTATATAATGCTAAAATATATTCAGTCTTCAGTCTAATGATGTTATTTGCTGGTTGACAGCCCTAGATGACATGGATCGTGTTATACCACTATTGTGTGTGGATGATTATCATAAGAAGCTCACTGAATGCCGGTTTAAATGTCTACCAATTGCACTTAGTTACAGGCGACACTACTGTTCTATGTATGCATATGTTTTTATGCTTAATAAAAATTGTTATTTGAAAAAAAAAAAAAAAAAAACTAGGGAGCTTAGGAGGAGCTTGCTGTACTAATGAGTACACTATCGCACCACAACTGCGTGCATTGCATTCTATTCAGTTGAATGGGGATACATTTTGCTGCGCTGCATTGCAAAGCCTCATGGCCCCACTCTGCTGTCACATGTTTTTACCGTATCTCCCCCAACATAAAATTGTAAATGATGCCTTTAAGTTTGAAAGATCTGAACCCCTTCCCTGGGAAAAAAAATTATCTACGGCCCTGACGTTACATAATGAAACGATCATAGGGACTAGGGATGAGCTGAACACCCCCTGTTCGGTTCGCACCAGAACATGTGAACAGGCAAAAAATTTGTTCGAACACGCGAACACAATTAAAGTCTATGGGACACGAACATGAACAATCAAAAGTGCTAATTTTAAAGGCTTATATGCAAGTTATCATAAAAAGTGTTTGGGGACCTGGGTCCTGCCCCAGGGGACATGGATCAATGCAAAAAAAGTTTTAAAAACTGCAGTTTTTTCGGGAGCAGTGATTTTAATAATGCTCAAAGTGAAACAATAAAAGTGTAATATCCCTTTAAAGTTTGTAGCTGGGGGGGTGTCTATAGTATGCCTGTAAAGGGGCGCATGTTTCTCGTGTTTAGAACAGTCTGACAGCAAAATGACATTTCAAAGGAAAAAAACGGCATGGGAATTCCCCACAGGGGAACCCCGAACCAAAAAAAAAATGACGAAGAACCAGAAGCACCAGAAGAACCAGAAGAACCAGAAGAAGAAGAAGAAGATGAAGGAAGATAGGAAGATAGAAGAAAGAAGAAAGATAAGCATTTAAATAAAGGATTTGTCTAAAACTGTCTCTTGTCATTTTTAACATTTTTGACAGTTTTTTAGTGAAATGGTAGGGGTACTTTTGTACCCCCTTACCATTTCACACAGGGAGTGAGCGCCGGGATCTGAGGGTCCCCTTGTTAAAGGGGGCTTCCAGATTCCGATAAGCCCCCCGCCCGCAGACCTCATCAACATGGGGACAAGGTGTTTTGGGGGGCTACCCCAAAGCACCCTCCCAATGTTGAGGGCATGTGACCTGGTACGGTTTAGGAGGGGGGGCGCTCTCTCGTCCCCCCCTCTTTTCTTGTGGCCTGCCAGGTTGCGTGCTCGGATAAGGGTCTGGTATGGATTTTTGGGGGGACCCCATGCCGTTTTTTTTTTAAATTTTGGCACGGGGTTCCCCTTAATATCCATACCAGACCTGAAGGGCCTAGTATGGAATTTAGGGGGACCCCCCACGTAATTTTTTTTTTAAATTTTGGCCGGGGTTCCCCTTAATATCCATACCAGACCTGAAGGGCCTGGTATGGAATTTAGGGGGACCCCCCACATCATTTTTTTTTTTTTAATTTTGGTTTGGGGTTTCCCTGTGGGGAATTCCCATGCTGTTTTTATCAATGAACTTCTATGTGTATTGTCGGACCGGCAATGCATTAATAGCCGCGAGTAGTTTTAAATGACTTTTTTTCCTTTGAAATGTCATTTTGCTGTCAGACTGTTCTAAAAAAGGGAAACATGCGCCCCTTTACAGGCATACTATAGACACCGCCAGGTACGAAATTTAAAGGGATATTACACTTTTATTGTTTCACTTTAAGCATTATTAAAATCACTGCTCCCGAAAAAACGTTTTTAAAACTTTTTTTTGCATTGATCCATGTCCCCTGAGGCAGGACCCAGGTCCCCAAACACTTTTTATGACAATACCATGCATATAAGCTTTTAAAATTAGCACTTTTTATTTCTCCCATAGACTTTTAAAGGGTGTTCCGCGGCATTCGAATTTGCCGCGAACACCCCAAATTGTTCGCTGTTCAGGGAACTTGCGAACAGCCCATGTTCGAGTTGAACATGAGTTCGACTCGAACTCGAAGCTCATCCCTAATAGGGACGATGCACACACACTACTGCACAGATGATTTTTGAATTAATGACTGTTTTAAGGATAATACTGGCTATAGTGAGAGATTTACAGCAAGCAGCATCTTTGTTTTATATGTAAGTGCACTGATTTTAAAATAAAACGGTTGAGGCCATATTACACCATGAGGAGTCTCCCTGTTCTTCACCTATTTTAACTCTGAGGATTCATCCATCCATCACATCTGAGATGGTGAGCTGGATCATCTTGTCACCATAAAGGGAACACAGTGAAGTTGGCGGTGGAACATTTCTGGATTTCCATCTGAGGATCAGATCCCAATAAGCGCTGAATGATCTTCCTGAGTAAGGAAGATCGCTGGTGATCTGGAAAGTCACCATCTGATTTATGGTGAAGGTATCACACCACCTTCACCATAAATCACCATAAAGTGTCTCCTGTCTTCTTTACTATTATTGACACTTTTTTTGTGAAATGGTAGGGGTACAATGTACCTGTTGCCAATTCACATAGAGGTGGAGGCCGGGATCTGGGGGTCCCCTTGTTAAAGGTGGCTTCCAGATTCCGATAAGCCCCCCCGCCCACAGACCCCCACAACCACCGGGCAAGGGTTGTGGGGATGAGGTCCCCAACATGGGAACAAGGTGCTTTGGGGGGCTACTCCAAAGCACCTTCCCCATTTTGAGGTCATGTGGCCTGGTACGGTTTAGAGGGGGCGCTTTCTCGTCCCCCCTCTTTTTCTGCGGCCTGCCAGATTGCATGCTCAGATAAGAGTCTGGTATGGATTTCTGGGGGACCCCGATGCCATTTTTAAAAAATTTGGTGCAGGGTTCCCCTTAATATCCATATCAGAGCTGAAGGGCCTGGTATGGATTTTGGGGGGACCCCCACACAATTTTTTTCTTAATTTTTGGTTCGGGGTTCCCCTTAATATTCATACCAGACCCAAACGGCCTGGTAATGGACTGGGGGGGAACCCATGCCGTTTTTTTCAATGAGTTTTATCTATATTGCCGGGACCCGACAATTCATTACTGCCGCAATCAGTTTTAAATGACTTTTTTCCTTTATAAATGTAATTTTGCTGTGGTATTGTTCTAAACACGGGAAACTGCGCCACTTTATAGGCATACTATAGACACCCCCCAGGCACGATATTTAAAGGAATATTTCACTTTTATTGTTTCACTTTAAGCATTAATATAATCACTGCTCCCGAAAAAATGTCAGTTTTTAAAACTTTTTTTTGCATTGATACATGTCCCCTAGAGCAGGACCCAGGTCCCCAAACACTTTTTATGACAACAACTTGCATATAAGACTTTAAAATTAGCACTTTTGATTTTTCATGTTCGTGTCCCATAGACTTTAACCGTGTTCATGTGTTCGTTTGAATTTTTTGCCTTTTCACAAGTTCTGGTGTGAACCGAACCGGAGGGTGTTCGGCTCATCCTTAGTGAGTACCTGAGTGTTGTCTGAGTAGTGTGTGGATCGTTAGTAACTGTGTTTTGTGTACACTTGTGTATTGTATGTACCTGTGTATTGTGAGTGCACATAGGCTGCGAGTGCACATAGGCTGCGAGTGCACGTGGTCTGCGAGTGCACATAGGCTGCAAGTGCACGTGGGTCTGAGAGTGCACGTGGGTCTGCGGGTGCACGTGGGTCTGCGGGTGCACGTGGTCTGCAAGTACCTGTGTAATGTCTTTTGAGTAGTAGTGTCAGGAAGCTAGTTGGTAATTTGGACAGGGTATAATCCCCAATCCTCATTACATTTTCAATCAAATCATTTTTTTTTTTTTTATTATACAGTAATACATACAGACAAATAATAAGTCAGATTAATCCATAAAATATCATAAAATAAGAAAACACATAAACCAAACAAACCATGCACCTCACGGACTAAAGTAACCTAACATACTGTATAAAAAAATAAAAAGACGAAAAAAAGCATAATAGGAACATAGATACATTCTACACATCAGATTAGACTCCCCAAATGTCAGTTATCAGACTATGACTGCTTCCTCCATTCAGTATCAGATTATCTTTCTTTTACATTCTTCTACTCCTCATTCTTCTGCCTCAGCTCTTTGCTCCTTTCTATCTCCTCTACCTTTACTCCTCTCTACTAATTAAACCGTCACATAGTCCATTACTAGGTTCTATCCAACATGACCATATTTTACCAAACTTTTGCGGTGTGCCTCTATGCTTATATGTTATTTTTTCTCTTTTAAGTGTATAGTTAATTTTCTCAACCCATTGTTTATGGGTTGGTGGGTCAACGGATATCCATTTTTGTAATATTACTTTACGTGCTAAATATAGAGATCTTATCCTCATAGTGTGCAACTCTACTGGTAATGCTCCATCAGGTATTATTCCTAATATTCCAAGTTTGGGCACCCCCAATATCTCAGTGGAGCATAATAGGTTTAACGTTGTAAATACTTTTTCCCAATATCGATGAAGCTTTGGACATTGCCAGAGCATGTGAATGAGAGAGCCATTAGATAAAGAGCATCGTGGGCATAGCGGTGTTATATATTTTCCCCAAGCATAGCGTTTTTGTGGAGTGTAATGAGCTCCTCATTAAATTAGTAGGTACGATGCCCGGCGGGTGTGGAGAAGCGACTCGATGTACATCTTGTGGCATGTATGCATACCTTGATCATCCTATTAAGGGCGAATACTGCTGTGCAAAATGTAAGCACATTGTTTCCCTGGAAGCCCAGGTTCTAGGGAATCTAGGGAAGCAATTGTCAGCACTGAGAAGACCCTCCATACTAGGAGCGCCAGGAATGTACCCGGCAGGTGCCGGCAGGGGCCAGCACAGAGGCGGGTGGAGACAAAGAGGTGCAGGCACCATAAAAGAGTAGATGGGTGACTGTCAGGACGGATAGAGGGGGAAGTGCCAGAGACGCCGATCGTGGGCTGGAGCATCCCAATAAGTACGCTCTATTGAGTGACATTGGTAAAACCAGTCAGGGACCAGCACTGCTGGAGCTGAGGAAGAACTCCTCCAGTGAGAGTGGGGGGGAAGCAAAGGGAAAGGATAGACAGTTTCTGGTGGTAGAGGCCTCCATTCTTAGAAGGACAGAGTGGGCAATCTGTGACAAAGGCCTGAAGCACTGAACTGTATGCTGTCTACCGGGTGCTCGGGTTCGGCACATCACAGATCTGGTGGACAGATTACTGGGAGGGGCTGGGGAAGACCTAGCTGTCATGGTGCATGTTGGCACCAATGACAAAGTCAGAGGCAGATGGAGTGTCCTAAAGAATGATTTTAGGGACTGGGAGCTAAAATGAGGAATAGGACCTCCAAGGTAGTATTCTCAGGAATACTACCGGTACATCAAGCCACACCAGACAGGCAGAGGGAGATTAGGGAAGTAAACAAGTGGCTAAGGAGCTGGTGTAGTAAGGAGGGATTTGGGTTCCTGGAGGATTTGTCCGTCTTCTCAGTCGGTCACCAGTACTATAGAAGGGACTGACTGCACCTAAATGAGGAGGGTGCAGATCTGCTGGGAGTAAAGATGGCCAGAAAGTTAGAGGGGTTTTTAAACTAGGTTACGGGGGGGAGGGTCCAGAGGCATATATAGTCAGAGCGGAACATAGTCCAGAGGGTAGTATTGGGGGCATTAGTGGTAGTTTGACTAAAGCACATAAACCCAAAGTAAGTATAGTAACAAGTTCTACTTGCAATCTCGGAACACCCAATAACACCCAATAAGAGGATAGTATGCGACCGGTCTAAACTATGTGGCATGTTCACCAATGCCAGGAGCATGGCGGACAAGATGGGTGAACTAGAGACACTGTTGTACGAGGAGGATTTGGATTTTGTGGGAATTTCAGAGACCTGGTTCAACAGCTCTCATGATTGGCTGGCAACCATTCAAGGATATTCCCTTTATCACAGGGATAGAGAGGGTAAAAAAGGGAGAGGGCTATGCTTGTATATCAAGAATAATGTACAAGTGAATGTGAGAGATGACATAACTAAGGGAGCTTGAAAAGAGGTGAAATCCTTATTGGTAGAGCTCCAAAGAGATGAAGCTAAGGGGAAAATAATACTGGGAGTATGCTATAGGCCCCCTAACCTGAGGGAGGAGAGGGAGGCAGACCTCTTATCGCAATTTGGTTTAACAGCAAAGATGGGAAGTGTTATCATAACGGGGGATTTTAATTATCCAGACAGACTGGGTGGAGGGAACCACGCATTTCGTCTAAGACTCGCCAGTTCCTAAATGTCTGCAGGACAATTTCATTTCAATATATTTTTATTTTCAAAACAAATGAAAGACATCAGGAAACATAGATATAATGAGCGTCTTCAGCCCTGAGACAACCAACAAGGCCGTATGAAGAACATGTAAGTACAGAAGGGTCATACAATCGTTTTACACTCATGTCAAGCAAATCGTACAATGTGGATCAATCAGGGAGACCGAATATCCAATGAGCTCTTAGTGTTCAGCAAATTTTGACACAGGCATGAGGAATGGTAAGGGGGAGGGAGGGAAAGGCTCCACCACCCCAATTGGGATCATACTGTGGCAGAGCCCCCCACCCGAAGAGAATATAAGAGTTGCTCATTCATCTAAAAAACTCTAGTAAGGTCCCAAATATGGAAAGGTTCAACAGTTAAACATTACCTTTGGCCTCTGTGCATAAGATATATTTCAAGTCTAATGCAAGAGAGGCTGCAGAGTCCATATTAACAAATAAAAAATAGAAACAAATATCTTGATTTTGGAACATTTGTGAGCTGATATACATAGTAACTTATGACATGACTAGCCTCTGGAGGATGTCTGACCTTGGCCTTGGTTAGGCCCATTGGATTGAAGGACGGAACCCAAGGACCAACAGAGAGTTGAGAGAGAAAGAGAAAGAAGGTGAAAGAAAAAGATGAAATAGGATTAGGAGAAGGCGAATAGGTAGAAGTTGACTGGGGGGGAGTGAGCGAGTTGCAGTTTCTCTCGAGATCATTGTTAGAGAGTAACACCCACAAAGGTTGCCCAAGGCTCCCATGTGTGTTTGAACTTGTCTGAGCGATCCAGGATTACACTTGCCATCTTTTCCTGGTTCATAATCCAGGATATCTTTCTTTTAGCTAAGAGTGTTGAGACAGATGGTTGTTTCCAAGCTTTGGCCAATGTAAAAGTAAATGAGGCGTTGTGTATTCTTGGAGGCCTCCTTCACCGGGAAGTTAAGGAGCGCTATGAGGGGGGACATCTGGACAGAAATTGTGGTGAGTTTGCTGATCCACGAGAAAATCTTGTGCCAGAAATTACGTATTCTGGGGCATGTCCACCAAATATGGAGCATATCACCTCTTAGGTTGCATCCCCGAAAACAAAGGGGTGATGCCGAAGGAAATATTTTGGCCAGCTTCGAGGGGACTAGGTACCATCTAGTTAGTACTTTTACACTAGCTTCCATGAGGCAGGAATTGAGGATGCCTTTATAAGTTTGGGAAAATTGTCTGTGCCAAGTGTCAAGTTTCCAGTACTGGGACAGGTCTTCTTCCCAGGCTAGTATGAAGGGTGTCTTGGATTGTGCTGAGGACAGTGCCTTATAAATCACAGAGATTCTCCCCCTCTGCTCATGGGCTTGGCCACACCATATTTCATATGCAGTTATTTGAGGACCATTTGGGAGTGTTTTGCACTTTTTTTGTACGAAGCTTGAGATCTGAGAGAATCTAAAGAATTCAGATGCTGGCATTTCTAGGTTAATAACACAGAATGCTTTAGAGAGTGGGCCCAGCGGTCTAAGGAAGTGTCCTATCCTGTACAGCCCTTTGTCGAGCCACCATTGGAAGGCTTTTATGTTAAGACCCGGGGGGGGGGGTTGCTGGATTTTCAAATATGTGTTTCAGCGGTTCTATGGGGGAGGTCAGTTGATTATTGCTTCTCAGGCCGTCCCAAAGAGCGAAGAAGTGTGAAAGTGTTGGGGATAAGTTTTTGGGTCTTAGTTTCTTAGGGCTCCAGAGGAGATAGTCCAATGTGTGGAGGGGGATCGCCTGCCTCTCAATGTGTATCCAGTCGGGTTGTTCCCAGCGTGAATAAACCGCTGATACTTGCGCCAGTTGAGCTGCTTGGAAGTACCAAAGCAGATTGGGAAGGCCCAGACCCCCCTCCACCCTAGATCTAAACAGGATTGATTTAGAAAATCTGTGACCCCCTTTGCCCCATACAAATTTGACAGTTTTAGCTTGGAAGCACTTTAAGCGAGCTTTGTCAACAGGAATCGGGTGGGCTCTAAAATAGTATAGGATGCGGGGGAGCAAGGTCATCTTAATTGTGTTAATTTTGCCTAATCAGGATAGGGAGAGCCCAGACCACCAAGCTAGGTTTTCTTCCAGTTTTTGATAAAGTGGTGGGTAGTTTGCTTGATGGAGGAGTTCAATCCTGGGGGTTAGTTTGATCCCCAGGTACGTAATTGTTGAGTCATTCCAGGTGAACCTAAAGCTCTCCCTAAGCCTGGCCAGGAGAGGATTTGGGATGTTCACATTAAGTGCATGGAATTTGTTATAATTGACCCTAAGGCCTGAGACCGTCCCAAATTCGTACAAAAGACGACAAATGTTGGAAAGGGAGGTTAGTGGGGATGAAATAAACATTAGGATGTCATCCGCAAATAAAGCGCATTTCTGGTGACGGGAGCCGCATTGAATGTCCTGGATGTTTGGGTTGTTTCTGATGGCTAGTGCCAGAGATTCAATTGCTATGGCAAAAATCAATGGGGAGAGCGGGCAACCCTGTCTCGTGCCTCTAGATATGGGGAAAGATTCCGAGTAAAATCCCTGCAGACGCACCTGAGCCAAAGGGAATGAATAAAGGGCATGCATGACATTAAGGAATGAGTCTCCAAAACCCCATCATTGTAAAGTATTGAAAATATAAGTCCAATGAACAGAATCAAATGCCTTTTGGAGGTCTAGGGAGAGCAGGCAACCTTGCATGGGAGAGCCCTTATCCCAATTAGAATTGATGAGGGAAATGATATCTATCGCACGGCGAGTCTGGTCAGTAAAACCCACTTGGTCTTTGTGAATGTATAAGCTAATAAAGGAGGCCAGGCGGTCTGCAAGGATTTTAGTCAGAATCTTTAAGTCATTATTGCAATGATGAGGGATATTGGTCTATAGTTGCTAACTAAGCTGGTATCTTTATTTGGTTTGGGGAGGACTGTAATGTGGCGCTGAATGTGATTTTAAATTCTTCATGACTGTGCACACTTCCTCTGCTGAGATAGGGGCATCTAATTTCTGATGGTGTCTGTCTTCTAATTTAGGGGTCTGGATGTCGTCAAGGAAATGATCTATCGCCTGTTGAGAAGGGCCGTGTTCTCTGTATAAGGATTTATAGAAATTTTGGAATTCCCCCTTGATGCGTTGGGGGTTCTGGGACAGGGTGCCGCCTTGAATTTTAATTTTGGGGAGGGCCGGGGATCTAAATTTTGGTGAAAGCCTGCCTGCTAGCATAGAACCTATTTTGTCACCATGACAATAGAATCAGGCTCTATTCCACTGCATCCATTTTTCTGCCTTGGTGGTTAGATCGAGGTTTAATGCCATCCGGGCAGCATCCAGTTTGGTAATGGGGACTGTTCTCGGGTTGGCCTTGTGTTTTTTAGCTAAAGCAGTATATTCCTGATCTAACTTTTCAATTTCCGCTTTGTTAGTCTTGTTAATCTGGGAGGCTATTTGGATCAGGTGACCTCTAATTACCGCCTTGTGGGCTGCCCATAGGCATGAGGGACTAGTGTCAGGTGTGTCGGTAGTAAGGAAATAATTTCAGATATTATTTTCAATTTCCGTTGCTCTGATCGGATCACTCAGAATGGACTCATTGAGTCTCCAACGCCTACTGGGTGTATGGCCCGCCGGGCACCGAAGTGTCAAGATTACCATGGAATGGTCCGACCAGACCACATCTTTAATGTAAGCCCTGTTCATTAGTGGAATGGATGCTGAAGTAATGAGGATATGATCTATCCTTGCGAAAGATCTGTGGGGGATCGAGAAGTGTGTGAAATCTTGAGGTTTACTTCCCTACAAATAGCCACTAGGCCATGTTGGAAGATCAACTTGGCTATTCAGAGGCTCTGTTTGGTGTGTCTAGTAAGGCATTTGCCAGGGGGGCACGACTTGTCCAGCCCCTGGTCAAAAGCAGTGTTGGAATCGCCCCCCAAAAAATCACTGTGCCCTCCAGCAGTGGAGTTAGAATTTTCAACAGGTGTTGAAAGAAGGCTAGTTGGCCTCTGTTGGGGGCATAGTACCAAATGAATGAGTATAATTGGTCATCTAGTTCACCCACTAAGAGTATATACCTTCCTTCTGGGTCCTTGAGTTCAGATTTTAGGGTAAATTTGCACCATTTAGAAATGAAAATGCCCACTCCCTTAGTTTTGTCTTCAGCATTGGCCAGTGTGAAGTAGGGGAATTTGGAGTGTATAAAGGATGAGCTGGAAAACTTTACGTTGTTTAATTGGAGGGGACAGAATCCTCCAGCAGTGGGTATGAGTTACACTAAAATCCCTCTAGAAATCAGGGATTAGTCTTGTCTAGAGAAGGGTAGGATACCTGTTCTACTAGACAAGAAGGGGTTCATGAACACCACCCCAGCAGAGAGGCCTCGTGAATAATAAAAAAAAGGGCACTGAGCCCGGCATTAACAAAGTCACCTCCAATAAACCATGTTTGAAGGTTAAGGCAGGTTAGGAGGTGAATAAGCAGTATTCAATAGTAAACATTAACAAAAGATATATAGCGTTTAGGAAGGAAAGTATTAACCTGGATCCTTAAGGACTAACGGGACCTGTGGGTAAGGGGTGGGAGGTGGGGAATGGTTAGAGTTAAGGGGTATCAAGGGATAGAGTGCCCCGGAGCAATAAGGAGGAGATGAGAAGATCCCCAGGTTTGGGTAGGATTATTGGCTTGTTCCCCCCTCCCGCCCCCATTAAGCAAAGTAGGAGCATAAGTGAGAAGGGGGGTAACCCAGTAGGTGTGGTTGGTATGGAGTCTGAGGTGGTTTTCTCCCTCGATTTGAGTCCCTCACGAGACTGCCGCGCAGGGTTCCCCTTAAAACCCATACCAGCCTTCAGGTCTGGTATGGATTTTGGGGGGATCCCTACACCATTTTTTTTTCAAATTTGATGCAGGGTTCCCCTTAATTTCCATACAAGACCTGAAGGGCCTGTTGTGGATTTTGGGAGGACCCCCACACAATTTCTTTTGTAATTTTTGGTTCGGGGTTCCCCTTAATATTCATACCAGACCCAAAGGGCCTGGTAATGGACTGGGGGGGAACCCATGCCGTTTTTTTCAATGAGTTTTAATCTATATTGCCGGGACCCGACAATTCATTACAGCCGCAATCACTTTTAAATGACGTTTTTCCTGAAGAAATGTCATTTTGCTGTGGTATTGTTCTAAACACGGGAAAAATGCACCACTTTACAGGCATACTATAGACACCCCCCAGGCACGATATTTAAAGGAATATTTCACTTTTATTGTTTCACTTTAAGCATTATTATAATCACTGCTCCCGAAAAAAAATCTGTTTTGAAAACTTTTTTTGCATTGATACATATTCCCTGGAGCAGGACCCGGGTCTCCAAACACTTTTTTTGACAACAACTTGCATATAAGCCTTTAAAATTAGCACTTTTCATTTTTCATGTTCGTGTCCCATAGACTTTAATGGTGTTCCGGCGGCTTTTGAATTTGCCCCAGAATTAGAATTAGACTTGAGAAACTTAACATTAATAAATCACGTGGAGCAGGTGGCTTGCACCCGAGGGTACTTAGGGAACTCAGTCAAGTAATTGCCTGACCATTGTTACTAATTTTTGCTGACAGTCTACTGACTGGAATAGTACCAGCGGATTGGAGAAAAGCCAATGTAGTACCAATATTTAAAAAGGGCCCAAAATACATCCCCGGGCATTACAGACCTGTTAGCCTAACATCAATATTATTATTATTATTATTATTCACGATTTATATAGCACCAACAGTTTACGCAGCGCTTTACAATGTATAAGGGGGACAACACAATTATAGGGCGTACACACGGTCGGACTTTGTTCGGACATTCCGACAACAAAATCCTAGGATTTTTTCAGACGGATGTTGGCTGAAACTTGTTTTGTCTACACACGGTCGCACAAAGTTGTCGGAAAATCCGATCGTTCTAAACGCGGTGACGTAAAACATGTACGTCGGGACTATAAACGGGGCAGTGGCCAATAGCTTTCATCTCTTTATTTATTCTGAGCATGCTTGGCACTTTGTCCGTCGGATTTGTGTACACACAATCGGAATTTCCGACAACGGATTTTGTTGTCGGAAAATTTTATCTCCTGCTCTCCAACTTTGTGTGTCGGAAAATCCGATGTAAAATGTCCGATGGAGCCCACACATGGTCGGAATTTCCGACAACACGCTCTGATCGGACACTTTCCATCGGAAAATCCGACCGTGTGTACGTGCAGTTCAATACAAAAGGTACTGGAGGGCCCTGCTCGTAGAGCTTACATTCTAAAGGGAGGGGGTGGTGGTACAAAAGGTAATAGCTGCAGAGAATGATTTGATGGAGGTGGCTCAGGGACAGTTATGTGGGTGTGGGATAGGCTTCCCTGAATAAATACGTTTTCAGGGATCTCCTAAAGGTGGACAGGGTAGGGGCTGTGTTCGGACATACTGGGGCAGGGAGTTCCAGAGGATGGGAGAGGCTCTGGAGAAGTCCTGAAGGCGAGCATGGGAGGAGGTAACAAGGGAGCTAGAGAGCAGGAGGTCCTGGGAGGAGTGGAAGGGTCGATTTGGGCGATATCTGCAGATAAGGTTGGTAATGTAGATGGGGCGATGTTGTGAATGGCCTTATGCAAGCTCTTGGAAGGGATGATAAGGGACTATATACAATATTTTAGTAAGGAGAATGGTATCATTAGCAGTAATCAGCATGGATTCATGAAGAATTTTTCTTGCCAAACCAATCTATTAATCTTCTATGAGGAGGTGAGTTGCCATCAAGGCCCGTAGACGTGTATCTGGATTTTGCAAAAGCATATGACACAGTTCCCCATCAACGTTTACTCTACAAAATAAGGTCCGTTAGCATGGACCATAGGGTGAGTACATGGATTGAAAAGTGTCTACAAGGGCGAGTTCAGAGGGTGGTGATAGTTACATAGTTACATAGTAGGTGAGGTTGAAAAAAAGACACAAGTCCATCAAGTCCAGCCTATGTGTGATTATATGTCAGTATTACATTGTATATCCCTGTATGTTGCGGTCATTCAGGTGCTTATCTAATAGTTTCTTGAAGCTATCGATGCTCCCCGCTGAGACCACCGCCTGTGGAAGGGAATTCCACATCCTTGCCGCTCTTACAGTAAAGAACTCTCTACATAGTTTAAGGTTAAACCTCTTTTCTTCTAATTTTAATGAGTGGCCACGAGTCTTGTTAAACTCTCTTCTGCGAAAAAGTTTTATTCCTATTGTGGGGTCACCAGTACAGTATTTGTATATTGAAATCATATCCCCTCTCAAGCGTCTCTTCTCCAGAAAGAATAAGTTCAGTGCTCGCAACCTTTCCTCATAACTAAGATCCTCCAGACCCTTTATTAGCTTTGTTGCCCTTCTTTGTACTCGCTCCATTTCCAGTACATCCTTCCTGAGGACTGGTGCCCAGAACTGGACAGCATACTCTAGGTGCGGCCAGACCAGAGTCTTGAAGAGCGGGAGAATTCTCATTTTATCTCTGGAGTTGATCCCCTTTTTAATGCATGCTAATATTCTGTTTGCTTTGTTACCAGCAGCTTGGCATTACATGCCATTGCTGAGCCTATCATCTACTAGGACCCCAGGTCCTTTTCCATCCTAGATTCCCCCAGAGGTTCTCCCCCCAGTGTATAGATTGCATACATATTTTTGCCACCCAAATGCATTATTTTACATTTTTCTACATTGAACCTCATTTGCCATGTAGTTGCCCACCCCATTCATTTGTTCAGATCTTTTTGCAAGGTTTTCACATTCTGCGGAGAAGTTATTGTCCTGCTTAGCTTAGTATCGTCTGCAAATACAGAGATTGAACTGTTTATCCCATCCTCCAGATCGTTTATAAACAAATTAAATAGGATTGGTCCCAGCACAGAACCTTGGGGAACCCCACTACCCACCCCTGACCCAGCAATGGCATGCAATGCCAAGCTGCTGCTAACAAAGCAAACAGAATATTGGCATGCATTAAAAAGGGGATTAATTACAGAGATGAAATAATAATTCTCCCGCCCTACAAGACTCTGGTCTGGCTGCACCTAGAGTATGCTGTCAGGTTCTGGGCACCAGTCCTCAGGAAGGATGTACTGGAAATGGAGCGAGAACAAAAAAGGGCAACAAAGCTAATAAAGGGACTGGAGGATATTAGTTATGAGGAAAGGTTGTGAGCACTGAAATTATTCTCTCTGGAGAAGAGACGCTTGAGAGGGGATATGATTTCAGTTTACAAATACCGTACTGGTGACCCCACAATAGGGATAAAACTTTTTTGCGGAAGGCAGTTTAACAAGACACGTGGCCACTCATTAAAATTAGAAGAAAAGAGGTTTAACCTTAAACTACTTAGAGGGTTCTTTACTGTAAGAGCGGCAAGGATGTGGAATTCCCTTCCACAGGCGGTGGTCTCAGTGGGGAGCATTGATAGCTTCAAGAAACTATTAGATAAGCCCCTGAACAACCACAAAATACAGGGATATACAATGTAATACTGACATATAATCACACATATAGGTTGGACTTGATGGACTTGTGTTTTTTTTCAACCTCACCTACTATGTAACTCACAATACACACACAATACTCAGGTACTCACATACACTGTCAGTTGGGTTTTGTAGTTTGTGTCTCTGTGTCGCTCTGCACAGCCTCCCCTATAATCTGACACTAGTAGTCAGTCACCTTCAGTGCCACCGCTTCACTGATCAGCCTCACACTCTGCCTCCGGTCTGCCCTTCACTTACCCGCCGCCTCTCCCTGTCAGCCTTCCACCTCCCAGTCCCGCTGGATGTTCTCCTTCCTCCTCTGTCCGCATCTGTGGGGCGATTACTGTCCCTGGTTACTCCCGCTCCACCACCACAATGTCTCGCTCTGTCACCACTGTAGGTCCCCAGGTCACCCGCTTCCGATCTTGGTTGGGGGGGCGGTCCTCCGCTCTCACACTCCCTCTCACGCCACGCTGTCCCAGCAACTGACTTCCACGTCAAACAAACTCTACAACAGCACCACCTAGCTACTGACGGTGTCACTCAACCTTTACAAGCTTCAGTATGGGTGTACCATGTAACATCATGGTCAGTTCAATAGGAAAGCAGGGGGACTGACTGGAACACCAGGGATTTCACACAAAGGAAGCAATACAGAGAGGACAGGGTACATTTTTTATACCAGTACATGGTACAGCAGGCAGTTATCAGGAATATGAAATGTTGGGGTAACATATTCTTTAAACAAATGGCACAACTTTCTGTTCATTTTGATCTGTACTCCTTCTAGAACAGGAAAGCTACAAAAAACACACCTAGACTGTACTAAGGACCCTCCATGTTCCATACATAATATACTGAAGAAAAGAAATGAGGTTTAACCTTAAACTATGTAGAGGGTTCTTTACTGTAAGAGCGGCAAGGATGTGGAATTCCCTTCCACAGGTGGTGGTCTCAGCGGGGATCATTGATAATTTCAAGAAACTATTAGATAAGCACCTGAACGACCGCAACATACAGGGATATGTAATGTAATACTGACATATAATCACACACATAGGTTGAACTTGATGGACTTGTGTCTTTTTTCAACCTCACCTACTATGTAACTATGTAAGTGATCACTTACCTGTGTATACCGATACAGACTAAGTAACTGGGCCAACGCCTGATTTGTATGTAAAGAGCTGTCACCAATAAAACCAGCCACTTCTCCATCTCCTTTACAGTAATAGTTAGGAGCTTCCTTTCCTCCAGACAATATCTTTATGGCATATCCCAAAGTTTTCATTGGATCATTACATGTACTAAATATATAATAGCCCAGGGTAATATTGGGCAGAAAATTGGGGTCATTGTTAATTTGATTGACAAGTAAGATCATCACCAAGATGCTTCTGTACTCTTCAAGGTCAACACTGTAGGATATTGAGAGGTTTTCAAACAATAATAATTAAAAGTTAAAAGGCAATTGCAGACAACTTAAATTACAAACAAAAAACTGCTAATGATATCTGGTAAACATGGTAACTTTTCAAAATTTGGAAATTTCTACTGCTCAATGTCCTGGGTGTGCGGGGATGAGCAGTGATAGAAGAGAGGTGCAGGAGGTGCAGAGGTGAGCAGTGCTGGAAGAGGGGCGCAGGAGGTGCAGAGGTAAGCAGTGCTGGAAGAGGGGTGCAGGGGATGCAGGGATGAACAGTGCTGGAAGAGGGGTGCAGGGGATGCAGGGATGAACAGTGCTGGAAGAGGGGTGCAGGGGATGCAGGGATGAACAGTGCTGGAAGAGGGGTGCAGGAGGTGCAGAGGTAAGCAGTGCTGGAAGAGGGGTGCAGGGGATGCAGGGATGAACAGTGCTGGAAGAGGGGTGCAGGAGGTGCAGAGGTGAGCAGTGCTGGAAGAGGGGTGCAGAGGTGAGCAGTGCTGGAAGAGGGGTGCAGGAGGTGTAGAGGTGAGCAGTACTGGAAGAGGGGTGCAGAGGTGAGCAGTGCTGGAAGAGGGGTGCAGGAGGTGCAGAGGTGAGCAGTGCTGGAAGAGGGGCGCAGGAGGTGCAGAGGTGAGCAGTGCTGGAAGAGGGGTGCAGATGTGAGCAGTGCTGGAAGAGGGGTGCAGGAGGTACAGAGGTGAGCAGTGCTGGAAGAGGGGTGCTGGGGATGCAGGGATGAACAGTGCTGGAAAATGGGTGCAGGAGGTGCAGAGGTGAGCAGTGCTGGAAGAGGGGTGCTGGGAATACAGGGATGAACAGTGCTGGAAGATGGGTGCAGGAGGTGCAGAGATGAGCAGTGCTGGAAGAGAGGTGCTGGGGATGCAGGGATGAACATTGCTAGAAGAGGGGTGCAGGAGGTGCAGAGATGAGCAGTGCTGGAAGAGAGGTGCAGGGGATGTGGGGATTAACAGTGCTGGAAGAGGGGTGCAGGAGGTGCAGAGGTGAGCAGTGCTGGAAGAGGGGTGCAGGGGATGCGGGAATTAACAGTGCTGGAAGAGGGGTGCAGGAGGTGCAGAGGGGAGTAGTTCTGGAAGAGGGGTGCAGGGGATACAGGGATGAACAGTGCTGGAAGAGTGGTGCAGGAGGTGCAGAGGTGAGCAGTGCTGGAAGAGGGGTGCAGGAGGTGCAGAGGGGAGTAGTTCTGGAAGAGGGGTGCAGGTAATGCAGGGATGAACAGTGCTGGAAGAGAGGTGCAGGAGGTGCAGAGGTGAGCAGTGCTGGAAGAGGGGTGCAGGGGATGCAGGGATGAACAGTGCTGGAAGAGAGGTGCAGGAGGTGCAGAGGTGAGCAGTGCTGGAAGAGGGGTGCAGGGGATGCAGGGAGGAACAGTGCTGGAAGAGGGGTGTAGAGGTGAGCAGTGCTGGAAGAGGAGTGCAGGAGGGGGATGGATGAGCAGTGTGCAGGAGGCGCAGAGGTGAGAAGTTTTGGAAGAGCGTGCACGAGGAGCAGAAGAGAGGAGTTCTAGATTAAAAGTGCTGGAAGTGGGGTGCAGAGATGATGCCATGTCCAAAAAAATCTACACCAGTCAAGAGGCGTTCCAAGTTCTGAGTAGGAAAGATGCGAGTATATGAGGAACTCTCATTGTCAGACTCAGATTCTGAATATGAACCTGTAGACAGCCTCAGTTCAGTATCTAATTCAGAAGAAGAAAGGGTTCCAACAAAAAAGATGCAGCATTTTGAGGAGCAGCAAGCTACCAGCAGCAGCTCAATACCTCCCTGTGACATGGCTAGGACTAACATTGCAATTCACCCAAGTGAAAGGCCACCAAGGATTATGGCCCATATTGCTGTCCCACAGGCACTTTTTAACCCTGTGTGACTATCTTCAAATTCAGGAGCACCTATAACCCCCATATTCATAGTGCAGCCAGAAATTCAGGCAAAAACCTACAATTTTACTCCCATTGACTTTTAATTTATTTTTTACAGAAGCTTTTTTTTAAATTCAGTTGTGGACCAATGCAACCTTTATGCCCAGCAGTATGTTACCAAAAATCCCAGCTCGGTTTATGCCCATACATTTGAGTGGAAACCCCTGACAATTCAATAATTTAAAGTGTTTCTTGGCCTCAGACTAAACATGGCACTAAAAAAAAACAAAAAAAAAAAAAAACTGAACTGCAGACTTATTGGTCCACAAATCCCAATAACCATATGCCAATCTATTCTGCCACTATGTCCAGAACCCGTTATAAAATACTTGCCATTTCTACACTCCAACGACTATCCCTGTGCCCACCAAGAAATCGCCCCGGGTATGACAAACTTTATAAAATTAGGTCACTGATCATCAATTATTTTAACCCAAAATTTTCTGAAATATATTGTCCTGACAAACATATGTGTTGATGAGTCCCTTGTCCATTTTTCCCGGGAGGCTGGTCATAAAACAATACATCCCAAGTAAACAGACCAGATACGGAGTGACGATATACAAACTCTGTGAAAGGGTCACATGGGTGTTTGTACAATTTCCAGGTTTATGGAGGAAAGGACAGCCAGCTGGATCCCCCTGATTGCTCAAACTATATGGGGACCAGCAGAAAAATTGTCAAGGACCTTGTATAACCCCTCTTCAAGCAGGGGTACCACCTCTATGTGGACAACTTTTATACAAGCCTTAAAACAAAAATGTTTGTGTGAAGTGTAAAAACTGCAATAATCTGAGCAACTAAAAACTAAAACAGTGACAGCTGCACTCACTGTATATCCACATGCATAGAGCTAACAAATACTATGAATAAAACGTGTTGTGCTATCAATATAAAGTGCTAGTGCATCAATACTTCAATCAAATAATAAAGCAAATAAAGTGTTTAAACAAACATGTTTATGTGCAAAAATTGACTCAGAAACATCCAAGGAAAATTCATATAGGAAAAGAGCACAGTGCAAAGCAATCCATCAATATATTCTCAGTGCAGA
Organism: Lithobates clamitans; assembly: GCA_037952925.1. Classification (NCBI taxonomy): domain Eukaryota; kingdom Metazoa; phylum Chordata; class Amphibia; order Anura; family Ranidae; genus Lithobates; species Lithobates clamitans. The sequence continues at coordinate 815,043 of JBBGZY010001452.1, read as the reverse complement.
CAGTCCATAAATGAATGTATGTGACCCCCAAATCCAATGATCCCGTGTGTGTAAACACCCCTTCACACCCGAGTGTGCACCCCACTCACAAGCCACTTACCGATAGGTAAGACCTCAAAGATGGAATATTTTATTCTTAATAAATGCTGGTATTTTATTTATTTTTATATTATTTTATATTATTTAGTTGCTCATTTGATTTTGGGCCTGTCTATGTGGCTAAGCTGTAAAAAAAAAAAAGTCTCACATGTGGTATCACTATACCCAGGAGTAGTAGAAGAATATATTTTGGGGTGTAATTTTATATATACCTATGCTGTGTGTGAGAACTTAAAATGCCAACGTTATGGAAAAACACATTTTATTTACTTTCATAATTTTCCCCAAAATGTTGGTAAAAATTACAACTTCAAAAAACTCACCACATCTCTTACTAATTACCTCAGACTGTCTACTTTCCAAAAAGGGGTCATTTGGGGGGTATTTGTTCTATCCCAACATTTTAAGGCCTTTAAGAAATGATATAGGTAGTCATTTCATTGGGACTGATCAATTTTCAAATATATATACCATAGTTTGCAGACTCTATAACTTCCACAAATACTAAATAATATATACTGATTTGGGTTATTTTCTACCAAGTAAAGGTAGCAGAATACATGTTGGTCTACATTTATGAAGAACGATTATTTATTAGCAAAATTGTATAAAATAAACTAAGAAAACAAGTTTTGTTTTTTTAATTTCGGTATTTTTTCATTTATATAGCAAACAATAAAAAAACCCAGTCGTGATGAAATATCACCAAAAGAAAGCTCTGTCTCACAAAATGATATCAATTTGAATTTGGGTACAGTGCTGCATACCTGAGTAATTGCTATTCAGTAATTGATTTCACCAGGCTGACTTACTGCTATGCTTTATTGTGAACATCCCTGAATAGTAGGAGATCATACACACAAGTTATAGAAAGTCAGCACACCTCCCTCCCTCCCTCCTGAAAGAGATGGAACCATCTGCAGGATCCGTCTATAAGGACATGACATGAATATTTATCAGAAATCCCAGCATGGCCTGAAGACACAATATTATGGAAGCCCCATGTATTAAATGTATATTGGAGAAACACAGACTGGATTCTAATAAGGAGACCATATATAAATCATCAGCAGATACATTTGTACATTTTCATAAAATACAATGATAATGAAGACAAAACATTATATGTATCTTTGTTGGGTTATACAGAGAGAGTGAGATGAGAAATAGAAACTTACTTGTGACACACAGAAATGTGTTTAAAACCATCCCAACCTCTTTTTAGTTCATGAATTTCTGCAGTGAGTAGGGTGTGCAAGTGAGCAGAGATTAACCCTCCAATGATGAAATCTCCCTTCTGGTGATAATTATACTCAAACCATGGCCTTACCCTCCTAGTTCTACAAGCAAACGCTGAGCTCCGGGTCAATACTTCTCCATAGGATGTGATGGGAATGAGGAGTATCGGCAGGAAACAGACATAGAAGACTGGAGAACATTTCATGTCACACAGGAGATCCTCTGTCACCAGCGGGTCTGGTCAGAAGTAGATGCAATCACTGGGATTTTATACACATCGGCTGAGACTGACTTACACTACAGAACAAAGAACGCAATAATAGAAACTTCAATCTGAAAATATAATATCTATATCAGGCAGTGTAACTGATCTAATAAAGTCAGTTTATTCTTATATTTCACATTCAGTGCACTTTCAGCAATTCAGAATTTTTTTTATTTTCAGGATATACTTCCCAAAATATAAATATATATACACTATATTGTCAAAAGTTTTGTGACGCCTGCCTTTACACACATGAACTTTAATGGCATCCCAATCTTTGTCCGTAGGGTTCAATATTGAGTTGGCCCACCATTTGCAGCTATAACAGCTTCAACTCTGCTGGGAAGGCGGTTCACAAGGTTTAGGAGTGTTTGACCATTCTTCCAGAAGCACAATTGTGAGGTCAGGCACTGATGTTGGACGAGAAGGCCTGGCCCGCAGTCTCCACTTTATTTCATCCCAAAGGTATTCTATCGGGTTAAGATCAGGACTCTGTGCAGACCAATCAAATTCCTCCACCCCAAACTCCCTTATCCATGTGTTTATGGACGTTGCTTTGTGCACTGGTCCAAATCATTTGATAGAGGGGGGTTATGGTGTGGGGTTGTTTTTCAGGGGTTGGGCTTGGCCCCTTAGTTCCAGTGAAGGGGACTCATAAGGGGTCAGCATACCTCCTCAGAGTTAGGCACAACATAGGGCAATACAGGAAGATTCAAGCAGGAAGGTTCAAGCACTTATTGCCACTCTGTGGACTATGAACCCTTCCTGTGTATCCAAGTTCCCCAATATATGCCTGTGTAACACACTCTAGTGATATAGGAGCTAGAGTGGGGGTTGTTAAAGAAGAAACATTTAGGCAGGCCTGGCTGGCAGCCAGGCCTGTTTGTTTTGGTATAATCTGGGCTGGGAGTGGCTTAGTGTAGAGCTGGTGACTCACAGGCAGCATTATCAAGACCTACCTCTTCTTTCCAGAGTTTTCTAGAAGATTCTGGAGAGGAGAAGAGGAGAGGTGGAACTACCTGGGGTATTTTGAGGAGCCCTGACCAATCCCCAGCTGAGGAGGAGTTGTTTGGATGGAAGAGCTAGAGATGGAGTGCTAGGCTGTTGTGGCTTTGAGGGAGCTCCCCAGTTTGGGGGAGTGACCTTGCACCTGGGCTCAGGAGTGGACGGGACCCTCTAAGAAAACATGGAGATATCCTGGCCAGGAGGAGCAAGAGAGGACAGTAGGAGAGCACTGCCGGGCAAGTCTCCAGGGGGGAAGAACAGGTCACAGCCCAGAGGGCTGGTGAGTGACACACAGTCGGGAGAGGACTAGGGAGGCGCGCCTGAGAATGAATGAATGAATGATTTGTATAGCGCTGCAGTTGCGAACTGAATCGCCTCAAGGCGCTGGATCCGTCCTGTGTTGTCAAGCTTCTTAGAAGTGGTAGTGTCATGTACCTGGTAGGTGGAGCCCGGAATGCAGAGAACGGCCTCTCGTATGCCTCTGACTTAAAGGGGTTGTAAAGGTAAATTTTTTATTTTTTTAAATAACAAACATGTCATACTTACCTTCACTGTGCAGCTCGTTCTGCACAGAGTGGCCCCGAACCTGCTCTTCTGGGGTCCCTCGGCGGCTGTTTCAGCTCCTCCCCAAAAGAACTACCAAAAGAGCTCCCTCGCATGGTGGTTAGTTATTGCGGGCGCGCTCCCGTGATACAGCCGGTGGCTATAGCCGCTCACTGTATCACTCGGCCCCGCCCCCCGGCACGCCGCGTCATTGGATGTGATTGACAGCAGCGCGAGCCAATGGCATGCGCTGCTTTCAATCCATCCACTGTAGCCAATCAGCGACCAGGCTGAGCTGCAATAGAGATGACGGGAACAAGCAGCGGAGATTCGAGGTGTCAGGTAAGTAAAACGGGGGGGCTGGGGGCGGCGGTATTGTCAAAAGTTTTTTCACCTTAATGCATAAAATGCATTAAGGTGAAACATTTTTTACCTTTACAACCCCTTTAAGAACCCCTGAAGGTGTGAACAGGGACTCGAAAGTACAGAGGGGCACAAGTGCCTGACTGGAACACTGAAGTAGAAGGCAGGATCCTGTAATCAGCAGGGAGGTGCACCGTAGTCCTGTAGCAGGTTGCAGACAGCAGGGAGGTGCACTGTAGTACTGTAGCAGGGTGTAGGTAACAGGGAGGTGCACTGTAGTCCTGTAGCCAGATGAAGACAGCAGGGAGGTGCACTGTAGTCCTGTAGCAGGTTGCAGACAGCAGGGAGGTGCACTGTAGTACTGTAGCAGGATGCAGATAGCAGGGAGGTGCACTGTAGTCCTGTAGCAGGTTGCAGACAACAGGGAGGTGCACTGTAGTACTGTAGCAGGATGCAGATAGCAGGGAGGTGCACTGTAGTCCTGTAGCAGGTTTCAAACAGCAGGGAGGTGCAGACAAGCCGGGTCAAGGTACTGGCGGGCAGATCAGGTACAGAAGGGCAAACCAAGAGAATAGTCAGAGTCCAAGCCAAGATCGGGGCGGGCAGCAAGCAGGTAAGTCAGGAACAAGCCAAGTAAGTACTGGATACAGGAAAACTGGTAACAAGGTAGCAGGGGTCTCAGGAAATGCTGTAGACCGGACAGCAAGGCAGCATTGGAACAGTCTTCTTTAAATAGCCTATCTTTGGCGCCAAGTGTTGTTCCTATTGGCGCTATTGCACATGCGCGTACGTTTGTTAGCGCTATTAGCGCTATTGCGCGCGTGCAAGTGCCGGATGGCGCTTCTATGCACAGGCATTTGTTTAACCCTCGATCTGCTAGGATAACTGCAAGAGGGCTTTTCCTGACAGGTAGGTCTTGAGTTTCTTTCTGAAGGCCTGATGGTTTTCTTCCATGCAAATGTGAGTAGGTAGAGCGTTCCATAGCCGTGGTCCTTGGACTGCAAATCTTCATTCTCCCTTTGTTTTGTAGCAGGTTTTTGGAATAAGGAGGAGGTTATGGTTAGAAGATCGAAAGAGAGGACTGGGAGATTGCAATCTGGAATGGGTGCAGAAACAGAGGAGTGGAATGTGGTGGCACAGGCAGTGGAGAGAGAGGCAGCTGAAGCCAGGAGGGCTGGCAGGGCCTGAAGATGTGGTACTGGGCTCAGTAGCCATGAGGACAGCTAGTACTAGAACTTTCCTATTTTTCTACACTAAAGGAGCCCGCGGTCCCTGCCTGCAAAGGGTGGTCTCTAAGGTCTGGCTGAGCCAGTGTAAGGCCTATCAATTCACTACTAGCTGGTCTGGGAGGTACAAGTAAGTGTTGTGCTGGAGGTGTCAGGAGGAATAGTCTGCAAGCAAGTTTAGTGCTGGAGAGAAGATGGGAGTTGGATATATAGAGAGTGTATGTAGTTTGTCCCATGCAATGTTCTACAATCAACTGGGCATCTCATAATTCCCCTATCAGCATCCAATTTAATTCCCCAAAATAAAAATATAAAAAAGTACATGGACTGTTCAATGACTCTGAGTGCCTGAGAATTGAATGCCTGGCTGGGCAGGGTGACAGACGGACCATAATGCTCAGCAGCCCCTAGGGGGGTACCGCTACATTTGGGGGCTCGTCTGGGATGTCTGTTCACAGGTAACCTTCCAGTCATTGCCCCTAGCAACTGGAGTTGACCAAGCTGGGGAACTGTACTTCCACCACCATTAAGAGATTGAACCAGCAAAGGATTTATGTGCTCTGCCTGCTATCCAATATTACAGCAACAAGTGCCATTGTCCATAGCAACCAGCAGAAGCTGCCTTCAAGTTTAAATTATTGCTGCCCTGCTTGCCCAGTTGCCCCAACCGCAGCTGGGATGGACACTTGTGCAAAAACCTACAACTCAGGAACTGTTTTACCATGTGTTATCACCCGTGGCAACCACGGCGGGCGATCGCGCCCATGGATTTCAAATACATCCAGCAATCTGCTAATGCTGGATGTCTTGAGTTTGATTACAAATATGTCTAGTGATCTGCTAATGCTGGACATCTTGAACTTTTGCTCCAAATTCCTGCATTGAACAGTAAAGTGTGCCTTGTGATGTCTACTGTTGCCCGGGGTGATCAGGGTAAGCCTGCGAGTGCCTACGGGTGGCACTGTGCTAAAAGTGTTCTTTTCAGTGATACATGGGTTACAAACTTTGTTGTTGCTACTGGCAACCACCGGAGGGGTCAGCGGTCCTCTGATCTCAGTTGCCCGGGCACAGGCGGTGTCGGGCGACATACTTGGATCAATCCTGCTAGTTACAGTATGCCTGCAAACTTCAGTTCGTCTAGCAAAGGGATACAGCCGCGCACCTGGGGAGGGGCTTTCCTATCAGTTTCACAGACACTAGCCTGTCTGGAAGCGAGGGGGTGGTGCCATGCCCTAGAGGAGACAAAGCGTTCCCTGCTAGCAGACACCATGAGGCAGAGAAGCAAGATGGCAGAGAGATTGTATGTGTTTCCAGAGTCTAAGAGCCAGCAGGTGTTCACCACAGCCTCTAGTGGTGAGGATGGACTGGGCTGCAACTGGCTCCAGGTCGCGACCCCCAGGGTCCCCCAGCTCACACCCACAGTAGGCAACAGGAGGATAGGGATAGTAAAGGAATAAGCCAAGGTCAGCGCCACAAGCAGACAAGGACAACAGAGTTCACGCCAAGGTTCAGGGTCACAGGCAAACAGGGATAGTCTGGGACACGCCAGAGGTCAGGGTCACGAGCAGACAGGAATAGTAGAGAACACACCAAGGTCGGTAACAGAAACAAACATAGAGCACACGGCAGGCAGGAACAGGAAGGCAAACACACAAAGGTTGACCAGCAGGGCTGGTGTCAGGCTCCTACTTACCAGACCGGCGAGTCCAATCGGGCAGAGGGTAGGCTCCCTTATGCGTCCGACTAACGGCCCCTGGTAGAGTAAACAGAAGGCACAAAAGTACGGAGTGGTATGAGAGCCTGTATTCACTGTCCAGATACTGCAGGGTTAACAGATGGGAAGGCTGAAGCTGGCTGAAGCACAGGCACAAGACTGAGCAGGTTTGTAGACTGAGCAGGTTTGTTTGGAAAGCAGGCTGGGTAGACAACAGACAGGCAGCTGGGATCCAAGGGAGCAGGCAGACGGATGGTCAGGAGACAGGCCGGGTTCGGTAACAGGCAGACGGCAAAGTTACAGTGGAACAGGCAAGCGGATGGTCAAACAAGCATAAGTCAGGTACAGGCAGAGTTCAGAGAGAGATCCTGGGGACAAGGCCGGGTCAGCAGGTAATCAGAAACAGACAAGGTACAAGGTCAGGCACTAGGACGACTAGCTGTTGATCAGGCAGCACTGGTCACAGGGGCACGCCGGCTTAAATGCATCTTTTGGCGCCAAACGACGTGCACGCGTGCGCCCCGGCACACACAGGCACGCGCACCCGCCAACTCCCGCGCGCGCGCCCCCGCACACCGGCGTGCACATCAGGACGACCCTGGACACACACACCAGCACCGCGAGGAACACGCACGGCGGGGTCCACAGGAACGCGCGCGCCAACGCGCCGACGCGCCCTGCCGCACACCACCGCGAGCACCCTGCCTGCCGAGGTACACCCTCTGACAGTGCCCCCCCCTCAAGGGCAGCCTCCGGATGCCCAGCTGGGCCAACCTGGTTGCATGGGAGTCCTTGAAAGCTTGTAATAATTCATCAGCATGGAGATTACTTTCAGGCTCCCAAGAGTTATCCTCGGGTCCATACCCCTTCATTTAATGAGGTACTGGAGCTGATTCTGCCTCTTTCTACAATCCAGGATTGCCTCGATTTCGAATTCCTCCTCATTGTTGACCATAACAGACTCCGGTGGCTTGGCCTTATGATCAGGAAAGGAATCAGGGATAACTGGTTTCAATAATGACACATGAAAGACCGGGTGAATTCTAAGGGACTCCGGCAGATTAAGTTCATATGTGACATCATTCACTTTTCTTTTCACCTGAAAAGGACCCATAAACTTAGGTCCCAACTTCCTGGAGGGACAAGCCAACTTTAAGTTACTTGTGGAAAGCCACACTTGGTTACCAGGTTCAAGGACAAGTTCTCCTCGTCTTTTCTTGTCAAACATCTTCTTGAAGGATGCCTGGGACTGGGCCATGGTCTCCTGCAAGATCTTACAGTTTTTAGAGAAGAACTCCATTGTTTCAGTTACGGCAGGCAGGGTACATTCTGGGATAGAACTGGGAAGGAAGGAAGGGTTGAATCCATAATTGGCAAAGAAAGGAGTCTGGTTGATAGCTGAATGTAGGGAGTTGTTGTATGAGAATTCAGTGACTGGTAACAGGGACACCCAGTCATCTTGCGAAAACACAGAAAAACAACGGAGGTATTGCTCCAGCGTCTGGTTAGTTCTTTCTGTCTGGCCGTTTGTCTGAGGGTGGTAGGCCGAAGAAAATGCCAATTCAATCTCCAGAGCGCCACACAGTGCCCTCCAGAACCGGGAGGTGAATTGGACACCCCGATCCGATACAATATTCGCGGGTACCCCATGTAGTCTCACTATTTCTTTGACAAAGATCTTCGCCGTTTCTACGGCTGTGGGTGTACCCTTCATGGGGAGAAAGTGTGCCATCTTGGACAACCTATCGATCACCACAAAGATGGTCGAGAAACCTTCAGATGGAGGTAGCTCCACGATGAAGTCCATTGATAACATTCTCCAAGGCCTGTCAGGAATCGGTAAGGGTTTCAACAAACCCCAGGCCCTTGAGCGGTTGCATTTATTCCGGGCACAAGTGTGGCAAGAACCCACATACTTTTTACAGTCCTCCAATAATCGTGGCCACCAAAAGGTGCGTTGCACCAATTCCGTCGTTTTCCGGGCTCCGAAGTGACCCGCCAGCTTGTGGTCGTGGCACAATTCCAATACCAGCGCTCTAAGTTTTTCAGGTACAAAAATCTTGCTTTCGTGCCAGAGCAACCCATCACCTAAACTGGTCCCAGTAGGTTGAGGAATTTCTGAGGAGGCTTGCTTAATTCTGGAAATTAAATCTCCCTGGAGGAGTAAAAAATTTCCCACTGTCAGGATAGTATCTGGAGGAGCAATTTTCTTGGAATCATGAAACATTCGAGATAAAGCATCAGGTTTTCCATTCTTGGATCCGGGTCTATACGTGATGTGAAAGGAGAAGCGGGAAAAAAAAAGTGCCCATCTAGCCTGTTGTGGTTTAAGTCGCTTGGCTGACCTTAGGTATTCCAAGTTCTTGTGATCGGTATAAATGAGAACAGGATGTACAGCACCCTCCAGCAGATAGCGCCATTCCTCCAGAGCCGCCTTGATGGCCAAAAGTTCCCGATCTCCCACATCATAATTCCTTCCTGACAATGAGAGTTTGCGGGAAAAGAATGCTACTGGAAACAAAAGGGCTTTGGGGCCCTGGCGTTGAGAAAGTACTGCCCCCACTGCGATTTCCGAAGCATCAACTTCCAGCACAAACGGAAGCGCAGGGTCAGGGTGTTTAAGGATAGAGGCAGATGTGAACAGTCCCTTTAATTTCTCGAAAGCCGTTTGTGCTCTGGACGTCCAACAAAATCGTGCTCCCTGTTTTGTAAGTTCTGTTATGGGCGAAATGATTTTAGAAAAGTCTTTAATGAATTTCCTGTAAAAGTTAGAAAATCCTACGAAACGTTGGACCCATTTTTTGTCTGTAGGTGCAGGCCAGTCCAGGATGGCAGACACTTTTTGTGGATCCATCTTGATACCTTCCACAGAGATAATGAGTCCCAAAAACTGGATACTTTGAAGTTCGAACTCACACTTGTCAAGTTTAGCGTATAGGCCATGTTGCCTGAGCCGAGCAAGAACATTCCGGACGTGCCTGCGGTGATCAGCCAAGGAAGAGGAGAAGATGAGTATGTCGTCCAGATAAACAATGACGTAGAGGTCCAGGAATTCTCTAAAGATGTCGTTCACAAAGTGCTGGAACGTGGCTGGGGCATTACAAAGACCGAAGGGCATGACCAGGTACTCGAAGTGCCCGAAACGAGTGCGAAAGGCGGTCTTCCACTCATCACCCTCTCGGATGCGAATTAGATTGTATGCACCCCGAAGATCCAATTTAGTGAAAATTCTGGCAGTGCCCAGCCTTTGGAATAACTCAGGTACCAGGGGAAGCGGGTAACGATTCTTAATTGTTATCTTGTTCAATTTGCGGTAATCGATACATGGCCGCAGAGAATGGTCTTTCTTCTCTACAAAGAATAAGCCAGCACCGGCCGGGGAAGTGGACGGGCGAATAAATTTTTTCTTCAGGTTTTCATCTAGATACTGCTTCAGGGTGCCCAGCTCCTGCTCAGTCAGTGGGAAGATCCGGCCGAAAGATACCTCGGTTCCTGGAAGCAGTTCAATAGGGCAGTCGTAGGGCCTGTGTGGAGGTAGTAATTATGCACCCTTTTTGCTAAACACATCCGCGAAATCTTGGTAAGGCTCAGGAATAGCTTGGAGCAGATCAACATCAGGATGTAAACAGAGAAGTTGGGTAAAGTCACGGCCGACCCCTTGTAGACAATGTTGTAGACAATATCCTGAGAGAAACTCAACATTACCAGCAGCCCAGTTGATTTGAGGGTTGTGAACCTGAAGCCATGGTATTCCTAGGATGACTGGGAAAAGGGGTGAGTAGATGGCGTCCAAACAGAGATATTACCGGTGTTGATGGCCCATGATAGCTTCTAAGGGAACGGTTTCTTGAGTGACCGGACCGGAGCGGAGAGCAGAGCCATCTGCAAGATGAACAGCCAGGCTTTGAGTTTTGGGTTGGAGAGGGATGTCATGTTGGGAAGCGAAGGTCCGGTCGATAAAACAACTGCAGGCTCCAGAGTCAATGATGGCTGGGACTTGGATAGCCTTTCTGGGAAGCTGTAAAGTGACAGAAATGGTTAGGTGTGTGCCAACAGTGGGTACAATAGTAGCACAGGTACGATCAGCAGAGCGACACTTACGCGTCTTGTTGGGGCAACTGCTGGCGTAGTGCCCGGGTTCCCCGCAGTAGAGGCAAAGATTATGTGCCCGTCTGCGTGATTTCTCTTCTGGGGTCAAGGAGGGACGAAATAGACCAAGCTGCATAGGTTCCGGTGCATCACTGGCCGAGGCTGGTGAGGGAGCGGGAGATCTGCTGGGAGGACAGGGTACTTGTGGGAGCATCCAGGTGGGACGAAAGGTACTGGTGGTTCTTTCGGTACGTCGTTCTCTCAACCTACGGTCTATTTGGATGGACAGGTTGATAAGCTCTTCCAGGGTCTGAGGTACCCCTACCCGTGCCAACTCATCCTTGAGAGGATCTGACAACCCCATCCTAAACTGATGGCGCAAAGCAGCGTCATTCCACGCCGTATCAGAGCTCCAGCGTCTGAACTCGACGGCATAACCTTCTGCCGCTCGACGGCCTTGACGAAGGGCATGTAAGGTAGCTTCCGCGGTGGCGGTAAGCTGGGGGTCTTCGTATAGTTGAGACATAGCATCGAAGAAGGCATCCAGGCTTTCCAAGACAACAGACTTCTGCTCTAAAAGTCGGTGGGCCCATGTTTGAGGTTCGCCAGATAGTAAGGAGATAACGAAGCCCACCTTAGTGGCTTCTAGAGAGAATGTGCGTGGCTTAAGGGCAAAGTAGAGATTACAGGCATTCCGGAAAGCACGATACCTACTTCGGTCTCCAAGGAATCTTTCAGGTACTGGTACCTTTGGCTCTGGAGGTAACATGACCACGGAGGGTGCTGAGGTTGCAGCTGCGGACCCCTGCGGGCTGGAAGGTGCGGATAAGGCCTGTACACGCTCTTCCAGGCTTGAGTATCCCTCTTGTAGGCTCTTCACTGCCTGGGTTAGACCCGCGAGATGTCCGCAGAGCTCATCCATGGGGGAAGCCCCCTGCCCGGACTCGGTCATGGCTGCCTGATACTGTCAGGCTCCTACTTACCAGACCGGCGAGTCCAATCGGGCAGAGGGTAGGCTCCCTTACGCGTCCGACTAACGGCCCCTGGTAGAGTAAACAGAAGGCACGAAAGTACGGAGTGGTATGAGAGCCTGTATTCACTGTCCAGATACTGCAGGGTTAACAGATGGGAAGGCTGAAGCTGGCTGAAGCACAGGCACAAGACTGAGCAGGTTTGTAGACTGAGCAGGTTTGTTTGGAAAGCAGGCTGGGTAGACAACAGACAGGCAGCTGGGATCCAAGGGAGCAGGCAGACGGATGGTCAGGAGACAGGCCGGGTTCGGTAACAGGCAGACGGCAAAGGTACAGTGGAGCAGGCAAGCGGATGGTCAAACAAGCATAAGTCAGGTACAGGCAGAGTTCAGAGAGAGATCCTGGGGACAAGGCCGGGTCAGCAGGTAATCAGAAACAGACAAGGTACAAGGTCAGGCACTAGGACGACTAGCTGTTGATCAGGCAGCACTGGTCACAGGGGCACGCCGGCTTAAATGCATCTTTTGGCGCCAAACCACGTGCACGCGCGCGCCCTGGCACACACAGGCACGCGCACCCACCAACGCCTGCGCGCGCGCCCCCGCACACCGGCGTGCACAGCAGGACGACCCTGGACACACACACCAGCACCGCGAGGAACACGCACGGCGGGGTCCACAGGAACGCATGCACCAACGCGCGCCGACGCACCCTGCCGCACACCACCGCGAGCACCCTGCCTGCCGAGGTACGCCCTCTGACAGCTGGCCTGCAGTGCAGAGGTTAATATAGAGTTCTCTGATAGAAGCTGGGGTGGAGCCGTGCTAGAGGAGAGTTAATAAAAGCAGTCAGGTGAGAGTCAGCTGGTCTTTAGAGATGAACACATGGAAACAGGTAAGCTGATAGACAACACTATTGCATAACCATGACAATTTTATTTTGAGGAGCAAAATAAGAATTTATTCATTTAAAAGGGAATAAAGGAAAGAAGATACAATGATGGCTAGTACAATGGTTTGTAATTACAACAACACAGCAGTGAATGATGGACTTCCCAACATGTTTCGCCCATAGGACAGGCTTCCTCAGGGGATGCTGGTAATGTGCAATGTACAATGCCTTCTATCAAGAAATACAAACAATTTGGACGTATTAGATTAGTTCAGAGATACAAAAATACAGATTTTAGTATCAGAAAATATTCTTATGCAATTGCGTCTCCTCTGTCAAGGTGCCACAGCTTACCTATATGTCCTAAACAAGGGGGAGGGGAAACCAAGAACTGCCAGGATGACTAGATGTTTTACTGCATTAGAGAAACCAAGCGCTAAAGTGGCTGTAGGTGGTAATGACCAACTGAAAAACAAAGAAGCAATAATAACCGATAGTGTCAGAGGGAGAGATGGAATATCCTTTCGGACATCAAGGGGGCAAAACGCTAAAATATGATCTATGAGGGGGGTGTGTCCGGACATCGACGTGACTAGACGTGTTGCAGAGGAGCTCTGCTGAGCCCTCTGCAATCCATTGCCATCCAGTGCACACAAAACCCAGAGATTTCTCTGATAGAAGCTGGGGTGGAGCCGTGCTAGAGGAGAGTTAATAAAAGCAGTCAGGTGAGAGTCAGCTGGTCTTTAGAGATGAACACATGGAAACAGGTAAGCTGATAGACAACACTTTTGCATAACCATGACAGTACCCCCCTCTTAAGAGGCCTCCCCCTTCCCCGCTTGGGACCAGGTTTAGAGGGGAACTTCAAATGAAACTTCCTCAACGGACGAGGTGCATAGACCTCAGAAGCCTTGACCCGTGACCTCTCCTCAGGACCAAGCCCCTTCCAATGCACGAGGTACTTTAGAATGCCTCTACAGAGTCAGGAATCCAAAATTTGGCTAACCTCGTACTCCTGATCATCCTCAGAGACCGGCGCTGTGGTAGAAAGAGGACGAGAGAACTTATTGAGGACTAAAGGCTTCAGAAGGGCAACATGGAAGGAGTTAGAGATTTTGAGGCTTTTGGGAATCTGGAGCTTGAAACAAACCGGATTCAGTTTAGAAGTTATGGTGTACGGACCAATGAATCTTGGGGCAAATTTGAGAGAAGGAACTCTGAGTTTGATGTTCCTGGTGGAGAGCCAGACTTTGTCTCCTGGCTGAAGAGAAGGCGGCTTACGCCTGCGACGGTCAGCAAAATTCTTGAATTTGTTGGCAGATTTCTGGAGGGAATCATGAACGTCAGCCCACATGGAATTGAATGATTTCTGAACAGTAGCCAAGGCTGGAATGTCGGAAAAACAGGTCATAGGAAGAGGGAGTTGAGGATGTTTTCCATAAACAGTGATAAAGGGTGTTTTCTGAGAACTGACGTTGACATGATTATTGTGGGAGAACTCTGCCCATGGGAGTAGTGATGCCCAATCATCATGATGAGCCGAGACCAAGGTATGGAGAAAGACCTCCAACTCCTGATTAACCCTCTGTCTGGCCATTGGATTGGGGATGGTAAGAAGAGGTAAAATCCAAGGTATTGTTGAGGGATTTGCAAAAGGCTCTCCAAAAATGGTACGTAACGACATGGGAAGGAACACCATGAAAGCGGAAAATCTCTCGTACAAAAATGGGAACCAAGGTGATAAAATCCAAGGCGATGTGAGACCAGGGCTCCTTAGGAATGGGCAAGGGCATGAGAAGACCAGCAGGGGCTTGTCTGGAAGATTTAGACTGAGCACAGACATGACAAGCCTTAACATAATCTTTAACATCCGAGTGGAGGTTAGGCCACCAGTAGAGACGACTGATGAGCAGGAAGGATCGGAGGAACCCATCATGACCTGCCACTTTGGAATCATGTCCCCAACAAAGGATTTTAACTCTTAGCTCCGTGGGAACAAAGGTCTTGCCAGGAGGAATTTTTGATTCCAGGGTGGTAGAATGGGCAACAATGCATGAGGTTGGAATGATCGGCTCAGGATCCGGGGTGGACTTCTCGTCCAAAGTGTCAAATGACCTAGAGAGCGCATCAGCCCGACCGTTGCAGGAACCAGGTTTGTACGTAATTGTGAATTTAAAACGAGAAAATAAGAGACTCCACCTGGCCTGTCTGGGGTTCAGACGTTTAGCATTCTGTAGGTATTGTAGATTCTTGTGATCAGTAAAGATTGTAATGGAGTGAGGGGAACCCTCCAAGAGATGACGCCACTCTTCCAACGCCAATTTAATTGCGAGAAGTTCCTGATCACCAATGCCATAATTTCTCTCTGCCTTAGAAAATTTTTTGGAGAAGAACGCACATGGTTGACGTCTCTTCTCAAAGAACTGAAGAAGCACAGCTCCCACCCCCATCGAAGAAGAGTCTACTTCAATAAAAAATGGGTCCTCAGGATTTGGTCTCCTCAAGAGAGGTCCAGAAACAAAGGCCTGTTTCAGATCGTGAAATGCAGAGACAGCCTCAGGAGGCCAGTCTTTGGCATTCGCACCCTTCTTGGTTAAAGCGATAATAGGAGGAGCAATGGAAAAGTAATTCCTTATGAACTGCCTATAATAATTTGTGAAGCCAAGAAAGCGCTGTGTGGCCTTAAGGCTAGCAGGAAGGGGCCAGTTGGTAATGGCCGAGACCTTTCCGGGATCCATGCGAAGACCCAAACTAGAAACAAAACATCCCAGAAACAGGACCTCAAGACATTCAAAGGAACACTTCTCCAGCTTGGCATAGAGATTATTCTCTCTAAGGCGCTGAAGTACGGTGCGGACATGGTTCCTGTGAGCAAGCAGATTTTCAGAAAAGATGAGACGGTCATCCAGATAGATGACAACAAACTGGTATAGTAGATCCCTGAAGATTTCATTGACAAAGTTCTGGAACACAGCTGGAGCATTACACAAACCAAAAGGCATAACCAGGTATTCGTAATGCCCGTCCCTAGTGTTAAACGCAGTCTTCCATTCGTCACCTTCCCGTATTCTAATGAGATTGTATGCACCTCGGAGATCCAACTTGGTGAAAATGAAAGCCCCCTTCAACCTGTCAAATAGCTCAGATATTAGAGGTAAGGGGTATTGGATTTTGATAGTCACTGCATTTAACCCTCGATAGTCGATGCAGGGTCTGAGGGTACCATCCTTTTTAGCAACGAAAAAGAACCCTGCTCCTGCAGGCGACGAGGATTTCCGGATGAAACCTCTCTCCAAATTCTCGGCGACATACTCAGACATGGCCTGGGTCTCTGGAATTGACAGAGGGTAGGTAAGACCCCTGGGTAGAGTTGCTCCAGGGACAAGGTCAATGGCACAGTCAAAAGATCTGTGGGGAGAAAGCACCTCAGCAGACTTCTTACAGAACACATCCCGGTAATCGCTGTATGCCGAGGGAAGATCAGAAGATACGGAGGTGGTAGCAATGGGAAGTCTCTCCTTGGGGACCACCTTAAGAAGACAGGATGAGAAACACGAAGGGCCCCAAGCCAGGATCTGTGGAGAGTGGAGCTGTAGCCAAGGAAGGCCTAATACAATGGGGGTAGAGGCCTTGGGTAGAATGAGGAAGGAAATCCACTCCTGGTGGAGTATCCCTACCGACATCCTAATAGGTAGCGTCTGGAAATGAATAGGGCCCCCTGGGAGCACAGTGCCATCAATTGCCGAGATTACCAGTGGTGTAGCCAGGGGAGAAAGGGTAAGCTTTATAGAAGAAGCAGTTCTCCATTCCATAAAATTGCCGGCAGCCCCCGAGTCCAGATATGCTAGGACCGATCGGGGAGATGGGCCTACATGGAGGAACACCGGAAGAAGAAGACGAGAAGGTGATGTTTCTGGGTCCAATACTCCACCTTCCAAATGTATTAGACCCGAGCGTTTCCCGGATGAAGCGAGCAGGAGTCACGAAAATAACCATTGCCCCCACAATAACGACACAAGCCCAGAGTTCTGCATCTAGCATGTTCTTCGGGGGTTAGTCTGGTCCGGCCCAGCTGCATAGGTTTCTCAGCAGGCAGAGGATGCTCCACAGGGCAACGGGAGAAGAGTTCTGGCTGACTAGAACCTAGGGGGTGCTGGCATCTTTTTTCTAGGGATCTCTCCTGGAAACAAATGTCAATCTGATTGCACAAGGAAATTACATCGTCCAGACCGGCCGGGATGGCTCTTCCTGCTAATTCGTCCTTCACTCGGTCAGAGAGGCCATGTAAAAAGGTTGCGACCGGGGCCTCATTGTTCCAGCTCAATTCAGCTGTGAGGATACGGAACTGAAGCGCATATTGTCCCACTGAACAAGATTCTTGGCGAAGGCGTAAAAGGGCACTAGCCGCTGAAGAAACCTGAGCTGACTGCTCGAAGATATTACGAAAAAGCTTCAAGAAGTCGGACAGGCTGGAAACCACCGGGTCATTCTTCTCCCACAGGGGGGCAGCCCAAGCTAAAGCTTCACCAGAGAGGAGGGAAATGATATAGGCTACCTTAGCCCGATCAGACAGAAAGTTTTGAGGCTGGAGCTCAAAATGAATGGTGCATTGGCTGAGGAAGCCCCTGAAGGCCTTGGAGTCCCCAGAAAAACGGGACAGAGCTGGCAGTGAATATGAATGTGTGGCTGCGACTGGTGCGATAGGTGCAGCTGCTGATTGTACTTGAGGCTGCAGGTTCGGGTTTCCCAAGGAGGCCTGGAGCTGCTCGAAGCGGGAAGCCAGATCCTTAAGGAACCGCATCACCTGAGTCTGATTAGATTCCTGGGCCTCGAGTCTGCGAACTATGCCCTGCAATGGATCAGCTGCAGGAAGCGACACGTCAGCCGGGTCCATGGCTGATCAAACTGTCAGGTCACCTAGAGGCTGGGTGACAGATGCACACCGTTGAGATCAGGAGTGCACCACAAGGCAATGGACCCTACGGCTGACTGCTGCGGATGGGAGTCCGGGTGGTAAGAAAGGCAGGGCCGCTGGGACACCAACACTGATCCCACCGGGGTTAAAGCATAGGATTCCCTGGGGCGCGGGGTCTAAGAGCCAGTAGGTGTTCACCAGAGCCTCTAGTGGTGAGGATGGACTGGGCTGCAACTGGCTCCAGGTCGCGACCCCCAGGGTCCTCTAGCTCACACCCACAGTAGGCAACAGGAGGATAGGGATAGTAAAGGAATAAGCCAAGGTCAGTGCCACAAGGAGACAAGGACAACAGAGTTCACGCCAAGGTTCAGGGTCACAGGCAAACAGGGATAGTCGGGGACACGCCAGAGGTCAGGGTAACGAGCAGACAGGAATAGTAGAGAACACGCCAAGGTCGGTAACAGAAACAAATGTAGAGCACACGGCAGGCAGGAACAGGAAGCCAAACACACAAAGGTTGATCAGCAGGGCTGGCCTGCAGTGCAGAGGTTAATATAGAGTTCTCTGATAGAAGCTGGGGTGGAGCCGTGCTAGAGGAGAGTTAATAAAAGCAGTCAGGTGAGAGTCAGCTGGTCTTTAGAGATGAACACATGGAAACAGGTAAGCTGATAGACAACACTATTGCATGACAATTTTATTTTGAGGAGCAAAAAGAGAATTCATTCATTTAAAAGGGAATAAAGGAAAGAAGATATAATGATGACTAGTACAATGGTTTGTAATTACAACAACACAGCAGTGAATGATGGACTTCCCAACATGTTTCGCCCATAGGACGGGCTTCCTCAGGGGATGCTGGTCATGTGCAATGTACAATGCCTTCTATCAAGAAATACAAACAATTCGGATGTATTAGATTAGTTCAGAGATACAAAAATACAGATTTTAGTATCAGAAAATATTCTTATGCAATTGCGTCTCCTCTGTCAAGGTGCCACAGCTTACCTATATCTCCTAAACAAGGGGGAGGGGAAACCAAGAACTGCCAGGATGACTAGATGTTTTACTGCATTAGAGAAACCAAGCGCTAAAGTGGCTGTAGGTGGTAATGACCAACTGAAAAACAAAGAAACAATAATAACCGATAGTGTCAGAGGGAGAGATGGAATATCCTTTCAGACATCAAGGGGGCAAAACGCTAAAGTGTGATCTACGAGGGGGGCGTGTCCGGACATCGACGTGACTAGACGTGTTGCAGAGGAGCTCTGCTGAGCCCTCTGCAATCCATTGCCATCCAGTACACACAAAACCCAGAGATTTCTCCAAACTCTGCCCTATAGTCGCCGGATATTGGCTACATCGTTCCCGGGGTCAATTGTGAAGTTTGGCCAGCAGATCGAGCTGTTCTTAGGCCATGGCTGGCTCCACACTACAGACACCGACCGCCATCTTGCGGCCTACGAGACCTCCAGCATCCCTGGACTCGAGTGCTGTAAAGGCGGAACGGACGGCGATCGACCAGCCTAAAGCTAAGAGTGCTGTCCCCGGAGCGGACCGGACTGTGAGGGGACCCAGGAACTTATGAAAAACTCAGCGGAAATAGGCCCTGGACACCCGCGGCCTACAGCCGTCCCGAGGCCTGTGAGGCCTCCAGCATCCCCAGACTCTAGTGCCGCGATCGGCGGTATGGGGGACAACCAGCTTACCCTCATCTACAGCAGGCACCTCCTGGACATAGCTGACAAGTACACAAACCGCATAACCCCCTCACAGTCATCAGAGGACCAAGAAAAGGTTATCTTGGGGACACTCAGCGCCGGCCGCCATCTTGCACCTAGCTTACAGGACGGGCCCACACACTCAGGTACTGTGCCCTAGCTAAACTGTGCTTTCCTCCCTGAACCCCTGCTCGTACAGTAATTAAGCCCTAAACCCGCACTGATAGGGTGACACCACTGCACTCTCAGGCCTGTTTCTCCGGGACCTAGTGCCTGCTTGCTATCCCTCTTCAGGAGTACAGCCCTGCTCCAATACTGGACACACCACGAATAAACCCACCCCAGACCCGCTTCTTCGCTAAAGCATGGTCTATCTGGTCCATATACAACCTCTCAACGTGACCGGCATGTAAGCCTAATACCTTATACCCCTCCGTATATCCGGCACTCCTGTTAACAATTCTGAAGCACCACTAGCCACAGGAGTCATCTCCTCAACCTACTACAGTGACCCCATAGGAAAAATCAGAGACCAAAGGAAGAATTATACCTCAGTGTTCACCTCCCAGTCTTCTACCACCATGGACTGCTTCCTACACAGACCCGCTTCTACGGCTTCAAACTGCGGAGACACCACACAGGATTCACAAGAACAAATTGAGCCTGAGACAGGTACTTTATTTGACATTACACCCAATCCACCACAGGGATCATCTGCCCCGCTGACAGCAGACATTCTGGACTCTAAATTGCAATCTCTGCTCCAAGCCATCACCCATAATATTGCCCAGGAAGTAAGGAACCTTGCTTAAGAACTGAGAGGTGAGATAGACCAACTAGGTGGCTGTACGGACACGCTTGAGACAAAGTTTGACGAGCTCATACAATATATCCAAGTCTTAGAAGAAGACAACGCTGCCATTAAACACTCAGTCACTCAACTCCAGGCTCAACAAGAAGACCTTGGAAAATAGAGAGTGCAGGCAGAACTTACGGATCAGAGGCATCCCTGAAACAGTAGAAGATAGAGACCTTCGCCCTTATCTTTTGAGTTTGTTTAATGTAATGGCCCCCAATATACCTGATATTGATTGGCGCTTAGACAGAGCCCATAGATCTCTAGCCCCCAAACCTCCGACTGGAGCCAACCCAAGAGATGTGATTGTCAGGTTTCATTACTATAACCATCGCCACCCGTAATCAATCCAGACTTGATTTCAGGGGATCTAGGATCCAGATCTTCAGCGATCTTTCGCCTATCATCCTGGCAAGACGAAGGAATCTCCATCCATTGACTCTACATCTCCAGACCCACAAAGTCTTGTATCGCTGGAGCTTCTTCTTCCGCCTCTCTGCCTCCCGTGATGGCGTACAATACTCCCTACGTGATCTCCAGGAAAGTGATGCCTTCTTACGCAATCTGGACCTGCTGCCTCTCCCGGATGAAGATCCTGTGCCGCTTCCCGCCACTCCTAAACCTTCCACAATCCCAGGCCGCATCTGGACCCCAGTGAGGCAGAAACCACACAAAACCAATCTCACCCCTCAGAGGCGTCCATCTTCCAGATTCCCAACCTGAGGAACTTTATACATGGCTACGGCCCTATATGGTATTTTTGTTTCAGCCTCCTGATGTTTCTAGGAGGTTGCCTACCCCTCTGGTAGGCTTACACACCCATCATTCTGCCCGTGGGGTGTCCTAACTTAACGGTTGCTGTTCTCTATGACACCTTGGTTAACCGGTTTTGTATTTTTCTAAGTTTTAATTATCTTTAATACCTAGGTCCTTTGCTCCGTATATCGGAGGGGGATCCTCTGGCC
This sequence comes from Lithobates clamitans, assembly GCA_037952925.1. Classification (NCBI taxonomy): domain Eukaryota; kingdom Metazoa; phylum Chordata; class Amphibia; order Anura; family Ranidae; genus Lithobates; species Lithobates clamitans. The sequence continues at coordinate 794,184 of JBBGZY010001452.1, read as the reverse complement.
TCTCTTTTTTTGATGGGCCTCATTTTCCCCTTCTCAGCCCAAGGCTCAGACCTGGGCTTCGGATGACTTTTTGACTCTCATTTATTTTTTATTTTTATTTTTTCTCCTTTTTGCTGCTTTTCTTTTTTATAGTTATTTCATTTTTTATTTACTTTTTCATTTTTATAATTTCTTCTCCACTGCTTATCCTCTGGCCTTTTTTCTTGACCAGAGGTGGTTACATCTCCTAGATTGGAATTGTCAAGGTTACAGTTTTGATGATGTTTTATGTTTTGACAGGTTACTTTACACCCTCCCTATAACCCTTGCACCATGGAATCCCTTACCCGACACATGCTATGTTACCTATCAAACGCATACTCACCAGGTTAAGTCGTTATGGCACTAAAATTTTTTACTTGTAATGTCAAATGTTTAAACTCTGTTCAGAAGAGATGGCTGGCTCTGAAAGAGTTTAATGCCGCGTACACACAAGCGGACTTTACGGCAGACTTTGTCCGGCGGACTTTTCGACGGACTTTGTCCGCTAGGTGCGCCGGACTTAAAAACGGACAGACTTGGACACACACGATCACTCCAAAAGTCCGCTGGTTTTGAACGCAGTGACGTACAGCAGGTACGACGGGACTAGAAAAAGGAAGTTCAAGCCCCACTACGGCACCCTTTGGGCTCCTTCTGCTAATCTCGTGTTTATCTCGTGTTAGTAGAAGTTTGGTTAGAGACGATTTGCGCTTTTCACACTTCAGCTTATTTCGATCATTTTCTGTGGTTCAGTTTGTGCTTGTGAGGTTTGTATCTGCTTTTCAGTGTGTGTTGGTCAGTTCGTAACCTGCCTAGCAGGCCGTTCTGGTCCGCTTGTTCCTGATTTTCAGGTTGCTCTTCATAGGTCTTGCTGTTCTTCAGTGCATTTGTTATAAGTTTGTTTGTTTGACCAGCCGACCGTTTTGAAGCCATGTTGTGTGGACGTACTCGTTCTCCAGTTTGTGCTGCGTGGGGACTTGGTGTTGGGGTTAATACTTTGACCCGAATCCAGTCCATGAACAGGGTGAGGAGGAGTTTATGGATGAAGAATTGGTTGCGTCAGCGTGACCAATTCTCGCACATGCCTTTGCTCCGTGAGATCCGTGGGAATAATCCTGAGGATTTCAGGAATTATCTCAGGATGACGGACCCCGTTTTAGAACGTCTGCTGGCTATGCTGACCCCCTATATCAGCAGGCAGGATACCTGCATGAGGCAAACCATCACTCCGGAGCAGAGGCTAGTTGCCACTTTACGTTACTTGGCGACTGGGAGAAGTCTTCAGGACTTGAAGTTCTCGACAGGCATCTCCCCCCAGGCTCTGGGGATCATAATCCCAGAGATCTGTTCTGCTATTATTCAGGTCCTGCAGAAGGACTATATGAAGGTAAGTTTTATCCTTTAACATTACATGATATGTATTAAATGTTTGCTAATGTATTGTCTAAATGTCCTCGTTGCCTAATTACCATGCTTGGATTTTGCTGTGAATGTCCTCTTTATCTTCATGCATGCCTGTTTTTTTTTACATTAATCATTTTTTGCCCTACATGCATATTTACCTTCAATAACCTCCCCACCATGCAATCCTGGGTCCATTTATATCTCTAGCCTCTAGTCCCTTGAACAATGTATATTGTCAGCTCCATTGTACTGTTTGACCCTCCCCCACCCCCTCAAATGTTTGCAACTGTCAGGTGTGTTTTTTACCCAAATTAGAACCCCTCCCCCACCCCCTCAAATGTTTGCAACTGTCAGGTGTGTTTTTTACCCAAATTAGAACCACTCCCCCACCGCCTCAAATGTTTGCAACTGTCAGGTGTGTTTTTTACCCAAATTAGAACCCCTCCCCCACCCCCTCAAATGTTTGCAACTGTCAGGTGTGTTTTTTAACCAAATTAGTATCCCTCCCCCCACATTCAAATTGATCAATGGGCCATCAGAGGGGGTGAGTAATCTTATAAGTGGGCCTTATGTTTTTTAGAATTAATAGAAAAAAAACACATATTAATAATGTTCGACTGCTGTTGTTCAAGAATGTTTTTGTGTAATCTGATATCCAAGTTATGTTTAAAAGTACTTATCTTATTTTTTTTATTGTTTCACTCCACAGTTTCCTTCCAGTACACAGGAATGGCAGACTGTGGCCTCCCAGTTCGCTGACCGTTGGGACTTTCCCAACTGTGTCGGGGCGATTGATGGGAAGCTTGTCCGCATTGTGCCACCACCCCATTCGGGGTCTTATTTCTACAACTATAAGGGGTTCCATCGTGTAGTTTTGATGGCGGTGGTCTCGGCACATTTGGAATTTCTGTCGTGGACGTGGGGAAGAATGGCCGGATGTCTGACGGAGGAGTTTTTGCACAGACCGAGCTGTGCCAGCGTCTCTAGACTGGTGGCCTGGGATTGCCACCTGATGACCAGAATCTTGATGGACTCCCCTCAGTTTTTATCGCTGATGAAGCGTTTGCTCTCGGTGAGCACTTGATGAGGCTGTTCCCCCAAAGGACACTCACCCCTGAGAGGAGGGTATTTAATTACCGGCTGGCCAGAGCAAGAAGAGTTGTGGAGAATGCCTTTGGGATTCTGGCCAGCCGGTTCCGTTTGTTCCTCTCGGCCATAAATCTGGCGGACTATAAAATAAATCATGTGATAATGGCTTGCTGCATTCTCCATAATTATTTGAGAAGACATTCTGCTACATATATATCTGTTGGGCCTGAGGCCGGACTTGTAGTTGAACAAACACTCACAGGCCTGGAAAGTGGCCATATTGGCTTGGCCCCCCAAACCGCACGTCAAGTGCGTGACCGCTAGGTAAATTATTTTAATGGTCGGGGGGCCATTGCTATTCAACAAGAGCTATAATTTCTTACAAAAATAAAGAAAAAAATTTTGCTAAAATATCTTGTTTTTATTCTTGTTTGCAATTAATTTTTTCTGTCTCCTAGTGCACTTGTAGTGGCAAGTGCATTTCCCTTTAGTTAATAAGGCCCTTTGTCACTGTAACCACACAAAAATTATCAAAACATCTTATTGATAAATAATCAGCCACACACATTGTAGTAGTAAAAACATTTTACTGTGTGCACATTGAAAGGTGCATTTTTTGGAAACGTGTTTATTTATGTATTTTTTAAAACAATCTTTTTTTTTTTATTTTAGGCATATTTCCTCAAAAATAGACCTTGTTTACAAAATTACAATTAACAACAGTGTTTTTAAAAACATACAAAAAAAAAAAGAACTTACAAAGTTCAACATGTTAATAAAGGTGCTGGTAATGTCACCCTTGTAAAGCCTAAAATTTGCAGATGTGCTATCTCCCATCATAGGGGAGCAATGTACGTGTTTTGTGTGTGCAATCCCTTTGTTCCTCTCACAAACTAACATTTTTATGATGAAGGGGTTGCAAACACAAAAAAACATTCATATCCCCTGATGGAAGATAGCACATGATGTCACACCGTGTGCATCTGCAAATTTTTGGATTTTTTTTTTTTAAAGTTACAAAATTTAAGAAAAAACAAACTTGACAATGAAATGAAGAACATGATTGATGTTTTTAGGCAAAACGTTATTATATTCTGCCCAAAACATCAATCATGTTCTTCATTTCCTGTTGCATAGTATCCAGCCGATTTCTCATTCTGTCAATTTGGTCACGCATTCGATCAATTTGGCCATTCCACACCATTATCTGGCCAATAAGTCTTTGTGCACTGTCTGTGCTAAATGGCTCTGCCGCTTGGCCTTCCACAACCAGAACATTACCTAAAATGTGTGGATAAAAAAATGGGTTAAAATATGCACGCCTAAATAGATTACCTTAAGCTGGGGTGTCAGTCACTCACTTGGTGGGGTTGAAATCTCGCACACTTCCTCCAGCTCGTTGGGTGGGCGTGGTCTTGGGCTGGGGCTTGGGGTATATTCAGCTTCAGGTTGGTGACTTGGGGGGGTCCTGGGATCCTTGGACTGTTGTCTGAGTCTTTTCTCCCCTATGATAATTCAACAAAAGGTATAGTTAAAACACAGTCATATTTCTTTTTAAAAAAAATAATATGAAACGTTGGTTAGGAGTTGGGGACAATTGTCATTTTTTGGCCACAAAAATTTAGAAGACAGGATGAAAATTCCCTCTGAACAAAAATTCTAAACAATACACATTTTCATGCAAGTTTCACAGATGCAGACACCTCAATGATCTCCTATGTGTATTACCCCTCAAAAATTTCTTTATGGTCACATAGTACACTAGTGCTCGTGAGTCCAGATGTGGAAACAGCTGCTGTGTCCTGTCCTTACATTACACTGAATCATTTTTGAAGAAGCATTATATTTTCAAACACATCTACACAACATCACCACATTTTTGGAATACGACAAATTCTCAAGACCTAAATGTATGTCCAACCCTGTACCATCGTTTTTGGCAAAAAAAACCCGTCATTTTCTTAGTATCATATGTATTTTACAAAGAACGGTCTTTACGAACGATGCTGTATAAACGAAAAACATATGGATCAGCATGCAAGTTAAGTATCTCAATAGGAACACACAACAAGTACTTACTTTTTTTAAGCAGCTTCTTTATTCGCCAATATTGTTCAGGCTCCCTACTTTTGAGGTCAGACCACCGCTTCCTCAATTGTTCTTTGCCCGTTTAGTGCCAAATTTGGCTTCTAGTGACAACTGAGGCCATTATTTTGTCCTTCCGCATATTGGGTCGTGTGTACGGTCCTTTTTTCCCATCGTAGTCCTCCCTTCTCAATATGGACACCATCTCCACCATCTCTTCAAAAGCCATGTTGGTGGCCTTAAATCTCCTCCTGGATGTGGATGGTTGTGGCTCCGTGCTTTCCTCCGCGCTAGTTGCAGATAATCTCTCTGCCATCTTTCTCTATATACTCCCACTGCGCAACGAAGAGTGAAGGGGTGGGGACAAATCGTACTAAAGAACGTCAGGGGCGGGCGACGCAGGCGGAGCATGACACATGCGCAGTGTATATAAAGCTATTATGATGGCCTACGTATGTCCGTGCGGAAGTAGCGAGCGTCAGAAACGAAGGTAAGATGAAACGTGGGTGTGTGTGTGTTTGGTGAATGTGTTTTTTGTGTGTGTGTGTGTGTGTGTGTGTGTGTATATGTGTCCCCTAGATTCTGCCAAAAATAATCCTGGGAGTTCTGACTAACATTACAGATTTTATCTTGTGTCTTGTCTTTCAGCAAAAATGAATCCCTTTAAGGAGGCTGATTTTTTGTCAAGATTCATTGATTTGTATCAGGAAAACAAAAACCTGTGGGAGGTCAAACACCCATTATATTTCAATAAAGATGTAAAGAAGGCAACACTGGGCACACTTTTGGAATTTATGAATACTCGAGTCCCCCAGGCTGACCTCAAGTTTGTGGACAAGAAAATTGGTATCTTGCGCAATATGTACAAGCGGGAACACAATAAGATCCAGGAGTCGCTCAAATCCGGAGCAGCAGCCGACCAGGTTTATGTACCCAAACTGTGGTACTACCAAAAAATGTGATTTCTGGATGACCAGACAGAAGCAAGGCAATCACTTTCGACCCTTCCCCCCCACCCTTCCCTCCACCCCAGCTGAGGAGTCCCAGGAAGAACTGGGCCCTTTCATCCTTGATGAAGTGGATGCGCCCAGCTTCAGCCAGGTATACTTTTTTGTTGAATTTGTGATTGTGTAAATATTAATAAAGTAAACGTCTCCAATTTTAAAGTGCTTCAGAAAAAATGACTTCATCACAAATATTAATATGTAGACATATCACTAGACAGTAGTGGCCAAAAATATACTTCAGCATAGGTGTGCGCAGCCTCTTGCATTAAGGTGTGTACCCCAAAGCTCAAATACATATGCATGTGTATATGTACTGATGGTGTCAGTAGGGCAGTGGACAGTGTCAGTAGTTTTATTTATATTCTTTTTGAATTATTTTTTTTGTAAAATTTTGTTTTTGGATGAAATATCAGTGGTCTAAACAGGGGGAATATGCACCACACAAGGTGATTAGGGTGTGCCCAGGCACACCTGGCACACCCTGTGCACACGCCTATGTACTTCAGATATTGGTGAGCAGCTGGAATAATGGTGGGGTCAAATAGATAGCCTTTACTATTTGTTTCAAATTATATTTGCAAGTCATGAGCTGAAAATTGTGTGTGATTGCGTAACCTAAAATTACAACTATGTCCCTTTTTTTTACCCAGGATGAGCTCAGCCAGGAGGAGGCCTTGCCCAGTGGGAGAGAGGAGGAGGCCTTGCCCAGTGGGAGAGAGGAGGAGGCTGTGGCTGGGCCCAGTAGAAGCCGCACAGAGTGTCAGGTGCCTCCCCTCCGCATTACCACCAAAAGGCACAGAAAAATGACCCAAACTGAGGAGGAATCACTAGCCCTCATTTGTGAAGCCAGCAAAATCATCAGCACACCACCCAATGCAGAAGAGGCGTATGGGACATATATGGCCAGCAGATTGCTGGAACTCGAAAAGGGGCAACGCCTCCTCTGTGAGGGTTTGATTTTTCAGGCCTATCAGAAGGGCTTGAGAGGGAAGCTTACTGCTAAAACATATCTAGCAGATGAAGCCACTCCTCCTCCTCCTCCTCCTCCTCCTGTCCCAAGTACACCACCAGAGGCACAGCCTCCAAGGAAGACTGCAGAGAAGCATGGAGGGAAGGCTGCAGGGCAGCGTGAAGGGAAGCCTCCACGGAAGAGTCGAAAGTGATTGCCTGGCTTCTGTCTGGTCTGACTTCTAACTGTGCTCCCTGTGCTCCCTAGTCGCAAGATACCAATTTTCTTGCCTAAAACTTGATGTGTGTCCTGGGGGACGAAAGGCTTCACAGATTCCAAAAGTGTCTCCAGTGTTGCCTTCCTCATTTTTTTCCCCAAAATAAATGGATTTTTTCTTTACCTTACATTATTGACTATGTGTTTTTATTCCAAAAGGACATTTGGTTTGGGAGTAGGCGGGTACATGTCAAAAAGACTATGTGTGTTTTTTCCAAAAGGCTAAATCATTTTGAAAATCAAGCGCAAAGTACTAGTGAAAAGTGTACTTTAGAAATTGCACTGCAAGTGCACTTGTTGGAAGTGCAGTCGCTGTAAATCTGAGGGGAAGATCTGAAATGAGGGGAAGCTCTGCTGATTTTATCATACAATCATGTGCCAGAGAAAGTTTTTTTTTTTTTGTGGTTCCTTGCATGTGCCCCTCGAATCCACAGCGAATGCACTTCAAAATGCTCTTTCTGTGCAATTCCAAGTACAATTTGCACTTGTAGTGAAAAATGAATTTGCCTTTGGAAAATAAGCCCCCCTATGTCTAATTAACAAGGGACACCAACCTCATTAGGGTTCATTAAAACAACACAAAATATTAACCACTTGCCGACCGCCTCACGCTGATATATGTCAGCAGAATGGCACGGGCAGGCAGAATCACGTACCTGTACGTGATCTGCCTCCAGCAGGTGGGGGGTCCTGTCGGACCCCCCCCGGTGCCCGAGGCAGTCGGCTTCTGCCTGGGAGCGATGAGAGGTGAGGGGGAGGCCATCAATTCGTGCCCCCCCCCTCGCAATTGCTCCCGGCCAATCAGATTCTTCCTCTGCCTCTGCATAGTAAACAGGCAGAGGAAATGATGTCATCTCTTCTCGGCTCGGTATTTTCTGTTCCGGCGCTGAGGATAGAAGACTTCAATGTGAGTGCACAACACTACACACCACAGTTGAACATGCCAGGCACACATAACACCCCCCATCACCCCCCGATCCCCCCGATCACCCCCTAATCACCCCTCCCCCCTGTCACACTGACACCAAGCAGTTTTTTTTCTGATTACTGCATTGGTGTCAGTTTGTGACAGTTAGTGTGGTAGGGCAGTTAGTGTTAGCCCCCTTTAGGTCTAGGGTACCCCCCTAACCCCCCCTAATAAAGTTTTAACCCCTTGATCACCCCCCGTCACCAGTGTCGCTAAGCGATCATTTTTCTGATCGCTGTATTAGTGTCACTGGTGACGCTAGTTAGGGAGGTAAATATTTAGGTTGGCCATCAGCGTTTTATAGCGTCGGGGACCCCCATATACTACCTAATAAAGGTTTTAACCCCTTGATTGCCCCATAGTTAACCCTTTCACCAGTGATCACCGTATAACCATTACAGGTGACGCTGGCTAGTTCGTTTATTTTTTATAGTGTCAGGGCACCCGCCGTATATTACCGAATAAAGGTTTAGCCCCCTGATCGCCCGGCGGTGATATGCGTCGCCCCAAGCAGCGTCAGGTTAGCGCCAGTAGCGCTAACACCCACGCACGCACCGTACACCTCCCTTAGTGGTATAGTATCTGAACGGATCAAAATCTGATCCGATCAGATCTATACTAGCGTCCCCAGCAGTTTAGGGTTCCCAAAAACGCAGTGTTAGCAGGATCAGCCCAGATACCTGCTAGCACCTGCGTTTTGCCCCTCTGCCCAGCCCACCAAAGTGCAGTATCGATCGATCACTGTCACTTACAAAACACTAAACGCATAACTGCAGCGTACGTAGAGTCAGGCCTGATCCCTGCGATCGCTAACAGTTTTTTTGGTAGTGTTTGGTGAACTGGCAAGCACCAGCAGACTAGTACACCCCAAGAAGAAGACAAACAGGCCCGTCGTGCCCATAGTGTCCTTCCTGCTGCATTCGCCAATCCTAATAATTGGAAACCCACCACTTCTGCAGCATGTGATTGGCCAAGCATGCGGGTCATAGTGCATGCTTGGCAAATCATCAGCAAGCAATGCACTGCGATGCCGCAGTGAATTATGGGCCGTGACGCGCCACACGAATTTGGCGCGAACAGCCCATATCGTTCGCAATTCGGCAAACGACCGAACAGCCGATGTTCGAGTCGAACATGGGTTCGACTCGAACACGAAGCTCATCCCTACTAGCGGCTAATTAGCCTCTAGACTGAGAATGCAGCCGGTGATTGAGCCAGCTGACCATAGAGCTGATCAGAGTGGCTCCAAACATATGTATGGCCTAAGAAACCGGAAGCTACGAGCATTTAATGACTTAGATTTCGCCGGATGTAAACAGCGCCATTGGGAAATTGGGAAAGCATTTTATCACACCGATCTTGGTGTGGTCAGATGCTTTGAGGGCAGAGGATAGATCTAGGGTCTAATAGACCCCAATTTCTTCAAAAAAGAGTACCTGTCACTACCTATTGCTATCATAGGGGATATTTACATTCCCTGAGATAACAATAAAAATGATTAAAAAAAAAATGAAAGGAACAGTTTAAAAATAAGATAAAAAAGCAAAAAAATAATAAAGAAAAAAATAAAATAAAAAAAAAGCACCCCTGTCCCCTCCTGCTCTCGCGCTAAGGCGAACGCAAGCGTCGGTCTGGCGTCAAATGTAAACAGCAATTGCACCATACATGTGAGGTATCACCGCGAAGGTCAGATCGAGGGCAGTAATTTTAGCAGTAGACCTCCTCTGTAAATCTAAAGTGGTAAGCTGTAAAGGCTTTTAAAGACTTTTAAAAATGTATTTATTTTGTTGCCACTGCACGTTTGTGCACAATTGTAAAGCATGTCATGTTTGGTATCCATGTACTCGGCCTAAGATCATCTTTTTTATCTCATCAAACATTTGGGCAATATAGTGTGTTTTAGTGCATTAAAATTTAAAAAAGTGTGTTTTTTCCCCAAAAAATGTGTTTGAAAATCACTGCGCAAATACTGTGTGAAAAAAAAAAAAAATTAAACACCCACCATTTTAATCTGTAGGGCATTTTCTTTAAATAATATATAATGTTTGGGGGTTCAAAGTAATTTTCTTGCAAAAAAAAAAATTTTTTTCATGTAAACAAAAAGTGTCAGAAAGGGCTTTGTCTTCAAGTGGTTAGAAGAGTGGGTGATGTGTGACATAAGCTTCTAAATGTTGTGCATAAAATGCTAGGACAGCTCAAAACCCCCCCAAATGACCCCATTTTGGAAAGTAGACACCCCAAGCTATTTGCTGAGAGGCATGCCAAGTCCGTGGAATATTTTATATTGTGACACAAGTTGCGGGAAAGAGACACATGCCTCTCAGCAAATAGCTTGGGGTGTCTACTTTCCAAAATTGGGTCATTTGGGGGGGGGGGGGGGGTTGTGCCACCTGGGCATTCCATGGCCTCTGAACTGTGATAGGCAGTGAAGAGTGAAATCAAAAATTTACACCCTTAGAAATCCTGAAGGCGGTGATTGGTTTTCGGGGCCCCGTACGCGGCTAGGCTCCCAAAAAGTCCCACACATGTGTTATTCCCATACTCAGGAGAAGCAGCTAAATGTATTTTGGGGTGCAATTCCACATATGCTCATGGCCTGTGTGAGCAATATATCATTTAGTGACAACTTTGTGCAAAAAAAAAAAAAAATTGTCACTTAACCGCAACTTGTGTCAAAATATAAAATATTCCATCTACTACATCTATCTACTTTCCAAAATGGGGTCATTTGGGGGGGTTTATGCCATCTGGGCATTTTATGGCCTTCAAAATTGTGATAGGTAGTGAGGAGTAAAATCAAAAATTTACGCCCTTAGAAATCCTGAAGGCAGCCCCGTTTCGGGGCCCTGTACGCGGCTAGGCTCTCAAAAAGTCCCACACATGTGGTATCCCCGTACTCAGGAGAAGCAGCTGAATATATTTTGGGGTGCAATTCCACATATGCCCATGGCCTGTGTGAGCAATATATCATTTAGTGACAATGTTTCGTAATTTTTTTTTTTTTTTCATTATTCAATCACTTGGGACAAAAAAATTAATATTCAATGGGCTCAACATGCCTCTCAGCAATTTCCTTGGGGTGTCTACTTTCCAAAATGGGGTCATTTGGGGGGGTTTTGTACAGCCCTGCCATTTTAGCACCTCAAGAAAGGACATAGGCAGTCATAAACTAAAAGGCTGTGTAAATTCCAGAAAATGTACCCTAGTTTGAAGACGCTATAACTTTTGCGCAAACCAATAAATATACGCTTATTGACATTTTTTTTACCAAAGACATGTGGCCGAATACATTTTGGCCTAAATGTATGACTAAAATTGAGTTTATTGGATTTTTTTTATAACAAAAAGTAGAAAATATCATTTTTTTAAAAAATTTTCGGTCTTTTTCCGTTTATAGCGTAAAAAATAAAAATCGCAGTGGTGATCAAATACCATCAAAAGAAAGCTCTATTTGTGGGAAGAAAAGGACGCAAATTTTGTTTGGGTACAGCATTGCATGACCGCGCAATTAGCAGTTAAAGCGACGCAGTGCCAAATTGTAAAAAGTGCTCTGGTCAGGAAGGGGGTAATTCCTTCCGGGGCTAAAGTGGTTAAATGCCAATTGTGCAGTCATGCTACACTGTACCCAGATGAATTTTTTAGCATTTTTTTCACACGAATTGAGCTTTCTTTTGGTGGTGTTTAATCACCACTGGGTTTTTATTTTTTGCTAAATAAAAATTTGGAAAATAAAAACACCTTTCATAATATGTTATAAAATTTTGAAAACAGGTCATTTTTTTTCTCCTTCATTGATGTGTGCTGATGAGGCTGCACTGAGGGGCACTGATAGGCTGCACTGAGGGGCACTGATAGGCTGCACTTAGGGGCACTGATAGGCTGCACAGAGGGGCACTGATAGGCTGCACTGATGAGGCGGTACTGATGAGGCGACACTGATGGGCACCACTAATAGGCACTCTTAGGCAGCACTGATCGGCAGCACTGGTGGGCACTGATTGGCATCACTTGTGGGCACTGTTGGGACTGCACTGATAATCAGTGCCCTGATTATCAGTGTAGATGTCCCTTTCACACAAGCTGGTTATTGGCTCTCCTCTCTTCTTCTCACGCTGTCAGCCTGAGGAAAGAATTCCGATAACTGTCTTGTGTTTACATTGTGATCAACTGTCATTGGACACAGCTGATCATGTGGTAAAGGGCTTCTGTGATTGGCTATGATTGGCTATGATGGGCTATGTACTAAGGATGCAGCAATCACGGAGTGCGCTGCCCGCACACTGCAGGGGGGATCGCAGGCAGCGTGATCACAGGAGAACATCCATGGACACTCTCCCAGCAGTGCAAGCCCGTGCTGTAAATATCTTTATTTTTTTAGGAGACAAAAAATAGTACTGATTTACACCACAGATAATAAGCCTGTATGGACAGGCTGACATTTCTGAGTTATTAGATGGGAATATCATATCTGGAAACAATAAAAATAGTGTCTTGATTCAGAGACTGACAAGGCAAAAAAAATTTACATCACAGCTATTATGCCTTTTTGACAGGCTGTAATTTCCTAGGAACTGAGCAGGCATATTGTGTCTGAAAATAAAAACATCAGTGACTTCAGGCTGCAATATTTAAAGGAGAGAGCAAGCACATTTCATCTGTACATTAAAAAAAATATTTTTAGGAGACTGATAAATGGAAAATCGTTACATGTTTGCACCACAGATATAAAGTCTGAATGGGCAGAATGCAAATTCTGAGTGACTCTGCAGGAATATTATTTGGAAATAAAAAAAAATTAATGTCTCGATTCAGAGACTAAGGCACTATTCACAATATTTAACACTTTTTCACTGGTTCACCATTTTGTGGCTTTGTAAGTCCACAATATACCTAATCTTTTTGCCTTACTTTATTTATCCAGATTCTCGTCCGTCATGTTTGTTAGTTCCCGGAGTCGCTGCGGGGGACCCACCTTTGGTGGTAACTCCCTGCGCTTGGTGCCTGTTGGGACATGGGTAAGCAGCTTTGCTCTTCCTTCCTTCCCCCCTTTATGTACAAAATTATTTTGTTTATTTGTTATGCCATATTAAAAGCTTTTCATTGCTTATGCCTTTGGGCAACTACATTTTTCTTTGATCATTTGTTAATTAATTCACAGATACCCTCCTGATAAAGTGGCTACTGTCTGCGAAACTAGTAGAGTTCCTATCTGTGATCAATTGTCCCACTGTGATCCTCCCCTTCCGGGGTTAATTATTTTGGTGATATATATGAACTGGTATTATGTTTTATCTTGTAACTGACCATTACCTCTGTACTAATAAAACTTCTTTATATATTTTTTATATTTGTATACACTGTACCTGTCATATATTTGAATTTTATTGTCTTACTGTACCGCGATAGTCCAATTGTCCCCATGTTCTTGTGGTAGCCTGGTTGGGTACCAGGCTACCAATCCCTTTATCTCTAGATTCCTGGATGATGGTACAAGTCTCTTAAATTTTATCTTTAGCAATCAATTATAGAGGCCACACCTATTTCCTCGATTCAGAGACTGACGAGGCAAAATTTTACAGTTTTGCACCACAGCTATTAAGTATCTTTGGACTGGTTGCAACTTCTTAGGGACTGAGCAGGCATATTGCATCTGGAAAGAAAAAAACAGCACCTATTTGTTTTGAATTTAAAAGTAAAAATTTTTAAGATTTTCAACACAAATTTGAAGCATTTTTTTTTTTAACAGAATGAATTTATAGAACAAAAAAGGTCAATACATGTGCGGTTGGCTGGCAAGAACCAAAAGCCAAGAATTAAACAATCAGTACAGTACACTGGGTGAATAAATCCGAGGCAAAAGTACACAAGCTGGAGTTAGAAATGATAAGACAAGAAAGTATGTAAATGCAGTTAGTTAACTCCTACAACAAACCATGGGATACAACAAAGAGAGTGACGAGTTTCCAATATTGAAATCAGGAAAAGGGGGGGGGGGGAGCGGAAGAGGGAAGTGAAAAAGAAATAAACAGAGGGGGAAGGAGGGGTGACTGGGGGGGGGGGAAGCGGTGAGTAGGGATGAGCTTCGAGTTTGAGTCGAACTCATGTTCGACTCGAACATTGGCTGTTCGCAAGTTCGCCAAACAGCGAACAATTTGGGGTGTTCGCTGCAAATTCGAATGCCGCGGAACACCCTTTAAAAGTCTATGGGAGAAATCAAAAGTGCTAATTTTAAAGGCTAATATGCAAGTTATTGTCATAAAAAGTGTTTGGGAACCTGGGTCCTGCCCCAGGAGACATGGATCAATGCAAAAAAAAGTTTTAAAAACGGCCGTTTTTTCAGGAGCAGTGATTTTAATAATGCTTAAAGTCAAACAATAAAAGTGTAATATCCCTTTAAATTCCGTACCTGGGGGGTGTCTATAGTATGCTTGTAAAGGGGCGCATGTTTCCTGTGTTTAGAACAGTCTGACACCAAAATGACATTTTGAAGGAAAAAACTCATTTAAAACTACCCGCGGCTATTGCATTGCCGACAATACACATAGAAGTTCATTGATAAAAACGGCATAGGAATTCCCCAAAGGGAAACCCCGAACCAAAATTAAAAAAAAAAATTGATGTGGGAGTCCCCCTAAATTCCATACCAGGCCCTTCAGGTCTGATATGGATATTAAGGGGAACCCCGGCCAAAATTTAAAAAAAAATGATGTGGGGTTCCCCCTAAATTCCATACCAGACCCTTCAGGTCTGGTATGGATTTTATGAGGAACCCCGCGCCAAAAAAAAAAAAACGGCGTGGGGTCCCCCCAAAAATCCATACCAGACCCTTATCCAAGCACGCAACCTGGCAGGCCGCAGGAAAAGAGGGGGGGACGAGAGTGCGCCCCCCCTCCTGAACCGTACCAGGCTACATGCCCTCAACATTGGGAGGGTGCTTTGGGGTAGCCCCCCCAAAACACCTTGTCCCCATGTTGATGAGGACAAGGGCCTCATCCCCACAACCCTGGCCGGTGGTTGTGGGGGTCTGCGGGCGGGGGGCTTATCGGAATCTGGAAGCCCCCTTTAACAAGGGGACCCCCAGATCCTGGCCCCCCCCCTGTGTGAAATGGTAAGGGGGTACTTACCCCTACCATTTCACTAAAAAACTGTCAAAAATGTTAAAAATTACAAGAGACAGTTTTTGACAATTCCTTTATTTAAATGCTTCTTCTTTCTTCCTTCATCTTCTGGTTCTTCTGGTTCTTCTGGCTCTTCTGGTTCTTCCTCCGGCGTTCTCATCCAGCATCTCCTCTGCGGCATCTTCTATCTTCTTCTCCTCGGGCCGCTCCGCACCCATGGCATGGGGGGGAGGCTCCCGCTCTTCTCTTCTTCTTTTCTTCTCTTCTTCTCTTCTTCTCTCCTTCTCTCCTTCTCTTCTTCATTTTCTTCTCCGGGCCGCTCCGCAACCCATGCTGGCATGGAGGGAGGCTCCCACTGTGTGACATGACATGACGGGACTTCCCTGTTTCATTCCCCGTGACGTCACAGGGAAAACCCGTCAAGTCACCGTGCGTCAGAGGGGGGCAGGGTCACCAGGTGGCCCCGCCCCCCGTTATTTAAGAACTGTCAGGCGAGGAGCGCCGTCACACAGCGGGAGCCTCCCTCCATGCCAGCATGGATTGCGGAGCGGCCCGGAGAAGAAAACGAAGAAGAGAAGAAGAGAAGAAAAGAAGAAGAGAAGAGCAGGAGCCTCCCCCCCATGCCATGGGTGCGGAGCGGCCCGAGGAGAAGAAGATAGAAGACGCCGTGGAGGAGATGCTGGACGAGAACGCCGGAGGAAGAACCAGAAGAGCCAGAAGAACCAGAAGATGAGGGAAGAAAGAAGAAGCATTTAAATAAAGGAATTGTCAAAAACTGTCTCTTGTCATTTTTAACATTTTTGACAGTTTTTTAGTGAAATGGTAGGGGTAAGTACCCCCTTACCATTTCACACAGGGGGGGGGCGGGATCTGGGGGTCCCCTTGTTAAAGGGGGCTTCCAGATTCCGATAAGCCCCCCGCCCGCAGACCCCCACAACCACCGGCCAGGGTTGTGGGGATGAGGCCCTTGTCCTCATCAACATGGGGACAAGGTGTTTTGGGGGGCTACCCCAAAGCATCCTCCCAATGTTGAGGGCATGTGGCCTGGTACGGTTCAGGAGCGGGGGCCGCACTCTCGTCCCCCCCTCTTTTCCTGCGGCCTGCCAGGTTGCGTGCTCAGATAAGGGTCTGGTATGGATTTTTGGGGGGACCCCACGCCGTTTTTTGGGTTTTTTTTGGCGCGGGGTTCCCCTTAACATCCATACCAGACCTGAAGGGTCTGGTATGGAATTTAGGGGGAACCCCACGTCATTTTTTAAAAAAATTTTGGCTGGGGTTCCCCTTAATATCCATATCAGACCTGAAGGGCCTGGTATGGAATTTAGGGGGACTCCCACATCATTTTTTTTTTTTTAATTTTGGTTCGGGGTTCCCCTGTGGGGAATTCCTATGCCGTTTTTATCAATGAACTTCTATGTGTATTGTCGGCAATGCAATAGCCGCGGGTAGTTTTAAATGAGTTTTTTCCTTCAAAATGTCATTTTGCTGTCAGACTGTTCTAAACACAGGAAACATGCGCCCCTTTACAGGCATACTATAGACACCCCCCAGGTACGAAATTTAAAGGGATATTACACTTTTATTGTTTGACTTTAAGCATTATTAAAATCACTGCTCCTGAAAAAACGGCCGTTTTTAAAACTTTTTTTGCATTGATCCATGTCCCCTGGGGCAGGACCCGGGTCCCCAAACACTTTTTATGACAATAACTTGCATATTAGCCTTTAAAATTAGCACTTTTGATTATTCATGTTCGTGTCCCATAGACTTTAACGGTGTTCGCGTGTTCGAACGAACTTTTTTCCTGTTCGCATGTTCTGATGCGAACCGAACAGGGGGGTGTTCGGCTCATCCCTAGCGGTGAGGGAGTGAGAGCAGGAAGGGAGGGGCAGCAAGTAAAGCCACTAATTGTTTAAGCGACATCTAGATACTTCTATCCAAGTCATCCAAATCTTATCAAATTTCCTAGGACAATTACAGCTAGCATAAATACTTTTAAACAGAGGCAAAACTGCATTATTGGCAGGACGCTACAGTAGGAGGTAGGGATGACTTCCATTTAATAAGGATTTCTCTCTCCGGGCATAAAACGAGGGAAACAAAAACAAATAGTTTAGTATAACGGCCGAGCTCAGCACCATCCAACACTCCCAAGGGTAACACCCTAGGGTCTAAAAGGAATGTCAAATCATAGGTGATATTAATAACATTTAAAAACAGATTCCCAAAAATCTCTAAGCTTGGGGCAGGTCCAAACCATATGCTAGAAGGTGCCTTCAGCTTGCTGACATCTATGGCATAGGGGACTAACTGTGGCATATTTACTAGCCAACCAAGCAGGAGTATAATAAGCTCTGCGTAGAAATGTAACCTAGATAAACCGATCTTTGGCCAAATCCATGCTAGTAGCCAGTGGCGGAATTACCAGGGTCGCAACAGTCGCACTTGTGACGGGGCCCGGCATTCCGCCACAGCGGGGGTGGGGGGGCAGTGGGGTTGCTATTCACACATGGATCTGAGTGGAGATCGTGTCTGTCATGGAACAGTAGCACAACAGAGACACGGCATTAAAGTTCTATTTGCCCGTCCATCCTCTCTGACACGGGATGAGAGAGGACACACAGCTGATCTCACTGCTCCCCCTTCTCCCCCTCCCCTCTCCAGTGTGCTCCGCAGGCAGTCTAGTGTGAAGCTAACGAGCTAACATTTCCCGCGGAACACACATGAGAGGGGGGGAGGGGGAGTAGTGAGATCAGCTGTGTGTCCTCTCTCATCCCCTGCAAATAGAACATTAATGCAGGTGTCTCTGTTGTGCTACTGTTCCATGACAGACACGATCTCCGCTCAGAGCCGTGCTGTCCTGAGAAGGCAGATGGCACTGATGGACATTAATAGCAATTCACTGATTAGCACTGATAGAAGGCACTGATGGGTACTGATAGAAGGCACTGATGGTCACTGATAGAAGGCACTGATAGAAGGCACTAATGGGCACTGATAGAAGGCACTAATGGGCACTGGTAGAAGGCACTGATGGTCACTGATAGAAGGCACTGATAGAAGGCACGAATTGGCACTGTTAGAAGGCACTGATTGAAGGCACTAATGGGCACTGGTAGGAGGCACTGATGGACACTGATAGAAGGCACTAATGGGCACTGATTGGAGGCACTGATGGACACTGATAGAAGGCACTGATAGAAGGCACTAATGGGCACTGATATAAGGCATTAATGGTCACTGATAGAAGGCACTGATGGACACTGATAAAAGGCACTGATGGGCACTGATAGAAGGCACTAATGGGCACTGATAGAAGGCACTAATGGGCACTGATATGAGGCACTAATGGGCACTGATAGGAGGCACTAATGGTCACTGATAGAAGGCACTAATGGGCAATGATAGGAGGCATTTATGGGCAGTGATAGGAGGCACTGATGAGCACTGATGGGAGGCACTGATGGGCACTGATAAAGGCACTAATGGGCAATGATAGAAGGTACTAATGGGCACTAATAGGAGCCATTTATGAGCAGTGATAGGAGGCACTGATGAGCACTGATGGCCACTGATAGAAGGCACTGATGGTCACGGATGGTCACTGATATGAGGCACTTATGGACACTGATAGGAGGCACTGATGGGCACTAATAGAAGGCACTCATGTGCACTGATAGAAGGCACTAATGGGCACTTATACGAGGAATTTATGGGCACTGATAGGAGGCACTGATGGGAGGCACTGATAGAAGGTACACATGGGCACTGATAGAAGGCACTAATAGGCACTGTTAGGAGGCACTGATAGAAGGCACTGATGGGCACTGATAGAAGGCACTAATGGGCACTGATAGGAGGCATTAATGGTCACTGATAAAAGGCACTGATGGGCACTGATAGAAGGCACTGATGGGCACTGATAGAAGGCGCTAATAGACACTGATAGGAGGCATTTATGGGCACTGAGAGGAGGCACTGATGGGCACTGATAGGAGACACTGATGAGCACTGATAGGCCACATTGATGAGCACTGATAGGCAGCACTGATAGGAGGCACTGATGTGCACTGATAGGCTGCACTGATAGGTGGCATTGATGGGTACTGATAGGTGGTACTGATGGGCACTGAGGAACACTGATAGGCAGAACTCAGGCAGTATTGATGGGCTTTGATGGACAGGATTGAAGAGTACTGATAGGTGGCACTGATGGACGCTGTTAGGTGGCATTAATGAGCATTGATAGGTGGTGCTGATAGGCGGAATTGATGGGCACTAATAGGCGGCATTATTGAGCACTGATAGGTAACACTTTTAGGTGGAAGTAATGGGCACTGATAGGCAGCATTGATGAGCATTGATAGGCAGCATTGATGGGCACTAATAGGTGGAATTGATGAGCACTGATAGATGGCACTAATGATTGGGGCACTGGGTATCAGTGTAAACAATTTACTGACATTCTTGACAGTTAACGGCAGTCCTTTCCTAACACAGACACATCGTGGGAGGAAGGGGGTGTGGATAACTGGCAAGTCTGTTTACATTTGATCAGCTGACATCACATGGTAAAGGGCCATTTTGATTGCACTGGATGCACATCCCAGGGGGCATGCGGGAAGCACAGTTTTGGGAGGATATTCATGAACACCCTCCCAAAATTGGAAGCCCAGGGGCTCTGATGGAAGGGGGGCCCATCATGGTTTCTTGCATCGGGGCCCTGAAGGTTCTAGTTATGCCTCTGCTAGTAGCATAGTTATTCAGACAAATATCCCAATTTTCTCTGCCTGCCATTTGGAAAACAGGCTAGTCAATTTTACAGAGGGAGCCATAGAGAGATGAAGGTAGATTGAGGACCAAAACTTGTAGATGGGGAAAAACATCTGAATGGGCAGGTGAAATATGGCCTTTAGGTCCACAAAGCTCTGCAGACTACCATTAGATAAGATATGTTTGAGCCCCACTATGCCCCAAGCAGCCCACAGTTGGAGATTAGGTAACATAGCAAGGTGTGGCAAAGTGGGGTTGGCCCAAAGGGGATTATGGGGAGAAACCATATGTGGCTTACGACACTGCACCCTCACTTGTTGCTGCACCATGATAGTGGTTCTCATCAGACAGGTATGTGCAGGGTGGGCCCATAGGCAACGGAAAGCTATTGTTACTGAGGGTGGCATATGAGCTGACAATGGCTGCCTCCAGCATAACCGCAGGATTATATTTTGGCTGTGAGAACCATCACTGACACCGCAGACCAATAGTAGAGACAGAAGTCTGGAAGGGAAAGGCCTCCTTGGGAGAGGGAAAGTTTTAGTGTGGATTTGGCCAATTGACGGATTTTGCCAGCCAAAATGAATGAGCCAACAATACGATCCAATTTGTTGAAAAACTATTTTGGTATACAAATGCATATTTCAGAAAAAATACAGAAACTTGGGGGGGCGTGGCTAACCGCAGAGCAATATGGAAGCCTAACTCCACAGTTCCTGCACCAAACGGAGAACCGAACCTCTAATTTAGTGAACCGGACCACCAAAATGCAATCAGCGGACCCCCACACCCTGGGGAACCAGACCGGAACATCCAGAAAACTAAAGGAACTGAAAAAAACTGACAGATTTCTTCATTCTCCCCCTGGTAGATAAAATACAAGATGGGGTCCGCGGCGCCTCACAGCACACAGAGGATTCTTATACAGACTTACCTGATGCTAATAATTCCTCAATATCACTCCAGGAAAATGCCTCAAGTTCCCATCCACCATCTGGACCGTCTTCCACCTCCAGCAGCCCAGCCAAATTGCGGATGCGCTTGGATGCAGGCGAGCAGACCCTGGAGGTAAAGCCTGCATTAGAAAATCTCCTCACACAGACGCCCACATCCTCCCCTATACCCGCCTTCCCTACATCTAACCAGCTGGTCATAGACAATGCTGAAGGAGATGCTGATGTCACTACACAGTTCTCTCCATAATGGCATCTCCTCCATGTTCACTGCATTTAAAGCGGAGATGATGTACACAGGACAAAAAATGGGCCACATTGAAAAGCAGATGAGTGCCATGACTGAAACTGTCAATGATTTGGTACATGCACATGACCATACCTGCGAAGAACATCACTGGGTGAGGGCCAAAATGGCGGACCTTGAAGACCGATCGAGACACAATAATGTAGAGATAAGAGGTATACCCAAAACTATCCTGCCAGCAGACCTGAACTCCTATGCAAGGAAACTAATCTCAACACTCCTACCAGATCTCTCACCGGTCGAAACTATCATCGATCAAATACATTGCCTCCCAAAACCACCCACTTGCCTGCAGAAGTACACAATGCCCAAATTCCTATCACTCAATGTGAAAGGGCTAAACCATCCAGACAAAAGGGCATCCCTGTGGTGAACTGCAAAAGACTCCCACTAGGAAGTTCTACTCATCCAAGAGACGCACTTTAAGACCAACCCAGAACCTTCATGTACCAACAAAAATTTTACCCACATCTTTAAAGCCTCAGGCCCAGAAAAAAAGAACGGAGTCATGATAGCTATCAAAAACACATGCTCCTTCATCCTCCACAATAGCCTCACTGACGTTGATGGCAGATATCTTGCTGTAGACTGCACCCTGAATAACAACAGATACACCATCGTAACTGTTTATGCCCCCAATAAAAAACAAATCAACTTCCTATCCAAACTGATGAAGAAAATCAACCGTTTCAAACAGGGTCAACTTATCATCTGTGTAGACTTCAATATAGTCCCGGATAACTCCATCGACTCTTCCTCCCGCTCTAACAGATTCCCCTCACCTGTGGGATCCTTCATTAGATCCAATGATCTGTTTGATGTATGGAGATGCCACCACACCACCGAAAGAGACTATTCTTACTTCTCCCCTCGCCATAATTCTTACACACTAATTGACTATTTCTTAGTAGACAAATGGACATTGCCCAAAATATCTTAATGAGAAATATCCACCATTACGTGGTCGGACCACGCTCCAGTCACCATGACCATAGATGATTACCGCCAACCTTCTGAACACGGATCTGGAGAGCAAATGCTGCAATTCTTAACTCACCAATTCATTCTACCTACATCAGAGAATGCCTAGAAGAATACTTTGACACTAATACAGGAACTGTTAGGGATAACACTGTTCTTTGGAATGCCCATAAGGCATTCATAAGAGGGATCCTCATACAAATTGGTGCTAGAGAGAGGAGGAGGGGATCACAGCGTATAAACCTACTTACTTCCAGTATCAAAACTTTAGAAAACCAAAACCAATCTACTCCTGATCCTGCACCAAAAACAAAATTAGACTCCCTTAGACAGGAATTAAATTCTCCCCTGTTACAATCATTTGAAAAAGCACATACTTACTTTAGAGCAAAACGCTACTCCATTGGCTATAAGGCAGGGAAAGCAATGGCTAACAGAATCAAAGGTCATTATTCTAAAACTAAAATTACCCATCCATTTCATCCAGCTACCAAACAAAAACTGATAGACCCACAAGCCATTGTAGATGCATTTAGTCACTACTACAATACGCTTTATAATTTAAAAGGTGACACCTCTGTCAAACAACCATCCTTACGTGACATAGAATTGTTTCTCCACAAAATCAACCTTCCCAAACTATCCAAAGAACAATTAACCACATTAAACACGCCGTTCACTGCTCTAGAAATCAGGAATATAATCTCAGCTCTGCCCTCTAACAAATCTCCAGGCCCAGATGGCCTTACAGGAGAATATTACAAGCAATTGGAACAATCCTAGCACTCTTCTTAACCACAGTATGCAAAGATGCCACCTCGTGCTCCTCTCTCCCTCCTGAAATGCTAAATGCTCTGATTATCACTCTACCGAAGCCAGGTAAGGAACCTACATGTGCACAAAACTTTAGACCCATTTCTCCCCTCAACCTAGACACAAAAATATATGCTAAATTAATAGCCAATAGATTACTCAATCTAATGCCCATTGTAATCCACAAAGACCAATCGGGCTTCACAAAAAGGAGACAGACAACTGATGCAACACGAAGAATTCTCAACATAATCCACAATGCTGAATCGACTCAGACGCCTTCTTTGCTCCTATCTCTGGATGCAGAGAAGGCGTTCGATAGAGTCCATTGGAAGTATCTTAAAGCAACTTTCAGTAAGTTTGGTTTCCAGGGACCCATACTGTCTGCCATAATGGCACTGTACTCCTCCCCCTCAGCAAATGTGTATAGATCAGAGATACTATCTAAACCATTTTCCATTACGAATGGCACCCGTCAAGGTTGTCCACTCTCACCAATCATCTTTAAACTAGTGATGGAACCCCTAGCAGGACATGTACGAACCAATAACAAAATAACAGGCTTCAAAATTGGCACTATGGAACATAAAATCAATTTATTCGCAGATGACGTGATAATGATGATCACAAACCCCAATTCCTCCCTGGCTTTGGTACAAATGTTATTGAAAAGAAATAGCGACGTCTCTTATAAGGTTAATGAACACAAATGGTACATCCTAGATTTAGGAATTTATGCAATAATGAGTAACCTCCTTAGGAATTTTTTATCCTTATCCCTGGGCTGACAACAGTATACCCTACCTGGCAATTACTCTTACTAAATCCACAAAAGGCCTCTTCCTCTTCGCACATAACTACACAGAAGCCAAGCAAATGCTGATCAAAGAAACATCCAAAATTTCTAAACACAAATGTTCGTGGGCAGGCCGCCTAGCGGCCTTTAAAATGACTGTACTACTTAGATTACTATATGTAACGAGCCCCTTTGCTCGCTCGGTTTCACTCTCCCGACACTCTTTTGCAGCTATTGAATCAGATTGCAACGTCTGATGGTTCGGTCATCCGATGCTCCGGGACTAGAACTACAGCTCTGTGCCATTCTAGTCCAGTTGTGATAGCTCAGAACAAACACCAGGCAGGCTGTATGTAAGTTCAAACAGGAATCTATCTTTTATTGCAAAATACAGGCTTTTATACACTAAAAGTGGAGGTGCAGACCTCCTGCTCATATTACGCTAACAATACAGCTGTAACCTAATTAACCTAATTAACATGAGCTAATTAACTAATCCCTTTAGACAGCCTTGTAGTGCAGAAAATCCAATCAACATTATCACAATCAACATAGACTCTTCTTCACACAATAGCAGAGTTAATTAACACAAATAACAATGGGGATCTAATGACTCTTAGATCCCATAGTAGACTTATTTGCAATACACATTTTAGCAGACAATAGACAGACAAGTGTTGGAATTTACATCAGCATCTCCTAACAGTATCTGTCCCAGCATTATGAATCAGCCACTATTCCAATATGGCAAATCCAGGGTCCCCAGACATACAGCTCACACAGAGCACCGTTCCCCCAAATGCAAGGGCCCCCGATCGATCGGCAAGAGGCTAGCATACAGTCCCCTCCAAAAGTCTCTTTCCCGGCTAGGTCTGTCACATTATACATCTTCCGCACACTGCCTATCATGCTCTCATCATCCTACATCAACTCCCTCCAATCCATCCTGAGCCAATATGTTTGGCAAGGGAAAAAATACAGATGCAGCGATGCAAAACTCATTAAACACAGATCTAAAGGAGGGATGGGTTACATTGACATAAAAGATTACTACATAGCTACTAGACTATCACAGTTCAGAGAAAGGATGAATACAAAACCCACTACACTCTGGAGTGACATAGAAAACAATGTGACACCAGGAACAAACCTCATCAACTGGTTAATAAGTACACCCACAAGTAATCCTCACCTTCAACACTACTCCCCATCTATCCAAGCTTCCATCAAAGCATGGAGAACATTACACCGAACCAAATGGTCACAACTTCCGACCAAGCCTTCACATCCCTATCAACACTTTAAAGCACCTTACTCTTGACTTAACCTTCCCAAACTGGATTACAGAACAGGTACCCTACACATACAAACTCCGCAACATAACAACTAACAAGTCTTTCTTACAAGTCCAAAAAGATCACAATGCACCTGCTAAAGATTTCTTTACCTACCAAAGACTACAAAAATGCCTTGCAGCTAACTCCTCTCTAGAAGGATCATTACCCACAAAACTATCAAACTATTTATTTACTGATAACCCCAAATCTAACGGGACCTCCCTCATTTACTCAATTCTACAGGAAAAAAACATTTTTTGTGAATTTCACAAATCCAAACCCCCTCCTTGATTGGGAAATAGACTTACAACTACAATTTTCTGACCAACAATGGCAAACAGCAATCAACTCTGTTTACAAAGCAACATCCTGCACCTCCTTGTGGGAACTTACACAAAAAACATTAATGAGATGGTACTTGACACCACACAGAATAGCCAAGTTTCAGAAACACACTTCACATGAATGCTGGAGAGAATGCGGCCAAACCGGTACACTCCTACACATTCTATGGACATGCCCTCAAATACAACAGCTTTGGAAAGATGTAGAAGACATGCTGCAAGAAATACTACATTTCTCTATCACACTAACTCCACAGTTAGCCATCCTTAACTTAAACATTGACGAAATACCACAGAACCTAAGACTAGTGACCACGCATATTCTCTTGGCAACAAAACTTTTGCTCACAAGAAAATGGAAAACTAATATCACTCCCCATCTGACTGAAGTAGTTAACTTAGTACAAACACATTTTACATATGAAACTCTTCTTTCACGTGGGAAACACACGCATCCTAAAACACTAGATCTATGGAATCCTTGGTACATTTGGTACACAAAGAAAAATAACAACTGATAGTCATATCTCGCGCTACAACAAAATACTGCTGCTATCTTCTCCCTTACCCTCCTTCCCTTTCCCCCATATCCCCACACTCTCACCCTTACCCCATCCTACCCTCTCCCCTTCCCTCCCAGGTTATCAGTTATACATATTGATACGACAATGTTTTACTACCTGTTGTTCTCTTCATATTACTTATTTTAAAATGAAATCCACATTCACTGTTTAGACACACCTTTTATCAACTCATGTTTGAGTAATGTTTGAGTAATATGTCATTATACATACAGTCTAATGATCTCTCATTTATATGACTGCATAATATGTAACATGAAAAATTCAATAAAAATCTATTGATATAAAAAAATACAGAAACTTGGGCAAATTGATCATTTTCAACAGGCTATTTCTACCCACATTAGACAGTAGAAGAGTACGCCATGTGGGACATCTCTGGGATAGAGACTGAAGCAGGAGCAAAAAATTAAGATCCACATAAGATTGAAGAGGACTGCTAACACGAATCCCCAAATATTTAAGCTCCATATACCACTGCAATAGAGTATTAGTGACAGGCAGAGCAGGCCAACAACTAAGAGGAAGCAAGATGGACTTGTCCATACTGATCTTAACCACTTCAATACCAGGCACTTAGACACCTTCCCGCTCAGGCCAATTTTCAGCTTTCAGCGCTGTCGCAATTTGAATGACAATTGCGCAGTCATGCAACACTGTACCCAAACTATTTTTTTTATCATTTTGTTCCCACAAATAGAGCTTTCTTTTGGTGGTATTTAATCACCTCTGCAGTTTTTATTTTTTGCGCAACAAATAAAAAAAGACCAAAAATTTGGAAAAAAAACAAGTTTTTCTTTGTTTCTGTTAAAATTTTTTGTAAATAAGTAAGTTTTCTTCTTCAATGATGGGCACTGATATGGCTGCACTGATGGGCACTGATACGACGGCACTGATGGGCACCGATGAGGTGGCACAAATGAGGTGGCACTGATGAGGTAGCACTGATGATGGGCACTGATGATGCGCACTAATAGGCAGCACTGATAGGTGGCACTGATGGGCACTGATAGGTGGCACTGGTATGCAGCACTGATGGGCACTCATAGGTGGCACCGATGGGCACTCATAGGCGGCACTGATGGGCACTCGTAGGTGGCATTGATGGGTAATTATGGGTGGCACTGATGGGTACTTATGGGTGGCACTGATAGGTGGCACGGATGGGCACTGATGGGCACTGATAGGTGGGCACTGGTGGGCATGGATGGGCACTGATAGGTGGCACAGACGGGCACTGATGGGTGGCTCTGTTGACACTGATTGGTGGCACTGATCACATTATGGGTGGCATGGCTGGGCATCCCTGATTTAAAATGGTACCAGTCAGTGCCCATTTGTGGGCACTGATTGGCACAGGTTGGGAACATTGGGCACATGTGGATGGCCATGGGGTACATACTTGGCCATCCACATGTTGCCCGGCTCCCTGGTGGTCCTGGCGGCTTCCCTGGTGATCTAGTGTGGGCATCTGAGGATACACAATCAGCGCAGACCCCCCTGCCAGGAGAGCCGCCGATCGGCTCTCCTCTACTCGCTCTTTACCAAGATCGGGGGAGCGGTGTGTCAGACTGACACACCGCTCCACCGATTGCCGCAATGCGCGCCCCCGCATATGATGCCCAGTCAGGATAACTGAACCACCGCCCGGCTGTCATCTGCTATGGGCCAGGCGGGAAGTGGTTAAAGAAAGCACCAAATGCATTTATCAGCTGAAGTGCAGCCTGTAGGAAAGAATAAGGATAATTTAGAAACAAAAGGGTATCATCTGCATATAGTGCCACTCTTTCAACGATCAAGCCCACCCATATTCTCTGAACCCTGGGATCAGTGTGTAGGACAGCTGCCAGTGGTTCCAAGGCAAAGGGCATGTATCACAGTGGAGAGGGAAAGAAGAAGAGATATTAGCCGTTGGAGAGGAGTAGAGCATACGTATACAGGAGATGACGTGAGGCACAAACACAATTTTTTCCAGTACAGCACAGAGGTAGGTCCATTCCACAGAATCAAACACCTTCTTGGCATCATCTAATGGCCTACATGAGAAGGCTCAGCTGGATATACAGTACCTGACCACGAGAATGTGTTTCCAGCGCAATTCTATTGAGCTGGTTCTCGGCGACAGGGTGCTGTACATCTCGCGTTGGCTCACTCATTGGGAAAGGAAAACTGTGTTTTTTCCTTTCGCGATGAGCGACAGGCATTGCTGACAGGTGTCTGGTATGAATCATGAGGGGGAACGTCGCGCCAAATTTTAAATAAAAAACCGTCATGGGTTCCCCTCCAGGGGCATACCAGGCCCTTAGGTCTGGTATAGATTTTAAGGGGAACCCCCTACGCAGAAAAAATGGCGTGGGGGTCTCCCCCACAATCCATCCCAGACCATCATTCGAGCACGCAGCCCGGCCGGTCAGGAAAGGGGGCGGGGACGAGCGAGCGCCCCCTCTCCCCTCCTGAACTGTACCAGGCCACATGCCTTCAACATGGGGGGTGGGTGCTTTGGGGCAGGGGGGCGCCCAAAGCACCTTGTCCCCATGTTGATGAGGACAAGGGCCTCTTCCCGACAACTCTGGACGTTGGTTGTTGGGGTCTGCGGACGGAGGGCTTATCAGAATCCAGGAGCCCCCTTTAATAAGGGGGCTCCCAGATCCCGGCCCCCCACCCTATGTGAATGAGTATGGGGTACATCGTACCCCTACCCATTCACCTGGGGGAAAAAGTTACTTCCCCAGTTGAAGTCACGAGCGGTGACGTAACGCGTAGGGCGTGGCAGAGAGCAGACGAAACCGGAAGTCAGTAAGGAGGCGCCTTAGACGCCGCTCCTCAACTTGTTTATGCTTTTATGCTGTTTTTAACCTTTTGAAATGTAAGAGTCCATTTCTAATTTTGAATAAACAACATTCCTACTCAATATACTACACCATTGGAGGTCTCTTTCTCTCCCCTTTCCTTTTATTCCACCCGAGCGGTGGAGCCCAGGTGGGCAATCCCCCCCCCCCCCTCTTTTTCTCCATCTGTTAGGTGCTCTATATTGAGAAATACCGCTGCACCACCAGAGATGTCCCCACCTGAACGACACCATATAACATCCAATTAGGAACCTGTTTGATGCCTTTATTTATCTTATTTAAGGTGAGAGTCTAGAGAGCCCGGTTCCACCGGATCCCTTCAATTTCCAACACCACCATCACCTCTTCCCTCCACTTTATGGTCCCAGTGAAGAAGCACTTTATAAACTTTGGATTGATTTAAGCACATCAGCACTTTGGATGATCACTTTATTATACGGAGCACTTTATTATCTTTGCACTACTATTCTTAGCTTGTAAGATAGTATTTATTTATACAGATGTATGCACATGTAATTCTGAATGTGATAGATTTGAAGCGCGAAATCACTTAATCATTTTAATTCTGCTGAGTGTTAGTGAACACTTTAGATTTTGTTGCAGTCCACAGAGACATCATCACTATTCCTATAGTTTTCACTTTTCATATTATTTTCTATTTCTAGTCATCTTTTATTGATTAATTACGATACTCACTTTAGCGCGAGGGACTACACCACATAGAAAGTAGACGGAGTTCCAGTAAGAGTGCCATAAAATATGTAAAAGAGATCCCGTTTCCCCACAACATATAGGGGAATGTGTCAGATAGAATTTAGATAACTTGGGGGTGGGGTACCAATGATAGAGTGCTTTTTGGTAAAGTTTTCCAGCTGGCCTTGGTGAACGCTCCACCTATTTTGGTTTTCTATTTGTGCATAGTATTGGTTTGTAAAAAGAGGTATTTTAGTTTAATAGACTGTAAAAGAGCACTATTACTTTTTCATAGTGCTTATGATCATAGAACAATAAATATCCATAGGAATGAAATTCAATATATGGAGGGAGAAGGTTTTTTATAAAAAAATAGAAGTAGTCTCATGTTAGTAAATTAAAGTGATACTAAACCCAGGAGCCTGCATTCACTATATCTGGTCTCCACACAGTACACCGAACATGGAAATGCATTATTTTTAGTAAATATAAACTGCTAAATACCTGTTCTCATCAGCAGTATATAGCAGTCTTGTCACTTCTATCAGTGCCTGGTTAAAGCTTGTAGGAGGAGTTTTCATACTGCACTGGTTGTCGTATAAGGATGCAGAACCCCTGACCATCTGTCTGGACAGTGCTGACTGGCCCTGTACACACCAAATTGAGCATGCATAGACTGACCACTAACTCTGTCTTATCCAGACACATTTTGGAGGCAATGCAAGAAGGGGGAGATCTGTGCATGCAGGATCAAACAGCCTTTTAACACAATACAGAGTATTAATCCCTGAGAATCCAGAGTAAGTATAACAAACATGCTTTCCTGCATATACAGACTGATTTTGCTGTTGTGAGTTGAGTAACACTTTAAATTTGGTGCATAATGTTTTGAACGTGTTAAATGCTTGGTTAGAAAATAGTTGTCTTAATAAAGTAAGACCCTTGGTGTTCCAATTGCAAACGTGCAGCTTAGGGATAAACTGATGCAGTAGGTCAATAGGGAGGTTGATCCTCTGTAGAGATGAATAAGTAGGTGGTAATGAAGTGTGGGACCAAACTGCTGGGTATCCTGACCTGGGGGGATGGTTATCCTAGTTTAATTGCCATCATTGTTGTTTTGGGTTTTTATCTATGAAGAAGGAAGTCCCTATCAGGCACTGGGTTTTATCTGGTGTTGAGTTCCATCAAAGGCGGAGTTTGTCTAGGATGGTATCTTTATAATAAGGGATATGTTTGGTAACCCCATGCCTTTATCTGTGTCTAAGCATAATAAAGCATACATCTAGGAGATGTATTACCCCGTACATATTGTGTTATAAGACATTGAATTGACATAAAATATGATGGAGAAAGAGGAATAGTAATGGTTCTGAATTTTTGTCAATTTTAATGCTTCTGAAATTTAGTGGTGAGATTTTAGTGCTGGGGTATGTGAAGGCTTAATATTTGGGAATTTGTTTTGTTCAGTGTACACTTATGCCGCGTACACATGGGCGGACTTTTCGACGGACTAGGTTCGGCGGACTTTTCGACGGACTTCCCGACGGACTTTCGAATGAACGGACTTGCCTACACACGATAAACCAAAGTCTGACGGATTCGTACGTGATGACATATGACCGGACTTAAATAAGGAAGTTCATAGCCAGTAGCCAATAGCTGCCCTAGCATCGGTTTTTGTCCGTCGGACTAGCATACAGACAAGCGGACTTTTCGACCGGACTCGAGTCTGTCGGAAAGATTTGAAACATGTTTTATTTCTAGGTCCCATCGGACCTTTGGGGAAAAAAAAGTCAGCTGGAGCCCACCCACGATCGGATTGGACCTAGTCCGTCAAACTCTGCTCGTGTGTACGTGTGCATTAACCACTTGCCGACCGCCTCACGCCTATATACGTGAGCAGAGCGGCACGGGCAGGCAAAATCACGTACCTGAAACGTGATTGCCTTCCCGCGGGTGGGGGGTCCGATCGGACCCCCCCCCGGTGCCAGCTGCGGTCGGCATTTGGTTGGGAGCGATGAGAGACGAGGGGGAGACCATCCGATCGTGGCCCCCCCCTCGCGATCGCTCCCAGCCACTGACAAACATCCCCTGCCTCTGTATAGTACACAGAGGCAGAGGATGTGATGTCATCTCTCCTCGGCTGTCAGTTTCCGTTCCAGCGCCGAGGAGAGATGACATGTAAGTAAGTACACAACACAAACACACACAGTAGAACATGCCAGGCATACATTACACCCCCGATCCCCCCCCGATCGCCCCCCGATCCCCCCCCAATCACCCCCCCCCCCTGTCACAAACTGACACCAAGCAGGTTTTTTTTTTTTTTTTTTTTTTTTTTCCTGATTACTGCATAGTGTCAGTTTGTGACAGTTAGCAGTGTTAGGACAGTTACTGTAACCCCCCTGTAGGTCTAGGGTACCCCCCTTACCCCCCCTAATAAAGTTTTAACCCCTTGATCACCCCCCCTCACCAGTGTCGCTAAGCGATCATTTTTCTGATCGCTGTATTAGTGTCGCTGGTGACGGTAGTTAGGGACGTAAATATTTAGGTTTGCCGTCAGTGTTTTATAGCGACAGGGACCCCCATATACTATCTAATAAATGTTTTAACCCCTTGATTGCCCCCTAGTTAACCCTTTCACCACTGATCACCGTATAACCGTTACGGGTGACGCTGGTTAGTTCGTTTATTTTTTATAGTGTCAGGGCACCCGCCGTTTATTACCGAATAAAGGTTTAGCCCCCTAATCGCCCGGCGGTGATATGCGTCGCCCCAGGCAGCGTCAGATTAGCGCCAGTACCCCCCCCTAATAAAGTTTTAACCCCTTGATCACCCCCTGTCGCCAGTGTCGCTAAGCGATCATTTTTCTGATCGCTGTATTAGTGTCACTGGTGACGCTAGTTAGGGACGTAAATATTTAGGTTCGCCGTCAGTGTTTTATAGCGACAGGGACCCCCATATACTATCTAATAAATGTTTTAACCCCTTGATTGCCCCCTAGTTAACCCTTTCACCACTGATCACCGTATAACTGTTACGGGTGACGCTGGTTAGTTAGTTTATTTTTTATAGTGTCAGGGCACCCGCCGTTTATTACCGAATAAAGGTTTAGCCCCCTGATCGCCCGGCGGTGATATGCGTTGCCCCAGGCAGCGTCAGATTAGCGCCAGTACCGCGAACACCCACGCACGCACCGTACACGCACCATACACCTCCCTTAGTGGTATAGTATCTGATCGGATCAATATCTGATCCGATCAGATCTATACTAGCGTCCCCAGCAGTTTAGGGTTCCCAAAAACGCAGTGTTAGCGGGATCAGCCCAGATACCTGCTAGCACCTGCGTTTTGCCCCTCCGCCCAGGCGAGCCCAGCCCACCCAAGTGCAGTATCGATCGATCACTGTCACTTACAAAACACTAAACGCATAACTGCAGCGTTCGCAGAGTCAGGCCTGATCCCTGCGATCGCTAACAGTTTTTTTGGTAGCATTTTGGTGAACTGGCAAGCACCAGCCCCAGGCAGCGTCAGATTAGCGCCAGTACCGCTAACACCCACGCACGCAGCATACGCCTCCCTTAGTGGTATAGTATCTGAACAGATCAATATCTGATCCGATCAGATCTATACTAGCGTCCCCAGCAGTTTAGGGTTCCCAAAAACGCAGTGTTAGCAGGATCAGCCCAGATACCTGCTAGCACCTGCGTTTTGCCCCTCCGCCCGGCCCGGCCCAGCCCACCCAAGTGCAGTATCGATCGATCACTGTCACTTACAAAACTCTAAACGCATAACTGCAGCGTTCGCAGAGTCAGGCCTGATCCCTGCGATCGCTAACAGTTTTTTTTGTAGCGTTTTGGTGAACTGGCAAGCGCCAGCGGCCTAGTACACCCCGGTCGTAGTCAAACCAGCACTGCAGTAACACTTGGTGACGTGGCGAGTCCCATAAGTGCAGTTCAAGCTGGTGAGGTGGCAAGCACAAGTAGTGTCCCGCTGCCACCAAAAAGACAAACACAGGCCCGTCATGCCCATAGTGCCCTTCCTGCTGCATTCGCCAATCCTAATTGGGAACCCACCGCTTCTGCAGCGCCCGTACTTCCCCCATTCACATCCCCAACCAAATGCAGTCGGCTGCATGAGAGGCATTTTCTTTATGTCCTCCCGAGTACCCCTACCCAGCGAACCCCCCAAAAAATATGTTGTGTCTGCAGCAAGCGCGGATATAGCCGTGACACCCGCTATTATTGTCCCTCCTGTCCTGACAATCCTGGTCTTTGCATTGGTGAATGTTTTGAACGCTACCATGCACTAGTTGAGTATTAGCGTAGGGTACAGCATTGCACAGACTAGGCACACTTTCACAGGGTCTCCCAAGATGCCATCGCATTTTGAGAGACCCGAACCTGGAACCGGTTACAGTTATTATAGTTAGTTACAAAAAAAAGTGTAAAAAAAAAAAAACACAAACAAAAATATAAAATAAAAATAGTTGTCGTTTTATTGTTCTCTCTCTCTCTATTCTCTCTCTATTGTTCTGCTCTTTTTTACTGTATTCTATTCTGCAATGTTTTATTGTTATTATGTTTTATCATGTTTGCTTTTCAGGTATGCAATTTTTTATACCTTACCGTTTACTGTGCTTTATTGTTAACCATTTTTTTGTCTTCAGGTATGCCATTCACGACTTTGAGTGGTTATACCAGAATGATGCCTGCAGGTTTAGGTATCATCTTGGTATCATTCTTTTCAGCCAGCGGTCGGCTTTCATGTAAAAGCAATCCTAGTGGCTAATTAGCCTCTAGACTGCTTTTACAAGCAGTGGGAGGGAATGCCCCCCCCCAACATCTTCCGTGTTTTTCTCTGGCTCTCCTGTCTCAACAGGGAACCTGAAAATGCAGCCGGTGATTCAGCCAGCTGACCATAGAGCTGATCAGAGACCAGAGTGGCTCCAAACATCTCTATGACCTAAGAAACCGGAAGCTACGAGCATTTTATGACGTAGATTTCGCCGGATGTAAACAGCGCCATTGGGAAATTGGGAAAGCATTTTATCACACCGATCTTGGTGTGATCAGATGCTTTGAGGGCAGAGGAGAAATCTAGGGTCTAATAGACCCCAATTTTTGCAAAAAAGAGTACCTGTCACTACCTATTGCTATCATAGGGGATATTTACATTCCCTGAGATAACAATAAAAATGATTTAAAAAAAAAAAAATGAAAGGAACAGTTTAAAAATAAGATAAAAAAATAATAATAATAAAGAAAAAAAAAAAAAAAAAAAAAAAAAGCACCCCTGTCCCCCCTGCTCTCGCGCTAAGGTGAACGCAAGCGTTGGTCTGGCGTCAAATGTAAACAGCAATTGCACCATGCATGTGAGGTATCGCCGCGAAGGTCAGATCGAGGGCAGTAATTTTAGCAGTAGACCTCCTCTGTAAATCTAAAGTGGTAACCTGTAAAGGCTTTTAAAGGCTTTTAAAAATGTATTTAGTTTGTCGCCACTGCACGTTTGTGCGCAATTTTAAAGCATGTCATGTTTGGTATCTATGTACTCGGCCTAAGATCATCTTTTTTATCTCATCAAACATTTGGGCAATATAGTGTGTTTTAGTGCATTAAAATGTAAAAAAGTGTGTTTTTTCCCCAAAAAATGCGTTTGAAAAATCGCTGCGCAAATACTGTGTGAAAAAAAAAAATGAAACACCCACCATTTTAATCTGTAGGGCATTTGCTTTAAAAAAAATATATAATGTTTGGGGGTTCAAAGTAATTTTCTTGCAAAAAAAATTATTTTTTTATGTAAACAATAAGTGTCAGAAAGGGCTTTGTCTTCAAGTGGTTAGAAGAGTGGGTGATGTGTGACATAAGCTTCTAGATGTTGTGCATAAAATGCCAGGACAGTTCAAACCCCCCCTAAATGACCCCATTTTGGAAAGTAGACACCCCAAGCTATTTGCTGAGAGTCATGTTGAGTCCATGGAATAATTTATATTGTGACACAAGTTGCGGGAAAGAGACAATTTTTTATTTTTTTTATTTTTTTTTGCGCAAAGTTGTCACTAAATGATATATTGCTCAAACATGCCATGGGAATATGTGAAATTACACCCCAAAATACATTCTGCTGCTTCTCCTGAGTACGGGGATACCACATGTGTGAGACTTTTTGGGAGCCTAGCCGCGTACGGGACCCCGAAAACCAAGCACCGCCTTCAGGCTTTCTAAGGCCGTAAATTTTTGATTTCACTCTTCACCGCCTATCACAGTTTCGGGGGCCATGGAATGCCCAGGTGGCAAAAAAAACCCCCAAATGACCCCATTTTGGAAAGTAGACACCCCAAGCTATTTGATGAGAGGTATAGTGAGTATTTTGCAGACCTCACTTTTTGTCACAAAGTTTTGAAAATTGAAAAAAGAAAAAAAAAATTTTTTTTCTCGTCTTTCTTTATTTTCAAAAACAAATGAGAGCTGCAAAATACTCACCATGCCTCTCAGCAAATAGCTTGGGGTGTCTACTTTCCAAAATGGGGTCATTTGGGGGGGGTTTGTGCCACCTGGGCATTCCATGGCCTCCGAAACTGTGATAGGCAGTGAGGAGTAAAATCAAAAATGTACGCCCTTAGAAATCCTGAAGGCGGTGCTTGGTTTTCAGGGTCCCGTACGCGGCTAGGCTCCTAAAAAGTCCCACACATGTGGTATCCCCGTACTCAGGAGAAGCAGCTAAATGTATTTTGGGGTGCAATTCCACATATGCCCATGGCCTGTGTGAGCAATATATCATTTAGTGACAACTTTGTGCAAAAAAAAAAAAAAAATTGTCACTTTCCCGCAACTTGTGTCAAAATATAAAACATTCCATGGACTCAACATGCCTCAAAGCAAATAGCTTGGGGTGTCTACTTTCCAAAATGGGGTCATTTGGGGGGGGGTTATGTCATCTGGGCATTTTATGGCCTTCAAAACCGTGATAGGTAGTGAGGAGTAAAATCAAAAATGTACGCCCTTAGAAATCCTGAAGGCGGTGCTTGGTTTTCGGGGCCCCGTACGCGGCTAGGCTCCCAAAAAGTCCCACACATGTGGTATCCCCGTACTCAGGAGAAGCAGCTAAATGTATTTTGGGGTGCAATTCCACATATGCCCATGGCCTGTGTGAGCAATATATCATTTAGTGACAACTTTTTGTAATTTTTTTTTTTTTTTTTTGTCATTATTCAATCACTTGGGACAAAAAAAATGAATATTCAATGGGCTCAACATGCCTCTCAGCAAATTCCTTGGGGTGTCTACTTTCCAAAATGGGGTCATTTGTGGGGGTTTTGTACTGCCCTGCCATTTTAGCACCTCAAGAATCGACATAGGCAGTCATAAATTAAAGGCTGTGTAAATTCCAGAAAATGTACCCTAGTTTGTAGACGCTATAACTTTTGCGCAAACCAATAAATATACACTTATTGACATTTTTTTTACCAAAGACATGTGGCCGAATACATTTTGGCCTAAATGTATGACTAAAATTGAGTTTATTGGATTTTTTTTAGAACAAAAAGTAGAAAATATCATTTTTTTTCAAAATTTTCGGTCTTTTTCCGTGTATAGCGCAAAAAATAAAAACGGCAGAGGTGATCAAATACCATCAAAAGAAAGCTCTATTTGTGGGAAGAAAAGGACGCAAATTTCGTTTGGGTACAGCATTGCATGACCGCGCAATTAGCAGTTAAAGCGACGCAGTGCCGAATTGTAAAAAGTGCTCTGGTCAGGAAGGGGGTAAATCCTTCCGGGGCTGAAGTGGTTAAAGAAAAGACTAAACTGGGAGATAGTATATTGTATTTCTTGCAGGGACATATTAGGGTGGGAGACTATGAGGATAAAAACAGCTGTCTCTTGTAATTTTTAACATCTTTGACAGTTTTTTAGTGAAATAGTAGGGGTAAGTACCCCCTTACCATTTCACACAGGGGGGGCAGGATCTGGGGGTTCCCTTGTTAAAGGGGGCTTCCAGATTCCGATAAGCCCCCCGCCCTCAGACCCCCACAACCACCGGCCAGGGTTGTGGGGATGAGGCCCTTGTCCTCATCAACATGGGGACAAGGTGTTTTGGGGGGCTACCCCAAAGCACCCTCCCAATGTTGAGGGCATGTGGCCTGGTACGGTTCAGGAGGGGGGGCGCACTCTCGTCCCCCCCTCTTTTCCTGCAGTCTGCAAGGTTGCGTGCTCGGATAAGGGTCTGGTATGGATTTTTGGGGGGACCCCACGCCGTTTTTTTTTTTTTTTTTTGGCGCGGGGTTCCCCTTAAAATCCATACCAGACCTGAAGGGTCTGGTATGGAATTTAGGGGGAACCCCACGTCTTTTTTTTTTTTTTAATTTTGGTTCGGGGTTTCCCTGTGTTGAATTTCCATGCCGTTTTTATCAATGAACTTCTATGTGTATTGTCGGCAATGCAATAGCCGCGGGTAGTTTTAAATGTAATTTTTCCTTCGAAATGTCATTTTGCTGTCAGACTGTTCTAAACACGGGAAACATGCGCCCCTTTACATGCATACTATAGACACCCCCCCAGGTACGAAATTTAAAGGGATATTACACTTTTATTGTTTGACTTTAAGCATTATTAAAATCACTGCTCCTGAAAAAACGGCCGTTTTTAAAACTTTTTTTGCATTGATCCATGTCCCCTGGGGCAGGACCCAGGTCCCCAAACACTTTTTATGACAATGACTTGCATATAAGCCTTTAAAATTAGCACTTTTGATTTCTCCCATAGACTTTTAAAAGGTGTTCTGCGGCATTCGAATTTGCAGCGAACACCCCAAATTGTTCGCTGTTCGGCGAACTTGCGAACAGCCAATGTTCGACTTGAACTCGAAGCTCATCCCTAATGAGGGCAATCAGTGTTCCAGTTCCATACAATACTTGCCTTACTGAGATGAATTCCACTTGGTCTACCAGCTGCAGAAGTATTGGTTATACCCTCCATGCTGGGGCTTTGGCAAAATTGTAATATCAGTGATGGAGATGGGCTTGTAGTTGTTGTTGAGGGAAGAATCCTTGTCTAGTTTGGGAATAGTGACAATAACAGCTTATAACATTTATTTAGAGAAAGAACCAGAGAACATGGCTAGATTGAAGATAGACACTAAAATGAGGTGGGAATAAAGAATTAAATGTTTCATAACAGTCATTTGAAAAACCATTGCAGGAAGTGGACTTATGGTTCAGTAGTGATGTATTAATGGATTGAGTTTTCTGTATTGTAAATGGTTGAGATAATTCCTCAAGTTGTTTAGAGTTGGAAGGTTAGAGGCCTTTAAGAATGTTTTGATAATAGTGGTCATTTCTTGTTAGGTAGATTGGTTGTTTTGTAGGTCATACAATAATTGGTAGTAGTACTTAAATGCATTAGCAATAGCTTGAGGAGTTACTCGATTTTTTTTTTTTTTTCCAAATCAATTTTATTGTCAATAGAAAGCATGTTATACAGAAGCAATGCAGAGTGAAGATATATAAGAAGTAATAAAATGAATTGCATTGAAATTCATGGAACAATGAACATTTAAGCAATACTGATACATCCAGTGCAATATCTTTGTTAATGTATAGATGTGTGACATAACCGTAAGTAACCAAACTTAAACAGTAAATAATCAAACAGGAAAGTCTGCGCCCAAAATTAAGTCAGTGAGTGTGTTTTGTTTCGGGGATCCAGCAAGGGCTTTGAGTGTAGTGTGCTGTGACTTAAAGCTACGGGAGAGTGGATCAATCCAGGGGCTTATGTGTTATTGGTTAGCTCGATCAGGTATCTTATAGGCGGTATGGGCAGTGACAAGTGGTCATCAGGTATGTGTGCATGTGAGTGCGTGAATGTTCCATCGAGTGTTTAATTGTTATTTAGTGGTGCAGTGTCCTGGAAATGTCTTTGTGTGCAATGTCGTATTCATTGTATATTGTTTCTGGGCGAGATAATTTGAGGTAGGATTGCGGTCTCCGGACCACAAGCAATCCTACCACCAGTTGGGTATGGGGTGATGAACGTTGTGAACGTGTGGATAGGGAGGAGGAAGTTTCAAATTAGAAGGCGGGCAAGGGAAGGGTGGAGCGGATATAGTATAATGAGTGTGGTGTGGGTATTATCAAGTGTAGGCCTATGTATGGGGTGGGGTGATGAGACGGGTGGTGTAAAAGAAGGGGAAAATAACTGAGGTATAAGGGTAAAGAGAGAGTATAGCGAGTATATCACGTCCGCCTCCGACAGAGTCCCTCACGACTGATAAGGATCTTAGGACAATAGGTCTGCATATTCTGTTGTTGTTTGGAAGTGTTGCCAGCACGACCATATGGTTCTGAATTTTGCGGGCGTATCTTTGGCTTGATGAATCAATTCTTCCATTTCGGCTATTCTTGAAATTCGTTTGAGCCAGTTTGCTATAGTAGGGGGTTGGGGTGACTTCCATAGAGTCGGGATGCACATTTTTGCCGCGTTTATCATGTGTAGGGCAAGGGAGCGGTGGTAGTCTTTTTTTGGGATGGAGGAGTGATGCAGCAACATTTGGGCAGGGGTGAATTCAATCTGGTATGTGGTAATGTAAGCGGTAATACGTTGGACTTCTTTCCAAAAGGGTTGAATGAGTGGGCAGGACCACCATATATGGATCATAGATCCTTCGCCTTCTGAGCATCTCCAACATGTGGGGGGAATTGTCGGGGAAATTTTGTGTAGTTTAAGGGGTGTTTTGTACCATTTAGAGAAGATTTTGAAACTGTTTTCCTGTACCGATACGTTAATGGAGCCTTTGTGAATGTAGGAGTATATGTTTTCCCATTCTTGGTCTGATAGATCCATTGCTAATTCTCTTTCCCAACTTTGAGTGGCTATGTTGGATTTGGGGCTGTGGTCAGAGAAAAGGAGAGCATAAATTTCTGAAATCATATGTCTCTGTGGTTCCGTCTTGGAGCACAAGGCTTCAAAAGGTGTGAGTCGTCTGGAGTATTCCGTAGAATTTTGGGAGTGGTTAAGAAAGTGCCTTATTTGGTTGTATGTCCACGACGGAAGGGGAGTTCCGGACGTGTGTGTAGGTAGACTAGGAAGAGCTAGGAAAGCAGTTCCCGAGAAAAAATGTTTTGCTCTAATGTCATCTTGGGGCCAATAACCCTTAAGGAATGTATTGTGTATTCCCGGCAGGAAATCCGTGTTATTACGGATTGGAGTTAAGGGTCCTGGGACAGAGGAAATGTGGTGTTTTTGGCACATTTTCATAAATGAATGGAGAGTGGAAGAGATCAAGGGGTGTTGCGTGCATTCCATAGGTATCTGTCTTGAGGGGGTCCACGGTAGTTGTTTAATTGGAACTTTTGAGAATTCCGTTTCGATTTGCGTCCAGGCTTTAGTGTGGGAGTGGACATGCCAGTCAATTATTCTAGATAGTTGGCATGCCGCATGGTATTTGGCAATGTCTGGGAGAGCTATGCCACCTTTCGATTTTGGCAAAGAAAGTCTTTCAAAACTAAGCCTAGGGCGGTTTTTACCCCATATAAATTCACTGCACGCCTTGCGGTATGATGTAAAAAAAGCTTGCGGTAAGCGGATGGGGACTGTTTGCAAGATATAAAGTATTCTTGGGAGAATGTTCATTTTAATTATCGACGCCCTCCCGAACCAGGAAAAGATACCCGTTGACCAAGACTTAAGGTCTTTTTGAATGTGTTGGAGGATTGGTATGTAATTTTTAATATATAGATCAGATAGGCGGGCTGGTATACGGATCCCTAGGTAGGTAATTGCCTCCCGGGACCACTTGAAGGGGAAGTTGGACTGACAGGAAGCCAAGGTCTCCTTCTGTAAGGAGACATTCAAGGCTTCGGATTTCGTGAAGTTGATTTGTAAATTGGTTAGGGAGCGGAATGTGTCGAGGTCTTTAAGTAAATTAGGTAGTGTAGTGTGGGGGTCAGTCAGGAACAGGAGAATGTCATCTGCGAAGGCAGATAGCTTATATGTAGTTTTTGAGATGGAGACTCCTTTGATGTCTGGATTAGAGCGTAGGCGTTGAAGGAGTGGTTCCAGGGTAAGGATGAAAATCAAAGGTGAAAGCGGGCATCCCTGACGTGTCCCGTTTGACACGGAGAAGGCCTCCGACAGGTGTCCGTTAACACGGACCCGTGCGGTAGGAGAGGCGTAGAGTGCCATTATAAGTTGTAGCATACGGTCTTGTATGCCTATCATTCTGAGTGCTGCTGACATATAGTCCCACGCCACTCTGTCGAAGGCCTTCTCCGCGTCAAGAGACAAGAAGAACCCCTGTTGTTGAGTAGAAGTAAGCCATCTGTGGATGTTAATCGCCTTAGTTGTATTGTCTCTAGCCTCCCTGCCAGGTATAAAACCTACCTGGTCTAGTGCGATGAGGTGTGGCAGGAGGGGCAGAAGACGGTTAGCCAATATCTTGGCGTAAATTTTGAGATCAACATTTAGTAATGATATTGGGCGGTAGTTCGATACTTGAGATGCATCCTTATTGGGCTTGGGTATTACAGTTATGTGTGCTGTTAATAGGTCTCTAGGTGGGGGATTGTCTGAGGACAGGGAGTTGAATGCCTTCAGGAAATGTGGTTTGAGGGTTTCAGAGTAGGTTTTGTAATAACCAGTCGTCAGGCCGTCAGGGCCGGGACTCTTGCCGGACTTTAATTGTTTCAGAACCACATCTATTTCAGCTGGGGATATGGGTTGTTCCAGGTCGGCAGCTTCTGCCTCGGATATATGCGTGGGACTGTATTTTGTGAGAAAATCGTGGATGGCTTCAGTTCGATGCGTGTTTGTCTTCTGTGTGGTGGGAGTGTGGATGTTGTATAGCTGGGAGTAATAGTGTACAAAGTGCTGGGCTATTTGGTCATTGGCTGCTATTTCTTTCCCAGTAGCGTCCCTTATAGAGTGGATCATTGTGCTGGCTTTCTTGGCTCGAAGAGCTCTTGCTAAAAGTTTGCCTGATTTATTGCCATATTCGTAAAATATTTTTTGGGCTAGTATATAATTTCTTTTCGTTTGCTTGTTTAGGGCCTCTAGGAGGTCAGTTCTAGCTCTAAGCAGTTCTGGGAGGGATGTCAGTGCTTGGGAGTTTTTATGTGCTTTTTCCAATGATTGTATACGGGAGGTCAATATATTTATGTGTTCTTGTCTTTGCTTTCTGCGTTTAGCCGCGAGTGCTATTAGTTCTCCCCGTATGGTGCTTTTATGTGCTTCCCAACGTATCATATGTGGGATATCAGGAGTGTCGTTTTCCTTGAAGTAAAGCACGAGTCGTTCTTGTATGGCCGTCATTATGGCAGTGTCAGTGAGAAGCGAAGGGTCTAAGCGCCAAATTTGGGGCCGGGGATCCGCGTTTGAGAGCGTTATCGTCATGGATATAGGGTGGTGGTCTGAGAGATACATGGGTTCGATTGTGGCTTTACTTAGCAGTGGCAAATCCCTCTGTGAAAGGAATAAGTAATCTAGTCTGGAGTATCTGGTATGGGGGGATGAATAAAATGTGAAATCTTTCACGTTCGGGTGAAGTGTACGCCACGAGTCATGTAGGGACAGTTCTTTCAATTGAGATTTAATTGCACGTAAGGCTTTATACGGCAGGGTTGAGGAGCCAGACGAGGTATCCTGTAAGGGATTCAGTGGAACGTTGAAGTCTCCTCCCAGGATTAGTAGGCCTTCTTGGAAAAGGGCTAGTTGTTGTAATGTGGACCGGAAGAAGGGCACTTGTTTCGTGTTGGGTGCGTATATGTTGGCCAGGGTTATCCGTTGTCCGTGTAATGTG
The DNA here is from genome assembly GCA_037952925.1 of Lithobates clamitans. Classification (NCBI taxonomy): domain Eukaryota; kingdom Metazoa; phylum Chordata; class Amphibia; order Anura; family Ranidae; genus Lithobates; species Lithobates clamitans. Next base: position 751,051 of record JBBGZY010001452.1, on the reverse strand, counting down.
CCTTTGACAAAAAGATATCGTGCTTCTGCGTCTATGCAAGTTGCCTTAACATGGAATGGGCAATTTTTAGCGAAGAGGATAGAGACCCCTTTTGATTTTGTGGAGTTATTAGTAGCGTGAATGAAGGTTGGAAAGCGGTAATTAGAGAGTTTGGGGATGGAGCCTGTTTTAAAATGGGTCTCTTGAAGAAAGACAATGTCCGCTTTATTTTTTTGTAGGGAGAGTAGTAGTTGGGAGCGTTTTTCAGGGATGTTAAGTCCCCGTGTGTTTAGGGATATTACTTTAATTGTTTTATGTTTGATAGGGGATGGTTGCGGCATGTTGAAGGAGTGGTTAAAGTTTTAGAGTTGCTGGTAAGTGGGGTAGGTGTGTTTTGCGTAATTAGGAGACTCTGTCGGAGGAGGGATAGCAGAGAATGAGAAGGGGGATTAGAATGCGACAGTAAAGATTCAGAGTTGTTCTGAGAGGGGTGTAGGAGGTGCTTATGGGATTGGGTACGTGGGTGGGGGATGAACGGTACAATACTTTTGTAAATCAGTCTCGTGTGACCGTATGTGACAGATTTCTGGGGTTTGGCGTGAGCGTGTGATTGTTTCCGGTGATTAGCGAGAACCTGCTCGCTGATCCGTAGAAAGAAGATACCTGTAATTCGGTATGACCGGAGAAAATCAGTGGCAGGTGGCTGAGTTTGGTATAAATGTCAGGGTATGCGGGTAAGAGTGCCACTGAGGTGAGGAGCAGCTAAAATCGGTAAGAAGAGGTGTGGTTCAGAGAGGAGTGGCTGCCCGCTGAACCGAGAGAAGGAGTAAGCTCATGGAGGAGGTTAAAATCGATGACAAATTAATGTTTAGGTGCATCCTGAGAAGTACAGTGATAGGTGAATGGGACATATCTAGTGGGGATCTGATCGAAATGTGGGAGGACCGTAGAGTGCAGCTAGGGGAGGGTCTGTGATGTTGAGTAAAAGAGCCTTCCGTGTGTTTGGACCGTGGTTCCCAGGTATCTGACCCTATAATCAGTGTACCGTCTAGGCAAGTGTTATTGTAAATATGTTAAGTATTGCCATGAAGGCAGTACGTATTATTTAGAATTTAGAATAGTATAGTGGAGCATTGCAGACGTTCCTTAAACATAAGAAAAGACTAACGTACTAGTGTTAAACCAAATTCAAAACAGTGGTTTCTATGTACATCATGCTCTTAACTGTGTTCTATCTGTTACGGGTCGAAATTGCTACAACCCTTTGTGCAAGGTGGTTATGTCGGTTCCAGACACCATTACTTGTCATGGGCTAACACGATGCCCACAGTATCTGCGGCTTGGTTATCCGGCGTATCGAGCATTCAGTAGGTGAGTATGGGCCGGAGATTGAGGGATAGTGGAAATAAGGTCTGCACATTAAGCGTGTCCGGGGCTACCTTGAAATAGATTAGTAAATTGGGTGTCGTTTAATCCCCTATTTGTGTCGAGGGAGTCGTAGGAGTTCAGTGATGCAGCTGTCACATGTGTCGTAGCTCAGCGGAGGGTGCGTTACGTCGCTAGTTCTGTGTTTCTGAGGAGATGACCTGTGTTGTGGTATTTTCAGGAGTCAGTGCTCCGTACCATAGAGGTGATAGAGGTTTCTTCCTGGTCAAGTGAGGGGATGTTGTCAGCTGAGAAAAGTGTGATATCCTAAACAGGTGGAGTTAGAATGGAGTAGTGGGACCCGAGCGTCCTCCTGCCTCCCATGGGGAGTGGAGCCTTGGGGATGGTTCCCAAGTCCACTCTGGTCTGGGTGTTAGTGCCCCAGCGTATCGGAGCATGATCTTGTCAGAATAGGAAAGTATATATTCAATAGTGTTATAATAGGGTGGTGGGGAGTGTGGGCATCGTGCAGCACCATAGGCGACGCTCTTCGCATGTGAGTATATGATAAATCGGTTAGTCGCCTGTCTGTACAGTATTAAGTGTAGTGATTGTGACTTTCATTAGTAGTACCCCTTTCTTTAAGTATGCACATTGAAATACGTGGTCTAGAGGTAGAGATGGCGACGATCCGCAGGAGCTCAATTTCCCTTGCTGCGAAGTCGGAAGTGTGGCAGCCAATATATTGGTTGAATTGTGTGTGACAGTGCGGTGTGTCAATATGCGGAAAACCAGCTGCGTGTCGGGCAGGAGCCTTGTTTAATCGGGCTTGCCTTTATCGCTGTGATCGGGCAGATTTGTTCGGGACCTCAGTTGAGGTTTGTACCTTATGTGGTATTATATCGTGTAGTGCTTTTATCTATGTGCCCCCACGGATCATCGCCCCTCCCCCCCTCATTGCATTCATAAGCCCAATGCGATGATAGTAAGCAGAAAGGAAAAATAAAGAGTATTGTAATTTGGAAGTGTAGAGTATATATATGCATGCGTATACCTACACACACTCACACACTTACACATGCACCGTATATACATACTGATCCCTACACATACATACCCACACCTACCTACATACTCACAAGCATATACACACACATACACACCCATATATACATACATGCACAGACATACACACATACCTACATACACACACACACATACACACACATATATACAGTACATATTATTTCTTGGAAATATGAGCAATTAAATTCCTCCCCTGTCCTTATTAGCAAGCGAGGGGGGTACGGTATTCAGTACCAAGAAGGATACATGGGTGGCGGGGCAAGATCGCCAAAGATGACCATCGATCATTAAGTTGAAATGATAGTTCTTGTCAGGGTTTGTGGATATTCCCGGTCCCGAAGAGAATATTGATCTGCAGCTGTCGTGCTTCTCTTACGTCATATTACAGTGTGTTGTCGCTCTTACCGTTCTGGTTGTGGTGTCTGGAGCAAGGTGGGGGAGATAAGTGTATACACCAAGGGTTGAGGGATGTCCGGTTGATACAAATAGAGTATGCGCAGCATGTAGTAGCCAAAGAGAACTCTGAACAAAACCTAGTGAAACCTGTGGAACGAATGGGAGAGAGAGATAGGAATTTCTGGATACTTCATGTGTTGGCGCTGCTGCTCAGCGGTCTCGGCGTGCTCTCCTGGTCTGGGGGGTATGCAGCGGACTGGAGCCGCCATCCATTCCTGGATCTTGAAGACGGTGTCTCGGTTCGGATGGTGATCGTAGCCTCCTGTAGCGGTGCGCTTGAGTGTCCATCGGTTCGTTTTCCGGTGGGAGTTTTCTAGGAGCCGGAGGGCGGAATTCCGCATACCATTCAGGGACCTCTATATAAGGTAAGTCCAGGGTATTGCAGAAATGGCGTAAATCTTCTGGCACTCTGAGCAGTGCTGAGCGTCCTTGATATGTGGCTGAGAGGCCAAAGGGGAATTTCCACCGGTACGTAATAGCTTTGGCACGCAGTACATCCAGTAGGGGGCGCAATTCCCTTCGTCTTTGCAGAGTAATTGTAGAGAGGTCCTGGAAGAGACGTAGCTCTGTGCCGTTATGCGTTAGCTTTGTAACGGTGCGGGCCTTGCGCAGGAGCTCTTCTTTCAGTTGAAAGTCTATAATATGGCAGATTACATCCCTCGGAGGGTCCGCTTCCCTACCCCGAGGCCTTAAGGCGCGGTGGATGCGTTCCATACCTATGGGAGTGGCGGGGGGTCTATCTAGTAAGCCGTTGAAGAAGCGGGAGACCTCTGCCTGTAGTCTGTCTGCTTCGATCGATTCCGGTAGGCCGCGCAGCCGCAGGTTATGGCGCCTGCCGCGGTTGTCCAAATCTTCCATGTGCCTATTTAGGTCCCGAAGCTGAAGGGTGTGGGTGTCTAGTACCTGACATGTACGGCGTAACACAGTGGAGTGTGTTGTAGTTGTTTTCTCCACTTCTTGGACCCTGCCTGCAATCGCTTGTATGTCGATCTTGAGATCCGTGATCGCGGCTGTTAGTGCCGCCGTGAGGGTACTTTTTATATCCATTGCCACGGAATGTAAGTCCTGGAGGCTGGGTTGAGAGTGCGGTGTGAGAATGATCGCGCCATTGTCCGGGGCCGACAAGGTTTCTGTTGCTGGGCCTGTTGGCTGATGAGAGCCTCGTGTGGGCGCCATATTGCCAGAGTGGGAGCGGAACATTTCTGGTATATTTTGGCCAATCCTGCCGGTCAAATCTCGGGGTGACCTGGATCTGGATGCGGAGGAGCTTCGGGAAGATGTTCCCATGCTTTCCTCGAGTTAAGGTCTGTGTCTAACCTCCGTTGTAGTCAGATTAGTCTCTCTGTCAGCGGGAGCAGAAGAATTAAGCTGCCATCTTCTCCCGAGGTCAGGCCACGCCCGATTTACTCGATTTTTACCAGTGGTGGGACGTTGTATATCTGATATTCTTTGTTTTTTTTTTTTTTTTTTTTTTTTTTTTTCTAGCTGGCATGGTGCTTGCTTTATTATTAAGACAATAGAAGTTAGCCTTGGTATGTTTCAGGTTTATTTCATATTAATGCATTAGTAGGTTTCACAATAGGTTCCTATCTTCCCTTATGGAAGAGGATAATTGAGCAGTAGAGTTGTTTTTGTTTTGTTCCTCTTTCATATTATAATAAATTCAATGAGACTTAGTCTGCCGGGTCATTTGCATCTTTACATAGGATTAAGGTTAATCACCATGCACTTAAAAACAATATAAACTTTATAAGAATTCCAGAGTATAGAGTGGTCAAAATCAGGTGAATTGTTGAGCTCAAAGAATTGATGATGGGCTTCAACAATCTGCTGGGCAATGGATGGATTTGTGAGGAGAGAGGTGTTAAAGTAGTTCTAAAGGCAGAAGGTTTTTTTTTAATCTTAATGCATTCTATGCATTGGGATAAAAAAACCTTCTGTGTGAATCAGCCCCCCTAATATTTACCTGAGCCTATCTCGATCCAGTGATGTTGCATGAGAGACTCGGCTTTCCAGGACTCCCCCTACTGATTGTCTGAGATCATTGGCTCCTACTGCTGTCAGTCAAAATCACTGAGCCAATGAGGAGAGAGAGGGGGCTAAGCACACACAGAGCAGTGGCTCAGCTTGGGTGCCCCCATAGCAAGCTGCCTGTTGAGGTGGCACTCAGCAGGAGGGAGGGGCCAGGAGTTCCGGCGAGGGACCCAAGAAGAGGAGGATCTGGGCTGCTCTGTGCAAAACCATTACACAGCGCAGGTAAGTGTAACATGTTTGTTATTTTTAACCAAAATAAACATGACTTTAATATGCATTTAAGTCTCCATTGACAGGATGCAGATTTAGGGTGTTGATATTCAATTTCTTTTTTTTTTTTCAGATTTTATTTTCAAATACATTGTATACATTTACACCATTGAGACAAGCCATCACACAAGGAATTAAGGTAGTACATATTACCAGTTTTTCACCACAGATTTTAAGCCTGTTTGGACAAGCTACTATATGTTGGACAAGCAGATTAAGATTATATCAGGTAAGTTGTGGGGGGTGGTGGTGTTTCAGAGGAAAAGTGTTCAGGAGACTATGCAATGGCTTTAGGCAAAATTATGCCATGCAGAGTTGCAGTTGGTATGTCCAGGGAACAGGATGCACACTGGAGCAGGAATTCTGTAAGCTCTGCAGGGGCGGGCCAAGAGGTGGCACTCCATCTTGTACTAGGAGAAGTTGTGTATCACAACAGCACCAACCTGTTTGGCAGGGAAAGTTCACACATGTGACTTGTCTGGCAAACCTCCTCAACCTGTCAGCGGAGCTATTCCTAGATAGGTACCTTGGTTTACAGGATCTTTTTAGGCAATAGAATGAAAGGAAAAAGTGGTGTGATTGAAAGGTGGAGTGGGCCTACATCTTAATGAGACTGGAAAATGGAGAGACTCCCCCTGACGGGACTTTATTAGCCCAAATAACAATGCATTAATGAAAGTAGAAAAAGGGAGTATGAAAAAATGTATTGAAAGATATAAAATATTAAAAGTGGCTGGTAACAACATGCATAAAGGACATAGGAACATAGAGGCTCAAGAACGGTCCCAGGACTACCATGATGAGGTCACCACAGCAGAACATGCAGACCAACATCGGACGCATTTCAGAGACTTCTTTCTTCGGGGGTGTATCTGTAGATAGAGCAGATTAATTATGTTGACAGAACAAATGCAGACACATGTTTACAGCCATAGACTGAAATAAAAGCCAGACAGTCATGTCCCACCAGGATCAGTCCGATGCAGTCAAATGCTTCCCAGAATAGTACCAAAGCAGTGGACGACCAGCGAGACCAGCAAAAATGTGGAGCACAGTCCAAACAATTAGGTGATGGTATATACAGGAGTCAGTGACTCAAGAGATGTTCCTCGCAGTCTATTGACATGAAGAGAAAAGGATAATTATTAGGCAATAGAGAAGTGTTCATAGCCAATTGATGCTGCACTGCATCCTTTCTGGTCACCAGCAGAGTTACCCAGTGGGCGATGAATGATATATAACATCGCTGTTATTACTTGTTGGACCATGTGTCTGAGGTCAGGTTGACACTCCTGCTGAGTGTATGGTGAAGCGACTTATCTTCCACATGATGGTGGAGGACAGGAATGGCCTTATGGGTGAAGAATACAAATGAACCGATGTTTTGGTTCAAACTGAGGTTCAGACCAAACTTTGGATGTTCTTCACCTAAATGCCCAAACTTTTGCTCATTTAGCCACCTGTTTGTTGGGAGCCGAGCATCATATATAGAAGTGGTATTTCTACAGCTTCTATTTATCCTGGAGTTGGGTTTTAAGTTTGGCCTTTTTTTTTATGTATGAAAAAAAAGAAGGAAGTATTAGCAATATAGATGTTATTTTTTTGTCCTAAGAAATATGATTTACAGTATGTAGTACTTTACTATTACAAAAGTTATTGGTGAATCACTAGGATCATATTAAAATGTAAATGATTCATAGGTGGTGTACAGGTATACGGGATGAAGTGGTTACAAAGATAAAAGCATGATATTTGGCCCTGTAGGTGCATTTCATGATCAAAACATCCATATGTATTACATAACCTTTCTTCACAAATCATAAGTCCATTACTTAAAGTATTTATTATAATGATTGTTGTTATTATTATTATTATTATTATTATTATTATTATTATTATTATTATTATTATTATTATTAATACTAATAATAATAATAATAATAATAATAATAATAATAATAATAATAATAATAATAATATTGATATTTTATTGAACAGTACATTTTATCTTTAATTATCATATACATTTTCTTAATATTTTACATGCTAATAACAATTAATTAATTTGTGTAATTGCATCTGGATTTTAAATATAATATATACTGAATATTTAGCAAAAGAAATGACTAAATTGTATAACTTTTATTTCTCTCAGCATTGCTCATACAGGAAAGTAGTTCTTTAGTAAAATATGATTAAACATCGACTTCAGAGAACAGCCGGAGATTATTCTATTGGATGAAAGTTTAGAGACACATTTAGAATTTTGTATTTCTTGTGTCTTATTCAGTAAAATCTTTTACTATGACTGTTGTGTTGGATTCCCCTGATAGGTTCTATTCTGGAGGCTGATCACCATATGCGGACTGAGAGAAAACAATATCTCACACATTGCATCAGATTGTAGAGAATAGTAAAGCCGGTGACATCATTCTTAATTTTTAGAGGATTCTAAACCTTCTGTGTGCGGTTCTCCCGGGACTACTGACACCTGAGCTGAGCGATCACTAGAGACGTCCACAAGACCGACACATAATTACAGTGGTGGGACCGCTCCATTCAGAATAGAACAACTAAATCACCAAAGAACAAACCTGAGATTTTATTAGATAAAAGTTTCTGCCGGATTCCCAAAGGAAACAGAAGCTGCATTTACTGATCACCATCTGCTTTCCAATACAAACTCTCATCACTACAACTATTAATTGACTCGTTTCGTTTAGGCTAATAGTAATAAGATACAAATAACTGTAACAACATCAATATTATTATTATTATAATACAGGATTTATATAGCGCCAACAGTTTATGCAGCGCTTTACAATATATTATATTATATCATTTTTTAAAACTAACACTATGGAAACAATTGATACAATTGTGATGTTCAATATGTGCATTGCAGCCCTAGTTTGCTATTGCATTAGAGATGTGCACAAGGGAAAAATGTGTTTCCTTTCATTTTGGATTCATTTGTTTGGTTAATAATTTAATTTCATCATCTTCGTTATGTTAGAATGATTTGTTTTTGGAACTTGTTTCGTATATTCAGATTCTTTTGTATATTCGGATATGGTAGTTATTTTCAAAGTCATTATATTTGTTCTATTTTATTCTATTCTAATCTATTCTGTTTTATTCTATTCTGTTCTTTCCTATTTTGTTCTATTTTAATCTATTCTATTTCTTTCAGTTCTATTCTGTTTTATCCCATTCTATTTTATTCTAATCTATTCTGTTTTATTCTATTATATTGTATTTTTTTTTTTATTGAATTTTCTAACAATACAAAAGGAGAATAAACTACATAGAGGCAAACTACATATATGGCACAAGAGACTGTCAGAGACTGCATACATGGCATAAGCGACTGTCAGAGACTGTGGAAATGGCACAAGAGACTGCCAGAGACTGTGGAAATGGCACACGAGATTGCATATATGGCACAAGAGACTGTCAGAGACTGCATACATGGCACAAGAGACTGTCAGAGACTGCATATATGGCACAAGAGACTGTCACAGACTGCATACGTGGCACAAGAGACTGTCAGAGATTGCATACATGGCACAAGAGACTGTCAGAGACTGTGGACATGGCACAAGAGATTGCATATATGGCACAAGAGACTGTCAGAGACTGCATACATGGCACAAGAGACTGTCAGAGACTGCATACATGGCACAAGAGACTGTCAGAGATTTCATATATGGCACAACAGACTGTCAGAGACTGTGGACATGGCACAAGAGATTGCATATATGGCGGAAGAGACTGTCAGAGACAGCATACATGGCACAAGAGACTGTCAGAGACTGCATACATGGCACAAGAGACTGTCAGAGATTGCATATATGGCACAAGAGACTGTCAGAGACTGTGGACATGGCACAAGAGATTGCATATATGGCAGAAGAGACTGCCAGATACTGCATATGCACAAGAGACTGTCAGACTGTGGAAATGGAACGCAATACCAAACTTTGGATGTTCTTCATCTAAATGCCCAAACTTTTGCTCATTTAGCCACCTGTTTGTTGGGAGCCGAGCATCATATATAGAAGTGGTATTTCTACAGCTTCTATTTATCCTGGAGTTGGGTTTTAAGTTTGGCCTTTTTTCTTATGTATGGAAAAAAAACAAGGCAGTATTAGCAATATAGATGTTATTTTTTTTGTCCTAAGAAATATGATTTACAGTATGTATTACTTTACTATTACAAAAGTTATTGGTGAATCGCTAGGATCCTATTGAAATGTAAATGATTCATAGGTGATCTACAGGTATATGAGCTGAAGTGGTTACAAAGATAAAAGCATTGATATTTGGCCCTGTAGGTTCATTTCATGATCAAAACATCCATATGTATTACATAATTTTTCTTCACAAGTCATAAGTCCATTATTTAAAGTATTTATTATAATGATTGTTGTTAATATTATTATTATTATTGTTATTATTAATACTACTACTACTACTACTACTACTACTACTACTACTAATAATAATAATAATAATAATAATAATATAATATTGAGAATAAGGAGAATATAAACTACATAGAGGCAAACTACATATATGGCACAAGAGATTGCCAGATACTGTGGAAATGGCACAAGAGATTTCATATATGGCACAAGTGACTGTCAGAGACTGCATACATGGCACAAGAGACTGTCAGAGACTGCATATATGGCACACAAGACTGTCAGGGACTGCATATATGGCACAAGAGACTGTCAGACTGTGGAAATGGCATAAGAGACTGCCAGAGACTGTGGACATGGCACAAGAGATTGCATATATGGCAGAAGAGACTGTCAGATACTGCATATATGCACAAGAGACTGTCAGACTGTGGAAATGGCACGCAAGACTGTCAAACTGTGGACATGGTACAAGAGACTGTCAGAGACTGTGGACATGACCCAAGAGACTGCATGTATGGCACACGAGACTGTCAGAGACTGCATACATGACACAAGAGACTGCATACATGGCACAAGAGACTATCAGAGACTGCATACATGGCATAAGAGACTGTCAGAGACTGCTTACATGGCACAAGGAACTGTTAGAAACTGCATACATGGCATAAGAGACTGTCGGAGACTGCTTACATGGCACAAGAGACTGCATACCTGGCACAAGAGACTGTCAGAGACTACATACTTGGCACAAGAGACTGTCAGAGACTGCCTGCCTGGCACAAGAGACTGTAAGAGACTGCGGACATGGCACAAGAGACTGTTAGAGACTGCATACCCGGCACAAGAGACTGTCACAGACTGCCTGCCTGGCGCAAGAGACTATAAGAGACTGCATATATGGCACAAGAGACTGTCAGACTGCATACATGACAGAAGAGACTATCAGAGACTGTGGATATCACACAAGAGACTAACAGAGACTGCATACATGGCACAAGAGACTGTCAGAGACTGCATACCTGGCACAAGAGACTGTAAGAGACTGCGGACATGGCACAAGAGACTGTTAGAGACTGCATACGTGGCACAAGAGACTGTCAGAGACTGAATACATGGCACAAGAGACTGTCAGACTGCATACATGACAGAAGAGACTATCAGAGACTGTGGATATCGCACAAGAGACTAACAGAGACTGCATACATGGCACAAGAGACTGTCATAGACTGCATACATGGCACAAGAGGCTATGTACATGGCACAAGAGACTTCAAAGACTGTGCTAATGATCCAAGAGACCGTCAGACTGTGGACATGGCACAAGAGACTGTCAGACTGTGGATATCGCACAAGAGACTAACAGAGACTGCATGTATGGCACACGAGACTGTAAAGGACTGCATACATGACACAAGAGACTGCATACATGGCACAAGAGACCGTCAGAGACTGCATACATGGCATAAGAGACTGTCAGAGACTGCTTACATGGCACAAGGAACTGTTAGAGACTGCATACATGGCATAAGAGACTGTCGGAGACTGCTTACATGGCACAAGAGACTGCATACCTGGTACAAGAGACTATCAGAGACTACATACTTGGCACAAGAGACTGTCAGAGACTGCCTGCCTGGCACAAGAGACTGTAAGAGACTGCGGACATGGCACAAGAGACTGCATACCCAGAACAAGAGACTGTCAGAGACTGCCTGCCTGGCACAAGAGACTATAAGAGACTGCATATATGGCACAAGAGACTGTCAGACTGCATACATGACAGAAGAGACTATCAGAGACTGTGGATATCACACAAGAGACTAACAGAGACTGCATACATGGCACAAGAGACTGTCAGAGACTGCATACCTGGCACAAGAGACTGTCAGAGACTGCCTGCCTGGCACAAGAGCCTGTAAGAGACTGCGGACATGGCACAAGAGACTGTTAGAGACTGCATACGTGGCACAAGAGACTGTCAGAGACTGAATACATGGCACAAAAGACTGTCAGACTGCATACATTACAGAAGAGACTATCAGAGACTGTGGATATCACACAAGAGACTAACAGAGACTGCATACATGGCACAAGAGACTGTCATAGACTGCATACATGGCACAAGAGGCTATGTACATGGCACAAGAGACTTCAGAGACTGTGGTAATGATACAAGAGACCGTCAGACTGTGGACATGGCACAAGAGACTGTCAGACTGTGGACATGGCACAAGAGACTGCATACATGGCACACGAGACTGTCAGAGACTGCATACATGGCACAAGAGACTGTCAGAGACTGTGGAAATGGCACAAGAGACTGCCAGAGACTGTAGAAATGGGACAATAGACTGCATATATGGCACAAGAGACTGTCAGAGACTGCATATATGGTACAAGAGACTGTCAGTCTGTGGACATTACACAAAAGACTGTCAAACTGTGGACATGGCACAAGAGACTGTCAGAGACTGTGGACATGGCCCAAGAGACTGCATGTATGGCACATGAGACTGTTAGAGACTGCATATATGGCACAATAGACTGTCATAGACTGCATACATGGCACAAGAGGCTATGTACATAGCACGAGAGACTTCAAAGACTGTGGTAATGATCCAAGAGACCGTCAGACTGTGGACATGGCACAAGAGACTGTCAGACTGTGGATATCACACAAGAGACTAACAGAGACTGCATGTATGGCACACGAGACTGTCAGAGACTGCATACATGACACAAGAGACTGCATACATGGCACAAGAGACTGTCAGAGACTGCATACATGGCATAAGAGACTGTCAGAGACTGCTTACATGGCACAAGGAACTGTTAGAGACTGCATACATGGCATAAGAGACTGTCGGAGACTGCTTACATGGCACAAGAGACTGCATACCTGGCACAAGAGACTATCAGAGACTACATACTTGGCACAAGAGACTGTCAGAGACTGCCTGCCTGGCACAAGAGACTGTAAGAGACTGCGGACATGGCACAAGAGACTGTTAGAGACTGCATACCCGGCACAAGAGACTGTCACAGACTGCCTGCCTGGCGCAAGAGACTATAAGAGACTGCATATATGGCACAAGAGACTGTCAGACTGCATACATGACAGAAGAGACTATCAGAGACTGTGGATATCACACAAGAGACTAACAGAGACTGCATACATGGCACAAGAGACTGTCAGAGACTGCATACCTGGCACAAGAGACTGTCAGAGACTGCCTGCCTGGCACAAGAGCCTGTAAGAGACTGCGGACATGGCACAAGAGACTGTTAGAGACTGCATACGTGGCACAAGAGACTTTCAGAGACTGAATACATGGCACAAAAGACTGTCAGACTGCATACATTACAGAAGAGACTATCAGAGACTGTGGATATCGCACAAGAGACTAACAGAGACTGCATACATGGCACAAGAGACTGTCATAGACTGCATACATGGCACAAGAGGCTATGTACATGGCACAAGAGACTTCAGAGACTGTGGTAATGATACAAGAGACCGTCAGACTGTGGACATGGCACAAGAGACTGTCAGACTGTGGACATGGCACAAGAGACTGCATACATGGCACAAGAGACTGTCAGAGACTGCATACATGGCACAAGAGACTGTCAGAGACTGTGGAAATGGCACAAGAGACTGCCAGAGACTGTAGAAATGGGACAATAGACTGCATATATGGCACAAGAGACTGTCAGAGACTGCATATATGGTACAAGAGACTGTCAGTCTGTGGACATTACACAAAAGACTGTCAAACTGTGGACATGGCACAAGAGACTGTCAGAGACTGTGGACATGGCCCAAGAGACTGCATGTATGGCACATGAGACTGTCAGAGACTGCATACATGACAGAAGAGACTATCAGAGACTGTGGATATCACACAAGAGACTAACAGAGACTGCATACATGGCACAAGAGACTGTCAGAGACTGCATACCTGGCACAAGAGACTGTCAGAGACTGCCTGCCTGGCACAAGAGCCTGTAAGAGACTGCGGACATGGCACAAGAGACTGTTAGAGACTGCATACGTGGCACAAGAGACTTTCAGAGACTGAATACATGGCACAAAAGACTGTCAGACTGCATACATTACAGAAGAGACTATCAGAGACTGTGGATATCGCACAAGAGACTAACAGAGACTGCATACATGGCACAAGAGACTGTCATAGACTGCATACATGGCACAAGAGGCTATGTACATGGCACAAGAGACTTCAGAGACTGTGGTAATGATACAAGAGACCGTCAGACTGTGGACATGGCACAAGAGACTGTCAGACTGTGGACATGGCACAAGAGACTGCATACATGGCACAAGAGACTGTCAGAGACTGCATACATGGCACAAGAGACTGTCAGAGACTGTGGAAATGGCACAAGAGACTGCCAGAGACTGTAGAAATGGGACAATAGACTGCATATATGGCACAAGAGACTGTCAGAGACTGCATATATGGTACAAGAGACTGTCAGTCTGTGGACATTACACAAAAGACTGTCAAACTGTGGACATGGCACAAGAGACTGTCAGAGACTGTGGACATGGCCCAAGAGACTGCATGTATGGCACATGAGACTGTTAGAGACTGCATATATGGCACAATAGACTGTCATAGACTGCATACATGGCACAAGAGGCTATGTACATGGCACGAGAGACTTCAAAGACTGTGATAATGATCCAAGAGACCGTCAGACTGTGGACATGGCACAAGAGACTGTCAGACTGTGGATATCGCACAAGAGACTAACAGAGACTGCATGTATGGCACACGAGACTGTCAGAAACTGCATACATGACACAAGAGACTGCATACATGGCACAAGAGACTGTCAGAGACTGCATACATGGCATAAGAGACTGTCAGAGACTGTTTACATGGCACAAGGAACTGTTAGAGACTGCATACATGGCATAAGAGACTGTCGGAGACTGCTTACTTGGCACAAGAGACTGCATACCTGGCACAAGAGACTATCAGAGACTACATACTTGGCACAAGAGACTGTCAGAGACTGCCTGACTGGCACAAGAGACTGTAAGAGACTGCGGACATGGCACAAGAGACTGCATACCCGGAACAAGAGACTGTCAGAGACTGCCTGCCTGGCACAAGAGACTATAAGAGACTGCATATATGGCACAAGAGACTGTCAGACTGCATACATGACAGAAGAGACTATCAGAGACTGTGGATATCACACAAGAGACTAACAGAGACTGCATACATGGCACAAGAGACTGTCAGAGACTGCATACCTGGCACAAGAGACTGTCAGAGACTGCCTGCCTGGCACAAGAGACTGTAAGAGACTGCGGACATGGCACAAGAGACTGTTAGAGACTGCATACATGGCACAAGAGACTGTCAGAGACTGAATACATGGCACAAAAGACTGTCAGACTGCATACATTACAGAAGAGACTATCAGAGACTGTGGATATCGCACAAGAGACTAACAGAGACTGCATACATGGCACAAGAGACTGTCATAGACTGCATACATGGCACAAGAGGCTATGTACATGGCACAAGAGACTTCAGAGACTGTGGTAATGATACAAGAGACCGTCAGACTGTGGACATGGTACAAGAGACTGTCAGACTGTGGACATGGCACAAGAGACTGCATACATGGCACAAGAGACTGTCAGAGACTGCATACATGGCACAAGAGACTGTCAGAGACTGTGGAAATGGCACAAGAGACTGCCAGAGACTGTGGAAATGGGACAATAGACTGCATATATGGCACAAGAGACTGTCAGAGACTGCATATATGGTACAAGAGACTGTCAGTCTGTGGACATTACACAAAAGAATGTCAAACTGTGGACATGGCACAAGAGACTGTCAGAGACTGTGGACATGGCCCAAGAGACTGCATGTATGGCACATGAGACTGTTAGAGACTGCATATATGGCACAATAGACTGTCAGATACTGCATATATGGCACAAGCGGCTATCAAAGACTGTGGAAATGGCACAAGAGACTGCCAGAGACTGTGGAAATGGCATAAGAGATTGCATATATGGCACAAGAGACTGTCAGAGTGTGGAAATGGCACAAGGGACTGTCAGAGACTGTGGACATGGCACAAGAGATGTGCATATATGGCAGAAGAGACTGTCAGAGACTGCATATATGACACAAGAGACTGTCAGAAACTGCATATATGACACAAGAGACTGTCAGAGACTGCATATATGGCACAAGAGACTGTCAGAGACTGCATATATGGCACAAGAGACTGTCAGACTGTGGAAATGGCACAAGAGAATGTCAGAGACTGTGGATATAGCAGAAGAGATGTGCATATATGCAGTATCTGACATTCTCTTCTGCCATATATGCATTCTCTTGTGCCACAGTCTCTGACAGTCTCTTGTGCAATTTCCACAGTCTGACAGTCTCTTGTGCCATATATGCAGTCTCTGACAGTCTCTTGTGCCATGTATGCAGTCTCTGACAGTCTCTTGTGCCATATATGCAATCTCTTGTGCCATTTCCACAGTCTCTGGCAGTCTCTTGTGCCATTTCCACTGTCTCTGACAGTCTCTTGTGCCATGTATGCAGTCTCTGACAGTCTCTTGTGCCATATATGCAGTCTCTGACAGTCTCTTGTGCCATATATGCAGTATCTGACATTCTCTTCTGCCATATATGCAAAGAGACTGTCAGACTGTGGAAATGGCACACAAGACTGTCAAATTGTGGACATGGCACAAGAGACTGTTAGAGACTGTGGACATGACCCAAGAGACTGCATGTATGGAACACGAGACTGTCAGAGACTGCATACATGGCACAAGAGACTGTCAGAGACTGCACACATCAAGCTGTGGTACTACCCAAAACTGAGATTTCTGGATGACCAGACAGAAGCAAGACAATCACTTTTGACCCTTCCCTCCACCCTTCCCTCCACCCCAGCTGAGGCGTCCCAGGAAGAACCGGGCCCTTTCATCCTTGATGAAGTGGATGTGCCCAGCTTCAGCCAGGTATACTTGTAAACTATAAAATATTTTAAGTGCTTAAAAAACAATGATTTAATCCCAATTATTATTATGTATACATATCACTAGACAGTAGTGGCCAAAAATGTACTTCAAAGATTGGTGAGCAGCTTGAATAATGGTGGGGTCAAAAAGATAGCCTTTTCTATTTGTTTAGAATTATATTTGCAAGTCATGAGCTGAAAATTGTATGTGATTGAGGAAGCAAAAATTCTAACTATGTCCCTTTTTTTTTTACACAGGATGAGCTCAGCCGGGAGGAGGCCTTGCCCAGTGGTATAGAGGAGGAGGCCTTGCCCAGTGGGAGAGAGGAGGAGGCCTTGCCCAGTGGGAGAGAGGAGGAGGCCTTGCCCAGTGGGAGAGAGGAGGAGGCCTTGCCTAGTGGTATAGAGGAGGAGGCCTTGCCTAGTGGTATAGAGGAGGAGGCCTTGCCCAGTGGGAGA
This sequence comes from Lithobates clamitans, assembly GCA_037952925.1. NCBI lineage: Eukaryota > Metazoa > Chordata > Amphibia > Anura > Ranidae > Lithobates > Lithobates clamitans. The sequence goes on along the minus strand of JBBGZY010001452.1, from coordinate 733,937 downwards.
GAGGAGGAGGCCGTGCCCAGTGGCAGGCAGGAGGTGGCTGGGCCCAGTAGAAGCCTCACCCAATATCAGGTGCCTCCCCTCCTCATTACCACCAATAGGCCCAGGAAGATCACCTGAACAGAGGAGGAATGATTTGCCCTCATTCGGGAAGCCAGCTAAATACTGAGTACCCCACCCAATGCCGAAGAGGCCTATGGAACTTATATGGCCACCAGGTTGGTGGAACTTGAGACGGGGCAACGCCTCCACTGTGAGGGGCTTATTTTTCAGGCCTTTCAGAAGGGGTTGAGAGGGGAGCTTACTCCAAAAAGCCATATTTCAGATGAAGCCCCTCCTCCTGATCCTCCTCCTCCTCCTCCTCCTGCCACAAGTACACCACCAGAGGCACAGCCTCCAAGGAAGGCTGCAGAGAAGCGTGAAGGAAAGGCTGCAGGGCAGCGTGCAGGGAAGGCTCCACGCAAGAGTCGAAGGTGATTGTCTGGCTTCAGTTTGGTCTGACAGAAGACACAGATTGTGCTCCCTATTTGCAAGATCCCAATTTTGTTTTCCACTAACTTGATGTGTGTCCTGGGGGACAAAAGGCTTCACACATTCCAAAAGTGTCTCCAGTGTTGTCTTCCTCATTTATGTTTTTCCAAAAATAAATGGATATTTTCTTTACCTTACATTATTGACTATGTGCTTTGATTCAAAAAGGACATTTGGTTTGTGAGTAGGCGGGTACATATCAAAAAGACTATGTGCTTTATTTACAAAAGGCAAAATCATTTTCAAATTCAAGTGCAAAGTACAAGTGCAAAGTGCACTTTAGAAATTGCACTCCAAGTGCACTTGTTGGAAGTGCAGTTGCTGTAAAATCTGAGGGGAAGATCTCAAATGAGGGGAAGCTCTGCTGATTTTATCATCCAATCATGTGCAAGATAAAATGATTTTTTTTGGTTTTCCTTGCATGTGCCCCTCGGATCCACAGCGACTGCACTTCCAAATGCTCTTTCAGTGCAATTTCAAGTACACTTTGCACTTGTAGTGCTAAATGACAAATGTCAAATTAACAAGGGACACCAACCTCATTAAGGTTCATTAAAACAATACAAAATAATAAGGTTATTGTGGTAACTTGAAACTCCAAAAAAAAAAAATAGATTTTTGAGAATTTAGCACAAATTGTAAAATAGATATTGATTAAATATAAAAATACTAAAGATGAGTCAAATAAATAATTGTCTACATTATTTCTGGAGATCTGGCTTTTAAAAACTATAATATTAGTCATGACATGAGGATAAATAATGAAGAAAGTAGTTTGTGAGAATTCTGTGTGAATATAAAGCAGCAAAACAACTTCATTCTTCTCACATTATAAAGAAAAAAAGAATGCGCTGTATTAAAAGAGCACAGAAGGGGGAGATGGGCGGAGCCTAGCAGAGCAGACTCGCATTGTTAGAGCTCTGCACCACTGAGGAGACAAGAGAAGGACAAAGCGGAGCCTGCAGGCTCAAAAGGTATCCATTTGAACCTTTTTGCCCCAGGGAACAAACTGTGAAAGTTTGGGCAGGAAATATGGTACTGGGAGGAAACCGTGGCAGAAATAAAAATCACCTCACAAAGAGCTCACAGGCACTCATTGCAGCTGAAGCAGCTCCAGTCACCTCACAAGATACAGCATCAGGGCGCTCTCACAGACAGAAAATGTCACAGCAAGACTCTCCATTTGAGTCAGATACAGAACAAATCCTCTCACAAACTTCTCCACAAGCCTCCTCAGTATCCCCAGTAATATTATTACAATTTGAAAAGATGCTTCATAAGGCTTTAAAACAAACCTCAGACCAAATAACAAAAAGCCTAACCAAAGAAATAAGAGAGCTGGGAAACCGCACCGCTGCCTTAGAAATAAAAATGGATGAAATTGAAATTACAACTGAAGAAAATATAACAGAATTGGAACAATTAAAAGAAGAGAATTTAATACTTCAAACTAAGCTCGAAGATTACGAAAATAGAGCCAGACGTTCAAACTTGCGCATAAGGGGAATACCTGAAACTGTGACAGACCTGCAATCTACTATTACTGCTCTATTACAAGAACTAAAGCCAGATATCCCTATTGAACGTTTAGAACTGGACAGAGTACACAGAGCCCTCACAGCCAAAAAGAAAGATGGACCCCCACGTGATATAATCACAAAATTTCATTATTACAGAATGAAAGAACAAATACTAATTGCTGCAAGAGAAAAAAAGGAACTTAATTTTCAAGGACACAATTATCAAATTTTTGCTGACCTATCCCAACTTACTATTACTAAAAGACGATCCATGAAACCCCAACTAATGGAACTGCAACGCCACAACATTATGTATCAATGGGGCTTCCCCTTTTCAGTCAGATTTAACTACCAAGGTACAATTTACAGAAGCAGATCAGCAGATGAACTACAACAAACCCTTTTAAAATTAAATCTGACAGAACCCACAAGCAGCAACTCTCCCACACGCAGAAGAATGGCATCATCTTCACTAGGGATGAGTTTCAAGTTCGAGTCCAACTCATGTTCTACTCGAACATTGGCTGTTCGCAAGTTCGCCGAACAGCGAACAATTTGGGGTGTTCGCGGCAAATTCAAATGCCGCGGAACATCCTTTAAAAGTCTATGGGAGAAATCAAAAGTGCAAATTTTAAAGGCTTATATGCAAGTTATTGTCATAAAAAGGGTTTGGGGACCTGGGTCCTGCCCCAGGGGACATGGATCAATGCAAAAAAAAGTTTTAAAAACGGCCGTTTTTTCAGGAGCAGTGATTTTAATAATGCTTAAAGTCAAACAATAAAAGTGTAATATCCCTTTAAATTTCGTACCTGGGGGTGTCTATAGTATGCCTGTAAAGGGGCGCATGTTTCCTGTGTTTAGAACAGTCTGACAGCAAAATGACATTTTGAAGAAAAAAACACATTTAAAACTATCCGCGGCTATTGCATTGCCGACAATACACATAGAAGTTCATTGATAAAAACGGCATGGGAATTCCCCACAGGGCAACCCCGAACCAAAAAAAAAATAAAAAAATGATGTGGGAGTCCCCCTAAATTCCATACAAGGCCCTTCAGGTCTGGTATGGATATTAAGGGGAACCCCAGCCAAAATTAAAAAAAAAAAATGACGTGGGGTTCCCCCTAAATTCCATACCAGACCCTTCAGGCCTGGTATGGATTTTAAGGGGAACCCCGCGTAAAAAAAAACAAAAAAAAACGGTGTGGGGTCCCCCCAAAAATCCATACCAGACCCTTATCCGAGCACGCAACCTGGCAGGCCACAGGAAAAGAGGGGGGGACGAGAGTGCGCCCCCCCCCCTCCTGAACCGTACCAGGCTACATGCCCTCAACATTGGGAGGGTGCTTTGGGGTAGCCCCCCAAAACACCTTGTCCCCATGTTGATGAAGACAAGGGCCTCATCCCCACAACCCTGGCCGGTGGTTGTGGGGGTCTGCGGGCGGGGGGCTTATCAGAATCTGGAAGCCCCCTTTAACAAGGGGACCCCCAGATCCCGGCCCCCCCCCTGTGTGAAATGGTAAGGGGGTACTTACCCCTACCATTTCACTAAAAAACTGTCAAAAATGTTAAAAATGACAAGAGACAGTTTTTGACAATTCCTTTATTTAAATGCTTCTTCTTTCTTCCTTCATCTTCTTCTGGTTCTTCTGGCTCTTCTGGTTCTTCCTCCGGCGTTCTCGTCCAGCATCTCCTCCGCGGCATCTTCTATCTTCTTCTCCTCGGGCCGCTCCGCACCCATGGCATGGGGGGGAGGCTCCCGCTCTTCTCTTCATCTTCTTCTTCTTCTTCATCTCTTCTTCCTTCTTCTCTTCTTCATTTCTTCTCCGGGCCGCTCCGCAGGCCATGCTGGCATGGAGGGAGGCTCCCGCTGTGTGACGGCGTTTCTTCGTCTGACGGTTCTTAAATAACGGGGGGCGGGGCCACCCGGTGACCCCGCCCCCCTCTGACGCATGGTGACTTGACGGGACTTCCCTGTGACGTCTCGGGGAATGCCACAGGGAAGTCCCATCATGTCCCGTGCGTCAGAGGGGGGCGGGGTCACCGGGTGGCCCCGCCCCCCGTTATTTAAGAACCGTCAGACGAAGAGACGCGGTCACACAGCGGGAGCCTCCCACCATGCCAGCATGGCTGCGGAGCGGCCCGGAGAAGAAATGAAGAAGAGAAGAAGGAAGAAGAGATGAAGAAGAAGATGAAGAAGATGAAGAGAAGAGCGGGAGCCTCCCCCCCATGCCATGGGTGCGGAGCGGCCCGAGGAGAAGAAGATAGAAGACGCCGCGGAGGAGATGCTGGACGAGAACGCCGGAGGAAGAACCAAAAGAGCCAGAAGAACCAGAAGAAGATGAAGGAAGAAAGAAGAAGCATTTAAATAAAGGAATTGTCAAAAACTGTCCCTTGTCATTTTTAACATTTTTGACAGTTTTTTTGTGAAATGGTAGGGGTAAGTACCCCCTTACCATTTCACACAGGGGGGGGGCCGGGATCTGGGGGTCCCCTTGTTAAAGGGGGCTTCCAGATTCCGATAAGCCCCCCGCCCGCAGACCCCCACAACCACCGGCCAGGGTTGTGGGGATGAGGCCCTTGTCTTCATCAACATGGGGACAAGGTGTTTTGGGGGGCTACCCCAAAGCACCCTCCCAATGTTGAGGGCATGTGGCCTGGTACAGTTCAGGAGGGGGGGGGCCGCACTCTTGCCCCCCCTCTTTTCCTGCGGCCTGCCAGGTTGCGTGCTCGGATAAGGGCCTTGTATGGAATTTAGGGGGACTCCCACATCATTTTTTTTTTTTTAATTTTGGTTCGGGGTTGCCCTGTGGGGAATTCCCATGCCGTTTTTATCAATGAACTTCTATGTGTATTGTCGGCAATGCAATAGCCGCGGGTAGTTTTAAATGTGTTTTTTCCTTCAAAATGTCATTTTGCTGTCAGACTGTTCTAAACACGGGAAACATGCGCCCCTTTACAGGCATACTATAGACACCCCCCAGGTACGAAATTTAAAGGGATATTACACTTTTATTGTTTGACTTTCAGCATTATTAAAATCACTGCTCCTGAAAAAACGGCCGTTTTTAAAACTTTTTTTTGCATTGATTCATGTCCCCTGGGGCAGGACCCAGGTCCCCAAACACTTTTAATGACAATAACTTGCATATAAGCCTTTAAAATTAGCACTTTTGATTATTCATGTTCGTGTCCCATAGACTTTAACGGTGTTCGCGTGTTCGAACGAACTTTTTTCCTGTTCGCATGTTCTGGTGCGAACCGAACAGGGGGGTGTTCGGCTCATCCCTAATCTTCACCTTCAGGCAGCACTCAGAAAATTTCAGAACAAAATGGGAATCATCATTCTCACAAAAGAGGCCGTTATGCCACATTATCCATTAACCAAGAAGATTCAATGGACTGACATCCTACTTCCTGATATCTCTTCATTTATTATACTAAGAGATGGTTCTCTATAAAAAAACCTGTATTTATAACTGAATGTAACTGCATTCTGATAGTCACACACTGTGTGGGATCATGTTACATTCCAGTTATATTTCTTATTACTTCTGATTCATATAGCCTTAGAATATATAAGTAAAATAAAAAAATTCTTGTTCAGTTATATATTATCAGGTAAAAACAATAGATTTATTACTTTTTAGGTCAAATATGTTCAATAATCCAGAAGTAATGGAAGCTTTTTCTTTCTTTTCTTAAAACAAATATATTATTACCTAACTAGTTCCTAGAATTATGTTTTTGTTTATTCTAATCTGAAGCAATACAACCTCAATTTTATGAGTTAACATATCTAAACAGTTACATATGAATAAAATATGTAATTGTTTACTCTAAAAGGGTTAAAATCCTAAAATAATTCAAACCATCTTCATCAATACCAAAGTTATTAACAGTACCTTTCTAACTGAATTATTTAGCCTAGGGCAAGACTAACCATATACAACCACCCTGGAATAAATAATTTCAACAAAAACTATATTCTGCACTCCAATTAATGAAACATCATTTTGATGTCTTTTGACATAGCACTTCTCTCCTGTAAGCGGAAGATCCGTGTACCCCCATTAGCCCTCCTCATTCTCCCAACCATATTATGTGGGAGTGTGACGAAGGCACTTATTCCCCTGAGAGAGATATTTACTCTCTTTCACGGGTAAATTGTGATTACTTGCAAAAAATAATTTATACAATGTATCATCTAATCTCATATGTTTTTTGTTTACTCTTTACTCCAGAATTCACTGGTTTCTTTTCTATCTATTCATCTCTTCAGTCCACACAGGTTGATCTGCGCAGTCAGCTCTGCATAACAAAAAGTAAGTCAAAACTATTTGATCTGTTGCCATGGCACCACTGAATGTACTTTCCCTGAATGTTCAGGGAATAAATGTCCCTCAAAAAAGGACCAAAGCCTTCCGTACTTTTCATAACAAGAAGGCTCACATAGTATGCCTCCAAGAAACACACTTCACCAAAGATTCTACTCCAAAATATATTTCTCCTTTTTATCAACAAATTTACACGGCTTCTGCCTGTACCAAGCAAAGGGGAACTCTAATTGCATTTCGCCGATCCACACCATTCACCTTATCATCAGAAATTAAAGACCCAGAAGGTAGATACCTGATACTCATGGGTTATATAATGGATACAGCAATCACGGTGATTTCCTACTACGCTCCTAACAAACAACCTACACCATTCCTCTCACATATATTACAAGTGATTAATACACACAAAATAGGAACAGTGATAATGTGTGGGGATTCGAACCAGGTCCTCCTCCCATTTCTAGATAAATCACCTTTTACACCATCCAAAATAACCTCTAGATTACCTTTTTCTCAACTTCTTTCCAAATACAATCTGGTAGATTCGTGGAGAGAAAGTAACCCAATGAAAAAGAAATTCACTTATTTCTCGCACCCTCATCAAACCTTCACCAGAATAGATCATATTTTTCTAACAATAGGAATGATACCAGAAATTATTGCATCAGATATAATTCCGATTCTGTGGTCTGACCACAATGCAGTATACACTACTATAGCCTCAGCCATACCAAAAGCGCATGACCCAACGTGGTACTTACCGGACATAATGCTCAAACACCCACTACATCAGATGGCCATTGAACAAGCTTTAAAGGAATACATATCAATTAATAATACAACAGACATCTCCCCAATAACACTGTGGGAAGCTCATAAGCCTGTCTTGCGTGGTACAATACAAAGACAAATGGCACTATTTAAACGGGAACGCAAAAATCTAGCAAAAAAACTAGAACTCAATTTTAATGCAGCCTACATATCATTTCAAGATAATCCATCTCAGAGTACAAAATCTCATCTGGAAAAATCTAGATTGGAATACGATCTATTTCTCACTGAGTCAGTTGATAAATCCCTCAAACGCTCCAAACACAATTTCTACATGAATACAAACAAACCAGGTACATATTTGGCTCGGGCATTAAATTCAACTAACAAATCTTTCAAACCAATACGTTTGAAATTATCAAAAAATGTTTACACTTGTAATCCAGTTAAAATAGTCCATAAATTTCACTCACATCTCGCAACTTTATACAAGACAAACAATGAATTTAATCCTACAGAGGCTGAATCCTTCTTCTCAAAAATAACCTTACCTGAGTTATCTCAGAATCAAAAAAGCAGTTTGGATGAGCCTATAACTATAGATGAAGTTGCTAACGCCATAAAAAACCTAAAACTTAACAAAAGACCAGGCCCAGACGGTTACTCGGCTTTATACTATAAAACATTCTCAGAAATACTCTCTCCCATTCTCACTGAAACTTTTAACAAACTTCTAGATGGACATTCTTTTCGGCAAGAAACACTAATGGCAATTGTTTGTATGATCCCAAAACCCCTTTCTGATGATACTTCCTGTGTGAATTATCGGCCTATCTCTCTGTTAAACCTCGATATTAAATTATTAGTAAAAATAATAGCAAAACGCCTCAATAGCATTATAGGAAAATTAATACATAGAGATCAAGTAGGCTTCATGCCAAATAGACAGGCAGGCGATAATATACGCAGGGCAGTGTTATTGGCACATATTGCTAAAAAACGGAAAATCCCTTTGTGTTTTCTATCTCTCGATATTAAGAGGGCATTTGACACAGTATCCTGGCAATATATGCAATATTCATTACAAAAATGGGGTTTTGGACCCCACTTTTTAACATGGATCAAAGCATTATATAATAAACCCAAAGCCTATATAAAATATGCTGGATACAGTAGGTGACCGCGATATTGTGTCAATCTCGCCGCACTTCTCGGCGAGATTTGACACCTACGAGCCCCGTCGCAGGAGCCAGCGCCGAGATGGCTCACTCATCGGGAAAGGAAAACTTTGTCTTCCTCCCGCGATGAGTGACAGGCAGCGCTGACAGCTGTCTGGTATGAATCCTGAGGCGGGAACACCGCGCCAAATTTTAAATGAAAAAACCGGCGTGGGTTCCCCCCTCGGAGGCATACCAGGCCCTTGGGTCTGGCATGGATTGTAAGGGGAACCCCCTATGCCGAAAAAAATCGGCGTGGGGGTCCCCCCCAAATCCATACCAGACCCTTATCCGAGCACGCAGCCCGGCCGGCCAGGAAAGGGGGTGGGGACGAGCGAGCGCCCCCCCCCCCCTCCTGAGCCGTACCAGGCCGCATGCCCTCAACATGGGGGGGTGGGTGCCTTGGGGGAGGGGGGCGCCCTGCGGCCCCCCCCACCCCAAAGCACCTTGTCCCCATGTTGATGAGGACAAGGGCCTCTTCCCGACAACCCTGGCCGTTGGTTGTCGGGGTCTGCGGGCGGGGGGCTTATCGGAATCCGGGAGCCCCCCTTAATAAGGGGGCCCCCAGATGCCGGCCCCCCACCCTGTGTGAATGAGTTTGGGGTACATGGTACCCCTACCCATTCACCTAGGCAAAAGTGTCAATAGAAAAAAAAACACACTACACAGGTTTTAAGAGTCATTTATTAGTCAGCTCCGGGGGTCTTCTTCCGACTTCGGTGGTCTCCTTCCGACTTCTCCCGCTGTCCGGCCTCTTCTCCCGGGCCCCGCCGCTATCTTCTTCCAGCATCTTCTTCCGTCATGGTCCCAGCATGCGCAGGGACTCTGGGGCCACGCCCCCTTATGACGCCAGAGTCCCTGCTCATGCTGGGACCATGACGTCGTAAGGGGGTGGGGTTACCGCCTATATAAATGGCTCCGCAGCTCGCACACAGCATTCGAGCCGGAGAGAGCGTCGTGTCAACATCGGGGAAGAAGAAAAGAAGAGACAGCGGCGGCGAGACAGCGGCGGCGAGACAGCGGCGACAAGACAGCGGCAGTAGACCGGGCCCCTCGCTAGCAATAGAGCTGGAAGAAGATAGCGGCGGGGCCCGGGAGAAGAGGCCGAACACCAGGAGAAGAGGCCGGACAGCGGCGGCGAGACAGCGGCAGCACACCGGGCCCCTCGCTGGCAATAGAGCTGGAAGAAGATAGCGGCGGGGCCCGGGAGAAGAGGCCGGACAGCGGGAGAAGTCGGAAGGAGACCACCGAAGTCGGAAGAAGACCCCCGGAGCTGACTAATAAATGACTCTTAAAACCTGTGTAGTGTGTTTTTTTTTCTATTGACACTTTTGCCTAGGTGAATGGGTAGGGGTACCATGTACCCCAAACTCATTCACACAGGGTGGGGGGCCGGCATCTGGGGGCCCCCTTATTAAGGGGGGCTCCCGGATTCCGATAAGCCCCCCGCCCGCAGACCCCGACAACCAACGGCCAGGGTTGTCGGGAAGAGGCCCTTGTCCTCATCAACATGGGGACAAGGTGCTTTGGGGTGGGGGGGCCGCAGGGCGCCCCCCTCCCCCAAGGCACCCACCCCCCCATGTTGAGGGCATGCGGCCTGGTACGGCTCAGGAGGGGGGGGGCGCTCCCTCGTCCCCACCCCCTTTCCTGGCCGGCCGGGCTGCGTGCTCGGATAAGGGTCTGGTATGGATTTGGGGGGGACCCCCACGCCGATTTTTTTCGGCATAGGGGGTTCCCCTTACAATCCATGCCAGACCCAAGGGCCTGGTATGCCTCCGAGGGGGGAACCCACGCCGGTTTTTTCATTTAAAATTTGGCGCGGTGTTCCCGCCTCAGGATTCATACCAGACAGCTGTCAGCGCTGCCTGTCACTCATCGCGGGAGGAAGACAAAGTTTTCCTTTCCCGATGAGCGAGCCAGCGCGACATTCACAGTACCCTGTCGCCGAGAACCAGCGCGATGCTATCGCGCTGGAAACACAATCTCGCGGTCAGGTACTGTACAAATCTGATGCCTTTAATATCGAAAGAGGTACCCGACAGGATTGCCCATTATCTCCCTTATTATTTGCCCTTATACTCGAACCCATGGCCCAATACATCAGAACAAACCAAACTATAACTGGCATTGAAGTAGGAGGTATTACACACAAATTATGTATATTTGCAGACGATATATTACTTTTTCTATCATCACCACAGGTCTCTGGTCCTAACTTAATACCAGCTCTTGATGGATTTGCAGCCCTATCCGGCCTTATGATTAATCCTAAGAAATGCCTAGTGCTTAATATTTCACTCACAAACATGGAATTGATCCCGGCTAGGGCTGCACTCCCATTCACATGGGCAGAAAAATCAATCCCATATCTTGGAATTCATTTAACAGCATCTCATTCTGACTTATTCTCAACCAATTATCCTCCTGTATTAAGACAGATCACAAATCTAATAAAACAATGGTCGCAACTTCCTTTATCCTGGATAGGGAAGATTAAAGGGGTTGTAAAGTTGTTTTGTTTTTTTTTTAAAAATAACAAACATTTTATACTTACCTTCACTGTGCAGCTCGTTCTGCACAGAGTGGCCCCGAACCTGCTCTTCTGGGGTCCCTCGGCGGCTGTTTCAGCTCCTCCCCGCAAGCATTTACCACCTTAATGCGAGGGCTCGCATGGTGGTGAGTGCTTGCGGGCGCGCTCCCGTGATACAGCCGGCGGCTATAGCCGCTCGCTGTATCACTCGGCCCCGCCCCCCGGCGCGCCGCGTCATCGGATGTGATTGACAGCAGCGCGAGCCAATGGCTGCGCTGCTTTCAATCCATCCACTGCAGCCAATCAGCGACCAGGCTGAGCTGCAATGAAGATGACCAGGACGCGCAGCGAAGGTTCGAGGCGTCAGGTAAGTAAAACGGGGGGGCTGGGGGCGGCGCTACTGTCAAAAGTTTTTTCACCTTAATGCATAGAATGCATTAAGGTGAAAAAATTTTTACCTTTACAACCCCTTTAATGCAATCAAAATGACTATTCTACCCAAATTGCTTTATCTATTCAGAGTCCTCCCTATTCCAATTCCTTCCTATTTTTTGAGAATAGTACAAAAAAAGAGCAACTTCGTTTATATGGGGCTCTTCTAAACCACGTATACCTATACACACACTACATCTTCCCAAAAATAAAGGAGGCCTGGGATACCCTAATTTTACTAACTACTACAGAGCAGCACATTTGGCCAGTCTGTCCAAATACCATGCAAAACAGGAAATCCCATTATGGGTATTTATAGAGGCTTCAGAACATGACCCTCTATTAATATCAAATTTATTATGGCTTGATCCTAAAGGTCGCTTTAAAATTCATAATCCCATAACTAAACACTTCTTATCTCTCTGGGATAAACTAAAAACCAAATATCAGTTACAATCTCCACACAATCCTCTCCTTTCTTTTATCAGAAATCCGGCCTTTTATCCGGCATGGATTTACCCAAATTCTTTTAAAGCTTGGACAACATCAGGCATTCAGACACTAAATGACTTCATAGCATCTAAATCATTCCTTTCATTCCCATCGCTTAGAGAAAAATATGATCTACCAAACTCTGAGATATTTAGATATCTCCAAATCAAAAAATTCTCTACATCCATTCCGAAAGGGGGATACACCATTATCCCAATTATCCATTTTTGAATCAATCTGTACAAAAGATCCATTTGCTAAAAGTACAATTTCATCACTTTATAATCAATTATATGGAGTAGCAAATCTTAATAGACCCTCTTACGTTCAGAGGTGGGAGGAGGACCTGGGACGAACTTTAGAAGACACGGACTGGTCTAACATATGGCTCACATCTAAGTCATCTTCACCCAACATCTTAGCACTGGAGACAAATTATAAAGTCCTAACTCGCTGGTACCTTGTACCCGCTAGAGTGGCTAAATATTCACCTAATACCTCAGCTCTTTGTTTTCGAGGATGCCCAGAAATAGGCACATATTTACACATGTGGTGGACGTGCCCAGTAATCCAAACCTTCTGGAAGGAAGTCTTCGTGATTGCATCTAAAATATTTAAAAAAATAATACAACCAGATCCATATTTAACTTTACTTAATCTAAAACCGGAATGGTTAACACTCTCTCAATTCAAACTTATGATTCAACTAATAACGGCTGCAAAACAAACAGTGGCCAAGGCATGGAAATCTCCTACATTGGTACTAGCAGAAACAATTCACAGAATGAATAATACAATGTCCCATGCTAAGATGGTAGCCATCAATCAAAATCAAATTCCAAAATTTGAAAAACTTTGGCATCCTTGGATAAAACAACAGTTCCTGTCAAACTTCAATGACTCTGTCCTGTTGCCATGGTAACAGATTAAATGACACCCATTCTAAGGCTTCAAAGAGAACTAAAAAGAATAATAAACTGACGAGCGGGACAACCTTGTGGACCATACCTCTACCTTTCAACCCTTTTTCTTCTTTCTCTTTCCTTTTCTCCACCTTACGATTAAAGCTCATTATCAGAATTTATTTGACCTATATACACTCTACTTGTAAACAATATGTATAGTAGGAATAAATCATTTAAATACCTACAAAAGTAACTAAGGAAATGATATATATCTTTAATTTAGGTTTATGTGAACCCAATGTTTAATATTTGAAATTTCATGATATTTACCTATATAAACCCTACTGTAAAACAAATGAGCTTACTTTATAGATCCTTGTAAACTTACTTTATGTATCTTTATAATATTGTATACTCAATAAACTTCTTTTGACAAGGAAAAGATCACAGAAGAGGAATATGCTAGCTTCAATATGAAGGCTAGTTTTACCAGACTGAGCGCTTCCGTCTTGTACTTCCTTCAGAGCATTGCGTCAGTTTTGGTCCGTCGGACTAGCACACAGACGACCGGTTTGTACTCTAGAAAGCCGAGTCCGTCGGACAGATTTGAAACATGTTTCATTTCTAGGTCCGTCAAACTTTTGGGAAAAAAAGTCCGCTGGAGCTCACACACGATCGAATTGTCCGACGGACTCCGGTACGCCGGACCAAGTATGCCGTAAAGTCCGGTCGTGTGTATGCAGCATTGGGGACACCAGCATGTCTTTCAGTGTAGAGTCCATAACAGGCTGGTTGTAGCCTTAACAGGGCTGCCCGCATTAGATGAGGACTGTGATGCGGTCTGCAGAGGTTTGGGTCAGTTTCCCAGTTCTCTTTAGTGTCATAGATTGTATTGCTGGGAGAGCTCTGCATGCCGCCAGTGCCATTTTGGCTGTGCAGGCCTGAGTGAGGATAGAAGTCCGTCATCCTACCGGGTTGTTTCCCCTCTCTTCTCCTCCTTGGCATGCTCTGTGGCTATTCCCGACCTCCTGCTGAGTAAACCACTGCGGTTTGGTGCCCTGTGTCACTGACTTGTTGTCTGGAAGGTCTGTGTGGCGAGGAGCTAAGTTCTCATGCGGCCATACTCCTTGCGTGTCGGCTCCGCCCCCCCCATTGTTGGGCAATTTAATGGCTGCAGGTGGGCATTGAGCAGGGTGCATTGAAGAGCCGTGACCCTAATTTTGCTTCAAAGTTCTTCTTAATTTAAAATGTAAGTTTTTTTTCCTTAAACTTCCCCCCTAAAATTGGGGTGTGTGTTATATGCTGATAAATACGGTAATCTAATGTTGATTTCTAGATTTCAAAATGGCTGTTAGGGGTCCTGTTCAATTTGGGGCCTGGTACAAATTAATTTATTACTGCCCAAAAAGGTGGCAATCTAATGTTGATTTTTAAATTTTCTTATACTGGGGGGGTCCTGTTCAAAATGGTAAGTAATACCCCTACTCATTCATAAAAAAAGGTAAGCTAGTTATAAAGACACCCACACATTTCACAAGTCCTTTATTAAAAAAAAAAACCCTTAAAAAGTTCCTTGATGTAAATCCATTGTCAAACATGTCTGACACCCGCTGACTTGCCAAAAAAAAAACCTGATGACTCGGTGCACACAACTAATCCCAACGGTTCCACCAGCCAAATGACAGCTCCACAAACTATCATCTGCTATACAAGGAAAAAGGCAGGAATAATGGTAACATCATTGGGCAAATATGTCCATGAACATATTTGGGTCATTTTGTTGCCAAATTTAGGCAATGAAGTAACCCTACAATCCCCACCAATTTTCTTACATGGCCAATGATTCCCGGCCATATAAGTGAATGGGGAAGGTGACATCAGAAAGCATTGATCTTTGTGAATGACATGGATCTACAGTACATTGCTGGATGATATGATTGACAGTGGATGGAAATTGTGGACTTTCCTAATATAGAACTTGTCGAATTCTGGCTCTTTATTTTCATTCACGCTTGACTTTTTTGGGGAATGGGTATGAGTACTCTGCACCCCTCACTCACTTGGGAGGGACTGGTATTTGGTTAGCAAATTATTGTTAAAGAGGGCTTCCAGATTTCAATAAGCCCCCCAAACTCACCCTCACAGATATTTGTTCTTGTTGATTTTTGTGTGGTGCTCCCGCTTTAAATCAATACCAGACCAGAAAGACATTTTGTTTGGGAGCACCCCACTAATATCTACATCATGTCAGTGTTGCTGTAATAGGTTGTATACATTATCCACTTGCCGACCGCCTCACGCCTATATACGTGAGCAGAGCGGCACGGGCAGGCAAAATCACGTACCTGAAACGTGATTGCCTTCCCGCGGGTGGGGGGTCCGATCGGACCCCCCCCCTGTGCCAGCTGCGGTCGGCATTTGGTTGGGAGCGATGACAGACGAGGGGGAGGCCATCCGATCGTGGCCCCCCCCTCGCGATCGCTCCCAGCCAATGGGAATCCTCCTCTGCCTGTGTGTCGTTTCACACAGGCAGAGGATGTGATGTCATCTCTCCTCGGTCTGGCAGTTTCCGTTCCAGCGCCGAGGAGAGATGACATGTAAGTGCACCAAACACACACACACACAGTAGAACATGCCAGGCATACATTACACCCCCCATCCCCCCCCGATCGCCCCCCGATCCCCCCCCAATCACCCCCCCCCCCTGTCACAAACTGACACCAAGCAGTTTTTTTTTTCCCCTGATTACTGCATAGTGTCAGTTTGTGACAGTTAGCAGTGGTGGGACAGTTAGTATTACCCCCCTGTAGGTCTAGGGTACCCCCCTTACCCCCCCTAATAAAGTTTTAACCCCTTGATCACCCCCCCTCACCAGTGTCGCTAAGCGATCATTTTTCTGATCGCTGTATTAGTGTCACTGGTGACGGTAGTTAGGGACGTAAATATATAGGTTCGCCGTCAGTGTTTTATAGCGACAGGGACCCCCATATACTACCTAATAAATGTTTTAACCCCTTGATTGCCCCCTAGTTAACCCTTTCACCACTGATCACCGTATAACCGTTACGGGTGACGCTGGTTAGTTAGTTTATTTTTTATAGTGTCAGGGCACCCGCCGTTTATTACCGAATAAAGGTTTAGCCCCCTGTAGGTCTAGGGTACCCCCCTTACCCCCCTAATAAAGTTTTAACCCCTTGATCACCCCCTGTCGCCAGTGTCGCTAAGCGATCATTTTTCTGATCGCTGTATTAGTGTCGCTGGTGACGCTAGTTAGGGACGTAAATATTTAGGTTCGCCGTCACTGTTTTATAGCGACAGGGACCCCCATATACTATCTAATAAATGTTTTAACCCCTTGATGGCCCCCTAGTTAACCCTTTCACCACTGATCACCGTATAACCGTTACGGGTGACGCTGGTTAGTTCGTTTATTTTTTATAGTGTCAGGGCACCCGCCGTTTATTACCGAATAAAGGTTTAGCCCCCTGATCGCCCGGCGGTGATATGCGTCGCCCTAGGAAGCGTCAGATTAGCGCCAGTACCGCGAACACCCACGCACGCACCGTACACGCACCGTACACCTCCCTTAGTGGTATAGTATCTGAACGCATCAATATCTGATCCGATCAGATCTATACTAGCGTCCCCAGCAGTTTAGGGTTCCCAAAAACGCAGTGTTAGCGGGATCAGCCCAGATACCTGCTAGCACCTGCGTTTTGCCCCTCCGCCCGGCCCAGCCTAGTCCAGCCCACCCAAGTGCAGTATCGATCGATCACTGACACTTTTCTTTGTAGCGTTTTGGTGAACTGGCAAGCACCAGCGGCGTAGTACACCCCGGTCGTAGTCAAAACAGCACTGCAGTAACACTTGGTGAATGTTTTGAACGCTACCATGCACTAGTTGACTATTAGCGTAGGGTACAGCATTGCACAGACTAGGCACACTTTCACAGGGTCTCCCAAGATGCCACCGCATTTTGAGAGACTCGAACCTGGAACCGGTTACAGTTATAAAAGTTACAGTTACAAAAAAAAAGTGTAAAAAAAAAAAAAACACAAACAAAAATAAAAAAAAATAGTTGTCGTTTTATTGTTCTCTCTCTCTCTCTATTCTCTCTCTATTGTTCTGCTCTTTTTTACTGTATTCTATTCTGCAATGTTTTATTGTTATTATGTTTTATCATGTTTGCTTTTCAGGTATGTAATTATTTATACTTTACCGTTTACTGTGCTTTATTGTTAACCATTTTTTTGTCTTCAGGTACGCCATTCACGACTTTGAGTGGTTATACCAGAATGATGCCTGCAGGTTTAGGTATCATCTTGGTATCATTCTTTTTAGCCAGCGGTCGGCTTTCATGTAAAAGCAATCCTAGCGGCTAATTAGCCTCTAGACTGCTTTTACAAGCAGTGGGAGGGAATGCCCCCCCCCACCGTCTTCCGTGTTTTTCTCTGGCTCTCCTGTCTCAACAGGGAACCTGAGAATGCAGCCGGTGATTCAGCCAGCTGACCATAGAGCTGATCAGAGACCAGAGTGGCTCCAAACATCTCTATGGCCTAAGAAACCGGAAGCTACGAGCATTTTATGACTTAGATTTCGCCGGATGTAAATAGCGCCATTGGGAAATTGGGGAAGCATTTTATCACACCGATCTTGGTGTGGTCAGATGCTTTGAGGGCAGAGGAGTGATCTAGGGTCTAATAGACCACAATTTTTTCAAAAAAGAGTACCTGTCACTACCTATTGCTATCATAGGGGATATTTACATTCCCTGAGATAACAATAAAAATGATTTAAAAAAAAAAAATGAAAGGAACAGTTTAAAAATAAGATAAAAAAGCAAAAAAAAATAAATAAAAAAAATAAATTAAAAAAAAAGCACCCCTGTCGCCCCCTGCTCTCGCGCTAAGGCGAACGCAAGCGGCGGTCTGGCGTCAAACGTAAACAGCAATTGCACCATGCATGTGAGGTATCACCGCGAAGGTCAGATCGAGGGCAGTAATTTTAGCAGTAGACCTCCTCTGTAAATCTAAAGTGGTAACCTGTAAAGGCTTTTAAAGGCTTTTAAAAATGTAGTAATTTTGTTGCCACTGCACGTTTGTGCGCAATTTTAAAGCATGTCATGTTTGGTATCCATGTACTCGGCCTAAGATCATCTTTTTTATTTCATCAAACATTTGGGCAATATAGTGTGTTTTAGTGCATTAAAATTTAAAAAAGTGTGTTTTTTCCCCAAAAAATGCGTTTGAAAATCGCTGCGCAAATACTGTGTGAAAAAAAAAAAATTAAACACCCACCATTTTAATCTGTAGGGCAATTGCTTTAAAATAATATATAATGTTTGGGGGTTCAAAGTAATTTTCTTGCAAAAAAAAATAACTTTTTCATGTAAACAATAAGTGTCAGAAAGGGCTTTGTCTTCAAGTGGTTAGAAGAGTGGGTGATGTGTGACATAAGCTTCTAAATGTTGTGCATAAAATGCCAGGACAGTTCAAAACCCCCCCAAATGACCCCATTTTGGAAAGTAGACACCCCAAGCTATTTGCTGAGAGGCATGTCGAGTCCATGGAATATTTTATATTGCGACACAAGTTGCGGGAAAGAGACAATTTTTTTTTTTTTTTTGCACAAAGTTGTCACTAAATGTTATATTGCTCAAACATGCCATGGGAATATGTGAAATTACACCCCAAAATACATTCTGTTGCTTCTCCTGAGTACGGGGATACCACATGTGTGGGACTTTTTGGGAGCCTAGCCGCGCACGGGACCCCGAAAACCAAGCACCGCCTTCAGGCTTTCTAAGGCCGTAAATTTTAGATTTCACTCCTCACTACCTATCACAGTTTCGGAGGCCATGGAATGCCCAGGTGGCACAAACCCCCCCCCAAATTACCCCATTTTGGAAAGTAGACACCCCAAGCTATTTGCTGAGAGGTATAGTGAGTATTTTGCAGACCTCACTTTTTGTCACAAAGTTTTGAAAATTGAAAAAAGAAAAAAAAAAAATTTTTCTGGTCTTTCTTCATTTTCAAAAACAAATGAGAGCTGCAAAATACTCACCATGCCTCTCAGCAAATAGCTTGGGGTGTCTACTTTCCAAAATGGGGTCATTTGGGGGGGGGTTTGTGCCATCTTGGCATTTTATGGCCTTCAAAACTGTGATAGGTAGTGAGGAGTAAAATCAAAAATTTACGCCCTTAGAAATCCTGAAGGTGGTGCTGGGTTTTCGGGGCCCCGTACGCGGCTAGGCTCCCAAAAAGTGCCACACATGTGGTATCCCCGTACTCAGGAGAAGCAGCTGAATGTATTTTGGGGTGCAATTCCACATATGCCCATGGCCTGTGTGAGCAATATATCATTTAGTGACAACTTTTTGTAATTTTTTTTTTTTCTTTTTTTTGTCATTATTCAATCACTTGGGACAAAAAAAATAAATATTCAATGGGCTCAACATGCCTCTCAGCAATTTCCTTGGGGTGTCTACTTTCCAAAATGGGGTCATTTGGGGGGGTTTTGTACTGCCCTGCCATTTTAGCACCTCAAGAAATGACATAGGCAGTCAGAAACTAAAAGCTGTGTAAATTCCAGAAAATGTACCCTAGTTTGTAGACGCTATAACTTTTGCGCAAACCAATAAATATACGCTTATTGAAATTTTTTTTACCAAAGACATGAGGCCGAATACATTTTGGCCTAAATGTATGACTAAAATTTAGTTTATTGGATTTTTTTTATAACAAAAAGTAGAAAATATCATTTTTTTTCAAAATTTTCAGTCTTTTTCCGTTTATAGCGCAAAAAATAAAAACGGCAGAGGTGATCAAATACCATCAAAAGAAAGCTCTATTTGTGGGAAGAAAAGGACGCAAATTTCGTTTGGGTAGAGCATTGCATGACCGCACAATTAGCAGTTAAAGCGACGCAGTGCCGAATTGTAAAAAGTGCTCTGGTCAGGAAGGGGGTAAATCCTTCCGGGGCTGAAGTGGTTAAAGAGATACACCACTTCACAGGCAGGATCACAGCATTAACCAGGCATGGTATTTAATGGCGTTTTGCGTTTTTACTTTAACCACTTCAGCCCCAGAAGGATTTACCCTCTTAATGACCGGGCCATTTTTTGCGATCTGGCACTGCGTCGCTTTAACTGACAATTGCGCGGTTGTGCGACGTTACACCAAGACAAAATTGACGTCTTTTTTTTCCCACAAACATAGCTTCCTTTTAGTAGTATTTGATCACCTCTGTGGTTTTTATTTTATGCACTATAAACAAAAGAAGGCCGAAAATTTAAAAAAAAAAAACAATATTTTTTTCTTTTTGCTATAATACATATCCAAAAAAAAAAAAAATATATATATATATATATATATATATATATATATATATATATATATATATATATATATATATATATAAAAAGACAAATGTATTCATCAGTTTAGGTCAATATATATTCTTCCACATATTCTTGGTAAAAAAAAAAAAATCGCAATACGTGTATATTGATTGGTAGGGATGAGCTTCGTGTTCGAGTCGAACCCATGTTCGACTCGAACATCGGCTGTTCGCCCGTTCGCCAAATTGCAGTGGCATCGCAGTGCATTGCTGGCTGATGATTGGCCAAGCATGCACTATGACCCGCATGCTTGGCCAATCACAGTGCCGTTGGTAGAGAGAGCTGTAATTGGCCAAAGCCAGGGTGGCTTTGGCCAATTATGGCTCAGGGGGTTTAGTACACGCCCCACACTATATAAGGCCGCCTGCACGGCGGCCCTGTGTAGTGTGTGTTCCGGCGTTGAGAGACAGAGACAGAGAGACAGACAGTGTCATTTGATTTAAGTTAGATAAATTAGGCAGGACAGTCAGTCAGTTAGCTGCACTTACAGTGTATTGTGTATATATATGCATCCCAGGTGTTGTATATATATATATATATATATATATATATATATACACTGTATTCAGTTTAGCTAGATCCGTTCCTGTTATCTTCTTACTGACAGGCAGGCTTGTCTTGTTACAGTATTTACAACTACCTGAAGAAAATTGCTGGTGTTCTTTTGATCCTATTAGTACCACAGTCAGGCAGCTAGACTATTTACAGTTAGTGCAGTGCGTCCTGCTCACAGTGTTCAGCTAAAACTACAAGTTAGTGCGGTGCGTCCTGCTCACAGTGTTCAGCTAAAGCTACAAGTTAGTGTAGTGCGTCCTCTGCACAGTGTTCAGCTAAAGCTACAAGTTAGTGTAGTGCGACCTCCTCACAGTGTTCAGGTGTGTTTTACTCATCAATACCCTCCACCCCCACCTATTTTTTTCTTCAAGAATTAGTCATTTGGATGCAGAGCAGCTATATGTTCCCTGGCTCCATACCATACACTTCAGATTTTGGTTCATGTCGCATTCTTTTTTAATCTATTTAACCTCCCTATGAAATTCACATCTAACCCCCAATTTTGTTTATTGGGAGGAATTACAGAGTTGTATATTTCACTGGTCACCAAGCATTCTAGATTTAACCACTTCAGCCCCGGAAGGATTTCCCCCTTCCTGACCAGAGCACTTTTTTTTGCGATTCGGCACTGCGTCGCTTTAACTGACAATTGCGCAGTCGTGCGACGTTGCACCCAAACAAAAATTTACATCCTTTTTTTCCCCACAAATAGAGATTTTTTTTGGTGGTATTTGATCACCTTTGCGGTTTTTATTTTTTGCGCTATAAACAAAAAAAGAGCGACCATTTTGAAAAAAAAAACACAATTTATTTTTACATTTTGCTATAATAAATATCCCCAAAAATATATAAAAAACCCCCAATTTTTCCTCAGTTTAGGCTGATACGTATTCACGTATTCTTCTACATATTTTTGATAAAAAAAAAAAATCACAATAAGCGTATATTGATTGGTTTGCGCAAAAGTTATAGCGTCTACAAAATAGGGGATAGATTATGGCATTTTTATTATTAATTTTTTTTTTTTACTAGTAATGGCGGCGATTTTTATCAGGATTGCAACATTATGGCGGACACATTAGACAATGTTGACACTATTTTGGGACCATTGTCATTTATACAGCAATCAGAGCTACAAATAGCCACTGATTACTGTATAAATGACACTGGCAGGGAAGGGGTTAAACACTAGGGGGCGATCAAGGGGTTAACTGTGTCCTAGGGAGTGATTCTAACTGTAGGGGGATGGGCTACCACTGATATGACAGAGATCACTGCTCCCGATGACAGAGCGGTGATCTCTATCATGTTGTTAGGCAGAACAGGGAAAGGCCTTTTTTACATAGGCATCTCCCCGTTCTGCCTCTCCTCGCCACAATTGCCGGCCCCCAGAGAACATCAAGTTTGCGGGACCCGATAGGCGGCAAATTCAAAGGGATGTACAGGTACGCCCATTTGCCTGCCTGTGCCATTCTGCCCACGTATATGTGTGTGCGGCGGTCGGCAAGTGGTTGTAAACCCTTCCGTATACCCAGTGAAATGAGTAGCCTCAGGTGATAGACAGAGATGTAACAAATTCTCTGACATGAGTTGTACCGGTTTATCTGCAGTCTTCTCTTCTCTACAGCCATTCAAAGTGCAGAAATGATAAAGCTGGTCTGGGATGTCAGAAAAAAGGGGGCGGTGAAATGAAATTACACACTGTAGAGCTCAGTGAGGAGAGTTCTGGGAGCTGATTGGAGGGAAGGGGCAACCCCCCTTCACACATCATGCATGAACAGAGCTGAGGCTGTCAATCTGCTGGAGCTCCCTCCCCTGTCACCTTATTTTTCTTGGTGTCAGGAAAACTTGTCAGAAGTGATTCATGGTGATAGCACAGGAAGGAGGCAGCAGACAGAAATGGCACTTAGTGCTCTGGATTGAGACAAGTACACACTATAGAGGAAAAACATCTATCAAAGTGGTTGTGGAAAGGAGATCCATACAGTAATCCTCCACCTTGTGAGATCAACAACATAAAGATGAGGATGTACTTTTACCCCAGAGTGTGGACCCTCTGATTATGGAAGGTCACAAGAGCATATGGATAATCATCATTGGTATGAATCTGCACAGCACAAGCAGATACTGCATAACAGGAGGGAGGACAAGTACGTTGAAGGATACAAGTTTTTTGGAATCACGGGCAAGCATGCGTTTAGTGGTGGAATATTGATGTGTATGATGTACAGTATCTCACAAAAGTGAGTACACCCCTCACATTTTTGTAAATATTTTATTCTATCTTTTAATGTGACAACACTGAAGAAATGACACTTTGCTACAATGTAAAGTAGTGAGTGTACAGCTTGTATAACAGTGTAAATTTGCGGTCCCCTCAAAATAACTCAACACACAGCCATTAATGTCTAAACCACTGGAAACAAAAGTGAGTACACCCCTAAGTGAAGATGTCCAAACTGGGCCCAAAGTGTCAATATTTCGTGTGGCCACCATTATTTTCCAGCACTGCCTTAACCCACTTGAGCATGGAGTTTACCAGGGCTTCACAGTCCTGGAAGTACTGGAGTCCTCTTCCACTCCTCCATGTTGACATCACAGAGCTGGTGGATGTTAGAAACCTTGCCTTTGAGGATGGCCCACAGATGCTTAGTAGGGTTTAGGTCTGGAGACATGCTTGGCCAGTCCTTCACCTTTACCCTCAGCTTCTTTAGCAAGGCAGTGGTCATCTTGGAGGTGTGTTTGGGGTTGTTATATTGGAATACTGCACTGCGGCCCAGTCTCCAAAGGGAGGGTATCATGCTCTGCTTCAGTATGTCACAGTACATGTTGGCATTCATGGTTCCCTCAATGACCTGTAGCTCCCCAGTGCCGGCAGCACTCATGCAGCCCCAGACCATGACACTCCCACCACCATGCTTGACTGTAGACAAGACACACTTGTCTTTGTACTCCTCACCTGGTTGCCCCCACACACGCTTGACACCATCTGAACCAAATAAGTTTATCTTGGTCTCATCATACCACAAGACATGGTTCCGGTAATCCATGTCCTTAGTCTGCTTGTCTTCAGCAAACTGTTTGCGGGCTTTCTTTGTGCATCATCTTTAGAAGAGGCTTCCTTCTGGAACGACAGCCATGCAGACCAATTTGATGCAGTGTGCGGCATATGGTCTGAGCACTGACAGGCTGACCCCACACCCTTTCAACCTCTGCAGCAATGCTGGCAGCACTCATACATCCATTTCCCAAAGACAACCTCTGGATGTGACGCTGAGCACATGCACAAAACTTCTTTGGTCGACCATTGTGAGGCCTGTTCTGAGTGGAACCTGTCCTGTTAAACTGCTGTATGATCTTGGCCACCGTGCTGCAGCTCAGTTTCAGGGTCTTGACAATCTTCTTATAGCCTAGGCCAGTGATGGCGAACCTTGGCACCCCAGATGTTTTGGAACTACATTTCCCATGATGCTCATGCACTCTGCAGTATAGTTGAGCATCATGGGAAATGTAGTTCCAAAACATCTGGGGTGCCAAGGTTCGCCATCACTGGCCTAGGCCATCTTTATGTAGAGCAACAATTATTGTATTCTTTTTCACATCCTCAGAGAGTTTTTTGCAATGAAGTGCCATGTTGAGAGAGTGAGAGCGATAACACCAAATTTAACACACCTGCTCCCCATTCACACCTGAGACCTTGTAACACTAACGAGTCACATGACACCAGGGACAGAAAATGGCTAATTGGGCCAAATTTGGACATTTTCACTTAGGGGTGTACTCACTTTTGTTGCCAGTGGTTTAGACATTAATGGCTGTGTGTTGAGTTATTTTGAGGGGATAGCAAATTTACACTGTTATACAAGCTGTACACTCACTACTTTACATTGTAGCAAAGTGTCATTTCTTCAGTGTTGTCACATGAAAAGATATAATAAAATATTTACAAAAATGTTAGGGGTGTACTCACTTTTGTAAGATTTTGTACATCTTTTTCCCTTTATTCTTTGTGGATCCATACCAATGATGATTATCCATATGCTTTTGTGACCTTCCATAATCAGAGGGTCCACACTCTGGGGTAAAAGTACATCCTGATCTTTATGTTGGTGAACTCACAAGGTGGAGGATTACTGTCTGGATCTGCTTTTCAAATCCACTTTGATCGATGTTTTTCATTTGTCATAGTCCTATCTGGCTATAATATATATAAAACACAAAGCGCTGTGATGCTAAATAGCTGATAATTACACATAAAACCAAGTGAGGCTGCTATCAAAAGAGAGTGTTTTCAGAGTCACTTAAAAAGAATAAATAATGACATTTGAAGCGCTTCACAATGTGCATGAAAATGAATATATAAGAATAAATATAAATATAAATAGTCAAATAAATCCAGCGGTGAGTAAAAATTCCTAAAAAATCCAGCAATCAAAATAGTGTAAAATTATAAAAAATTAGTGACACCAAATGTGTAAAAAAATTCACATAAAAAATCCACATAAAAATAAATATATAGGGATGTATTCAGAAGGTTCAATTATACAGGTGTAGAATCCTGATTGGTATAGAGCTTTTGATCACTAGCAAAGCTGTTTAAAAATACTTGCTTAATCAAGGTGCTCATTGACCTTCATAGTAACAATGTGCTTTCTGCTTCTATTCACAACCAATGTGAGAATCATAAACAGGCAGATAAGAGAAAAAAACAATCATTGTGCAACAGTTAGGATACCAAGGTACACAGGCAAACTTCAATCCACTCACGTGTGCCTTATAATGATAAGGCATATGCAGGTTATACTATAGCAGTCAGCCGCCTTAGACAGGAGCAGATTCAGTGCAGTACACTGTGTGATACTGCTGATCTGCACAGAGCGTCCTTGGCTCCTCCCACGCGTTACATCACAGTCACGTGACTTTTTCAAGGATAATACAAGCTCTGAGGGACTCAGCTTTATAGCACAACAGCAGAGTGGTTGCCATGGCTACAGCATGAGTTTATCATCATTCTGCTTCCTGCATAAACTTCATTCCTGTTAAAACCTACTTTTATTAGACCTGTAATTCATATGAATATCGTTGGTTTATCAAAACCACGATTCCATGTGTAAAAAAACGCAGTGTGTAAAAAGTAAAAAATATATATATTGATATCTCTAATCATGTTTACTTCTTCAACTCCCTCCAGTGGTCACAATTGGTATAACATCTCACAGAGGGAATATATGGCAAAGCGTCTCTAATGGTTTTGACGATTGACCAGTGCCCCATGATATCACAAAAATGGGTTATCCACATGCTCTGCTCATAAATGTATGGAAAACGGAGTAAACAAGATGACATGATATATATATATATATATATATATATATATATATATATATATATAAAATATACATATATAAAATTAAAATAAGATATGATATAAGAAATAGGGAAATAATATGAAAATGTAAAATTAAAATCTAAAAATTCCATGATAGAATATTGCAACAATGGATGATGACCATTATTTATATGCTAGAACTGAACCAAATATTGCCACTCATAAAAAACTGGTATTGGACAAATAATGAGAATATTGGACCAAAAAATAAATAAAAATAAAAAATAAAAAATAAAATATAAAAAATAAAATTAAAATATATACCATAAAAATATATATATAAATCTGAAAAATCTCTAAAAATCAGAAATAAAACAATTCAGGTCGAATTCAATGTTCAAACCATGGGGTTCTAATGTACCCATCTGGAATATCCATTTGGATTCATTCTTGCTGAGTTCTCTCACCTTATGGGAACCCCTCCAATGAGCCTTATACTTTTGAATAGCCCAGAATTGGAGACCCCTAGGGTCTCTGTTATGATACCTATCAAAATGTTTTGAAACACTGTGTTTTGGATAGCCTTTTCTAATGTTCTGGATATGCTCTCTTATTCTCTTCCACATTGGTCGCTTCGTTCTGCCAATGTATTGGAGGGAGCAGGAGCACTGTAAAGCATATACCACCCCCTCAGTCCTGCAAGATATAAAATCCTTTATTTCAAATTCTTGTCCAGTATTTGTTGAAGAAAATTTCTGACATTTGTATCCATTTTGATTAGTAATTTATGCAGGCATAACACCTTTTACAGGGATAGAATCCTTTACCCTGAAAAAAGGTTAAATCAGTTATTCTCTTGGGTGGGTTGGGTACATTTTTAGCTATGATGTCCCTTAGAGTTGGGGCTCGTCTATAAATGAATCTCGGTTTTTCTGGGAGTATATTTGCCAAAGTAGTGTCAGTTTTTAAAATAGACCAATGTCTTTTTATAATCCTCTCCATCCTCCTGTGTTGTACACTGAAGTCCATTATCAGAGGTATGTCATCTGTTTTGTCATTTACCTTGATTTTATCTTGGATCAGCGCTTCCCTTGAGGTTTGATTGACTTCTGTTATTTTTTCTTTTATAAAACATTTATTGTACCCTTTTTATTCAAACCTCTTACCTATTCACTGAGCTTGTTTAAGACAGTCATTATTTTCTGAACAATTTCTCCGTAAGCGAATAAACTGGCCCTTCGGAATGTTGATTAACCATGGCTCATAGTGGCAACTCGTTACTGGTATATAGCTGTTCCTTTCCACCGGTTTGAAGAAAGTTTTTGTGCTGATGATATTGGCTGTTAGTTTTATTTCAAGATCAAGGAACTGGATTTTAGTCTCACTAATTTGATGTTCAAGTTTAATATTTTTTTGGTTCATATTCAAACGTTGGAAAAAGGATCTTAAACTCAGTTCATCACCCTTCCAAATAATAATACAATCGTCTATGAATCTCTTATATAGAACCAGTTCCTTCGGAGTATTCTCATTATTTGTCCAATACCAGTTTTTTCTGAGTGGCAATATTTGGTTCAGTTCTAGCATATAAATAATGGTCATCATCCATTGTTGTAATATTCTATCATGGAATTTTTAGATTTTAATTTTACATTTTAATATTATTTCCCTATTTCTTATATCATATCTTATTTTAATTTTATATATGTATATTTTATATATATATATATCATGTCATCTTGTTTACTCCGTTTTCTATACATTTATGAGCAGAGCATGTGGATACCCCATTTTTGTGATATCATGGGGCACTGGTCAATTATCAAAACCATTAGAGACAACGCTTTGCCATATATTCCCTCTGTGAGATGTTATACCAATTGTGACCACTGGAGGGAGTTGAAAAAGTAAACGTGATTAGAGATATCAATATATATATTTTTTACTTTTTACACACTGCGTTTTTTTACACATGGAATCGTGGTTTTTATAAACCAACGATATTCATATGAATTACAGGTCTAATAAAAGTAGGTTTTAACAGGAATGAAGTTTATGCAGGAAGCAGAATGATGATAAACTCATGCTGTAGCCATGGCAACCACTCTGCTGTTGTGCTATAAAGCTGAGTCCGTCAGAGCTTGTATTATCCTTGAAAAAGTCACGTGACTGTGATGTAACGCGTGGGAGGAGCCAAGGACGCTCTGTGCAGATCAGCAGTATCACACAGTGTACTGCACTGAATCTGCTCCTGTCTAAGGCGGCTGACTGCTATAGTAAAACCTGCATATGCCTTATCATTATAAGGCACACGTGAGTGGATTGAAGTTTGCCTGTGTACCTTGGTATCCTAACTGTTGCACAATGATTGGTTTTTTCTCTTATCTGCCTGTTTATGATTCTCACATTGGTTGTGAATAGAAGCAGAAAGCACATTGTTACTATGAAGGTCAATGAGCACCTTAATTAAGCAAGTGTTTTTAAACAGCTTTGCTAGTGATCAAAAGCTCTATACCAATCAGGATTCTACACCTGTATAATTGAACCTTCTGAATACATCCCTATATATTTATTTTTATGTGGATTTTTTATGTGAATTTTTTTACACATTTGGTGTCACTAATTTTTTATAATTTTACACTATTTTGATTGCTGGATTTTTTAGGAATTTTTACTCACCGCTGGATTTATTTGACTATTTATATTTATATTTATTCTTATATATTCATTTTCATGCACATTGTGAAGGGCTTCAAATATCATTATTTATCCTATCTGGCTATAATTCAGCTAATTGGCTGGTTGGACTTATATTATTTTGGACTGTTTTTTTTTTTTATTGAGTTTCTTGGGCGCAACTTATTTTACTTACTGTCTTATATTGTTTATATCTTACAATGTTTGTTGCAGCTACATCATTTTTTTTTTTTTGTCATTTACACAAGCGCAATGTTGTTCTTGTAGTTTTCTACATACTATGGAGGGATTCAAGGGATGATGGTGCTAAATATCCACATCTTTGGCAGTACCCACAAAACTCTACACCTCTAATATTCTAGGCACTCGGACCTTACCTCACTCTACGTTTGCATTACTGCATTCAGGTATTGAACAAATACCCCCAAATGCTAAATTCAGGGTTCTGTACCTACTTTTTGCAGCTAAACCCAATATTGTTAGACTTTTGAATTTCCTTTCACAATCCAGTATATTCAACACTCAAGACTGCCCCGTACACACGGTCGGACATTGATCGGACATTCCGACAACAAAATCCATGGATTTTTTCCGACGGATGTTGGCTCAAACTTGTCTTGCATACACACAAAGTCACACAAAGTTGTTGGAAAATCCGATGGTTCTGAACGCGGTGGCGTAAAACACGTACGTCAGGACTATAAACGGGGCAGTAGCCAATAGCTTTCGTTTCTTAATTTATTCTGAGCATGCGTGGCACTTTGTGTGTCGGATTTGTGTACACACGATCGGAATGTCAGACAACGGATTTTGTTGTCGGAAAATTTTATAGCAAGCTCTCAAACTTTGTGTGTCAGAAATTCCGATGGAAAATGTGTGATGGAGCCTACACACGGTCGGAATTTCTGACAACAAGGTCCTATCACACATTTTCCGTCGGAAAATCCGACCGCGTGTACAGGGCATTATCCACCAATGTGAAATGGAAAAAATATGAGCATCAAAAAATGTACTACTACCAAAAATATGCTCTATTCCGGTCCATATGGTTAAATAACCCAAAATGTACTGTATAAGAGTAATGGCATGTACTTACATTGCCCTCTGTTACTGACTGAAGGCAACAGAATTGTTAGTTCACTCCCTTGTTTGATTACCCTCCCTCCCCGCACTGTACCCCCTTTTACCCAGCCTTAACCCCAATCCTTAATCCTCCCTCTATCCCCTTCCCCCCTAAATCCACAGGATGAAAACATTGGTTCTACCCCAACACTACTGTAAGTTGTAAGCTTATTTTCAGTCTACTAATTCTATCCGGCCTCACCTGCTCATTAAACTTGTTTTTCTATATAATTCTGCTCTTGTCATTCATGCTGCTGTAATTTGTACAGTTTCATCCTTCTGTACCCCTCTACTGTTTTAATAAAGATGTCCTTATCCCAGAGTGCGGCTATCCAGGATTTCTTTCTACCTCACTACTGTTTTATAAAGTCAATAAAAACTATTAGAAATAAAATGAGGTCAACTCATCACTTAAAATGTGAAATTACTGAGAACATGCTTTCATCAACTTCAACTAATGTTACAAATTATTGGAGAATACACCAAGCCAAATGAATTTATTAATATAACTGGATACATCTGAATACAATAATAAATATGAATTATGATATTACAAGCAGCTTATAAAAGATCTTCATATTTACTTTTCTGGAGGGTTGTGAGTAAAATTTTTACCATCTTGAAGAGTGATGGGTGGTGCTGGTATCTGACACTTTGTGGTGGTTTTGTTCCCCTCTGGACTCTGTGGTTCCTCCTCACTATGTGACTACTTTGTTCTGTTTTGATGTAACAGCCGATGGGAGGAACCACTTCACCCAGCAGGGGACGAGGTTTCCAACAAACCCAAAGCATCAGGTACCAGTGGTGTCCTTAGTTCTTCAAGAGAGCAAAAATTAGACTCGCCATCTACCGGAGAGGTAAGTATTAAATGTTTAAATGTAACAATGCTCATTCTCAATGTGCTAACAAAATACTAAATATAACAATAATAGAGATAAAGCTAGAACTTCTGGTAACCCAGTGTTCCTCCATAAATATTAGTGGATAACTATTTTTTTATTCAGGTCAGGTCTGAACAGAATTATGTAACATTTGTGGAAAAATATACAGCCAAGAAGTCCAGTACTTGATGCTATTATAGCAAAAACCTCCACAGCCACCATGTATTTCCCTCTGGTGCTCAGATAGGCCGGAATCATGGAAATCCAGACACTGCAGAACACCAGCATGCTGAAGTTGATGTACTTGGCCTCATTAAAACTGTCCGGTAATGTCCTGGCTAAAAAAGCTATAATGAAACTCACAGCTGCCAGAAGCCCCATATATCCCAGAACAGAGTAGAAGCCGATAACTGAACCCTCATTACACTGAATGATGATCTTAACCTGATAAGTGTGAGTGTCTTGATCCTGGAAGGGGGGATTAGTAGACAACCAAGTGACACAGATTATTACTTGAACCAGTGAGAAGACACAAGTGATACAATAGGACAGTTTGGCTCCCATCCACTTCCTCCAGGGACTTCCAGGTTTGGTGGCTTTAAAAGCAATACACACCATGATACTTTTGGCAAGTAGAGAAGAGACAGCAACTGAGAACATGACACCAAAAGAGGTCACACGCAGCATGCAGGTCACATCTACTGGACGGCCAAAGAACAAGAAGACACAGAGGAAGCTCAACATGATGGAGACCAGGAGAAGATAGCTCAGGTTCCGGTTATTAGCTTTAACAATGGGGGTGTCCCGGTAATGTATAAATATCCCCAATATTAAACCAGTCAGAAGACAACAGAGTATGGAGACAGCTGAAAATACTGCAACAATTGTATCATCAGTGTAGGAGAGAAATTCCACCAATTTTGGAACACACCGATCCTTCTTCTCATTTGGCCATTCAACATCAGGACATTTCATGCAGTTTTTACTGTCTGCAGGAAGAACAATACAAACACAATGAGCATCTGGGTCAGAGCTTCTGAGAAAACATAGTTACATAGTTAGTCTGGTTGAAACAAGTCCATCTAGTTCAACCAATTAAAGAAAGAAAGAAAACAAAATCATACAATCCTATATCCACAGTTGGTCCAGAGGAAGGCAAAAAACCCCAGTAAAGCATCCAATTTGCTATAGCAGGGGAAAAATTCCTTCCTGATCCCCCGAGAGGCAATCGGATATTCTCTGGATCAACTTTACCTATAAATGTTTGTATCCAGTTATATTTTGTACATTTAAGAATCCATGCCTTTTTTAACCACTTACGAACCGCCTGCCGGCGTTATACGTCGCTACATTGAAGAGGAATATCATTGTTATGGCAGCAGCCAAGATGGCCCCCACCCGTATCCATATCATTGCAGGGCAGGAGCGATGTCAAAACGTCACTGCCGCCCATAGCTCTTAAAAGGGACATTTTTATTTTTTTATTTTTTCAAAAGACATTTTTTATTTATGTTTTATTGCATTTTAGTATAAATATGAGATCTGAGGTCTTTTTGACCCCAGATCTCATATTTAAGAGGTCCTATCATGCGTTTTTTCTATTACTTTCTATTACAAGGGATGTTTACATTTCTTGTAATAGGAATAAAAGTGGCACAATTTTGTTTTTAAAAGAACAGTGTAAAAATGTTAAATAAAAAGGTAAAATAAATAATAAAAAAATAAATAAAAGTTTTAAACGTGCCCCGTCCTCACGTGCAGAAGCGAACGCATACGTGAGTAGCGCCCGCATATAAAAACGGTGTTCAAATCACACATGTGAGGTATTGCCGCGATCTTTAGAGCGAGAACAAAAATTCTAGTCCTAGACCTCCTCTGTAGCTCAAAACAGGCAACCTGTAGAATTTTTTAAACGTCACCTATGGAGATTTTTAAGGGTAAAAGTTTGTCGCCATTCCACAAGCGGGCACAAATTTGAAGCGTGACATGTTGGGTATCAATTTACTTAGCGTAACATCATCTTTCACAATATAAAAAAAAATTGGGATAACTTTACTCTTGTATTATTTAATTAAAAAATTAAAATTTTCCAAAAAAAGTGCGCTTGTAAAACCGCTGCACAAATACGGTGTGACAAAAAGTATTGCAACAACCGCCATTTTATTCTCTAGGGTGTTAGAAAAAATATATATAATGTTTGGGGGTTCTAAGTAATTTTCTAGCAAATAAAAAAACTGATTTTAACTTGTAAACAACAAGTTTGAAAAATAGTCCCGATCCTTAAGTGGTTAAAGCAATCTACTGAGCTGGCCAAAACCAGCTCTTGAGGGAGTCTATTCCACATTGTCACAGCTCTTATGAAGAAACCTATTTGGAGATTAAATCTCTTTTCCTCTAGATGTATAGAGTGCCCCCTTGTCCTCTGTGATCCTAAAGACCCTAAAGTGAATAGCTCAACACCAGGTTCACTATTGATCCTAAAGACCCTAAAGTGAATAGCTCAACACCAAGTTCACTATATGGACCACTTATGTATTTATACATGCTGATCATATCCCCCCTTAAAGGGGTTGTAAACCCTTGTGTTTTTTCACCTTAATGCATCCTATGCAATCCAATGACGCGGCACCGGGGGCGGGGCCAAGTCCTACATTCGGCGTCTATGGACGCTAAATGCTGGACTCGGGAGCGCGCCCGCAAGGTAACCCCCCAGGAGAGCGCATCTCCTAGGGGGTTATACGATGCAGGGAGGAGCCGCCAGAGCCGCCGAGGGACCCCAGAAGTTGAGGATCGGGGCCACTCTGTGCAAAATGAACTGCACAGTGGAGGTAAGTATGATAGGTTTGTTATTTAAAAAGAAAACAAAAAACAAAGCCTTATGCCGCGTACACACGATCGGACTTTACGGCATACTTGGTCCGGCGTACCGGATTTCGTTGGACAATTCGATCGTGTGTGGGCTCCAGCGGACTTTGTTTTCTCAAAAGTTTGATGGACTTAGATTTAAAACATGTTTCGAATCTATCCGACGGACTCGAGTCCGGTCGAAAAGTCCGCTCGTCTGTATGCTAGTCCAACGGACAAAAACCGACGCTAGGGCAGCTATTGGCTACTGGCTATGAACTTCCTTGTTTTAGTCCGGTCGGACGTCATCACGTACGAATCCGTCAGACTTCGGTTGATTGTGTGTAGGCAAGTCCGTTCATTCGGAAAGTCCATCGGAAAGTCCGTCGAAAAGTACGCTGGACAAAGTCTGCCGTAAAGTCTGCTCGTGTGTATGCGGCATTACAATCACTTAAATCTCCTCTTCTCAAGAGAGAATGAATTTAGTTCCTCTAATCTTTCCTCATGGCTGATCTCCTGCATGCCTCTTATCAGTTTGGTTGCCCTTCTCTGCACTTTTTCCACTTCCCCGATATCCTTTTTGAGAACTGGAGCCCACAACTGAACTGCATATTCCAGATGAGGTCTTACTAATGATTTGAACAGGGGAAAAATGATATCTCTTTCTATGGAGTCTATACCTCTCTTAATACAAGAAAGTACTTTGCTTGCTTTGGAAAATGCAGCTTGGCATTGAATGCTGTTATTAAGCTTATGAACTACAAGAACACCCAGATCCTTCTCCACTATGGATACCGTCAGTTGTACTCCCCCTAGCATGTATGATACATGAATATTCTTAGCCCCCAAGTGCATAACTTTACATTTACCAAAATTAAAGTGGATGTAAACCCAATTCGTGAAATCTGACCTAGGCACATATATCTGTAGTGTTTACTTATCTTTCTTCAAAGCTCTGAGCCCTGTGTCTTTCTGCTGCTTTGTTCCTTTGTTATTAGCAGATAAGCTCTCTGACACAAGAGATAAAAGCAGCTGGAAATTTGTGTTGGGGTGGGTGTCTAGAGATAGATTAGCAGAGAGCTTGTCTTTTCACAGCAGAGCTCTGCATGTTTCTTCATTTTTCTGCCTATGTGGAGGGGGGTGGGCCTTTCCTCCAATCAGCTGTTACACAGTGTATGCCTAGACTCCACTCCTACAGCTGCAACAGGAAGAAAAAAATCTAACACAATGTTCACTTTCTAAAGAATGTAGAACGCTGAAGACAGCAGATATAAAAATAAAACTTATGTAGGGAGATTTGTTTCATCTCTGTAGATCATCTTGGGCTGTTCACTTCACTGAGTATAGGAGAGGGTTTACATCCACTTTAAACCTCATTTGCCATGTAGTTGTCCAATTAAACAGTGCATTGAGGTTGTCTAGTAAATTGGAGACATCGTGTACGAACGTTATTCCACTGCATAGCTTGGTGTTAACTGCAAAGACCGAAATGGTACTTTCAATCCCAGACCCTATATAATTTCTAAATATATTAAAAAGTAAGGGTCCCAACACTGAACCTTGGGGTACACCAGTGATATAACCTTAGACCAGGGCTCTCAAACTAGTGGTCCTCCAGCTGTTGCGAAACTACAGGTCCCATGAGACATTGCAAGGCTGACAGTTACAAGCATGACTCCCTCAGGCAGAAGCATGATGGGACTTGTAGTTCCACAGCAGCTGGAAGGCCACCAGTTTGAGACCCATGCCTTAGAACATGCAGAGTAAGAATCATTAACCACTACTCTCTGAATTTGGTCTTTTAACCAGTTTTCTAGCCATTAACAAACTGATTTTTCTAGACCTGTAGATGTTACCTTACGTTAGCAACAAATTGTCTTGCATTGTCTCACAGCTAACAATTTGATTTCCATCAGTGTATTGTAGGAGTGTAAAAGAAAATATAACAAATTACCTAAATATATAATGTTTAAATGATAGATAGATAGATAGATAGATAGATAGATAGATAGATAGATAGATAGATAGATAGATAGATAGATAGATAGATAGATAGATAGAAAAGAGTTAATACCAATTTAAATTGTCTACAAACCCTGATAATGAACTTCTATTCTCTACTTTTTGGTCTGTTACAAATACCATTAAACCATTTTGTTATTATCTGTTCAATAAGTGAAAATGAAAAAACCCTGTTGCTTATGTCAGAAATTCAGAACTGTCCGGTGTTATCTCAGCACAGTCTAATTAGCCCTCCTAGTTCTTATCTTGAGACTACAGAGTGATTAGTCTCTATGCTCCTGTGCTGCCGACTTTATTTTCGTTGCACGTGGCATGAAAACACCTGGTAACAGCGCACCCAAAACCATGCCTAAACAGAAGCTACCCCAGCAGAGGTGGAGAGATGTCTCTCCGGACATTCACCATTTTTTCATCTCCTAGACCCCAGATCTGCTGGATGTGGCTACATCCATTATGGCACCTAACGACCATCTCCTGCATGACAGATCCCAAACATTGGGTACCCCTTCACCTGTGCTAACGCTGGACGAGGAGGAGCTCAGAGTTGCTGAAATACCTGACAACTAAGGGGGACTTTGATACTCTAGGCCAGTGATGGCGAACCTTGGCACCCCAGATGTTTTGAAACTACATTTCCCATGATGCTCAACTACACTGCAGAGTGCATGAGCATCATGGGAAATGTAGTTCCAAAACATCTGGGGTGCCAAGGTTCGCCATTAATGCTCTAGGCTCTTGATGTATTTCCAGTTACTGTACTGTGTACCCTGCACAGTTGCACCTACAGTATAGCTACCTGAAGCCAGGTGCATGTGTAGGCTTTTGACATATTTCCAGTTACTGTACTGTGTACCCTGCACAGTTGCACCTACAGTATAGCTACCTGAAGCCAGGTGCATGTGTAGGCTTTTGACGTATTTCCAGTTACTGTACTGTGTACCCTGCACAGTTGCACCTACACTATAGCTACCTGAAGACAAGTGCAGGTGTTCTCATACTAATAATACTACAGGCAGGCAGTTGATTATGCTAGATGCAGTATAATAAGTATATATATACATCCCAGTTTTGTGCAGCTACATCTCACTGCAGGCCAATAGTATGTCTGGAAGGCCAACAAGGAGATGCAGACAGTCACAAGCCAATAAAAGAGGGCAAGCAGGCTCTGTGTCTAGAGGCAACAGTGCTGGTCGTGGACACGGTGCATCCTCATCAGCACGTGGCTGTGGGACACGCTTGGCCTTTTTTTCGGCAGCTGGCCGAGTTGAGCCGCAACATGCCGAAGACTTGGTCGAGTGGATGACCAAGCCGTCCTCATCCTCCTCATCCTCTCTCACATAGGCTCAGGGTACTTTATCTGGCAAAGCAGCTGCCAACACGGCCTCTTCCCTCGGCTCAATGCCATCAGTGACTCCTTCCCTAGCCCCACCATGTCCTCCTGAGGAGTCCCCTGAACTGCTTGACACCAGTGTTGGGTACATGCTCCAGGAGGATGCCTAGCGTTTTGAAGGCTCCGATGATGGTACTCAGCTAGAGGAAGGCAGTAACGTGAGCCCAGACAGAGGGGGTGCCCAAGAAGGACAGCAATCTGGCAGTCATGTTCCCCCTGCTGCAGCATACTGCCAGGTTTGCTCCAGTGATGAGGAGGGAGGAGGAGGAGGCACATCACAAACGAGGCAGGATGCCCTTCAGGGGCCAGCTTAAGGGCAGCACACTGACTGCATCACACTGCAGAGCTCTGCATGTGCAGGGCACTGCTGTGTCTGCGCATTATTTCCAAAGATCTTTAGCGTGGGCCTTTTTTGAGACGAGTGCATCAGATCGCACCACTGCTATTTGCAACATATGTCTCAAGCATATCTCGCGTGGCCAAAACATCTCCCGCTTAGGCACCACATGCTTGACCAGACATATGTTGACATGCCATGCAGTTCGTTGGCAAGCGTACCTAAAAGACCCACACCAAAGAACAAAGAGGACCTCTCCTTGCTCCTCATCAGCTGGGATCTCCAACCAAACTATACATTCAGTCCTCTCTGAGAGCTGCACCGAGAGGAATGAATTAGGTGTGTCACAGACAAGTACTTGCGGGCAATCTGCTATCGGTACACCAACGTTAGATTGTACCAGGCAAATTTTCCTGCCCCAGCTGCTGCACCGCAGAAAGAAGTTCGCTCCCAGCCATCCACATGCCCAACGGTTGAATGCTAGCTTGGCAAAATTGCTAGCACTTCAACTGATACCTTTTCAGTTGGTAGACTCTGCCCCCTTCCATGAGTTTGTAGAATGTGCGGTTTTTCAGTGGCAGGTTCCCAAATGCCACTTTTTCTCATGGAAGACGATTCCGGCTCTCTACCGGCATGTGGAAGGCAATGTCTTGGCCTCACTGGACAGGGCAGTCAGCGGTAGGGTGCATATTACCGCTGACTCATGATCCAGCAGGCATGGACAGGGACATTACCTAAGTTTCACAGCGCATTGGGTGACTCTGCTGGCAGCTGGGAAGGATGCAGGACAAGGTGCAGTAGTGTTGGAGGTTGTTCCGCCACCATGCCTCCAAAATGCCACTACTGGTGATTCTGACACACCTCTCTCCTCCACCCCCTCCTCCTCTTCTTCCTCCATGGCCTCTTCCTGTGCTTTGCCCTCGGAACCAGCGGTGCTCCGTAGGCATTCAAGGGGCTACGCAAGTATGCAGGCCAAAAGATGCCATGCGGTGCTTGAGCTGGTGTGCTTGGGGGACAGGAGCCACACTGGGGCAGAGATTCTGTCAGCTCTGCAGTGGCAGGTTCAGAGGTGGTTGACGCCACGCCAGCTTAAGCCAGGAATAGTGGTTTGCGACAATGGCACCAACCTTCTCTCCACCCTCCGACAGGGACAACTGACCCATGTGCCCTGTTTGGCTCACGTCCTTAACTTGGTGGTGCAGCGGTTCTTGGGCAGGTACCCAGGCTTACAGGATGTCCTGAGGCAGGATAGGAAAGTCTGTGTGCATTTCCGCCAGTCATATAATGCCAGTGCTCGGCTGGCTGACCTCCAAAAGGAATTTAACCTGCCCAAGAACCGCCTAATCTGTGACATGCCCACCAGGTGGAACTCAACGTTGGCCATGCTGCAGCGGCTGCACATGTAGCAGAGGGCCATCAATTAGTACCTGTGCGACTATGGCACCAGGATAGGGTCAGGGGAGTTTGTTTTTTTTCCCCACGCCAGTGGGCCATGATCAGGGGTGCATGCACTGTCCTGTCACCATTTGAGGAGGCCACGAGGATGATGAGCAGTGACAGTGCATGCATCAGTGACACTGTCCCCCTTGTCCACCTGTTGGAGCACACACTGCATGGAATAATGGACAGGGCACTTGAGGCAGAACAGAGGCAGGAAGAAGAGGACTTCCTTAGCTCTCAAGGCCCCCTTTATCCAGACAGTGTTCCTGTGTGCCCGCCGATCACACAGGAAGAGGAGGAGGAGGAGGAGGAGGATTGTGTCAGCATGGAGGTGGAGCCTGGCACTCAGCATCAGTAGCAGTCTTTAAGGGATCATTTACAGTCCCAAGAAACCCATGGACTTATACGTGGCTGGGAGGAGGTGGCTGCGGATCATGTTGTCCTTAGTGACCCAAGGGAATCCAGACCGAATGCCCCAGCAAAACTACGCTGCATGGCCTCTCTGATCCTGCAAAGCCTGCGGAAGAATCCTTGTATTCGTGGTATCAAGGAGAGGGATCGTTACTGGCTGGCAACCCTCCTTGATCCACGTTACAAGTGTAAGGTTGTGGACCTTATCTTGCCATCGCAGAGGGAGCAGAGGATGAAACATCTTCGGGAGGCCTTGCAGAAAGGTCTGTGCAACACGTTCCCAGAGACTGGGAGGTTACAAACTCCTGTTCCTGAACAACATGTTGCTGAGGCTTCGGTCAGTCAAAGAAGGAGCGGTGGAGAAGGTGGCCGTCTGACCGATGCTTTCAGACAATTTCTTAGTCCGCAACCCCAAGGTATGATCGGTTCCAGCAACCATCGCCAGCGTCTGTTTTACATGGTGCAGGAATACCTAGGGGCAAGATCTGACTTGGACCCCTTTCCCACCGAAAATCCTCTGGGTTACTGGGTCTTGAGGATTGATCACTGGCCACAGCTTGCACAGTATGCAATTGAGCTACTGGCCTGTCCTGCATCCAGCGTTATTTCGGAACACACATTCAGTGCTGCTGGAGGCTTTGTAACCGATCACAGGGTGCGCCTGTCCACCGACTCGGTCGATCGGCTGACCTTCATAAAAATGAATCAGTCTTGGATCACCACGAGATACCAAGCACCTTATGCTGATGTAACCGAATATTTTTTTTTAAATGTCAGATTCCTTCAAGACTCCCTATGCTGATGCTGAGTGACTATCCTGTTATGCTGAGTTACTATCCTCTTCCTCCTCAATGATCATGCTGATAGCTTGTAAGAATATATTTGGTTCTGGGCGCCGCCACCAGTGGCTAAGGCCCAATTTTTTTGCCCCTGTTTAACAGGGGCATGTATTTACAATTTTTGATGCAAAACTTTGCAGCAGGGCTCATTCCTGCACTCCAACTAGAATATCTGTGAGGGGTTGCAGTGTTGTGGTACCAGCACCAGTGCCTAAGGCCCAATTTTTAAGCCCCTGTTTAACATGGGCATGTAATTACAATTCTTGATGCAATATTTTGCAGGAGGGCTCAATCCTGCACTCCAACTAGAGTATCTGTAAGGGGTTGCAGTGTTGTAGCACCAGTGCCTAAGGCCCAATTTTTCTGCCCCTGTTCAACAGGAACATGTAATTACAATTTTTGATCTAATATTTCACAGCAGGGCCTGTTTCTATGCCCACCAAGAGTAACTGTGAGGACTTACAGTGTTGTGGCACCAGCACCACCAACACCACCACCAAAGGCCTAATTTTTCTGCCCCTGTTCAACAGGGGCATGTAATTACAATTCTTGATCTAATATTTCACAGCAGGGCCCTGTGAGGGCTTACAGTGTTGTGGCAACACCAACAACTAAGGCCCCAATTTCTGCAGAGTATATAGGGCAGGCCCCTACTTTCAAACATTCAACTTACAAACGACTCCTACTTGCAAACGGAAGGAAACAACAGGAAGTGAGATGAAATCTACCCCTAGGAAGGGAAATTCTCTCCTGTAAGAGTTAATATGGGAAAAACTTTTCTCCTTTCCACTGATGCTTTATCACCAATCCTTGTTTCACTAAAAACCCCAAATTTTCAAAAAACATTTGTTATTGGGACAAAAAAATGAGGTGAAATCTTCTGAAGAGGAGCACAGACAGCAAAACAAATGTCACAGGGGTGATAACCCTTCCCTATGTTTTCCAAAAAGCTTAAAATAGATTTTTTTGGCTGGAGCTAAACACTTTAAAAATGTACCAGTTCAAAATTACAAACAGATTCTACTTAACAACAAACCTACAGTCCCTGTCTTGTTTGAACCGCCTGTATACTGCTGTTCAGAGGGCCTGGGGGCCCCACGCCTTTCCTTTTTTAAATTTTGGTGCGGGGTTCCCCTTAATATCCATACAAGACCCAAAGGGCCTGGTAATGGACTGGGGGGAGGGGCGGTACCCATGCCGTTTGTCTCACTGATTTTCATCCATATTGCCAGGACCCGACATTACATTAAAGCCGTAAGCAGTTTTAAATTACTTTTATTCCTTTAAAAATGTCATTATGCTCAGGGACTGTTCAAAGCTCGGGAAACAGTACAGGCATACTATAGACACCCCCCAGGTACGATATTTAAAGGAATATTTCACTTTTTTTTCCACTTTAAGCATCATTAAAATCACTGCTCCCCAAAAAAGTCAGTTTTTAAAACTTTTTTTTGCATGGATACATGTCCCCTGGGGCAGGACCCGGGTCCCCAAACCCTTTTTAGGACAATACCATGCAAATTAGCCTTTAAAATTAGCACTTTTGATTTTGAATGTTCGAGTCCCATAGACGTCAATGGGGTTCTAACGTTCGTGCAAAGTTTTGGTCCGTTCGCAAGTTCTGGTGCCAACCGAACCGGGGGGTGTTTGGCTCATCCCAAGTTCTCTGTTCTGTGCCTCAACTCCAAGAACAACTACCACTCTGGCTCACTTGGTTAAGTTGAGAAATCTCCACAAACCCAGGCACATACACAGTAGTAAAATACCCCACACTAGGGATGAGCTTCGTGTTCGAGTCGAACCAGGGGACATGGATCAAAAAAAAAAAGTTTTAAAAACGGTCGTTTTTTCAGGAGCAGTGATTTTAATAATGCTTAAAGTGAAACAATAAAAGTGTAATATTCCTTTAAATTTTGTACCTGGGGGGTGTCTATAGTATGCCTGTAAAGGGGTGCATGTTTCCCGTGTTTAGAACAGTCTGACAGCAAAATGACATTTCAAAGGAAAAAAAGTCATTTAAAACTACTTGCAGCTATTAATGAATTGCCGTTCCGACAATACACATAAAAGTTAATTGATAAAAACGGCATGGGAATTCCCCACAGGGGAACCCCGAACCAAAATTTAAAAAAAAAATGACGTGGGGGGTCGCCCTAAATTTCATACCAGGCCCTTCAGGTCTGGTATGGATATTAAGGGGAACCCCGGTCAAAGTTTTTGTTTTTAAATGGCGTGGGGTCCCCCTCAAAATCTATACCAGACCCTTCTTTCTTCCTCCATGCCTCCATGGATCTCCCCGTGCATCAGAGGGGAGCAGGGTCACCCGGCGATGACACCGTGTGGCCCCGCCCACAGTTTTAAAAGAGCTGTCACCTGCGAGGATGCATCATATGGCGTGTGCCTCCCATGGAGGCAGATCTTTATTTTTTCGGTCCATTGGTGGAGGTGAATGGATTATGTGTAACAGTTTTATTTTTTTCTCCCACGGTGTGTGTGTTTTATTTTACCATTTTCACACTTTTTTAGTGAAAATGGTACGGGTACAATGTACCCGTTACCATTTCAAACAGGGGGGGCCGGGATCTGGGAGTCCCCTTGTTAAAGGGGGCTTCCAGATTCCGATAAGTCCCTCGCCTGCAGACCCCCACAACCACCGGGCAAGGGTTGTGGGGATGAGGCCCTTCTCCCCATCAACATGGGGACAAGGTGCTTTGGGGGGCTACCCCAAAGCACCCTCCCAATGTTGAGGGCATGTGGCCTGGTACAGTACAGAAGGGGGGGCGCTCTCTTGTTCCCCCCCCTCTTTTCCTGTGGCCTGCCAGGTTGCTTGCTCGGATAAGGGTCTGGTATAGATTTTTGGGGGATCCCACGCCATTTTTTTTTAAATTTTGGTGCGGGGTTCCCCTTAAAATCCATACCAGTTCAGGTCTGGTATAGATTGAGGGGGACCCCCATTCCATTTTTTTTAATATTGGCGCAGGTTTCCCCTTAATATCCATACCAGACCTGAAGGGCCTGGTATGGAATTTGGGGGGACCCCACGCATTTTTTTTTTAAATTTTGGTTCGGGGTTCCCCTGTGGGTGAATCCCATACCATTGAACTTTCATGTGTATTGCCGGACCGTCAATTCATTATAGCCGCGAGTAGTTTTAAATTACTTTTTTTCCTTTAGAAATGTCATTTTGCTGTCAGATTGTTCTAAACACGGGAAACATGCACCACTTTACAGGCATACTATAGACACCCCCCAGGTATGAAATTTAAAGGAATATTACACTTTTATTGTTTAACTTTAAGCATTATTAAAATCACTGCTCCCGAAAAAACAGCCGTTTTTAAAACTTTTTTTGCATTGATACATGTCCCCTGGGGCAGGACCTGGGTCCCCAAACACTTTTTAAGACAATACCATGCATATAAGCATTTAAAATTAGCACCTTTGATTTTTCATGTTCGTGTCCCATAGACTTTAACGGTGTTAGCGTGTTCGAACACATTTTTTGCCTGTTCGCATGTTCTGGTGCAAACTGAATGGGGGGTGTTCAGCCCATCCCTAGCCACCAGTGCCACGTCAGTGCTTCACCAGTGCCACGTCAGTGCTCCACCAGTGCCACGTCAGTGCTCCATCAGTGCCACACCAGTACCACTACAGTGCCCAGTGCCACTAAAGTGCTCATCAGTGCCACATTAGTGCCAATACAGTGCTCATTTGTGCCATCAGTACCACATCAGCATCACTAGAGTGCTCATCTGCACCACTACAGCGCTCATCAGTGTCACTACAGTACCCAATAGTGCATATCAGTGCCCATAAGTGAGTGCTCATCAGTGCCACCATATCAGTGGATCCTCATCAGCACCCATCAGTGCTACCTTATCAGTGCACATCAGTGCCAGATAATCAGTGCATCCTCAGTGTGGTGCATTAGTGTACATCAGTGCAACG
Source organism: Lithobates clamitans (assembly GCA_037952925.1). NCBI lineage: Eukaryota > Metazoa > Chordata > Amphibia > Anura > Ranidae > Lithobates > Lithobates clamitans. Next base: position 689,988 of record JBBGZY010001452.1, on the reverse strand, counting down.
TTATCAGTAGCCAGAAGTGCACCCTCATCAGTAGCCAGCAGTGCACCCTCATCAGAACACAGCAGTGCGGCCTTTTCAGCACCCAGCAGTGCAGCTTTTTCAGCACCCAGCAGTGCAGCCTCATTAGACCAGCCTCATCAGCACCCATCAGTGCAGCCATATCTGTCCAAGTGTCCCTACCACAGCAGTTTGTCACCACAGCCCACAGTCACCAGTATGGCAAAAAATCTTTTTTCTGCTGAGGGGGCATACCAACAGCTTAGTTTGACCAACGAGAGCAGCGGGGATCTCTCTAAGCCTGCGTCTGATTCTGGTTCAGAATATGAACCCGTTGTAAGCAGTGGGTCTGATACAGAATTGGAGGAAGAGCAAAGTGTGCCCATGAAACTAAGGTGTTCTGGCATGGAGCAGCAGGCTACCACAAGAAGTGCTGTGGCATCAACCAGCAGCTCAGTGCCATCCACCAGAAATGCAGTGGCATCAACTAGCAGCTCAGTTCCATCCACCAGTAGCACAGTGCCATCCAGAAGAAATGAAGTACCACTGCAGAAAAGGCCAAGAACTAACAGGGTGTTATCTCGGCCCCAAAGCATTAGGACCCATGCCGGTCTTCCCTATGCCCTTGAAAACCCTCTGTGGCTTCCCCCTAATTCAAGAGCAGCAAACATCCCCCCTTTAACCGCCCAGCCAGGTGTTCAGGTGAACACAGAATTTTGCCCCTATTGATTTTTTAAATTTAATTTTACTCAAGATCTATTATCCTCCATCATGGCCCAGTGTAACCTCTATGCACACCAATTCATAACAAGCAACCATGGTTCAAGTTATGCCCGTCCCTATGAGTGGAGAGCATTTAAAGTGGAGGAATTTAAATTATTTTTAGGCCTAACGTTCAATATGGGACTCACGAAAAAAAAAAGAATTATACTCCTATTGGTCCACCAACCCCATCCACCACATGCCAATCTATTCCTCCATTATGCCAAGATCAGGATACCTCATGATAATGCATTTCCTCCATTACACTGACAACACCCAGTGCCCTCCCTGAAATGACCCATCACATGACAAATTATTTAAAATTCGGCCACTTCTAAATTTTTTCTCGGAGAAATTCCCCCAGTTATTTATCCCCGACCAAAATATCTCTGTGGATGAGTCATTGGTCCACTTCACAGGCAGGCTCGCTTCAAGCAGTTTATCCCCAGCAAAAGGGCCGGATATGGGGTTAAGCCCTACAAGCTATGTGGACGAGCCACGGGGTACATCTACGCCTTCCTGGTGTACGAAGGGAAGGACACCCAACTGCAGCCCCCTGAATGTCCAGAGTACATTGGAGCCAGCGGAAAAGTGGTTTGGGAGCTTGTAAATCCACTCCTTGGAAAGGGTTACCATCTTTATGTGGATAATTACTATACAAGCTTGCCCCTCAAGGACACTCCAGCATGTGGTACAGTGCAAGCCAATAAGAAGGGCTTCCCGCAAAGGCTCGTTACTGAAAGACTATGACAAGGGGAGACGGCATCTTTGCGGAATGAAGAGATATTGGCTCTCAGGTGGAGGGACAGACGAAATGTCCACATGCTCACAACGATCCACAACGACACCTATGTTGAAATCCCCAAAAGAAACGGCCCAATCCAGAAACCAGCATGTGTCCATGACTATAATTTGTTCATGGGGGAGTCGACTTTAATGATCAGATGATCGAACCCTACCTTCCCACAAGAAAAAGCCGCTATTGGTATAAAAAAAGTCTCCATGTATCTTTTCAGTTTGGCCATTTACAATAGTTTTGTTATTGTACCCTGAAGGCCCACCAGAAAGCATTCGCTCAGATTCAGTGTGCAGACTCCATGAACACCACTTTCCTGAGAGACTCCCCCACCATGAAACAGCCCGGAAACATCAGAAGAAATTCCGGGTGTGCTCCAGAGGAGGAGCTAGAAGAGACACCGTGTATTATTGTCCCCAATGTCCTTCCCAACCAGGCCTTTGTATTGGTGAATGTTTCCGCCGTTACCATACTTCTCTACATTTTAGGGAAGTATGGTAAACGTAATTGTCATTTACCGCCACACCCCTTTATACCACTGTACATACCACTGCCTTCTCCGGAACTGACCCTGGCCTGCTAAACGACCACGCTTCTGCCTAATGCTAAACTGTACCTACCTCTGCCTTCTCCGGAACTGACTCTGGCCTGCTAAACGACCACGCATTTGTCTAGTGCTAAACTGTACCTACCTCTGCCTGCTCTGGAACTGACCCTGGCCTGTTATATGACCACGCTTCTGCCTAACGCTAAACTGTACCTACCTCTGCCTGCTCTGGAACTAACCCTGGACTGTTTGACCATGTTTTTTGCCTGCCTCTTGGACTGATCTTTTACTCTGCTACTGGATTAGTGGGCTTCATAACACAGGGGTCTCACATATGTGAGGGGCTCCAGAATTGTTTTTCTGGATGAAGAAAATTTATTTTTTAGTTTTCTCATTCCCGGATTAGGGTCTGGAGACTCGGAGGCTTCAAAGAGATTTGGGTGGGAGAAGCATCTACCCCTTCCACCATTCTTTCCTGGCCTGCTACTTGTATTATGGACCATGTTCCTGTTTACTACCATGACCAATATTTTGGCACTGCTGGCAATATCTCTACCTGCACTGACCCTGAACTGTATATGGACAGTATCCCTGCCTGTACTGTGGACAATATTCCTGCCTAGACAATTCCATCTCACTTTCGCTGATCACGTCCCTGCCTGCTGCCTGGATCAGGGCTCTCCTCCTGTGGAGAACTGCACTACTAAAACAACAGGTAATGTTTTTTTTACCCTTTGCTCAGCAGAATGTATTTTGGGGCGTAATTCTTAGTATGTACAAGCTATCTGTTAAAAATATCAAAGCCTTCATAAATGTGATAGGTTGTCAGGAAATTACCAAAAGTGTAATAGGTGGTTGAGAAATAAAATGTGTAATTTATGCTCCTAGAACGCCTGAACGTGCTACTTTAATGTTGGGCCTCTGTATGTGACCAGGCTGTGTAAAAGTCTCACACGTGGTATTGCCATACTCAGGAGGAGTAACGGAATGTATTTTGGGGTGTCATTTTTGCTATATACATGCTGTGTGCAAGATATATCTTATAAATGCACAACTTTGTGTAAAAAAAAAAAAGTTTTCATTTTATTTCCACATTTTGCAAAAACTTTTGGAAAAAAATGAACCGTTTAAAAGACTCATTATGCCTCAGATAATACATTGGGGTGTTTTCTTTCCAAAATGGGGTCATTTTGTGGGCGTTTCCATTGTCCTGGTGCTCCAGGGCCTTCAAAAGTGTAATAGGTGGTTGAGAAATGAGATGTGTAATTCATGCTCCTGGAACGCCTGAAGGTGCTACTTCAATGTTGGGCCTCTGTATGTGGCCAGGCTATGTAAAAGTCTCACACATGTGGTATTGCCATACTCGGGAAGAGTAGCAGAATGTATTTTTGGGTGTGATTTTTGCTATGCTCACGCTATGTGTTGGAAATGTTTTATAAATGGACAACTTTGTGTAAAAAAAATGGGTTTTCATTTTTTTTCCATATTTTCCAAAAACTTCTGGAAAAAAATGAACTGTTTAAAAGACTCATTATGCCTCATAGATTATACATTAGGGTGTTTACTTTCCAAAATGGGATCATTTTGTGGGCGTTTCCATTGTCCTGGTGCTCCAGGGCCTTCAAAAGTGTAATGGGGGTTGAGAAATAAGATATGGTATTGCCATACTCAGAAGGAGTAGCAGAATGTATTTTGGGGTGTCATTTTTGCTATATACATGCTATGTGTTAGAAATATCCTTTACAGTTGTATGCAAAAGTTTAGGAACCCCTGACAATTTCCATGATTGTCATTTATAAATATTTGGGTGTTTGGATCAGCAATTTCATTTTGATCTATCAAATAACTGAAGGACACAGTAATATTTCAGTAGTGAAATTAGGTTTATTGGAATAACAGAAAATGTGCAATATGCATCAAAACGAAATTAGACAGGTGCATAAATTTGGGCACCCCAACAGAAAAATCACATCAATATTTAGTAGAGCCTCCTTTAGCAGAAATAACAGTCTCTAAACGCTTCCTATAGCCTGTAATGAGTGTCTGGATTCTGGATGAATGTACTTTGGACCATTCCTCCTTACAAAACATCTCCAGTTCAGTTAGATTTGATGGTTGCCGAGCATGGACAGCACGCTTCAAATCACCCCACAGATGTTCAATGATATTCAGGTCTGGGGACTGGGATGGCCATTCCAGAACATTGTACTTGTTCCTCTGCATAAATGCCCAAGTAGATTTTGAGCAGTGTTTTGGGCCGTGGTCTTGTTGAAATATCCAGCCCTGGCATAACTTCAACTTTGTAAACGATTCCTCAACATTATTCTCAAGAATCTGCTGATATTGAGTGGAATCCATGCGACCCTCAACTTTAACCAGATTCCCAGTACTGGCACTGGCCACACAGCCCCACAGCATGATGGAACCTCCACTAAATTTTACTGTGGGTAGCAAGTGTTTTTCTTGGAATGCTGTGTTCTTTTGCCGCCATGCATAACGCCCCTTGTTATGATCAAATAACTCAATCTTTGTTTCATCAGTCCACAGCACCTTATTCCAAAATTAAGCTAGCTTGTCCAAATGTGCGTTTGCATACCTCAAGTGACTCAGTTTGTGCTGTGTGTGCAGAAAAGGCTTCTTTCGCATCACTCTCCCATACAGCTTCTCCCTGTGCAAAGTGCGCTGAATTGTTGAAGGATGCACAGTGACACCTTCTGCAGCAAGTTAATGTTGAAGGTCTTTGGAGGTGGTCCGTGGGCTGTTTTTGACCATTGTCACCATCCTTCGCCTCTCCAATATTATATGTGGCCTGCCACTTCTGGCCTTAAAAAGAACTGTGACTGTGGTCTTCCTTTTCCTCACTATGTTCCTCACAGTGGACACTGACAGCTTATATCTCTGTGATAAATTGTATCTGTCACGGAACGTCCCACACTCCGCTTGAGTGCTTCCGTCAGTATACCACTTCCTTGTAGTCTGGATACAGATATTCCAACCGCTCTGAGCACAAAACAAGGCGACACTTGCTTAGATGCTAACATGGACTGTATCTTTATTAGAACCAGAATACAGTCTTATATACAGGAGAAGATGAGGTTCCCCCCTCCTGCTCATATTACTCTAACAATACGAATGCAACCTAATTAACCTAATTAACATGAGCTAGTTTACTAAATCATTTACCCAGACCAGATGACTCAGAGATATGACCTGTAGGACACAGACTTATGGGCACCGAGCTTCACACAGTAACAGAGTTAATTATCATAAGTACAACCATAGGACTTTTTCTCACAATAGCAGAAGCTCCAATAGGTGTCGGCCAGTCTCCTACATTGTATAGAGGACAATGTGATCAGCTCACTCAATTAACATGTTGAGTTCAGAATCAATTAAACCAAGAATAGTCCCTACATACATCCTGGGAGATATTGTGGACAAATATTACTGTCCCATTTTAAGTAGCCCAAGATATATTTTCTCACTCACCCTGTGCCAGTATGGCACAGGGAGACTTAGACATAAGAGGTGTATGGGGAGCTGAAACAAGGGCATCCCCTACTTAAGAGATTCCGAGTTCCACGGGCCCTCCCGTCACATCTCTCCCCTTTCGGCAGAAGACTAAGACAGGAGGAGACCCCAGACGGGTTGACTCCGAAGTTAGTCAGTAGTTCCAGTCCTCTAATGCCTGTACCCACACAGTACCCCAAACAAATTGTTCCAAAATAAGCATTACTCACCCAGGCAACCTCTGCCTCTCTCAGAGATCATATCTGCCGTTGGGGAGAGGCCTGGACTGGCCCTTCTCCCTGGAGTCCTTTCTGCCGCTGGAGAGAAGACAGGGTGACTGAGCTCACTCCGTCATGCTGTTGGGGATCTGGGCCGACTGCCCAGCATCCCTGGAGTATACAGGTGGAGACTGAAGCCCCATCCACCTTCACAGGAAATCCATCCTCTGTTAGTTGAGGGCAGAGTCCAGCAGTACTCGGCCCTGTTGCCAGCCCTTCTGCTGGAAACCCCACACCATCTGCTCTGGCTAACTGTTGGGAAGGGAGGCCGACTGCCCCGCCTCCCTGGAACTCTGTAGTTGTTGCCGGTGCTTAAACTGGGGAAGTTCCTTGTAACTCCACAGATCCTACTGTTGGTGCTGGACAGAGCACAGTGAAGCTTGGCCCCAATACCAGCTCTTCTGCTGGAGGCTCATCAGGTTGTTTTTCCTCAGCAGAAAAGTCTATTAAATCCCCTACCTCTATAACTGGTGTCTGGGGATAGAGGTTCACCATCTCCTGTCCATGGAACCCAGAAGATGCTATCAGTGCTGGGCAGAGGTTAGCAGAGCTCTGCCCTGTTGTCAGCACTTCAGCTTTGGGGATGGCAATCTCCAGATTTTCCACTGCCGATTCTCTGGCATGCTGCTGGACAGGCATCCATCCAACATCATCCCATGCAGAAACAGGATCATCAAGGTCAGTCAGCACTTGCTGCATCCACCATAAGACCTCGGCCTCCATAGCTGCTGGGGCAGGTTGGCAAAGCACACTATTACTCTTCCACATTGCCGACTCTTCAGCCAGGATTTCAGAGTTGTCAACTGGTAATTCCTGATAGTCCCAGGCAAAGGAAACCCAGCCCTGGCACTGAGCAACATCTAGCAGCCGTTTGTAGGCGATCTCCAGCTCCCATTCCTGAATGGCCAGAAACTCCAAATCTTCCTGTGCCCAGTGTACTTCCGAAATGTTCAGTAGCCCTTCTCTGAAATCCATGATTTTGTCCACCCGCCACTCCAAATCACTCCCAAAGTTAGGGTCCCCTGTCAGCTTCACATACAACAGTCCCAGGCCGCCGTAGCTTAAGCCTTCCATTGGGCTGTCATCCGCTATCCAGGGACATGCATGGGATACATGCCAACGGAGGGCTCTGTAGCTCTCATCCAGCTTCATCTCTGCCCAGACCAGCCTGCTTAATTCAGCTGTCTGCTCCTTGTGCGGTTTTTCTCCCAAAAACCGCACCCGCAATCCGTACTGCGACCAGTACCTTTCCTGGATGGAGGGGAGAACTTTTCCCTGGTGTCGCTGCTCACGGGCTGCGCTTCTTTCCAGAGTTTGCAGCGAATACAATCACACCATCCCAGCAGGACCTGCTCTGATACTGGTCCTCTGTGCTGTATCTGCATCTCTCGCAACCTCCTTCTTAATTCCTCCTCCATGGCGGCTGGTATCTGTACCTCTCCTCTCCTGCTATCTGGACCTTGGATCCAGGTGGAAGCTTGGATGTCCCAGACTGCGGGAAGCGTCCCGCTGCTTGCCACCAATGTCACGGAACGTCCCACACTCCTGCTTGAGTGCTTCCGTCAGTATACCACTACCTTGTAGTCTGGATACAGATATCTGATATTCCAACCGCTCTGAGCACAAAACAAGGCGACACTTGCTTAGATGCTAACATGGACTGTATCTTTATTAGAACCAGAATACAGTCTTATATACAGGAGAAGATGAGGTTCCCCCCTCCTGCTCATATTACTCTAACAATACGAATGCAACCTTTCAAAAGACTCACTATGCCTCAGATTATACGTTAGGGTGTTTGCTTTCCAAAATGGGGTCATTTTGTGGGCGTTTTCATTGTCCTGGCGCTCCAGCGCCTTCAAAAGTGTAATAGGTGGTTGAGAAATGAGATGTGTAATTTATGCTCCTAGAATGCTTGAAGGTGCTACAGGCTGTATGTGGTCAGGCTGTGTAAAAGTCTCACACATGTGGTATTGCCATACTCAGGAAGAGTAGCAGAATGTATTTCAGAGTGTCATTTGTGGTGTGGACATGCCATGTGAGAGAAAAAAACCTGGTAATGTGACAATTTTGTGAAAAGAAAAAAAAAAATCTTCATTTTGCAAAGAATTGTGGGAAAAATTAAAACTTCAAAAAACTAACCGTGCAGCTTACTAAATACCTTGGAATGTCTACTTTCCAAAAAGGGGGTATTTGGGGGGGTATCTGTACTTTCCTGGCTTGTTAGTGTCTCAAGAAATGAGATCAGTACATCAGGTGAGATCAATTTTCAATGATATGTACCACAGCTTGTAGACTCTATAAGACCCCTTTCACACGAGGCTGACTCCGTTTCTACGGAGCCCGCCTCGGTCCGCCGGCTCAGCGGGAGATCAGTCCGTTGATCTCCGCTGAGCCGGCGGATGACAGGTCCCTCTCTGCTGACTGAGCGGGGAGGGGCTTGTCAGGCGCCGCTGCTGCCTATGGAGGGATCAGATGAAAACGGGCAGCGTGTCAGTTTTCGTCAGATCTCACCCGATCCGCCAGCGACGGACCTGGACGTAGAGCCATCCATCTGCTTTTAGCGGATCGGACTGGGTCGGATGTCAGCGGACATGTGTCCGCTGACATCCGATGCTCCATAGACTAATATGGAGCGCCCGTTCAGGTCCACCGTCAAAACTGACAGGCGGACCTGAACGGTCCGATCGTGTGAAAGGGGCCTAACTTTCACAAAGACAAAATAATTTACACTGATTTGGGTTATTTTTACCAAAGATATGTAGCAGTATAAATTTTGGCTAAAATTTATGTAGAAAAATTACTAATTTGCTAAATTTTACAGAACAGAACAGAACAGAAACAAATAAAAATGCTATTTTTTACAAAATTTTTGGTCTTTTTTCATTTATAGCGCAAAAAATAAAAAACCCAGAGGTGATCAAATACCTCCAAAAGAAAGCTCTATTTGTGTGAAAAAAAGGACAAAAATTTCATGTGGGTACAGTGTTGCATGGCTGAGTAATTGTTATTCAAAATGTGAGAGCACCGAAAGCTGAAAATTGGTCTGGAAAAAAAGACATTTTGGACAATTTCATGCTCCCAACTTTGTGGGAACAGTTTGGGGACGGCCCCTTCCTGTTCCAACATGACTGCACACCAGTGCACAAAGCAAGGTCCATGAAGACATGGATGAGCGAGCTTGGGGTGGAGGAACGTGACTGGCCTGCACAGAGTCCCGACCTCAACCTGATAGAACACCTTTGGGATGAATTAGAGTGCAGACTGAGCCAGGCCTTCTCCTCCAACATCAGTGCCTGACCTCACAAATGTGCTTCCGGAAGAATGGTCAAACATTCCCATAGACACACTCCTAAATCTTGTGAACAGCCTTCCTAGAAGCGTTGAAGCTATTATAGCTATTAGACTCCTCTAATGCCCCGACACACGGTCGGATTTTCCGATGGACAATGTCCGATCGGAGCGTGTTGTTGGAAATTCCGACCGTATGTGGACTCCTTCGGACATTTTCCATCGAATTTTCCGACATACAAAGTTGGACAGCAGGAGATAAAATTTTCCGACAACAAAATCCGATCGCGTCAATTCCGACCGTGTGTGGCCTGTTCCGACGCACAAAGTGCCACGCATGCTCAGAAGAAATTCCGACACGGGACAGCTCGTTCTGGTAAACTTAGCGTTCGCAATGGATACAGCACTTTCGTCACGCTGCAATGTTCAAAATGGTTTAATACAGCACACTCTCTTCTTCTTTATAATGTGACAAGAATTAAGTAGTTTTGCTGCTCATATTCACACACACTTCTCACAAACTTCTTTCGTTACTATTTATCGGGATTCCCTCAATATATTTTGATTTCTCACATCTGACAACATTTTTTTTTTTTTTTTTACTTTAATGTAGAATCTTTTTTTGTGTTTCTCTGTTTTAATTTTTTTTTGGTGATTTTGATTTGTACTCCCAAAAATGTTTGTGTGTTTTTTGTGACAAGTTCCCACAACACCATTGATATGTTGTTCTATTTAATCTGTAGGAGATTGTTTGGTGTTGTTGTCCCTTGTTAATTTCACATTTTATGTTTTTAGAAATGTACCTGAATCGTCACCAACAAACGGTCCTTTTTAGATGAAAACACACACAGGAGAGTAGAATTTACCTAAAAAAATTTTATTAAGGGGTCACAACTATAAACAAAGAGGGAGGCAACGCTGGAGAAACTGCAGAAATTGGCGAAGCCTTGGACCCCCAGGGCAGACATCAATTATTTAAAAGCAAAATTGGTGGCCTGAGGAGTCCATATCTAAGGGAGGGCAGTCTGGTCCAGAAGTCCCAGAGATCCGGAAAGCAGCAGATGACATCTGTGTCCCCAGGCTGTGGTCATACGAGAGACTGCATCTTCTGTCAGACCAGACTGAACCCAGGGTCATCACTCTTTGGTCTTCCTTCCACGCTTCCTTCCAGCCTTTGGCTGTGGTGGTGGAGTTGTGGCAGCAGGAGGAGGAGGAGGAGGAGGATCGTCCATCTCAATGACATCCGTCTTGTGTGTCAGTTCCCCACTCTCCCCCTTACGTAGGACTTTATAAATCAGGTCCTCAGAGATCTTGCGTTGGTCCTCCTGTATGCCCAGCAATTTGGTGGCAGCCATGCAGGCAAAGGCCTCTTCAGGACTGGGGAAGGCTCTGAGGGACGCCGAAGCCTCCTGGATCAGCCTGTATGCTGAATCCTGCACAGGACTGGGAGTCGTCTTCCTGGCTCGTTTATGTGGCAGGCGGAGGGGAGGAACCTGAGACTCAGTCAGGCTGCGACTTGTCCCAGGCTTCTCTTGGCTGACACTTAGCCCCGCCTCCTCCTGGCTGCCACTAATCCCCGCCTCCTAATGACTGCCACATTCCACAGCCTCCTCCTGGCTGAGGTCTTCCTGTGTATGAAAAAGGGACATAGTTTTAGTATTTTTTACATCAATCACACACAATTTTCACCTCCTGACTGCTGCAAATTGAATGTTAACAAATATAACAGACTTTCATTCTGAGCCCAGCATTTTGCATTCTTGTCCCAATTTTGGGTGCCCACTACTGTCTATTGATATGTAAAACACTTTTTTTAATCAGCAATTAGTGATCAATAATAACATCTAGTAAACATCATTTATTTATTGCCCAGAAATCTGTAGAAGAATGCTATACCTGACTCCAGCTGGGTTCCTCCACTTCTTCCTGGCTGGAAGGCCCAGGTTGGACGTCGGAAGCCTCAGCTGGTATGGAAGGAAGAGTGGAAGGAAGAGTAGAGAGGGATTCCCTGACTTCAGTGTGGTCTGACAGAAATCGCAGTCCCTCATAGTACCACAGCCTGGGGACATAAATGTCATCTGCTGCAGCTCCAGACCTCTGGAAATCTGTGACCTTCTTGTGCTCCCTAAGATATGTGCTCCTCAGGCCACCAATTTTAGCTTTTAAATAAGGGATGGTTGCTGTGGGGACCACCGGCTTCACCAACTCCAGCAGTTTCTCCAGCGCTGCCTGCCTCTTCTGTTTGTGATTATAGGGGGGGTGTCTGACCTGCCACAGACAGGGCAGCTCTCTGTACTTGTCAATAAACAGGGGCAGGAAATTGTGGTCGTTGAACCCATCCATTTTCTCTGCAAGACACAACACAAGACAAACCCTAATGTCAGGCCAAACTCCCCTAATCTTGTTACAATATAGGCTTCCATTTCGAAGCAGTATAGGCCCAAGTTTAGATCCTACCTTCGTTAGCACGATCGGCGTCTCCGGTGCTCCTTCCTCCGCTCACAGATCGTACGTAAGACGCGCGCGTTACGATTTATACACACTGCGCATGCGTATAACTCTGCCCGCCCCTGACGTTCTTTCTATTCTATTCCCCGCCCCTTTTCGTTCGGCGCAGTGGAGGAAGAGCACATGGCGGATAGACAGCAGGATCGTGCTAATTACACCAACGAGGAGGAGGAGGAGGAGGAAAGGCCGGAGCCTGAAACGTCCCGATCCAGAAGGAGATTAAAGGACTCAAATATGTCCTTTGGGGAGATGTTGGAGATGGTGGACATCCTGAAGAAGGCCGACTATGATGGAAAGTATGGGCCTTACCCCAACCACAATGTCCGAAAGGCCAAGATCATGGCGAAAGTGGTCAGGAGTCTGCACCGGAAATTCGGGGTACGACGATCGAAAGATCAGCTCAGGAAGCGGTGGTCGGACCTGAAATTACGAGAACATGAGCAGTACAGAAAGATCCGGAGAGTGCTGCAAAAAAGTAAGTAGTTGTGCTGTGTTCCTATTGTTCTTGTGTTTATTACGTCCGTGCTGCTCCATGTGCTTTTAGGAACTGTTGTACAGTTTAAAATGGCAACTTTCATGTTCATGGGCACATTATTTGTTCGGATCACACATTTTTTTTTCGGACTATAAAATACCATTGTTTAGCCCATATGCATTTGGCCACCATTTTGAGGCCCTATACTTGTCTTCAAAGAATTTGGTTGTGTAGATGGCTTTGTTACTAGAATGAAATGCAAACTAGATTCTGTGTAAGGAGAGGACACTCAGCAGCTGTTTTCACATCTGGACACTAGAGCAATAGTGTGGGACCCCAGAACACCATTTTTATTAGGTTACAGGTGCTCCAGTGTATACTATAGGGGGGTCTCCATCTGTGAAGCTTGTACAAAACAGGTAAAGTATTGCAGCTTGACAAAGGACACTAAAAAAGCTACATCTTACAACTTGGCTAAAATAGACAATTGTACCCCACTTCCAAGCAATGTTTCATCTTTATAGTTCTGCCATCAAATATCTGTGTGCCATTATACCATTTTTGTTTTACATAGGGGAGAAAAGAATCAGAGGACACCCCTCATCCGAGGAGACCAGAGCCCCCCCCCTCTGGAAGAAGGGGAAATCCCCCCAACACAAGATGAGCAGGAGGAAGAAGACGTGGTGGAACTAGTCACCACAACAGGTGAGTGTCTGCAACCACAGGCTCAGATAAGAGATGGATGGCGGCATATTTTTTAGACTTAATTTATTTTTGGGTTCCTCTCTTTTTAGGTGATCGTGAGGTTGTGGATGAAGATCCTTTCACATCCGAAAGTGCCCAGATCCTGATCGGGGAGATCATGGGGTGTAATTTACAATTGGAAAACATCAAGCAAAACATCAATCATGTTATTCCAAAATATAAAAACATCATTGATGTTTTGGGGCGAGTTTAAAACACCTCCAAATCATTTTCTTCTTTTGTGCGCTACAATGTGTGAAATGTTTTTGTGATTTTTCCCAAAGCCAAATTTGGAGGATGCACACAGTGTGTCAACATGTGCTATCTGCCATCACAGGAGATCAATGGACGCGTTTTGGGGGTGCAACCCCTTCCTCAATAATAAAGTAGCGGTGAGGAAGGGCTTTCTCCCCCAAAACACGTCCCTTGATCCCCCCTGATGGCAGATAGCACATGTTGACATTGTGAAATTTGTGTGCATCTTTCAAATTTGGCTTTTCCAGGGGTGATTTCCCCCCATCTGAACGCTATATCAAACACAGTTCCTAAATACTCATGTCTGATATTGCCTTCACGTTCTACCAAATGTGAACTTTGTAAGATCAAGATTTGTGTCTTTCTTGTGGGTTTTACACAGGCCTGTTTTCTATAAAATGCACATTTTGATTTTGGATAATGACACCACAAAAATTGTTATACAACAAACATGTTGGTTTGTCAGAAAAACCTTTGGTAAATGCACATGTGATTGTGCAGGTATTAAAAAGATTGTTCATGAAGAATGTGTGGATTATTGTCTCAACACTACAACACTTTTGGGGTGATGTAATTGTTGTTTTATGAGAAAATGGGGGTAATTTTCTAAGGGCAAATCCTCTTTGCACTACAAGTGCAGTTTCAGTGCAGTTGCAAGTGCACTTGTAGTGAAAAGTGTCTTTGCATTTAGTAAATAACAGCCAACAGTGCTTTGTATAAGGTTACACAATCACGACATTTTCTGCACTCCACACATTTCTGTCAGGGTCAGCTCAAACAAACACAAGCAGTAAATGTCCACAAAGAAGAGCCTGGGGGGAGATGCCTGTCGAGAACTTGAGTTCCTGCAGGCTTCTCCCTGTGGCCAAATACCGCAGGGTAGCGACCAACCTCTGCTCCGGAGTGATGGCTTGCCTCATGCAGGTATCCTGCCTGCTAATATAAGGGGTCAGCAAAGCCAACAAACGGTGAAACACGGGGTCCGTCATCCTGAGAAAGTTCCTGAAATCATCAGGATTATTCTCACGGATCTCACAGAGCAAAGGCATATGACAGAACTGGTCACGCTGAAGCAACCAATTCTTGGTCCATGAACTCCTCCCCACCCTGTTCATGGACTGGACTTGTGTCAAGGTCAGGATCCCAACACCAAGCCCCCGCACAGCACGAACTGTACGAGGAGTACGCATACGAAACATGGCTAGAAAACGGTCGGCTGCTCAGAACGAAGTAACAGAACGCACTGAAGAACAGCAAGGCCTGTGAAGAGCAACCTGAAAAACAGCAACGAGCAGGCAAGATCACACAGAAAACTCGGATACGAACTGACTGCACGTACTGAAGAGCAGATACAAACCCACAAGCACAAACTGAACGGCAGAAAACGATCTGAAAGCCACGAGTCTGAAAAAGCACGAATCGTCTCTCACCAAACTTTTACTAACACGAGATTAGCAAAAGGAGCCCAAGGGTGACGCGCTTGGTTCTGAACCGGCCTTTTCTAGTCTCGTCGTACGTGGTGTACGTGACCGCGTGGTTGTCGATCGGAAATTCCGACAACTTTGTGCGACCGTGTGTAGGCAAAACAAGTTTGAGCCAACATCCGTCGGAAAAAATCCTAGGATTTTGTTGTTGTTTGGTCCTTCATACATTTGGTCCTTCACTTACCTCCCCAGCATGGTCTCCTGGCCCTATATTCACCTCATGTAGTCACTTAACAATGTATTTTATCAGCTCCGTAGTAGTGCTTTACCCCAAACACCCCCTAAAATGTTTTTAAATGTGATTTGTGCTTTAAATTCAGGCAGAGTGCCAGAGGCCTTTTTTTGGGTGTCCCCAAATCATTTGTAACCCTCCCTTCCCCCAACTGCTAAGTCAGCTGATACCAATACTCTATCTATCCTCCATCATCTATCTGCTGACTTTGCCAAACCCATACACACTATACCCACCTCTTTTGTGCTCAGATGTATGGATGAATTCCCCAAAGCATGTAGTGCAAGGGCCTGCCTGTATACTTTCAAATGGTATTGTTTAAAGTTTTTGTATACTATTATTATCTTGATAGGTAATAGCAGAATGTCCAAATGTGCTCAAATGTGTACAATGTGTATTTATATCTTTGTATTATGACACTTCTTACCTGTCCAGTGGCTGCCAATAGTGTAACTAAGGAGGGGCTGTTCAAAGTAATACCCTCCCTGTATTTAGGAATTCATCTCTCAATGAAGTCAAGAGGGTTACCTGTCCAAGAGTCCCCCCCCCATAATGTTGTAAATGGCCCATGAGAGGGGGGGGGGATCTGATAGGTGTACCTTATACTTTGGTCTTAAAAACTTCCCTCATAAAAAATGTTAGCTTGATGTTGGGCAAGAATGTTTGTGTCTAATCTGCTTTCCCTGTTTATGTGCAAAATGACTAATTTTTTATTTTGTTTTGACTCCACAGTTTCCTTCCACGCCACAGGAATGGCAGACTGTGGCCTCCCACTTTGCCCAGCGGTGGGACTTTCCTAACTGCGGAGGGGCAATTGATGGGAAACACGTCCACATCGTCCTATCACCCAACTCAGGGTCGTACTATTACAACTACAAGGGGTTCAATAGTATTGTGATGTTGGCGGTGGTGTCGGCTACTTACGAGTTCCTGTATGTGGACGTGGGGAAGAATGGCCGGATGTCAGATGGTGGAGTCATCGCCCAGACAGAGTTTTACAGGCGTCCCCAGAATGGCAGCTTGGACTTGCCACCTCCAGAAGACAGTGTGGAAGGACCATTAATCTTCGTTGCGGATGAAGCATTTGGAGGACCATATTATGCGGCCATTCCCGATGAGGTGCCTCACCCTGGACCAGAGGGTTTTTAATTACCGGCTGGCCAGAGCCAGAAGAGTGATGGAGAATACATTTGGAATCATGGCCAGCCGGTTCCGCCTATTTCTTACACCCATACATATGGCGGAGTACAAACTGAATCACATTATCCTGGCTTGCTGTGTTCTACACAACTTTTTACGGAAACATTCTGCCAACTATGCTGGCTCAGTTAGGCCTGAGGCAGGAATTCCTAATGAACCAACCCTGACGGCGCTTGAAAGTGGCCGTCCTGGCTTGCCCCCCCTGAGTGCCCGTGATGTCCAGCTAAGATACCTTGAATTCTTTACGGGTAGGGGGGCCATCAATATGCCAGACAATGTCTAAAACATTTTTTAAATTAAAAAAAAAAAAACCACCAAGGTTTGGTGACATTTCTTGCTTGTGTTTGTTTTAGCTGACCCTGAGAGAAATGTGGTGAGTCCTGAAATTGGCGTGATTGTGTAACCTTACAAAGCACTGTTGGGTGTTACTTCCTAAAGGCAAAGACACTTTGCACTACAAGTGCACTTGAAACTGCAATGAAATTGCACTTGTAGTGCAAAGTGGATTTCCCCTCAGGAAATAACCTCCATTGTCACAGAAAACACCCATTACAGCGCAACAAAAGTTTTGTAGCGTTGAGACAATAATCCACACAATCTTGATTAACAATCTTTTTAATACCAGCACAATCACATGTGCATTTAGAAAAGGTTTTTTAAAACAAAACAACATGTTCGTTGTATAACAATTTTCAAACAGGTATGTTTAAAACCAACAAGAAAGACACAAATGTTGAACTTACAAAGTTCACATTTGGTAGAACGTGAAGGCAATAGCAGACATGAGTATTTACAAACTGAGTTTGATATTGCGTTCAGCAGATGGGGTGAAGTCACCCCAGGAAAAGCCAAATTTTGAAGATGCACACAAATTTAAGAATGTCAACATGTGCTACCTGCCATCATGGGGGATCAAGGGACGTGTTTTGGGGGTGCAACCCCTTCCTCACAGCTACTTTATTATTGAGAAAGGGGTTGCACCCCCAAAACGTGTCCATTGATCTCCCGTGATGGCAGATAGCACATGTTGACACACTGTGTGCCTCTTCAAAAATTGGCTTTTCTAATATTTGTAAAAAAATGTTCAAAAATTGTAGCACACCAAAAAACAAAGGGATTTGGAGGGCTTTTAAACTCGCCCTAAAACATCAATGATGTTTTTTTTTTTTGAAGAACATCATTGATGTTTTTCTTGATGTTTTCCAATGCAACATTACACCCCATGATCTCCCCGATCAGGATCTGGGCACTTTTAGAGTTGAAAGGATCAGGATCCACAACATCATGATCACCTAAAAAGAGAGAAAACAAAAAAAACACCATGTATTATAAATCTGCCGGCATCCATCTCTTACCTGAGCCTGTGATCGCGGACACTCACCTGTTGTGGTGACAATTTCCACCACGTCTTCCTCCTCCTGCTCTGCTTGGCTTTGGGGGATTTCACCTTCTTCCAGAGATGGGGGGTCTGTGGTCTCCTCAGGTGAGTGGTGTCCTCCGAGTCTTTTATCCCCTATGTACAAAAAATAGGTATACTTAGCACACAGATATTTGATGTCAGAACTATAAATATGAAGCATTGCTTGGAAGTGTCTGTTTTGGCAGAGTTCCAAGATGTAGCATTTTTATTGTCCTTTGTCAATCTTGAATACTTTACCTGTCTTGTACAAGCTTCACAGATGGAGACCCCCCTATAGTATACACTGGAGCACCTGTGTGGGACCCCCTAATAAAAAGGGTGTTCTGGGGTCCCACACTAGTGCTCCAGCATCCAGATGTGTAAACTGCTGAGTGTCCTCTCCTTACACAGAATCTAGTTTGCATTTCATTCTAGTAACAAACACATCTACACAACCCAATTCTTTTCACACTAGTAGGCCCCAAAAAATGATGGCAATTGCATATGGCCAAACGAACTATGTTTGATACGAACGAATAATGTGCCCGTGAACATGAAAGTTGCCATTTTAAACTGGATAACAGTTAAGAAAAGCACATGGAGCAGCACAAACGTAATAAACATAAAAAGAATAGGAACACAGCACAACTACTTACTTTTTTGCAGCACTCTCCGGATCTTTCTGTACTGCTCGTGTTCTCTTAATTTGAGGTCCGACCACCGCTTCCTGATCTGATCTTTCGATCGTCCTACCCTGAAATTCCGGTGCAGACTCTTGACTACTTTCGCCATTATCTTGGCCTTTCTGACATTGGGGTTGGGGTAAGGTCCATACTTCCCGTCATAGTCGGCCTTCTTCAGGATGTCCACCATTTCCAACATCTCCCCCAAGGACATATTTGATGCCTTATATTGTCTCCTTCTGGATCGGGACGTTTCTGGCTCTGGGCTTTCCTCTTCCTCCTCGTTGGTGTAATTATCAGACACCTGCTGTGTCTCTGCCATGTGCTCTTCCCCACTGTGCCGAACGAGAAGGGGCGGGGAAGAGACTAGAAAGAACGTCAGGGGCAGGCGGAGTTTCACGCATGCCCAGTGTCTTGAAAGCGTAACACGCGTGCGTAGTACGTATGATCTGTGAGCGGAGGAAGGAGTAACGGAGGTGCCGATCGTGATAGCGAAGGTAAGATTTTTAAATTGGGCTTATACTGCTTCTAGATTGAGGCCTGTATTTGCACAAGTTTAGTAGACTTTAGGCTGACATTAGGGTTTGTCTTGTGTTGTGTCTTGCAGATAAAATGGATGGCTTCAATGACCACAACTTCCTCCCCCTGTTCATGGACAAATACAGGGAGCTGCCCTGTCTGTGGCAGATGAGACATCCACATTACAATAATAAACAAAAGAGGCAGGCAGCGCTGGAGTAACTGCTGGAGTTGGTGAAGCCGGTGGTCCCCACAGCAACCATCCCCTATTTAAAAACCAAAATTGTTGGCCTGAGGAGCACTTATCTTAGGGAGCGCAAGAAGGTCACAGATTCCCAGAGATCCGGAGCTGCTGCAGATGACATTTATGTCCCCAGGCTGTGGTACTATGAGAGACTGTGATTTCTGTCAGACCAGACTGGAGTCAGGGAATCCCTCTCTACTCTTCCTTCCACTCTTCCTTCCACCCTATCTTCCACCCCAGCTGAGGCTTCCGATGTCCAACCTGGGACTTCCAGCCAGGAAGAAGTGCAGGAGCCCAGATGGAGCCAGGTATAGCATTGTTCTACAGATTTCTGGTCAATAAATAAATGATGTTTACTAGATGTTATTATTGATCACTAATTGCTGATTGAAAAAAGTGTTTTACATATCAATAGACAGTAGTGGGCAAAAATATTTTGGACAAGAC
Source organism: Lithobates clamitans (assembly GCA_037952925.1). Taxonomy (NCBI): domain Eukaryota; kingdom Metazoa; phylum Chordata; class Amphibia; order Anura; family Ranidae; genus Lithobates; species Lithobates clamitans. The sequence goes on along the minus strand of JBBGZY010001452.1, from coordinate 670,617 downwards.
TGAAAAATGCTGGGCTCAGAAGGATAGTCTGTTATATTTGTTAACATTCAATTTGCAACAGTCAGGAGGTGAAAATTGTGTGTGATTGATTGATAAAAAAACTAAAACGATGTCCCTTTTTCTTACACCGGAAGACCTCAGCCAGGAGGAGGTTGTGGAATGTGGCAGCCAGGAGGAGGCTGTGGAATGTGGCAGCCAGGAGGAGGCGGGGGTTAGTGGCGGCCAGGAGGAGGCGGGGCTAAGTGGCAGCCAGGAGAAGCCCGGGGCCAGTCACAGCCTGACCGAATCGCAGGTTCCTCCCCTCCACCTTCAATACAAAAGACCCAGGATGGCGACTCACATGCAGGATTCTGCGCTCAGGCTCATTCAGGAGGCTTCTGCGTCTCTCAGAGCCACCCCCACTCCTGAAGAGGCCTTTGCCTGCATGGCTGCCACAAAACTGCAGGGCATGCAGGAGGGTCAACGCAAGCTATGTGAGGACCTTCTTTATAAAGTCCTAAGTAAGGGGGTGAGTGGTGAACTAACACCCAATACCCACCTGAGTGAGTTAGCCCCTCCTCCTCCTGCTCCCACAACTCCACCACCACAGCCACAGCGAGGAAGGAAGCGTGGAAGGAAGCGTGGAAGGAAGCGTGGAAGGAAGACCAGAGAGTGATGACCCTGGGTTCAGTCTGGTCTGGCCAAAGATGCAGCCTCTTGTATGACCACAGCCTGGGGACACAGATGTCATCTGCTGCTTTCATGATCTCTGGGACTTCTGGACCAGACTGTACTCCCTTAGATATGGACTCCTCAGGCCACCAATTTTGCAAGAAAATAGTTGATGTCTGCCCTGGGGGCCAAAGGTTTCACCCATTTCAGCTCTTTCTCCAGGGATGCCTTCCTCTTTGTTTAGTTGTGAGCCCTTAATAAAGGATTTTTTTGTACAATTATTCTTGCCTATGTGTGTTTTACTTTTAAAAGGACAGTTTGTTTGTGAGGAGGCAGGTACATTTCTAATATACAATGTGAAATTAACAAGAGACACCAACACCAAAAATCTCCTTGAGATTCAATAATACAAGATATCAATGGTGTTTTGGTAGCTTGACACACAAAACACACACAAAAATATTATGGAGTAAAACACACAAAAATAAAATAAAACAAAGATCAGTCTTTTTAAAAATACAAACAACAAAAAATAAAAAAAACAGCCTTGAAAAAAATACAAACCACCACACAAATACAAAAACAGCCTTGAATAAAAGAAAAAATATTTAAAAACAACCCAAAAATATTTGGTTAGATGTGAGAAATCTAAATATATTGAGGTAATCCCAATAAATAATAAAGAAAGAAGTTTGTGAGAAGTCTGTGTGAATATGAGCAGCAAAACTACTTCATTCTTCTCACATTATAAAGAAAAAAAGAATGGGAAAGAGAGTGCGCTGCATCAAACTATTTTTGACATTGCAGCGTGACGAAAGTGCTGTATCCATTCCGAACGCTAATTTTACCAGAACGAGCTGTTCCGTCTCGGAATTTCTTCTGAGCATGCGTGGCACTTTGTGCATCGGAAATGGCCACACACACGGTCGGAATTGACGCGATCGGATTTTGTTGTCGGAAAATTTTATAGCCTCTCAATCTTTGTGTGTCAGAAAATCCGATGGAAAATGTCCGATGGAACGTGTGAAATTCTTTGGTATGATCCAAAAAATTATTCCCAAAAAACTTTTTTGTATATACCCTTGTGTTAGTGTAAAAACACCTTGATCGGGTGAAAATTAGTATTATATGTGCAAAGAATCACAAATATCAGGCAGCATCTCTACATACTATAAATACATCTTCACATGAATAAATATAAAGTGATGAAGTGCCAAAAACAATAAATGTCCAAAAAGCAATAATTATCCACCAATAATGTGTAAATGTGCAATGATTATAAGCAATAAAAAATCATTGATAATGTGTCCAAATCACAGCAAAAAAATCGCAAAACCATATATTGTTTGGTACGAGAAAAAGCGCCTCCGATGACGTCCATGTGACGAAACGCGTAAGGCGGGACTATCTTGGCACGCACAACGTCATTTCTGCGGATCGTGGTTCCGGAACTCGGACCGGTGGAACGCAAGCGGCGGTTCACGCTGACGCTGCGGCCCCGGACTACAGAGAGAGCATAGGAGACTGTGTACTCCCTCTCCTAGCTTTGTAACACTTTTTAAATACCTTTTAAATACTTTTTATCGCTAGTGTGTCACCAGGCTATAGTGACTGGACTGTTTTTTGTTTTTTGCAAATAAATAGATATTTTTGTAAACAGTATCACGCTATGTGGATATTTTTCCTCTAAAACTTTTTTTTCAAGCGGATATCCAGTGGGGTCTTCTAATACCAAGGGACAGGAAGTCCCCACCTCTCAGTGTATACAGCTGCGTTTTAAGAATGGGATGCGTGGAAGGAAACTGACATCCTTTGGACTGGAGTGAGAGGACCAGCATTACACGCTCGTACCCCTGCAGGGGTGGAGCGCTCCGGTGAGTGCAACCACATTGGGGGGACCACCAGTTGTCACAGCACGGCACTTTATCATCTAAGAAGATTTTTTTGCACAATTGTTATGAACTTTTCTTGCACCAAACAACATATGGTTTTGCGATTTTTAGCTGCGATTTGGGCACATTATTAATGATTTTTCATGCTTATAAGTTATTGCACGTTTATACATTGTTGGTTATGAACTTTTCTCGTACCAAACAATATATGGTTTTGCGATTTTTTTGCTGCGATTTGGACACATTATCAATGATTTTTTATTGCTTATAATCATTGCACATTTACACATTATTGGTGGATAATTATTGCTTTTTGGACATTTATTGTTTTTGGCACTTCATCACTTTATATTTATTCATGTGAAGATGTATTTATAGTATGTAGAGATGCTGCCTGATATTTGTGATTCTTTGCACATATAATACTAATTTTCACCCGATCAAGGTGTTTTTACACTAACACAAGGGTATATACAAAAAAGTTTTTTGGGAATAATTTTTTGGATCATACCAAAGAATTTCACACGTTTTATCTTTACACTTTTATTTACACACTTTTATGTCTTGCTATTTTTATTTACACTCCTAACACAGCGCCACTCCCTATACTTTGATTCATATTTCTTGGGGTATCACTTAGGTGTTCCCTTCCTATCTAGGGGGGCTGCAGGTGTGAGTCAGTCTATGAGCGCGGATCCGTTGATATATTTAAATGTCCGATGGAGCCCACACATGGTCGGAATGTCCGACAACACGCTCCGATCGGACATTTTCCATTGGAAAATCTGACCGTGTGTACGGGGCATAAGTCTGGGTGTCCCAAAACTTTTGATAATATAGTGTATACTGTTTGTGAAGCGCTATGTACATTTATGGCACTATATAAGTACCTGTAATAAATAAGTAGCAGTAACAAAATATAACTGGGCAGAGCTGATACCATTCTTCTGATTTCAGTCCAAAAACTCCTGTGTGCAGTCAGCCGACAACAGGACTTAGGAGATAAATACATTTCTGGCAGGATCAACAGGCATCTTCCTCTACTTGCAGGAACCTTTAAAGTGATAAAACATGGGAAATATGTACAAACTGTACCTGAAATGTTGGAGATCTCTCCTTCTGGACACGAGATACAACCATAGCAGCATTTATGAATGGAAAATGAAAACTTTTTCCTGCTGCCAGGTAGACAGGGATCTGAACACCGAGATACCGTAACCTGGAATCAGATATTATTATTATTATAATAATGTAAATGTCCATCATTTCTCATGAGGCTATACAAACTAAGTGTTACAAATAGGAATGAGTTTCAGGTTTTCCTCTCCACTGGGTTCAAGGTGAATTCTGTAGGTCTGAGATCCATTCAGAGGTCGGTATTTTGTGGATTTTCGTTTATTTGAGGTGTTTATTGATATACAGTATATTGATTTGTTAAAAGGGCCTCTATGTTTAAAGTTCATTTTTTTTCTAAATTCCAGCTCCCCTATGTACCAATTTACAATTATTGTACTTCTTTTGCAACAATAAAAAAGCTTTCTATTTATCTTACACACCCCTTACCTCAGTGTCCAGCTGGATGCATAAAAACATTTCTCTATTACTTCCTGGACAAACCTTGGGATGTGACCCTGGAAGGAGTTTACCAGCTGACCTCATTAGTACACACCCTGCATCATCTACCCTCTTACTTCAGCACATCACTACCACCCTTCATCAGGTGGATGGTTTTCCTATACAATCAGTGAATACCATTTTCACTAAATACACAGCCATAGATTGTTTATTTGGCAGAGTTTGCAGGAGCTGAGCGATCAGATAACAGCCTGTGTGGATAGTGTCAGGGCTGGGCTCAGCCCTTCCTTCTCTGAGCTGGCCGCTCAGCTGTTGGCTAACTTCCAGCTCCTATCTCTCGACAGTTACTCACCCGTTGATGATATCCTGCTCATCAGTCCTGACTACTTAAGGCATCAAGTCCAGATGATCTCTGCCTTCACCTTAGTCACATCTCTAGAGACGTTCTCCTGTTTTCCTGTTAAAGACTTGCTTGGCTGACATACCTTCTGGCTACAGATCCTGCTTGCTGTTCTACTACGCTCATCTCTGGCTCCCTGACATTTTGGCTTGTCTGACTATCCATTCCAGTTCCTGAACTCTGGCTATGTTTTGACTACGTTTACTCTGTTTACCTTTATTTATTATGAAACAAGTGAGATTTAACTGTACCTCTGTCTCAGTCTGATTCATGGTTTCTGACAGATAGAGCTGCAATATTGAAAACAGGAGAAGTATGTTCTGGGTTCTTCAAAGCTCACCATACACTATATAATCTCCTTTAGATCTACCACTAACTACACTATATTACCAAAGGATGCCTGCATTTACACGCTCGTGAACTTTAATGGCATCCAAGTCTTATGCCCTGTACACACGATAGGATTTTCCAATGGAAAATGTGTGATAGGACCTTGTTGTCGGAAATTCCGACCGTGTGGGGGCTCCATCACACATTTTCCATAGGAATTTCCGTCACACAAAGTTTGAGAGCTTGCTATCAAATTTTCCATCAACAAAATCCGTTGTTGGAAATTCCGATGGTGTGTACACAAATCCGATGCACAAAGTGCCACGCATGCTCAGAATAAATTAAGAGACGAAAGCTATTGGCTACTGCCCCGTTAATAGTCCCAACGTACATGTTTTACGTCACCGCGTTCAGTACGATCGGATTTTCCGACAACTTTGTGCGACCATGTGTATGCAAGACAAGTTTGAGCCAACATCCATCGGAAAAAATCCATGGATTTTGTTGTCGGAATGTCCGATAAATGTCCGACCGTGTGTACAGGGCATTAGTCTGTAGAGTTCAATATTGAGTTGACCCACTCTTTGCAGCTATAACAGCTTCAACTCTTCTGGGAAGGCTGTCCACAAGATTTAAGAGTGTGTCTATGGGAATGTTTGACCATTCTTCCAGAAGTGCATTTGTGAGGTCAGGCACTGATGTTGCATGAGAAGGCCTGGCTCGCAGTCTTCGCTCGAATTCATCCCAAAAATGTTCTATTGGGTTGATGGCAGGCCAGTCAAGTTCCTCCACCCCAAATTCGCTCATCCATGTCTTTATTGTCCTTGCTTTGTGCACTGGTGCGCAGTCATGTTGGAACAGGAAGGGGCCATCCCCAAACTGTTCCTACAAAGTTGGGAGCATGAAATTGTCCAAAATGTCTTGGTATGCTGACACCTTAAGAGTTCCCTTCACTGGAACTAAGGGACCAAGGCCAAACCCTGAAAAACAACCCCACACCGTAATCCCCCCTCCACTAAATGATATTAAACCCTACGGACCAATGCCCCGTACACACGGTCGGACTTTGTTCGGACATTCCGACAACAGGATCCTAGGATTTTTTCCGACGGATGTTGGCTCAAACTTGTCTTGCATACACACGGTCACACAAAGTTGTTGGAAAATCCGATCGTTCTGAACGCGGTGACGTAAAACACATATGTCGGGACTATAAACGTGGCAGTGGCCAATAGCTTTCATCTCTTTATTTATTCTGAGCATGCGTGGCACTGTGTCCGTCGGATTTGTGTACACACGATCAGAATTTCCAACAACGGATTTTGTTGTCGGAAAATTTTATATCCTGCTCTCAAACTTTGTGTGTCAGAAAATCCGATGGAAAATGTCCGATGGAGCCCACACACGGTCAGAATTTCCGACAACACGCTCCGATCGGACATTTTCCATCGGAAAATCCGACCGTGTGTACGGGGCATAAGACTGCCATTAATGTTCATGTGTGTGTAAAGGCAGGCGTCCCAATACTTTTGGTAACATAGTGTATGTAGTACAAGGGCCTGCCTGATTTGATACAGAGTGATTGGATAGATGGTGTGTCCCCCTATTATATAGTTTTGGTTAATCTAAAGGAGATTTTACAATCAGATTGTATAGTGAATGGCCACCTTTATACACCTAAATTAACTAGCTGTGCTTTCAGTGCCATCAATTGTTAACGGCACACCAAACACAGAAGCAAACACACATTTTGCCATGGAAAAATGAGCCAAAGAACAAAACGTTGGGCCTGAAAGTAAAATTGGTGGGCTTTCACAAGAACAATAAGGCTCCATATACATCTGTGCATTTCCGAACTGGTATTTTGAGGTGATACCTGGACCCTATAGAGGTTGCACAGGCAGTCCAACTCCTCCAGGATGGCATATCAATACGTGCCATTGCCAGAAGGTTTGCTGTGTCTCCCAGCACAGTCTCAAAAGCATGGAGGAGATTCCAGGAGACAGACAATTACTCTAGGAGAGCCGGATAGGCCGTAGAATATCCTTAACCCATCAGCAGGACCAGTATCTGCTTCTTTTGTGCAAGGAGGTACAGGATGAGCACTGCCAAAGCCCTAAGTGACCTCCAGCAGGCCACTGGTGTCAATGTCTCTGACCAAACAATCAGAAACAGACTTTATGAGGATGGCCTGAGGGCCCGATATCATTTAGTGAGCCCTGTGCTCACTGACCGGCACTGTGGAGCTCAGTTGGTATTTGCCATTGAACACCAGAATTGGCAGGTCCGCCACTGGCACTCTGTGCTTTTCACAGATTAGAGCAGGTTTACCCTGAGCCAGTGGCGTAGCGTGGGTTGTCAGCGCCCGGCAAGGCAAGTAATTTGCGCCCCCTAACCTGTGGACTTTTAGCACTCTGAGTCCTGTCCCTTCCCTTCCTACAATAGTACTAACCAACCTGATTCCTATACTGACCACTACACTCTACTGTCCACTACACTGACCACTATACTACACTGACTACTATACTGTCCACTACACTATACTGCTCACTACACTGACCGCTATACTGTCCACTACACTATACTGACCACTATACTGTCCACTACACTATACTGCCCACTACAATGACCGATATACTGTCCACTACACTAACCACTATACTGTCCACTACACTATACTGCCCACTACACTACCCACTACACTATACTGTCCCCTATACTGTCCACTACACTATCCACTATACTGACCACTACACTGTCCACTATATTGTCCACTATACTATACTGTCCACTATACTATACTGTCCGCTATACTTACCACTACACTATACTGACCACTATACTGTCCACTACACTATACTGCCCACTACACTGATCACTATACTGTCCACTACACTATACTGTCCCTACACTGACCGCTATACTGTCCACTACACTATACTGTCCACTACACTGACCACTATACTGTCCACTACACTATACTGCCCACTACACTATACGGTCCACTATACTGCCCACTACACTATACTGCCCACTATACTGTCCACTACACTGTACCACTATACTGCCTACTACACTATACTGTTCACTATACTGCCCACTACACTATACTGACCACTATACTGTCCACTACACTGACCGCTATACTGTCCACTACACTATACTGTCCACTACACTGACCGCTATACTGTCCACTACACTATACTGTCCACTACACTGACCACTATACTGCCCACTACACTATACTGTCCACTATACTGCCCACTACACTATACTGTCCACTATACTGACCTCTATACTGTCCACTACACTATACTATCCACTATACTGACCACTATATTGTCCACTATACTATCCACTACACTATACTGTCCACTATACTGCCCACTATACTGACCTCTATACTGTCCACTACACTATACTGACCACTACACTATACTGTCCACTACACTATATTGTCCACTACACTGACCACTAAACTATACTGTCCACTATACTGCACTGACTACTTTACTGTTCACTACACTATCCTATCTACAGTATTCCTATACTGACCACTACACTGCACGACTCTAGCTGCTCTTCTACTCACTCTCACTCTCTGGCTGGGTGCTCCCTCTTCCCAGACTGTGTCCCCCCCCCCCCCCCGGGGCCAGCAACACGACTCTCATCACGAGGGAGTCTCACCTTTTCTTCTTTGTTTCCCATCGGTCTGGAGGGGAGCAGGAGGAGGAGACAGCGGCTGCTCACAATTTTTGTGTCCCCTGCGCTCCGCCATGTTCAGTCTCCGGTGCCTTGTGATTGGGTGTATGGGGTCATGTGCTGCGGTGGGGCTGGCCTGTTAACGCTCGCGCTTGCTCCTGGAGTCCCGCCTCTGCACATGACCCCATTTACCCAATCACAGGGTGCCAAAGACTGAACATGTGCAGAGGTGGGACTCCAGGATGTACCGCGATCATGGACAGGCCAGCCGCGCCGCCGCACATGACCCCATACTGCCAATCACAGGGCGCCGGAGACTGAACATGGCGGCCAGAGCGTGGGGACACAGGGCAGTGAATTTAGGAGGAGGCAGCCAGTAGTCACACACTGGCGCGGAATTGTGCCCCCCTAAATGTTGCACCCGGGGCCACGGTCCCCTCCGCACCCCCCATGCTACGCCACTGCCCTGAGCACAACGTGACAGATGTGAAAGGGTCTGGAGAAGCTTTGGAGAACATTATGCTGCCTGTAACATTGTTCCGCATGACTGGTTTGGTGGTGGGTCACTGATGGTCTGGGGAGGCATATCCATGGAGGGACACACAGACCTTTACAGGCTAGACAATGGCACCCTGACTGCCATCAGGTATCGGCATAAAACCCTTGGACCCATTGTCAGACCCTACACTGGTGCAATGTGTCCTGGGTTCCTCCTGGTGCACGACCATTCCCGGCCTCATGTGGTGAGAGTATGCAGCCAGTTCCTGGAGGAGGAATAAATTAATGCCATTGAATGGCCCCCACACTCGCCTGACCTAAATCCAATAGACCACCTCTGGGACATTATGTTTCGGTCCATCCAATGCCGCTAGGTTGCACCTCAGTCTGTTAAGGAGCTCATTGATGCCCTGGTCCAGATCTGGGTGCAAATTCCCCAGGACACCATCATTAGGAGAATGCCCCGACATTGTCAGGCATGCGTACAAGCACGTGGGGGCCATACAAACTACTGACGACCATTTTGAGTTGCTGCAATGAAATTTCTGCAAAATTTTATGAGCCTGTTGCATCATTTTGATTTTCTGGGTGTCTTTGAATTCAGCCCTCTGTAGGTTGATAATTTTTATTTTCATCAAATGATGTGGCATCCTTTCATTCCTAACACATTACCCAGTCCATACCAGTATAGATATCCAGCATAAGTTTTCCCCCATTGAGATCTGATGTGTTTTCAAAGTGTTCCTTTCCTTTTTTTGAGCAGTATATATTGTGTAAGATAATTAAAAAAGCTTTTTTATTTCTGCAAAAGAAGTACTTTAATGGATACTTTGGTACATAGGGGAGCTGGGATTTAGGAAAAAAAAAGTGAATTCTTCCTTTATTTTTTCGTTTCAAATATTTTATTGGTAATTTCACATACAACTGTTACATTAAGTTCCATACATAGTTTCAATTGAATATATGACAGTGTACATAGAAATAATGCCGAAGAATTTTGGTTTAATGAAAACTAAGTACTAAGATAACATGTATATTTCTAAATTGTGCGGCATGCTGGAACTAAATGCGCATATATTTGAGAAATTAAAGGGAAGTATGATCCCTTATTTAACACTATAAATTTGGGCCAATTCCCAACAACAGTGGTGGGGGGGGCCCTCAAAAGTATTGTTTGTAACAGAGTATATTACCTATTTTCAGTTTTGGAGGGTAAGGTGGAGTGGAGAGGTGAAATTATGAAAAAAAAGGGGGGGGGGGTAGTAAAGAGGGGGTATAGGCGGGAAAGTTGTAGATAGAAGAAGGGGGAAGAGGAAGGTGCCAGCTAGCCCGCGCGTGCACAGGAGCCAAATTAGAGTCTCGGGGTGACGTCCAGGCCCGCTTAAAGCGAAACTAGGTCTTCATCAATGTCTGTTGGTAAAAAGTGTTCAACCCAGGGTCGCCAGACTCTGTTGTGTTGGGTGGCTTTATCTAGGATTTTTGCCTCTGTTTTGCTATGTATCATTGCTTGGGTAATCCTATTCTTTGTTTCGACTATGTTAAGGGTGGGTGTTTTCCAGGCCTTAGCTATCGTCTGTTTGGCTGCTGTGAATAAATGTAGGAGAAGTCAGAGTTGTGATCTGGTGTAGTCTTGTGGAAAGAGGTTGAGGAGGGCTATTGTGGGGCTAGGAGATAAAGTAATTTGGTAGAGGGTGGTTGCCATCTGAAATATTATCACCCAGAAGCGTTGTACTTGTGGGCATGTCCACCATATATGTAGGTGTGTGCCTCTTTCCCCACAACCTCTGAAACAGTTAGGGGAGGATTCAGGTAGAAACTTTACAATTCTAGTTGGGACTAGATACCAGCGCATTAGCACTTTATAGTTCGCTTCTGAGGCAATAACATTCTGGGATCTTCCTTTATTTTTTCAAGTGAAGCCTGGCACCAAAAACAGTTTAGAGAGTTTTGGTTTGGGGGGTTGTTTTAGTGTTTAGTGTGCACCTAAACCCCCCATTATCTGCACCCCCTATCCCCACAGAAAAAAAAGGCAGGTTGCCTACAGAATATTAGTTAAGGTAGTTGGCTGGGGGGGCGTGGGCTAGCTCAGGATGTGAACGGACATGTTCCTGTGTAGCTCCAGTCTTTCCCTATGCAATCCTGCTCCATCCTGATCAACCATTGCCAGCAGCCAATTCTTTCTTTGCTTAATCCCTCCCGGTGTGTCTCCTGCATCTCAGGCATTCTGGTGGATGGGAAAGCGGCGAGGGAAGAAACAACCCCCTGTGAAGATAAGCATCACTACACGCTCCTGCCAAGATGGCCACCACATCACCATCCATGGGCCCAGCGCATCACCAACCTCCACTCCGGATCTATTTGGAGACGGCCAGGACGTGTCCCCACCACCCTCCCCTGAGATTCCGGACCCTACAGCCATGCCCTTACAAGCAAACCCCGGGCTCGGCGGTCGCGTATGGCAATAAGGAACCCACCCTGGCAGAGGTCCTCGCCATTATTAAGGTACTCCCATCCTGCCCAAATTTAATACACATGGGGGGAAGATTGCATCCCTGGAGGATAAGGTTGATGACCTTGAAAATCGGCTAAGCAGAAATAACCTGCGCCTTTTTTTATTTATCCCTGGTTATTCACCATTGTAAGTTTATTTTGTTGCTCTAATATGTGCTGAATTTGGACGATCATACATATCTCCAGAGGGAGAGTACCTGGCCTCTGTCCCTAACCGAGCCTGAGCTGCCTTGGGGTTCACCCCCCCACTTCTTTTGAGACTTTTGTTGTCGAACATTGACTATTTTGTTTTTCTGACATCCTTTTCTTGCTTCCTGTTACAGGCCATGCACCCCATGCATGGTACAAGTTTTGGGTATCGGCCCACTCCCCTATTTGGAGCTGGGCAGGGAAATTGTTGCCCTCCTTGGGGAATGAATATGCTAATGTATATAGTTGTGTTGCTGTATGTATGGATGTTTGTGTGTTCAGCACTGCGGCCCTTATTTTCTTCTGTAGCTGTGACCGGGGATGGGGAGTCCTCCTGGGCCCCCTTATCTGTCCCCCTCCTCCCTGACCTAGTACTTTCAATACCAATCCCATGTCTGAAGTAAACATTTGTTCATGGAATGTCTGCGGACTGAATTCTAAATTCAAAAGAGCATCTATCTTTGAGGCCCTGAAACATAATAAACCGCATGTCCTGTGCCTCCAGGAAACTCATCTCATGGGGTCTAAAGTGATGGCACTCAAAAAACACTGGGTGTCCAATCATTACCAATCTACCTATTCTAATTATGCCTGGGGGGTTGCAGTCCTAATCCGTAAGAGGTTACCTTTTGTGTGTCACCAAGTTATCCTAGATCCTAAGGGGCAGTATGTCGTCCTACATGTATCAGTGCATGGAACATCCCTCATCCTGGTTACGGTTTATCTCCCTCCCCCGGTCACGGCTGCAGTTTTCTGATCTCAGTGTCCATTTTGCCAGCTTGCCTAATTGCCCTATGCTTATCATTAAGGATTTTAACTCGGTCTTGCAAACGGATTTAGACAGGCTGAAACCTTTACAATATGAGTCCAAGTTGTTTTGCGCGTGGTGCAATACTTATGGATATGTGGATCTGTGGCAATCTGGAATCTGGAAATATCCCAGTACCAGAGTGTACTCCTGCCAGTCTAGGTCCTATGCAGCCCTTTCCAGAATTGACTATGCCCTGGCCACGAGAGATCTTACACCCCTTGTTCAGTCCATAGCGTATCTGCCCCAGACAGAGTCTGATCTTTCTATGATACAGGTGGGTTTGACTGTGGGCCACAGACCAGCATTCTGGACCTGGAGACTCAGTCCTCTCTGGATCTCCACGCCAGAGATCTTTGTGGTCATCCCGACCAACATGGCCAATTACTGGTCCCTCAATGCAGACTCTGCTGCTACGGGCCCTGTCTGGGATGCCTTTAAGGCTGTGGTCAGGGGTTCCTACATCTCCAGTTTAAGCACTATAGGTCCGCTGGGCGGGTGACGCAGGAGGCTCTTCAAAAAGTACTGGAGGAGGCCAGTACCCATCATTCGGATGCTCCCTCCTCTGAGACTCGGGGCATGCTGACAGATGCCCATAGGGCACTACAGCTTCATATGATAGACCTGACCTGGAAACAGCAGTTGTACCTCTCTGCTCGCATTCACGAGCATGGGGGAAAAATGACAGGCTCCTTGCGTATCTTGTCCACGCGGACTGTTGGGATGCCTCGATTGACACAATTCAACTCCTGGACGGGTCGACTACATCTGACGCATTGACTATTAACCAAACTTTTGCAGATTTCTATGGCACGTTGTACAAGGATATGGCTATTCCTTCAGAAACAGACTTTTTGGACTTTTTTGAATCCCTTGACCTCCCGGCACTTAGTAACTCTCAGCAATCTCTTCTAGATAAACTCATTACGCTGGAGGAGGTCACTACGGCCATACGTCTCCTACCATCAAATAAAACTTCGGGCCTGGATGGCCTTCCCTCGGAGTGGTATCAGACACACATAGAGGAGCTGGCTCCCAGGCTGCTCAAGACATTCCAAGACTCCCTTAAGTTGGGGAAACTTCCTGACTCTGACTCTATGAATGAGGCACTTATTGTTGTTATACCCAAACCTGGTAAGGATAGGCAACAATGTGGGTCCTACCGGCCCATCTCACTCCTGAATAATGTCGCCAAAATTCTAGCAAAGATACTTGCCCTTAGACTTCAGACAGTCATTTTATCCCTCATACCGCCGGACCAATCCGGTTTCATGCCTGGCAGGAGTAGATTTGATAACATTCATAGATTGTACTTGCATGTCCGTGATGCAGCACCTGCGAAACGTAGTGGTTTAGTCCTGTCCCTGGACATATTAAAAGCCTTTGACACTCTGAGTTGGCCTTTCCTGTGGGAAGCTATTGCACGGATGGGTATTGGCCCATACTTTACCCAATGGGTTTGATTACTATACGCGGACCCGAGTCCGCACGAATAAGGATATCTCTGCACCGTTCTCTTTGAAGAGGGGTACTCGGCAGGGGTGCCCTCTCTCTCCACCTCTGTTCGCAATGGCCATTGAGCCAATGGCGCTGGTGGTGCGGCAGACTTCTGAGATTGGGGGCATCCGATCTGGCTCGCTGGAAGAGAAGATCCCTCTCTTCGCAGATGATGCCCTGGTATACTTGGATGGTAGGGAAAGCTCTTTTACTAAATTATTACAGGTTGTGGAGGAGTTTGGCTGCGGTTTCAGGGCTTCAGGTGGGCTGGGAAAAATCGCAGGCCTTTGTCTTTGGTCCCCCCTCTCCTTACGAATACTTATAGAGGTCACGTATCCAACTAACACCCTCCTTTAAGTACTTGGGTATTCAGATACATACTGACCTCTTTAGATATGAAGAACTCAATGTCGCCTCTATAGTTCATCAGATGACGGATACATTTCATACCTGGTTGTCGTTGCCCCTCAATCTAATTGATTGCATAAATATATTTAAAATCATTTACCGAAATTCCTCTATTGCTTTAGGGCCTCCCCATTTTTTTTCACAAAAGTTTTTTTTTGCAAAACTTGATTTTGCCCTTTTCCTCTTTATCTGGAATGGGTGCCAACCTCGTATAGCCAGGTCCTCCCTACAAGTGGCAAAGGCCATGGGCGGCCTGGCTTGCCCGAACTTAATATATTATTTCCTTGCCTCCCAGCTCACCTATATCCATGACTGGCTGCACTCTGACCCCCAAACTCCCACCACTGCCTTCCTTTTGACCTTATTTGAACCTCCTACCTCATTGAGGGATGAGTTGCATAGATCAAGGAGGTCTGGAGGCTCCAGATTCTCCCCTGTTGAGGTTTGCTTTATGGCTTGGAGGGAGCGGGAAAAAACGCTGACACAGTCCTCACTAGATATCTCGCCACAGGCTCCCCTCTGGCAGAATCCAAATATTCCTGAGCTCTTTGGCCACCCAGACTCGACGTGGTGGGCCCATTTTGGCATCACACACCTTTTTCATATAATTGAGGAGAATACCCTACTATCTTTTGAAACACTTATGCCCCGTACACACGGTCGGACATTGATCCGACATTCCGACAACAAAATCCTAGGATTTTTTCTGACGGATGTTGGCTAAAACTTGTCTTGCATACACACGGTCACACAAAGTTGTCGGAAAATCCGATCATTCTAAACGCGGTGACGTAAAACACGTACGTCAGGACTATAAATGGGGCAGTAGCCAATAGGTTTCATCTCTTTATTTATTCTGAGCATGCGTGGTATTTTGTGCGTTGGATTTGTGTACACACGATCGGAATTTTCGACAACGGATTTTGTTGTCAGAAAATTTTATAGCCTGCTCTCAAACTTTGTGTGTCGGAAAATCTGATGAAAAAATGTGTGATGGAGCCCACACAAGGTCGGAATTTCCGACAATAAGGTCCTATCACACATTTTCCGTCTGAAAATCCGACCGTGTGTACAGGGCATATGACTTAAATATGGTCTCGACAACAAATTCTTTTTCAAATATCTTTTATTACAAAATGCTCTTCGGGAACAATTTGGGCTACTGACCATAGAATTCAAGGAATCTTCTATTGAGGACCTCCTGTCGTTCCTAGAAATTAATAAACTAGTGATGACCTTTTATGGACGCCTTCAGATGATGGGAGCGGATACCTTTCAGAATTCTCAACGTAAATGGGCATTGTATATGCCTGAGCTTTCTGAAGAGGATTGGGAAGAGGCAACAAAGGTATGTTTTCAGGATATCATTAGCACGGCTCATCTCTTGATACAGTTTAAGTTTATACACCATTTAAGATGGGTCTGGGCCGAGATATTGCATGCGCTAGATGTAAAACGATTGCTGACGACTTCTTTCATATGTTCTGGACATGCTCTGGACTTGCAACCTTCTGGAATTATTTGTTTGCTTTTTTCAATCACAAACTACATCTGCCGATACCTCATACACTGGAGGTTGGACTTTTGAGGGTTTTGAATGACCATGTTCCTCGCACTCATGCCAGGACTCTGATATGTATATTGCTATTTTATGCACGTAAAACAATTTTACTACATTGGAAGGAAACGAGCCCCCTTTCGGGGGGGGGGGGGGGTTTCCGTATTGTTCATGGAATCCTCCCCAAATTCAAATTAATAGATAAGAGCAGGGCATGCTCACCAAAATATGGCAACCGTGTCTAGATGTCTCTTAGGACTTCTGGGGGGATGTCCTCTCTTCACAGTTCTCTCAGTGATTGGTATGCTACTGTGACTGGGTGATCAATACCTGATTCATACCTACACAAATGGATAGAGATTCCTTTCTGCACTTAAAAATCTACTGCCTGTGGGTTTCTGGAAATATACTGTTGTTGTGGGGTTGTGTGTGCTGTGAGTTTGAATAAGTATGTGTGTGAATGGTGTTAGTTTCTGTTTTTGGGGTACTTATGTTTTTTCCAGTCTGCTTAATCATTTATTTATTCACTGTCTGAATTAAGCTGCTGATTGCACTATACATATAGGCAAGAACAGTCTTTAATTTCTTGTTTTGTTTTCCTTTTGTTGTTTAAAAATGAAAATAAACACCTTTAAAAAAAAAAAGTTATGTCACTCATCCAGGATGGGTTTATTTTAAAGTGATTGTAAAGGTAAAATTAAAAAAAAAATAACAAACATATCATACTTACCGCCACTGTGCAGCTCGTTTTGCACAGAGTTGCCCTTCTGGGGTCCCCCAGCGACTCTCGCGGTTCCTTCCCACATTTGGTAGCCCCCTGGGAGAAACGCTTCCCCAAGGGGGTTACTTTGCAGGTGCGCTCCCGAGTTCAGCATTCAGCGTCCATAGAGGCTGAATGCTAGACTCGGCCCCGCCCCCCAAGCGCTCGTGTCATTGGATTTGATTGACAGCAGCAGGAGCCAAAGGCTGCGCTGCTATCATTCTATCCAATCAAGAGCCAAGAACCCCGGGCAGAGAGACAGCGTGTCCCTATGGGTCAAGTTCGAGGGTTCAGGTAAGTAAAACGGGGGGGCCGGTCACTGACAGGTGTTTTTTCCCCTTAATGCATAGGATGCATTAAGGGGAAAAAAAACACAAAGTTTTACAACCCCTTTAAGGCTCCATTAACACCTGGGCGTTCCGTAATCGCAGCAAAACCTGGAATGCATTTGCAATGCCATTACTTCTTAATGGCACCCCAATCACGGTATGATTTTGCTTCAATTGCTTCGATTGTCCCACAATAAATTGCGCTGCAATTTATCACAATGCGCAACACACAACGCTGTTGCCCAAAAGAAGCTCATGCTTTTTTTTGAGCGACAAGCTTTTCGTGTTGCGATTTTGATGAAATTGATCGCGTGACAATCACAGCAAAATCAAACTGCGATTGGGGTGCCTTTAAGAAGTAATGGCATCACAAACGCATCCCACGTTTTGCAGCAATTCTGGAATCACCCGATTCTGCCAGCGATTCTGGAACGCCCAGGTGTAAATGGAGCATAGCAGATGTCACCCTCTCAGCTGTGTCAGGGGGACACATGGAATCTCTTGTCTGTGACGTAGCCACCTGCAGCATAGCCCTAAATTTTCAGAAATGCACTACAGTGCATTTAACATGGTTTCCTAAGGTACATGTTCACATCTATGCGTTTTTCAGCCGGTGAATTTTTGGAGAGGGATGGAGACTTTCTCCAGCAGCAGATTGTGTTTTGTGTGTAATAGACTTCAATGGAGTTGCACCAGAAGTGTTGCATTTCTGATGCATTTTTAATGTGTTTTGCATTTTGTGGGTCTTTTTCCCCTTTAAAAACACTGTATATAACTGGTTGCTAAGGAGTGGGCCGGGAAGCTGCCATCATTAGCTGTCAGCGGGGCAAAAGAATTGCCGGATAAAAAATTTATGAATAAAATGGTGTGGGCTCCCCTCCAAATCTATACCAGTCCCACTCAGGTCTGGTATGGATTTGGAGAAGACCCCACACCATTTTTTTTAAAGAATTTGGAGTGGGGTCCCCCTCAAATCCCTACCAGACCCTTATCCGAGCATGCAGCCCGACAGATCGCCTGGTGGCCCTGCCCCATAACTATTTAATAAATGTCAGACGATGGGGCAGGCAGACCACTGGAGCGTTTGTAGCAAGCAAAGCTTTTTTTAATAGTTTTTCGGGTCCAGCGGTGGCGTCTTCGTCATGATTGATGATGGATCTACATGGGGGCACATTGTTTTTTTATTTTTTAATAAAAGAATTTCCAAAAACTGACTGCGTTTATTCACTTTTACAATTTTTTGGTGAATGGGTAGGGAGACTATGTACCCCATACTCATTCAAATAAGGAGGGGCCAGGATCTGGGGGCCCCCTTGTTAAAGGGGCTTCCAGATTTTGATACGGCCCCCGTCTACAGACCCCCACAACCTTCACCTAGGGTTATGGGAAAAGACGCCTTTGTCCCCATCAATATGGGGACAAGGTGCTAAGCACCCACCATGAGGGCATGTGGCTTGGTATGGTTTCGGAGGGGGGGCATGCCCGCTCGTCCCCTGCCTTTCCTGACCTGCCAGGCTGGTATGAATTTGGGGAGGCCCTATTTCATTTAAAAAAAAAAAAAAATTGGCATGGGGTTCCCCTCCCGATTCATACCAGACCCTGAGGGTCTGGTATGGATTGGGGGGGGCACACCATTTTTTCCCTGTTTTTTTGCCGGCAATTCTTTTTTTACATTCAGCTGTCAGCTGGAAACCCTGCTGACAGTTGATGACTCATCAGTTGTTAAGGATGCAGCAGCCGGTTTTCCGGCCCACTCCTTAGCAACCAGCTGTATACAGTGTTTATAACTATTGTACTACTTTTCTTAAGATGTGTCGCCCATCTACATCTGATTGACTGATGAGAGTTCAGAGATGGGACCAAGACCAGAGGGTTTGCTTTAAAGGCGCATTATGTCATTGGCTCTGGTGAGTGCATTGTGGCGGAGGAGCACTAAACTGTGTGGAAGCATGATAGGTCATTTTGTGGCACTATTCACACCTGACTGGATACAGCCATCACGGTGATCCATCCATATATTGACTTATATTAATATATGGACTCTCTTCGATGCAATTTGCACATGATACCTTTGTTTGGGCATTTTATGAAATATGGGATGTATGGATTCTGATTCATTTCATTCTTTATGAAATTTTACATCAGTTGATTACCATTGTTTTGTATTTAAGAACAATTTTATTTTCACATTGTCACTTTAAAGCTTGGTTTTGCACTGCCACTTTAAACATTTGCTTCAGTATTCCCTTAAATTTAGCGCTGCACTACCTGGTATATTGTTGTTTATCAGTCTTCTCCCCTCTCTGTAGGCTCATGTTAGTCCCTTCCTCTACCTCAGAACCAACATCAGAAACAAGTAATGTCTGTGCACCCTCAAGAAGCAAGTGGCTGATGCTGTGTTCAAATAATTCAGCTGACTCCTCCATGCATGATGCTGGGGAAATGGCAGGAATAGGGGACAAGGAGCAGGTGAAATAGGATGCTTTGGCAGCTGTGTTGGAAGGCAAACTACTCTGAGCCTGGGTGACAGAGGATGAGGAGGATGAGGATGGCTCCGTTATCCACTCCACCAACTCTTCTTCAGGTTGTGGCTCAATAACACGGCCAGCAGCAGGAAAAAAAGACAAGTGTGCCCCACGGCCACCTGCAGAGGATGCACCATGTCCACAACCACCACTGTTGACTGTAGACACAGAAGCTGCTTGCCCTCTTTTAGTGGCCTATGAGCGTCTGCCTCTCCTTGGTGGCCTTCCAGACATGATTTTTTTTGTAACACCGCACTACACTGTATTATATACTGTGTACACCACCTGAAGTTTATTAGAAACTATAGACCACCGAATAAATAAATAGATACCAGACACACACATATATATATATATATATATATATATATATATATATATACACACACACACACAAATATATATATATTTTAATACACCGCCTAAAGTGTATTAGAAACTGGACACACTGTATTAGATACAATGTACACTATCCGCCTGCACTGTATTAGAAACTGTACAATGGCTGCACTTTATATTATATTATTATATACTGTGTACACCGCCTGAAGTGTATTAGAAACTGTACACCCTGTATTATATACTATGTACACTGCCTGCACTGTATTAGAAACTGTACAATGGCTGCACTGTTTTATATACTGTGTATACCACCTGAAGTGTATTAGAAACTGTACACTCTGTATTATATACTATATACTATGTACACTGCCTGCACTGTATTAGAAATTTTACAATGGCTGCACTGTATTATATACTGTGTACACCACCTGAAATGTATTCAGACATCTCAAGTCTCTCGGAAGGTGCGGGAGACTCCCGCATTTCTGCGGCGGCTCCCGCACACGCCTCCCGATCTCCCAGGAATGATCGGTGCGGCGGGGATCAGTGACCTCTGCACAGTGTTCAGCTAAAGCTACAAGTTAGGGTAGTGTGTCCTCCTCACAGTGTTCAGCTAAAACTACAAGTTAGTGTAGTGCGACCTCTGCATAGTGTTCAGCTAAAGCTACAAGTTAGTGTAGTGCGTCCTGCTCACAGTGTTCAGCTAAAACTACAAGTTAGTGTAGTGCGACCTCTGCACAGTGTTTAGCTAAAGCTACAAGTTAGTGTTGTGAGACCTCTGCACAGTGTTCAGCTAAAGCTACAAGTTAGTGTAGTGCGTTCTGCTCACAGTGTTCAGCTAAAACTACAAGTTAGCATAGTGTGACCTCTGCACAGTGTTCAGCTAAAGCTACAAGTTAGTGTAGTGCGACCTCTGCGCAGTGTTCAGCTAAAGCTACAAGTTAGTGTAGTGCGTCCTCCTCACAGTGTTCAGCTAAAACTACAAGTTAGTGTAGTGAGACCTCTGCACAGTGTTCAGCTAAAGATACAAGTTAGTGTAGTGCGTCCTCCTCACAGTGTTCAGCTAAAACTACAAGTTAGTGTAGTGCGACCTCTGCACAGTGTTCAGCTAAAGCTACAAGTTAGTGTAGTGAGACCTCTGCACAGTGTTCAGCTAAAGCTACAAGTTAGTGTAGTGCGTCCTGCTCACAGTGTTCAGCTAAAACTACAAGTTAGTATAGTGTGACCTCTGCACAGTGTTCAGCTAAAGCTACAAGTTAGTGTAGTGAGACCTCTGCACAGTGTTCAACTAAAACTACATGTTAGTTAGGGATGAGCTTCGTGTTGGAGTCGAACCCATGTTCGACTCGAACATCGTCTGTTCGATCATTCGTCGAATTGCGAACGATATGGGCCGTTCGCGCCAAATTCGCGTGGCGCGTCACGGCCCATAATTCACTGCGGCATCGCAGTGCATTGCTGGCTGATGATTGGCCAAGCATGCACTATGACCCGCATGCTTGGCTAATCACAGCGCCGTCAGTAGAGAGAGCTGTAATTGGCCAAAGCCAGGGTGGCTTTGGCCAATTATGGCTCAGGGGATTTAGTACACACCCCACACTATATAAGGCCGCCTGCACGGCGGCCCTGTGTAGTGTGTGTTCCGGTGTGCTGAGAGATAGAGAGAGAGAGAGACAGTGTCATTTGATTTGAGTTAGATAGATTAGGCAGAACAGTCAGTCAGTTAGCTGCACTTACAGTGTATTGTGTATATATATGCATCCCAGGTGTTGAATATATATATATACACTGTATTCAGTTTAGCTAGATCCGTTCCTGTTATCTTCTATCTAGACTATTTACATTTAGTGCAGTGTGTCCTGCTCACAGTGTTCAGCTAGATCCGTTCCTGTTATCTTCTAGACTATTTACATTTAGTGCAGTGCGTCCTGCTCACAGGGTTCAGCTAGATCCGTTCCTGTTATTTACATTTAGTGCAGTGCGTCCTGCTCACAGTGTTCAGCTAGATCCGTTCCTGCTATTTACATTTAGTGCAGTGCGTCCTGCTCACAGTGTTCAGCTAGATCCGTTCCTGTTATCTTCTAGACTATTTACATTTAGTGCAGTGCGTCCTGCTCACAGTGTTCAGCTAGATCCGTTCCTGTTATTTACATTTAGTGCAGTGCGTCCTGCTCACAGTGTTCAGCTAGATCTGTTCCTGTTATCTTCTAGACTATTTACATTTAGTGCAGTGCGTCCTGCTCACAGTGTTCAGCTAGATCCGTTCCTGTTAACTTCTAGACTATTTACATTTAGTGCAGTGCGTCCTGCTCACAGTGTTCAGCTAGATCCGTTCCTGTTATCTTCTAGACTATTTACATTTAGTGCAGTGCGTCCTGCTCACAGTGTTCAGCTAGATCCGTTCCTGTTATCTTCCTACTGACAGGCAGGCTTGTCTGGTTACAGTATATAAAGCTACCTGAAGAAAATTACAGGTGTTCTATTTGATCCTATTAGTACCACGGTCAGGCAGCTAGACTATTTACATTTAGTGCAGTGCGTCCTGCTCACAGTGTTCAGCTAGATCCGTTCCTGTTATCTTCCTACTGACAGGCAGGCTTGTCTGGTTACAGTATATAAAGCTACCTGAAGAAAATTACAGGTGTTCTATTTGATCCTATTAGTACCACGGTCAGGCAGCTAGACTATTTACATTTAGTACAGTGCGTCCTGCTCACAGTGTTCAGCTAGATCCGTTCCTGTTATCTTCCTACTGACAGGCAGGCTTGTCTGGTTACAGTATATAAAGCTACCTGAAGAAAATTACAGGTGTTCTATTTGATCCTATTAGTTCCACGGTCAGGCAGCTAGACTATTTACATTTAGTGCAGTGCGTCCTGCTCACAGTGTTCAGCTAGATCCGTTCCTGTTATCTTCCTACTGACAGGCAGGCTTGTCTGGTTACAGTATATAAAGCTACCTGAAGAAAATTACAGGTGTTCTATTTGATCCTATTAGTACCACGGTCAGGCAGCTAGACTATTTACATTTAGTGCAGTGCGTCCTGCTCACAGTGTTCAGCTAGATCCGTTCCTGTTATCTTCCTACTGACAGGCAGGCTTGTCTGGTTACAGTATATAAAGCTACCTGAAGAAAATTACAGGTGTTCTATTTGATCCTATTAGTACCACGGTCAGGCAGCTAGACTATTTACATTTAGTGCAGTGCGTCCTGCTCACAGTGTTCAGCTAGATCCGTTCCTGTTATCTTCCTACTGACAGGCAGGCTTGTCTGGTTACAGTATATAAAGCTACCTGAAGAAAATTACAGGTGTTTTATCCCAGCTTAGTGCAGCTACAGGCCATTAGTATGTCTGGAAGGCCAAGAAGGAGAGGCAGACAGTCACAAGCCAATAAGAGAGGGCAAGCAGGCTCTGTGTCTAGTGCTGGTCGTGGAGACGGTGCATCCTCATCAGCACGTGGCCATGGGACACGCTTGGCCTTTTTTTCGGCAGCTGGCCGTGTTGAGCCGCAACATGTGGAAGACTTGGTCGAGTGGATGACCAAGCCTTCCTCATCCTCCTCATCCTCTCTCACCCATGCCCAGGGTGCTTTGTCTGGCAAAGCAGCGGCCTCTTCCCTCAGCTCAATGTCATCAGTGACTCCTTCCCTAGCTCCACCATGTCCTCATGAGGATTCCCTCGAACTGTTTGACCACAGTGTTGGGTACATGCTCCAGGAGGATGCCCAGCGTTTGGAAGGCTCTGATGATGATACTGAGCTCGATGAAGGCAGTAACATGAGCACGGACAGAGGGGGTGCCCAAGAAGGACAGCAATCTGGCAGTCATGCTCCCCCTGCTGCAGCATACTGCCAGGTTTGCTCCAGTGATGAGGAGGGAGGGGATGATGAGGTCACTGACTCAACGTGGGTGCCTGATAGGAGAGAGGAGGAGGAGGAGGTGGCACATCACCAACGAGGCAGGATGCCCTCCAGGGGCCAGCCTAAGGGCAGCACATTGACTGCATCACACCCCAAAGCTCCACATGTGCAGGGCGCTGCAGTCTCTGCGCGTTATTCAAAAAGTTCTTTGGTGTGGGCCTTTTTTGAGACGAGTGCATCAGATCGCACCGCTGCTATTTGCAACATATGTCTCAAGCATATTTCGCGTGGCCAAAACATCTCCCGCTTGGGTACCACATGCTTGACCAGACATATGTTGACCTGCCATGCAGTTCGTTGGCAAGCGTATCTAAAAGACCTACACCAAAGAACAAAGAGGATCTCTCCTTGCTCCTCATCAGCTGAGATTTCCAACCCCACTAGACCTTCAGTCCTCTCTGAGACCTGCACTGAGAGGAATGAAGGTGTAGAATTAGGTGTGTCACAGCCAAGTACTTGTGGGCAATCTGCTTTTGGTACACTGACGTCAGATTGTACCAGGCAAATTTCCCTGCCCCAGCTGCTGCACCGCCGAAAGAAGTTTGCTCCCAGCCATCCACATGCCCAGCGGTTGAATGCTAGCTTGGCAAAATTGCTAGCACTTCAACTGCTGCCTTTTCAGTTGGTAGACTCTGCCCCCTTCCGTGAGTTTGTGGAATGTGCGGTTCCTCAGTGGCAGGTACCCAAACGCCACTTTTTCTCACGGAAGGCGATTCCAGCTCTCTACCGGCATGTGGAAGGCAATGTCCATGCCTCGCTGGACAGGGCGGTCAGCGGTAAGGTGCATATTACCGCTGACTCATGGTCCAGCAGGCATGGACAGGGACGTTACCTAAGTTTCACGGCGCATTGGGTGACTCTGCTGGCAGCTGGGAAGGATGCAGGACAAGGTGCAGTAGTGTTGGAGGTTGTTCCGCCACCATGCCTCCAAAATGCTGATTGTGACACACCTCTCTCCTCCACCCCCTCCTCTTCTTCTTCCTCCATGGCCTCTTCCTCGGAAACTGCGGTGCTCCGTAGGCGTTCAAGGGGCTACGCAAGTACGCAGGCCAAAAGATGCCATGCGGTGCTTGAGCTGGTGTGCTTGGGGGACAGGAGCCACACTGGGGCAGAGGTTCTGTCAGCTCTGCAGGGGCAGGTTCAGAGGTGGTTGACGCCACGCCAACTTAAGGCAGGAAAGGTGGTTTGCGACAATGGCACCAACCTCCTCTCTGCCCTCCGACAGGGACAAATGACCCATGTGCCCTGTTTGTCTCTCGTCCTTAACTTGGTGGTGCAGCGGTTCTTGGGCAGGTACCCGGGCTTACAGGATGTCCTGAGGCAGGCCAGGAAAGTCTGTGTGCATTTCCGCCGGTCATATAATGCCAGTGCTCGGCTGACGGACCTCCAAAAGGAGTTTAACCTGCCCAAGAACCGCCTAATCTGTGACATGCCCACCAGGTGGAACTCAACGTTGGCCATGCTGCAGCGGCTGCACACGCAGCAGAGGGCCATCAATGAGTACCTGTGCGACTATGGCACCAGGACAGGGTCAGGGTTGTTTTTTTTTTTTCCCCACGCCAGTGGGCCATGATCAGGGATGCATGCACTGTCCTGTCACCATTCGAGGAGGCCACGAGGATGGTGAGCACTGACAGTGCATGCATCAGTGACACTGTCCCCCTTGTCCACCTGTTGGAGCACACGCTGCGTGGAATAATGGACAGGGCACTTGAGGCAGAACAGAGGCAGGAAGAGGAGGACTTCCTTAGCTCTCAAGGCCCCCTTTATCCAGACAGTGTTCCTGCGTGCCCGCCGATCACACAGGAAGAGGACGAGGAGGAGGAGGAGGAGGAGGAAGATTGTGTCAGTATGGAGGTGGAGCCTGGCACTCAGCATCAGCAGCAGTCTTTAAGGGATCAGTCCCAAGGAACACATGGACTTGTACGTGGCTGGGAGGAGGTGGCTGCGGACGTTGTTGTCCTTAGTGACCCAGAGGACTCCGGACCGAATGCCTCAGCAAACCTACGCTGCATGGCCTCCCTGATCCTGCAAAGCCTGCGTAAGGATCCTCGTATTCGTGGTATCAAGGAGAAGGACCAATACTGGCTGGCAACCCTCCTTGATCCACATTACAAGGGTAAGGTTGCGGACCTTATCTTGCCATCGCAGAGGGAGCAGAGGATGAAACATCTTCGGGAGGCCTTGCAGAAAGGTCTGTGCAACGCGTTCCCAGAGACTGGGAGGTTACAAACTCCTGTTTCTGGACAACGTGTTGCTGAGGCTTCGGTCAATCAAAGAAGGAGCGGTGGAGAAGGTGGCCGTCTGACCGATGCGTTCAGACAATTTTTTGGTCCGCAGCCCCAAGGTATGATCGGTTCCAGCAACCATCGCCAGCGTCTGTTTTACATGGTGCAGGAATACCTAGGGGCAAGATCAGACTTGGACACCTTTCCCACCGAAAATCCTCTGGGTTACTGGGTCTTGAGGATGGATCACTGGCCAGAGCTTGCACAGTATGCAATTGAGCTACAGGCCTGTCCTGCATCCAGCGTTCTTTCGGAACGCACATTCAGTGCTGCTGGAGGCATGGTAACCGATCACAGGGTGCGTCTGTCCACCGACTCGGTCGATCGGCTGACCTTCATAAAAATGAATCAGTCTTGGATCACCACCAGCTACCAAGCACCTGATGCTGATGTAACCGAATAGTTTTTTTTGAAATCTCAGATCCCTTCAAAGACTGCCTATGCTGATGCTGAGTGACTATCCCTGAGTAATTATCCTCTTCGTCCTCAATCATCACGCTGATAGCTTGTAAGAACATATTTGGTGCTGGGCGCCACCACCAGTGCCTAAGGCACAATTTTTCAGCCCCTGTTTAACAGGGGCGTGTAATTACAATTTTTGATGTAATACTTTGCAGCAGGGCTCGTTCCTGCATTCCAACTAGAGTGTCTGTGAGGGGTTGCAGTGTTGTGGCACCAGCACCAGTGCCTAAGGCCCAATTTTTCTGCCCCTGTCTAACAGGGGCGTGTAATTACAATTTTTGATGCAATACTTTGCAGCAGGGCTCGTTCCTGCGTTCCAACTAGAGTGTCTGTGAGGGGTTGCAGTGTTGTGGCACCAGCACCAGTGCCTAAGGCCTAATTTTTCAGCTCCTGTTCAACAGGGGCATGTAATTACAATTCTTGATCTAATATTTCACAGCAGGGCCCTGTGAGGGCTTACAGTGTTGTGGCCACAGCAACACCTAAGGCCCAAATTTCTGCTGAGTATATAGGGCAGGACCCTACTTTCAAACATCTAACTTACAAACGACTCCTACTTGCAAACGGAAGGAGGCAACAGGAAGTGAGATGAAATCTACCCCTAGGAAGGGAAATTCTCTCCTGTAAGAGTTAATATGGGAAAACAATTTCTCCTTTCCACTGATGCTTTCCAATCCTTGTTCCACAAAAAAACCCAAATTTTCAAAAAACATTTTTCATTGGGACAAAAAAGTGAGGTGAAATCTTCTGAAGAGGAGGAAAGACAGCAAAACAAATGTCACAGGGGTGATAACCCTTCCCTATGTTTTCCAAAAAGCTTAGAAAAGATTTTTTGGCTGGAGCTAAACACGTTAAAAATGTTCAAAATTACAAACAGATTCTACTTAACAACAAACCTACAGTCCCTGTCTTGTTTGCACCGCCTGTATACTGCTGTTCAGAGTATATAGGGCCTGGTGGCCCCACACCTTTCCTTATTTTAATTTGGGTGCGGGGTTCCCCTTAATATCCATACAAGACCCAAAGGGCCTGGTAATGGACTGGGGGGTACCCATGCCGTTTGTCTCACTGATTTTCATCCATATTGCCATGACCCGACATGACATTAAACCCGCAAGCAGTTTTAAATGAGATTTTTTCCTTTAAAAATGACATTTGGTGCAGGGACTGTTCTAAACATGGGAAACACGCGTCACTTTACAGGCATACTATAGACACCCCCCAGGTACGATATTTAAAGGAATATTTCACTTTTTTTTTTACTTTAAGCATCATTAAAATCACTGCTCCCGAAAAAACGGCCGTTTTTAAAAGTTTTTTTTGCATTGATACATGTCCCCTGGGGTAGGACCCGGGTCCCCAAACCCTTTTTAGGACAATACCATGCAAATTAGCCTTTAAAATGAGCACTTTTGATTTCGAACGTTCGAGTCCCATAGACGTCAATGGGGTTCTAACGTTCGTGCGAACTTTCGGTCCGTTCGCGGGTTCTGGTGCGAACCGAACCGGGGGGTGTTCGGCTCATCCCTAATGTTAGTGTAGTGTGACCTCTGGACAGTGTTCAGCTAAAGCTACAAGTTAGTGTAGTGCGTCCTCCTCACAGTGTTCAGCTAAAACTACAAGTTAGTCCTCATTAAATCCTTCCTCTCCAAATATAGCCCCAAGCCTATATCACCCCAACTTAAACTAGAACTTGATAAACCCATATCTTTAAATGAAATTGCTGTGGCAATTAAACAAATGAAACTTGGCAAAAGCCCTGGTCCCGACGGATACACTCTCCAATACTATAAAACATTTGCAGACATCCTCTCCCCTACACTCTTAGCCACATTCAACACATTAGCTGATGCCCAATTTGATCCCTCCAGAATGCTAATGGCTCATATCACGGTCATACCAAAAGAGGGCAAAGATCCTTCATTAGTCGCGAACTACAGGCCAATATCCCTATTAAACGTAGACATCAAATTGTATGCAAAAATCCTTGCTACTAGACTACTCCCCTTAATACCAAACCTTATATCCCTGGACCAGGTAGGGTTTGTCCCGGGCAGAGAAGCCCGAGACAACGTAATCCGCACGTTAAACTTACACCACTGGATTACGGCCACTAAAACCCAGGGTTTTCTTCTCTCTCTAGACGCCGAGAAGGCGTTTGACAGGGTGGCCTGGGACTACATGCACGAAACACTCTCGGCGATTGGGATCGGAAACCGTATGCTTTCCTCTATTATGGCCCTGTACTCTGGTCCCTCCGCTGCAGTTAGAGTCAACGGCCTCCTGTCACCACTTCTCTATATCCTCACCTTAGAGCCCTTCCTCAACAAACTAAGAAACAATCCTGATATTCGGGGCATTGTGGTAAAAGGGAGAGAGTACAAGGTTGCGGCATTCGCCGACGACATTTTGCTCTCACTACAAGCACCCCGTGTCTCGCTCCCAAATCTTCTACAGGAAATTGATCTCTTTAACAAAATATCCAACTTAAAGATCAACCACACTAAATCACAGGCCCTGAATATCTCACTACCCCCCCAAGAAGTGACAAGCTGTCAGGAATCCTTTCCGTTTCAATGGCAAAAAAACGCCCTCACCTACCTGGGAATACAAATCCCACCCATTTTATCAAATCTATACACACTGAATTTCCAGGTAGCTCTTCTTAAAGCCCAAACTTTCCTTAAGGAATGGAAGACGTTAAATGTTTCCTGGTTTGGACGAGCAGCTTTGATTAAAATGCTTATCTTACCGCGCCTTCTTTACCTCATACAAACAATACCAATAGCCCTACCAATTAACTTTTTTACAACATATCAAAAAATATGCTCAACATTTTTATGGAGGGACTCCCCCCCCCGCAATAAATATTCTAGACTCACCTTATCCAAATCCAGGGGCGGAATAGGACTGCCGGATCTGAACAAATACTATAGTGCAAGCCATCTCACGAGGATAGCGGATTGGAATATCCACTCCCTTAAGAAATCCTGGATTCCCCTAGAAAATGCTGTGTCACATCTTCCTTTACACTTAATCCCATGGTTACCCCCTAAGCACTGGCCACAATCAATAATGACACACCCACTAATCTATCCATCCCTATTAGCATTCAAAAAAGCATCACTTAAGGGGAACTTAGCCTCAATCCCGGGCCCCTTAACTTCCTTGAGAGGAAATCCTGATTTCCCCCCAGGCTCCCACACCAACTTTCTACAGAAAGAATGGCCACATGAAGACGTTCTAATCATGCACTTCTATCAGGATGGGAAAATCATGCCCCATGAAAAACTCATAGAAATTTCCAAAACCTCTGCATTTTCCTTCTGGACTTACAGGCAAATCAGACACTTTCTGGAATCTCACGCCTATCAAACCCACGGGATTAAACAGCTCACTCAGTTTGAAACCCTGTGTCACCGTAAAATCCCACAAAGACACCTCATCTCTCTTTTGTACACTTTGCTAAATGACCCCTTGACATCTACGATCTCACCTTCTCAGAGTGCATGGAACAGAGACCTTCCGACACCCTTAACTAGTGAGGAATGGAATAAGGTCCATGAGTACATACACAAAGGTTCACTGAATGTAACTACACAAGAAAATGGATATAAGATAGCTACTAGGTGGTACAGAACCCCCTCCAGACTTCACAAATTTAAATCCACTATCCCCAACACTTGCTGGCGATGTGGAGTGGAAGTGGGTACAATGCTCCACATATGGTGGGACTGCGCAATCCTCCAGCCCTTTTGGAAGGAGGTCCACAAATTAATAACACAAATTACCACATTTACTCTTGACTATACCCCAGCCCAATACCTTCTACACCATACCTCATTATCCAAACGAAACTACTTCAAATCCCTAGCGATGCATCTGGTGAATGCTGCTAGACTATGCATCCCTAAACACTGGCAATCGACATCGATACCATCAATCGGTGAATGGTGTGCAAGAGTTTCCAAAACGAAATACATGGAAGAACTCATTCACGTTTCTCAGGATAGGACTCAGAAGTTCACGGCTACATGGTCCTGTTGGATACACTTCACGACCACTGAGGGATACCGCCAATACCTTCCACGAGCTTCCACACAAACATAACTGTGTTCATTCAGGAAGGCACCCCTGTTGGTGCCTCTCCTGCAGGGTTTGGGGGGGGAGGACTTGGCTACACCCCGGAGCCACCCTCTTCTATTTTCACTTGCCTTACTTCCAAACGCAACCCTCTCTACCCCCTCTTTTCTTTAATATACACCTCACTCCTCGCACTAAACTCTTTCCCCTTTCCTTCCTATCTAATACGACTCTCTTTAACCCATGATTCACTCTAGGCTCCCACATCTACAGTCCTGGGGGTCTACCCACTTTTTCATCCTGTCCCCTCTTTACTATTTTACTCTTTCACTTCAAAGAACTCCTCCCTTTTTCTCTTGAGTACTCCCCCCATCCCTTCTTTCCCCGCTTTTCTTTTTTTTCCTCCCTCTTCCCTCTTCCCCCTTCTTCTCTACCCCCTTTTCCCTTTCTCCTCTCCTTTCCTCTTCTCTTTACTTTTTAGACTATTCTATTCTCCTTTCTTTAGTTTGCAACCATTGTACAGTGGTCTCACGTATACTAGGCCCTAAGATGAGGGCACCCACTTGTCGATTTGGGAACTTTGAAACATTTAACATTTGTGCCCGGAGGGGTCTCGACGTTTTCTGAGCCCTTACCCGGGACTGGCCCGGTGCTCAGCTCTCCCCTTAATACTCGCCGAATGATGATGTGAGTGGGGGGAGTTCGGCACTGGAATATAACACCCTGTTGAGAAGTTTCACGTTTTTGCTCCCAACATTAACATAAATCTCTCTCCAGATCAACCGCCTACTAACATTTTGTTGGAAAACGTATGAATCCAATGTTATTTGTTCTTTAAGCTAAATGACGTTTGTACAAGATTCTATGTACGATTTCTGTATGTGATATATTTTTCTCTATACAATAAAATCTTTATGGAAAAAAAAAAAAAAAACTACAAGTTAGTGTAGTGAGACCTCTGCACAGTGTTCAGCTAAATCTACAAGTTAGTGTAGTGCATCCTGCTCACAGTGTTCAGCTAAATCTACAAGTTAGTGTAGTGCGACCTCTGCACAGTGTTCAGCTAAAGCTACAAGTTAGTGTAGTGCGTCCTCCTCACAGTGTTCAGCTAAAACTACAAGTTAGTGTAGTGAGACCTCTGCACAGTGTTCAGCTAAAGCTACCAGTTAGTGTAGTGCTTCCTCCTCACAGTGTTCAGCTAAAACTACAAGTTAGTGTAGTGAGACCTCTGCACAGTGTTCAGCTAAAGCTACAAGTTAGTGTAGTGCGTCCTCCTCACAGTGTTCAGCTAAAGCTACAAGTTAGTTTAGTGTGACCTCTGCACAGTGTTCAGCTAAAGCTACAAGTTAGTGTAGTGCGTCCTCCTCACAGTGTTCAGCTAAAACTACAAGTTAGTGTAGTGCGACCTCTGCATAGTGTTCAGCTAAAGCTACAAGTTAGTGTAGTGCATCCTGCTCACAGTGTCCAGCTAAAACTACAAGTTAGTGTAGTGCAACCTCTGCAAAGTGTTCAGCTAAAGCTACAAGTTAGTGTAGTGAGACCTCTGCACAGTGTTCAGCTAAAGCTACAAGTTAGTGTAGTGCGTCCTGCTCACAGTGTTCAGCTAAAACTACAAGTTAGCGTAGTGCGACCTCTGCACAGTGTTCAGCTAAAGCTACAAGTTAGTGTAGTGCGTCCTCCTCACAGTGTTCAGCTAAAACTACAAGTTAGTGTAGTGAGACCTCTGCACAGTGTTCAGCTAAAGCTACAAGTTACTGTAGTGCTTCCTCCTCACAGTGTTCAGCTAAAGCTACAAGTTGGTGTAGTGTGTCCTCCTCACAGTGTTTAGAGAAAACTACAAGTTAGTGTAGTGAGACCTCTGCACAGTGTTCAGCTAAAACTACAAGTTAGTGTAGTGGTCCTCCTCACAGTGTTCAGCTAAAACTACAAGTTAGTGTAGTGAGACCTCTGCACAGTGTTCAGCTAAAGCTACAAGTTAGTGTAGTGCGTCCTCCTCACAGTGTTCAGCTAAAGCTACAAGTTAGTTTAGTGTGACCTCTGCACAGTGTTCAGCTAAAGCTACAAGTTAGGGTAGTGCGTCCTCCTCACAGTGTTCAGCTAAAACTACAAGTTAGTGTAGTGCGACCTCTGCATAGTGTTCAGCTAAAGCTACAAGTTAGTGTAGTGCGTCCTGCTCACAGTGTTCAGCTAAAACTACAAGTTAGTGTAGTGCAACCTCTGCACAGTGTTCAGCTAAAGCTACAAGTTAGTGTAGTGAGACCTCTGCACAGTGTTCAGCTAAAGCTACAAGTTAGTTTAGTGTGACCTCTGCACAGTGTTCAGCTAAAGCTACAAGTTAGGGTAGTGCGTCCTCCTCACAGTGTTCAGCTAAAGCTACATGTTAGTGTAGTGCTTCCTCCTCACAGTGTTCAGCTAAAGCTACAAGTTAGTGTAGTGCGTCCTCCTCACAGTGTTCAGCTAAAACTACAAGTTAGTGTAGTGCGACCTCTGCATAGTGTTCAGCTAAAGCTACAAGTTAGTGTAGTGCGTCCTGCTCACAGTGTTCAGCTAAAACTACAAGTTAGTGTAGTGCGACCTCTTCACAGTGTTTAGCTAAAGCTACAAGTTAGTGTAGTGAGACCTCTGCACAGTGTTCAGCTAAAACTACAAGTTAGTGTAGTGCGTCCTGCTCACAGTGTTCAGCTAAAGCTACAAGTTGGTGTAGTGTGTCCTCCTCACGGTGTTCAGCAAAAACTACAAGTTAGTGTAGTGCGACCTCTGCACAGTGTTCAGCTAAAGCTACAAGTTAGTGTAGTGCGTCCTGCTCACAGTGTTCAGCTAAAACTACAAGATAGTGTAGTGAGACCTCTGCACAGTGTTCAGCTAAAGCTACATGTTAGTGTAGTGCTTCCTCCTCACAGTGTTCAGCTAAAGCTACAAGTTAGTGTAGTGCGTCCTCCTCACAGTGTTCAGCTAAAACTACAAGTTAGTGTAGTGCGACCTCTGCACAGTGTTCAGCTAAAGCTACAAGTTAGTGTAGTGCGTCCTGCTCACAGTGTTCAGCTAAAACTACAAGATAGTGTAGTGAGACCTCTGCACAGTGTTCAGCTAAAGCTACATGTTAGTGTAGTGCTTCCTCCTCACAGTGTTCAGCTAAAGCTACAAGTTAGTGTAGTGCGTCCTCCTCACAGTGTTCAGCTAAAACTACAAGTTAGTGTAGTGCGACCTCTGCTTAGTGTTTAGCTAAAGCTACAAGTTAGTGTAGTGAGACCTCTGCACAGTGTTCAGCTAAAGCTACAAGTTAGTGTAGTGCGTCCTCCTCACAGTATTCAGCTAAAGCTACAAGTTGGTGTAGTGTGTCCTCCTCACAGTGTTCAGCAAAAACTACAAGTTAGTGTAGTGCGACCTCTGCACAGTGTTCAGCTAAAGCTACAAGTTAGTGTAGTGCGTCCTGCTCACAGTGTTCAGCTAAAACTACAAGTTAGTGTAGTGTGACCTCTGCACAGTGTTCAGCTAAAGCTACAAGTTAGTGTAGTGCTTCCTCCTCACAGTGTTCAGCTAAAGCTACAAGTTAGTGTAGTGCGACCTCTGCATAGTGTTCAGCTAAAGCTACAAGTTAGTCCTGCTCACAGTGTTCAGCTAAAACTACAAGTTAGTGTAGTGCGACCTCTGCACAGTGTTTAGCTCAAGCTACAAGTTAGTGTAGTGAGACCTCTGCACAGTGTTCAGCTAAAGCTACAAGTCAGTGTAGTGCGTCCTGCTCACAGTGTTCAGCTAAAACTACAAGTTAGCGTAGTGTGACCTCTGCACAGTGTTCAGCTAAAACTACAAGTTAGTGTAGTGCGACCTCTGCACAGTGTTCAGCTAAAGCTACAAGTTAGTGTAGTGAGTCCTCCTCACAGGGTTCAGCTAAAACAACAAGTTAGCGTAGTGCGACCTCTGCACAGTGTTCAGCTAAAGCTACAAGTTAGTGTAGTGCGACCTCTGCACAGTATTCAGCTAAAGCTACAAGTTAGTGTAGTGCGTCCTGCTCACAGTGTTCAGCTAAAACTACAAGTTAGTGTAGTGCGACCTCTGCACAGTGTTCAGCTAAAGCTACAAGTTAGTGTAGTGCGTCCTGCTCACAGTGTTCAGCTAAAACTACAAGTTAGTGTCGTGAGACCTCTGCACAGTGTTCAGCTAAAGCTACAAGTTAGTGTAGTGCTTCCTCCTCACAGTGTTCAGCTAAAGCTACAAGTTAGTTTAGTGTGACCTCTGCACAGTGTTCAGCTAAAGCTACAAGTTAGGGTAGTGCGTCCTCCTCACAGTGTTCAGCTAAAACTACAAGTTAGTGTAGTGCGACCTCTGCTTAGTGTTTAGCTAAAGCTACAAGTTAGTGTAGTGAGACCTCTGCACAGTGTTCAGCTAAAGCTACAAGTTAGTGTAGTGCGTCCTCCTCACAGTGTTCAGCTAAAGCTACAAGTTGGTGTAGTGTGTCCTCCTCACAGTGTTCAGCAAAAACTACAAGTTAGTGTAGTGCGATCTCTGCACAGTGTTCAGCTAAAGCTACAAGTTAGTGTAGTGCGTCCTGCTCACAGTGTTCAGCTAAAACTACAAGTTAGTGTAGTGCGACCTCTGCACAGTGTTCAGCTAAAGCTACAAGTTAGTGTAGTGGTCCTCCTCACAGTGTTCAGCTAAAACTACAAGTTAGTGTAGTGTGACCTCTGCACAGTGTTCAGCTAAAGCTACAAGTTAGTGTAGTGCTTCCTCCTCACAGTGTTCAGCTAAAGCTACAAGTTAGTGTATTGCGTCCTGCTCACAGTGTTCAGCTAAAACTACAAGTTAGTGTAGTGCGACCTCTTCACAGTGTTTAGCTAAAGCTACAAGTTAGTGTAGTGAGACCTCTGCACAGTGTTCAGCTAAAACTACAAGTTAGTGTAGTGCGTCCTGCTCACAGTGTTCAGCTAAAGCTACAAGTTGGTGTAGTGTGTCCTCCTCACGGTGTTCAGCAAAAACTACAAGTTAGTGTAGTGCGACCTCTGCACAGTGTTCAGCTAAAGCTACAAGTTAGTCTAGTGCGTCCTGCTCACAGTGTTCAGCTAAAACTACAAGATAGTGTAGTGAGACCTCTGCACAGTGTTCAGCTAAAGCTACATGTTAGTGTAGTGCTTCCTCCTCACAGTGTTCAGCTAAAGCTACAAGTTAGTGTAGTGCGTCCTCCTCACAGTGTTCAGCTAAAACTACAAGTTAGTGTAGTGAGACCTCTGCACAGTGTTCAGCTAAAGCTACAAGTTAGTGTAGTGCGTCCTGCTCACAGTGTTCAGCTAAAACTACAAGTTAGTGTAGTGCGACCTCTATACAGTGTTTAGCTAAAGCTACAAGTTAGTGTAGTGAGACCTCTGCACAGTGTTCAGCTAAAACTACAAGT
Source organism: Lithobates clamitans (assembly GCA_037952925.1). NCBI lineage: Eukaryota > Metazoa > Chordata > Amphibia > Anura > Ranidae > Lithobates > Lithobates clamitans. The sequence continues at coordinate 634,503 of JBBGZY010001452.1, read as the reverse complement.
TAGTGTAGTGCGTCCTGCTCACAGTGTTCAGCTAAAGCTACAAGTTGGTGTAGTGTGTCCTCCTCACGGTGTTCAGCAAAAACTACAAGTTAGTGTAGTGCGACCTCTGCACAGTGTTCAGCTAAAGCTACAAGTTAGTGTAGTGCGTCCTGCTCACAGTGTTCAGCTAAAACTACAAGATAGTGTAGTGAGACCTCTGCACAGTGTTCAGCTAAAGCTACATGTTAGTGTAGTGCTTCCTCCTCACAGTGTTCAGCTAAAGCTACAAGTTAGTGTAGTGCGTCCTCCTCACAGTGTTCAGCTAAAACTACAAGTTAGTGTAGTGCGACCTCTGCACAGTGTTCAGCTAAAGCTACAAGTTAGTGTAGTGCGTCCTGCTCACAGTGTTCAGCTAAAACTACAAGATAGTGTAGTGAGACCTCTGCACAGTGTTCAGCTAAAGCTACATGTTAGTGTAGTGCTTCCTCCTCACAGTGTTCAGCTAAAGCTACAAGTTAGTGTAGTGCGTCCTCCTCACAGTGTTCAGCTAAAACTACAAGTTAGTGTAGTGCGACCTCTGCTTAGTGTTTAGCTAAAGCTACAAGTTAGTGTAGTGAGACCTCTGCACAGTGTTCAGCTAAAGCTACAAGTTAGTGTAGTGCGTCCTCCTCACAGTATTCAGCTAAAGCTACAAGTTGGTGTAGTGTGTCCTCCTCACAGTGTTCAGCAAAAACTACAAGTTAGTGTAGTGCGACCTCTGCACAGTGTTCAGCTAAAGCTACAAGTTAGTGTAGTGCGTCCTGCTCACAGTGTTCAGCTAAAACTACAAGTTAGTGTAGTGTGACCTCTGCACAGTGTTCAGCTAAAGCTACAAGTTAGTGTAGTGCTTCCTCCTCACAGTGTTCAGCTAAAGCTACAAGTTAGTGTAGTGCGACCTCTGCATAGTGTTCAGCTAAAGCTACAAGTTAGTCCTGCTCACAGTGTTCAGCTAAAACTACAAGTTAGTGTAGTGCGACCTCTGCACAGTGTTTAGCTCAAGCTACAAGTTAGTGTAGTGAGACCTCTGCACAGTGTTCAGCTAAAGCTACAAGTCAGTGTAGTGCGTCCTGCTCACAGTGTTCAGCTAAAACTACAAGTTAGCGTAGTGTGACCTCTGCACAGTGTTCAGCTAAAACTACAAGTTAGTGTAGTGCGACCTCTGCACAGTGTTCAGCTAAAGCTACAAGTTAGTGTAGTGAGTCCTCCTCACAGGGTTCAGCTAAAACAACAAGTTAGCGTAGTGCGACCTCTGCACAGTGTTCAGCTAAAGCTACAAGTTAGTGTAGTGCGACCTCTGCACAGTATTCAGCTAAAGCTACAAGTTAGTGTAGTGCGTCCTGCTCACAGTGTTCAGCTAAAACTACAAGTTAGTGTAGTGCGACCTCTGCACAGTGTTCAGCTAAAGCTACAAGTTAGTGTAGTGCGTCCTGCTCACAGTGTTCAGCTAAAACTACAAGTTAGTGTCGTGAGACCTCTGCACAGTGTTCAGCTAAAGCTACAAGTTAGTGTAGTGCTTCCTCCTCACAGGGTTCAGCTAAAGCTACAAGTTAGTTTAGTGTGACCTCTGCACAGTGTTCAGCTAAAGCTACAAGTTAGGGTAGTGCGTCCTCCTCACAGTGTTCAGCTAAAACTACAAGTTAGTGTAGTGCGACCTCTGCTTAGTGTTTAGCTAAAGCTACAAGTTAGTGTAGTGAGACCTCTGCACAGTGTTCAGCTAAAGCTACAAGTTAGTGTAGTGCGTCCTCCTCACAGTGTTCAGCTAAAGCTACAAGTTGGTGTAGTGTGTCCTCCTCACAGTGTTCAGCAAAAACTACAAGTTAGTGTAGTGCGATCTCTGCACAGTGTTCAGCTAAAGCTACAAGTTAGTGTAGTGCGTCCTGCTCACAGTGTTCAGCTAAAACTACAAGTTAGTGTAGTGCGACCTCTGCACAGTGTTCAGCTAAAGCTACAAGTTAGTGTAGTGGTCCTCCTCACAGTGTTCAGCTAAAACTACAAGTTAGTGTAGTGTGACCTCTGCACAGTGTTCAGCTAAAGCTACAAGTTAGTGTAGTGCTTCCTCCTCACAGTGTTCAGCTAAAGCTACAAGTTAGTGTATTGCGTCCTGCTCACAGTGTTCAGCTAAAACTACAAGTTAGTGTAGTGCGACCTCTTCACAGTGTTTAGCTAAAGCTACAAGTTAGTGTAGTGAGACCTCTGCACAGTGTTCAGCTAAAACTACAAGTTAGTGTAGTGCGTCCTGCTCACAGTGTTCAGCTAAAGCTACAAGTTGGTGTAGTGTGTCCTCCTCACGGTGTTCAGCAAAAACTACAAGTTAGTGTAGTGCGACCTCTGCACAGTGTTCAGCTAAAGCTACAAGTTAGTCTAGTGCGTCCTGCTCACAGTGTTCAGCTAAAACTACAAGATAGTGTAGTGAGACCTCTGCACAGTGTTCAGCTAAAGCTACATGTTAGTGTAGTGCTTCCTCCTCACAGTGTTCAGCTAAAGCTACAAGTTAGTGTAGTGCGTCCTCCTCACAGTGTTCAGCTAAAACTACAAGTTAGTGTAGTGAGACCTCTGCACAGTGTTCAGCTAAAGCTACAAGTTAGTGTAGTGCGTCCTGCTCACAGTGTTCAGCTAAAACTACAAGTTAGTGTAGTGCGACCTCTGCTTAGTGTTTAGCTAAAGCTACAAGTTAGTGTAGTGAGACCTCTGCACAGTGTTCAGCTAAAGCTACAAGTTAGTGTAGTGCGTCCTCCTCACAGTGTTCAGCTAAAGCTACAAGTTGGTGTAGTGTGTCCTCCTCACAGTGTTCAGCAAAAACTACAAGTTAGTGTAGTGCAGCCTCTGCACAGTGTTCATCTAAAGCTACAAGTTAGTGTAGTGCGTCCTGCTCACAGTGTTCAGCTAAAACTACAAGTTAGTGTAGTGCGACCTCTGCACAGTGTTCAGCTAAAGCTACAAGTTAGTGTAGTGGTCCTCCTCACAGTGTTCAGCTAAAACTACAAGTTAGTGTAGTGTGACCTCTGCACAGTGTTCAGCTAAAGCTACAAGTTAGTGTAGTGCTTCCTCCTCACAGTGTTCAGCTAAAGCTACAAGTTAGTGTAGTGAGACCTCTGCATAGTGTTCAGCTAAAGCTACAAGTTAGTCCTGCTCACAGTGTTCAGCTAAAACTACAAGTTAGTGTAGTGCGACCTCTGCACAGTGTTTAGCTAAAGCTACAAGTTAGTGTAGTGAGACCTCTGCACAGTGTTCAGCTAAAGCTACAAGTCAGTGTAGTGCGTCCTGCTCACAGTGTTCAGCTAAAACTACAAGTTAGCGTAGTGTGACCTCTGCAGTGTTCAGCTAAAACTACAAGTTAGTGTAGTGCGACCTCTGCACAGTGTTCAGCTAAAGCTACAAGTTAGTGTAGTGCGTCCTCCTCACAGGGTTCAGCTAAAACTACAAGTTAGCGTAGTGTGACCTCTGCAGTGTTCAGCTAAAGCTACAAGTTAGTTTAGTGTGACCTCTGCACAGTGTTCAGCTAAAGCTACAAGTTAGGGTAGTGCGTCCTCCTCACAGTGTTCAGCTAAAACTACAAGTTAGTGTAGTGCGACCGCTGCACAGTGTTCAGCTAAAGCTACAAGTTAATGTAGTGCGTCCTGCTCACAGTGTTCAGCTAAAACTACAAGTTAGTGTAGTGCGACCTCGGCACAGTGTTTAGCTAAAGCTACAAGTTAGTCTAGTGCGACCTCTGCACAGTGTTCAGCTAAAGCTACAAGTTAGTGTAGTGCATCCTCATCACAGGGTTCAGCTAAAACTACAAGTTAGCGTAGTGCGACCTCTGCACAGTGTTCAGCTAATGCTACAAGTTAGTGTAGTGCGACCTCTGCACAGTGTTCAGCTAAAGCTACAAGTTAGTGTAGTGCGTCCTCCTCACAGTGTTCAGCTAAAGCTACAAGTTAGTTTAGTGTGACCTCTGCACAGTGTTCAGCTAAAGCTACAAGTTAGGGTAGTTCGTCTTCCTCACAGTGTTCAGCTAAAACTACAAGTTAGTGTAGTGCGACCTCCGCATAGTGTTCAGCTAAAGCTAGAAAGTTAGTGTAGTGCGTCCTGCTCACAGTGTTCAGCTAAATCTACAAGTTAGTGTAGTGAGACCTCTGCACAGTGTTCACCTAAAGCTACAAGTTAGTGTAGTGCTTCCTCCTCACAGTGTTCAGCTAAAGCTACAAGTTGGTGTAGTGTGTCCTCCTCACAGTGTTCAGCAAAAGCTACAAGTTAGTGTAGTGCGACCTCTGCACAGTGTTCAGCTAAAGCTACAAGTTAGTGTAGTGCTTCCTCCTCACAGTGTTCAGCTAAAACTACAAGTTAGTGTAGTGAGACCTCTGCACAGTGTTCAGCTAAAGCTACAAGTTGGTGTAGTGTGTCCTCCTCACAGTGTTTAGCTAAAGCTACAAGTTAGTTTAGTGTGACCTCTGCATAGTGTTCAGCTAAAGCTACAAGTTAGGGTAGTGCATCCTCCTCACAGTGTTCAGCTAAAACTACAAGTTAGTGTAGTGCGACCTCTGCATAGTGTTCAGCTAAAGCTACAAGTTAATGTAATGCGTCCTGCTCACAGTGTTCAGCTAAAACTACATGTTAGTGTAGTGCGACCTCTGCACAGTGTTTAGCTAAAGCTACAAGTTAGTGTAGTGAGACCTCTGCACAGTGTTTAGCTAAAGCTACAAGTTAGTGTAGTGCGTCCTGCTCACAGTGTTCAGCTAAAACTACAAGTTAGCGTAGTGTGACCTCTGCACAGTGTTCAGCTAAAGCTACAAGTTAGTGTAGTGCGACCTCTGCACAGTGTTCAGCTAAAGCTACAAGTTAGTGTAGTGCGTCCTCCTCACAGGGTTCAGCTAAAACTACAAGTTAGTGTAGTGAGACCTCTGCATAGTGTTCAGCTAAAGCTACAAGTTAGTGTAGTGCGTCCTCCTCACAGTGTTCAGCTAAAGCTACAAGTTAGTTTAGTGTGACCTCTGCACAGTGTTCAGCTAAAGCTACAAGTAAGTGTAGTGCGTCCTCCTCACAGTGTTCAGCTAAAACTACAAGTTAGTGTAGTGCGACCTCTGCATAGTGTTCAGCTAAAGCTACAAGTTAGTGTAGTGCGTCCTGCTCACAGTGTTCAGCTAAAACTACAAGTTAGTGTAGTGCGACCTCTGCACAGTGTTCAGCTAAATCTTCAAGTTAGTGTAGTGAGACCTCTGCACAGTGTTCAGCTAAAGCTACAAGTTAGTGTAGTGTGTCCTCCTCACAGTGTTCAGCTAAAGCTACAAGTTGGTGTAGTGTGTCCTCCTCACAGTGTTCAGCAAAAACTACAAGTTAGTGTAGTGCGACCTCTGCACAGTGTTCAGCTAAAGCTACAAGTTAGTGTAGTGCGTCCTGCTCACAGTGTTCAGCTAAAACTACAAGATAGTGTAGTGAGACCTCTGCACAGTGTTCAGCTAAAGCTACATGTTAGTGTAGTGCTTCCTCCTCACAGTGTTCAGCTAAAGCTACAAGTTAGTGTAGTGCGTCCTCCTCACAGTGTTCAGCTAAAACTACAAGTTAGTGTAGTGCGACCTCTGCACAGTGTTCAGCTAAAGCTACAAGTTAGTGTAGTGCGTCCTGCTCACAGTGTTCAGCTAAAACTACAAGATAGTGTAGTGAGACCTCTGCACAGTGTTCAGCTAAAGCTACATGTTAGTGTAGTGCTTCCTCCTCACAGTGTTCAGCTAAAGCTACAAGTTAGTGTAGTGCGTCCTCCTCACAGTGTTCAGCTAAAACTACAAGTTAGTGTAGTGCGAACTCTGCTTAGTGTTTAGCTAAAGCTACAAGTTAGTGTAGTGAGACCTCTGCACAGTGTTCAGCTAAAGCTACAAGTTAGTGTAGTGCGTCCTCCTCACAGTATTCAGCTAAAGCTACAAGTTGGTGTAGTGTGTCCTCCTCACAGTGTTCAGCAAAAACTACAAGTTAGTGTAGTGCGACCTCTGCACAGTGTTCAGCTAAAGCTACAAGTTAGTGTAGTGCGTCCTGCTCACAGTGTTCAGCTAAAACTACAAGTTAGTGTAGTGTGACCTCTGCACAGTGTTCAGCTAAAGCTACAAGTTAGTGTAGTGCTTCCTCCTCACAGTGTTCAGCTAAAGCTACAAGTTAGTGTAGTGCGACCTCTGCATAGTGTTCAGCTAAAGCTACAAGTTAGTCCTGCTCACAGTGTTCAGCTAAAACTACAAGTTAGTGTAGTGCGACCTCTGCACAGTGTTTAGCTCAAGCTACAAGTTAGTGTAGTGAGACCTCTGCACAGTGTTCAGCTAAAGCTACAAGTCAGTGTAGTGCGTCCTGCTCACAGTGTTCAGCTAAAACTACAAGTTAGCGTAGTGTGACCTCTGCACAGTGTTCAGCTAAAACTACAAGTTAGTGTAGTGCGACCTCTGCACAGTGTTCAGCTAAAGCTACAAGTTAGTGTAGTGAGTCCTCCTCACAGGGTTCAGCTAAAACAACAAGTTAGCGTAGTGCGACCTCTGCACAGTGTTCAGCTAAAGCTACAAGTTAGTGTAGTGCGACCTCTGCACAGTATTCAGCTAAAGCTACAAGTTAGTGTAGTGCGTCCTGCTCACAGTGTTCAGCTAAAACTACAAGTTAGTGTAGTGCGACCTCTGCACAGTGTTCAGCTAAAGCTACAAGTTAGTGTAGTGCGTCCTGCTCACAGTGTTCAGCTAAAACTACAAGTTAGTGTCGTGAGACCTCTGCACAGTGTTCAGCTAAAGCTACAAGTTAGTGTAGTGCTTCCTCCTCACAGTGTTCAGCTAAAGCTACAAGTTAGTTTAGTGTGACCTCTGCACAGTGTTCAGCTAAAGCTACAAGTTAGGGTAGTGCGTCCTCCTCACAGTGTTCAGCTAAAACTACAAGTTAGTGTAGTGCGACCTCTGCTTAGTGTTTAGCTAAAGCTACAAGTTAGTGTAGTGAGACCTCTGCACAGTGTTCAGCTAAAGCTACAAGTTAGTGTAGTGCGTCCTCCTCACAGTGTTCAGCTAAAGCTACAAGTTGGTGTAGTGTGTCCTCCTCACAGTGTTCAGCAAAAACTACAAGTTAGTGTAGTGCGATCTCTGCACAGTGTTCAGCTAAAGCTACAAGTTAGTGTAGTGCGTCCTGCTCACAGTGTTCAGCTAAAACTACAAGTTAGTGTAGTGCGACCTCTGCACAGTGTTCAGCTAAAGCTACAAGTTAGTGTAGTGGTCCTCCTCACAGTGTTCAGCTAAAACTACAAGTTAGTGTAGTGTGACCTCTGCACAGTGTTCAGCTAAAGCTACAAGTTAGTGTAGTGCTTCCTCCTCACAGTGTTCAGCTAAAGCTACAAGTTAGTGTATTGCGTCCTGCTCACAGTGTTCAGCTAAAACTACAAGTTAGTGTAGTGCGACCTCTTCACAGTGTTTAGCTAAAGCTACAAGTTAGTGTAGTGAGACCTCTGCACAGTGTTCAGCTAAAACTACAAGTTAGTGTAGTGCGTCCTGCTCACAGTGTTCAGCTAAAGCTACAAGTTGGTGTAGTGTGTCCTCCTCACGGTGTTCAGCAAAAACTACAAGTTAGTGTAGTGCGACCTCTGCACAGTGTTCAGCTAAAGCTACAAGTTAGTCTAGTGCGTCCTGCTCACAGTGTTCAGCTAAAACTACAAGATAGTGTAGTGAGACCTCTGCACAGTGTTCAGCTAAAGCTACATGTTAGTGTAGTGCTTCCTCCTCACAGTGTTCAGCTAAAGCTACAAGTTAGTGTAGTGCGTCCTCCTCACAGTGTTCAGCTAAAACTACAAGTTAGTGTAGTGAGACCTCTGCACAGTGTTCAGCTAAAGCTACAAGTTAGTGTAGTGCGTCCTGCTCACAGTGTTCAGCTAAAACTACAAGTTAGTGTAGTGCGACCTCTTCACAGTGTTTAGCTAAAGCTACAAGTTAGTGTAGTGAGACCTCTGCACAGTGTTCAGCTAAAACTACAAGTTAGTGTAGTGCGTCCTGCTCACAGTGTTCAGCTAAAGCTACAAGTTGGTGTAGTGTGTCCTCCTCACGGTGTTCAGCAAAAACTACAAGTTAGTGTAGTGCGACCTCTGCACAGTGTTCAGCTAAAGCTACAAGTTAATGTAGTGCGTCCTGCTCACAGTGTTCAGCTAAAACTACAAGATAGTGTAGTGAGACCTCTGCACAGTGTTCAGCTAAAGCTACATGTTAGTGTAGTGCTTCCTCCTCACAGTGTTCAGCTAAAGCTACAAGTTAGTGTAGTGCGTCCTCCTCACAGTGTTCAGCTAAAACTACAAGTTAGTGTAGTGCGACCTCTGCACAGTGTTCAGCTAAAGCTACAAGTTAGTGTAGTGCGTCCTGCTCACAGTGTTCAGCTAAAACTACAAGATAGTGTAGTGAGACCTCTGCACAGTGTTCAGCTAAAGCTACATGTTAGTGTAGTGCTTCCTCCTCACAGTGTTCAGCTAAAGCTACAAGTTAGTGTAGTGCGTCCTCCTCACAGTGTTCAGCTAAAACTACAAGTTAGTGTAGTGCGACCTCTGCTTAGTGTTTAGCTAAAGCTACAAGTTAGTGTAGTGCGTCCTGCTCACAGTGTTCAGCTAAAACTACAAGATAGTGTAGTGAGACCTCTGCACAGTGTTCAGCTAAAGCTACATGTTAGTGTAGTGCTTCCTCCTCACAGTGTTCAGCTAAAGCTACAAGTTAGTGTAGTGCGTCCTCCTCACAGTGTTCAGCTAAAACTACAAGTTAGTGTAGTGCGACCTCTGCTTAGTGTTTAGCTAAAGCTACAAGTTAGTGTAGTGAGACCTCTGCACAGTGTTCAGCTAAAGCTACAAGTTAGTGTAGTGCGTCCTCCTCACAGTATTCAGCTAAAGCTACAAGTTGGTGTAGTGTGTCCTCCTCACAGTGTTCAGCAAAAACTACAAGTTAGTGTAGTGCGACCTCTGCACAGTGTTCAGCTAAAGCTACAAGTTAGTGTAGTGCGTCCTGCTCACAGTGTTCAGCTAAAACTACAAGTTAGTGTAGTGTGACCTCTGCACAGTGTTCAGCTAAAGCTACAAGTTAGTGTAGTGCTTCCTCCTCACAGTGTTCAGCTAAAGCTACAAGTTAGTGTAGTGCGACCTCTGCATAGTGTTCAGCTAAAGCTACAAGTTAGTCCTGCTCACAGTGTTCAGCTAAAACTACAAGTTAGTGTAGTGCGACCTCTGCACAGTGTTTAGCTCAAGCTACAAGTTAGTGTAGTGAGACCTCTGCACAGTGTTCAGCTAAAGCTACAAGTCAGTGTAGTGCGTCCTGCTCACAGTGTTCAGCTAAAACTACAAGTTAGCGTAGTGTGACCTCTGCACAGTGTTCAGCTAAAACTACAAGTTAGTGTAGTGCGACCTCTGCACAGTGTTCAGCTAAAGCTACAAGTTAGTGTAGTGAGTCCTCCTCACAGGGTTCAGCTAAAACAACAAGTTAGCGTAGTGCGACCTCTGCACAGTGTTCAGCTAAAGCTACAAGTTAGTGTAGTGCGACCTCTGCACAGTATTCAGCTAAAGCTACAAGTTAGTGTAGTGCGTCCTGCTCACAGTGTTCAGCTAAAACTACAAGTTAGTGTAGTGCGACCTCTGCACAGTGTTCAGCTAAAGCTACAAGTTAGTGTAGTGCGTCCTGCTCACAGTGTTCAGCTAAAACTACAAGTTAGTGTCGTGAGACCTCTGCACAGTGTTCAGCTAAAGCTACAAGTTAGTGTAGTGCTTCCTCCTCACAGTGTTCAGCTAAAGCTACAAGTTAGTTTAGTGTGACCTCTGCACAGTGTTCAGCTAAAGCTACAAGTTAGGGTAGTGCGTCCTCCTCACAGTGTTCAGCTAAAACTACAAGTTAGTGTAGTGCGACCTCTGCTTAGTGTTTAGCTAAAGCTACAAGTTAGTGTAGTGAGACCTCTGCACAGTGTTCAGCTAAAGCTACAAGTTAGTGTAGTGCGTCCTCCTCACAGTGTTCAGCTAAAGCTACAAGTTGGTGTAGTGTGTCCTCCTCACAGTGTTCAGCAAAAACTACAAGTTAGTGTAGTGCGATCTCTGCACAGTGTTCAGCTAAAGCTACAAGTTAGTGTAGTGCGTCCTGCTCACAGTGTTCAGCTAAAACTACAAGTTAGTGTAGTGCGACCTCTGCACAGTGTTCAGCTAAAGCTACAAGTTAGTGTAGTGGTCCTCCTCACAGTGTTCAGCTAAAACTACAAGTTAGTGTAGTGTGACCTCTGCACAGTGTTCAGCTAAAGCTACAAGTTAGTGTAGTGCTTCCTCCTCACAGTGTTCAGCTAAAGCTACAAGTTAGTGTATTGCGTCCTGCTCACAGTGTTCAGCTAAAACTACAAGTTAGTGTAGTGCGACCTCTTCACAGTGTTTAGCTAAAGCTACAAGTTAGTGTAGTGAGACCTCTGCACAGTGTTCAGCTAAAACTACAAGTTAGTGTAGTGCGTCCTGCTCACAGTGTTCAGCTAAAGCTACAAGTTGGTGTAGTGTGTCCTCCTCACGGTGTTCAGCAAAAACTACAAGTTAGTGTAGTGCGACCTCTGCACAGTGTTCAGCTAAAGCTACAAGTTAGTCTAGTGCGTCCTGCTCACAGTGTTCAGCTAAAACTACAAGATAGTGTAGTGAGACCTCTGCACAGTGTTCAGCTAAAGCTACATGTTAGTGTAGTGCTTCCTCCTCACAGTGTTCAGCTAAAGCTACAAGTTAGTGTAGTGCGTCCTCCTCACAGTGTTCAGCTAAAACTACAAGTTAGTGTAGTGAGACCTCTGCACAGTGTTCAGCTAAAGCTACAAGTTAGTGTAGTGCGTCCTGCTCACAGTGTTCAGCTAAAACTACAAGTTAGTGTAGTGCGACCTCTGCTTAGTGTTTAGCTAAAGCTACAAGTTAGTGTAGTGAGACCTCTGCACAGTGTTCAGCTAAAGCTACAAGTTAGTGTAGTGCGTCCTCCTCACAGTGTTCAGCTAAAGCTACAAGTTGGTGTAGTGTGTCCTCCTCACAGTGTTCAGCAAAAACTACAAGTTAGTGTAGTGCAGCCTCTGCACAGTGTTCATCTAAAGCTACAAGTTAGTGTAGTGCGTCCTGCTCACAGTGTTCAGCTAAAACTACAAGTTAGTGTAGTGCGACCTCTGCACAGTGTTCAGCTAAAGCTACAAGTTAGTGTAGTGGTCCTCCTCACAGTGTTCAGCTAAAACTACAAGTTAGTGTAGTGTGACCTCTGCACAGTGTTCAGCTAAAGCTACAAGTTAGTGTAGTGCTTCCTCCTCACAGTGTTCAGCTAAAGCTACAAGTTAGTGTAGTGAGACCTCTGCATAGTGTTCAGCTAAAGCTACAAGTTAGTCCTGCTCACAGTGTTCAGCTAAAACTACAAGTTAGTGTAGTGCGACCTCTGCACAGTGTTTAGCTAAAGCTACAAGTTAGTGTAGTGAGACCTCTGCACAGTGTTCAGCTAAAGCTACAAGTCAGTGTAGTGCGTCCTGCTCACAGTGTTCAGCTAAAACTACAAGTTAGCGTAGTGTGACCTCTGCAGTGTTCAGCTAAAACTACAAGTTAGTGTAGTGCGACCTCTGCACAGTGTTCAGCTAAAGCTACAAGTTAGTGTAGTGCGTCCTCCTCACAGGGTTCAGCTAAAACTACAAGTTAGCGTAGTGTGACCTCTGCAGTGTTCAGCTAAAGCTACAAGTTAGTTTAGTGTGACCTCTGCACAGTGTTCAGCTAAAGCTACAAGTTAGGGTAGTGCGTCCTCCTCACAGTGTTCAGCTAAAACTACAAGTTAGTGTAGTGCGACCGCTGCACAGTGTTCAGCTAAAGCTACAAGTTAATGTAGTGCGTCCTGCTCACAGTGTTCAGCTAAAACTACAAGTTAGTGTAGTGCGACCTCGGCACAGTGTTTAGCTAAAGCTACAAGTTAGTCTAGTGCGACCTCTGCACAGTGTTCAGCTAAAGCTACAAGTTAGTGTAGTGCATCCTCATCACAGGGTTCAGCTAAAACTACAAGTTAGCGTAGTGCGACCTCTGCACAGTGTTCAGCTAATGCTACAAGTTAGTGTAGTGCGACCTCTGCACAGTGTTCAGCTAAAGCTACAAGTTAGTGTAGTGCGTCCTCCTCACAGTGTTCAGCTAAAGCTACAAGTTAGTTTAGTGTGACCTCTGCACAGTGTTCAGCTAAAGCTACAAGTTAGGGTAGTTCGTCTTCCTCACAGTGTTCAGCTAAAACTACAAGTTAGTGTAGTGCGACCTCCGCATAGTGTTCAGCTAAAGCTAGAAAGTTAGTGTAGTGCGTCCTGCTCACAGTGTTCAGCTAAATCTACAAGTTAGTGTAGTGAGACCTCTGCACAGTGTTCACCTAAAGCTACAAGTTAGTGTAGTGTGTCCTCCTCACAGTGTTCAGCTAAAGCTACAAGTTGGTGTAGTGTGTCCTCCTCACAGTGTTCAGCAAAAGCTACAAGTTAGTGTAGTGCGACCTCTGCACAGTGTTCAGCTAAAGCTACAAGTTAGTGTAGTGCTTCCTCCTCACAGTGTTCAGCTAAAACTACAAGTTAGTGTAGTGAGACCTCTGCACAGTGTTCAGCTAAAGCTACAAGTTGGTGTAGTGTGTCCTCCTCACAGTGTTTAGCTAAAGCTACAAGTTAGTTTAGTGTGACCTCTGCATAGTGTTCAGCTAAAGCTACAAGTTAGGGTAGTGCATCCTCCTCACAGTGTTCAGCTAAAACTACAAGTTAGTGTAGTGCGACCTCTGCATAGTGTTCAGCTAAAGCTACAAGTTAATGTAATGCGTCCTGCTCACAGTGTTCAGCTAAAACTACATGTTAGTGTAGTGCGACCTCTGCACAGTGTTTAGCTAAAGCTACAAGTTAGTGTAGTGAGACCTCTGCACAGTGTTTAGCTAAAGCTACAAGTTAGTGTAGTGCGTCCTGCTCACAGTGTTCAGCTAAAACTACAAGTTAGCGTAGTGTGACCTCTGCACAGTGTTCAGCTAAAGCTACAAGTTAGTGTAGTGCGACCTCTGCACAGTGTTCAGCTAAAGCTACAAGTTAGTGTAGTGCGTCCTCCTCACAGGGTTCAGCTAAAACTACAAGTTAGTGTAGTGAGACCTCTGCATAGTGTTCAGCTAAAGCTACAAGTTAGTGTAGTGCGTCCTCCTCACAGTGTTCAGCTAAAGCTACAAGTTAGTTTAGTGTGACCTCTGCACAGTGTTCAGCTAAAGCTACAAGTAAGTGTAGTGCGTCCTCCTCACAGTGTTCAGCTAAAACTACAAGTTAGTGTAGTGCGACCTCTGCATAGTGTTCAGCTAAAGCTACAAGTTAGTGTAGTGCGTCCTGCTCACAGTGTTCAGCTAAAACTACAAGTTAGTGTAGTGCGACCTCTGCACAGTGTTCAGCTAAATCTTCAAGTTAGTGTAGTGAGACCTCTGCACAGTGTTCAGCTAAAGCTACAAGTTAGTGTAGTGTGTCCTCCTCACAGTGTTCAGCTAAAGCTACAAGTTGGTGTAGTGTGTCCTCCTCACAGTGTTCAGCAAAAACTACAAGTTAGTGTAGTGCGACCTCTGCACAGTGTTCAGCTAAAGCTACAAGTTAGTGTAGTGAGACCTCTGCACAGTGTTCAGCTAAATCTACAAGTTAGTGTAGTGCGTCCTGCTCACAGTGTTCAGCTAAAACTACAAGTTAGCGTAGTGCGACCTCTGCACAGTGTTCAGCTAAAACTACAAGTTAGTGTAGTGAGACCTCTGCACAGTGTTCAGCTAAAGCTACAAGTTAGTGTAGTGCGTCCTCCTCACAGTGTTCAGCTAAAGTTAAAAGTCACAGTGTTCAGCTAAAGTTACCTCTGCACGGTGTTCAGCTAAAGCTACAAGTTAGGGTAGTGCGTGCTCCTCTGTCACATCAATACTCACCGAGGCCGAGATGCCGAGAGCGGCTTGCCCCTACGACCAGGCGCACCCGAACCCCCGAGAGTGAGACAGGGGATCGGAAGCACGCGGAGGCACGGGTCTCCGGTAAAAGCTGTGAGAAGGCTCAGGATGGCTTGGATAGTGGGAAGTCTCCTGGCGGAGTGCCTAAAAGTGCAAGGAGCAAGGTAAAGAGGTATTAAACTGGTAGTTAGGAAGTCCTTATGACTGAGAGGTCAGGGGGTGTCAGCCCCGTGGAGAGCATAGTTGAAAACACAGGCAGAGGTCAGGGTATCCAGCAGGTCAGGAGTGATCCTTTAAACAGGCAGGGGTCAAGTTATCCAGCAGACAAGGGTGGTCGTTTAACAAGCAAAGGATAAGGGTATCCAGCAGGCAGAGAGTGGTCATTATACAAGCAGAAGGTCAGGGTATCCAGCAGGCAGAGCGTGGTCGTTATACAAGCAGAAGGTCAGGGTATCCAGCAGGCAGAGAGTGGTCGTTGATACAAGCAGAAGGTCGGTTAAACTACAGACAGGAAGCAGGAGTTCAAAACACAAGGCAGGGTATAGCTGACGACAAACCAGCAGCCCGACTGGGTGCTGGTGTCGTATAAAGTAGCCTCCCAGTGAGCGCGTCAGCATGACGCGCTACCGGGCACCCGCCCGGGCGACGGCGCGCACACGTGGGCCGCCGTGCACCCGCGTGTGCCGCACCATCAGTCCACGAACGGGTGCACGTCTCAATAACAACCCCCTGCGCATGCGCCCCGCAGCCCGGCGAACGGAGGCGACTTGTCCTTCGTGACAGTGCCCCCCTCCTAAGGGCGGACACTGGACGCCCAGGCTAGACATCAACTCCGGATGGTTTCGATGAAAGGTTTGAATCAAGCGAGGGGCATGTAGGTTCTTCGCAGGCTCCCATGAATTGTCTTCAGGTGGGTATCCTTTCCATTGGATCAGGTACTGTAGCTGTCTGCCCTTCTTTCTACAACCCAGGATAGCCTCCACCTCAAACTCATTCTCCCCGTCCACCCTGATTGGTGGGGGAGGAACCTCTCCTCTTTCTGGAAACGGACTGGATACAACAGGCTTCAATAGAGATACATGGAAGACAGGATGCATCTTGTACGTTTTAGGCAGGGCTAACTCCATGGCCACAGGATTGATGATCCTTTTGATAGGAAAAGGGCCAATAAATTTAGGTCCCAGTTTTCGGGATGGCAATTGTAGCTTGAGATTAGAGGTGGACAACCAAACTTCTTCCCCTATGTTAAATGTTGGATTCTCCTTCCTACCTCGGTCATACTGCTCCTTGTAGGCCCTTTGAGCTCTCTGTAACATGCTTTGGATTTCTTGGAAGTTAGTTTGCAAGGATGTTATTCTGTCCTGTACTGCAGGAACTGTTATCTCAGGAGTGTCCTTAGTCAAGAACGTGGAATGAAACCCGCAGTTGGCCCAAAAGGGCGTTTGGTTGGTAGCCGCGTGAACTGAGTTGTTATACGCAATCTCTGCGTATGGAAGAAGTTTTGCCCAATCATCCTGAGATCCTGAACAGAAGCAACGGAGATACTGCTCTAAAGTTTGATTTGTTCTCTCCGTTTGGCCATTGCTCTGAGGGTGATAGGCTGATGAGAGGCACACTTTAATATCCAGGGCTTTACAGAGTTCTTTCCAAAATTTGGACGTGAATTGCACACCTCTGTCAGACACTATACTCCTTGGTATCCCGTGAAGTCTTATGACCTCTTTCAGAAAAACGTTGGCTGTTTCTACTGCGGAAGGAGTACCTATCATAGGTAGAAAGTGGGCCATCTTGGACAGACGGTCGACCACAACAAAAATGGTAGTGTAGCCTTCTGAGGCTGGTAGATCCACAATGAAATCCACAGATACATCGGACCATGGTCGCTCTGGAATAGGTAGTGGTTTAAGTAAACCCCAGGATCTGGTGTTTTGGCCCTTGTTGCGTTGACACAGGAGACAAGAGGCCACATATTCCCTGCAATCCCGTCTCCAACCCGGCCACCAGAAGGAGCGAGAGATCAGGTCAGCTGTCTTCCTAACTCCGAAGTGGCCGGCCAATTTATGGTCGTGGCACATCTTGAGAGCGGTTAACCGAGTCTGTTGGGGTACAAAAATTTTGCCCCGAACCCAAAAGAGACCTTCGTCTTTCCTCAGAGATTGTACCTCCGGATCAGTACATGTACTGGACAAATTCTTGATAGAAGACATTAAATCTGTCTGTGTCAATCCAAGAAAATTTTGAGGTGCAAGAATTGTGCTTGGTTCTGAAGTCTGGAGGTCTGCTGAGAACATCCGAGAAAGGGCGTCTGCTTTCCCATTCTTTATGCCAGGTCTGTAGGAGATGTGGAAGTTGAAGCGCGAAAAGAACAAGGCCCAACGAGCTTGTCTGGGTTTGAGGCGTTTTGCTGTTCGGAGGTACTCAAGATTTTTGTGATCTGTGAAAATCATCACTGGATGAAGTGCCCCCTCAAGTAAGTACCTCCATTCTTCCAGGGCAAATTTTATGGCCAGCAGCTCCCTGTCACCTACGTCGTAATTTAATTCTGCCGCACTAAGTTTCCGAGAAGCAAATGCAACTGGATGTTAGATGGCCTTAGGTCCTTGTCTCTGAGAAAGGATTGCTCCTGTGGCTATTTCTGATGCATCCACTTCCAGTACGAACGGTTGAGAAGGATCAGGATGCCGGAGAATGGGAGCGGAACTGAACAGATCCTTTAGCTTCATGAAAGCTTCTTGTGCTGCTTGAGACCACTGGAATGAACCATGCCGGCGGGTTAACTGAGTGATGGGCGCCACTATGGTAGAAAATCCAACGATGAACTTCCGGTAGAAGTTAGTGAATCCTATAAAGCGTTGGACCCCCTTTTTGTCAGAAGGAGCTGGCCACTCCTGAATAGCCTGTATCTTTTGAGGATCCATCTCTACTCCATTTGCCGAAATGATGAACCCTAAGAATTGCACGACTGATTTTTCAAATTCGCACTTCTCCATTTTTAGGTAAAGCTTGTGCTGTCTCAGAATGGTCAGAACTGTTCTGACGTGATCCCTGTGAAGTTCAAGTGTAGAAGAGAAAATTAAAATATCATCCAGGTAGACAACAAGAAAGTCATCTAGGTATTTGCGGAAAATGTCATTCACCAGGTGTTGGAACGTAGCCGGAGCGTTACAGAGCCCAAAGGGCATCACCAAGTATTCGAAGTGCCCGAACCTAGATCTGAAGGCCGTCTTCCATTCATCTCCAGCTCTGATTCTGATAAGGTTGTATGCCCCCCGGAGATCTAATTTGGAGAAGATTCTAGCTGACCGAAAACGTTGGAACAACTCTGGAATGAGCGGCAAAGGATACCGATTCTTGATAGTAATGTTATTTAACTGCCGGTAATCCACACAGGGCCTAAGGGAACCGTCCTTCTTCCCGACAAAGAAGATACCTGCTCCGACAGGTGAAGATGAGGGACGGATGAACCCCTTTTCCAGGTTCTCGTCTATATATTGTTTGAGAGCCTCCAGCTCCGTTTCGGAAAGAGGAAAGATGCGACCAAAAGGAATCTCTGATCCTGGCAATAGGTCGATTGGGCAGTTGTACAGTCGATGAGGTGGGAGGCAATCGGCCATTTGTTTGCTGAAGACCTCCTGGAACTCATGAAACTCCTGAGGGACATGTTGGAGGTTAACTTAAGGAGCTGAGATCGTAGCACAGATCTTGGATTTCGAAGGGCGGCAGTGTTGAGAACAGTAAGAAGAGGGAAATGAGACCACCTTAGAACTCCATTGGATAAGAGGATCATGGGCTTGTAGTAAGGGTAAGCGTAAAATGACTGGGAACATGGGAAAATGAATAAGGTCCAGGTGTAGGAGCTCTTGATGTCCCGAATCGGTGGTTGCTAGAATAGGTCGAGTCTCTTGGGTGATTGGGCCTGAGCTGGGAAGAGACCCATCAGCCAAGTGGACTTGTAGGTGTTGCGTTTTAGTTTGTAAAGGCACATGCAGGGTTCGGGCCAGGGCAGCGTCCATAAAGCAGCTACATGCACCTGAGTCAATGATCGCCGGCAGGCGGGATTCCCCTTCCGGTAGCTGTAATGAGATAAACAACATCACGTAAGACTTAGAGGTATTGTTATCTTGGTAAGTCATTGTTTTGGGCTGAAAAAAACTTACTAGGCCTTATCGGCAGTTGCGCAGGAAGTGACCGGCTCCCCCGCAATAGAGACACAAGTTGGACTGCCGTCTACGTTGTCTCTCTTCTGAGGTTAGTGGTGGTCGTACCAAACCAAGCTGCATAGGTTCGGAATCGGGAAGTGTAGTAGGCCCAGCTGTAATGGGTGATGATATTGGAATGGGTTGGAGTCTTGAAGTTGTCCATGCAGGGCGGGGATTTTGGAATCGTTCAGACCGACGTTCCCTCAAGCGCCTATCTAATTTGGTAGCTGCCTGAATTAACTCCTCCAAAGATGCGGGGGTTTCCATCCTGGCTAACTCGTCCTTGAGGAGCTCTGACAGACCTTGGCGGTACTGATAGCGTAGGGCTGGCTCATTCCAGTTAGTGTCGGCCGCCCATTTACGGAATTCCACCGTGTAATCCTCAATTGGTCTCCTTCCCTGGACTAGGTGGTGCAAGATAGCTTCTACGGTAGCCGTACGCTGTGGGTCATCATAGAGCTGGGACATACTTTCGAAAAATGTATCAATAGTATTAAGCACCGGACTCCCTGATTCCATCAGACCGTGTGCCCAAGCCTGAGGTTCCTCTGACAGCAAAGAAATTGCAAATCCCACCTTGACCACTTCTGATGCGAAGGTTTGGGGTTGCAGCGCGAAGTAGAGGGTGCATGCATTCTTAAATGCCCTGAACTTCTTACGGTCCCCTGAGAACCATTCCGGCATGGGGACCCTAGGTTCTGGAAGTGCCATTACTACTGTAGGACTGGCAGGGGCCTGAGGGAGCGGGCCTTCATTGCTAGGTGCGGGAGCTGCGGCGGCAGGGGGGAGTGCCCCCATCAGTTGTTGGAGACGGCTATCAACTTGCGTGTATCCCTCCTGTAGCCTCTGCACTGAATCTGCCAAGGCGGAGACTTGTTGGCATAAGATCTCCAAGGGAGAGCACGCTCTGTCGGCCTCGGACATCTGGCTGGTTTGTACTGTCACGTCAATACTCGCCGAGGCCGAGATGCCGAGAGCGGCTTGCCCTTACGACCACGCGCACCCGAACCCCCGAGAGTGAGACAGGGGATCGGAAGCACGCGGAGGCACGGGTCTCCGGTAAAAGCTGTGAGAAGGCTCAGGATGGCTTGGATAGTGGGAAGTCTCCTGGCGGAGTGCCTAAAAGTGCAAGGAGCAAGGTAAAGAGGTATTAAACTGGTAGTTAGGAAGTCCTTATGACTGAGGGGCTCAGGGGGTGTCAGCCCCGTGGAGAGTATAGTTGAAAACACAGGCAGAGGTCAGGGTATCCAGCAGGTCAGGAGTGATCCTTTAAACAGGCAGGGGTCAAGTTATCCAGCAGACAAGGGTGGTCATTTAACAAGCAAAGGATCAGGGTATCCAGCAGGCAGAGAGTGGTCGTTATACAAGCAGAAGGTCAGGGTATCCAGCAGGCAGAGAGTGGTCGTTATACAAGCAGAAGGTCAGGGTATCCAGCAGGCGGAGAGTGGTCGTTGATATAAGCAGAAGGTCAGTTAAACTAGAGACAGGAAGCAGGAGTTCAAAACACAAGGCAGAGTACAGCTGACGACAAACCAGCAACCTGACTGGGTGCTGGTGTCGTCTAAAGTAGCCTCCCAGTGAGCGCATCAGCATGACGCGCTACCGGGCACCCGCACGGGCGACGGCGCGCACACGTGGGCCGCCGTGCACCCGCGCGTGCCGCACCATCAGGCCGCGAACGGGTGCACGTCTCAATAACAACCCCCTGCGCATGCGCCCCGCAGCCCGGCGAACGGAGGCGACTTGTCCTTCGTGACATCCTCACAGTGTTCAGCTAAACCTAAGAGTTATTTTTTTGCGTGTTCAGCTAAAGCTACCTGTAGAAGGTTGGTGGTGTTTTCCTGATCCCATCACTACCGCAGGCAGCTGAATAAGCTACAAGTTATTTTTTTGGCGAGCTCTGCACAGTGTTCACCTAAAGCTACCTGTCGAAGGTTGGTGGTGTTTTCCTGATCCTATCACTACCGCAGGCAGCTAAATAAGCTATAAGTTAGTGTAGTGCGAGCTCTGCACAATGTTCACCTAAAGCTACCTGTAGAAGGTTGGTGGTGTTTTCCTGATCCTATCACTACCGCAGGCAGCTAATTAAGCTACAATTTATTTTTTGGCGAGCTCTGGACAGTGTTCACCTAAAGCTACCTGTCGAAGATTGGTGGTGTTTTCCTGATCCTATCACTACCCCGCAGGCAGCTAAATGAGCTACAAGTTAGTGTAGTGCGAGCTCTGCACAGTGTTCACCTAAAGCTACCTGTAGAAGGTTGGTGGGGTTCTCATACTACAGGAAGGCAGTTGATTTTGCTAGCTGCAGTATCAGTATATATATATATATATATATATATATATATATATATATATATATATATATATATATCCCAGCTTAGTGCAGCTACAGGCCATTAGTATGTCTGGAAGGCCAACAAGGAGAGGCAGACAGTCACAAGCCAATAAAAGAGGGCAAGCAGGCTCTGTGTCTAGAGGCAACAGTGCATCCTCATCAGCACGTGGTCGTGGGACACGCTTGGCCTTTTTTTCGGCAGCTGGCCGTGTTGAGCCGCAACATGCGGAAGACTTGGTCGAGTGGATGACCAAGCCGTCCTCATCCTCCTCATCCTTTCTCACCCATGCTCAGGGTACTTTGTCTGGCAAAGCAGCGGCCTCTTCCCTCGGCTCAATGTCATCAGTGACTCCTTCCCTAGCCCCACCATGTCCTCCTGAGGAGTCCCTCGAACTGTTTGATCACAGTGTTGGGTACATGCTCCAGGAGGATGCCCAGCATTTGGAAGGCTCTGATGATGATACTGAGCTAGATGAAGGCAGTAACATGAGCACGGACAGAGGGGGTGCCCAAGAAGGACAGCAATCTGGCAGTCATGCTCCCCCTGCTGCAGCATACTGCCAGGTTTGCTCCAGTGATGAGGAGGGAGGGGATGATGAGGTCACTGACTCAACGTGGGTGCCTTATAGGAGAGAGGAGGAGGAGGAGGCGGCACATCACCAACGAGGCAGGATGCCCTCCAGGGGCCAGCCTAAGGGCAGCACACTGACTGCATCACACCCCAAAGCTCCGCATGTGCAGGGCACTGCAGTCTCTGCGCGTTATTCAAAAAGTTCTTTGGTGTGGGCCTTTTTTGAGACGAGTGCATCAGATCTCACCGCTGCTATTTGCAACATATGTCTCAAGCGTATCTCGCGTGGCCAAAACATCTCCCGCTTGGGCACCACATGCTTGACCAGACATATGTTGACCTGCCATGCAGTTCGTTGGCAAGCGTATTTAAAAGACCCACACCAAAGAACAAAGAGGACCTCTCCTTGCTCCTCATCAGCTGAGATCTCCAACCCCACTAAACCTTCAGTCCTCTCTGAGACCTGCACTGAGAGGAAAGAAGGTGTAGAATTAGGTGTGTCACAGCCAAGTACTTGTGGGCAATCTGCTTTCGGTACACCGACGTCAGATTGTACCAGGCAAATTTCTCTGCCCCAGCTGCTGCACTGCCGAACGAAGTTCGCTCCAAGCCATCCACATGCCCAGCGGTTGAATGCTAGCTTGGCAAACTTGCTAGCACTTCAACTGCTGCCTTTTCAGTTGGTAGACTCTGTCCCCTTCCGCGAATTTGTGGAATGTGCAGGTACCCAAACGCCACTTTTTCTCATGGAAGGTGATTCTGGCTCTCTACCGGCATGTGGAAGGCAATGTCTTGGCCTCGCTGGACAGGGCGGTCAGTGGTAAGGTGCATATTACCGCTGACTCATGGTCCAGCAGGCATGGACAGGGACGTTACCTAAGTTTCACGGCGCATTGGGTGACTCTGCTGGCAGCTGGGATGAATGCAGGACAAGGTGCAGTAGTCTTGGAGGTTGTTCCACCACCACGCCTCCAAAATGCCACTACTAATGATTGTGACATACCTCACTCCTCCACCCCCTCCTCTTCTTCTTCCTCCATGGCCTCTTCCTGTGCTTTGTCCTCGGAACCAGCGGTGCTCCATAGCCGTTCAAGGGGCTACGCAAGTATGCAGGCCAAAAGATGCCATGCAGTGCTTGAGCTGGTGTGCTTGGGGGACAGGAGCCACACTGGGGCAGAGGTTCTGTTAGCTCTGCAGGGGCAGGTTCAGAGGTGGTTGACGCCATGCCAGCTTAAGGCAGGAATGGTGGTTTGCGACAATGGCACCAATCTCCTCTCTGCCCTCCGACAGGGACAAATGACCCATGTGCCCTGTTTGGCTCACGTCCTTAACTTGGTGGTGCAGCGGTTCTTGGGCAGGTACCCGGGCTTACAGGATGTCCTGAGGCAGGCCAGGAAAGTCTGTGTACATTTCCGCCAGTCATATAATGCCAGTGCTCGACTGGCAGACCTCCAAAAGGAGTTTAACCTGCCCAAGAACTGCCTAATCTGTGACATGCCCACCAGGTGGAACTCAACGTTGGCTATGCTGCAGCGGTTGCACACACAGCAGAGGGCCATCAATCAGTACCTGTGCGACTATGGCACCAGGACAGGGTCAGGGGAGCTTGTTTTTTTTCCCCACGCCAGTGGGCCATGATCAGGGATGCATGCACTGTCCTGTCACCATTTGAGGAGGCCACGAGGATGGTGAGCAGTGACAGTGCATGCATCAGTGACACTGTCCTCTTGTCCACCTGTTGGAGCATACGCTGCTTGGAATAATAGACAGGGCATTTGAGGCAGAACAGAGGCAGGAAGAGGAGGACTTCCTTAGCTCTCAAGGCCCCCTTTATCCAGACAGTGTTCCTGCGTGCCCGCCGATCACACAGGAAGAGGACAAGGAGGAGGAGGAGGAGGATTGTGTCAGTATGGAGGTGGAGCCTGGCACTCAGCATCAATCCCAAGAAACACATGGACTTGTACGTGGCTGGGAGGAGGTGGCTGCGGACCATGTTATCCTTAGTGACCCAGAGGACTCTGGACCGAATGCCTCAGCAAACCTATGCTGCATGGCCTCCCTGATCCTGCAAAGCCTGTGTAAGGATCCTCGTATTCGTGGTATCAAGTAGAAGGACCAATACTGGCTGGCAACCCTCCTTGATCCACGTTACAAGGGTAAGGTTGCGGACCTTATCTTGCCATCGCAGAGGGAGCAGAGGATGAAACATCTTCAGGAGATCTTGCAGAAAGGTCTGTGCAACGCATTCCCAGAGACTGGGAGGTTACAAACTCCTGTTTCTGGACAACGTGTTGCTGAGGCTTCGGTCAGTCAAAGAAGGAGAGGTGGAGAAGGTGGCCGTCTGACCGATGCGTTCAGACAATTTTTTGGTCCGCAGCCCCAAGGTATGATCGGTTCCAGCAACCATCGCCAGCGTCTGTTTTACATGGTGCAGGAATACCTAGGGGCGAGATCTGACTTGGACACCTTTCCCCTGAAAATCCTCTGGGTTACTGGGTCTTGAGGATGGATCACTGGCCAGAGCTTGCACAGTATGCAATTGAGCTACTGGCCTGTCCTGCATCCAGCGTTCTTTCGGAATGCACATTCAGTGCTGCTGGAGGCTTTGTAACCAATCACAGGGTGCGTCTGTCCACCGACTCGGTCGATCGACTGACCTTCATAAAAAGGAATCAGTCTTGGATCACCACCAGCTACCAAGCACCTGATGAAATCTCAGATTCCTTCAAAGACTGCCTATGCTGATGCTGAGTGACTATTCTGAGTAATTATTCTCTTCCTCCTCAATGATCACGCTGATAGCTTGTAAGAACATTTTTGGTTCTGGGCGCCACCACCAGTGCCTAAGGCACAATTTTTCAGCCCTTGTTTAACAGGGGTGTGTAATTACAATTTTTGATGCAATACTTTGCAGCAGGGCTCGTTCATGCGTTCCAACTAGAGTATCTCTGAGGGGTTGCAGTGTTGTGGCACCAGCACCAGTGCCTAAGGCCCAATTTTTTAGCCCCTGTTTAACAGGGGCGTGTAATTACAATTTTTGATGCAATACTTTGCAGCAGGGCTCGTTCCTGCGTTCCAACTAGAGTGTCTGTGAGGGGTTGCAGTGTTGTGGCACCAGCACCAGTGCCTAAGGCCCAATATTTCAGCCCCTGTTTAACAGGGGCATGTAATTACAATTCTTGATCTAATATTTCACAGCAGGGCCCGTTTCTGTGCCCACCAAGAGTGAGTGAGGACTAATGCCCCGTACACACGGTCGGACATTGATCGGACATTCCGACAACAAAATCCTAGGATTTTTTCTGACGGATGTTGGCTCAAACTTGTTTTGCGTACACACGGTCGCACAAAGTTGTCGGAATTTCCGATCGCCAAGAACGCGGTGACGTCAAGCACATACGACGAGACTAGAAAAGGCCAGTTCAGAACCAAGCGCGGCACCCTTTGGGCTCCTTTTGCTAATCTCGTGTTAGTAAAAGTTTGGTGAGAGACGATTCGCGCTTTTTCAGACTCGTGGTTTTCAGATCGTTTTCTGCCGTTCAGTTTGTGCTTGTGGGTTTGTATCTGCTCTTCAGTGCGTGCAAGCAAGTACCATTGACTCGTTACTGTTTTTCAGGTCGCTCTTCACAGGCCTTGCTGTTCTTCAGTGTGTTCTGTTACTTCGTTCTGAGCAGCCGTCTGTTTTCTAGCCATGTTGCGTATGCGTACTCTTTGTAGAGTTCGTGCTGTGCGGGGGCTTGGTGTTGGGGTCCTGACCTTGACACAAGTCCAGTCCATGAACAGGGTGGGGAGGAGTTCATGGACCAAGAATTGGTTGCTTCAGCGTGACCAGTTCTCTCATATGCCTTTGCTCCGTGAGATCCGTGAGAATAATCCTGATGATTTCAGGAACTTTCTCAGGATGACAGACCCCATATTTCACTGTCTGTTGGCTTCGCTGACCCCTTATATTAGCAGGCAGGATACCTGCATGAGGCAAGCCATCACTCTGGAGCAGAGGCTCGTCGCTACCCTGCGGTACTTGACGACAGGGAGAAGCCTGCAGGACTTGAAGGCATCTCCCCCCAGGCTCTGGGGATCATAATCCCAGAGACCTGTTCTGCCATCATCCAGGTCCTGCAGAAGGAGTATATGAAGGTAAAATTTTTATCCTTTAATATCACATTTTATTATATTTAATGTTTGCTAATATCTTGTATTTCTTTCCTCATTCCCTAATTACCATGATTGTAATATGCTGTGAATGTCCCCTTTGTCCTCATGCATGCTGGATTTTTATGTAATTAATTTTTTAGGTCCTTCATACATATTTGCCTTCACTTACCTCCCCAGCATGCTCTACGGGCCCTATATTCACCGCATGTAGTCACTTAAAACAATATATTTTATCAGCTCCATAGTAGTGCTTTACCCCAAACACCCCCTAAAATGTTTTTAAATGTTATTTTTGCTTTAAATTCAGGCAGAGTGGCAGAGGCTTTTTTTGTGGTGTTCCCAAATCATTTTTAGTAACCCTCCCTCCCCCCCAACTGCTAAGTCAGCTGATCCCAATTCTCTATCTATCCTCAATCATCTATCTGCTGACTTTGCCAAACCCATACACACTATACCCATCTCTTTTGTGCTCAGATTTATGGATGAATTCCCCAAAGCATGTAGTGCAAGGGCCTGCCTGTATACTTTCAAATGGTACTGTTTGAACTTTTAAGATCCTATTATTATCTTGAGACAGGTATTAGCAGAATGTTCAAATGTGCTCAAATGTGTACAGTGTGTATTTAAATCTTTGTATTCGGACACTTCCTACCTGTCCAGTGGGCTGCCAATACTGTAACTAAGGATCGGCTGTTCCAAGTAATACCCTGTATTTAGGCATTCATCTCTCAATGAAGTGAAGAGGGTTACCTGTCCAAGATTTCCACACCCCCCATAATGTTAGAAATGGCCCATGAGAGGGGGGGGAGGGGGAATATGATAGGTGTACCTTATACTTTGGTGTTGTTAAATTCCCCTTAATAAATGCTATCTGGAGGTTGCCCCAGAATGTTTGTGCCTAATCTGCTTGCCATGTTTCGGAGCAAAAATAATATTTTTTTTTTTCCTTGACAGTTTCCTTCCACGCCACAGGAATGGCAGACTGTGGCCTCCCACTTTGCCCAACAGTGATACTTTCCTAACTGCGGAGGGGCAATTGATGGGAAACATGTCCACATCATCCCACCACCCAACTCGGGGTCATACTATTTCAACTATAAGGGGTTCAATAGTATTGTGATGTTGGCGGTGGTGTCGGCTAATTACGACTTCTTGTATGTGGACATGGGGAAGAATGGCCGGATGTCCGATGGTGGAGTCATCGCCCAGAGGGATTCTACAGGCGTCTCCAGAATGGCAGCTTGGACTTGCCAGCTCCAGAGGACAATGTGGAAGGACTCCCATTCGTGTTCGTTGCTGATGAAGCGTTTGCGCTGGGGGACCACCTTATGCGGCCATTCCCAATGAGGACCCTCACCCCGGAACAGAGGGTTTTTTATTACCGGCTGGCCAGAGCCCGAAGAGTGGTGGAGAACACATTTGGAATCCTGGCCAGCCGGTTCCGCCTATTTCTGACACCTATCCATATGGCGGAGTATAAACTTAATCATATAATCATGGGGTGCTGTATTCTCCATAACTTTTTATGGAAACATTCGGCCAACTATGCTGGCTCAGTTGGGCCTGAGGCCGGAGTGATACCTGAAACAACAATGACGGCGCTTGAAAGCGGCCGTCCTGGCTTGCCCTCCCTGAGTGCCCATGATGTCCGGTTACGATACCTGGAGTTCTTTGCGGGTAGGGGGGCCATCAATATGCCTTCAAATTTGTGAAGCCTTTTTCCAATAAAAAAGCAAAAAAAAGAAATTCTTTGTGGACATTTACTGCTAGTGTTTGTTTTAGCTGACCCTGACAGAAATGTGTTGAGTCCAGAAAATGGCGTGATTGTGTAACCTTATACAAAGCACTGTTTTGGTGTTATTTACTAAAGGCAAAGACACTTTTCACTACAAGTGCACTTGAAACTGCACTGAAACTGCACTTGTAGTGCAAAGAGGATTTTCCCTTAGGAAATAACCCCCATTTTCATAGAAAACACCAATTACATCACCAACAAAGTGTTTTATTACCGTTGAGACAATAATCCACACATTCTTGATTAACAATCTCTTTAATACCTGCACAATCACATGTGCATTTCGAAAAGGTTTTTCTAACAAACCCACATGTTTGTTGTTTTTCAATTTTTGGGGTAGCATTAGAAACCAGATAAAGGTCCATTTATTTAAGATAAAACAGGCATGTGTAAAACCAACAAGAAAGACACAAATCTTGAACTTACAAAGTTCACATTTGGTAGAACTTGAAGGCAATATCAGACATGAGTATTTAAGAACTGAGTTTGATATTGCGTTCAGATGGGGTGAAGTCACCCCAGGAAAAGGCAAATTTGGAAGATGCACACAAATTTACCAATGTCAACATGTGCGACCTGCCATCACGGGGGATCAAGGGACGTGTTTTGGGGAGAAACCCCTTCCTCTCAGCCACTTTATTATAGAGGAAGGGGTTGCAACCCCAAAACACGTCCATTGATCTCCCGTGATGGCAGATAGCACATGTTGGCACACTGTGTGCATCCTACAAATTAGGCTTTCCTACAAATCTTGCAAACATTTTGAACATTGGAGCACACCAAAAAACCAAGGGATTGGGAGGGGTTTTAAACTCGCCCCAAAACATCAATGATGTTCTTATTTTTTTGGATAACATCATGACCTGAGCCTGTGGTCGCAGACACTCACCTATTGTGGTGACTAGTTCCACCACGTCTTCATCCTCCTGCACTTCTTGGTTTGGGGGAATTTCTCCTTCTTCCAGAGGTGGGGGGTCTCTGGTCTCCTCGGATGAGGGGTGTCCTCCAAGTTTTTTTTCCCCTATGTAAAACACAAATGCTATACTTAGCACACAGTGATTTGATGTCAGAACTATAAATATGAAACATTGCTTGGAAGTGGGGTACAATTGTCTATTTTGGCCGAGTGCAAAAATTTAGCGTTTTCAGTGTCCTTTGTAAAGCTTCAATACTTTACCTGTTTGGTACAAGCTTCACAGATGGAGACCCCCCATAGTATACACTGGAGCACCTGTGTGGCCCCCTAATAAAAATGGTGTTCTGGTGTCCCACACTAGTGCTCCAGTGTCCAGATGTGAAAACAGCTGCTGAGTGTCCTCTCCTTACACAGAATCTAGTTTGCATTTCATTCTAGTAACAAAGCCATCTACACAACCAAATTAGTTTCTGACAAGTAGGGCGTAAAAAATGTGGCCAAATGCATATGACCTAAACAATGGTGTTTTAGAGGCCGAAAGAAAAATGTTTGATACGAACGAATAATGGGCCCATGAACATGAAAGTTGCAATTTAAAAATGTACACTTGTAAGAAAAGCACATGGAGCAGCACTAACGTAAGAAACATAAAGAATAGGAACACAGGGCAGCTACTTACTTTTTTGAAGCACTCTCTGGATCTTTCTTTACTGCTCATGTTCTCGTAATTTGAGGTCCGACCACCGTTTCCTGAGCTGATCTTTCGATTGTCGTACCCCGAATTTCCGGTGCAGACTTTTGACCACTTTCGCATAGTCGGCCTTCTTCAGGATGTCCACCATCTCCAACATCTTCCCAAAGGACATATTTGAGGCCTTAAATCTCCTTCTGGATTGGGACGTTTCCGGCTCCGGGCTTTCCTCCTCCACCTCCTCGTTGCTATAATTAGCATGATGCTGCTGTGTATCCGCCATGTGCTCTTGCCCCACTGCGCAGAACGAAAAGGGGCGGGGAATAGACTAGAAAGAACGTCAGGGGCGGGCGGAGTTACACGCATGCGCAGTGTGTATAAAGCCTAACATGCGTGCGTATTACGTTCGATCTGTGAGCGGAGGAAGGAGCATCGAAAGCGCCGATCGTGATAACGAAGGTAAGATCTAAACTTGGGCCTATACTGCTTCGAAATAGAAGCCTAGATTTTAACAAGATTAGGAGAGTTTGGCCTGACCTTAGGGTTTGTCTTGTGTTGTGTCTTGCAGAGAAAATGGATGGGTTCAATGACCACAACTTCCTCCCCCTGTTCATAGACAAATACAAGGAGCTGCCCTCTCTGTGGCAGGTGAGACATCCTCATTATAATAATAAACAAAAGAGGCAGGCAGCGCTGGAGAAACTGCTGGAGTTGGTGAAGCCGGTGGTCCCCACAGCAACCATCCCCTATTTAAAAGCCAAAATTGGTGGCCTGAGGAGCACATATCTTAGGGAGCGCTTCGGACCTCTGGGAATCTGTGACCTTCTTGCGCTCCCTAAGATATGTGCTCCTCAGGCCACCAATTTTGGCTTTTAAATAGGGGATGGTTGCTGTGGTTGTGGAATGTGGCAGTCAGGAGGAGGCGGGGATTAGTGGCAGCCAGGAGGAGGCGGGGCTAAGTGTCAGCCAAGAGAAGCCTGGGACCAGTCGCAGCCTGACCGAATCACAGGTTCCTCCCCTCTGCCTTCCATATAAAAGAGCGAGGAAGATGACTCCCATGCAGGATTCTGCGCTCAGGAGGCTTCTGCATCCCTCCGAGCCTTACCCACTCCTGAAGAGGCCTTTGCCTGCATGGCTGCCACAAAACTACAGGGCATGCAGGAGGGCCATGCAAGCTGTGTGAGGACCTGCTTTATAAAGTCCTAAGTAAGAGGGTGAGTGGGAAACTAACACCCAAGACCGACATGATTGAGTTGGACCATCCTCCTCCTCCTCCTCCTCCTGCTGCCACAACTCCACCACCACAGCCACAGTGTGGAAGGAAGCATGGAAAGAAGACCAGAGAGTGATTGCTCTGGGTTCAGTCTGGTCTGCCAAAAGCTGCAGTCTCTTGTGTGACCACAGCCTGGGGACACAGATGTCATCTGCTGCTTTCCGGATCTCTGGGACTTCTGGACCAGACTGCCCTCCCTTAGATAAGGACTTCTCAGGCCACCAATTTTGTGTGAAAATTGATGTCCGCCCTGGGGGTCCAAGGCTTCACCCATTTCTGCTGTTTCTCCAGCGTTGCCTCCCTCTTTGTTTAGTTGTGACCCCTTAATAAAAGTTTTTTATTTGGGAAATTATACTCTCCTATGTGTGTTTTCATCCAAAAAGGACAGTTTGTTGGTGACGATTCAGGTACATTTTTTAACATAAAATGTGAAATTAACAAGGGACAAAAACACCAAACAATCTCCTACAGATTAAATAGAACAACATATTAATGGTGTTGTGTTAACTTGACCCAAAAAACACACACAAAAATTTTTACGAGTACAAATAAAAATCCCAAAAACCAAAGATACACCTTGAAAAAAATACAAACCCTAAAAAAATTAATCGGTCTTAAAAACCAAAAAAAAAAAAAATTATGTCAGATGTGACAAATTAAAATATATCAAAATATATTGAGGGAATCCCGAAAAATAGTAAAGAAATTAGTTTGTGAGAAGTGTGTGTGAAGATAAGCAGCAAAACTACTTAATTCTTGTCCCATTATAAAGAAGAAGAAGAAGAAGAGAGTGCGCTGTATTAAACTATTTTTAACATTGCAGCATGACGAAAGTGCTGTATCCATTGCGAACGCTCATTTTACCTGACCGAGCTGTTCCGTGTCGGAATTTCTTCTGAGCATGCGTGGTTGTGCGCCGGAACAGGCCACACACGGTCGGAATTGACGCGATCAGATTTTGTTGTCGGAAAATTTTATCTCCTGCTCTCAAACTTTGTGTGTCGGAAAATCTGATGGAAAATGTCCGATGGAGCCCACACACGGTCGGAATTTCCGACAACACGCTCCGATCGGACATTTTCCATCGGAAAATCCGACCGTGTGTACGGGCATTAGAGTGTTGTTGCACTAGCACCACTACCACCAAAGGCACAATTTTTCTGCCCCTGATCAACAGGGGCATGTAATTACAATTCTTGATCTAATATTTCACAGCAGGGCCCTGTGAGGGCTTACAGTGTTGTGGCCACAACAACAACTAAGGCCCAAATTTCTGCAGAGTATATAGGGCAGGCCCCTACTTTCAAACATCCAACCTACAAACGACTCCTACTTGCAAACGGAAGGAGACAACAGGAAGTGAGATGAAATCTACCCCTAGGAAGGGAAATTCTCTCCTGTAAGAGTTAATATGGGAAAAACGTTTCTCCTTTCCACTGATGCTTTATCACCAATCCTTGTTTCACAAAAAACGCCAAATTTTCAAAAAACATTTGTCATTGGGACAAAAAATTAGGTGAAATCTTCTGAAGGAGGAGCACAGACAGCAAAACAAATGTCACAGGAGTGATAACCCTTCCCCGTGTTTTCCAAAAAGCTTAAAATAGTTTTTTTGGCTGGAGCTAAACACGTTAAAAATGTACCAGTTGAAAATTACAAACAGATTCTACTTAACAACAAACCTACAGTCCCTGTCTTGTTTGCACCACCTGTATACTGCTGTTCAGAGTATATAGGGCCTGGTGGCCCCACACCTTTCCTTTTTTTAATTTAGGTGTGGGGTTCCCCTTAATATCCATAGAAGACCCAAAGTGCCTGGTAATGGACTGGTACGCATGCTGTTTGTCTCACTGATTTTTATCCATATTGCCAGGACCCGACATTACATTAAAGCCGCAAGCAGTTTTAAATGACTTTTTTTCCTTTAAAAATGACATTTTGTGCAGGGACTGTTCTAAGCACGGGAAACACGCGCCACTTTACAGACATACTATAGACACCCCCCAGGTACAATATACGATATTTAAAGGAATATTTCACTTTCTTTTTTAACTTTAAGCATCATTAAAATCACTGCTCCTGAAAAAATGGCCGTTTTTAAAAGTTCTTTTTGCATTGATACATGTCCCCTGAGGCAGGACCCGGGTCCCCAAACCCTTTTTAGGACAATACCATGCAAATTAGCCTTTAAAATGAGCACTTTTGATTTTGAACGTTCGCGTCTCATAGACGTCAATGGGGTTCTAACGTTCGTGCGAATTTTCGGTCCGTTCGTAGGTTCTGGTGCGAACCAAACCGGGGGCTGTTCGGCTCATTCCTACAGGGAACGTATGATCTCTGTAATTGCAAAAAAAGGTTTCTGTAACAAATATTAATATTCGGAGCCCTCTGTCCTGAGAGATATGAAGCACATAAACATGTCACAAGACTAACAACATAAAATAGACCTGAAGTGTGCCCTGGCCTGCTGTACGGTAAAGAGCGGCAGCGGCCAGCGGCAGCGGCCAGCGGCAGCGGCCAGCGGCAGCGGCCAGCATACCTGGGCGGTATGCCAAGAGAAGGGTGCAAAAATACTTGGTTAGGGTGGTAATTATTTATTTAAGTTTACTGCCATACTACAGGGCAAGCTTGCTGAAGGCTCGTGACCTTTCTGCTTGCGGATTGGGGATGTATCGAGCAAAGCAAGTGGATTTCCACCTGCCCATCTTTTTGAGGACGTTGTCCGGGACCCCGTTTCGTGAGGCTGCTGATGCTACTCCAATGCAAAAGAATTTTCAGAAAAGTTGGCCGGGGTCAAGGCCTACGTTGTGCAAAAGAATCCTGATGTGTCTAGTGAACTGGTTGCTACTTAGAAGGCTAGTAGGGAACGGTAGTAATGGCTGTCCTCCGAGAGGTCGGACAGATGAGCTAATAACTGGTCTAGAATGGCCGCAGGGCACCAGATGTTGCGAGTCTGAAAGTTTGATATCTACCCCGGGACGGGACTGTTGTGTTTTGGACACCATGAGGTGCGGGATGAAGTAACTTTGGTGGCATGTCAGTTGGCGTCTACGTAACATATTACAACATGGGCCGGTGACTGAATTCACTGGGGTGTAAGAAGCCGTAGAAAGCCAGGTAGATGGCTGCTTGAATGACCAGGCTGGAAATTAACCCAAAGGGGAACGTGACAGGATGGTAGACATGTCTCAGAATATGGTGCTGGTCGCAAGTAGGTGTTTACTATTGATTTGGAGTTGTTGCCTGTGACTACCACGCAGGATGTTCTTGACCGCATGGGCGACAAACAAAGATGGTAGGATCTTGTAAGGAGATGAAATGCTGGATGGATGCCAGCTAAGTAGAGTCTAATGGTATTGTGTGACAATGCCAACCGTGTGTGGCAGCATGATATGAAGGCCAGGATGTGATGGAGATCTCCTGATACTGCCCCAGGGTTTGAGGCTGGGAACCTGTCATAGATCTTCCAGGCAGTAAGGTAGGCCTTCAGGGTGTTGTGAGATAATGATAGATTAATAAAGCAGGTAGCATTGTGAAGGTGTTGTTTCAATCCGAGGTTAGCTACGACCAACGTGGGATTACAAACATGGTCGGGTCAGTTCCAGGTTCCTGCTAAAAGAATGACGCAAAGTTAAAACTGGTAGTGCATTGGCCAGAGTATTGCATTTGCTGGGATGTAGATGCACAGGACATTAAATTGGTGCTGTGGGGATAGTTGCATCAGCCTGCGCAGGAAGGCCATGATGGCCAGCGACTTAGACCTGCTTTTATTTATAATACTAGCTGTGGCTTGGTTGTCTGTGGCAAACGACACTGTTTGTCCTGCCCAGTTGCTGCCCCAGACTTGAGCTGCTGCAACAATGGGGTAGAGTTCGAACAAAGAGGAGGACTAATTGAACACGGGAATCAAGAGAATTTCTGACGGCCATGGCCCTGCAAACCAAAGATGGCCAAAAATTGCCGTGAGGACCTGTGGAGGCTGCGGCGTCCGTGACTACCTGAGATGAAGGGGGAGATTTTGACGGAATGAACATTGACATGCCATTCTAGTTCGTGAGAAATTCGTTCCACATGGGCAGATCCGCTATTGCCGGTACGTCTAATTTAAGTATTTAGTCAGGATCTTGTACCTGGGAGAGAAACACTAGGAGGCGTGAGATAAAGGATCACCCAGAGTCTGGTTGCTGCCTTAGCTGAAAATGAGCGGTGACAGTCATAGAATGAGCACCCTGCGTACTTGTGACCTACATCCACTACTGCATGCAGATAGGGGTTCGGCTCTTCCCTCCTGTTGGGATTGCCCTGCATAACACGTGTCTGACCGTTCCCAAGGCCAGCACAAACTCTGTGACAGTGAGCTTGCAATTAAGTCTAGGGTCTTTGGCCTTCAGGATGATGGAGACGTCTTCCCACGAATATGACTTGTTTTCGGCCAAGTCGTGTACTGCTATGAGGAGGGATGCTAAGTTAACGTCATTGCCGTCCAAGATGTCCTTCCTGATGCCCTGCTGGGACAAGGTGCGCAGAGAAGACAGTGGTGCCGATGTCGGGCGTACCTGTAAGTGAAGGCACAGGAATTCCGGTGGTGACTGGAGCTGTCAGGGGGGCAACTGGGCGTACCTCCAGGGCTCCCACTCTGGCTTGGATGTCAGTGACTGCTGTTGACAGTGTGGTCACCAAGGAGTGCAGCTGAGTAGTCACTAAGAAAATAGACTGCAGTGATGCCTGGGTGCCTGGTAGGGCTGCTACTGGCGTGTTTTTTTAAAATTAATTAATTTTTTATTTTATTTTTTTGTAAATGGTCCAAGCTCTGCGAGACTGTGAGCCACCACTTGCTGTGCCCGCAAAGGGTGACGGCAGGGCGGAGGAAAAGTCATCGCTGTCGGTCTGTGACATGGCCTCAGCTAAAAGCAAGGAGGGGAAATGCATATGTTTAAGGTGAGTTGCAAAGGTAGGAGGGGATAGATGCGTTTGGGTAGATAAGATGTAAAGGCAGAAGGAAAACAAGAGGAACAGGGCAAGGAACGACAGCCGTAGTGACAGCTAGTTTGCGTGCGAGCGCTGTTGAGTGTGACTTTAGAAAACTCAAAAGAATGCGTGACAACCGAGGTGAGCCAGGAGGTGACTGGCTAGGTAACCGATAGCTCGGGTGTCTGTCTGTGCTCGGCACAGACTAATGAACCAGAGCCCCCCAGGGCGAACTGGGGCAGGTAGCTGAAGTCTGGTATTCCAAGTAGGAGTGTTGCGATCTGTAGTTTATTGACGTATGTTCGCGAGCTGGACGTTAGGCGACCTTGTCTGCGTGGTGAAGGATGTCAGATCACTCTTTGAAAACAGAGTGAAGTGCACAGAAGTATGTGACAGTTACTAACGCCTCGGGAGCAAGTCAAATCATGTATGTGAAGTAAAATATGTTGTGAAAGATTGTTTAAGAGAAAAGCAAGGGGGAATCCTTT
Organism: Lithobates clamitans; assembly: GCA_037952925.1. Classification (NCBI taxonomy): domain Eukaryota; kingdom Metazoa; phylum Chordata; class Amphibia; order Anura; family Ranidae; genus Lithobates; species Lithobates clamitans. Next base: position 599,199 of record JBBGZY010001452.1, on the reverse strand, counting down.
TGAACTATGCACCTGACTTGATGCCCTAGTAGTGAAGTTTTGGTTGAGGTCGAGGACTGAGTCGACCGGGAACCTGTAGTAAGGTGACATTTTGTTTCGACAAGGGAGATTGCAAAGAGCTGTTCGGGGCAAAGCTGGCCCCCTGGTGAAGATGCAATGGTTTTTTTTTTCGGGAGATACTGTCCAAACTTGGTGCAGGGTGGACCAACTGGTAGTCTGATCTAAAAGGGGAAAGTGACAGAGAAAATGATGAGCAGCCATGTTGCTACTGGAGATGATGAGTGGCGGTCTGAGCCACTTGCTGAAATGCTTGCAGCGATCGCAAGGAAGCAGCCTTATTTGAAAGGCGAAAAACAAAGTTAGCAGAATTATAAGTATGTAGGAATGACCGTGCGCAACATTGTACAAATAAATGGAGTGAGATGTGAATGTTAATGCCTTGATAAACGTAAGGCTGGGGATCTGAATCCTAAGTTCCACTGTATTCGTAAATGCCGATGCAACTAGTTCGAACCGGGCTGGGGTGTGAGCACCGGTGGGGTTTGTTTCTGAGAGATTGGTCGATGAAGTTTGTATTGCCAAAGATCCGAATTGTTGAGCCGGTGCTACGACTGGATTCAAATCGGTTGGTGGAGTTCGTATTGCTGAGGATCCGAATCGTTGCGCTGATGATGCGACTAGATTTGGATCAGTTGTGGATGTAAGGTGATGAGGGGGCTTGTATCCCAGATCCAAATCATTGCGCCAGTGATGCGACTGGATTCGGATCGGCTGACGGTGTTTGTGGTTGAAGGGGCTTGTGATTGCTGAGGATCCGAATCATAGGGCCGATGTTGCGACTAAATTCGGATTGGCTGTTGGTGTGTGTTTGGTATTCACTAAGAGGTGTACAGGGTCAGTTAGGTGAAGTGTGTGTTTTCCGTAGGAGGTGTAGGGGGTCAGTAGATGAAGTGGGGGTTTAGTAGGGCGTGTGGTGTGTTGGACGTGGGTTTGAGACCCTGCACCATAAGCGACTTGTTCCGAAGGTGGCTTGTGCTTATTCGTACGGTTCTTACCGCCTAGTCGGTAAGATACTATTGATGACGAGTGGAGGCTGCCATGAGTCGTAACGACGCGGATGCGACTGGGCTTGAATGAGGAACGGATGAAAGGCAGTAAGTACGAATGCGTGCAAATAACCGAGTAAGACATATGAAGCCGTAGGCAGTTTACGAAGGGGAATATAAAGCAACGGTTCGGTAGAAGGTAACAACAAGTCCTACCTGCGACAGCGAGCGTGGGACAATCGATGAAAACCTATGACCGATCTCGAAGGACACGGACACACAGTGAGTTGGCAGAGTCGGCCTCTGCAATGCATCTGACACAAATTAGTTTGTAAAACGTATGAAATGAATCCAATATAAATTGGTAGTAAGGAGTATCTGATACAAATTGGTTGTAGAGTGTATGCCATCCCTTACTGTGAAACCGAACACCTACCAACCACCCATCCCCCCAGGCTAATCAAGTGCAGAGAAGGCACCAGGTGGGTTTAATTACAGCTCAATCAGCCACATAAACCCATACAAACAATACATGCTCATCTCCAAATGGATGAGATGGCAACCCCATGGACAATTCATTTTATAACCAGTGAAGCCTATGGCGAGTGATATCGAGAACGACCGACAGCAACTCGGAGGCTTGGATTTACGAATAAATCATATGTTTGGCAGAAGGAACTTTACGAATGTACTACGCCTGTGCCGAATGATGTCGGGACATGAGCGGCAACAACTCAGAGGCAGGTTTTTTCACGAAAGGGGTGCAGGATAGGAAGCATAATAAACCGCAAGATTGCACATGATACGAAAAGGTTCGGATACTACCTGCGACCGTGAGCGGGAACTGCCGACGAAGACCACGAATGGAGAAGCCGAAGTGCACCTGCGATTGAATACACAGACTGCTGAACACGAGGTGAGCTGGGAAGAGTCGGCCCCCAGTGATGTGCGGTACCGCGCACTGGAACCGACACTGACCATTGTGGGTGGTCTGTTTAAATACCCCCCGGGCTCCTCCCATAATTTCAGGACACCATACTGGCCTTCCTATATATATTTTAATACACTGCCTAAAGTGTATTAGAAACTGTACACACTGTGTTAGATACTGTGTACACTGCCTGCACTGTATTAGAAACTGTACAATGGCTGCACTGTATTATATACTGTGTACCGCACCTGAAGTTTATTAGAAACTGTACACACTGTAATATATACTGTGTATATCGCCTGCACTGTATTATAAACTGTACAATGGCTGCACTATATATTGTAGGGGATCATAGGGGTGAAAAGCTGGCTCAGAGACAGTCCAGAAAAATAAAAGTGGCTTTATTCAGCAAAATGGCAAAAACAAACATAAGACAGGACAGACTTTCATGTGCACACAGGTACCACTCACAGTTCAGCAGCACACAGGCTTACAGGTAATAGTTCATGGCTCCAATCAGAGCTACAGTCTTTATGTGGTTAAGCTCACCCAGCAGGTACACCATCCAGCAATGGACCTTTTCACACAGTGCTGCTGTGTCTCTTCTCTCCTACTCAAACAGCTCCTAACACTTTCAGCCCAGCTGACAATAAGCAGGTCTGAAGGGGGAGTACCTGCCCTCTTCGATTAACCCCTTCTTAACCCTGCCCCAGGCTGACCCTCTACATATCCCCCCCTCTGTTCCAGGCCAGGGGTCTGGACACTACGAATCCAGTGGCAATAGACCCGGGAAAGGGCATCCGCATTCTGATGTACCTTTCCTGGTCTATGTACCACTGCAAACCTGAAGTCCTGTAGAGCAAGGAACCACCGGGTGATTCTGGAGTTTTCATCTTTATTTTGGCCATCCACGTAAAGGGCACATGATCTGAAACTAACTTGAAGGGTCGGCCCAACAAGTAGTAGCAGAATGTCTCCAAAGCCCATTTTATTGCTAGACACTCCCTTTCCACAATGGAACAATTCCTCTCAGCTGGCATGAGATTCCGGCTCAAGTACACAAGGGGGTGCTCATCCCCCCAATCATCTGGGACAGTAATGCACCCAGACCCAACTTTGAGGCATCTGTTTGTACCAGGAACTCTTTTTGGAAGTCGGGAGTTACCAACACTGATTCCTTGCACAAAGCTTGCTTCAACCAGCAGAACGCTGCTTCTGCACTCCACTGAACAACAGTTGCGTTCTTTCCCTTGATGAGATCAGTCAGAGGTGCTGCTAGACTGGCAAAACCTCCTATAATAGCCCACAATGCCAAGGAAAGAACGCACTTGTTTCTTTGTGAGTGCATGGGGCCATTTTTGAATAGCCTCCACCTTGTTTAGTTGGGGTTTAATCATGCCCCTGCCTACAACATACCTCAGGTAGCTGGCCTCCTCCAACCCAACCTTGCTGTTTTCCAGGTTCCCTGTGAACCCCACCCTTCGGAGTGCATCCAAGACCAACTGGACCTTTGGTAAGTGACTCTCCCAGTCCTGACTAAAGATCACAATGTCATCAAGATTGGCTCCTGAGAATTCTTTATGAGGTCTCAGGACGAAGTCCATGGCCCTCTGTAAAGTGGCTGTGGCCCCATGTAACCAAAACGGCACTCGGGCATACTGCAATAACCCCTCTGGTGTGTCAAATGCAGTTTTTTCTTTAGCCTCTAGGGAAAGCGGGATCTGCCAGTATCCCTTGGTCAAGTCAAGAGTGGTGATGTAGCGGGCCGGTCCTAATCTCTCGATTTAACTCATCCACCCGGGGCATGGGATACGCGTCTGGCTTGGAGACTTTAATTTGCTAGAAGTCATTGCAGAACCGCCAGGTTCCATTTGGCTTGGGTACAAGGACTATAGGGCTGGACCAGCTACTTGAAGACTCCTCAATGATCTCAAGGTCCAACATACTCTTAAGTTCGGCCGAGACAATCATCGGGCGAGCTTCGGGTATGCGGTAGGGTTTGAGTTTTACTCGAATGCCAGGGTCTGTGATGCAGGGTCGATTCCTCTGCAAAAACTCCCAGGACTCCTGTTTTTGAGAAGGGGAGAGAACTGACCCTCTACAATATATACACATACTAGAGTGTGTGTGTGTGTGTGTGTGTATATACACACACACTTGTAATATATAAAATATATATTTTAATACACCGCCTGAAGTGTATTAGAAGCTGTACACACTGTATTATATACTGCGTACACCACCTACACTGTATTATATACTGTGTACACCACCTGAAGTGTATTAGAAACTGTACACACTGTATTATATACTGCGTACACATATATATATATATATATATATATCAAATACACTGCCACTAACTAAATAACCTGCCTGCTTAATCTAAGTCAAGCTATCTCTCAGTCCATGCCAACAACACTACACGCAACGGCTATGTAAGCAGCCTTTTATAGTGTGGGGCATGGATTTAGTCCCCCTGAGCAATGATTGGCCAAAGGCACCCTGCCTTTAGCCCATCATGGCTCTCTCAGCAGAGCACGCTGTGAATGGCCAAAGAATGCAGGTCAGGTGCATGCTTTGGCCAATCATCATACGACAATGCACTGCGATCTTGCAGTGCACTATGGGGCATTCCGTGGCGCTCAAATTTCACGCGGACGCCCTATAATGTTCGCTGTTTGGTGAACAGGCAAACACCCGATGTTTGAGTCAAACTTACATTCGACTCAAAGATCGAGCTCATCCTTACACTACACTAACACTGACACTATTCTCACACATTATACTAACACTACACTAACACTCTACACTCAGAGTCACAATAAGTGAAAAAAAAAAAAACTGCTAGTAGGAAACTGAGTCCTGCTCTATCTATCTCCAACTTCACACTGCAAACGCTTCCTATGGGAGGGAACCTTTTATAATATGGGGTGGGACTATGAGTACTAAGCCGTGATTGGAGAAAGTCATTATCACTTTGTCCACTCGGGGCTCTGACAGTGCAAATTGACGAAGCTTTGCATCTGACCAGCGGTCAGGTGCTTCATCCAATTAGGGCCCTAGAATGCACCATGAAGCTTGCAGTGCATTGTGGGGTGCTCGGGGGGGCAAACATCCCGCCGAGCTACCCGCAAATTCGGATGTCCGCCGAGTGGGCGAGCAGGCGAAGTGCGGACCAAACTTTTGCTCGATTCAAACTGTTCGCCCATCTCTAGTGATAGGCAGTCAGAAAGTAAAAGCTGTGTAAATTCCAGTATATATCTTTTTTTTTTTACCAAAAACATGTAGCAGAATACATCTTGGCCTAAATGTATTTAGAAATTTGATTTTATTGGATAGGTTTTATAACAAAAAGAGGAAAACATAATTTTTTTTTCAAAATTTTTGGTCTCTTTTGGCTAAGAATAATAACAAAACCCAATGGTGATCAAATGCCACCAAAATAAAGCTTTGTTTGTGTGAAATAAATGATATAAGTTTCATTCGTGTACAGTGTTGCATGACTGAGAAATCGGCAGTTAAAGTAGAGAAGTGCTGAATAGCAAAAAATCGTCTAGTCATGAAGGGGGTAAAACCTTCTGGAGGTGAAATGGTTCATAGCGGACTTTTTCATGGTGTGGGCATTTGTATTTCTTTGTCAATGAGTAATAAGTGATATTATGTACCCTGTAGTCATTCACCCACAGGGGCTGGAATGTTTCGGAGTCCCGGTATTCTAAAGTGGGCTACCAGATTCTGATAAGTGCAACTGCAAACCCCCACATCCCATTTGGGGCGCAGGATGTGAGTTCCTTACCTCCCAACATGGGCACAGGGTACATTGTAAGCAGTGGGAGATGTGGTCTTTTATAGTTAGGAAAGGGGGCTGAATACTTGATGCTTCCCCTTTCCTGGGCACCCAGGCTGCAAGTCTAGATAAGAGTCTGGAATATATTTTAACCACTTGCCTACCAGGCCAATTCTGACATTTCTCTCCTACATGTAAAAATCATAATTTTTTTGCTAGAAAATTACATAGGACCCCCAAACTATATATATGGGTTTTTTAGCAGATACCCTAGAGAATACAATGGTGGTCATTGCAACTTTTTTATCTAGCACGGTATTTGCGTAGCAATTTTTCAAATGCGTTTTTTGGGGAAAAAAAAAAAAGTTTTGGGCATTAAAAAAAAACAAAACAAGAAAGTTAGCCCAATGTTTTTGCATAATGAGAAAGATGAAGATACACCGAGTAAATAGATACCCAACATGTCACGCTTCAAAATTGCACACGCTCGTGGAATGGTGCCAAACTTCGCTATTTTAAAATCCCCTTTAGGTGACGCTTTAAAAATGTTTACTGGTCATATGTTTTGAGTTACAGAGGAGGTCTAGGGCCAAAATTATTGCTCTCGCTCTAACATTCGTGGCGACACCTCATATGTGTGGTTTGAACACAGTTTTCATATGTGGGCGGGACTTATGTATGCGTTTGCTTCTCCGTGCGAGCTCACGGGGACAGGGGCGCTAACATTTTTTTTTTTTTTTTTATTGTTAAATTTTACTTTTTTTATTTTAGCACAAAATTTTTTTTTGATCACTTTTGTTTCTATTACAAGGAATGTACACATCCCTTGTAATAGGAATAAGCATGACAGGTGCTCTTTACAGTGAGATATGGGGTCAATAAGACCCCACATCTCACCTCCTAGGCTAAGCATGAAATAAAAAAAAAAAAAAAATAGATCACTGCTTCCCAGCCGAAGCAGCACAGTTTTTTTGAATACAGAGGCCGGGCGTGACGTCATAACATCGCGCCCGGCCTCCGAAAGATCATAGAGACTTCGGCGACCATCTGGTCCACCGGAAATCTCTATGCTAAACACCTGAGGCAGGGGGATCCTGTGACCGACTCACCGATCGTAGCGGTGAGTCGGTAAAAGCACTGGAGGGCGGCGGGAGGGGGGGACGTCCCCTCTCGCCTCCTGTAAGAACGATCAAGCAGTGGAACAGCTGCTATGATCATTCTTTTGGTGCGCAGATTCGCCGGCTCTAAAAGACGATATCTGGATGATGTCTGTAGCCATAGGCATCACTCAGATATCTCAGCTCAAAGCTGAGGACGTCATTTGGCGTACGGCGGGCGGGAAGCGGTTAAGGAGGGCCCTTGCCATTTTTTTTTTCTTAAATGGGGCAGTACACATTTTTGTAAAACAAGAAAAAATGGCATGGGGTCTTCCTAAAAAAAAAAAAAAAAAATCAAAATAGACTCTTATCTGTGCATTCACCCTGGGCCACCATGAAAGGGAGGGTGGCAAATGTGTAGCCCTCCTCTCTGGCCGTGTCCAGCTCGAGCTTCTCTTCACCTCTTGTGTCACTGATCTTCCTAGAGCCATATTCTGCTCATAGTCCACTGTTGGTGGCACTAGGTTCATGACAGGTTGGTCCGCACAAGTGTCTGGGGTCACTGTTTCTAAATCCAACCCATAATGACATCAGTCACTGCTCAGAATCTCCCATAAACTGTCATAATGACCGATGTCACTGAATTCAATGTGTTACTTTCACACCTAATAATCTCACAACTGTCACAACTACTAATGTCACTGTATATAATCTGTCACCAACTAGCAGAAGTATCCTTGTATGGTCACATTTATATCAGGCACTATTTATCAAGGGGACTAACACGAGAAACACAATGAGGTACCCAGTCAGAAATATTTTCTTAACATTTATGTCATGAACCTTGGAATACTGGAATGTCATGAAGCTTGGAATACTGAAGTATTTCTCCTTTGATTCTAATACACAGTGGGGAGTCTTCTGCTCTGTCTTAAGGCTCACCCCTTCCAGACAGCTCCATGGTCTGGAAGGAGGGCATTATTCTGTGTTTGACCATTTGTTTATGTACTTTAATCACCCCCTGGGGCTTCTCTGTGTCATTACACATATCAGTCCTCCTATTCAAGCTATCGGACCAATCTCTGCTGACCCTGTTTCAAGTCCTCATTTGCATGGACAAGAGGACCTGAGTGAAGACTAGTGTACTTTACAATTGACCAATAGGAAAGTGGTTGTTGGGGCTGGGTGTTCAAACTGCTGTGTATAAAAGTGTGTTGTATGCATCAATAAAAGTGAGATTCCTGTTTGAACATACATACAGCCTGCCTGGTGTTTGTTCTGAGCTATCACAACTGGATTAGAACGGCACATATCTGTAGTTCGAATCCTGGAGCATCGGATGACTGAACCATCAGATGTTGCGTACTGCAATCTGATTCAATAGCCGCAGAGGAGTGTCAGGAGAGTGGAACCGAGCGAGCAGGGGTTCGTTACAATTTATATTTATTTGATATATTTCAAGAAGTGCTAAGAACATGTAAGGACATTCTAAACTTCTTGAGGACCCCATTGGATGTATTACTGACAATGTCTTGATTTCAGTGCTGCCGTTTCTCTTTAATAATTATATCTCATGTTACATATTCCAAAGATTTATGGCCCCCGTTACCTTCTATGTCAACTTTATTCCATAACACATCTATACACAAAATAGAATATAAATATTTTGTAAGAAATGTTCTACAAAATTTCCACAAAATTACCGCAATCGACAATCTTCACTGACTCCAAAAATGACCCCTTTCATGGACATACACATTTGCTAGTATATCCTAAAACATGGCTAAAAGGGTGTGGAAGCTGGGCTCTGATCGGGCAACCTTAATCCACTGCCATCCCGGCCTGATTACACTTTGGTGACTCCCCATCGCGCTCCCTCTGCCTCCTGGTCCCCCCTGCTTCCCCCCTGGAGAGGTCTTTGAGCCGGAGCGCCCGCTCCGGGACTACGGGCCGCGCCGTGGTGCGGACACCAGCCGCCATCTTGGGCCCTGCAGTTCGATCCGAGCCTCCTGCCTATTGCCCGATACAGGAGGTGTCTGGACGCTTCCAGGAGGTCGGCCGCTTGCTGGGTGGCTGGGATCGCGGGATCGGCCGGTCATCCTAAGAACACCGCCAGGGATCCCTGTGTTTATAGGCCGGTATGCCGCGGCCCGCCGCCATCCTGAGGCCTGCCGGCCTGGTCTCCCCCATCTCAGGCTCACAGTGAGTACCAAGCATCCTCTGCACATCCACACGCTGCAGTGCAAAACATCCACCATACAACCAGAAGTTTGCTCTTTAAAAGCCTGTGTGGAGGTCTGTGTGCCCTGCGGGGAGTGGGTGCTACCCAGCTGGCTATCCCTGTTAGGAAAGACCGCGGCTTCGGCCTGTGCCTGGAGGTAGGTGGCCATCTTGCTACACCTGCTACACCAGATTCCAGATCTCATCTCACTTCCCTATTTCACTCCTCCTGCATCACATCCCCTTCCCCTTCAGAGATTATTCAATCAATAGACCTCACAGTGATTAAAGGGAACTTATCTTTCTTTTTTATTTGCACTTGCCTATTTTATCCAGCAGCGGACTTGCACCCCTGTTTGCAAATGTAAACTGATGTGATCGTGCAGAGCCCCGTCCAACTGCCGGCCCTACAGCTCCAGCTATGCCCGCCAAGACACCTAAAACTCGCTCTGCAATAGGCAAGAGATCCGGAAAAGGGGTGAAACCTCACTCCACTGTCTCTGGCTCTATTCAGCAATATTTAGCTGGCGCACGTAACAGTCAAGCTAGAACCTCCCGTCAGAGTGTTTCCCCTTCCTCCAACGCTGCCTCTATAAGGGAAAGTTCTCCTGCTTCATCCTACTGCTCAGACCTCAAGGAGGACCCAGGATCCCCCATTGGCTCAGAAATGACATCGCTGATGAGTGGTCTTAAAAAAGAACTGGCGGGAATGTTTCACAGTTTAGAAAAATCAATTAAGAAAGAAATTACCGCCCTTAAGATCTGACATGTCCCACCTCTTAGCCAGAGTGGAGGAGTCGGAGCAGCGTCAGGACTCCCAAGTTATTGCCATAAAGGAGTTACAAGAGACTGTTACCCAGCTAGCGTTTGTTCATCGCGCCTCTCTATATAAACTTGAAGATCTTGAAAACCGCAACCGTAGGAACAACCTACGTATCAGAGGCCTACCAGAAGCAACTAGGGACAATGATCTAGAGCCATCGATCTGTGGAATTCTCAACACAATTCTGGGTAATCCAGTCACTGACCCACTGCGATTTGATCGTGTCCATCGTGCACTGCGCCCTCGTAATGCTAACCCAGACCAACCCAGAGATGTCATTTGCCGTCTGCACTATTTTGAGGATAAAAACGCCATCATGACAAAACTTCGCAACACCCCTACATTGACTTTGATGGCGCAGTCATTAACATCTTCCCTGATCTGTCCAAAGAAACTCTTGACCGTCGCAGAGCCCTAAAACCACTGCTTGAGCATTTACGCACGGATGGAATCAACTACAGATGGGGTTTCCCAGCCTGCTTGATAGCCACCAAAAATGGCCGATCTCATACCCTACGCTTCCCAGAGGAACTCCCTACCTTTCTTCAAGATCTCAATCTTCCTCCAGTTGAGCTCTCGAGCTGGCAAGACCATGTTCCGAAGTTTTCAAACCCCTCTGACCCTCCATGGCGGAAAACTCCGTCTAAGAAAAAGCACACCTCGATCCCCGGATCCGCACAGAAGCATGGCTGAGCTATGCCTCTTTCTACTTGTCTTGGCCTCTCCTTCCACCCTTTTGTTGATTTCTCCCCTCTGTGTATACTGATGCCCATTTTTCAATAATTGCTTGACTCTGGTCAGACCCTCTGAACTCTTTTTTAGCCCTTTTTGGCTTAAGGGATCTTGACCCGACAGTTCTCCTCTTTTGGGTATTTTTTGTTCCAATTATAGTTTGTACTGTTAATGTTTTTGGTTATCAATGGTTAAATTGCAAAGAGAGGAGGAAGGGTGGGAGAAAGGAGAGAGGAAGGGGAAGGAATATTGTTGTTTTGCATTTTTTTTTTCTTTTTTTTTGTTGTATCCCTTCCCTCTCTAAAATTCTTTACTGGAGCTCATGTTATTTTATGTACTTATAATGTACTTTCTCAACAGGCCGAATGTTGGCGGGGCATATTATTGCTCCTCCGCTCTTTCACCTCGGGGCGTCCTCCGCCCTCCCTTCCTTTTGGGGTTGGTGAGACCGAGCGGCCTATAGAATTTCTTACCTGGACTCTTTCCGGAGTTCCAGATGGCCGCTTGTTCTCTCTCTCCCCTCAGGGACCACTGCAGATTTCTGCGTGTTCTTCTTGTAATTCCCACATTAGTTTTGATTTATTTGTATGCTTCTTCTGTATGTTATCTCTCCTTTTTCCTGCTCCCTCAAACCTTTTTTCTCTACCCCTCCCTCTCCCTCCCCCCTTCACGTTGGCATGCGTGGAATTTTAGCGTAGGATATACCTCTCTGCTGCACCAATGGCAACTCTGACAATTACATCATATAATATACGAGGCCTTAATGTTGCTGCTAAAAGACACCAAGTGATGCGTGAGCTAAAGCGTAATAATTGCTCAATTGCCTTCCTTCAGGAAACACATTTAACCCACACCACACCGGTCAGACTGACCTCACCCCACTTTCTGCAGTGGTACTACGGTCTTTCTGACACTAACAAAGCTAAGGGTGTTGCCATTGGTTTCAGTAGTAGGGTATGATTTCGTTTAACGGAAATGCTTACAGATGACCACGGTCGTTTTCTCTTCCTCAAGGGCTTTATAGGTAACACCCTTTGCACGTTTGCAAACATATACTCCCCAAATCAGAATCAACCAACCTTTCTTTCGCAAACCCTCACTAAACTTTCACAATTTGCTAAAGGCATCACTGTCCTCGCTGGTGACATAAATATGCCAATCGATCCTACAATGGATACGTCCCAGGGCCGCTCTAACATTTCATTTAAACGTTTAGCTTTTGTCAAAAAAAGGCTCTCAGATCATCAACTAATAGACGTATGGCGCCTGCTCCACCATAAGGATAAAGACTACTCACATTTCTCTGCAGCACACTCATCATACTCAAGAATAGATAATATATTCCTTGATCACTTCCATCTTCCTCTCCTCAAATCTGCCCATATAGGTACAGCAACCCTATCCGATCACGCACCTGTGACGATGTGTATGACCATGCCCACCTTACCTCGTACCACAAATAACTGGAAACTTAAGAAGCTCTCCTATCTAACCAAACTGAAGTCTCCATGTTAGCCTCTCATCTGAAACATTATTTTAAAGAGAATACATCCTCTATGACCTCCCCATCTGTTGTATGGGAAGCGCATAAGGCAACTATAAGGGGACGTTTAATTGAGCTCGGTGCTAGGAAGAAGAGGGAGCATGGTCATCAAATAGCACAGGTCCTGCAACAAATAGCTGACCTTGATAAACATCATAAACTATCACTTCATAGCGCACATCTTAAAGCCCTCACGCTTAAACGCCAAGAACTACAAACCCTTCTAGACCTAGACACTAAAAAGAGATTTCACCGCATATCACAAAAATTTTATGAATGGGGTAATAAGCCAAGCAGATTACTAGCTAGGTCCCTTAAAACGAAACAAACATAGTCATTTATCCCTAAAATTAAACTTCCATCGGGTGAATTAGTGCACGCAACCCCACACATAGCTAAAGCCTTTAGAGAATTCTATGCAGATCTTTATAATGTTACGAACAGTTTAGCCCCTTTACCCCCATCTGAGAGGCGCTCCCGAATCCTCTCCTATTTGAGGGCGGCGAACCTCCCTAAATTATCTAGGTCAGCCCTTAAGGAATTGGAAGAGGACTTTTCAATTGAAGAATTCCAATCCGCCTTAAAATCCTCCCCATCGGGCAAAGCCCCTGGCCCCGATGGTTTTACTATCCTTTATTATAAGACATTGCAGGATATCCTACTCCCTCGTCTCACAGCATACGCTAATTCTATTTCCCAAACCTCAGGCCTACGTCCAGAATCCCTTTCAGCACATATCACTGTTATACCTAAACCCGGTAAGGATCCCACCCTGTGCAGCAGCTTTAGACCAATTTCTTTGATAAATACGGACATTAAATTATTTGCCAAAGTAATGGCCAACCGCATTCTCCCTTTCATACCTAGTTGGATTTCGGCAGACCAGACCGGTTTCATACCGCATAGAGAAGCTAAAGACAATTCTTTACGGACAATTTCCCTAATCCAATATGATCAAAGGTGTGCCCAGCCCACCCTACTCCTTTCTACTGATGCTGAAAAAGCATTTGATAGGGTGGACTGGGACTATCTTAAGTTGACCTTACGACATTTTGGTTTGGGCCCGAAGATGTACCATCGCATTTCTTCACTATACTCCGCTCCATCTGCGCAAATTCGCATAAACAGCTCACTGAGTGATCCCTTCACCCTACACAATGGCACTAGGCAGGGATGTCCTCTTTCCCCCCTCCTCTTTGCTATCACTTTAGAACCGTTCCTAGCCACAATTAGACACAATATTAATATACATGGTATCCAGGTAGGAAGTAGAACTCACAAATACGCTGCTTATGCTGACGATATACTCTTCTTCATTCAACAACCGCGTATCTCCCTGCCCAACTTAATGTCAGCATTTTCTACCTTCCAGATGATATCAAATTTCAAAATAAACCTCTCCAAATCGGAAATCCTCAATATTAACCTCCCTAGGGCAGAAGCGACCTCTTTGAAGCCCCTCTTCCCATTTAGATGGGAACAGACCCACATGAAGTATCTGGGTATATACCTCACACCTAGACTATGCTCTCTTTTTAAATACAATTACATTCCATTATTAAACAGCATCAGAGCGGATCTAAGAAAGTGGTCCAATCTATCCCACTCTTGGTTAGGGAAAATTAACATAATTAAAATGAACATTCTCCCCCGTGTATTATTTATTTTCCAAATGATTCCATTAGGCGTCCCGGTGGGGTTCTTCACTATTTCCCGATTTGTTTGGGGGAACAGTCGCCCCAGAATATCCAGAGACATTCTCTTCCGCTCCAAATGCTATGGGGGACTGGCACTCCCAAACTTTAAGACCTATTATCATGCTGTCATATTATCCAGAATGGCAGACTGGAAATACGCGATTAATTCAAAATTATGGGTGCAATTAGAATACTCTCTGAGTGGAGCCGATCTCTCTACTATCCCCGGGATTCCTAGAACCCATAGGCACACTTCCCACACTGTTTCCACACTCACCACGTCTTCACTAGATATATGGGATGCCATATGCAGGAAATTTTCCTGGACTTATGACTCCCCCCTTATGCCTCTCCTCAATCACCACTATTTCCTACCAGGTATACTGGATCCGGGATTTAAATCCTGGTCCCCAGAAGAACCTCTTCTGCTACATCACGTTATACACGCCAACACAATTAAACCTCTTTCTGAGATTCTCAGAACCACACAATTTACATTTTTGGACAAGTGGAGATATCATCAATTACAACGCTTTTTACATTCCCTCCCTCACCCGCTACGAGGTTTACAAGATTTAAATGGCATAGAAGAAATATTCTACCCAAAAGACCCCCCTTTGCACGGAATCTCTCTGTTTTATAAGGCTCTTACCGACCTCTCCAACCCTGGGTATCCGCATTTCTTGGCAAATTGGGAATCAGACTTAGACTCCCCCCTAACAAACACTTTGAAAGATAAAATCCTAACACTCGCTCATGTCTCCTCACCCGCTTCCAAGATGGCAGAAGTCAATTACAAACTTCTTTCCAGATGGCATTACACCCCATTTAAAATGCATCAAATGTTTCCCGATAGCTCCCCGTTGTGTTGGAGGAGCTGCGGAAACGAAGCTACACACGCACATATTTGGTGGCACTGCCCGCTCATCCGTCCTTTCTGGATCAGTGTTATTAACCTCATAAGACTTATCACAGACATTAATCTTCCCCATGATCCCTGGGTTGTCCTTTTCCATGCCACTAAAGAACCCATAGGTACTTACAAACGCTCCCTCATACCACATTTATTAAATACTGCCAAGGCTCTAATCCCCACACTGTGGGGACAACCTACAATCCCGGCTATACAAAATTGGTTGCGTAAGGTCTCGGAGGTTCATCACCTAGAAGACATAACACACAGCATCAGGGGTACCTCCCAGAGACACACTCTCACATGGACACCCTGGATAGTGTTCACATCCTCAACTCATTATAAGGACATTATAACTCAACATATATGAGCTTACCTCTCTAATTTTTTCTTAGGCCTCATTGGACCTATTCTCAGAGTTCTTTCCCTTTTCTGACCGCAAATCACTTTCCCTCCACATATTATTAGGCTAAAGGATATTAACATCTTGGGATATGATGACAGGCATGCCAACCCCCCCCCCCTTCTTCCCCCACCACCCCCTTTCTCCCCATTTCTACCCCCCCCCCCTTTTTTTATTTCTATTTTTCTTTCCTTTCTTTTCTTTTTTCTCTCTGTCTCTCTTTTAGTCCATTACTTTTCTTTTTCAACTACAAATTTTATTCAGTCACAATTTTAATGTCTAGTATGAATATTAAGTTCATATATATTTTAAAAAGCTGATTGATTCTAGACTAAGTATGTTTGTTTAATCCTCTCAGCTCTTACGATGGCACTTCTTTAATTTTTACTTCTAGATGAACATTAGTGTCTTATGAAACCTACTTGTTTTGTACTTATAAGACTGTTTTTCAAATGTCTTAAGTCCACTATGTCTTTTTGTACTTCTTAAAAAAAAAAAAAGTTTTCAATAAACATTTATAAAAAAAAAAAAAAAAACAAGGCTAAAAGATCCCCCCTCCAAAAAAAAATTGAAATTATGAACCTCCTCAGCAAACAATATAAACAGAAAACACCAAATAATAACTTACTTTTCCGGTTTTCCACAAGTGGGGATCACTCATATTGCGAAATGTTTTAGGCACAAAGTCTGGGCCTTGAAGTTTGGAAATTGGGACATGCCAAATTTCACCACGGCCTTTCACAATAAAGATTAGTAATATAAGATCCGTTGGAATCTCTTTCATCTGATTAAAGGGGATCTTGGCTTCGGCCATGAAATTAACATTTCTCACATATTTGTGCAGCTTTTCATGGAAGACAGAGATACACACATTACCATATACAGTTATACAAAGTCTGAGATAAAGTTCAAAGTGGTCAGATTCAATGCACTAGGTGGCAATTCTATAAATGTGAATAGAAATGAATGAATCAGGAGAATCACACATCCTTTTTTTTTTAATTATCCTGCAATGTCTCCATGTACACCTCTCTGATATGAAAATAATCCTCCAACCCAAATTATTCAGATTGTGTGTGTATATATATATATTAGAAAAATTAAAATTTTTGTCTATAACACTCAGGTTATTACTCAAAGGGAGATAAGCAGAGGACAGAGAAGGCTTCATATGGAGTGATTGGCGCTTATTGTTGTTAAGAATTTTAAAACCCATCATTATGTATTGTTTACTCATTAACACATGATACCTTCTTTGAGGATTGTATAGCTAGATCATCTATCTCTTTAAGACTTCTAAGGGCTTAATATTGTTCAACAGTCAATTTTCATGGGATAGATCCTAAGGCCATATTCCCCATCTCCTCCACCATTCATCTGACAAATAACTTTACACTTGGGTTGGGTCTGAGTTGGAAACTTATTGAATTTCTTTTTATATTCCTGTTGTAATTTTGAAGTGGGTTTAATGTCAATAGTCTGTAGTATCGGTAGTAGAAAAGTCTTTCCAGTCTGATAGAGCACCCAATAAGGGTGTTTTTTGTTTTACAATTTATTCGCAAACACATGATTAAAATGTAACCATCTACCAAACAAGTTCAGACTTGTCAATTCTACTAATGGGGGTAACTGACAACAACAGTTGCCAGTGAATTTGGGGTGAGGTTAATACCTTCCAATTCTCCCCTGATATACTAGTTTTATTGGTTATGAATTTGTCCAAACACGGTACGTTTTACTGTATTTTCCAATATGCTCCCCCTGTTTTTTTTTTTGGCTCCATCTGATCCACTTAAAAAGCTGCTGATGACTTGGGGACAGCGGGCCACTAATCAAGCAAGGTCAAAAATGTGCAAATTTGTGATGAACAAATTAGAAGTTTGTGAAATTGTACCCTTAGAAAGAGGTGTAGGAGTGTGAGTAGATTCAAGGGATTCCTTGTTACCATAGACTAGAGACATCAATTTCTGTTATGCATGAGGATTTAGAAAAACATCCTAGAATTTTCCATGAATTTAACTGTTGAGCAAGAAATTCTTGGGAGTGCGGTGATTCACTGGAATGGTATAGTAGTGGAAGATTGGAGCCTGCCTGTTCCCCAACACCCAATACACAGGTCCACTTCTTTTGACAGATACAGTGCCTTGAAAAAGTATTCATACCTCTTGAAATTGTCCACATTTTGTTATGTTACAACCAAAAATGTAAATGTATTTTATTGGGATTTTATGTGATAGACCAACACAAAGTGGCACATAATTGTGAAGTGGAAGGAAAAGGAGTGATTTACTAAGAAGAAGGCACTGCACCAGTCCATATATTTATTGGTGTGCTGGAAAAGTTATTTATTGAACAAGCGAACCGGCGCACATTGAAGCACAAATAACGATAAAAAATACGCGCATATGTAAACTGCAACTGGTGTTCGGGTAACTGCGTTTTTCTCATTGATAATAGCGCACGCCCAATTCAATTGGTTAATTTCATATCATTGAATGGATGACTTGTATAGCGCTACCTATGCGAACTGAATTGCCTCAGGGTTTGACAGGATCGAATTAACCTACCAGCATGTCTTTTGGAGTGTGGGAGGAAACTGGAGTACCCGGAGGAAACCCAGGCAGGCACAGGGAGAACATGCAAACTCCAGGCAGATGGTGTAGTGGTCAGGGTTTGAACCGGCAATCCTATTGCTGCTAGGTGAAAGTGCTAACGACTAAACCCCTGTGCTGCCCATTGGATGTGTCTTGTTAGGCAATTAGTAGGTGTACTCAATTAATTAGCCCTTTTGATGCTAATCTCATTCCTATCACTTTTAATATATATCTTTGAAATGTGTTTTTTTCTATTTTTACCCAAATCGATCAATAAATTATAAAGAACAGAGAAGTGTTTCTAAACCCAATAAATTAATAATTTTCAGATCTTGATCTTTGAAGGTGAACATACACTGCAATCAGTTAGATCTTAAATAAATTAGATTTAGTGCAAGAGCCTGTTTTTTTTTCTATATTTTGAATTGTTCAAGTGCGTCTTCCTATGACCTTTTTTGCCTAAATATCGAGTTGTACAGAGATTGGCCAATCAGATTGCTTAGTGCATGACCATCTTAAGTGCCAAATTTGGAATGTAGATGTTCCATGACCCACTTGTATTTTCCTAACAATATTTCTTGGGCATTATAGAAGGCACATGAAAAACCACCTTTTTTCAAGACATGCTAGAGTGATCCGGAATCTTCAAACTACGGCTCTCCAGCTTTTGCGGAACTATACATCCCATGAGGCATTGTAAAACTTTGACATTCACAGACATGACTATGCATGATGGAAATTGTAGTTTCTGAACAACTGGGGTGCCGTAGTTTGAAGACCCCTGTGCTAGACCATTATTATGCCTCCAGAAATGGGAGTGTGGCATCTACCCAACTTCTCTTTGCTGGTGGACACAAGAACCTACATCTATAGATTATATATATATATATATATATATATATATATATATATATATAGTACGGGATCAGACTCAATGCAGGGACAAACTCACAGTCTCTTTAGGAAAACACCATGTTTAACGAACAGGATAGTTCCAAACAGAAGAAAAAGGCATCTTGTCACCAATCAAAAAAAAAATAAACTTCTGCTCTACCGAGCCTTACTGGGTCCATAGTCTGACCAGTCCTTGGTTATGTAGTAAGGGTCTTTACAAATGCAAAATACTTGTATCCAAAGTCAGGGTTTTTGCAGCCATGCTCCTAGATGCCTCCTCACATGGAGACACACACTCTCTCTGAGAGCTAGGACCAGCTGCCTTAATCAAGACCTGTAAGGAAAACATTAAACGGTCCACGGACTTGGGAGTCTGTCCCATCCAGAGCTCTATTAGACTCCCAATAAAACCAGCCCCGGAACAGACATTACCAAAACAGGGTAAAGAACTATCCTTCTTTACCCTGAAGTTTTTGCTGATATTACCTTAGATTGTAAATCTAAGAATCCGTGGAGGAACATATATCCCACCTTTTAGAGTTGAATCAAATCCCCCGGGCGGGGATTTGATTCAACTCTAAAAGGAAAGTACACTTATCTATAAGATTCTAATTCCTAATACTATATCAAGAAAAGGTATTTGAACTTCCCTGCAACTCTCCTTCTACCTCTTTCCTGCTACTTCCTTCAGTTACTCTTTATTAAAGCATTGGAAAAGATACTCAAGTGTCTGGTGCCTACACTGTCTGGTATTAAGTTAAACGGGATCCTAGACCCGGTTCTGGTGAAATTGAGGTAACAAAGGTGACGGTAACAGCCCGCTTTAAACCAGCAGCTCCACCGTGAGTTATTGTTACATATATATATACACACACACACACACACACACACACACACACACACTCACACACACTGAAGCAGGAAGCAATATACATTGGCCCAGAAGTGAATCTGTACACAGTAAGTAGGTGTGTGTTTTGAGGCCAAACCCTTTAGACATACACACCTGACCCACACAAACACCACCCCATGTAAAAATAAATCAAAAATTATCTTGAATTTGCAAATAAGGATCATCTCTTCCTCAGAGAACAGTGAGTGGGGCATGGGGGTGGGAAGAAATTAGCAGCAGTACAAGCAACTTCCTGGAGGGGCGTGATGCCATTCCTGTGTACTGGCCACCGATTTCGGGAACCAGATATGGGCCACGGGTACATACCTTCACGCACACAGCAGTTGCGCATCTCACATACACAGCAGTCATGTATCTAGATGCATTTGGTGCATCTAGCTGCAGGAACCCAATTTTTATGGAAATTAATAGTAAAGCAGATGCAAATTTGCAGGACTGGACTAACAAATGTTTATAGTGAAAGGCAAATGGTGTTTTCTATTAAACAAGATCTAAATGGACACAAAGGTCAATCTAAATGGCTTCCCCATTAGAGTAAATTGCACTCTAGCATTTTGCTGTGTACACCCCAAATTATTAGGTATCTTGGACTTTGGGGTTTATTTACTAAAGGCAAATCCACTTTGCACTACAAGTGCACTTGGAAGTGCAGTTGCTGGCGATCCGAGGGGGACATGCAAGAAAAAAAAAAAAAAAACAGCATCTTTGCTTCTACATGATTGGATAATAAAATCACCAGTGCTCAACTGCCTACAAAGTCAGAAATACCTGACATGTTTGCATAGTTAGAACATTCCCTTAAGACCGAAATGGCAACGTTACATGGAGATCTGGGTCAAATACTGACAAGGGTGGAAGATACGGAAGAAAGACTGGATACTTATACCCTAGAAATAAAAGCACTCAAAGAAAGAGCAAATGAGGAACTTGCAAATGGAACAAATCTTTTTTTATATAAAATAGAAGATCAGGAAAACAGAAGGAAAAATCGAAGAAAACAATGAAGAAACAATGCAGGAAGAAAACTTATAGGATATAATGGAAAAAATGTTTAACCCCCTAATAGGAAGAACAATAATATAAACATTGAAGATAGAGAGAGTGCACAGGATCAGAAAACCCCAAAATATGGTGAAGGAGATTCTAAGAGATGCAATAGTGAGATTTCACTGTTATGAATATAAGGCAAGAATATGGGAGAAAATGAGAACATCCCCGGTAAATTACGAAGGAGCAATTCTCCAGATATTTGAAGACTTAGCGCCAGACACATTAGCAAGAAGAAGACTCCTTAAGGCATTGTTAAAATGCATTGTTAGATTAAAATTTCCAGAAAACATGCAAGACTTCTGTAAAAAACTACATCTACCAACCCTAGTTATCCTGGTGTGCTCTGTTACAATGATAGGAGGGTCACACATGGAAGAAGAACAATGGCACCAGTCCCCAAGCAATTAAAAGGAAATAAGAAAAAAAAAAAGAAGAATGAAGGAATCAAGCCACAAGGGGACTCTGGGGAAAGGAAGGGGGGGGGGAGTTATAAGAAGATAGAAGGACAGAAATGGAAGAAACATGGAAAGACAGGTTCCCTTGAGACAGGATAGACTCTGGATCTTCATCCCCAGCAAAAAGGTATGTTTGCCAAAGCTGGTGTGCAGGGCAGAGCTCAACCTCAAGAATAAGGAGTTGACAAGTAGGAAGAGTAAGGATGGAGAACTTCCTAGTCAACTTGAAGGCTAGAATAGGGCCAAAATCCCCAACAAAAAAATGTTTAGTATGGGGAGGGAAAGGAGGGGGCAGTTAGGGGGAGGAGAGAGGGAGAACCTCTCAATTTATGGCTTGGGACCTGTTCCCTGAGCCCCTTTGTTTCTCGCTCCTTGGTCTCTGCGCTCACTATTATAGAGATTTAGGATGACAATGTCAAGGGGCTAAATACACCAGGGAAAAGACATAAAATATTTTTAAAAAATCAAACACTATTTTGCTGGGATAATATTTCTCCAAGAGACATCTCTCGTGATACAAATATAAAATTATATTCAAAAGATTACCCAAGAGGGAAAGAACAAAAGAAAGGGAAATACTAATAAAATAAATCTATAAACTTGAATAACTACATAAACAAAAAGTAGATTTAAAAGTACAGCATATCTTGGTGTTAAAAAAGGATAAACTAAGGGGGCTAATGGAACACGAGTCTAGACGGGTCTTCCTCAGAATAAGCAAGGAGAGGTACCAGTGGGGAAACAAATCAGGAAAATATTTAGCAAGAATTTTAAAGAAGAAAAAAATCTGTAAATTTTATAGAGAAAATAAAAAATAAAGCAGGAGAGATGGTGTTCTCGACCCCCGAAATAACTGGTGCATTCCAAAATTATTATAGTGCATTATATTCTATAGAACATATTTTACATATATTTTTCCTATGACTATTTTGGGATGAGGTGAGGGGCTCTATATATATATATATATATATATATATATATATATATATATATATATATATATATATATATATATATATATATATATACTTATTTTGGCTTGATAGTCTCATGTTTTCATTTTTTTCCAATATAGGGTAGTAGATACCCATAAGCCCCGTTTTGCACTACCAGCAATTACCTGTATTTAGTGTAGGACTCTAGCCTACACATAATAAAAAATATGCAGCGCTAAAAGTGAGCAATAATGTGAAAAATGAGTGAAAAAACAAAGAAGGTTTACAAACACAGTAAACATCTAAAAATTGAGAGAATATATATAAGCCGCAGTATATCATGAAAACCGTGCTACAAGTAATGATATGTTAGTTCACCAAAACATTCCAAGTGTGAAATTAATAAAATATTCATATTAAATGCAAAAGACTATTCAGGTGATAATAATCACAGTAGAAATGCATAAAAGAGTCCCATCACACACAGTGCAAAAAAAACATAAAAATGTCCATCAAATAATCAAGGAACTAATCCCAAAAATCGTGGTGAAAAGAATCCAGGCTCCCAAGAGTTAAATACACCCGAGTGAGTAATGAGGCTCCTTACCGACTCCAATGACCACACAGGTGGTCTCACCAAGCATAGGGAATGTTAAGGTCTCCCAACAACCTATACCGGCATCCTGTATTCAGGCTAGATCTATCAAGGCATCCAGCAATGTCTTCACCCGAGCCTCATTACTCCCTTGGGTGTATTTAACTCTTGGGAGCTTGGATTCTTTTCACCACGATTTTTGGGATTAGTTCCATGATTATTTGATGGACTTTTTTATGTTTTTTTTGCACTGTGTGTGATGGGACTCTTTTATGCATTTCTACTGTGATTATTATCACCTGAATAGTCTTTTGCATTTAATATGAATATTTTATTAATTTCACACTTGGAATGTTTTGGTGAACTAACATATCATTACTTGTAGCACGTTTTTCATGATATACTGTGGCTTATATATATTCTCTAAATTTTTAGATGTTTACTGTGTTTGTAAACCTTCTTTGTTTTTTCACTCATTTTTCACATTATTGCTCACTTTTAGCTCTGCATCGTTTTTTATTATTTGTATCTAGAGTGCTTGTATCTGACTCTTTGGTGCTGGCTGCTTTGTGGATATTGGGGTATTTTCAATTCAATATAGAACCCTATCTGTTTCAATTAGGCTTCTAGCACAGTGTTAACCCTTGTTGGTTTTTTTATACATATTCTAGCCTGCACATGGCGGAGTTCATAGGTCAAGCTTGGGATGTCTTTGCAAGTAATCTTCAGAAAGAATATAGACAGAACGAATCAAAGGAATCAGAATTATCATTCTTGTTCTTCAATCTCACCAAGTGGTTAGAAAAGAAATCTTCGCTATATTGGCATATCAAGACTTTCGAGGAGTATATCAGGGAGGACCTGAACCCTCTAGGCCTCCGGGTTCAGATCTTCCCATCCTTCGATAACATTGATTCCACTTTCAAAACGGCCTGGGAAAACAATCTGAAATCATGCTCTAGCCACATGATGAGTCTACTTATTGAAGAATATAAAAAACGGCTCATTGATAGCGACAGAAACATTGATAGATTGTATTTACAGATTAATGTATTGAATACTCATCCCTCTTTTTCTGAATTTAATGAGAAGTTGAAGACGCACATTGAGTCCTTCAACAAAACTACCCTTTCAAAAAAGAAAAAAAATTTTTACGGGAAAAACAAGCCTTCCAGGAAGGCCGAGTGTCACGTACCTTACAGCGGAGTCCGAAATGAGGAGGGTGGCCTCTTGCACGGTCCCGGTCCTAGCACCCCTGGAGGTTGAGACAGGGCTGCTAGGGCGGCGGAAGGGTGCAGGTGCCTGCTGGCAGGATCAGGAACAAGGAACTCTTCGTGAAGGAGATGGGATGCTGATCACTGGATGGGTTCAGGAAAAGTCCAGCAGTGGTACTTGCAGGATCAGGGACAGGCAGGAGTTGGCAACATGCTGGCAATGAGGTACACAATCGGCAGGCAGATTCGTAGTCAGGGACTGGGGGAGGTTGGCAACAAGCTGGAGCGAGGTACAGGATCGGAAGACAGAGCCGCAGTCAGAAGTCCAAGCCGGGTTCGGTACAGGAAGCAGAGGCAGACAGAGATGCAGGGATGATCCGAGATGGTAGACGAGGAAAGCAGAGGTTCAAGATCAGGGTCAATCAAACAAGGCTACAGCAAGGGTTCAGGAACGAGCTGAGACAATCCAGCACTGATACTAGTATGCTGATCATTTAAATAGGGCGCCTCGCGCCGTGATTCGTTGGCGTGTGAACGTGCACGCGCTGACGTGCACTCGTTTATACAGTTGCGTTAACGTGCGTGCCTAGTCCGGGGCTCGCTTGTTCTTACCGTACGTCTGGCTGGCATACGGAAACAAGCATTTGTGATGGTTCTCTGACATTGCCCCCTCCTTATGGGCAGCCAAGGATGCCCATCTGGGCCCTCCTTTCTGGATGAGAATGATGAAAAGCTTGTATAAGTCTTGGGGCGTATAGGTTTGCTTCTGGTTCCCAGGAATTTTCTTCTGGACCAAAACCTTTCCATTTAATTAAATATTGATTCTGTCCCTGCCTTCTCCTGCAATCTACAATGGTCTCGATTTCGAACTCCTCTTCTCCATCCACCATTATGGCCTCTTAGGGCCCCATTTCACGACCTGGAAAGGGATTAACCACATCAGGCTTCAACAAGGAGGTATGAAACACAGGGTGGATCTTAAATGAGTCGGGAAGTTCAAGCTCATAAGCCACTGGGTTAATTCTTCTCTTGACCGGAAAATGTCATAGATATTAAGGTCCCAATTTCCTGGATGGACGGGCAAGTTTCAGATTCAGTCGAAAGCCACACACGATCACCAACTTTCAAACCCAGTTCTCCTCTCCTCTTCCTGTCGAAGAACCTCTTATTAACTTCTTGTGCCTTGGTAATGGTCTCTCTCAGCACCTGGTTATTGGTAGCAAGGAAATTCAACCTGTCCTGAACTGCTGGCAAAGGAGAGTCCGGAATCAACATTGGCAAAAAGGAGAGATGAAACCCATAAATTGAGAAGAAGAGAGATTGGTTGGTGGCTGCATGGGCAGAGTTCTTAAATGCGAATTCTGCCAATGGCAGTAGTGAGGCCCAATCTTCTTGGGAAAAGGAGGTGAAGCAGCGCAGGTATTGCTCTAGCGTTTGGTTGGTACGCTCAGTCTGTCCGTTGGACTGGGGATGATAAGCCGAAGAGAAATTGAGTTTGATGCCCAGCGCTTCGCACAGTGCTTTCCAAAATCTGGAAGTAAACTGTACTCCTCGATCTGAGACAAGGTCACTAGGGATTTCGTGCAGTCTAACAACCTCTTTAATGAAAACTTTAGCAGTTTCAGTTGCTGATGGGGTCATTTTCATAGGGATAAAATGTGACATCCTGGAGAGGCGATCTACCACTACAAAGATAGATGAAAACCCTTCCAATGGAGGGAGCTCTACAATAAAATCCATTGTGATTTTATCCCAGGGTCTTTCAGGAACGGGTAGTGGTCTTAATAGTCCCCATGCTTTGCTTTTGCTATTTTTGTTCCTGAGACAGATTGAACATATTTGAGCCAACATATTTCCTGCAATCCTTTGCTAAGCTAGGCCACCAAAAATGTCTCCGGATCAAATCCATGGTCTTTTATCCCCCGAAATGTCCGGCCAACGGGTAGTCATGACACACTTGTAGGAGGGTAGCACGTAAATTCTGTGGTATGAAAACTTTATTACCCTGCCAATAGAGCCCATCATTTTCCTGAAGGTCCATGTCTGGGGGCAGAGAGATTCCCCTGGATGCTTGACAGATCTGTGACATTAAGTCGGTTTGTGTAAGCAGAAAATTTCCAGCTTGTAAGATAGTATCTGTTTGAGGTGAAACTTCAACTTCCGTGAACATATGCAATAACGCGTCAGGTTTCACATTCTTGGAGCTGGTCCGGTAGGTTATGTGGAAACTAAAGCGTGAAAAGAAAAGAGCCCACCTTGCTTGTCTGGGCCTGAGGCGTTTGGCGGTCCTGAGATATTCTAGATTTTTGTGATCCGTGAAGATCAGTATTGGGTGTGTTGCTCCCTCCAAGAGGTACTGCCACTCCTCCAGAGCCGATTTAATTGCCAACAGTTCTCGGTCCCCCACATCATAGTTCCTTTCTGAAGGCCCTAACTTCTTTGAGAAGAAGGCCACAGGGTGCATTAGAGCTTTGGGTCCTTGGCGCTGGGACAAGATGGCCCCTACAGCTCTCTATGAGGCATCCACCTCCAGGATGTATGGAAGAGCGGGGTCAGGGTGCTTTAGTAACGGGGCCGAGGTAAAAAGTCCCTTTAACTTGTCAAAAGCAGCTTGGGCTGCCTCCGTCCATTGAAAACAGTTCTGTTTCTTGGTGAGCTGAGTGATGGGCAAGATGATACCAGAGAAGTTTTTGATAATTTTCCTGTAGAAATTAGAGAAACCGATGAACCGTTGTACCCCTTTATTATCAATGGGAGGTGGCCAGGACGTTATAGCTGCGACTTTTTGGGGATTCATTACCATACCTCCTGTAGAAATTACCAGTCCGAGAAAGTGAATGGTCTGCCGTTCAAATTCTCATTTTTCGGCCTTGGCATAGAGTCCATTTTGTCTTAACCTCAGAAGGACTTGTTTCACATGGACACAATGTAATTCTAGAAAGACTGAAAAAATTAGAATGTCGTCTAGGTAAATGATCATGAATAGGTCTAGGAAGTCTCTGAAGATATTATTTACAAAATGCTGGAAGGTTGCCGGAGCATTGCATAACCCGAAGGGCATAACGAGGTATTCAAAGTGGCCAAAACGAGTCCAGAAGGCTGTTTTCCACTCATCTCCCTTCCTGATTCTGATCAAATTGTAAGCACCTCGTAAAACCAACTTGGTAAATACCTTTGCAGAGCGGAGTCTCTGGAGCAGTTCTGGAATCAGAGGCAGGGGGTAGCGATTTTTAACGGTAATCCGGTTTAATTCTCTGTAATCCACACATGGACGGAGTGAGTGGTCTTTTTTTTTTTCAACAAAAAAATATTCCTGCCCCGGCTGATGAAGTAGAGTGTCGGATGAACCCCTTCTTGAGGTTCTCATTGACATAATCTTTTAGGACCATGAGTTCAGGCTCTAAAAGGGGGAAGATCCTCCCAAATGGGATTTCTGCGCCTGGTAAAAGTTCAATCGGGCAATCGTAGGCCCGGTGGGGGGGGGGGAAGAGTGTCTGCTTTTTGCTTATCGAAAACATCCAGGAAATCATGGTACATGGTGGAACAAGGTCTTGGGATTCGGATACTGGTTTCAGACAACCAATAACTGGAGCTGTATGGTGGAGGATCTGGAGACAGCTGTGGAGGCAGTAGGAGGACTGAAAAACTACCTTGCCAGTTGTCCAGTCTATCTGTGGGTTGTGTGCTTGCAACCATGGCATTCCTAGAATGATCGGAAAAAGTGGTGAGGATATAACGTCCAGGCATAACAGTTCTTGGTGGTTAGGTGAGATGTCAGTGGGCAAGGATTGGGTTTCTTGGACGATGGGCCCAGATTTGATGTTGGACCCATCAGCTAATCGTATGAACAGCTTATATTGCTTAGATCATAGAGGAATGTTGTGTTGCAGAACGAAGGCATAGTTGATGAAGCAGCTGCAGGCACCGGAATCAATTATGGCCTAGACCTGAAGCACCCCTTCTGGAAGCTGTAGGGAGACAGGAACAGCAATTTGAGTTCTTCTTGCTAGAGTCAATGCATAATGATCAAGAGGAGGAGAGTCACACTTACGGGTCTTGTTGGGACACATATTGGCGTAATGACCAGCTCCTCCACAGTAGAGGCAGAGATTATTCATACGAGGGCGCTGTTTTTCTTTTGGTGTCAAGGGTGCACGAAGCATGCCTAACTGCATTGGCTCTGGAGTTTCAGTGGTAGGAGCAGATAGTGGGGGTGCAGAGGTAGGTAGATGGCTAGGTACCCTGGGTAGCATCCACATGGGCCGGTACTGGCTGGTCCTTTCAGATCTTCGCTCCCTCAGCCGGCGATCGATCTGAATGGACAGTTGAATCAGTTCTTTGAGGGAATTGAGGATCCCCACATGAGCTAGTTCATCTTTAAGTGCCTCCGAAAGTCCTAAACGGAACTGAAAACGGAGAGCGGCGTCGCTCCATTGCGTGTTGGAACTCCACCATTTAAAGTCAGTAACATAATCCTCCACGGGCCTACGACCCTGCTGGAGGGTGTGGAGGCTGGCCTCGGCTGTGGTGGTACGTTGAGGATCATCATAAAGTTTAGCCATCTCATCCAAAAAAGAGTCCATGGTACCCAGCAAGGGACTGGCTTGCTCCAGTAGGTGATGAGCCCAGGTCTGGGGTTCTCCCTGCATTAGTGAAATGATGAACCCCACCTTGGTACTTTCCAAAGAGATAGTGGGGATGCTGTAGCAGAAAATACAAAATGGCAGGCATTCTTGAAAGCACGGAATTTGCTGCGATCTCCCATACATTTCTCTGGAGCAGGAACTCGTGGTTGTGGGGGTGGCACCACTACTGTGGTTGTAGAAGCTGAAACTGATGTTGCAGGTGCTGCGGTCCCATGTGCTGAGGTGCTTGGAGAGAGAGACTCCACTCGTTGTTCGAGTCGCTGGTAGCCATCTTGCAGGCCCTGGACTGCTTGAGTGAGGTTTTCAATCTGTTGACACAGAGCATCCATAGTTGAGGCCCCCCTTTCGGACTCTATGTGGCTGGATTGTACTGTCACGTACCTTACAGCAGAGTCCGAAATGAGGAGGGTGGCCTCTTGCACGGTCCCGGTCCTAGCACCCCTGGAGGTTGAGACAGGGCTGCTAGGGCGGCAGAAGGGTGCAGGTGCCTGCTGGCAGGATCAGGAACACGGAAGTCTTCGTGAAGGAGATGGGATGCTGATGACTGGATGGGTTCAGGAAAAGTCCAGCAGTGGTACTTGCAGGGTCAAGGACAGGCAGGAGTTGGCAACGTGCTGGCAGTGAGGTACACAATCGGCAGGCAGATTCGTAGTCAGGGACTGGCGGAGGTTGGCAACAAGCTGGCAGTGAGGTACAGGATCGGAAGACAGAGCCGTAGTCAGAAGTCCAAGCCGGGTTCGGTACAGGAAGCATGGGCAGACAGAGATGCAGGAATGATCCGAAAGGGTAGTCGAGGAAAGCAGAGGTTCAAGATCAGGGTCAATCAAACAAGGCTACAGCAAGGGTACAGGAACGAGCTGAGACAATCCAGGACTGATACTAGTATGCTGATCATTTAAATAGGGTGCCTCGCGCCGTGATTCGTTGGCGTACGAACGCGCACGCGCTAACGTGCACTCGTTCGTACGGTTGCGTTAACGTGCGTGCCTAGTCCGGGGCTCGCTCGTTCTTACCGTACGTCTGGCTGGCATACGGGAACGAGCGTTTGTGATGGTTCTCTGACACCGAGCTTACAGATGGCGTCAACATGCCAATGATAGAACTCACCGTTATCTTACACAGAATGGTCGTCAATTAGATTTTTCTGATACTTCGTCCATTACTTCTAGTATATCGCAATCCTGCTCCAAACAGACCGAATGTACAAGGAAACCAAAAAGACATAGGGATGGAGACAGCTCTGAGGGGAGACCCAAACGCAGTCAGGGTTACCGCATACGTAAAACCCCTACCAAAACAGTAACTCCAATTCCACAAACACATGGTAACACCCCTGCCCCAATTCATCCTGGGTCTAGTGGAAAAGAAGCCGGTTCACTTACTAATGTTAAAATCCCTAACCTTTTTCATCCAAAAAATTTAGGTCCCCCACTGGCCCCTCCAGTGTAGAACATGTTACATCCTCTTACCCCCTTACAGTGGACAAAACTTCTGTACTATCTAGGGGGCTTCCGTTTTGTCCAAATCGTAAAATTGACAAACTCAAAACAATAAAGGATCTACACTTGTTTACACGTAAGCTTCAATTACAGAGTATGTTTGATAAAGTCGATGCAGATTCAATCACCTTTCAATCTCTTGACGAATGTCAAGCATTAGCCAACTTAAATTCACTCTTAGAAAAGAGTGACACCTGAGACCTTATCGATGTCATCGATTTGGAATCTCTGTTAACTCAATCCACCAACTCTACTACTACTCGTAAAGCATCAAAATCTGACCTTTATCCCTCCCCAAGCTCCAATCATGGCAAAGCCACCTTTCTAAAATTGATTACTCGGGATTTAAAAAGTATAAGTACCGCCACAAGTCTACCCGATAACCTAACAACTAATGAAAAGGCAGCTCTAAGGGAATTATCTAATGTCCCGAATCTGACTATCAAACCCTCATATTGTATTGATGAATAACGCCAACTATGTGTCGATGTGTATGAAAATACTCAGCAACACTGATTGGTATAGATCTATCAAACCTGAAACAATCACTTTGTTCAATGAGGTGTTCTATATCCTCATAGACAGAGCACTCAATAACAACATAATTTCCAACCAGTTATGGAAATTTATTCGCACTCCATTTCCAATCATTCCCACATTCTATTCTCTCCCCAAGATCCACAAAAACAAGGTGGATCCTCCGGGGAGACCAATTGTATCGGGTAATGGGTCTATTACCGAAAATCTTTCGAAAGTAGTGGACGAACATCTCAGGCCACTAGTTTCCTCCTTACCCTCATGATTCACCTGCTGCAAATTATCGATGGAGTCCAAGTGATTGATCATACTATCTTGGTTTCCATCGATGTAGAAACACTTTATAGCTCCATACCGCACAAGGGGCTAACCTGTATGTAAAAAGTCTTATCTCAAGCCACTTTTTTAGAAAAACCGTTCAACGAGTTCATACTGTTGGCATTGGACTTTATACTTCAGCATAATGTTTTTAGCTTTAATGAACAATACTTCCTCCAGGTACAGGGCATAGCCAGGGGCACCTGCTGTGCCCCTGGCTACGCCAATCTGTACCTGGGGGAATGGGAGAGAACTTTATTTGAGGATCTCTCTGTGTACCTGCGCCACATTACTATGTGGAGCAGGTACATCGACGACATCTTCGTCCTGTGGGATGGACCGATTGACCTATTACATACCTTTCTAACTACTTTGAACTGTAAAAAATTCAATTTAAGTTTTACGATGTTGTATGATCCCACATCTATAACATTCCTAGATGTCAAGATATTTAAGGACCCTAATAACTTATTAGCCTGCAAGCTTTATCGTAAACCCACATCAGGTAACACTATTCTGCATTCTAATAGCTTTCACCCAAGATCACTGATTAACTCCATCCCCTTCAGCCAATTTCTAAGGATTAATTGTTCCAATAATGAGGACTTCCTTCGGGAAGCCAGGGCCCTTAAAATCCCCTTTTGGAAAGAGGCTACAGCCATAGATGTTTAAAAAGAGCTTTTAATAAAGCAAATAATCGTGACAGACAAGATCTGCTACGATTACAGAATAAGCCTATTCCTGATACGAACTCCTATACTAGGATAGTTACCACCTTTTCAAATGAACATACACAAGTAAGACAAATTCTGACCAAGTACTGGCATGTTCTAACCAATGATCCAGCAGTGGGCCCTTTTGTCTCTCCAACTCCCTTGGTTACTTTCAGACGCAATACGTCAGTAGGGGATCTTTTGGTCAAGAGCGAATTCAGGGGACTCACTCGGGGTGACCCCTGTAACACCCTTGGCACCTTCCCCTGTGGTACTTGTGGCTATTGCCGTTACATCAATATGGACAAGAATCCACATCTCCCTAATGGATGGATTTTTTCCCCTAAACATTATGCTAACTGCCAGACCACATTTGTAGTATATTTGTTGCAATGTGAGTGTGGCTGTTACTATGTGGGGAAAACCATCCAAAAACGAAGTAAGCGATTATATTGTCACATAGCAGCTATGAAAAATAGAGACCCGGACTACCCTTTGGGCCACCACATAGCGGCTGTTCCTGGTGAACGTTTCCCAAAAGTATCAGTATTGGTATTGGATCAACTCCACCAAACTCCAAGAGGAGGCGATCTTAATAAGATACTCCTCCAACGGGAAATGAGGTGGATTTCAAACCTCAATGCTACCGTCTTTTTTGCCGGATCCAATCCAGCCCCTTCTTCCCGTGTCGGCGGCGCTCCGACGTCTGACGTCATTGCGCCTTTTATGCGGTGACGCCGGGCGACCCCACGCCGGGGGAACAGCATTCAGCGACGTATACCTCCTTGTTGACACCATCGTCAGCTGCAGTAAGATGCTTCATCGAATCCGGTCCGGCCCCCAGCCCATTATCATGACTAGTACCTTCCGCCCCTTTGGGCGGTGCCTTCCCCTTTCAGCTGCTATTTAAACTTCTAAATAGCAACACTTTCCTTCTGTATACCTAGACTCCACATCTAGGAACAAGGAGTCCCAGTTATTAAGTAAGTGCTTGCTATGTATACCGACCTCCTGACTATTTATCTTCAGCTTTCATAATTAGCTATTTGTACCATAGGGTATTCATCTAGGCATCTATATGGCTAAATATTTAAATATCATTTTTAGCTGTACTGTGGTTCTTTACCTCACTATTACCCTTCTCTATATAGCAGTTTATTTAAGCTACTTGCCACCTTATCCCCTTGGTATATTCCACTCTTTGGTTACTTTATTACCTCATGACCATTCTATGGCTTCTTTAGCCAGTGTCTGCATGCAAGCTTGTGACACTTTTTGAAACTGCCTGCACCTCATGGCTGCTTTACTAGTCATCTGTCCTTTTCCTTTTTTATTATACATTGTCACTATTTTTAATATAGATTGTATACATCTACATTAAACATCTCTGCATTATACTTATATTATTATATATTCATGTTTAGGGGCCTGCACCCTCCCTTTTACTGTTCCTTGTGGACTCCTTAGCCTGGCACGTCCAACTGGTCCCTACTTTGATGCTATGCTTTGCCAAATATACTGGGGAAGCTTTACATACCTCCCAGTCTTCAGCCCTCAAAACATGGGCTCATGCACTGCTCTTCTTAATAAAAGTGTATTATTGATCGGCACTATGGAGACCAAAACTTGGAGTGTCATCTGTTAAACCATCGAGTTACCATCTGTCTAGGGCACGGTTACTGTCTTTGAACTAATAAGTCCTTTTATTTTTGTTTTCCTTTTTTGGCATTTCCCAAGCTCCTATCCCCACTATTTGCATTTTATCTTATGCATTTTCGAATGATTACTACTTTCTATCTATGTACTTTTTATTATAGACCATACAGTATATCCTCACAATTCCCTGAAGAAGGAACTGTACTAACAATATTCCGAAACATGTTGGGTATCCTGATTATCATTTTCGATTGTGTTCTTTCATCTTAGAGCCCCTTCTTACATGGTGCAGGAGATTAACTGTATGAACTGTTCACTCTATTGTCTTTTAATCATGTATCTCATGTAATTTTTGAATAAAGTTTTTATATATTTTTTTACTATCTTTCTACTCTCTTTACCTGTTTTATATGAACTTAACCCCCCACCCATACAGTCCCCAAAACAATTTCTTCTTATTTTTCCCATATTTTACAACAAGAAACTGAATTAGAAAGAACTAAAAAGATGAAAGAATATTTAAAAGAAGCTAGATTACCTAAGTTATCGGAGGGAAAATTGTCAGCTTTAGTGAACCAATAACAGAAGATGAGATAAATGTAGCCCTAAAAGATTCAGCAACAGAGAAGAGCCCAAGTCCAGACCGGTTTACAATCCACTACTTTAAAAAGTTTAAAGAACTGTTAATACCAAAAGTATGTTGATATATGAATGGGTTAGGATCAAGCTTCGAAATGAGGAAGCACTATTAACATCTATTACAGTTATACGCACGGAGGGGAAAGATGCAACCCTCTGTTCGAGCTATGGATCAATAGCATTGTTAAATGCAGACACAAAGTTATTTGTAAAATTACTGGCTACCAGGATGAAGGGTCTGATGCCAGAATGGGTACCCCCAGATCAGGTCGAGTTCATCTCTGGAAGAGAGGGAAGAGACAATGGAGTGAGAACACTAATCCTGCTACATAAACTTAAAGTGGAGTTCCACCTAAAAATGGAACTTCCACTTTTTGAATTCCTCCCCCCCTCCGGTGTCACATTTGGCACCTTTCAGGGGGAGGAGGGAGCAGATACCTGTCTAATACAGGTATTTGCTCCCACTTCCTGGCATAGATCACCGCGGAGCTTGCGGTGACCTATGCCACTTCCGGCGCCTACACTCTCCTCCACCGCTGTGTTCTGTGAGACACAGAACACAGCAGGGACCAGAGAGGACCAGACTCGCGCATGTGCAGTAGGGAACCAGGAAGTGAAGCCGCACGGCTTCACTTTCTTATTCCCTTACCGAGGATGGCGGCGGCAGCAGCCGAGAGCTAGGACAGGATTGGCATCGGCTGCCGACAACGCGGGCTCCCTGGACAGGTGAGTGTCCATATAATAAAAGTCAGCAGCTGCAGTATTTGTAGATGCTGGCTTTTAGTATTTTTTTTTTCAGCGAACCTCCACTTTAATGGAGTAAGATCTCCAGTTCTATTCCTGTCAATAAATGCTGAAAAGGCATTTGACAGGGTAGACAGGGGATTTATGATGACCACACTGGAAGTTCTAGGGATAGGTACAAGGATGGCCCAATGGATCAAACACTATATAATCACCACACAGCGTCTGTAAAGATTAACATGACTCTATCCTCGCCATTTGAAATGTTTAACAGAGCAAGACAGGGATGTCCCCTTTCACCTTTGTTGTTTGTTCTGTCATTAGAACAAACAACAAAGCAATAGGATTAGCAATAGGAATGAGCTTCGAGTTCGAGTCGAACTCATGTGGAAACAAAAAGCGAATGTAGGTGTGGCGCTGCTCTAGTTTAGTACAGTTATAGTGTTTGGTCACTCTTCTGTACCTTGTACAAGTATGATGACCTGACTTGGATGTACAGACTAGATGTTTTAATTTGTGTATACTGTCTTGCAAGAGTTTAGGTTATTGTGTGTGTGAATCTAAAACATACAGTTTGGTGCTAAAAATGGCGTATAGGCAATCTAACTTATTCAAACCATAATATGTGAACAAATGAATAAACTTACACTTAATGAAAGTATGAGGCCAGATATGTGGTATAACCTTAAGAGCCCAATTTGCATTTGTTTTCCATTGTGCTACACCCTCTGGTGATTGTTTTGCCAAATTATTATAAGATGGTGTAGATTACTTCTTTTGGGTGTTCTGGGTAGGAATGGTTAAATATGCAAATAGAGATCACAGTTTTACATCACATACCTTTGCACCTAAACTATAAGTGAAAAAAAGGTTTTGCTGGGTGCAAGTATGTGAATACTTAAGATAAGGTGTCTTGTGCTAAAATTAAGTTGTAAGTAAAATATTTGATTTTTAGTAACATTCAGTGGAAATCACGATCCTATATCATATATATATATATATCTCATATACTATTGCATTATAACTCCCAAGTGCAAAAAATGTGCTAATAATAAAGTGACTCGTGCTTGAAAATTTAAACAAAGTGACTTGTGCTTCATAAACCCAGTACTTGCTGGAAAAGACAATATATGCGTTTGTTTTTTTAAAATATGAAAAATCTTTTTTTAAATATAGTTCAAAGGGTTAAGTCCTCATTGGAAAGTAATGTTGTTTTATTTTTAAACCACTTCTTGTCCAGGTGCTGGCTTTGTGATGGTGCTTCTAAACCGTGCTCTTATTATGCTTGCACTCACCGGATCAAAACACCCCTGCAGGGGTATAGGCAGTCACATTGTCTGCCACTGTGTAGCGGCCCTGGATGTCCCCGGTCCATGCTTTAAATGTTGGTTTAACGGCTTAGAATGTGTTCACCATAAAAGAGAGGAAATGTCCATAGTGTGAAACCGTTTAAAAAAAAGCTTTATTATGACATATATAGATCGTACTCACATTTTAAAAGATATTGGTAAGCGTACAATGGTAAGATCCGTAGCAATCAGCTGGTGATCGTCTCTTTGGAGGTGACGCAAGACGTTCATAGGACACTCCCTACTCGTTTCGTCATTGGATGAAAACGTCATCCATTTATTTTGTGTCACTCAAGTGTGATTGTTCAGGTTTAGCGCAACTTATTTTTACATTTTCTAAATGTAGAACAGGACATCGTTTGCATATACTGCTATTTTATGTTCCCCATCTCCAATTCTAATACCTCTTATATCTACACTGTTTCGAATGGTTGCTATTGCTAATTAGGGATGAGCCGAACACCCCCCTGTTCGGTTCGCACCAGAACTTGCGAAGAAGCAAAAATTTTGTTCGAACACGCGAACACCGTTAAAGTCTATGGGACTTTTCGGATTTTTTCCGACGGATGTTGGCTCAAACTTGTTTTGCATACACACAGTCGCACAAAGTTGTCGGAATTTCCAAATGCCAAGAACGCGGTGACGTACACCACGTATGTCGAGGCTATAAAAGGGCAGTTCAGTAACAAGCGCGGCACCCTTTGGGCTTCTTTTGCTAATCTCGTGTTAGTAAAAGTTTGGTGAGAGGCGATTTGCGCTTTTTCAGACTTGTGGTTTTCAGATCGTATTTCTGCTGTTCAGTTTGTGCTTGTGGGTTTCTATCTGGTCTTCAGTGTGTGCAGCAGGTTACCATTGACTTGTCATTGTGTTCTTGTCCGTTCGTTACTGATTTCAGGTCGCTCTTCACAGGCCTTGCTGTTCTTCAGTGCATTCTGTTACTTCGTTCTGACCAGCCGACCAATTTATAGCCATGTTGCGTGTACATACTCATCGTAGAGTTTGTGCTGTGTGGGGGCTTGGTGTTGGGGTCCTTACTTTGACACAAGCCCAGTCCATGAACAGGGTGAGGAGGAGTTCATGGACCAAGAATTGGTTGCTCCAGCGTGACCAGTTCTGTCACATGCCTTTGCTCCGTGAGATCCGTGAGAATAATCCTGACGATTTCAGGAACTTTCTCCGGATGACGGACCCCATTTTTCACCGTTTTTTGGCTTTGCTGACCCCTTATATCAGCAGGGGTACCTGCATCATCAGTACCTGCATGAGGCAAGCCATCACTCCGGAGCAGAGGCTAGTCACCACGTTGTGGTACTTGGCGACGGGGAGAAGCCTGCAGGACCTCAAGTTCTCAACAGGCATCTCCCCCCAGGCTCTGGGGATCACTATCCCAGAGACCTGTTCTGCCATAATCCAGGTCCTGCAGAAGGAGTATATTAAGATAAGTGTTATCCTTTTACATCACATTTTATTGTATTTAATGTTTGCTAATGTATTGTACTTCTTTCCTCATTCCCTAATTACTATGATTGTAATATGCTGTGAATGTCCCCTTTGTCCTCATGCATGCTGAATTTAAAAAAAAAATGTTTTTGTCCTTCATACATATTTGCCTTCACTAACCTCCCCAGCATGCTCTCCTGGGCCTATATCCACCTCGTCTACTCAATTAACAATGTATTTTGTCAGCTCCATAGTAGTGCTTTACCCTAAATACCCCTAAAATTTGTAAAATTGTGATGTGTGCTTTAAATTCTGGCAAAGTGCCAGAGTTTTTTTTTTTTTTTGGGTCCCAAAATCATTTGGAACCCTCCCTCCCCCCAACTGCTAACTCAGCTGATACCAATCCTCTATCTATCCTCAATCCTCTGTCTGCTGACTTTGCCAAACCCATACACACTATACCCACCTCTTTTGTGGTCATATTTCTGGATAAATTCCCCAAAGCATGTAGTGCAAGGGCCTGCCTGAATACTTTCAAATGGTACTGTTATAAGTTTTTGTATCCTATTATTATCTTGATAGGTAATAGCAGAATGTAAAAATGTGTACAGTGTGTATTTATATCTTTGTATTATGACACTTCTTACCTGTCCAGTGGGCTGCCAATAGTGTAAGTAAGGAGGGGCTGGCCAAAGTAATACACATTATTTAGGCATTCATCTCTCCATGAAGTGGAGAGGGTTACCTGGCCAAAACATCTCCCCCCCTAAAATTTTTAAAATGGCCCATGAGGGGGGGAGGAATCTGATAGGTGGACCTTTATACCTTTGTCTTTAAATACTCCCAAAAATAAATGTTATACTGATGTTGGCCAAGAATGTTTGTGTCTAATCTGCTTTCCATGTTTATGTGCAAAATGATTAATTTTTTCATTCTTGTTTGACTCCACAGTTTCCTTCCAACCCACAGGAATGGCAGACTGTGGCCTCCCACTTTGCCCAGCGGTGGGACTTTCCTACCTGCATAGGGGCAATTGATGGGAAACACGTCCACATCGTCCCACCACCCAACTCGGTGTCATACTATTACAACTACAAGGGGTTCAATAGTATTGTGATGTTGGCGGTGGTGTTGGCTACTTACGAGTTCCTGTATGTGGACGTGGGGAAGAATGGCCAGATGTCAGATGGTGGAGTCATCGCCCACACGGAGTTCTACAGGTGTCTCCAGAATGGCAGCTTGGGCTTGCCACCTCCAGAAGACAATGTGGAAGGTCCCATTCGTCTTCGTTGCGGATGAAGCGTTTGCACTGGGGGACCATCTTATGCAGCCATTCCCTATGAGGATCCTCACCCCGGACCAGAGGGTTTTTAATTTCTGGCTGGCCAGAGCCAGAAGAGTGGTAGGGAACACGTTTGGAATAATGGCCAGCCGGTTCCACCTATTTCTTACACCGATACACATGGCAGAATATAAACTCAATCACATCATCCTGGCTTGCTGTGTTCTCCACAACTTTTTAAGGAGAAATTCTTGGAATTATGCTGGCTCAGTTGGGCCTGAGGCCGGAATTAATAATGAACCAACCCTGACGGCGCTTGAAGCTGGCCGTCCTGGCTTGCCCCCCCAGAGTGCCCGCGAGGTCCATCTGAGATACATGGAATACTTTGCAGGTAGGGGGGCCATCGATATGCCAGACAACATCTGAGACTTTTTTAAATAATAAAATTTTTTATACTGAACAAATATTTACTTTGATTTACTGCTTGTCTTTCTTTTAGCTGACCATGACTGAATTTTGGGGAGTCCTGAAAGTGGCGTGGTTGTGTAAAATAATAAAGCACTGTTGGGTGTTATTTACTAAAGGAAAATCCACTTTGCACTACAAGTGCACTTGAGACTGCACTGAAAAAGGGTGTTCTGGTGACCCACACTAGTGATCCAGCGTCCAGATGTGTAAACAGCTGCTGAGTGCACTCTCCTTACACAGAATCTAGTTTGCATTTCATTCTAGTTACAAACCCATCTAGACAACAAACTTATTTTAAGAGAAGTAGGCCAGAAAAAATGTACTGAAATGCATCTGGACAAAACATGGTGTTTTATTGGCCGAACGAACAATGTTTCCTACGAACGAATAATGTGTCCATGAACATGAAAGTTGCCATTTTAAACTGTACAACAGTAAAGAAAAGCACATGGAGCAGCACGAACGTAATAGAAATAAAGAATAGGAACACAGGACAACTACTTACTTTTTTGCAGCACTCTCCTGATCCTTCTACACTGATCGTGCTCCCTGATTTTGAGGTCCGACCATTGCTTCCTGAGTTGATCCTTGGATCGCCGTACCCCAAAATTTCTGTGCAGACTCTTGACAATTTTCGCCATTATCTTGGCCTTTCTGACATTAGGGTTTGGGTAAGGTCCATGCTTCCCGTCATAGTCGGCCCTCTTCAAGATGTGGACCATCTCCACCATCTCCACAAAGGACATATTTGATACCTTAAATCGTCTCCTCTGGGATCCTGACGTTTCTGGCTCCGGGCTTTGCTCTTCCTCGTTGCTGTAATTAGCACGCATCTGCTCTGTCTCCGCCATGTGCTCTTCCCCACTGCGCCGAACGAGAAGAGGCGGGGAATAGACTAGAAAGAACGTCAGGCGTGGACGGAGTTTCACGCATGCGCAGTGTACATAAAGCTAAGACGCGTGCGTAGTGCGTACGATCTGTGAGCGGAGGACGGAGTATCGGAAGCGCCGATCGTTGATAACGAAGGTATTATTTAAACTTGGGCCTATACTGCTTATAGTTTGAGGCCTATATTGGGACAAGATTAGGAGACTTTAGCTTGACATTAGGGTTTGTCTTGTGTATTGCAGATAAAATGACCACAACTTCCTCCCCCTGTTCATAGATAAATACAGGGAGCTGCCCTGTCTGTGGCAGGTCAAATATAATCATAAAAAAAAGAGGCAGGCAGCGCTGGAGTAACTGCTGGAGTTGGTGAAGCCAGTGGTCCCCACGGCAACCATCCCCTATTTAAAAGCCAAAATTGGTGGCCTGAGGAGCACTTATCTTAGGGAGCGCAAGAAGATGCAGGATTCCCAGAGATCAAGAGCTGCAGCAGATGATGTTTATGTCCCCAGGCTGTGGTATTATGAGAGACTGCGATTTCTGTCAGACCAGACTGAAGTCAGGGAATCCCTCTCAACCCTTCCTTACACTCTTCCTTCCACCATAGCTTCCACCCCAGCTGAGGCTTCCGATGTCCAACCTGGGACTTTCAGCCAGGAAGAAGTGGAGGAGCCCAGCTGGAGCTAGGTATA
This sequence comes from Lithobates clamitans, assembly GCA_037952925.1. Taxonomy (NCBI): domain Eukaryota; kingdom Metazoa; phylum Chordata; class Amphibia; order Anura; family Ranidae; genus Lithobates; species Lithobates clamitans. The sequence goes on along the minus strand of JBBGZY010001452.1, from coordinate 558,486 downwards.
GCATTCTTCTACAGATTTCTTGTCCAAAAATAAATAAGGTTTACTAGATTTTATTATTGATCACTAACTGCTGATTTAATAAAGTGTTTTACATATCAATAGACAGTAGTGGGCACAAATAATTGGGACAAGAATGAAAAATGCTGGGCTCAGAATGATAATCTTTTATATTTCTTAACATTCAATTTGCAACAGTCATGAGATGAAAATTGTGTGTGATTGATGAAGAAAAAACTAAAACTATGTCCCTTTTTCATACACAGCAAGACCCCAGCCAGGAGGAGGCTGTGGAATGTGGCACACAGGAGGAGGCTGTGGAATGTGGCAGCCAGGAGGAGGCGGGGGTTAGTGGCAGCCAGGAGGAGGCGGGGGTAAGTGGCAGCCAGGTGGTAGCAGGGCCCAGTAGGAGTCTCACAGAATCCTAGGTCCCTCCCCTCCGCCTTCCAAACAAAAGACCCAGGAAGGGGGGTAACGTGGAGGATTCAGCACTCAGGCTGATTCAGGAGGCTTTTGCGTCCCTCAGAACCACCCCCACTCGTAAAGAGGCCTTTGCCTCCATGGCTGCCACAAAACTGCAGGACATGCAGGAGGGCCAACGCCTCATGTGTGAGGAAATCATTTATAAAACATTAAATAAGGGGTTGAGGGGGTTAAATCACGCCCAATAACCACCTGAGTGAGTTGGACCATCCTTCTCCTCCTACTCCTGCCACAACTCCACCACCACAGACACAGCGTGGAAGGAAGAGTGAAAGGAAGACAAGAAAGTGATGGCCCTGGGTTCAATCTGGTCTGACAAAAGATGCAGGCTCTTGTATGGCCACAGCCTGGGGACAATACATGTCATCTGCTGCTGTTCAATGATTCTCTTGGACTTCTGGACCAGATTGTGCTTCCTTATATATGGACTCCTCAGGCCACCAATTTTGCATTCAAATAATTGATGTGTGCCCTGGGGGCCAAAGGCTTCGCCAATTTCTGCTGTTTCTTCAGCGTTGCCTCCCTCTTTCTTTGGTTAGGACACCTTAATACATTTTGGTTTGATTTATTATACTAGCCTATGTGTGTTTTCCTTCAAAAAGGACAGTTTGTTTGTGAGGAGGCAGGTACATTTCTAAAATACAATGTGAAATTAACAAGAGACACCAACACCAAGCAACCTCCTTGAGATTTAGTGCCGGTTCACACTAGACGCGGCACGACTTGCAGGTCGCCTCACCGAGGCGACCTGCACACGACTGCCGGGGCGACTTGCAAGATGACTTCTGTATAGAAGTCTATGCAAGTCGCCCCCAAAGTAGTACAGGAACCTTTCTTCTAAGTCGGAGTGACTTGCGTCGCTCCGATTAGAACGGTTCCATTGTACAGAATGGGAGGCGACTTGTCAGGCGGCTAGGTCGCCTGACAAGTCGCCCCCGTGTGAACCGGCCCTAAATAATACAAGATAATAATCGTGTTGTGGTAACCTGACACACAAAACACACCCAAAACTATTCTGGAGTTAAAAAAAATAAAAAATAAAACACAAGATCAGGCTTGAAAAAAAAAATTAATCTAAAAACATCCAATATTCATGAAATCACGAAAAAAAATTAAGAAAGAAGTTTGTGAGAAGTCTGTGTGAATATGAGCAGCAAACCTACTTCATTCTTCTAGCAATTCTGCATTAACCACTTCAGCCCCGGAAGGATTTACCCCCTTCCTGACCAGAGCACTTTTTACAATTCGGCACTGCGACGCTTTAACTGCTAATTGCGCGGTCATGCAATGCTGTACCCAAACAAAATTTGCGTCCTTTTATTCCCACAAATAGAGCTTTCTTTTGATGGTATTTGATCACCTCTGCCGTTTTTATTTTTTGCGCTATAAACGGAAAAAGACTGAAAATTTTGAAAAAAAATGATATTTTCTACTTTTTGTTATAAAAAAAATCCAATAAACTCAATTTTAGTCATACATTTAGGCCAAAATGTATTCGGCCACATGTCTTTGGTAAAAAAAAGTCAATAAGCGTATATTTATTGGTTTGTGCAAAAGTTATAGCGTCTACAAACTAGGGTACATTTTCTGGAATTTACACAGCTTTTAGTTTATGACTGCCTATGTCATTTCTTGAGGTGCTAAAATGGCAGGACAGTACAACCCCCCCCCAAATGACCCCATTTTGGAAAGTAGACACCCCAAGGAAATTGCTGAGAGGCATGTCGAGCCCATTGAATATTAATTTTTTTTGTCCCAAGTGATTGAATAATGACAAAAAAAAAAAAAAATGACAAAAAGTTGTCACTAAATGATATATTGCTCACACAGGCCATGGGCATATGTGGAATTGCACCCCAAAATACATTCAGCTGCTTCTCCTGAGTACGGGGATACCACATGTGTGGGACTTTTTGGGAGCCTAGCCACGTACGGGGCCCCGAAAACCAAACACCGCCTTCAGGATTTCTAAGGGCATAAATTTTTGATTTCACTCCTCACTACCTATCACAGTTTTGAAGGCCATAAAATGCCAAGATGGCACAACCCCCTCTAAATGACCCCATTTTGGAAAGCAGACACCCCAAGCTATTTGCTGAGAGGCATGGTGAGTATTTTGCAGCTCTCATTTGTTTTTGAAAATGATGAAAGTCCAGAATTTTTCTTTTTTTTCTTTTTTCAATTTTCAAAACTTTGTGACAAAAAGTGAGGTCTGCAAAATACTCACTATACCTCTCAACAAATAGCTTGGGGTGTCTACTTTCCAAAATGGGGTCATTTGGGGGGGTTTTGTGCCACCTGGGCATTCCATGGCCTCCGAAACTGTGATAGGCAGTGAAGAGTGAAATCAAAAATTTACGCCCTTAGAAAGCCTGAAGGCGGTGCTTGGTTTTCGGGGTCCCGTGCGCGGCTAGGCTCCCAAAAAGTCCCACACATGTGGTATCCCCATACTCAGGAGAAGCAGCAGAATGTATTTTGGGGTGTAATTTCACATATTCCCATGGCATGTTTGAGCAATATATCATTTTGTGACAACTTTTTCCAAAAAAAAAAAATTGTCTCTTTCCCGCAACTTGTGTCACAATATAAAATATTCCATGGACTCGACATGCCTCTCAGCAAATAGCTTGGGGTGTCTACTTTCCAAAATGGGGTCATTTAGGGGGGGTTTGAACTGTCTTGGCATTTTATGCACAACATTTAGAAGCTTATGTCACACATCACCCACTCTTCTAACCACTTGAAGACAAAGCCCTTTCTGCCACTTTTTGATTACATGAAAAAATTATTTTTTTTTGCAAGAAAATTACTTTAAACCCCCAAACATTATATATTTTTTTAAAGCAAATGCCCTACAGAATAAAATGGTGGGTGTTTCATTTTTTTTTCACACAGTATTTGCGCAGCGATTTTTCAAACGCATTTTTTTGGGGAAAAAACACACTTTTTTAAATTTTAATGCACTAAAACACACTATATTGCCCAAATGTTTGATGAAATAAAAAAGATGATCTTAGGTCGAGTACATGGATACCAAACATGACATGCTTTAAAATTGCGCTCAAACGTGCAGTGGCAACAAAATGAATACATTAATACAGCGGGTGTCACTCCTATATCCGCGCTTGCTGCAGACACAACATCTTTTTTGGGGGGGTTTGTTGGGTAGGGGTACTCGGGAGGACATAAAGAAAATGCCTCTCATGCAGCCGACTGCATTTGGTTGGGGATGTGAATGGGGGAAGTACGGGCGCTGCAGAAGTGGTGGGTTCCCAATTAGGATTGGCGAATGCAGCAGGAAGGGCATTATGGGCACGACTGGCCTGTGTTTGTCTTCTTAGTGGCAGCGGGACACTACTTGTGCTTGCCACCTCACCAGCTTGAACTGCACTTATGGGACTCGCCACGTCACCAAGTGTTACTGCAGTGCTGGTTTGACTACGACCGGGGTGTACTAGGCCGCTGATGCTTGCCAGTTCACCAAAACACTACCAAAAAAACTGTTAGCGATCGAAGGGATCAGGCCTGACTCTGCAAACGCTGCAGTTATGCGTTTAGTGTTTTGTAAGTGACAGTGATTTATGGATACTGCACTTGGGTGGGCTGGGCTGGGCCAGGCGGAGGGGCAAAACGCAGGTGCTAGCAGGTATCTGGGCTGATCCCGCTAACACTGCATTTTTGGGAACCCTAAACTGCTGGGGACGCTAGTATAGATCTGATCGGATCAGATATTGATGCGTTCAGATACTATACCACTAAGGGAGGCGTATGCTGCGTGCGTGGGTGTTAGCGATACTGGCGCTAATCTGACGCTGCCTGGGGCGACTCATATCACCGCCGGGTGATCAGGGGGCTAAACCTTTATTCGGTAATAAACGTCGGGTGCCCTGACACTATAAAAAATAAACGAACTAACCAGCGTCACCCGTAACAGTTATACGGTGATCAGTGGTGAAAGGGTTAACTAGGGGGCAATCAAGGGGTTAAAACATTTATTAGGTAGTATATGGGGGTCCCTGTCGCTATAAAACGCTGACGGCGAACCTAAATATTTACGTCCCTAACTAGCGTCACCAGCGACACTAATACAGCAATCAGAAAAATGATTGCTTAGCGACACTGGTGATGGGGGGTGATCAAGGGGTTAAAACTTTATTAGGGGGTACCCTAGACCTAAAGGGGGCTAATACTAACTGCCGTACCACTTCTAACTGTCACAAACTGACACCATGCAGTAATCAGATAAAAAACAAAAAAAAAAACTTGCTTGATGTCAGTGTGACGGGGGGGGTGATTGGGGGGGATCGAGGGGCGATCGGGGGTGTTTTATGTGCCTGGAATGTTCTACTGTATGTGTGTGTATGTGTTGGTGCACTCACATGTCTTCTCTCCTCAGCGCCGGAATGGAAACTGCCGAGCCAAGGAGAGATGACATCACATCCTCTGCCTCTGTGTACTATACAGAGGCAGAGGATGTTTCTCATTGGTTGGGAGCAATCGCGAGGGGGGACCCACGATCGGATGGCCTCCCCCTTGCTTATAAATGCTTCCAGACCAAAGCCGACCGCCGCTGGCACCGGGGGGGGCTCCGATCGGACCCCCCGCCCGCGGGAAGGCAATCACGTACCAGGTACGTGATTTTGCCTGCCCGTGCCATTCTGTTCACGTATATATGCGTTAGGCGGTCGGCAAGTGGTTAAACAATTTAAAACATTGCAGCCAGTCGAAAGTGCTAAATCCATTACGAATGCTAATTTTACCAGACCGAGCAGTTCTGTCTCAGAATTTATTCTGAGCATGCGTGGCACTTTGTGCATCGGAATTGTCCACACACGGTCGGAATTGACGCAAATGGATTTTGTTGTCGGAAAATTTTATAGCCTGCTCTCAAACTTTGTGTGTTGGAAAGTCCGATGGAAAATGTCCGATGGAGCCCACACACGGTCGGAATTTCCAACAACAAGCTACGATCGCACATTTTCCGTCGGAAAATCCAACCATGTGTACAGGGCATTAGACTAAAACTAAATCAATATTTGCTGCCAAAATTAACACTGACCCGAGCACCTGGTAAACATACAGTTCAGCGCTTGCAGTTTTTTGACAGATAGCCTTCTCTTTCCTTCGAATGATTGAGTCCCCTACCACCAGAATCTGTCTTTCCTTAGCCTCGCTCCCGGCCTCACTGGAGGAGTTTTTCCCCTGGCAGCTATGGACGTTGCTCTGCTCAAGCAATGCTGGTCCCTGACTGGTTTCTCCAACATTATGCAACAGGGCGTATTTATTGGGATGTTTCAGCCCAGGACTGGCCTCTCTGACCCTTTCCCCTCCACACTTCCTAACTGTCACCCAACTGCTCTGGGGCCATGGTCTCTGAGGTCTGGGAACTTGTATTGTGTTATTGGGAGTGCTCAGTGAGTGGAGACACATGATCTGAGGGGGGTGGATTTCAATTAGATACTGCAATGATGGCTTAATTCATAACGAGGCTTGGATTCACATTATGAACCACACGTAGTGGGAAATGAGAACGAGGCTTCGATACTGTAGTGACGGCTCCATTCAGAGTGAGGCTTGGTTTCTTACTGTGAGCCACACTGATTGGAAAATGAAAACGAGGCACTTGATGATTATTTAACATTGATGACAGGGGGAGATGCCTATGCCCGGGAAGAAGTCCTTGTAGTGACAAAACCGGTCGGGCTGAGGTATCCCTTATTGTCATTATGCCCAGAGAGCATACGGGCGCTTTTGTGATCATATACACACACTTTTTTTTCTGCTGGCATGTACTTTTTAATAAAAGTCCTGTTATTGAGATTTTTCACTATTGAGGGAGTATTTGAAATACTAAGCCTTCTTTGATCCCCCCGTAATAGGTGGTCAATGCTCTCTGGTAAGAGCACATCCTTTATTGGTGGTGGTGTATCACATGGTGGAAGATTTCAGTTGGTGTATCAACAATCAAGACACTCATCTATATTTGTGTCACCTGTGTGACTCATAGACTAACTTTTGTTTGTTTTTTTGTTTCACTTAGCGCAATATTATTTTTATTTACTCTGGTTCTGGTGCCTGAACCCCTGTATCTCCACCCGCCTCTGTGCTGGCCCCTGCCATCACCTGCCAGGTACATTCTCAACTCTCTTTTAGAATGGAGATTATACTCAGTGTTGCCAGCTGCTTCCCTAGATTCAGATTGGTATGAAGAACCACCTCACTTCCGGTTTGCAGTCCACGCTGGTTGTTGGTCTGCTCCCGCTGACGTCATCTCCGGGACTCGCGTTCCACGCTGATCCCAGCAGCGTGGCTATTCCCTTGGTGCGTCCACTGCTGCGGCTTCCCTCTGCTGGCCAGGCTGGGACTTTCTGCCACTGATTGGAGCACCCCTGGGACCCCTGAGGCCATCCTGATCCTGGATAACCTTCCTAACAAACCCTCATGATAAGCCCACTCGCATCCATTATCTTGTAAGTGTTTTTAATCCCTTTGGGATATTAAAAGTTTTTTAATGCTGCACTTAGAGGCGTCTCTTTCTATTTTGTTTTCCCTAGAATCCGGACCTGGGCTTCCAGGGAAGCAACATGCTTACATTTTGTGCAGCAGTATTCGCCCTTAATCAGATGATCAAGGAACGCATACATGCCATAAGATGTGCATGGAGTCTTAACCACTTGACGACCGCCTCACGCCGATGTACGTCGGCAAGGTGGCACGGACAGGCAAAATCACGTACATATACGTGATTTGCCTTCCGCGGGTGGGGGGTCCGATCGGACCCTCCCCCGGTGCCCGAGGCGGTCGCAATTTGTTCCCGGGCGATGAGAGGTCAGGGGGAGGCCACCCATTGTTGGCCACCCCCTCCCGATCGCTCCCGGCGAATGAAAATGCTTCCTTTCCCTCTGTAATGTAAACAGAGGGAAAGGAAGTGATGTCATCCCTCCTCGAGCCGGTCTTTTTGATCCGGCGCCGAGGAGAGAAGACATCAAGTAAGTCTGCACAACACTACACTAACAGTAGAACATGCCAGGCACACTTGTCACCCCCCTTCACCCCCTGATCAACCCCCGATCACCCCCCTGTACCCCCTGTCACTCTGACACCAATAGCATTTTTTTTTTTTTGCATTGGTGTCAGTTTGTGTCAGTTACAAGTGTTAGGGCAGTTAGGTTAGCCCCCCTTAGGTCCAGGTTACCCCCCTAACCCCCCCTAATAAAGGTTAATCCCTTGATTACCCCCCGTCACCAGTGTTGCTAAGCGATCATTTTTCTGATTGCTGTATTAGTGACACAGGTGACGCTAGTTAGGGAGCTAAGTATATAGGTTCGCTGTCAGTGTTTTATAGCGACAGGGACCCCCATATACTACCTGCTAAAGGTTTTAACCCCCTGATTGCCCCCTAGTTAACCCTTTCATCAGCGATCACCGTTTAAGTGTTACGGGTGACGCTGGTTAGCTAGTTTGTTTTTTGTAGTTTATTATAGTTTATTACAGTTTATTATAGTTTTAGGGCACCCGCCGTTTATTACCTTATAAAGGTTTAACCCCCTAATTGCCCGGCGGTGATATAAATTACATTTTTAGGGTCAGCTAAGGTCTGCGTCGCCCCAGGCAGCGTCAGGTTAGCGCCAGTACCGCTAACACCCACGCACGCAGCATACACCTCCCTTAGTGCTATAGTATCTGAGCGGATCGATATCTGATCCGATCAGATCTATACTCCCCAGCAGTTTAGAGTTCCCTGAAACGCAGTGTTAGCGGGATCAGCCCAGATACCTGCTAGCACCTGCGTTTTGCCCCTCGGCCCAGCCCTGCCCAGCCCACCCAAGTGCAGTATCGATCAATCACTGACACAAAACACTAAGCGCACATAACTGCAGCGTTCGCAGAGTCAGGCCTGATCCCTGTGATCGCTAACAATTTTTTGGTAGCATTTTGAATCAGTCGCTGACAGTCAGGAGCTTTTTTGCCTGTGAGTCTCACTAGTGTACCCCTAAATTTAGAGCCCAAAATGGCAAATCGAAGGTACACTAGTGAAGAGGCCTACACGTTTCTGAGTATGACAGATAGTGAAGAAGAAGTCACTCATCTGTCAAGTTCAGGCTCAGAATACGAACCTGTAGAGGACAGCGGCTCCATGACAGATAGCTCTGACGACAGAGTTGTGGTCCCTGCTAGAGTCAGGCGTACCAGACCCCAATCTTCTTCTTCTGTCCTTGAAGTGCAAGAACCGCAGGGCTCTCGTATGGAGCAGAGAAGTACTAGCGCCGCTATTCCTTCTGGTGAACTGCCAAGCACCAGCGGCCTAGTACACCCTGGTCGTACATCCAGCACTGCAGTAACACTTGGTGACGTGGCGAGTCCCATAAGTGCAGTTCAAGCTGGTGAGGTGACAAGCACTAGTAGTGTCCCGCTGCAACCAAGAAGACAAAGACAGGCCCGTCGTGCCCATAGTGCCCTTCCTGCTGCATTGGCCAATCTGAATTGGGAATCCACCACTTCTGCAGCACCCGTACTTCCCCCTTTCACTGGCCAACCCGGAATTCAGGTGGAAACAGTTGACTTTACGCCACTGGATTTTTATTCACTGTTTTTCACCGAAGATCTCTATAGATCTATTGTGGACCAAAGCAATTTATACGCTGGTCAACACATCGCCGCTAATCCCCAGTCCTCCCTTGCCAGAGATTGGAGATCAATTACGGTCTCCGAATTTAAGACCTTTCTGGGCCTTTCCCTCCTCATGGGGTTGAATAAAAAGAGTAAGTTGCGGTCATATTGGTCCACTGACCCAATTTACCATTCGCCCTTGTTCTCTGCTTCCATGGCCAGGGCACGATACGAGCAGATTTTGCGGTTCATGCACTTCAACGACAATGAACTCTGTCGTCCTCGTGGAGACCCTGAATACGATCGGCTCTACAAAATTCGGCCCCTCGTAAACCACTTCAACCAACGTTTTGCAGACTTGTTTACCCCCCATCAAGTTGTCTGCGTTGATGAGTCCCTGATTAAATTTTCTGGCCGCTTGTCATTCAAACAGTACCTTCCCAGCAAGCGTGCCAGATACGGGGTCAAGATGTATAAGCTCTGTGACAGGGCCACAGGCTATACATGTAGATTTATGGTTTACGAGGGCAAAGATAGTCACGTAGAGCCGACAAACTGCCCTGACTACATAGGAAGCGCTGGCAAGATAGTGTGGGACTTGGTGTCACCCTTATTCGGAAAGGGGTACCACTTGTACGTGGACAATTATTATATGAGCGTGCCACTTTTTAGTCACTTGTTTGATCAGCAGATTGGAGCATGTGGCACCGTGCGACCTAATCGCCGGGGCTTTCCCCAGCGGCTTGTAGAGTCCCATCTTAGGCTGGGGGAGAGAGCCTGATTGAAGTATAATAATTTGCTCGCTATGAAGTGGAGGGATAAGAAGAATGTTTTCGTTCTTACCTCCCTTCATGCAGACACGACGGTCCAAATTACTACGGCGACTGGTGTTGTGGAGAAACCCCTCTGTGTCCACGAATACAACCTTAATATGGGAGGGGTGGACCTCAACGACCAGTTGTTGGCGCCGTACCTAGTTGCCCGTAAGGCCAGACGCTGGTACAAAAAAGTGTCTGTTTATTTATTTCAATTGGCTTTGCTGAACGCTCATGTGCTATACAGAGCTTCAGGATGGACTGGATCCTTCCTTAAATTCCAGGAAGAGATCGTCAGAGCCCTTCTGTTTCCAGACGGTGCTCCACCTCACCTTCCCCAACCAAATGCAGTAAGCCGGCTGCATGAGAGGCATTTTCTTTATGCCATCCCGAGTACCCCTACCCAACGAGCCCCCCAAAAAAGATGTCGTGTCTGTTACAAGCGCGGATTTAGGCTTCACACCCGGTCTTATTGTCCCTCCTGTCCTGGCAATCCTGGTCTTTGCATGGGTGAATGCTTTGAACGCTACCATACACTAGTTGAGTATTAGCGTAGGGTTCAGCACTGCACAGACTAGGCACACTAACACAGTGTCTCCCAAGATGCCATTGCATTTTGAGAGACCCAAACCTGGAACCAGTTACAAAAGTTAAAAGTTACTTAAAAAAAGTGTAAAAAATAAAAAATAAAAATAAATAAATAAAAATAAAAACACAAAAAAAAATATAAAATAAAAAAAACAAAAATAGTTGTTGTTGTTTTATTGTTCTCTCTCTCTATTCTCTCTCTATTGTTCTGCTCTTTTTTACTCTATTCTATTCTGCAATGTTTTATTGTTATTATGTTTTACCATGTTTGCTTTTCAGATTTTTTATACTTTACTGTTTACTGTGTTTTGTTGGTAACCATTTTATTGTTTTCAGGTACGCCATTCAGTTGCAGCGCAGATTTATTTATCTTGACAGCAACAGCGTTTGCTCCCAAGATATATAAAGCCATGACTCCAGCGCTGTCGGAGGTGATTTCACCACCACAGTTACATACTTCAGCATATATGCCGAAGCGTGGGGGCAGCAGTGGGTGGAGGAGCAACTTGCTCCTGCCTTTTGCGGGAGGATGCCCCCATGCTTCGGCATATATATATTTTAGGCACAGGTTGCGTTAAATGTTTTATTGTTTACTATGTTTTTTTTTTTGTATTTGCTTTGCAGGTATGGTAAGTCTTACTGTTATACTGTAATGTTACTTTGTTTTATTGTTAACCATCATTTGCTTAGCAGGTACGCCATTCAGTTGCAGCGCGGATTTATTTATCTTGACAGCAACAGCGTTTGCTCCCATGATATATAAAGCCGTGACTCCAGCGCTGTCGGAGGTGATTTCACCACCACAGTTACATACTTCAGCATATATGCCGAAGCGTGGGGGCAGCAGTGGGTGGAGGAGCAATTTGCTCCTGCCTTTTGCGGGAGGATGCCCCCATGCTTCGGCATATATAAATGGTGCATGTATGCCCATCATTAGAAGTGGGTGGATGAAGGGAGGTATTCTAATGGTGGGCATACAAACCGATCAATATCTTTTTTTCGTTCAGCCCACAGGCTGCATGAAAAAAAAGTTTACAATATATGCCCAACAAGGACCAGCAACGTACTGGTATGTTGCTGGACTTTGAGTGTTTATACCAGAATGATGCCTGCAGGTTTAGGTATAATCTTGGTATCATTCTTTTCAGCCAGCGGTCGGCTTTCATGTAAAAGCAATCCTAGTGGCTAATTAGCCTCTAGACTGCTTTTGCAAGCAGTGGGAGGGAATGCCCCCCCCCCCCACCGTCTTCCATGTTTTTCTCTGGCTCTCCTGTCCCAACAGGGAACCTGAAAATGCAGCCGGTGATTCAGCCAGCTGACCATAGAGCTGATCAGTGACCAGAATGGCTCCAAACATCTCTATGGCCTAAGAAACCGGAAGCTACGAGCATTTCATGACTTAGATTTCGCCGAATGTAAACAGCACCATTGGGAAATTGGGAAAGCATTTTATCACACCGATCTTGGTGTGGTCAGATGCTTTGAGGGCAGAGGAGAGATCTAGGGTCTAATAGAGCCCAATTTAAAAAAAAAAAAAAAGAGTACCTGTCACTACCTATTGCTATCATAGGGGATATTTACATTCCCTGAGATAACAATAAAATTAATAAAAAAAAATAAAAATGAAAGGAATAGTTTAAAAATAAGATAAAAAAGCAAAAAAATAATAAAGAAAAAAAATAAAATAAAAAGCACCCCTGTCCCCCCCTGCTTTCGCGCAAAGGCAAACACAAGCGTCGGTCTGGCGTCAAATGTAAACAGCAATTGCACCATGCATGTGAGGTATCACCACGAAGGTCAGATCAAGGGCAGTAATTTTAGCAGTAGACCTCCTCTGTAAATCTAAAGTGGTAACCTGTAAAGGTTTTTAAAGGCTTTTAAAAATGTATTTATTTTGTCGCCGCTGCACGTTTGTGCGGCGCAATTTTAAAGCATGTCATGTTTGGTATCCATGTACTCGGTCTAAGATCATCTTTTTTATTTCATCAAACATTTGGGCAATACAGTGTGTTTTAGTGCATTAAAATTTAAAAAAGTGTGTTTTTTCCCCAAAAAATGCGTTTGAAAAATCGCTGCGCAAATACTGTGTGAAAAAAAAAATATGAAACACCCACCATTTCAATCTGTAGGGCATTTTCTTTAAAAAGATATATAATGTTTGGGGGTTCAAAGTAATTTTCTTGCAAAAAAAAATAATTTTTTAATGTAATCAAAAAGTGTCAGAAAGGGCTTTGTCTTCAAGTGGTTAAAAGAGTGGGTGATGTGTGACATAAGCTTCTAAATGTTGTGCATAAAATGCCAGGACAGTTCAAAACCCCCCAAATGACCCCATTTTGGAAAGTAGACACCCCAAGCTATTTGCTGAGAGGCATGTCGAGTCCATGGAATATTTTATATTGTGACACAAGTTGCGGGAAAGAGAACACATTTTTTTTTTTTTTTTTTTTGCGCAAAGTTGTCACTAAATGATATATTGCTCAAACATGCCATGGGAATATGTGAAATTACACCCCAAAATACATTCTGCTGCTTTTCTTGAGTACGGGGATACCACATGTGTGAGACTTTTTGGGAGCCTAGCTGCGTACAGGACCCCGAAAACCAAGCACCGCCTTCAGGCTTTCTAAGGGCGTAAATTTTTGATTTCACTCTCCACTGCCTAGCACAGTTTCGGAGGCCATGGAATGCCCAGATGGCACAACCCCCCCCCCCAAATGACCCCATTTTGGAAAATAGACACCCCAAGCTATTTGCTGAGAGGTATAGTGAGTATTTTGCAGACCTCACTTTTTGTCACAAACTTTTGAAAATTGAAAAAAGAAAAAAAAAATACATTTTTCTTGTCTTTCTTCATTTTCAAAAACAAATGAGAGCTGCAAAATACTCACCATGCCTCTCAGCAAATAGCTTGGGGTGTCTACTTTCCAAAATGGGGTCATTTGGGGGGGGTTTTGTGCCATCTTGGCATTTCATGGCCTTCAAAACTGTGATAAGTTGTGATTTCACTCCTCACTACCTAACACCCTTAGAAATCCTGAAGCCGGTGCTTGGTTTTCGGGGCCCCGTATGCAGCTAGGCTCCCAAAAAGTCCCACACATGTGGTATCCCCGTACTCAGGAGAAGCAGCACAATATATTTTGGGGTGTAATTCCACATATGCCTATGGCATGTTTGAGCAATATATCATTTAGTGACAACTTTGTGCAAAAAAAAAAGAAATTGTCACTTTCCCGCAACTTGTGTCAAAAAATAAATTATTCCATGGACTCAACATGCCTATCAGCAATTAGCTTGGGGTGTCTACTTTCCAAAATGGGGTCATTTGGGGGGGTTTTGTGCCATCTTGGCATTTTATGCCTTCAAAACTGTGATAGGTAGTGAGGAGTGAAATCAAAAATTTATGCCCTTAGAAATCCTGAAGGCGGTGCTTGGTTTTCGGGGCCCCGTATGCGGCTAGGCTCCCAAAAAGTCCCACACATGTGGTATCCCCGTACTCAGGAGAAGCAGCAGAATGTATTTTGGGGTGTAATTCCACATATGCCCATGGCATGTTTGAGCAATATATCATTTAGTGACAACTTTGTGCAAAAAAAAAAAAATAAATAAATAAAAAGTGTTACTTTCCCGCAACTTGTGTCAAAATATAAAATATTCCATGAACTCAACATGCCTCTCAGCAAATAGCTTGAGGTGTCTACTTTCCAAAATGGGGTCATTTGGGGGGGGTTCTGTGCCATCTGGGCATTTTATGGCCTTCAAAACTGTGATAGGTAGTGAGGAGTGAAATAAAAAATTTATGCCCTTAGAAATCCTGAAGGTGGTGCTGGGTTTTCGGGGCCCCGTACGCGGCTAGGCTCCCAAAAAGTCCCACACATGTGGTATCCCCGTACTCAGGAGAAGCAGCTGAATGTATTTTGGGGTGCAATTCCACATAGGCCCATGGCCTGTGTGAGCAATATATCATTTAGTGACAACTTTTTGTAATATTTTTTTTTTGTCATTATTCAATCACTTGGGACAAAAAAAATAAATATTCAATGGGCTCAACATGCCTCTCATCAATTTCCTTGGGCTGTCTACTTTCCAAAATGGGGTCATTTATGGGGGGTTTGTACTGCCCTGCCATTTTAGCACCTCAAGAAATGACATAGGCAGTCATAAACTAAAAGCTGTGTAAATTCCAGAAAATGTACCCTAGTTTGTAGACGCTATAACTTTTGCGCAAATCAATAAATATACGCTTATTGACATTTTTTTTACCAAAGACATGTGGCCGAATAAATTTTGGCCTAAATGTATGACTAAAATTGAGTTTATTGGATTTTTTTTATAACAAAAAGTAGAAAATATCATTTTTTTTTCCGTTTATAGCGCAAAAAATAAAAACCGCAGAGGTGATCAAATACCATCAAAAGAAAGCTATATTTGTGGGAAGAAAAGGACGCAAATTTAGTTTGGGTACAGCATTGCATGACCGCGCAATTAGCAGTTAAAGCGACGCAGTGCCAAATTGGAAAAAGACCTCTGGTCCTTAGGCAGCATAATGGTCCGGGGCTCAAGTGGTTAAAGAGACACCCTCTAGATAAACGCTTAGGACCTTTGCACTTTGTTCTACAATTTACATGCGAAAAAGACTTAACCAGAAATGTATATGAACATAAGCATACACAAATATATATTATAAATATATATAATAGAAATGCATATATATATATATATATATATATATATATATATATATATAGTGGGGACGGAAAGTATTCAGACCCCCTTAAATTTTTCACTCTTTGTTATATTGCAGCCATTTGCTAAAATCATTTAAGTTCATTTTTTTCCTCATTAATGTACACACAGCACCCCATATTGTACACACAGCACCCCATATTGTACACACAGCACCCCATATTGACAGAAAAACACAGAATTGTTGACATTTTTTCAGATTTATTAAAAAAGAAAAACTGAAATATCACATGGTCCTAAGTATTCAGACCCTTTGCTCAGTATTTAGTAGAAACACCCTTTTGATCTAATACAGCCATGAGTCTTTTTGGGAAAGATGCAACAAGTTTTTCACACCTGGATTTGGGGATCCTCTGCCATTCCTCCTTGCAGATCCTCTCCAGTTCTGTCAGGTTGGATGGTAAACGTTGGTGGACGGCCATTTTTAGGTCTCTCCAGAGATGCTCAATTGGGTTTAAGTCAGGGCTCTGGCTGGGCCATTCAAGAACAGTCACAGAGTTGTTGTGAAGACACTCCTTCGTTATTTTAGCTGTGTCCTTAGGGTCATTGTCTTGTTGGAAGGTACACCTTCGGCCCAGTCTGAGGTCCTGAGCACTCTGGAGAAGGTTTTCGTCCAGGATATCCCTGTACTTGGCCGCATTCATCTTTCCCTCGATTGAAACCAGTCGTCCTGTCCCTGCAGCTGAAAAACACCCCCGCAGCATGATGCTGCCACCACCATGCTTCACTGTTGGGACTGTATTGGACAGGTGATGCGCAGTGCCTGGTTTTCTCCACACATAACACTTAGAATTAAGGCCAAAAAGTTCTACCTTGGTCTCATCAGACCAGAGAATCTTATTTCTCACCATCTTGGAGTCCTTCAGGTGTTTTTTAGCAAACTCCATGCAGGCTTTCATGTGTCTTGAACTGAGGAGAGGCTTCCGTCGGGCCACTCTGCCATAAAGCCCCGACTGGTGGAGGGCTGCAGTGATGGTTGACTTTCTACAACTTTCTCCCATCTCCCGACTGCATCTCTGGAGCTCAGCCACAGTGATCTTTGGGTTCTTCTTTACCTCTCTCACCAAGGCTCTTCTCCCCCGATAGCTCAGTTTGGCCGGACGGCCAGCTCTAGGAAGGGTTTTGGTCATCCCAAACATCTTCCATTTAAGGATTATGGAGGCCACTGTGCTCTTAGGAACCTTAAGTGCAGCAGAAATGTTTTTGTAACCTTGGCCAGATTTGTGCCTTGCCACAATTCTGTCTCTAAGCTCTTCAGGCAGTTCCTTTGACCTCATGATTCTCATTTGCTCTGACATGCACTGTGAGCTGTAAGGTCTTATATAGACAGGTGTGTGGTTTTCCTAATCAAGTCCAATCAGTATAATCAAACACAGCTGGACTCAAATGAAGGTGTAGAACCATCTCAAGGATGATCAGAAGAAATGGACAGCACCTGAGTTAAATATATGAGTGTCACAGCAAAGGGTCTGAATACTTAGGACCATGTGATATTTCAGTTTTTCTTTTTTAATAAATCTGCAAAAATGTCAACAATTCTGTGTTTTTCTGTCAATATGGGGTGCTGTGTGTACATTAATGAGTGAAAAAAATGAACTTAAATGATTTTAGCAAATGGCTGCAATATAACAAAGAATGAAAAATGTAAGGGGGTCTGAATACTTTCGTCCCCACTGTATATATATATATATATATATATATATATATATATGAATCTGGACTATGTGAATGTGTCTCCTAGCATGGTATATACAAAGCAATTAGTAAAAAATAAAAAATATTAAATTAAAATTAAAAAAAGGTGATCACCTACATAGTATGACAAGTCACACCCCATGTTTCCCAATGAGCACCATTCATATCTGTGTGACTTAAAGTCGCAGCTACTTCAAAGTAGTTCCTGCACTACTTTGGTCAGACTTTCATGTGACTTGAGTGTCATAGGCTTTAATGTAAACCCTCAAAAGTCGCATTATAGCTACACCTGCATGTTACACATGCGACTTGTATGCGACTTTGTAGAGCACAGACAATCACATTGGTCAGAGCCAAAGTTGCACTCATCCAAAGTCTCCGCAACATCGCATCAAAGTCACCTCAAGTTGCACTGTAAAGTTGCAATGGAAATAACACAATTTTGAAGTCATACAAGTGTAAATGGACTCTGAGGGATCTCACTTCATTCACATCATTCTTATATAATATAGGATGAGATCATAGTAATATAAACACTTACTTTATGCTGGAATACATCTTGTTTAGATTTATTCTTCACTATGTACATGTCATATACAGCCTTGGCCAGAATAAATACAGCCATGTTTGCGTAGGAAGATATAGGTGAATTACTTGACAATCCAGTTGACCAAGCGAATGGATTAGCACAAGGTGTTGGAGCACGCTTAAAGAGTTTTTTAACAATGTCATTTTTGTGTAGATTTGGGGAAGCGCAGTAATACTCAAAAATCAAAATATCTTCCAGTATCGGGTCATAAAATGGTTTAGGAAACTTGCTATGTGTATGAAGATTTCCCCCTAGGTAGAATTTTGATGGCCATGCAAACATGAAGCTGCAGTTTGTTACTTTAAAGTCACCCAGATGCACAGTATTTAGTTTACTATATGATGGTGGAAAAATAAATGTGACTTTTCTCATAACAGGGTATAAATCAAAAGGAAGCCAAATAATTCGTTCTGTGTAAGTTCCACACACTATGACAACTTTAGCTGTTGATTTACTAATAGTCCTTATTTTCTGAATATCATTTTTAAAATTCCCAATGATATATTCTGTGCAGATCCCATGTTGGCTCATCATCTTACTCAGTTCTTGGGACTCCTCATCACCGCTGCCATCATCTGATGATAATATTCCAACCCAATTCCACCCAAAATGCTGCAATAATTTAAGAATAGTGGCATAACGGACCCGGTCATCTGGTGTCATACTGAATAAAGTTGGATACATTTTTCCATCACTCAGGGGAGTGTCAATGACTCGATAAGTGATCTGGATAAGATGTTGGAAAATATTTTGATGGGATGTTATTATTCAAACAATGGAAATATGAGAAATAAAATATATAAATGGCACACAAAGATCTCTTGTCATAGTACATGAAGTATTTGTTAGAATTTATATCATAGAGATCTAAGTATATGACAGCACACAATGCCTATTTACCTTCTCCAGCCTCACATCCAGCCCTTAGCCTAGGTATACATTGGAGCGATTTGTCATGAGATTTGAGAGATCAAATTGCATGAAAAGTCGCAGCCTATTGGCGGCAATGGCACTGTTCCAATCATTGCGACACCCATTTTGCGGCGCCGCACCGATTTGCAAAAGTAGTTCCTCCACTACTTTTGCCAGTTTCAGGACTTCAATAGACATCTGTGTATGAAGCCACAGATATCTATCAAGTAGCATCTGAAATCGCGCTGACCGTGCTGCTTTGAAAGTGCGCTACTTCAAGTGAAGTAGCGCGTTTTCAAAGTAGCATCAATGTGAACCAGGGCTTAAAGTGCTTATAAACCCCATTCATGAAATTTGACCTAGGCACATATATTTGTAGTGTTTACTTATCTCTCTCCAAAGCTCTAAGTTCCATGTCTTTCTGCTGCTCAGCTCCTTTGTTATCAGCAGAGTCACTTCTGACAAGTTCTCAGACACAGGAGATAGCAGCTGAAAATATGTGTTGGGGGGCAGAGCTGTGAAGAGGGGCAGAGGACACAGCTCTGGGGGGTGATGTGAAGGGGGGCAGAGGACACTTCTATGGGGGGGATGTGAAGGGGGGCAGAGGACACCATTGTGGGGGGTGATGTGAAAGGGGGCAGAGGACACTAATGTGGGGGGTGATGTGAAGGGGCAGAGGACACTATTGTGGGGGAAGATGTGAAGGGGGGCAGAGGACACTTCTATGGGGGGATGATGTGAAGGGGACAGAGGACACTGCTTTGGGGGGTGATGTAAAGGGGGGCAGAGGACACTACTGTGGGGGTGATGTAAAGGGGGCAGAGGACACCACTTGGGGGGGGGCGATGTGAAGGGGCAGAGGACAGTATTGTAGGGGCGATTTAAAGGGGGCAGAGGGCACCACTGTGGTGGGTGGTGTGAATGGGGCAAAGGATACTACTCTGGGGGAGATGTGAAAGTGCAAAGGATGCTACTGTGGGGGGTTATGTGAAGGGGCAGAGGACACTATTGTGGGGGTGATATTAAGGGAGGCAGAGGACACCACTGTGGGGGGTGACGTAAAGGGGAGCTAAGGGCACTGCTATGGGCGGTTATGTGATGGGGAGCAGAGGACACTGCTGTGGGCGGTGATTTGAAGGGAGGCAGAGGACACCACTGTGGGGGGTAGGGTGACCACATTTCCAAACTTCCATTCAGGGACACCCCCCCCCCCAAAAAAAAGATGATTTTTGACTTTTTTTGATGATATTTGGGACAGGGCGTATGAAATCAGCGGGCCCGTGTGCAAGATCAAAAGTGGGCTCTAGGCATCAAGAACAACAACAATATGGCACGCAAAGCGCATTGTGGTGAACAGTGGACATGTCTTAAATTGCGCTAAATATTGGCTTAAAGGGGGTGTTGTTAAAGAGAGTCTGAGATGACTTATATAGTGCAGAATGTGGTAATGTTAAATAGGGAATGCAGAGTGTATGGTGGTGAGTAGTATGTACAGGAGAGGAGTGCGGAATGTATGGCGGGGGTAATATGTACAGGAGATGAGTGCTGAATGTATGGCGGGGGGTAATATGTACAGGAGAGGAGTGCAGAGTGTAGTGTATGGCGGGGGGTAATATGTACAGGAGAGGAGTGCGGAGTGTACGGCAGGGGGTAATATGTACAGGAGAGGAGTGCGGAGTGTACGGCAGGGGGTAATATGTACAGGAGAGGAGTGCGGAGTGTATGGTGGGGGGTAATATGTACAGGAGAGGAGTGCGGAGTGTACGGCGGGGAGTAATATGTGCAGGAGAGGAGTGCGGAGTGTATGGCGGGGGGTAGTTAGTGGAGAGAGGAGGAAGAGGAGTGCAATACCACCTCCTGATAGTCTGTCAGCCACTGCTATACCACCTTGGTGGTGGGGCACTCCAAAGAATGTAAGGGGGCACTCTGGAGGCACTAAGGGGGCACCCTGGAGGTTGTAAGGCGGGATGTAAGGGGGCACCCTGGCCGTACTAACTTAGTCAGAGCCCCCTTACATCCCCCAGGGTGCCCCCTTAGTGCCTCCTTACATCCTCTGGAGTGTATATATCAAACATTGTGCGCTTGCATAAATATACCATATATATTAGGTTTTAAAGTTTAGTTTACAGGTAAACTTCTCAGAGCAATACTATAAGCCACAGTGCATCTATTATGACAACAACAGTGCAGCGTGATTATACAATTAATTGCATGTATGGCATAGCTCCATGAAAGAGAGTGCAAAAAAGGGTGTGAAAAAGTTCAATCAAAAATTACAAATAGAATATAGGTTTCCAGTTGAAATCCAGATCACATGAAAAGCGCATTCATCAGTTCATGGGAATCAGAATCGCAAAAAGAAAATCGCAAGAAAGGTAAGCCGTTCTTTTGGTGCATCACATTGAGATGAAAAGATGAAAAGGTGAAAGGACACTTCCAAGCCACCAATAGTTCAGAGGAAGTAGTTATAGATGTACTCTTACCGGACGTGTTGGACCACCTATATAGCGAGGTCATACAGGCCTGCAGATATAGCCCTCTGCGGGGACAGATGGATACCGGTACTCGGGTCCTGCTCATAGCGCCACACACTGAGAGATGTTTTCACTGCTTCAGCGTCAGGAGGGAGACTCACTCCCCACAGGATCCGTAGATGGTAGGAGAAAGAGGGAAAAAAAACTCCAATAGTGTAGTATTTTCAAAGGTGTTTATTGCCTCGTTTGACCAATGGTCATATGCAAAATTCGAGAATAAAAAACGTTTTAAAAGCCGGCTTAAAATAAAAGCTGAACGCCCGTGCAAATTACATGGGATACGTGATGGCAATCACTGCGTAGCCACGCCCTACATGTTTCGGCTGCTCCGCTTCTGGCGCTAACTGCCGGAACCTGTCCCACTGAAAATGAGACAAAGCATCAGCCAAAGTGTTGTCAATCCCTGGTAAATGCACAGCATATATGAATGCATTCACTTGTAAACAGCGTAGGACCAAATGTCGCAACAGCCTGACCACCCGCACAGATGCCGCTGTCAGAAGATTAACCACCTGTACCACACCAAGATTGTCACAGTTAAAGCGAACCTTCAAGTTGCGAAGATTCCCCCCAAATTTCCATGACCACCACAATTGGAAACAGTTCCAAAAGAACCAGGTTCTGCAGAAACCCGGCCTCCTGCCAGGCCAAAGGCCATCTGCCTGCACACCATTGTCCCTTGCAGAAAGCCCCAGACCCTGTAGAACCCACCGCGTCAGTAAACAATTCCAGGTTGCAGTTACTGATTGGGCCTGACATCCAAAGAGCACGCCCATTAAATGACTCTAGGAACTCCTGCCACACCCGCAAATCCTCCCTGTGTTCCCTGCCGAGACTCACAAAGTGTGTAGGTGCCCAGACCCCCGCGGTGGCTGCCGCCAGCCGACGGCAAAAGATCCTACCCATTGGGATTATGAGGCAAGCAAAATTCAGCTTGCCCAGTAAGGATTGTGGTTGGCGTAGCTGCAATTTCAGTACACCAATGGTCCCACGCACCTCCTCCTTCAACTTCGCCAACTTGTCCCTCGGCAGTCGGCACTCCATTCTCATTGAGTCTATTTCGATTCCCAGAAATGTAATTGTCGCTGTTGGTCCTTCCGTTTTTTCCAAAGCAAGTGGCACCCCGAAGCGGTCCGCCAGATGTTTTAACGTCCCTAACAAGACAGCACAGATATTGGAGCCCGCCGGGCCGACACATAGAAAATCATCCAAATAATAAATGACTGAGTTGATACCTGAAACATCTCGAACTGCCCACTCCAAAAATGAGCTGAACGTTTCGAATAGGGCACATGAGATGGAGCATCCTATAGGCAAGCAATAATCTACGTAATAGTCCCCGTTCCACGTACAACCAAGCAGCCGAAAGCTGTCCGGATGCACCGGCAGCAGCTGGAAAGCCGACTCAATGTCCGAATTAGCCATCAAGAACCCCTGCCCGTACTTCCATACCCAAGCAACCGCCGCATCGAAAGAGGTGTACATTACCGCACACTCTTTGGGTGCAATGGAGTCATTAACCGACCCGCCCTTCGGAAAGGAGAGGTGGTGGATAAGTCTGAACTTGTTGAGCTCTTTTTTGGGAGGTTCGAGCAGACCTATCCGGATCTATCCGCCCACCATCATCAGACGGTCCAGGTAACTACGCTAGGACAACCCGTGGCTCTGGCCTAGCCGGCGGCCATCTTGGTACTCCATATCGCCGGCCAGCCCGTTGCTCGGGCCTAGCCGGCGGCCATTTTGGTACACCTCAGTACTTAACAGCATCTTGGTCCTCCCTCCTGAGGCCACTAGCACTCCGGCCACGTCACCTCCCGATTGCACCCACCATCCCACAGCCCCCTCTGGTTAGCTCCCCCCCCAGACACCACCGCAGTCACGGTCTAATCACCCATTCTAGCCGCTAGATTCAGTGGGACAGACCATGGCTGCGGCCTAGCTCTGGCCAGCCAGCCACCTCCCCCCTCCCACTCTCGTCCAACAGAGCCCCATGCCCCTCCACACCTGGAAACACCCTCCTGCTACTGGACCTCACTGTTGGGGGCCCTGGTTATTCACCAGAGGCATGTCCACCTCAGATCGTCCTAGACGCAGCCACCGCATCACCCACCATCCTACAGGTAAGCCACCGGGGGTACACTAGCAGTTGATCCAGGGGCCCGAGTCCGATTGCCCCTCTGGGGGGTCAGGAAGGAATTTTTCCTCTGCTGCACTATTGGCCATCGCAGCTGGAGGTTTTTTCGCCTTCCTCTGGATCAATAAGAGGGTGATAGGCAGCCTTACCTCCTCCAGGACCTGCGCACCAACATTCAGCCTGTAGCAGTGGTAGCCATCTGATCCCTCCATCCTCTAGCAAGCTCGTCATCGCTACATCAGTACCATCATTAGATTACCCTTCCATCAACAACTCTGTCTTCCTCATCATGTGCAACTTCAAATACACAGCAGACGCCCTCTACAGGCTAAGAAACACTGCCTCAACCTTACCAACCGCCACTCAAAAAAGACTAAAAAAAGAACAATTACTAAGGGCCAACCCACAATCAACCATCAAATACAGGGAGACATCGATCCAACCACAACAACTAGCATGCGCCCTGATCAACACCAGATCTGCAGTCAAGCACAGGCTGGAAATCCACGACTTTATCATCGAAAACAACATTGACTGCCTCTTCATTACAGAAAGCTGGCTAACACATGACTGCAACACCATCCTAACTGAATTGGTGCCCGAGAACTACAGTATCCTAACTGAGCATAGAATAGGAAAAAAAGGAGGAGGCCTAGCAGTGATTTTCAAATCGCACCTTGGGTTTACCAAACCAACTTTACAGAACTCAGTGCCTTTCATGGAAACACTCGCACTGCATCTTCAAACAACATCTCAAGACACTATTCACATACTACTATGCTACAGACCACCAGGACCAAAGACCAATCTCCTTACTCCACTCACTGAATTCTTCTCAATACACACCCTGAAAACCAAAAACCTTCTGGTACTTGGGGATTTTAACCTCTGGGCAAACTCTTCCCAAGACTTTATCGCAACCGCTTGCATCAACCAAATGGAAGAACTAGGCCTTAAACAGCTGATAAATGCTCCCACGCACGGTTCAGGACACACTCTAGACCTCATCTTCAAACAGAATACGGACATCAACATACTTGACAACACTCCACTACCATGGATGGACCACCACGCTATCAAATTTAAAATCACCACCAACACCACCCTCCAAAAACAGAAACGCGCAACAACAACAAACTGGAATAGATCTCAGAAGAAATTACACTCCGAACTCTTCAAAACCACATTATCAAACAAAATACTTTTGCTAAACTCAAACCTCTCAACGGAACAAACACTCAACTCCCTAAACAAGGTATTACTACAAGCAGCAGACCCATCCGCAAAAAAAACTCAAGATGGTTTAATGGCACCCTCACCCTACTCGAGCAAGAATGAAGAAGAGCTGAAAGAGCATGGAGAAGAAATCCTACCAAGGAAAACCATGATACAAAGCACTCACTGTGAAATACCACAAGTCAATCTTCAAAGCCAAAAAAGAACATTTCTCAGACACCATCTCAACTGCCCTAAACCGTCCGCGGGAACATTTTAAAATAGTCACTCAGTCCATGAACCCGACCTGCTTAGAGCCCCCAGCAAACGATACTCAAGAATTCGGCAATGAGTTATCAGAATTCTTCATCGACAAAATCGACAACATTCGGAACTCAATTCATCAGAAAAAAACAACCAACCTCACTCAACCAAAGCAAAAAGAGGATATCGACACGAACGTCACACAACCACCGAATTTCTCTTTGTCCCCAATCACCACTGACACGACTATAAACATCATCAGAAGCCTCCGAGACAGCACATCACCAAACGACATCATTCCCACAAAACTTCTGAAAGAATGTTCCGACATCTTGGCCCCTGCCCTAACACACCTTATAAATCAATCATTCAAAGAAGGGACTGTGCCAACCTCCCTCAAACAAGGCATCGTCAAACCCCTGCTAAAGAAACCTAATCTCGACCCTAAGGACCCTAACTGCCGCAGACTGATAACAAGCCTCAACACCATCTCCAAGATTATGGAAAAAAGCAGTAGTACAGCAGCTACAACGCCACCTGGACACGCACCAACTACTGGACCCACTGCAATCAGGCTTCCGCCCGGGCCATGGCACAGAAACAGCACTCCTCAAAATAAGGGACGACGCCCTGGAAGCAGCAGATGACGGAGAATCATGTCTCCTGGTACTGTTAGACCTCAGCGCTGCATTCGATACAGTGGACCACAATACTTTACTTGTCCGCCTCTCAGAAGTTGCAGGAGCTACAGTTCCTGCTCTAAAATGGTTTGCATCGTTCTTAGAGAATCGCTCTCAGATAGTGAAACTAGGAACATTCACCTTGGAAACCCAGGCAATCTCCTGTGGAGTCCCTCAGGGCTCACCACTGTCACCAGTGCTATTCAACATTTACATCCGCCCACTTCTAAATATCATCAGGAAAACGGACCTCTGCTTCCACTCATACGCTGATGACACCCAACTCTACCTTCGCATCACCGGACAAAAAAACCATCATCAGCAATTAGAGAAATGCCTCACTTTAATAGATGACTGGATGACCATCAGCACACTCACACTCAACGGTTCAAAAACAGAACTTCTTCTCCTACACGCTAACAAAAATTCCAAAATTAAGACTCCGTGGACACCTCCCACCATCCTTGGACAGACCATCTTTCCAAGCACCAAAGCCAAGAGTCTCTGAGTCATCTTTGACTCAGGAATGACAATGTATGCACAAATAGGATCAGTAGTTAGCGGATCCCACCATCTCCTCCGCCTGCTACGTGACTCATCCCCTTCATCCCAGAAGAGGACAAAGCGGCAGTTGTGGGAACAATCATCAATTTCCGACTCGACTATGCAAATTCGCTCTACGTAGGACTACCACAATATCAGCTTGCGCGCTTGCAACTCATCCAAACACGGCAGCAAGACTGTTAATGGGAAAAAAACCCTGGGAATCTATTTCCCCATCCCTAAAGTGCCTACATTGGCTAACCGTAAAGAATCGGATCACATTCAAGACCCTCTGCCTCAACCACAAATGCATACAAGGAAACGCTCCGCTATATCTCCGGGAGCAGATAAAACACTACACTCCTAATCACAGTCTTCGATCAGCCAACCAAAACCTCCTCATCATTCCCAAATACCGCTACAAAGCAAAGGGAGCACGAAGATTCGCAGTCCAAGGACCTTGACTATGGAACGCTCTTCCAACCCACATCCGCATGGAAGAAAACCATCAGGTCTTCAGGAAAAAACTAAAGACCTTCCTTTTCTAAGAAACTGACAACAGAGTACGCATCTAGCGCCTTGAGGCGATTCAGTTCGCATTTGCAGCGCTCTACAAATCATTCATTCATTCATTCATTCAACCACACCCAGCGGAGAGACCACCAAATCCGAAAGTGGCACCTCCTTAAAAGGGCCTGCCATGCGCCCCAGCGTAACCTCCTTCCCCAATTTTTCAGAAACCACCACTGGGTACAGCAGTGCTGACCGTAAATTCTTAGCCTCGGGTGGGACTGTCGCCAAAGAACAAGGTATTCTGAAACCACTAGTAAAGCCTGCTTCCAATATGTTCGCCGCCACCCGGTCAGGGTATCTACCGAGGAAAGGAAGCATCCCCACCGGCGTCATCACTCTTACTTGCAGAATCTCCGGCACGACCTTTTCCTTTCTTAAAGCAGTTGGACAGTGCATGGGATCCCCTGCAGCCCGAACACAAATGTTTGAATCGACAGTTAGACCCAAATTTGCATGTGCCCTCGTTGAAATGCCAACAAAAGCCCCATCTTTTGTCGGTCGGTTGATTCGGGGCCCACACCGCGGTCATCAGCTTCATCCACAGACTTATGTCCTTATGGTCCCAGCGTAGGGTCGGTCGTACGACCATCCGTTGTCTAAACTGTTTGTCGTACCGAAGCCAGGCCATACCGCCATAAGTCCTGTGTGCCTCACTAATGGCTTCCAGGTAAACAAACAGTGCTGAGCAGTGTTCGGGGGCCTTTTCCCCTACCACACTCGCCAAAATGGCAAAGGCCTGCAGCCAATTTGAAAAG
The DNA here is from genome assembly GCA_037952925.1 of Lithobates clamitans. Lineage (NCBI taxonomy): Eukaryota > Metazoa > Chordata > Amphibia > Anura > Ranidae > Lithobates > Lithobates clamitans. Next base: position 531,356 of record JBBGZY010001452.1, on the reverse strand, counting down.
GTACGCGGAATTAAACGGTATCTCCTTTTCTCTTCATCTTCCTTCTTGCCTTCTACCGGCTTCAATCTGTCCAGATTGAATTTTTCCAAAGGCAATAACGTGAATATCTCCACGTATTCCCCTTTCCAAATTTTTTCTCTGACTTCTGCCTTAAGATGAGCCCCCAGGGGGCCCTCAAAGCAGACATACACTTTGATTTTCGTGGAGTCCACCAACCGACTCAGCTTTCTTATCTCCAGCCTTTTCTTGGTCAGCCGGAGCGTGGCGCCCACCTCTAGCGGAGTGGTCTGCGCAGGTGCCCAAGCACGCACCTGACTGGCTGTATTCCCAGCCTCCACGCGCTGTACCAATTCTTTTAACCCTGACAATAATTCCCTGAGCCCCTCTTTCCCGGTCAGGGGGGCCGCATCTGGCGGCGGTGCTGGGTTAGACTCAGCCCTCACCGCCCCCACTGTCTCTCTAGGACCCGCCTGCCCAGTCTGCTTACTCTGACCCAACAAACTATGCAATAAAGTAGAGATAGAAAATGAAGAGTCACACTCACCGGGCTGCCCAGGACTTGGCCCATCAGCCGCCACTCCTGGAACCACCGCTGCTGGATGTCCCCGATTATCACTTCCATCAGATCCGGACAGTTCCCCCTCCGATCTGCCGCTTCTGATCTCATTCCTGACGACTGCCGACTACACCCCAGAAGTACTCACCCTGGGTGCCGTGGGTCTGCGGTGTTGTGCACGTCACTTTCTCCCCGCCTTCCCGCCAGATCTGCTCGGTGCCCCTCGTGACTGGCTCCTGCGTCTGCGACTTTTCTGGGTACGTGACAGCTGACTGTCTCCCTCACTCGCCCCTGACCCAGCGCTCCTTCCATGTCCTCTCCTGGACTGCCCTGTGTTGCTGGCCGACCCTGTTGTCCGTGCAGTCTTACGCTGTGTGGTGCCCTGTACCTGTGTATCCTGGCCACTACCCACCTCCCCCGCAGCCCCATCCGCCTGTTCAGTGCATCTACGATGGGAAGGGGGAGAAGAGCCGTTTGCTGTGCTAGGCTCCCTTCCCACCGGGCCCTTGCCACCACGCTGGGTCCCTCTCACCTCTCCCTGTCTGTTCCTCCTGGTCCCTTGTGAGCTAGGGGGCCATTGGTCGTCCGTTGCCTCCTGCTGCAGCTTCCTCTGGGAACCACTGGGGCCTGAATCTGGGCCAAATCTCTCCGGCGGCCGGGACCGCCGCGCACAAGGTGTTGCCGCCCCCCGCTGGTATCCATTCTGCAGTCCGCTGCAATTGCGGAAACTGCTCCTGCAGCCAGTCCACGGCTCGAGCGGCGACCGCCGCTCTCATTTGCTGAATGAAACCATCCATTGCCACCATGTGCTAATAGGGGGAGAGAGAGATGCAGAGCGGTGAGGGTGAAGTCTAATCTCTTCCTCCTCTGCTCTGTGACTAACGTCACTTCCCCCTCTCCCTTCCTCTCTATTACCATGGCCCCAGCCTGACCCAGCCCCCTCTCCTTTCCTAAAAGGGGAAACAATCCTTAAAGCGGCAACTGGGGGTGATGAAAAGGGGGCAGAGGACACCACTGTGGGGGTGATGTGAAGTGGGGCAGAGGACACCACTGTGGGGAGTGATGTGAAGGGTGCAGAGGGCACTACTGTGGGGGCTGATGTGAAGGGGGCAGAGGACACTATTGTGGGGGTGATGTAAAGGGGGAAGAGACACCCCTTTGGGGGGGTGATGTGAAGGGGCAGAGGACAGCATTATGGGGGTAATGTTAAGGGAGGCAGAGGACACTGCTGTGGGGCGGGATGTGAAGGGGGCAGAGGACACCACTGTGGGGGTGATGTAAAGAGGGCAAAGGACACTGCTGTGAGGGGTGATGTGAAGGGGCAGAGGACACTTCTATGGGGGGGTGATGTGAAGAGGAAGAGGACAGAACTGTGGGGATGATGTGAAGGGGGGCAGAGGACACCACTGTGGGGGGTGATGTCAAGGGGCAGAGGACAGTATTGTGGGGGTGATGTTAGGGGAGGCAGAGGACACTGCTGTGGGGGGTGATGTAAAAGGGGCAGAGCCCACACTGTGGGAGGTAATGTGAAAGGGGGCAGAGGACACTGTTGTAGGGGTGATGTGAAGGGGGCAGAGATCACCACTGTAGGGGGTGATGTGAAGGTTGCAGAGGACACTACTGTGGGATGATGTGAAGGGGCAGAGGACACTACTGGGAAGATGCTGTGAAGGGGCAGAGGACACCACTGTGGGGGTAATGTAAAGGGGGCAAAGAACACTATTGTGGGGGTGATGTGAAGGGGCAGAGGACACTTCTATGGGAGGTGATGTGAAGGGGGGCAGAGGACAGTACTGTGGGGATGATGTGAAGGGGCAGAGGACACCGCTGTGGGTGGTAATGTAAAGGGGGGCTGAGGACACTGCTGTGGGGGGATGATGTGAAGGGATAGAAGACACTACTGTGGGGGTGATATGAAGGGGCAGAGGATGCTACTGTGGGGGGGGGGGGGGTGTGAAGGGGCAAAGGATGCTACTGTGCGGGGTTATGTTTAAAGGGCAGAAGACACCGCTGTGGGGGGTTATGTGAAGGAGCAGAGGACACTATTGTGGGGGTGATATTAAGGGAGGCAGAGGACACCACCGTGGGGCATGATGTAAATGGGGGTTAAGGATACTGCTGTGGGGTGATGTGAAGCAGGCAGAGGAGACTGCTGTGGGGGTGATGTGAAGGGGGCAGAGGACACCGCTGTGTGGGGGATAATGTGAAGGGACAGAAGACACTACTGTGGGGGGTGATATGAAGGGGCAGATGATACTACTGTGGGGGTGGGGATGTGAAGGGGCAGAAGACACCACTGTGGGGGTGATATGAAGGGGCAGAGGACACTACTGTGGGGGGTTATGTGAAGGGGCAGAGGACACTATTGTGGGGGGTGATATTAGGGGAGACAGAGGACACCACTGTGGGGCATTATGTAAAAGGGGGATAAGGACACTGCTATGTGGGGTTATGTGAGGGGGCAGAGGACACTGCCTGGTGGGTGATGTGAAGGGGGCAGAGGACACTACTGTGGGGGGTGATGTGACGGGGGGTCAGAGGACTCCACTGTGGGGGGTGATATGAAGGGGCAGAGGACACCACTGTGGGACGGGGTGATCTGAAGGGTCAACGTATGCTACTGGGGGGTTATGTGAAGAGGCAGAGCACACCGCTGTGGGGAGGGGTGATGTGAAGGGGCAGAGGACACCGCTGTGGGGGGAGATGTGAAGGTGGGCAGAGGACATCGCTGTGGGGGTGATTGGAAGGGCGGCAGAGGACAATGCTGTGGGGGTGATGTGAAGGAGCAGAGGACACTTCAGTGGGGGTAATGTAAAGGGGGCAGAGGACACAGCTTTGGGGAGGGGCTATGTGAAGGGGCAGAGGACACTATTGTTGGGGTAATGTTAAGGGAGGCAGAGGACACTGCTTAGGGGGAGATGAGAAGGGGGGGCAGAGGACACCGCTGTGGGGAGTGATGTAAAGGGGGCAGAAGACACCACTGTGGGGGGTGATGTAAAGGGGGCAGAAGACACCACTGTGGGGAGTGATGTAAAGGGGGCAGAAGACACCACTGTGGGGGGTGATGTAAAGGGAGCAGAGGACACCACTGTGGGGGGTGACATAAAGGGGGCTGAGGACACTGCTGTGGGGGTGATGTGAAGGGGGCAAAGGACACCACTGTAGGGGGTCATGTGAAGGGGGGCAGAGGACACTACTGTGGGGGGTGATGTGAAGGGGGACAGAGAACACTGCTTTTGGGGGTGATGTAAAGGGGGCAGAGGGCACCACTGTGGTGGGGGGTGTGAAGGGGCACAGGATACTACTCTGGGGGGATGTAAAGGGGTAAAGGATGCTACTGTGGTGGGTTATGTGAAGGGGCAGAGGACACTATTGTGGGGGTAATATTAAGGGAGGCAGAGGACACCACTGTGGGGGGTGATGTAAAGGGGGGCTAAGAATACTGCTGTGGGGGGTGATGTGAAGGGAAGCAGAGGACACATCTGTGAGGGATGATGTAAAGGGGCAGAGGACACTGCTGTTGGGGGTGATGTGAAGTAGGGCGGAGGACACTGCTGTGGGGAGGTGATGTGAAGGGACAGAAGACACTGTGGGGGGTAATATAAAAGCGGCAGAGGATACTACTGTGGGGGGGGTTGTGAAGGGGGCAAAGGATGCTACTCTGGGGGGGTTATGTGAAGAGGGCAGAAGATACCGCTGTGGGGGGGTAATTTGAAGGGGCAGAGGACACTATTGTGGGGGGTAATATTAAGGGAGGCAGAGGACACAGCTGTGGGTCTTGATGTAAAGGGGGGGGGGTAAGGACACTCCTAAGGGGGGTTATGTGATGGGGCAGAGGACACTGCTTGGGGGGTGTTGTAAAGGGGGCAGAGGGCACCACTGTGGGGGGTGATGTGAAGGGTGCAGAGGACACCACTGTAGGAGGTGATGTGAAGGAGGCAGAGGACACCACTGTGGGGGTGATGTAAGGGGGCAGAGTACACTGCTGTGGGGGGGTGGTGTGAAAGGGGGCAGAGGACACTGCTGTGGGGGGTGATGTGAAGGGGCAGAGGACACTTCTATGGGGGGTGATGTGAAGGGGGGGAGAGGACAGTACTGTGGGGATGATGTGAAGGGGCAGAGGACACAGCTGTGGGGGGTTATGTGAATGGGGCAAAGGATGCTTCTGTGGGGGGTGATGTGAAGGGGGCAGAGGACACCACTGTGGTGGGTGATGTGAAGGGGGCAGAGGACACTGCTGTGGGGGGGATGTGAAGGGATAGAAGACACTACTGTGGGGGGTGATATGAAGGGGCAGAGGATACTACTGTGGGGGAGTGTGAAGGAGGCAAAGGATGCTACTGTGGGGGTGATGTGAAGGGGCAGAGGACACTATTGTGGGGGGTGATATTAGAGGAGGCAGAGGACACCACTGTGGGGCGTGATAAAAGGAGGGCTAAGGACACTGCTATGGAGGGTTATGCGATGGGGGCAGAGGACACTGCTTGGGGGGTGATGTGAAGGGGGGCAGAGAACACCGCTGTGGGGGGTGATGTAAAGGGGGGCATAGGACACTACTGTTGGGGGTGATGTGAAGGAGGCAAAGGATGCTACTGTTTGGGGGTTATTTGAAGGGAGCAGAGGACACCACTGTGGTGGGTGGTGTGAAGGGGCAGAGGATACTACTCTGGGGCGATGTGAAGGGGCAGAGGACACTATTTAGGGGTTATATTAAGGGAGGCTGAGGACACCACTGTGGGGGGTGATTTAAAGGGGGGCTAAGGACACTGCTGTGGGGGGGGGGTGATGCAAAGTGGGGCTATGGACACTGCTGTGGGGGGTGATGTGAAGGGAAGCCCAGGACCCTACTGCAGGGGGGTGATGTGAAAGGGGACAGAGGACACTGCTGTTGGGGGTGATGTGAAGTGGGGCAGAGGACACTACTATGAGGATGATGTGAAGGGAGCAGAGGACACTTCTGTGTAGGGTGATTTGAGGGGGGCAGAGGACACTACTGTGGTGGTGATGTGAAGGGGGCAGTGGACACTGCTGTGGTGGGTATTGTAAAGTGGCAAAGGATGCTACTGTGGGGGGTGATGTGAAGGAGGCAGAGCACACTGCTGTGGGGGGGGGGGTAATGTGAATGGGCAAAGGATGCTACTGTTGGGGGGTTATCTGAAGGGAGCAGAGGACACCACTGTGGGGGTGATGTGAAGGGGACAGAGGACACCATTGTGGGGGGTGATGTGAAGGGGGCAAAGGATGCTACTGTTGGGGGGTTATGTGAAGGGAGCAGAGGACACTGCTGTGGGGGGTGTAAAGGGGGCAGAGGACACTGATGTGGAAATATTGAGCTTCATATTCATATCAAGGGGCTTCAAATGAACCATTGTGAGTACTTTCTAATCAAATCACCATGCCCGGTTGGATATATATATATATATATATATATATATATATATATATATATATATATATGTATTTTTACAGGAAGATGATGTACATAATATATTTTATGATACTATGATGAGATATGGGTCCGGCTCACAAGACTTCTTTTTCCTGTTTCTAAAAATCTGTTTGATAACTAAGTTTATTATCAGACTATATCAGACTGTGTGTCCCCACCTTATCAACTAGGCTTCAGGTACAGCCAATCAGAATTTGATGCAACTCTGAACCAATGAAAACAGTCCATTTGTGTGATTGGTGGGGATGGGTAGAGAGGGAACATAAAAATCATAGCTCCCGATGATACGCCCTCTCTTAGCTCTGTGTGGCTCCCGGCAAGCATGGTAACGTAAGATCTGTTTATCCTATTTTCATTACTGTATTATTATATTTCTCTTCTCTTTTCTGTAACTTTTCCTGTCCTATGATTTTTCTTAATACATTGATAGCATTTGTATGTCCATTGTAACAACATATCTTTTTTGTATTAATTATCTTTGTCCACTGGCAACACTGTGTTTGTATCATTTACGTTATATTTGGTAATATCAGATTATTTCAAGTTTATTTTCTGTACAATAGTAAGTTTAACCACTTCAATATCAGGCACTTATACACTTTCCTGCCCAGACCAATTTTCAGCTTTCAGCGCTGTCGCACTTTGAATGACAATTGCGCGGTCATGCTACGCTGTACTCCAACTAAATTTTTATAATTTTGTTCCCACAAATAGAGCTTTCTTTTGGTGGTATTTGATCACCTCTGTGGTTTTTTATATTTTTTGCTAAAAAAAGACAGAAAATTTTGAAAAAATAAAAGTTTTGCTTTTGTTTCTTTTATAAAATTTTGTAAATAAGTAAGTTTTCTCTTTCACTAAGGCAGCACTGACGGGCACTGATAAGGTGGCACTGATGAGATGGCACCAATGAGCGGGCACTCAAGGGCACCAACGATGGGCACTGATATGCGGCACTGATGGGCACTGGTAGGCGGCACTGATGGGTGGCACTTATGTGCAGCACTGATGGGCATTGATAGGCGGCACTGATAGGCACTAATGCGTGGCACTGGTGGGCACTGATAGACGATACTGATGGGCACTGAAAGGCTGCAAAGATGGGTACTTATGGGTGGCACTGATAGGTGGCACTGCTGGGCACTGATGAGCAATGATAGGCGGCACTTCTGGGCACTGATGGGCATTGATACGTGGCACTGATGGGCACTGATACACGATACTGATATGAGACACTGATAGGCATTCCTGGTGGCACTGGCAGTGGTAGGCATTGTGAGTGGGCACTGATTGGCAGCTGCCTGGGCACAGATTTGCATTTCCCTGGGGGTCTAGGGGGGGCATACCTGGTGGTCCAGTGTGAATGGCCATCCTGGTGGTCCTGGGCGGCATGATGGTGGTCCTGGGCGGGATCGAAGGGGGGGCTGCGCTCTCCTGACAACAACTGTCAGGAGAGCAGCTGATCAGCTCTCTTCTACTCATGTCTGTCAGACGCGAGAGAGGAAAAGCCGATCACCAGCTCTTCCTGTTTACATGATGATCAGCCGTGATTGGAGATGGCTGATCACGTGGTAAAGAGCCTCCGTCAGAGACTCTTTACCTAGATCAGAGTTGCGGTGTGTCAGATTGACACACTGCAACAATGATGGCTGCGATGCGTGCTCCCGGAGGCGCGCAGTGGCTTAATATCCTGAGAACGTCATATGACGCCCAGTCAGGATATTGAAACCACTTTGCCGCCGTCATTTTGTGTAGCAAGTGGTTAAATAAATTGGAATGCTATCCTTTTTGCAAGTTATCATTCGTTACTGATTTTATTGGTTATAGCTGCAACTGCATTGGTTGCTTCTTATATAGACAAGGTTGTACTCACTTATTTGATGTTATCATTAAGCGTATAAGTGAGGTAGGTAGAAATTGCCATTACAGATGGTGCCCCGTGTGAGGAAGTTTAACGTTTGGGTGAATGTGATTTCTTGTATGGAAGACAGAGCTGGTCTATACAGTCCCAACTCCAGAAACGCTAAGTGTTTTTTCTTATGTCTTTTGTGTTCACCTGTCTCCCGTCTGAATACCCAGACTAACAAACTTCTCAGAACTTTCCTTTTTACCTTTTGTCTATACTAATACTTTGATGAGACTGATTTTGAATAATGTGTATATATAAAATGAAATTGTAAGTGCGAATGATGAGGGTTTTCATTTGGAATCTTGGAGGCAGTGGAAAAGGATATGAGCCTGTGACGGGAGTCACTTTTGGGCACAGGGTGACTGAGAAAATATGTCTTGGATTACTTAAAATGGGACAGTAATATTTATTCACAATATCTCCCATGCTATATGTAAAGACTATTCTTGGTTTGTTTGATTCTGAACTCAACATGTTAGTTGAGAGAGCTGATCACATTGGCTTCTAGAACTGGGTAGAAGTTGGACAGTCTACTCATACTTTAGTTTGTTGCCTACTAGGCTGAGGAGGGGGGAGACCACTGTTTGTATTGTAAATTGTAATTAGCTCCTGCCATTGTCAGAAGGAGTCCTGTGTTTAAACGTATGATTATGTACCATCTACTGTGTGAAGCTCAGTGACAAGTCTGACCTGTAGTGAAAACCTGATTTATCATGACAATGACCAGGCTGCTTAAAGGGATTAGTTAACCACTTCAGCCCCTTCCTGACCAGAGCACTTTTTACAATTTGGCACTGCGTCGCTTTAACTGCTAATTGCGCAGTCATGCAATGCTGTACCCAATTGAAATTTGCATACTTTTCTTCCCACAAATAGAGCTTTCTTTTGATGGTATTTGATCACCTCTGCAGTTTTGATTTTTTGCGCTAAAAACGGAAAAAGACCGAAATATTTTTAAAAAAATGATATTTTCTACTTTTTGTTATAAAAAAAATCCAATAAACTCAATTTTAGTTATACATTTAGCCCAAAATGTATTTGGCCACATGTCTTTGGTAAAAAAAATGTCAAAAAGCGTATATTTATTGGTTTGCGCAAAAGTTATAGCGCTTACAAACTAGGGTACATTTTCTGGAATTTACACAGCTTTTAGTTTATGACTGCCTATGTCATTTCTTGAGGTGCTAAAATGGCAGGGCAGTACAAAACCCCCCCAAATGACCCCATTTTGGAAAGTAGACACCCCAAGGAAATTGCTGAGAGGCATGTTGAGCCCATTGAATATTATTTTTTTTTGTCCCAAGTGATTGAATAATGACAAAAAAAAAAAAAAAATTACAAAAAGTTGTCAGTAAATGATATTTGCTCACACAGGCCATGGGCTGCTTCTCCTGAGTACGGGGATACCACATGTGTGGGACTTTTTGGGAGCCTAGCCGCAAACGGGACACCGAAAACCAATCACCGCCATTAGGATTTCTAAGGGCGTAAATTTTTGATTTCACTTCTCACTACCTATCACAGTTTTGAAGGCCATAAAATGCCCAGATGGCATAAACCCCCCCCCAAATGACCCCATTTTGGAAAGTAGACACCCAAAGCTATTTGCTGAGAGGCATGTTGAGTCCATGGAATATTTTATATTTTGACAAAAATTGCGGGAATGTGACATTTTTTTTTTTTTTGCACAAAGTTGTCACTAAATGATATATTGCTCACACAGGCCATGGGAATATGTGGAATTGCACCCCAAAATACATTTAGCTGCTTCTCCTGAGTATGGGGATACCACATGTGTGGGACTTTTTGGGAGCCTAGCCGCGTACGGGCCCCGAAAACCAATCACCGCCTTCAGGATTTCTAAGGGTGTCAATTTTTGATTTCACTCTTCACTGTCTATCACAGTTTCGGAGGCCATGGAATGCCCAGGTGGCACAAAACCCCCCCAAATGACCCCATTTTGGAAAGAAGACACCCCAAGCTATTTGCTGAGAGGCATGGTGAGTATTTTGCAGCTCTCATTTGTTTTTGAAAATGAAGAAAGACAAGAAAAAAAATGTTTTTTTTCTTTTTTCAATTTTCAAAACTTTGTGACAAAAAGTGAGGTCTGTAAAATACTCACTATACCTCTCAGCAAATAGCTTGGGGTGTCTACTTTCCATAATACGGTCATTTGTGGGGGTTTTGTGCCACCTGGGCATTCCGTGGCCTCCGAAACTGTGATAGGCAGTGAAGAGTGAAATCAAAAATGTACGCCCTTAGAAAGCCTGAAGGCGGTGCTTGGTTTTCGGGGTCCCGTACGCGGCTAGACTCCCAAAAAAGTCTCACACAAGTGGTATTCCCGTACTCAGGAGAAGCAACAGAATGTATTTTGGGGTGTAATTTCACATATTCCCATGGCATGTTTGAGCAATATATCATTTAGTGACAACTTTGTGCAAAAAAAAAAAAAAAATTGTCTCTTTCCCGCAACTTGTGTCACAATATAAAATATTCCATGGACTCGACATGCCTCTCAGCAAATAGCTTGGGGTGTCTACTTTCCAAAATGGATTCATTTGGGGGGTTTTGAACTGTCCTGGCATTTTATGCACAACATTTAGAAGCTTATACACATCACCCACTCTTCTAACCACTTGAAGACAAAGCTCTTTCTGACACTTTTTGTTTACATGAAAAAATTATTTTTTTTGCAAGAAAATTACTTTGAACCCCCAAAAATTATATATTTTATAAAGCAAATGCCCTACAGATTAAAATGGTGGGTGTTTCATTTTTTTTTTTTTACACAGTATTTGCGCAGCGATTTTTCAAACGCATTTTTTGGGGAAAAAAACACACTTTTTAAAATTTTAATGCACTAAAACATACTATATTGCCCAAATGTTTGATGAAATAAAAAAGATGATCTTAGGCTGAGTACATGGATACCAAACATGACATGCTTTAAAATTGCGCACAAACGTGCAGTGGCAACAAAATAAAACAAAATAAACAAAATAAATACATTTTTGAAAGCCTTTAAAAGCCTTTACAGGTTACCACTTTAGATTTACAGAGGAGGTCTAATGCTAAAATGACTGCCCTTGATTTGACTTTCGCGGTGATACCTCACATGCATGGTGCAATTGCTGTTTACATTTGACGCCAGACCGACGCTTGCGTTCGCCTTAGCGCGAGAGCAGGGGGGGGCAGGGGTGCTTTTTTTTTTTTTTTTTTTTTTTTTGCTTTTTTATCTTATTTTTAAACTGTTTCTTTCATTTTTTTTTTCATTTTTATTGTTATCACAGGGAATGTAAATATCCCCTATGATAGCAATAGTTAGTGACAGGTACTCTTTTTTGAAAAAATGTGGGTCTATTAGACCCTAGAACTCTCCTCTGCCCTCAAAGCATTTGACTACACCAAGATCGGTGTGATAAAATGCTTTCTCAATTTCCCAATGGCGCTGTTTACATCAGTCATAAAATGCTCGTAGCTTCCGGTTTCTTAGGCCATAGAGATGATTGGAGCCATTCTGGTCTCTGATCATCTGATCAGCTCTATGGTCAGCCGGCTGAATCACCAGCTGCATTCTCAGATTCCCTGTTGAGAAAGGAGAGCCAGAGAAAAACACAGAAGACGGTGGGGGAGGGGGGGCATTCCCTCCCACTGCTTGTAAAAGCAGTCTAGAGGCTAATTAGCCGCTAGGATTGCTTTTACATGAAAGCTGAAAAGAATGATACCAAAATGATACCTAAGCCTGCAGGCATCATTCTGGTATAACCACTCAAAGTTGTGAATGGCGTACCTGAAGACAAAAAAATGGTTAACAATAAAACACAGTAAATGTTAAAGTATAAAAAATTGCATACCTGAAAAGCAAACATGATAAAACATAATAACAATAAAACATTGCAGAATAGAGTACAGTAAAAAAGAGCAGAACAATAGAGAGAGAATAGAGAGAGAGAGAACAATAAAACGACAACTATTTTTTTTTATTTTATATTTTTTTTGTGTTTTTTTTTTTTTACATTTTTTTGTAACTGTAACTTTTATAACTGTAACTGGTTCCAGGTTCGGGTCTCTCAAAATGCAATGGCATCTTGGGAGACCCTGTGAAAGTGTGCCTAGTCTGTGCAATGCTGTACCCTACGCTAATACTCAACTAGTGAATGGTAGCGTTCAAAACATTCACCAATGCAAAGACCATGATTGTCAGGACAGGAGGGACAATAATAGCGGGTGTCACGCCTATATCCGCGCTTGCTGCAGACACAACATCTTTTTTGGGGGGGTTCGTTGGGTAGGGGTACTCGGGAGGACATAAAAATGCCTCTCATGCAGCCGACTGCATTTGGTTGGGGATGTGAATGGGGGAAGTACGGGCGCTGCAGAAGTGGTGGGTTCCCATGTAGGATTGGCAAATGCAGCAGGAAGGGCACGACGGTCACGACAGGCCTGTGTTTGTCTTCTTCTTGGTGGCAGTGGGACACTACTTGTGCTTGCCACCTCACCAGCTTGAACTGCACTTATGGGACTCGCCATGTCACCAAGTGTTACTGCAGTGCTGGTTTGACTACGACCGGGGTGTACTACGCCGCTGGTGCTTGCCAGTTCCCCAAAACGCTACCAAAAAAACTGTTAGCGATCGCAGGGATCAGGCCTGACTCTGCGAACGCTACAGTTATGCGTTTAGAGTTTTGTAAGTGACAGTGATCGATCGATACTGCACTTGGGTGGGCTGGGCCGGGCGGAGGGGCAAAACGCAGGTGCTAGCAGGTATCTGGGCTGATCCCGCTAACACTGCGTTTTTGGGAACTCTAAACTGCTGGTGACGCTAGTATAGATCAGATCGGATCAGATATTGATACGATCAGATACTATACCACTAAGGGAGGTGTACGGTGCGTGCGTGGGTGTCAGCGGTACTGGCGCTAACCTGACGCTGCCTGGGGCTGGTGCTTGCCAGTTCACCAAAATGCTACCAAAAAAACTGTTAGCGATCGCAGGGATCAGGCCTGACTCTGCGAACGCTACAGTTATGCGTTTAGTGTTTTGTAAGTGACAGTGATCGATCGATACTGCACTTGGGTGGGCTGGGCTGGGCTGGGCAGAGGGGCAAATCGCAGGTGCTAGCAGGTATCTGGGCTGATCCCGCTAACACTGCATTTTTGGGAACCCTAAACTGCTGGGCACGCTAGTATAGATCTGATTGGATCAGATATTGATCCGTTTAGATACTATACCACTAAGGGAGGTGTACGGTGCGTGCGTGGGTGTTAGCGGTACTGGCGCTAACCTGACGCTGCCTGGGGCTGGTGCTTGCCAGTTCAGCAAAATGCTACCAAAAAAACTGTTAGCGATCACAGGGATCAGGCCTGACTCTGCGAACACTACAGCTATGCGTTTAGTGTTTTGTAAGTGACAGTGATCGATCGAAACTGCACTTGGGTGGGCTGGGCCGGGTGGAGGGGCAAAACGCAGATGCTAGCAGGTATCTGGGCTGATCCCGCTAACACTGCGTTTTTGGGAACCCTAAACTGCTGGGGACGCTAGCATAGATCTGATCGGATCAGATATTGATCCGTTTAGATACTATACCATTAAGGGAGGTGTATTCTGCGTGCATGGGTGTTAGCGGTACTTGCGCTAATCTGACGCTGCCTGGGGCAACGCATATCTCCGCCGGGCGATCAGGGGGCTAAACCTTTATTCGGTAATAAACAGTGGGTGCCCTGACACTATAAAAAATAAACTAACTAACCAGCGTCACCTGTAACAGTTATACGGTGATCACTGGTGAAAGGGTTAACTAGGGGGCAATCAAGGGGTTAAAACCTTTATTAGGTAGTATATGGGGGTCCCTGATGCTATAAAACGCTGATGGCGAACCTAAATAATTACCTCCCTAACTAGCGTCACCAGTAACACTAATACAGCGATCAGAAAAATGATCGCTTAATGACACTGGCGACGGGGGGTGATCAAGGGGTTAAAACTTTATTAGGGGGTGTTAGGGGGGTACCCTACACCTAAAGGGGCTAACACTAACTGCCCTACCACAGTAACTGTCACAAACTGACACCAATGCAGTAATCAGAAAAAAAAACTGCTTGGTGTCAGTGTGACGGGGGGGGTGATTAGGGGGTGATTAGGGGGGTGATGGGGGTGTAATGTGTGCCTGGCATGTTCTATTGTGTGTGTTTGTGTTTTACACTCACTCGGATGTCTTCTCTCTTCGGCGCCGGAACGGAAAATACAGAGCCGAGGAGAGATGACATCATTTCCTCTGCTGCTGTTTTATCGCCGGGGGACAAATGCCGACCGCCTCGGGCACTGGGGGGGGGGTCCGATCGGACCCCCCGCCCGCGGGAGGCAGATCACGTACGGGTACGTGATTCTGCCTGCCCGTGCCATTCTGCCGACGTATATAGTCGTGAGTAGGGATGAGCTTCGTGTTCGAGTCAAACCCATGTTCGACTCAAACATCGGCTGTTCGGTCGTTCGCCGAATTGCGAACGATATGGGCCGTTCGTGCCAAATTCGTGTGGCGCGTCACGGCCCATATTTCACTGCGGTGTTGCATATATATATATACACTGTATTCAGTTTAGCTAGATCCGTTCCTGTTATCTTCCTACTGACAGGCAGGCTTGTCTTGTTACAGTATTTACAGCTACCTGAAGAAAATTACTGGTGTTCTTTTGATCCTATTAGTACCACAGTCAGGCAGCTAGACTATTTACAGTTAGTGGGGTGCGTCCTGCTCACAGTGTTCAGCTAGATCCGTTCCTGTTATCTTCTTACTGACAGGCAGGCTTGTCTTGTTACAGTATATACAGCTACCTGAAGAAAATTACTGGTGTTCTTTTGATCCTATTAGTACCACAGTCAGGCAGCTAGACTATTTACAGTTAGTGGGGTGCGTCCTGCTCACAGTGTTCTGCTAAACCTACAAGTTAGTGGGGTGCGTCCTGCTCACAGTGTTCAGCTAAACCTACAAGCTAGTGGGGTGCGTTCTGCTCACAGTGTTCAGCTAGATCCGTTCCTGTTATCTTCTTACTGACAGGCAGGCTTGTCTTGTTACAGTATATACAGCTACCTGAAGAAAATTACTGGTGTTCTTTTGATCCTATTAGTACCACAGTCAGACAGCTAGACTATTTACAGTTAGTGCAGTGCGTCCTGCTCACAGTGTTCTGCTAAACCTACAAGTTAGTGGGGTGCGTCCTGCTCACAGTGTTCAGATAAACCTACAAGTTAGTGGGGTGCGTCCACCTCACAGTGTTCAGCTAAACCTACAAGTTTGTGGGGTGCGTCCTGCTCACAGTGTTTAGCTAAACCTACAAGTTAGTGTGGTGCGTCCACCTCACAGTGTTCAGCTAAACCTACAAGTTAATGGGGTGCGTCCTGCTCACAGTGTTCAGCTAAACCTACAAGTTAGTGGGGTGCGTCCTGCTCACAGTGTTCAGCTAAACCTACAAGTTAGTGGGGTGCGTCCACCTCACAGTGTTCAGCTAAACCTACAAGCTAGTGGGGTGCGTCCTGCTCACAGTGTTCAGCTAGATCCGTTCCTGTTATCTTCTTACTGACAGGCAGGCTTGTCTTGTTACAGTATATACAGCTACCTGAAGAAAATTACTGGTGTTCTTTTGATCCTATTAGTACCACAGTCAGGCAGCTAGACTATTTACAGTTAGTGCAGTGCATCCTGCTCACAGTGTTCTGCTAAACCTACAAGTTAGTGGGGTGCGTCCTGCTCACAGTGTTCAGCTAAACCTACAAGTTAGTGGGGTGCGTCCACCTCACAGTGTTCAGCTAAAGCTACCTGTAGAAGGTTGGTGGTGTTCTCATACTACAGGCAGGCAGTACATATATATATATATATATATATATACATATATATATATATATATATATATATACATATATATATATATATATATATATATATATATATATATATATATATATATATATATATATATATATATATATATATATATATATATATATATATATATATCCCAGCTTAGTGCAGCTACAGGCCATTAGTATGTCTGGAAGGCCAAGAAGGAGAGGCAGACAGTCACAAGCCAATAAGAGAGGGCAAGCAGGCTCTGTGTCTTGTGCTGGTCGTGGAGACGGTGCATCCTCATCAGCACGTGGCCGTGGGACACGCTTGGCCTTTTTTTCGGCAGCTGGCCGTGTTGAGCCGCAACATGCGGAAGACTTGGTCGAGTGGATGACCAAGCCGTCCTCATCCTCCTCATCCTCTCTCACCCATGCCCAGGGTACTTTGTCTGGCAAAGAAGAGGCCTCTTCCCTCGGCTCAATGTCATCAGTGACTGCTTCTATAGCCCCATCATGTCCTCCTGAGGAGTCCCTGGAAATGTTTAACCACAGTGTTGGGTACATGCTGCAGGAGGATGCCCAGCGTTTGGAAGGCTCTGATGATGATACTGAGCTCGATGAAGGCAGTAACATGAGCACGGACAGAGGGGGTGCCCAAGAAGGACAGCAATCTGGCAGTCATGCTCCCCCTGCTGCAACATACTGCCAGGTTTGCTCCAGTGATGAGGAGGGAGGGGATGATGAGGTCACTGACTCAACGTGGGTGCCTGATAGGAGAGAGGAGGAGGAGGAGGAGGATGCGGCACATCACCAACGAGGCAGGATGCTCTCCAGGGGCCAGCCTAAGGGCAGCACATTGACTGCATCACACCCCAAAGCTCCACATGTGCAGGGTGCTGCAGTCTCTGCGCGTTATTCAAAAAGTTCTTTGGTGTGGGCCTTTTTTGAGATGAGTGCATCAGATCGCACCGCTGCTATTTGCAACATATGTCTCAAGCGTATCTCGCATGGCCAAAACATCTCCCGCTTGGGTACCACATGCTTGACCAGACATATGTTGACCTGCCATGCAGTTCGTTGGCAAGCGTATCTAAAAGACCCACACCAAAGAACAAAGAGGACCTCTCCTTGCTCCTCATCAGCTGAGATTTCCAACCCCACTAGACCTTCAGTCCTCTCTGAGACCTGCACTGAGAGGAATGAAGGTGTAGAATTAGGTGTTTCACAGCCAAGTACTTGTGGGCAATCTGCTTTTGGTACACCGACGTCAGATTGTACCAGGCAAATTTCCCTGCCCCAGCTGCTGCACCGCCGAAAGAAGTTTGCTCCCAGCCATCCACATGCCCAGCGGTTGAATGCTAGCTTGGCAAATTTGCTAGCACTTCAACTGCTGCCTTTTCAGTTGGTAGACTCTGCCCCCTTCCGTGAGTTCGTGGAATGTGCAGTTCCTCAGTGGCAGGTACCCAAACGCCACTTTTTCTCACGGAAGGCGATTTCGGCTCTCTACCGGCATGTGGAAGGCAATGTCCATGCCTCGCTGGACAGGGCGGTCAGCGGTAAGGTGCATATTATTGCTGACTCATGGTCCAGCAGGCATGGACAGGGACGTTACCTAAGTTTTACGGCGCATTGGGTGACTCTGCTGGCAGCTGGGAAGGATGCAGGACAAGGTGCAGTAGTGTTGGAGGTTGTTCTGCCACCACGCCTCCAAAATGCTAATGATTGTGACACACCTCTCTCCTCCACCCCCTCCTCTTCTTCTTCCTCCATGGCCTCTTCCTGTGCTTTGTCCTCGGAACCAGCGGTGCTCCGTAGTCGTTCAAGGGGCTACGCAAGTACACAGGCCAAAAGATGCCATGCGGTGCTTGAGCTGCTGTGCTTGGGGGACAGGAGCCACACTGGGGCAGAGGTTCTGTCAGCTCTGCAGGGGCAGGTTCAGAGGTGGTTGACGCCACGCCAACTTAAGGCAGCAATGGTGGTTTGCGACAATGGCACCAACCTCCTCTCTGCCCTCCGACAGGGACAAATGACCCATGTGCCCTGTTTGGCTCACATCCTTAACTTGGTGGTGCAGCGGTTCTTGGGCAGGTACCCGGGCTTACAGGATGTCCTGAGGCAGGCCAGGAAAGTCTGTGTGCATTTCTGCCGGTCATATAATGCCAGTGCTCGGCTGACGGACCTCCAAAAGGAGTTTAACCTGCCCAAGAACCGCCTAATCTGTGACATGCCCACCAGGTGGAACTCAACGTTGGCCATGCTGCAGCGGCTGCACACGCAGCAGAGGGCCATCAATAAGTACCTGTGCGACTATGGCACCAGGACAGGGTCAGGGGAGCTTGGTTTTTTTTCCCCACGCCAGTGGGCCATGATCAGGGATGCATGCACTGTCCTGTCACTATTTGAGGAGGCCACGAGGATGGTGAGCAGTGACAGTGCATGCATCAGTGACACTGTCCCCCTTGTCCACCTGTTGGAGCACACGCTGCGTGGAATAATGGACAGGGCACTTGAGGCAGAACAGAGGCAGGAAGAGGAGGACTTCCTTAGCTCTCAAGGCCCCCTTTATCCAGACAGTGTTCCAGCGTGCCCGCCGATCACACAGGAAGAGGAGGAGGAGGAGGAGGAAGATTGTGTCAGTATGGAGGTGGAGCCTGGCACTCAGCATCAGCAGCAGTCTTTAAGGGATCAGTCCCAAGAAACACATGGACTTGTATGTGGCTGGGAGGAGGTGGCTGCGGACCATGTCGTCCTTAGTGACCCAGAGGACTCCGGACCGAATGCCTCAGCAAACCTACGCTGCATGGCCTCCCTGATCCTGCAAAGCCTGCGTAATGATCCTCGTATTCGTGGTATCAAGGAGAAGGACCATACTGGCTGGCAACCCTCCTTGATGCAACGCATTCCCAGAGACTGGGAGGTTACAAACTCCTGTTTCTGGACAACGTGTTGTTGAGGCTTCGGTCAGTCAAAGAAGGAGCGGTGGAGAAGGTGGCCGTTTGACCGATGCGTTCAGACAATTTTTTGGTCCGCAGCCCCAAGGTATGATCGGTTCCAGCAACCATCGCCAGCGTCTGTTTTACATGGTGCAGGAATACCTAGGGGCAAGATCAGATTTGGACACCTTTCCCACCGAAAATCCTCTGGGTTACTGGGTCTTGAGGATGGATCACTGGCCAGAGCTTGCACAGTATGTGTCATGAAGATCCTGCCAGTAACCGGCGTCCCAGGCGCACGGGAACCCGGCCACGGGTCCCATTGCGCATGCGAGCGCGTTCACGGGTGCGGTCACGCACGGGCACGCGCGCGCACTCCCGCTGGTGTCAGGCGGGCTATTTAAACCTGCCTGTCACACTCCATCCCCGCTGTCTGCTCTACAGCGTTCTGTGAGTGTTACCTGATCTGATCTGTGTATCCTGTTATCTGACCCGGCTTCCTGTTTGACGATCCTGCTATCTGCCTGCACCAGACCCTCTTGGCTTGCCTGACCATCCCTCTGCATTACCCCTGGTACCTCTGCTGTCCGAACGTTACTGACCACCGGCTTGTTGACCCTCCGCTGTGTTCATCAGCTTCCAGTCTGCTATTACCTGCTGTTGTTCCTGGTTCCAGTCCAGCTCCCAGTCTGCTATTACCTGCTGTTGTTCCTGGTTCCAGTCCAGCGTTCCAGGCTATTACCTGCTGTTGTTCCTGGTTCCAGTCCAGCTCCCAGTCTGCTATTACCTGCTGTTGTTCCTGGTTCCAGTCCAGCATTCCAGGCTACCTTCTGCTGTATTCCAGCCCAGCGTTCCAGGCTATCTTCTGCTGTGTTCCAGTCCAGTGTTCCAGGCTATCTTCTGCTGTTGTTCCAGTCCAGCGTTCCAGGCTATTACCTGCTGTTGTTCCTGGTTCCAGTCCAGCTTCCAGTCTGCTATTACCTGCTGTTGTTGCTGGTTCCAGTCCTGCATTCCAGTCTCTGTCCTCAGTCTACTCCTCAGACTCCTGACTCCAGAGGGTGCCACCACTAATGGACTTTCAGCAACTGTTGATCCTGCCAGGCACCCATACCACTCTTGCTCCTGGCCCTCTGTCTCCATTCCAGGGGAACGGGAGTGGGAGCTGTAAGGGAGGTCTTTGCCTGCACTTCAGGCTCACAACCTACCAGGTACATGACAGTAGCAGACAGCCATGTCTGAGCCTGAGCAGGGAGCGTCTCCCATGGAGGAACTCCGTGCACACCTGGCAGGATTGACTGAAGCAGTCAAAAATCTGCAGCAAGGATACACCAGACTGGAGGAACGAGTGTTAACCCTGTCTAACCCCATTGGGGCCCAGGGAGCTTCCTCTGCTCCTGCTCCTTCAGTTGGGCCTTCCTCAATGGTGGTGATGCTCCCTCCGGAACCTAAGGTTCCCACACCTGAACGTTTCTTCGGAAATCACCATAAGTTCAGAGCCTTCCGCAACTCCTGCGAACTATTTTTTGCTCTTCAGCCACGTACCTTTTCCCTGGAGGCTACAAAGGTGGGCTATGTAATTTCTCTACTCTCTGGTGACCCCCAAACCTGGGCCCATCGCCTCTTAGAGCAAAAGGACATATCTCTGACCAACCTCTCTACTTTCTTTGACGCACTAGGTCAGTTATATGATGACCCCCAGCTATCTGTAACTGCAGAGGCGGCTCTACACATCCTTCAACAAGGTCGCAGAGCAGCAGAGGACTATGTGGCTGAATTCAGGAAGTGGAGTGCGGATACTAACTGGAACGATGCGGCTCTCCGTTATCAATTTCGGTTGGGACTTTCTGATCCTCTGAAGGATGAACTGGCCAGGGTGGGTACACCACAGACTTTAAATGCTTTAATCGATCTAGCTATCCAGATCGATAGACTCCTACGAGAGCGCAGGTCTGAGAGAGCTATGGGGTCTTCTCGTCCAACTTGGGTTACCCCTAAGGTTCCCCATCACCCATTATCAACACCACCTACTTCCACGCTTAACTTACCTGAGCCAATGCAATTAGGAGTCCTGCGGCCTTCACTCACCCCAGAGGAACGACAACGTTGTCGAGCAAATAACTTGTGCCTGTATTGTGGGGAACCCAGGCACTATGTCATGAACTGTCCCCTTAAACTCCGTAAGTGTTTATCCCTATCTACTGACTATGTTACATCTCTGGTTAAAAATACCACTCACCTTGCTCTTCCTCTTCTGCTACAGCTTCCAGGGAAGGATCTACAAATCACCGCCATTATTGACTCAGGAGCTTGCAGCTGTTTCATGGATTCTCGTTTTGCCATCCAACACCAAATACCTTTGTCACCTAAAGCCCATGGACTTTCTATCCATCTAGCTGATGGGACTGCTATCAAGTCTGGACCTGTCACCCAAGAGACTATGCCAATACCCGTTTTCGTTTCCAACGTCCATCAGGAACTGCTGCGCCTGGACATTATCGCTTCACCCCTGTTCCCCATAATACTCGGCATGCCATGGTTACAGGCCCATAATCTGGACATAAATTGGATCACGGGTGAGGTGACCTTTCCCTCTCCTTACTGCCAACAGTTTTGCAGAACCCAGAACACCCAGGAGAACTCTACTCTGTTATGCCTAGATACAGATCCTAGTCTACATCAATCCATTCCTTCCGCCTATCATGATTTCCTGGACGTATTTAGTAAACAGAGGGCAGAGGTGTTACCCGCTCACCGGGCCTATGACTGTCCCATTGAGTTACTTCCTGGTGCTGAAATTCCTTTTGGAAGAATATTCCCCCTGACTGAGGTGGAGCAAGGGGCATTGAAGGAATACATTGACGAAAACCTCAAAAGAGGCTTCATTCGTCCATCCACGTCCCCCGCAGGTGCAGGCATCTTCTTCGTGCAGAAAAAAGATAAAACCCTCACGCCGTGTGTGGATTACCGCAAACTAAACAAAATTACTGTGAAGAATCGGTACCCTCTCCCCTTAGTACCAGAGCTGTTTCAGAGACTGGGGACGGCTACCATATTCACCAAACTTGATCTCCGTGGGGCCTACAATTTAGTTCGTATTAGGGATGGAGACGAATGGAAGACCGCTTTTCGTACCCGTTATGGACATTTTGAGTACCTCATGATGCCTTTCGGCCTGTGCAATACCCCTGCCACATTTCAATACTTTATTAATGATGTGTTACGTGACTTTCTAGACCTGTTTGTCATCGTCTATTTAGACGACATATTGATTTTCTCTTGTTCCCTTGAATCCCATCGCAGGCACTTCAGAAATGTATTGGGCCGACTTCTGCAACACGGTCTATATGCAAAGGCTGAAAAATGTGCATTCGAACAGGAAAGTATTCCATTTTTAGGGTTAGTCATTTCCAGTAAGGGCATTAAAATGGATCCCCAGAAGGTCACGGCTGTTCTAGATTGGCCAGTCCCGACTGATAAGAAAGGAATCCAGCGATTCGTTGGATTTGCTAATTTTTACCGCAAATTTATTAAGGGGTTCTCAGCCATCATTGCAGCCATCACACAGCTAACCAAACAGAGTACACGCTTCCATTGGTCGGCCGAGGCTCAAAAGGCTTTTGAGACTCTCAAGGGCCTTTTTACCTCCGCCTCTGTACTAAAGCATCCAGATTCCTCTCTGCCATTTATTCTAGAAGTGGATGCATCTGAAATTGCTGTAGGAGCAGTATTATCCCAAAGACAGGGAACCAAGGCCCTGCTGCATCCTGTGGCCTTCTTTTCTCGTAAATTATCCACGGCAGAGGAGTGGAGGAGTGGCGCTATCTGTTGGAGGGTGCCGCTCATCCAGTCTTAATCTTTACAGATCATAAGAACCTGGAGTATTTGAGGTCTGCAAAGAGGTTGAAACCACGTCAGGCCAGGTGGGCTCTCTTTTTCTCCAGGTTCTCCTTCCATGTCACTTACCGTCCTGGCTCCAAGAATACCAAACCTGACGCCCTGTCTAGGATGTTTCACAAACCTCAAGAGATTTCCCCTCCAGACACCATTTTGTCTCCGGGGAATTTTCTTCTACTTCAGGGAAACCTGCTTTCCCAGATTAAACAGGCCTCCGCAGGAATAGAATCTTCCATTAAGACAGAGCTCCAGGTTAAGGATGGGTTATTGTGGCATGAGAGTAGGATCTTTATACCTGAAACACTACGAGTTCCAGTACTAGTGCTTTGTCACGATCATGCGCTGGCTGGGCATTTCGGTGTGGCTAAGACCACTGATTTGGTTCAGCGCACCTTCTGGTGGCCTCAGCTGCGCAAAGATTGTAAAGAGTTTGTAGAGTCCTGTACCACCTGCCTTAGGAACAAAGGGCACAAAACAAAGGCATGGGGTCTATTAAAACCCTTGCCTGTCCCAGATAGACCCTGGAAAATGCTCTCTATATATTTTATTGTAGAACTACCCCCGGCCGGGGGCTTCACTTCAATCTTTGTCATAGTGGACCGGTTGTCGAAGATGGCGCACTTTGTCCCAATGAAGGGTACCCCTTCAGCTACAGAAACAGCACAAGCATTCATTAAAGAGGTCATCAGGCTCCATGGGGTACCAGTTAATATTGTTTCAGATCGAGGGGTACAATTCACCTCTCGATTCTGAAGGGCTTTGTGTAAAACCTTGGACATTGTACTCTCATTTTCATCGCCTTATCACCCCCAGACTAATGGGCAAACAGAAAGAACAAACCAGACCCTTGAACAATATTTGTGCTGTTTTTCTTCCTTTGCCCAAGATAATTGGATTGCTGTTTTACCATTGGCCGAATTCGCTTATAACAATTCTATTCATTCTGCTATCAAGCAAACTCCGTTTTTTGCGAATTATGGTTTTCACCCCTCATTTTTACCAAATTCTCTTCCAGAATGCACAGTACCCGCAGTCCAGGAGAAATTGGATTTCTTTACCTCTAACAACCAAGTTTTACAGGACACCATGACCAGAACCCAGGAGTACAACAAAGCAACCTTTGATAAAAAGAGGCGAGGTGAGCTCTTACTTGCACCTGGGGATCAGGTATGGTTGTCCACCATAAACCTCAGGTTGGCCTGCCCTTCCAAGAAATTGGGTCCCAAATTTCTTGGACCATTCCCTGTTAAACGGAGAATTAATGAAGTTGCATATGAACTTGAACTCCCGGATTCACTAAAGGTACATCCAGTTTTTCACGTGTCCTTGCTTAAACCATCTATTACCAACCCATTTCCAGGTCGAAGTACGGATCCTCCTGATCCAATCCTGGTAGATGGGGAAGAGGAATTTGAGGTGGAATCTATCATGGACCACAGGAAAAGAGGTAACCAAAATCAATTCTTAATAAAGTGGAAGGGGTTTGGCCCAGAGGAGAATTCTTGGGAACCAGAGGATAATATTCATGCTGAAGACCTGTTACAAGCCTTTAAAACAGCTCATCCAGAAATTTTTTTTCAAAGGGGCATCCGGAGGCTGCCCCTTGGGGGGGGGGGCAATGTCATGAAGATCCTGCCATAAACCGGCGTCCCAGGCGCATGGGAACCCGACCATGGGTCCCATTGCGCATGCGCGCTCGTTCACGGGTGCGGTCACGCACGGGCACGCGCGCGCGCACTCCCGCTGGTGTCAGGCGGGCTATTTAAACCTGCCTGTCACACTCCATCCCCGCTGTCTGCTCTACAGCGTTCTGTGAGTGTTACCTGATCTGATCTGTGTATCCTGTTATCTGACCCGGCTTCCTGTTTGACGATCCTGCTATCTGCCTGCACCAGACCCTCTTGGCTTGCCTGACCATCCCTCTGCATTACCCCTGGTACCTCTGCTGTCCGAACGTTACTGACCACCGGCTTGTTGACCCTCCGCTGTGTTCATCAGCTTCCAGTCTGCTATTACCTGCTGTTGTTCCTGGTTCCAGTCCAGCTCCCAGTCTGCTATTACCTGCTGTTGTTCCTGGTTCCAGTCCAGCGTTCCAGGCTATTACCTGCTGTTGTTCCTGGTTCCAGTCCAGCTCCCAGTCTGCTATTACCTGCTGTTGTTCCTGGTTCCAGTCCAGCGTTCCAGGCTACCTTCTGCTGTATTCCAGCCCAGCGTTCCAGGCTATCTTCTGCTGTGTTCCAGTCCAGTGTTCCAGGCTATCTTCTGCTGTTGTTCCAGTCCAGCGTTCCAGGCTATTACCTGCTGTTGTTCCTGGTTCCAGTCCAGCTTCCAGTCTGCTATTACCTGCTGTTGTTGCTGGTTCCAGTCCTGCATTCCAGTCTCTGTCCTCAGTCTACTCCTCAGACTCCTGACTCCAGAGGGTGCCACCACTACTGGACTTTCAGCAACTATTGATCCTGCCAGGCACCCATACCACTCTTCACTCCTGGCCCTCT
The DNA here is from genome assembly GCA_037952925.1 of Lithobates clamitans. Taxonomy (NCBI): domain Eukaryota; kingdom Metazoa; phylum Chordata; class Amphibia; order Anura; family Ranidae; genus Lithobates; species Lithobates clamitans. The sequence continues at coordinate 506,284 of JBBGZY010001452.1, read as the reverse complement.
GTCTTCATTCCAGGGGAGTGGGAGTGGGAGCTGTAAGGGAGGTCTTTTCCTGCACTTCAGGCTCACAACCTACCAGGTACGTGACAGTATGCAATTGAGCTACTGGCCTGTCCTGCATCCAGCGTTCTTTCGGAACGCACATTCAGTGCTGCTGGAGGCATGGTAACCGATCACAGGGTGCGTCTGTCCACCGACTCGGTCGATTGACTGACCTTCAGAAAAATGAATCAGTCTTGGATCACCACCAGCTACCAAGCACCTGATGCTGATGTAACCGAATAATTTTTTTTGAAATCTCAGATCCCTTCAAAGACTGCCTATGCTGATGCTGAGTGACTATCCCTGAGTAATTATCCTCTTCCTCCTCAATGACCACGCTGATAGCTTGTAAGAACATTTTTGGTTCTGGGCGCCACCACCAGTGCCTAAGGCACAATTTTTCAGCCCCTGTTTAACAGGGGCGTGTAATTACAATTTTTGATGCAATACTTTGCAGCAGGGCTCGTTCCTGCGTTCCAACTAGAGTGTCTGTGAGGGGTTGCAGTGTTGTGGCATCAGCACCAGTGCCTAAGGCCTAATTTTTCAGCTCCTGTTCAACAGGGGCATGTAATTACAATTCTTGATCTAATATTTCACAGCAGGGCCCATTTCTGCACCCACCAAGAGCGAGTGAGGACTTACAGTGTTGTGGCACCAGCACCACCACCACCAAAGGCCCAATTTGTCTGCCCCTGTTCAACAGGGGCATGTAATTACAATTCTTGATCTAATATTTCACAGCAGGGCCCTGTGAGGGCTTACAGTGTTGTGGCCACAGCAACACCTAAGGCCCAAATTTCTGCTGAGTATATAGGGCAGGCCCCTACTTTTAAACATATTAACTTACAAACGACTCCTACTTGCTAACGGAAGGAGACAACAGGAAGTGAGATGAAATCTACCCCTAGGAAGGGAAATTCTCTCCTGTAAGAGTTAATATGAGAAAAACATTTCTCCTTTCCACTGATGCTTTCCAATCCTTGTTCCACAAAAAACCCCAAATTTTCAAAAACATTTGTCATTGGGACAAAAGTGAGGTGAAATCTTGTGAAGAGGAGGAAAGACAGCAAAACAAATGTCACAGGGGTGATAACCCTTCCCTATGTTTTCCAAAAAGCTTAAAAAAGATATTTTGGCTGGAGCTAAACACGTTAAAAATGTACCCGTTCAAAATGACAAACAGATTCTACTTAACAACAAACCTACAGTCCCTGTCTTGTTTGCACCGCCTGTATACTGCTGTTCAGAGTATATAGGGCCTGGTGGCCCCACACCTTTCCTTATTTTAATTTGGGTGCGGGGTTCCCCTTAATATCCATACAAGACCCAAAGGGCCTGGTAATGGACTGGGGGGTACCCATGCCGTTTGTCTCACTGATTTTCATCCATATTGCCAGGACCCGACATTACATTAAACCCGCAAGCAGTTTTAAATGAGATTTTTTCCTTTAAAAATGACATTTGGTGCAGGGACTGTTCTAAACACGGGAAACACGCGTCACTTTACAGGCATACTATAGACACCCCCCAGGTACGACATTTAAAGGAATATTTCACTTTTTTTTTTTTAACTTTAAGCATCATTAAAATCACTGCTCCCGAAAAAACGGCCGTTTTTAAAAGTTTTTTTTGCATTGATACATGTCCCCCCGGGTCCCCAAACCCTTTTTAAGACAATACCATGCAAATTAGCCTTTAACCACTTGAGCCCCGGACCATTATGCTGCCTAAGGACCAGAGGTCTTTTTCCAATTTGGCACTGCGTCACTTTAACTGCTAATTGCGCGGTCACGCAATGCTGTACCCAAACTAAATTTGCGTCCTTTTCTTCCCACAAATAGAGCTTTCTTTTGATGGTATTTGATCACCTCTGCAGTTTTTATTTTTTGCGCTATAAACGGAAAAAGACCGAAAATTTTGAAAAAAAATGATATTTTCTACTTTTTGTTAAAAAAAAATCCAATAAACTCAATTTTAGTCATACATTTAGGCCAAAATGTATTCGACCACATGTCTTTGGTAAAAAAAATGTCAATAAGCGTATATTTATTGGTTTGCGCAAAAGTTATAGCGTCTACAAACTAGGGTACATTTTCTGTAATTTACACAGCTTTTAGTTTATGACTGCCTATGTCATTTCTTGAGGTGCTAAAATGGCAGGGCAGTACAAAACCCCCCCAAATGACCCCATTTTGGAAAGTAGACACGCCAAGGAAATTGCTGAGAGGCATGTTGAACCCATTGAATATTTATTTTTTTGTCCCAAGTGATTGAATAATGACAAAAAAAAAAAAATATTTACAAAAAGTTGTCACTAAATGATATATTGCTCACACAGGCCATGGGCCTATGTGGAATTGCACCCCAAAATACATTCAGCTGCTTCTCCTGAGTATGGGGATACCACATGTGTGGGACTTTTTGGGAGCTTAGCCGCGTACGGGGCCCCGAAACCCAAGCACCGCCTTCAGGATTTCTAAGGGTGTAAATTTTTGATTTCACTCTTCACTGCCTATCACAGTTTCGGAGGCCATGGAAAGCCCAGGTGGCACAAAACCCCCCCAAATGACCCCATTTTGGAAAGTAGACACCCCAAGCTATTTGCTGAGTGGCATATTGAGTCCATGAAATATTTTATATTTTGACACAAGTTGCGGGAAAGTGACACTTTTTTTTTTTTTGCACAAAGTTGTCACTAAATGATATATTGCTCACACAGGCCATGGGCATATGTGGAATTGCACCCCAAAATACATTTAGCTGCTTCTCCTGAGTATGGGGATACCACATGTGTGGGACTTTTTGGGAGCCTAGCCGCGTACGGGGCCCTGAAAACCAAGCACTGCCTTCAGGATTTCTAAGGGTGAAAATTTTTGATTTCACTCTTCACTGCCTATCACAGTTTCGGAGGCCATGGAATGCCCAGGTGGCACAAAACCCCCCCAAATGACCATTTTGGAAAGTAGACACCCCAAGCTATTTGCTGAGAGGCATGGTGAGTATTTTGCAGCTCTCATTTGTTTTTGAAAATGAAGAAAGACAAGAAAAACATTTTTTTTTTCTTTTTTCCATTTTCAAAACTTTGTGACAAAAAGTGAGGTCTGCAAAATACTCACTATACCTCTCAGCAAATAGCTATGGGTGTCTACTTTCCAAAATGGGGTCATTTGGGGGGGGTTTGTGCCACCTGGGCTTTCCATGGCCTCCGAAACTGTGATAGGCAGTGAAGAGTGAAATCAAAAATTCACGCCCTTAGAAAGCCTGAAGGCGGTGCTCGGTTTTCGGGGTCCCGTACGCGGCTAGGCTCCCAAAAAGTCTCACACATGTGGTATCCCCGTACTCAGGAGAAGCAGCAGAATGTATTTTGGGGTGTAATTTCACATATTCCCATGGCATGTTTGAGCAATATATCATTTAGTGACAACTTTGTGCAAAAAAAAAATTGTCTCTTTCCCGCAACTTGTGTCGCAATATAAAATATTCCATGGACTCGACATGCCTCTCAGCAAATAGCTTGGGGTGTCTACTTTCCAAAATGGGGTCATTTGGGGGGGTTTTGAACTGTCCTGGCATTTTATGCACAACATTTAGAAGCTTATGTCACACATCACCCACTCTTCTAACCACTTGAAGACAAAGCCCTTTCTGACACTCATTGTTTACATGAAAAAGTTATTTTTTTTGCAAAAAAATTACTTTGAACCCCCAAACATTATATATATTTTTTAAAGCAAATGCCCTACAGATTAAAATGGTGGGTGTTTCATTTTTTTTTTCACACAGTATTTGCGCAGCGATTTTTCAAACGCATTTTTTGGGGAAAAAACACACTTTTTTAAATTTTAATGCACTAAAACACACTATATTGCCCAAATGTTTGATGGAATAAAAAAGATGATCTTAGGCCGAGTACATGGATACCAAACATGACATGCTTTAAAATTGCGCACAAACGTGCAGTGGCAACAAAATAAATACATTTTTAAAAGCCTTTAAAAGCCTTTACAGGTTACCACTTTAGATTTACAGAGGAGGTCTACTGCAAAAATTACTGCCCTCGATCTGACCTTCAAGGCGATACCTCACATGCATCATGCAATTGCTGTTTACGTTTGACGACAGACCGCCGCTTGCGTTCGCCTTAGCGCGAGAGCAGGGGGCGACAGGGGTGCTTTTTTTTTTTTTTCTTTATTATTTTTTTGCTTTTTAATCTTATTTTTAAACTGTTCCTTTCATTTTTTTTTTTTTTTAATCATTTTTATTGTTATCTCGGGGAATGTAAATATCCCCTATGATAGCAATAGGTAGTGACAGGTACTCTTTTTTGAAAAAATTGGGGTCTGTTAGACCCTAGATCTCTCCTCTGCCCTCAAAGCATCTGATGACACCAAGATCGGTGTGATAAAATGCTTCCCCAATTTCCCAATGGCGCTATTTACATCCGGCGAAATCTAAGTCATAAAATGCTCGTAGCTTCCGGTTTCTTAGGCCATAGAGATGTTTGGAGCCACTCTGGTCTCTGATCAGCTCTATGGTCAGCTGGCTGAATCACCGGCTGCATTCTCAGGTTCCCTGTTGAGACAGGAGAGCCAGAGAAAAACACGGAAGACGTTGGGGGGGGGCATTCCCTCCCACGGCTTGTAAAAGCTGTCTTGAGGCTAATTAGCCACTAGGATTGCTTTTACATGAAAGCCGACCGCTGGCTGAAAAGAATGATACCAAGATGATACCTAAACCTGCAGGCATCATTCTGGTATAACCATTCAAAGTCGTGAATGGCGTACCTGAAGACAAAAAAATGGTTAACAATAAAGCACAGTAAACGGTAAAGTATAAAAAATTGCATACCTGAAAAGCAAACATGATAAAACGTAATAACAATAAAACATTGCAGAATAGAACACAGTAAAAAAGAGCAGAACAAGAGAGAGAGAATAGAGAGAGAGAGAACAATAAAACGACAACTATTTTTTTTTATTTTATATATATATTTTTTTTTTTACACTTTTTTTGTAACTAACTTTTATAACTGTAACCGGTTCCAGGTTCGGGTCTCTCAAAATGCGATGGCATCTTGGGAGACCCTGTGAAAGTGTGCCTAGTCTGTGCAATGCTGTACCCTACGCTAATACTCAACTAGTGCATGGTAGCGTTCAAAACATTCACCAATGCAAAGACCAGGATTGTCAGGACAGGAGGGACAATAATAGCGGGTGTCACGCCTATATCCGCGCTTGCTGCAGACACAACATCTTTTTTGGGGGTTCGTTGGGTAGGGGTACTCGGGAGGACATAAAGAAAATGCCTCTCATGCAGCCGACTGCATTTGGTTGGGGAAAAATTTGAATGGGGGAAGTACGGGCGCTGCAGAAGCGGTGGGTTCCCAATTAGGATTGGCAAATGCAGCAGGAAGGGCACTATGGGCACGACGGGCCTGTGTTTGTCTTCTTGGTGGCAGCGGGACACTACTTGTGCTTGCCACCTCACCAGCTTGAACTGCACTTACGGGACTCGCCACGTCACCAAGTGTTACTGCAGTGCTGGTTTGACTACGACCGGGGTGTACTAGGCCGCTGGCGCTTGTCAGTTCAATAAAAAGCTACCAAAAAAACTGTTAGCGATCGCAGGGATCAGGCCTGACTCTGCGAATGCTGCAGTTATGCGTTAAGTGTTTTGTAAGTGACAGTGATCGATCGATACTGCACTTGGGTGGGCTGGGCCGGGCGGAGGGGCAAAATGCAGGTGCTAGCAGGTATCTGGGCTGATCCCGCTAACACTGCGTTTTTGGGAACCCTAAACTGCTGGGGACGCCAGTATAGATCTGATCGGATCAGATATTGATCCGTTCAGATACTATACCACTAAGGGAGGTGTACGGTGCGTGCGTGGGTGTTAGCGGTACTGGCGCTAATCTGACGCTGCTTGGGGCTGGTGCTTGCCAGTTCACCAAAATACTACCAAAAAAACTGTTAGCGATCGCAGGGATCAGGCCTGACTCTGCGAACGCTGCAGTTATGCATTTAGTGTTTTGTAAGTGTCAGTGATCGATCGATACTGCACTTGGGTGGGCTGGGCTGGGCCGGGCGGAGGGGCAAAACGCAGGTGCTAGCAGGTATCTGGGCTGATCCCGCTAATACTGCGTTTTTGGGAACCCTAAACTGCTGGGGACGCTAGTATAGATCTGATCGGATCAGATATTGATGCGTTCAGATACTATACCACTAAGGGAGGCGTATGCTGCGTGCGTGGGTGTTATCGGTACTGGCGCTAATCTGACGCTGCCTGGGGCGACGCATATCACCGCCGGGCGATCAGGGGGCTAAACCTTTATTCGGTAATAAACGGCGGGTGCCCTGACACTATAAAAAATAAACAAACTAACCAGCATCACCCGTAACAGTTATACGGTGATCAGTGGTGAAAGGGTTAACTAGGGGGCCATCAAGGGGTTAAAACATTTATTAGGTAGTATATGGGGGTCCCTGTCGCTATAAAACGCTGACGGCGAACCTAAATATTTAGGTTCCTAACTAGCGTCACCAGCGACACTAATACAGCGATCAGAAAAATGATCGCTTAGCGACACTGGTGACAGGGGGTGATCAAGGGGTTAAAACTTTATTAGGGGGGGTTAGGGGAGTATCCTAGACCTACAGGGGGGTAATACTAACTGTCCCAACACTGTAACTGTCACAAACTGACACCAATGCAGTAATCAGAAAAAAAAAAAAAACTGCTGGTGTCAGTTTGTGACAAGGGGGGGGGGGTGATTGGGGGGGGTCGGGGGGCGATCGGGGGGGGGATCGGGGTGTTTTGTGTGCCTGGCATGTTCTACTGTGTGTAGTGTTGTGCACTCACATACCTGTCTTCTCTCCTCGGGCCGGAACGGAAAATACCGAGCTGAGGAGAGATGACATCATTTCCTTTGCTGCTGTTTAGCATACAGCAGCAAAGGAATGATGTGATTGGCCGGCGGCGATCGCGAGGGGGGGGCCACGAACGGATGGCCTCCCCCTCATCTCCGATCGCTGTGGGACAGAAGACGACTGCCTCGGGCACGGGGGGGGGGTCCGATCGGACCCCCCACCCGTGGAAGGCAAATCACGTATATGTACGTGATTTTGCCTGTCCGTGCCACCTTGCCGACGTAAATCGGCGTGAGGCGGTCGTCAAGTGGTTAAAATGAGCACTTTTGATTTTGAACGTTTGAGTCCCATAGACGTCAATGGGGTTCTAACGTTCGTGCGAATTTTCGGTCCGTTCGCAGGTTCTGGTTCGAACCGAACCGGGGGGTGTTCGGCTCATCCCTAGTAATGACATTTTATTTACTTATGGCCCCTGTAAAGGACATATGATACAAATTTAATCTTACATTTAGAAAGTTTTACTGACAACAGAAACTGTGTCTTATAAAAATGTTAAGCTTTCTTTCGCTCATAAACAGTGGTATTTGTTGCTAGTGATGGTATACTCAAATATTTAGATATCTTAAGTTTGTAGGATGTTGATCTAGGCATTGTTTTATCATTGATAATAACACTGATTAATGTTTTCAGGTTTTATTTTCTTCTTTCAGCTACGTAGGGATATAGTAATGCACATTTTCTTAACTTCTTTAGATTTAACAGACTGTGCAAGTAACCGTGTAATTTTATCTGGACTTCTTTTTAATTATGAACAATCACAATGTAGTTTCACAAAATGTAGTTCTACAAAGTTTATTTTGTGTGCCTGCATATAGATGTAGCGCTGGTAGATTTTAATCTACCGCTGATAAGTAAATTTAGTGGGTCGCTTATTAGAGGTTAGATTTGCCTCTGTTCCAGCTTGACTGACGTTGCGTGTAGTTCCACATTGTGTCGTTGTCGTTGTCACCATCGGCTGGTGTTGGAGAGGCAACGTGTTGAAGCGGATGAGTGCTCCTCTGTCCCGGAGATAGCTCGGTGGAGGTGGTCCTCCGAGCTGCATTCCTGTTCCGAGGAAGGTGGGATATGTGAAGGCTTCCTGCGGCCGTGGTCGAGGCCTACCCGAGAGACTACCCGAACCAGATCCAACAAAGTCCACAACAGGAACGGGTGAGCAATTGTTGGGCAATGTATCTGGGACTGTAAATAAATATCTGCCAGCAGAAGAACTGGGAGATTCAGAGATAAAATCCATGTCGGATCTCTCCGGTGATGATGACCTATTTGAGACTATGTCACAAGAACTGTTGTGGGCCCAAGGCAAAGATGCCGCCTCTGCTATGACTTTCCCTGAATGGACAGCCCTGAGTTCTGGGAAGACGTCACCTTGTGTGGAGCCACACAGCACTGTAAATGAGACATTGTCAAAAGTTGCTAGTGCACTTCAGACGCCGGCTGGGTCTATGGTGAGCAAATCTTTGAATTCCTGTGTGCCTCCTGGTATGGGGAAAAATAGACCCTTACCGAAACTTGCAGGTTTGCAGAGAATGTTGAACAAACGTGTAGCTACGGAATATGGTTTGGAGTTTCCTTATGTTCCCCAGGACATAATGCAAGTGATTGAAGCTGACCGGGAGCTTTGATACAGTAAAGCTGTTTGGGACTATTTGTGCCTAAGCGTTTCTGAAAGACTGGATGTTCCGTTAAAATGGATGAACGTTTCAGCGGATGTTTTATGCACTGGAATTTCAGTCTGCACATCTATGCTGACAGAGTGATCATCTGCAGGCCCGGAAAAGAGGACGTTGTATATTTCATCACTACAGTGGATAAACTGGGAAAAGCACTGACATTGCCAGATCCCCGGTTTTACTGGTAATTATGGACAAAAGAACTTTGGGGTTAGTTAGTATCAGTGTATAGAGATCTTCGTGGTCAAGATCTGAATACTCATCTCAGTGTTTTAAATCCAAGGACTTCTTTTTGCTAGCCAGATTTCATTTAAGAGAAAATATGTATATATATAGGGATGGACTCCTAAAGATTATTCTGATGTAGATAATGGGAAGAGAGTTTCATTTTTTAAATGAGACTTTGCTCCTGAAATTGTATAGCTTGCATGTGTGTTTAATATGTTTTCCTTTTTAGGAACCATTGGATCTCCTATCAAGCTGTTAGGCTTTTCAGCTAAGATAGATAGTGGGGTTATGTACAGTATAGAGGATGGTTTTGTTTACGGATGTGAACATAATGTTTTACAAATGTTAACCTTGTAATGTCTTTCTACTGTCTTTCCTTCTTCTTTAACTAAATCCAAGTTTTAAGCTCAAATACCTGCTCTCAGGCTTGGGAGTTATTATTTTTGTGACAGACGTTGAGGACAACGTCTATTGTACTGGGGGGAGTATGTAGCGCTGGTAGATTTTAATCTACCGCTGATAGGTAAATTTAGTGGGTCGCTTATTAGAGGAGGTTAGATTTGCCTCTGTTCCAGCTTGGCTGACGTTGCGTGTAGTACCACATTGTGACAGTGGGTGTCGTTGTCACCATCGGCTGGTGTTGGAGAGGCAACATGTTGAAGCGTATGAGTGCTCCTCTGTCCCGGAGACAACTCTGTGGAGGTGGTCCTCCTAGTTGCATTCTGGGAGAGGGTATTTATGGGACAGACGCCATGTTTTAGGGTTTGTTTTTCAGCCACCTGCTGGCCCTCCTGGCCGACAGGTATGCACTAGGAGGACCACCTCGTGGTCCTCGGTTCCGGAGGCCCACGTCGCTGCGGCGTGTGGGTGGGCCCAGAAGCCTGTCTAGGGTCTACCACAGCAGCGGAGGAATGGTGCTGAGCTGTCTTTCCTGAGTGAAGAAGCTGGACAGCCGAGGAGATCCCAGGGGAGGACCCGTCATGGAAGGATCATGCAGAGTGCTGGTCTGTAGAGGGCCCTGGTAACTCGGTTGGAGGACGCATTCCGAAGTAATCTTACAGTATAGTACTGCGGGGTTGGCTTAAAGGTTCAAGTACTGTGTCTGACAATTCACTACAAATCAATACATCCTGTGGCAGAGGATCGTACAGGGTTTGCTTCAAACAAGTCTGTGGCAGAGACTTTAGTTCGTACTACGTGCTGGCTGCTAGACAAGTGAGAGAGGTCTATCCAGGCGGGCAAAGATTGAATCCCACAAGGGGAGTGTTTTCAACCACAAGTGATCAATCTCAGAGAAATGTTCTAAGGAATACTAAGGAAAGGTATTTGAGCTTCCCTGCAGCTTTCCTTCTACCTCTTTCCTGCTACTTCCCTTGTTCGTTTTTTAAAGCATTGGAAAACTTACTCAAGTGTTTGGTGCTTATATCGTCCAGAGGTGAACTCAACGGAACCCTAGACCCGGTGCCGGTGAAACAGAGGTGTCGAGAGTGAAGGTAACAAGCCCGCTTAAACCAGCAGCTCCACCGAGAGTTATTGCTACATAGACTTTATTGCAATGAAAGATCAAAGCTGTAGATATAGATATACTTTAATAAATGTCTGCTTTAAAGTAGATCAAAGTTTTTCATATGGTCATGCAAATGTGCAGGACAACAGCTAAGTGTCTGATGTGGGAAGTTTTCCCCAGGATTGGAGTGTATACAGCACTGATATCAGATAATTGTACCCATTTTTATGAAAAATCAGTTCCATTCTGCTCTATGCTTGACATAGACAATAGAACCTAGTGTCCACACTCATATTCATTTGTGGATATGTTGTATGGGCTGTTGTAGACTAGGGATGAGCCGAACACCCCCCTGTTCGGTTCGCACCAGAACATGCGAACAGGAAAAAAGTTCTCTCGAACACCGTTAAAGTCTATGGGACACGAACATGAATAATCAAAAGTGCTAATTTTAAAGGCTTATATGCAAGTTATTGTCATAAAAAGTGTTTTGGGGACCCGGGTCCTGCCCCAGGGGACATGGATCAATGCAAAAAAAGTTTTAAAAACTGACGTTTTTTCAGGAGCAGTGATTTTAATAATGCTTAAAGTCAAACAATAAAAGTGTAATATCCCTTTAAATTTTGTACCTGGGGGGTGTCTATAGTATGCCTGTAAAGGGGCGCATGTTTCCTGTGTTTAGAACAGTCTGACAGCAAAATTACATTTCGAAGGAAAAAAACTCATTTAAAACTACCCGCGGCTATTGCATTGCTGACAATACACATAGAAGTTCATTGATAAAAACGGCATGGGAATTCCCCACAGGGAAACCCCGAACCAAAATTAAAAAAAAAAAAATGACGTGGGAGTCCCCCTAAATTCCATACCAGGCCCTTCAGGTCTGGTATGGATATTAAGGGGAACCCTGGCCAAAATTAAAAAAAAAAAAATGACTTGGGGTTCCCCCTAAATTCCATACCAGACCCTTCAGGTCTGGTATGGATTTTAAGGGGAAACCCGCGCCAAAAAAAAACAAAAAACGGCGTGGGGTCCCCCCAAAAATCCATACCAGACCCTTATCCGAGCACGCAACCTGGCAGGCCGCAGGAAAAGAGGGGGGGACGAGAGTGCAGCCCCCCCTCCTGAACCGTACCAGGCCACATGCCCTCAACATTGGGAGGGTGCTTTGGGGTAGCCCCCCAAAACACCTTGTCCCCATGTTGATGAGGACAAGGGCCTCATCCCCACAACCCTGGCCGGTGGTTGTGGGGGTCTGCGGGCGGGGGTCTTATCGGAATCTGGAGGTCCCTTTAACAAGGGGACCCCCAGATCCTGGCCCCCCCTGTGTGAAATGGTAAGGGGGTACTTACCCCTACCATTTCCCTAAAAAACTGTCAAAAATGTTAAAAATGACAAGAGACAGTTTTTGACAATTCCTTTATTTAAATGCTTCTTCTTTCTTCTTTCTCCTTCATCTTCTTCTGGTTCTTCTGGCTCTTTTGGTTCTTCCTCCGGCGTTCTCGTCCAGCATCTCCTCCGCGGCGTCTTCTATCTTCTTCTCCTCGGGCCGCTCCGCACCCATGGCATGGGGGAGGCTCCCGCTCTTCTCTTCATCTTCTTCTTCATCCTCTTCTCTTCTTCCTTCTTCTCTTCTTCTCTTCTTCATTTTCTTCTCCGGGCTGCTCCGCATCCATGCTGGCATGGAGGGAGGCTCCCACTGTGTGACGGTGTCTCCTCGTCTGACGGTTCTTAAATAATGGGGGGCAGGGCCACCCAGTGACCCCGCCCCCCTCTGATGCACGGTGGCTTGACGGGACTTCCCTGTGACATTACAGGGAATGCCACAGGGAAGTCCCGTCATGTCCCGTGCGTCAGAGGGGGCGGGGTCACCGGGTGGCCCCGCCCCCTGTTATTTAAGAACCGTCAGATGAGGAGACGCCGTCACACAGCGGGAGCCTCCCTCCATGCCAGCATGGATGCGGAGCGGCCCGGAGAAGAAAATGAAGAAGACCCCCACAACCACCGGCCAGGGTTGTGGGGATGAGGCCCTTGTCCTCATCAACATGGGGACAAGGTGTTTTGGGGTGCTACCCCAAAGCACCCTCCCAATGTTGAGGGCATGTGGCCTGGTATGGTTCAGGAGGGGGGGCGCTCTCTCATCCCCCCTCTTTTCCTGTGGCCTGCCAGGTTGCGTGCTCAGATAAGGGTCTGATATGGAATTTAGGGGGTACCCCACGTCATTTTTTAAAAAAATTTTGGCCGGGGTTCCCCTTAATATCCATATCAGACCTGAGGTGCCTGGTATGGAATTCAGGGGGACTCACACGTCATTTTTTTTTTTTTTTTTTGGTTCGGGGTTTCCCTGTGGGGAAATCCCATGCCGTTTTTATCAATGAACTTCTATGTGTATTGTCTGCAATGCAATAGCCGCGGGTAGTTTTAAATGGGTTTTTTTCCTTCGAAATGTCATTTTGCTGTCAGACTGTTCTAAACACGGGAAACATGCGCCCCTTTACAGGCATACTATAGACACCCCCCAGGTACGAAATTTAAAGGGATATTACACTTTTATTTTTTGACTTTAAGTATTATTAAAATCACTGCTCCTGAAAAAACTGCCGTTTTTAAAATTTTTTTTTGCATTGATCCATGTCCCCTGGGGCAGGACCCGGGTCCCCAAACACTTTTTATGACAATAACTTGCATATAAGCCTTTAAAATTGGCACTTTTGATTTCTCCCATAGACTTTTTAAGGGTGTTCTGCGGCAATTGAATTTGCCGCGAACACCCCAAATTGTTCGCTGTTCGGCGAACTTGCGAACAGCCAATGTTCGAGTCGAACATGTGTTCGACTCGAACTCGAAGCTCATCCCTATTGTAGACCAAATTAAATACAATTTACTGGGCCATATGAAACTTTGGATAGATTTGTCACTAAGTTTAGGCGTTCTAGAGGTAAATGATAGTTGCTTAGACTTCATGCTGTACAGTGGGAGATAAAATGTTCATGTGTTTAAAATAATTAACCAAATTGGTGTAGTTTTGTTTCTAAACAGATCCTTGTTTTAGATGTGATCTCTTGTTCCAATCAAAGTCACTAAATGAATGTATGTCAGTAACTCTTGATGACTGCAAGTACATTAAAGATCATAAAAGGAAGTGGAAGAATTTACAATTCAAGTGTCCATTTAAATCCACATTTGTGACAGTGACATTTTCAGTTTCTATAGTAGTCAAAGTCTGAGTGAGATTAGCAGGAGTGTTATTCACATAAGTGCAAGTGGAATACATACAAGAGACTGTTGCAGACAAAGACATTGGAAGTATTTCAGTATTGGACAATTCTAATTAATTATATGTGATACTTTGTATGTAGAGACTTACTGTTGTTTTGTTTAATATATATGTTATAAGTATTATTATTGTGAACACCTTAAAGTGGAACTTTGGTCAGAAAATGAATTCCTATTCCTGCTGGATAACTTGGGGCTGACCCCTTTTGCAGGTGTAGCTATGAAACACAGTAAAAAATAAGTGCCTATACTGTTTAAAATGCACTGTTCCACCCTGCTCTACACAGGCTCAGTTGTGCTCTATTTTTTTGCACTGATTAAAATCTAGAGGCCAGTCTGCTGACAGCCTGAAATTCTACTGCTGCTCAAAGGTTCTGGGTTCCAGTAGAAAGGTAGCATAATAATTAATGTGGAATGTACGGTATTTTTCTTACTAATGAACCTTATTTTATCACATTTTTATGAGTAGAGTTCCACTTTGAGTAAATGTTCAATCATTATAAACAAATAGTTTTATCATTTAAAAAAAAAAAAAAAAGTGTGGAGGTGTAATGTAATGAGTATGACATTTTTGCTAAAAAATGTATGATATTGATGCTTTATAAGATATGTTATGATATTTATCTTGATATTGTTTTATAATTCATGTTTTAAGACATAGGAGAGGTCGGCTACTGACAGTATAGCAGTGACTGACAGAAGAGACCCATGCTGACTGTTATTGTATAATATTCTGCAGTACAGTACGTGCAGGGATGGACAAAGAGTGGAATGGTTTTGGGTTTAGCAAGTGTTGTGGGAAGACTGCAGAATAAAAACTAATGAAATATCTGGACTGACTATATTGACCTATGACATGACCAGGGTAATAGTGACTGGTGTGGAGTCAAGGTTAAGAAAATATATGAATTTTAAATTTATTGTATGGGAAATAGTATAGGTTGGGAAATAAAATGTAAAAGAATAATCTATATAAAATACTTCATACTGAAAACATGTACTTCAAGGGATTTATACAGATAATTATTATTAATATTCTAATGCCCCGTACACACGGTCGGACTTTGTTCGGACATTCCGACAACAAAATCCTAGGATTTTTTCCGACGGATGTTGGCTCAAACTTGTTTTGCCTACACACGGTCGCACAAAGTTGTCGGAATTTCCGACCGCCAACCACGCGGTCACGTACACCACGTACGACGAGACTAGAAAAGGCTGGTTCAGAACCAAGCGCAGCACCCTTTGGGCTCCTTTTGCTAATCTCGTGTTAGTAAAAGTTTGGTGAGAGACGATTCGCGCTTTTTCAGACTCGTGGCTTTCAGATCGTTTTCTGCCGTTCAGTTTGTGCTTGTGGGTTTGTATCTGCTCTTCAGTGCGTGCAGCAAGTTCCGCGTGACTTTAGTCATTGTATTCTTGTTCGTTTGTTACTGTTTTTCAGGTCGCTCTTCACAGGCCTTGCTGTTCTTCAGTGCGTTCTGTTACTTCGTTCTGAGCAGCCGACCGTTTTCTAGCCATGTCTCGTATGCGTACTCCTCGTAGAGTTCTTGCTGTGCGGGGGCTTGGTGTTGGGGTCCTGACCTTGACACAAGTCCAGTCCATGAACAGGGTGGGGAGGAGTTCATGGACCAAGAATTCGTTGCTTCAGCGTGACCAGTTCTCTCATATGCCTTTGCTCTGTGAGATCCGTGACAATAATCCTGATGATTTCAGGAACATTCTCAGGGTGACGGACCCCGTGTTTCACCGTCTGTTGGCTTTGCTGACCCCCTATATCAGCAGGCAGGATACCTGCATGAGGCAAGCCATCACTCCGGAGCAGAGGCTGGTCACTACCCTGCGGTACTTGGCGACAGGGAGAAGCCTGCAGAACCTCAAGTTCTCGACAGGCATCCCCCCCCCCAGGCTCTGGGAATCATTATCCCAGAGACCTGTTCTGCCATCATTCAGGTCCTGCAGAAGGAGTATATGAAGGTAAGATTTTTATCCTTTAATATCACATTTTATTGTATTGAATGTTTGCTAATATTGTATTTCTTTCCTCATTCCCTAATTACCATGATTGTAATATGCTGTGAATGTCCCCTTTGTCCTCATGCATGCTGGATTTTTATGTAATTATTATTTTAGGTCCTTCATACATATTTGCCCTTCAATAACCTCCCCAGCATGGTGTCTCCTGCCCTATATTCACCTCATGTAGTCACTTAACAATGTATTTTTTCTGCATTACCCCAAACACCCCCTAAAATGTTTTGAAATGTTATTTTAGCTTTCAATTCAGGCAGAGTGCCAGAGGCTTTTTTTTGGTGGTGTCCCCAAATCATTATTCTAAACCCTCCCTCCCCCCAACTGCTAAGTCAGCTGATCCCAATTCTATATCCTCAATCATCTATCTGCTGACTTTGCCAAACCCATACACACTATACCCATCTCTTTTGTGCTCAGATTTATGGATGAATTCCCCAAAGCATGTAGTGCAAGGGCCTGCCTGTATACTTTCAAATGGTACTGTTTCAAGTTTTTGGATCCTTTTATTATCTTGATAGGTAATAGCAGAATGTCCAAATGTCCTTAAATGTGTACAGTGTGTATTTATATCTTTGTATTATGACACTTCTTACCTGTCCAGTGGTCTGCCAATAGTGTAACTAAGGAGGGTCTGTTCAAAGTAATACCCATTATTTAGGCATTCATTTCTCAATGAAGTGAAGAGGGTTACCTGTCCAAGATTTACACACACCCCCTATAATGTTAGAAATGGCCCATGAGAGGGGGGGGGGGGAATATGATAGGTGTACCTTATACTTTGGCGTTGTTAAATTCCCCTTAATAAATGCTATCTGGAGGTTGCCCCATAATGTTTGTGTCTAATCTGCTTGCCATGTTTCTGATCAAAAATAGTAATGTTTATTGTTTTTTCCTCAACAGTTTCCTTCCACGCCACAGGAATGGCAGACTGTGGCCCCCCACTTTGCCGAGCAGTGGGACTTTCCTAACTGCGGAGGGGCAATTGATGGGAAACACGTCCACATTGTCCCACCACCCAACTCGGGGTCATACTATTATAATTACAAGGGGTTCAATAGTATTGTGATGTTGGCGGTGGTGTCAGCTAATTACGACTTCCTGTATGTGGACGTGGGGAAGAATGGCCGGATGTCCGATGGTGGAGTCATCGCCCAGACGGAGTTTTACAGGCGTCTCCAGAATGGCAGCTTGGACTTGCCAGCTCCAGAGGACAATGTGGAAGGACTCCCATTAGTGTTCGTTGCTGATGAAGAGTTTGCGCTGGGGGACCACCTGATGCGGCCATTCCCAATGAGGACCCTCACCACGGAACAGAGGGTTTTTAATTACCGGCTGGCCAGAGCCCGAAGAGTGGTGGAGAACACATTTGGAATCCTGGCCAGCCGGTTTCGCCTATTTCTGACACCCATCCATATGGCGGAGTATAAACTGAACCATATTATACTTGCGTGCTGTGTTCTCCATAACTTTTTAAGGAAACATTCGGCCAACTATGCTGGCTCAGTTGGGCCTGAGGTCGGAATGATACATCAAACCACACTGACGGCACTTGAAAGCGGCCGTCCTGGCTTGCCCTCCCTGAGTGCCCGTGATGTCCGGTTACGCTACCTGGAGTTCTTTGCGGGTAGGGGGGCCATCAATATGCCAGAAAATATGTGAAGCCTTTTTATAATAAAAAAAAAGAAATTCTTTGTGGACATTTACTGCTTGTGTTTGTTTTAGCTGACCCTGACAGAAATGTTTTGAGTGCAGAAAATGGCGTGATTGTGTAACCTTATACAAAGCACTGTTGGCTGTTATTTACTAAATGCAAAAACACATTTTACTACAAGTGCACTTGCAACTGCACTGAACCTGCACTTATAGTGCAAAGTGGATTTGCCCTTAGGAAATAACCCCCATTTTTGCTGAAAACAGCAATTACATCACCCCAAAAGTGTTGTAGTGTTGAGATAATAATCCACACATTCTTGATTAACCAACTTTTTTATACCTGCACAATCACATGTGCATTTACCAAAGGTTTTTAAAACAAACCAACATGTTTGTTGTATAACAATTTTTGGGGTGGCATTATCAAAAATAGAAATGTCCATTTACGATAAAACAGGCCTGTGTAAAACCAACAAGAAAGACAAAAAACTTGAACTTACAAAGTTCACATTAGGTAAAACCTGAAGGCAATATCAGACATCAGTATTTAGGAACTGTGTTTGATATAGCGTACAGATGGGGGGAATCACCCCTGAAAAAGCCAAATTTGGAAGATGCACACCAATTTACGAATGGCAACATGTGCTATCTGCCATCACGGGGGATCAAGGGACGTGTTTTGGGGGAGCAAGCCCTTCCTCACCGCTACTTTATAATTGAGGAAGGGGTTGCACCCCCAAAACGCGTCCATTGATCTCCCGTGATGGCAGATAGCACATGTTGGCACACTGTGTGCATCCTCCAAATTTGGCTTTTCAAAACATTGCAAAAAGATTTAAAACATTGGACCACAATAAAAAAAGTGATTTTGTGGGGGTTTAAAATTCGCCCCAAAACATCAATGATGTTATTATTTTTTTGAATCACATCATTTATTTTTTTCTTTATGTTTTGCAATTCAACATTACACCCCATGATCTCCCCGATCAGGATCTGGGCACTTTCTGATGTGAAAGGATCTCGATCCCTCACATCACGATCACCTAAAAAGAGAGAAAACAAACAAAAACAGGTATCAAAAATCTGCCACCATCCATCTCTTACCTGAGTCTGTGGTCGCAGACACTCACCTGTTGTGGTGCCAATTTCCACCACATCTTCTTCTTCCTCCTGCTCTTCTTGGGTTGGGGGGATTTCACCTTCTTCCATAGGTGGGGGGTCTGTGGTCTCCTCGGATGAGGGGTGTCCTCCGAGTCTTTTATCCCCTATGTAAAACAAAAATGGTATAATTAGCACACAGATATTTGATGGCAGAACTAGAAATAGGAAACATTGCTTGGAAGTGGGGTACAATTGTCTATTTTAGCCGAGTTCCAAGATGTAGTTTTTTTATTGGCCTTTGTCAAGCTGCAATACTTTACCTGTTTAGTACAAGCTTCACAGATGTAGACCCCCCATAGTATACACTGGAGCACCTGTGTGGCCCCCCTAATAAAAATTGTGTTCTTGTGTCCCACACTAGTGCTCCAGTGTCCAGATGTGAAAACAGCTGCTCAGTGTCCTCTCCTTACACAGAATCTAGTTTGCATTTCATTCTAGTAACAAACCCATCTACACAAACAAATATTTGGCATCCAAGTAGGCCCTAAAAAATGTGGGAAAATGCATATGGCCTAAACAATGGTGTTTTAGAGGCCGAAAGAAAAATGTTTGAAATGAACAAATAATGGGCCCATGAACATTAAAGTTGCCCTTTTAAACTGTACAATTAAGCAAAGCATATGGAGCAGCACAAACGTAATAAAGACAAAAAGAATAGGAACACAACACAACTACTTACTTTTTTGCAGCACTCTCCGGATCTTTCGGTACTGCTCTGGCTCTCTTAATTTCAGGTCCGACCACCACTTCCTGAGCTGATCTTTCGATCGTCGTACCCCGAAATTCCTGTGAAGACTTTTGACCACTTTCGCCATGATCTTGGCCTTTCGGATATTGGGGTTGGGGTAAGGCCCATACTTTCCATCATAGTCAGCCTTCTTCATTATGTCGACCATCTCCAACATCTCCCCAAAGGACATATTTGTGGCCTTAAATCTTCTCCTGGATTGGGAGGTGTCCGGATCCGGGCTTTCATCCTCCTCCTCCTTGTTCCTGTAATTATCACGCACCTGTTGTGACTCCGCCATGTGCTCTTCCCCCACTGCGCCGAACGAAAAGGGGCGGGGAATAGAATAGAAAGAACGTCAGGGGCGGGCGGAGTTACACGCATGCGCAGTGTATATAAAGCGTAACACACTTGTGTATTACGTACGATCTGTGAGCGGAGGAAGAAGCATTGGACGCGCCGATCGTAAGAACGAAGGTAAGAGACAAACTTGTGCCTATACTTCTTCTACATTGAGGCCTATATTGTAACAAGATTAGGAGAGTTTTGTCTGACATTAGGCTTTGTCTTGTGTTGTGTCTTGCAGTGAACATGGATAATATGCTAGTGAAAGATAATGACTTCATGTCAGTATTCATAGATATGTTAAGGGAGCTGCCCTGTCTGTGGGAGATTAAACACCCCCATTACAAGAACCAAGTAAAGAGGAAGGCAGCACTGGAGCAATTGTGTGAAATTGTGAAGCAGGTGATCCCCATGGCAGACATCACCTATTTGGAGAACTTAATTGGTGGCCTGAGGAGCACATATCTAAGGGAGCGCAAGAAGGTCCTGGATTCACAGAGATCCGGAGCAGCAGATGACATCTATGTCCCCAGGATGTGGTACTACGACAGGCTGCATTTTCTGGCAGGCCAGACTGAACCCAGGCCATCCCTCTCCAGTCTTCCTTCCACGCTTCCTTCCCCCCCCGGCTGAGGCTTCTGACGCCCAACCTGGGCCTTCCAGGCCGCATGTGGAGGAGCCCAGATTAAGCCAGGTATAGCATTCCTCTAAATATTTCTGCTTGTCCAATCAATGATGTTAACTAGATGTTAGTTGGGAGTGCTAATTTATGATTGTGATTGATCATACTCAGCCAAGAGGTGGCCGGGCCGAGCCGGCTGGCTGATCTGCAGGTCCCTCCACCCCCCCGAAAAGAGAAAGTGGCAGTAGGAGGAGTGCCCTAGAGGAGGCTGGCAGAGGACTCTTTTGGAGGGCTACAGAGGTCCTGGGAGCACGACAGACCGTGGAGGAGGACATTGCTGCCGTCATTGCCTATAAAATGCAGAGGATGGAGGAGGGTCAACAAGTCATGTGTGAGGCGCTCATATTAGAGGCTCTTAAGAAAGGTATGAGGGGCCAAATTACATCTGAGACACACCTTTGCGATGGTCCTCCTCCTCCTCCTGCAGGTCCTCCTCCTCCTCCTCCTTCTCCTCCAGGTCCTCCTCCTCCTCCTCCAGGTCCTACTCCTCCTCCTGCCACATCTCCAACAGCACAGCCACAGTCGGGAAGGAAGCGTGTAAGGAAGACCAGAAAGTGAGGACCCTGGATCCAGTCTGGTCGGCCAAAAAATGCAGCCTCTTGTGGTACCACAGCCTGGGGACACACATGTCATCTGCTGCTATCCGGATCTCTGCAAATCCCGGGCCAGACTGCCCTCCCTTACATATGGACTCCTCAGGCCACCAATTTTGATGTTCAAGAATTGATGTCTGCTGTGGGGGTCCCAGGCTTCGCTAATTTCTCCTGTTGATCCAGTGTTGCCTTCCTCTCTGTTTGGTTCTGAGCCCTTAATAAAGGATTTTTGGTTTGAATTATACTCTCCTATGTGTTTTACTTCAAAAAGGACAGTTTGTTTGTGAGGATTCAGGTACATTTCAAATATACAATGTGAAATGAACAAGGGACACCAACACCAAACAATCTCCTTGAGATTAAATAATAAAAGATATCAATGGTGTTGGGGTAACTTGACACACAAAACATACACAAAAATATTCTGGAGTAAAAATAAAAATAACATTGAACAAAGATCAGCCTTGGAAAAAATACAAACATTAAATCAAAAAATAAAAAGGCTTAAAATCACAAAAAAAAATTAAATAAAAAAAAAACATTATATCAGATGTGACAACTAATAACAATATATTAAGGGAATACTAATAAAAAAACAAAAAAAAACTTTGTGAGAAGTGTGTGTGTGTGAATATGAGCAGCAAAACTACTTAATTCTTGTCACATTATAAAGAAGAGAGTGCGCTGTATTAAACCATTTTTGACATTGCAGCGTGACAAAAGTGCAGTATCCATTGCGAGCGCTAAGTTTACCAGAACGAGCTGTTCCGTGCCAGAATTTCTTCTGAGCATGCGTGGCACTTTGTGCGTCGGAACAGGCCACACACGGTCGGAATTGACGCGATCGGATTTTGTTGTTGGAAAATTTTATCTCTTGCTCTCCAACTTTGTGTGTCGGAAAATCCGATGGAAAATGTCCGATGGAGCCCACACACGGTCGGAATTTCCGACAACACGCTCCGATCGGACATTTTCCATCTGAAAATCTGACTGTGTGTACGGGGCATAAGAGTATTGTATTATGATAAAACTATATAGATACATGTATATTTCTTTAGTGGATGTTGTAAAAGTAAACGGAACAAACTAAATTAAGTTATTAGATAAGATGAGAGTGTAGGAGCCATTGCTTTGTAGGTTGCCCTGAAATGTTTGCCGGACACCTATTGTACCCTGACACTGACTATTTTTTATTTTTTACAACTATCATTTTGAAGTGTATTTTATATCCAGACAAATATCGGGTGATTGCAGAAGACATGATGCAACTTGTTGCAAATGTTAATTGCCACAAAGGAAGGATTTCATGCAATAAAGGAGGAACTGAAACATCTGAGACTTATACCTTTGCAGAACAGGTATGCACTGAACTTGTGTCTTACAGCATCCAAAGCAGCTTGTGCTATGATACTGAACCAGCAAATGATGCTGAAGAAGGAGATCTCTCCATCAAGCACTTGGCTAAGCTGAAAAGACCTATGCAGGAAAAGGCAGAGCCTTATGGGACTGAGTCTGCTGAATGGTCCCTGGAAACACATATTTGGCTTTCATTCACTAGCTAAACGGACTGTTCTTCTTCCCTGTTATCCTTGATGTGATGTTACTCAGTAACTGTTGCCTGTTGCAAGAAGTTTGTGGCAAGAATGATCACGATGCCACTGAGACTGACAACTATGTTTTCCGTGCCACATATGGAGAAGGACTTTCAGCTATAGAAGAAGATGCAGTGTGTTTTTTGATTGGACTGATTTATTTTTATTTTTTGGACAATTTATGTGATAAGTGTCAGGTTCATTGGGGTCTCTGAAGGGCATGGTGGGTGATCTGTATTGTAATTGCTGTGAGGCTTATGCCTCAACAGGGGGAAAATGTTGTGGAATCTCATATTATCCAATGTATTTCATA
This sequence comes from Lithobates clamitans, assembly GCA_037952925.1. Taxonomy (NCBI): domain Eukaryota; kingdom Metazoa; phylum Chordata; class Amphibia; order Anura; family Ranidae; genus Lithobates; species Lithobates clamitans. The sequence goes on along the minus strand of JBBGZY010001452.1, from coordinate 483,541 downwards.
TTATTCATATTGATTTGCATATATTTTATTGATAATTATTATTATTATTATTATTATTATTATTATTATTATTCATATTATTATATAGTAGTGGTTTTATCAATATTATTATTCAATAAGTAAAGCAACAATTATTAATCTTCAATAATGTATACTGTGTTTTCCAGATTTGGAAAATCGTCATTCTTAAGTGTTGAACTTTAAATGACCTCTGCTTTATGACAAGTACTTGTACACAGGTGTTCTCGAAAATGTATTAAGATAGTCTACTGGGTGAAAGTTCATTAGAATAGATTAAAGTTATATAGAATTGTCTCAAGTCTGAAATGCATATAAATCAGACAGATAAAGATAAGAAAACAGGTGGTTTAGAAATAATTAAAGTTTTGTACAGCACATTAAATTAAGTTTGACAGGGTCAAACAAAGGTCTGCTTGTGCCCTCATTAAAACTATTAAAATACATGCATATAGTGAAACATATAAAACATCTGGTGGGGTTATTGAAAGTTCATTTTCCCAAAAGTCATAAATCTGTAATTCTTGAACTTAGTTAAATCTTTTTAAGATGAGAAGAGTTTGATAACACAGCTGGGTGCCAGACTGTCTCTACACAGGTGTTTTTAATTGGACAAAACCAGTTATAAATCACTTTAATGAACATATAGGAATTTTGGGAATAATTAAGTGTATCTGGTTGTAGAACAGGTGTCAGATTTATGGTTAGTTACATTGACATAGATCTTAGCGACCAATCATATGTAAGAGAGATGGTTAAGATAAGACTTGTGAAAGGGTATATAAATGCAAGCTCTACAATTGTTAGACAGACAAGTCAGATAGGAGCTCATAAGGCTGAACTCTGTGTATGCTGCCCTATTGCAAGGGTCATAGAGGTCAGAACCAATGGGCAAGTATCTGTCCATAACTTGTCTCCTCGTACGAGTCAGAGAAGACTTCGTAACTTGTTCCAGAATGTGGTCTCAGGTGAATTTCCCTCACGAACTTGGTCGAGCTGGAACCCAGAACTCTGTGAGGGGACCAGACCACCGGCCAATCGACTGGTCCCTATCAGGTGACGGGTTCCCAAGAATTGGCAGAAAAGACCCATTCTGGTTCAAGGTGAGAACAATTCACAATTGTTTCAATTTGGTTAGAGGATGAGAATACCTATATCTAATATGCTTGCATTGTAAGAAACTGTATAAATTAGACCTGTATCTTGTAATACTTTGAACATAAACCTGTATGTTATCAGCTGTTAATAAACGTGCATTGCTGAAGTTCTGCCTGGTTCGATACTTTACTTTTCTACTTCAGTAGATCACTTTAGGCCTCTCGGGCAATAGAAGGCCTAGAATTTTGTTGTTTCTTAAGATATCCCAATGTTGTTCAAAAATGTGTTTGATTTGTCTATGTTGGGTTGAAAATGAGGTAAGGAAGGACCATTTGAAGTCACCATCTTCCCGCTGTGGCTTATCCACCAGCAATAAGGAGCGGTCAACATCAAGAGCAAATTTTAGGTTTTGGTCTACTTCTACATGGTTGTAGCCCTTCTCCAAGAATCTTTCCCTTAGAACCGAGGCCTGAGTTGTAAAAGTGTCAATATCAGTACAATTCCTCCGTATTCGCAGGAATTGACTCTTTGGGACCGACCTTAGCCAAGCCTTGTGATGGCAGCTATCAGTGGGTATGAACCCATTCCTGTCCGTGGGTTTAAAATAATTGCTAAAAATAAATTGTTGGTCCTTTCTTTCTATAACCAAATCCAAAAAATTTATCTTGGATTTACTGGATTTGTGGGTAAGGGCTATACCTCTATCATAAGTATTAAGAACTGAAAAAAAAACGACAAAATAAGAAACGACAAAATTCTAGGCCCTCTATTGCCCGAGCAGCCTAAAGTGATCTACAGAGGGGTACCTTCACTCAAGAGCAAACTGGCACCAGCTGTTGTAGATCCCCCACAAAAAACGTCCTTCTTCCACAACTGGACTGGATTTTATCCATGTAAGAGATGTACGGTTTGCCAGGTTAATACCTGTGGTAGAAGGACCAATAATGAGTTTAGATCAACAGCAACCAATCGTGTGTATAAAATCAAACATTTTTGCACCTGCACAACCACGAATGTTGTTTACCTAATAACATGTCCGTGTGGTAAACAATACGTTGGTCGCACTATAAGATCTTTCACAGTGAGGGTAACAAAGCATATCAATTTGATCAAGTCCAGTAGCACCAAACACACAGTACCTTGGCATTATAGACAATACCATGACTGTAACCCTACCGGTACACAATTTTTGGTCATCGACAAATATATTGCCCCATGGAGGGGAGGAGCTAGTTTAAGGGGGGTCTCCAGACTAGAGATGTTTTGGATATACGAGTTACAGACCCACCACCCACAAGGAATGAATGTGGAGTGGGACATTAATTCGTTCATCAATCAGTCTTAATAGGAATCACTTTCTTTTTTACCTTTTTTAAGTTTTTTTTTTAATATTTTGTTTTTATATTTTATATATTTTATATCTTTAAAATTCTGATATTGACTTTCTAGTCTCTATTGTAATTAATACCGTGGATGTTGATTTTATTCTGACTTTTTTGAACATTTTCTGTATATTTTATATTTGTATGTAACTATACATCTATGTATTTGTTTTTATATTTGTTAGCAATTAATTGACCCAATTTGGACATTGCTACATGGCCCTATATTTAATTTATATACATTATCAGAGTCCATATTCAGACACTGGGTCCATAAGTATATGATCCCACGTGTGGGTCTGATATGGGTTTTTGTTCAGCATTTTTCTATTTATTTTTCCTTTTTTTTGGTTTTATTGGTACCCTCGGAACTATCTCTAATTATTTAATATGTCTAGAACAAGAATGTGTAGAATATGGGACTTTAAAGGTACAACATATGCATGAAAAACATTATTAAATAAAATTATATAAATATTTATTGAAAAAACAGTTTAAAAAGACAGTGAAAAGTTAAAACAGTTTACAGTCACAGTCAGAGGTAAACATCCATTACCAAACATTGACAAATGAAGGAGAGAACTGTAGTCACATAAATCTAAGCGTAGCCACGTCCAATAATTTCAACATGTTTCCCCGGGAAGGCTTCATCAGGAAAATGGACGAGGATATTTGATTATTGAATGACAATACACATGATATGACCAACCTTGGGTGTATAGAAAGAAACAAAGAATAATTATATAAGAAAAATATTTGAAGTGACACATAGCATTTGCATTTATACATGTTAGTAGCTCTATAGCTTGCACAACCATGACTCCATCATCCGTCACAAAAAAAAAATATATATATAACAAGCTCCTCCAATTGGAGAAGAGATGGATCTATTCTTTACAGGCCACCTGGTCCCCTGGCCTTAATGAGGGGATTAGTTACAAGCCCTTTTTGTGAACAATATCCTTCTTTTGGACATGTCCACTTTTGTCTTGTTGAGTTGGTGTTTCCTAAATATGTATATCTACCTGGGTACACAGGCCATAGACTTGATTCCATTCTATCATCTATCCTTTCATTTCTTAGTCACTCATCATTTTTGAACATCATGTGACTTTCAAGTACATACTATACCATGATCGGTATCTGATGGGCTGTCCCGTCTAAGGTTGCCTTTTGTTACTTATAATTTTGATTTTGAATAGGGAAAGTAATGCATACTGAGCTAGTTGTGATATCTTATATACTTTTATAAATATCTATATACAGATATAAACAATATGTGGAATATTGCATTTTAAATATTGTGATACACAGTCATGACCACATATAAGCTCAGTTGTTTTTTTGTTTTTTTTCTTCCCTCTCCTCCTCTCCCCTCATTTGCTGCTTCCTCAGTCCAGTGCCATTAGATCCCCGTATGGACGCCCAAGAGTGTGGAGTGGCGCTAGGTAACTCCCCCTTCAGAGTGGTGCTGCCCTGCTGCACGCCCACTTTGAGGTATCCTTTTGTCCCATGGCGCTCCGGTTTAACTGTGACCATGAGCCATCATTTACCACCCTTCCTATTTTTACCATGCCTTGGGTTCAGCACTGTCCCCAATGTGGGTCGTGGCGCTGTTCTTGGCTACCGGAAGTATCACATACTTCCGTGTTTTGGTATCCGGTTTCTGGTTATTCAGTCCATAAATCTTGGACCTCCCCTCTGCGTCCCCTAGGCGCTGGTGCGGCGTGACGTCATGCGCTGCATTTTGACGCCATGGGGAGGGATATTTAAATCCCACACATTTGATGTCTGCTTTGGCAGCTTGGGAGCTCATGTTGAACACGGACGTCGGCACTAGGTAAACTCACAATGATAGATAGCTGGTTCAATGTTTTGCTGTGTATCCAACTTGGAATTAAGCATTGTCCTGGGTGCTTGTTTTCTGTTTTCTTTTTCTTAGATTACCATTAGTCATCTCTTCGCTCTCTTTGGAGCATAGGAGCGGACTATCTTTTGATGTTTCCCGCCCTTGTGCTCCCTCTCAGCCACGGAGTTTGTAATGTGATATAGCTCCTTACACAGCAGTGTGATATCTTTAGGGTGAGCAAATGCTCTTAAAGATTTAGAGACACACCACATATATATATTTCTCACATAGGACATTGATGCATGTGTATATACACATATATCGTTTCAGAAACTATGAATTAGCTGTGCCCTTTTTGGACTTTTTTATTGATGCATCTTCATATTCGGTGTTGTGCCTTTGGTCCGCATGAGCTCCCAATATAGACACTTGTTTGTTTTTATTGGATAACGGTGAGTATGGTCCATTGACAAGGCGGTGTTGTGGACTTATGCCCCTCTTATCCTTAATACATGTTTTTTCTCATAATCTATGATATATATTGCAGATATCGTTTATCATTTTTCTATTTTAGACGGTTTATTAACCACAAAAACATACATCCCTCCCTACGGGTGATCTGGCAACCTCTTTGGACTGTTTGGGCAGCAGGCTTTGAGGGTCCCTCCGCCCTCTTCCCTGAACACCCCTGATACTGCGGTCTCCCCGGAACTCATTATTGAGGTATGGAGTTGACATAGGGGTTGTGTCTGTGGTAGTTGGGGGGGTTGGAGATGATGGGTGAAGGGTGGGACTGGGTTGGGGTTGTTTTTTTTTTTTTGTGACGGATGATGGAGTCATGGTTGTGCAAGCTATAGAGCTACTAACATGTATAAATGCAAATGCTATGTGTCATTTCAAATATTTTTCTTATATAATTATTCTTTGTTTCTTTCTATACATCCAAGGTTGGTCATATCATGTGTAGTGTCATTCAATAACCAAATAGCCTCGTCCATTTTCCTGATGAAGCCTTCCCGGCGAAACATGTTGAAATTTTTGGACGTGGCTACGCTTAGATTTATGTGACTACAGTTCTCTCCTTCATTTGTCAATGTTTGGTAATGGGTGTTTACCTCTGACTGTGACTGTAAACTGTTTTCACTTTTCACTGTCTTTTTAAACTGTTTTTTCAATAAATATTTATATAATTTTATTTAATAGTGTTTTCATGCATATGTTGTACCTTTAAAGTCCCATATTCTACACATTCTTGTTTTATTACTTCTAGGGATGTTGGTACAAAAACTTTTTTGTGCTCTCTGAAAACTGATCTCTACCCGATTCACTTGATTTAATATGTCTAGTTAACCAAGGCTGAACCGGGGTATAGTCTTCGGTGCCTCTTTTGTATTGAGGCTTGGTTAACTACTGACGGTGAGGAACGCAACTTTCGTGACGTCATTACGTCGCGAGCTGCTGTCACATGACCTTCCTTCTAAGGAGAATGTAATCCGGGCGGCATGCTGCGATGCTGTAAAGCATACGCAGCAATGATATGAAGCCTTTCTAAAATGAGGCTTGGTTCAGCGGTGGATACGGTGAACTTCCTGTCACCGTTTCATCCGGAGCTGCTCAGTGCTACTCTGTGACACTGCTTAGTGTACGCAACGGAGTTATGTTGCCTCTTTAGAACGAGGCTTTGTTTCAGTAGTGGTTACGGAGGAATCATTTTATAGGAATATAACATTCACTCCATTTAATTAAAGATACACAAGCATATATAACACATAAGTAATATTTTTTGAATGTTTATTCGATCAAACTATTTTTTGGGGCTAATACACCGGAAATGATGTAATAACGTTTTACTTCCGGTGATATGCAATTTCCAAATAGGGGGTCATTATTGCTATATAAGCGGTAGTATTTGGGTAGTCTGCAGATGATGGCTTATTAGCAGAAACGCGTTGGGTGGACCTACTTACATACCGCTTTTTCTCTTTTACATGCTTTAGATGATCATTTTTCTTTTTTACAATAAATTTTTTTATGCATATGGTATCACGCTATGCAAGCATTTCATTTTTGTCTTTGCATTGTTTGTGAATATCTGATTTGAATCCCCATTTGGAGTATTTCCTACAAGCTGCTGCCCGTGAAACGTTCGCATTAAGTCACCTTGGCCGGTCAAGTAGGCGCACCTTTCCAGTCAGCTGGTTGAAAGCTTTTACGACTTGGGCGGCATATGCCTTCCCAAGTCACTGACATCTAGTAAGCCTCCTTATGACTAATGGTGAAGGCTTACTTACTATTCCAACTTCTTCCAAGTGATGTCTGATAAATATGCTTCTGGATCTGTGGGATCATCCTCTTTAATTTCTGGACTCCTTCTTCACATCTGTTGACATCCTTTGAACTTTTGCACGATTGAACCTTTTGTGTCAATCTAGTGTCACACTTTTATATCACTTAATTTTATTATTTTTCACATTTGCATTAATTTTTTTAGTGATTTAAGATATTAGAGTCACTCATCGTATACTTGTGCATTTATCCACTTAAGGACCGCCTCACGCCGATGTACGTCGGCAAGGCGGCACGGGCAGGCAAAATCACGTACATGTACGTGATTTGCCTCCCGCGGGTGGGGGGTCCGATCGGACCCCCCCCCGCCGCCCGAGGCAGTCCCGTTCTGTCCCCCGGCAATCAGAGACGAGGGGGAGGCCATCCGTTCGTGGCCCCCCCCTCGCGATCGCCGCCGGCCAATGGGAACACTCCTTTGCTGCTGTATGCTAAACAGCAGCAAAGGAAGTGATGTCATCTCCCCTCGGGTCGGTATTTTCCGTTCCGGCCCGAGGAGAGAAGACAGGTATGTGAGTGCACCAACACTACACACACAGTAGAACATGCCAGGCACACATTACACCCCGATCCCCCCCCCGATCGCCCCCCGATCCCCCCCCAATCACCCCCCCCCTGTCACAAACTGACACCAGCAGTTTTTTTTTTTTTTTCTGATCACTGCTAGGTGTCAGTTTGTGACAGTTACTGTGTTAGCACAGTTACTGTTACCCCCCTGTAGGTCTAGGGTACCCCCCTAACCCCCCCTAATAAAGTTTTAACCCCTTGATCACCCCCTGTCACCAGTGTCGCTAAGCGATCATTTTTCTGATCGCTGTATTAGTGTCGCTGGTGACGCTAGTTAGTGAGGTAAATATTTAGGTTCGCCGTCAGCGTTTTATAGTGTCAGGGACCCCCATATACTACCTAATAAATGTTTTAACCCCTTGATTGCCCCCTAGTTAACCCTTTCACCACTGATCACTGTATAACCGTTACGGTTGACGCTGGTTAGTTCGTTTATTTTTTATAATGTCAGGGCACCCGCCGTTTATTACCGAATAAAGGTTTAGCCCCCTGATGGCCCGGCGGTGATATGCGTCGCCCCAGGCAGTGTCAGATTAGCGCCAGTACCGCTAACACCCACGCACGCAGCATGCGCCTCCCTTAGTGGTATAGTATCTGTATGGATCAATATCTGATCCGATCAGATCTATACTAGCGTACCCAGCAGTTTAGGGTTTCCAAAAACGCAGTGTTAGCGGGATCAGCCCAGATACCTGCTAGCACCTGCGTTTTGCCCCTCCGCCCAGCCCACCCAAGTGCAGTATCGATCGATCACTGTCACTTACAAAACACTAAACGCATAACTGCAGCGTTCGCAGAGTCAGGCCTGATCCCTGCGATCGCTAACAGTTTTTTTGGTAGCATTTTGGCGAACTGGCAAGCACCAGCCCCAGGCAGCGTCAGGTTAGCGCCAGTACCGCTAACACCCACGCACGCACCGTACACCTCCCTTAGTGGTATAGTATCTGAACGCATCAATATCTGATCCGATCAGATCTATACTAGCGTCCCCAGCAGTTTAGGGTTCCCAAACACACAGTGTTAGCGGGATCAGCCCAGATACCTGCTAGCACCTGCGTTTTGCCCCTCCGCCCAGGCGAGCCCAGCCCACCCAAGTGCAGTATCAATCGATCACTGTCACTTACAAAACACTAAACGCATAACTGTAGCGTTCGCAGAGTCAGGCCTGATCCCTGCGATCGCTAACAGTTTTTTTGGTAGCATTTTGGTGAACTGGCAAGCACCAGCCCCAGGCAGCGTCAGGTTAGCGCCAGTACCGCTGACACCCACGCACGCACCGTACACCTCCCTTAGTGGTATAGTATCTGATCGCATCAATATCTGATCCGATCTGATCTATACTAGCGTCACCAGCAGTTTAGAGTTCCCAAAAACGCAGTGTTAGCGGGATCAGCCCAGATACCTGCTAGCACCTGCGTTTTGCCCCTCCGCCCGGCCCAGCCCACCCAAGTGCAGTATCGATCTATCACTGTCACTTACAAAACTCTAAACGCATAACTGTAGCGTTCGCAGAGTCAGGCCTGATCCCTGCGATCGCTAACAGTTTTTTTGGTAGCGTTTTGGGGAACTGGCAAGCACCAGCGGCGTAGTACACCCCGGTCATAGTCATACCAGCACTGCAGTAACACGTGGTGACGTTGCGAGTCCCATAAGTGCAGTTCAAGCTGCTGAGGTGGCAAGCACAAGTAGTGTCCCGCTGCCACCAAAAAGACAAACACAGGCCCGTCGTGCCCATAATGCCCTTCCTGCTGCATTCGCCAATCCTAATTGGGAACCCACCACTTCTGCAGCGCCCGTACTTCCCCCATTCACATCCCCAACCAAATGCAGTCAGCTGCATGAGAGGCATTTTTATGTCCTCACGAGTACCCCTACCCAGCGAACCCCCCAAAAAAGATGTCGTGTCTGCAGCAAGCGCGGATATAGGCGTGACACCCGCTATTATTGTCCCTCCTGTCCTGACAATCCTGGTCCTTGCATTGGTGAATGTTTTGAACGCTACCATGCAGTAGTTGAGTATTAGCGTAGGGTACAGCACTGCACAGACTAGGCACACTTTCACAGGGTCTCCCAAGATGCCATCGCATTTTGAGAGACCCGAACCTGGAACCGGTTACCGTTATAAAAGTTAGTTACAAAAAAAAAAAAAATATATGAAATAAAAAAAAATAGTTGTCGTTTTATTGTTCTCTCTCTCTCTATTCTCTCTCTCTATTGTTCTGCTCTTTTTTACTGTATTCTATTCTGCAATGTTTTATTGTTATTGTTATTGTTATTATGTTTTATCATGTTTGTTTTTCAGGTATGTAATTATTTATACTTTACTGTTTACTGTGCTTTATTGTTAACCATTGTTAACCATTTTTTTGTCTTCAGGTACACCATTCACGACTTTGAGTGGTTATACCAGAATGATGCCTGCAGGTTTAGGTATCATCTTGGTATCATTCTTTTCAGCCAGCGGTCGGCTTTCATGTAAAAGCAATCCTAGCGGCTAATTAGCCTCTAGACTGCTTTTACAAGCCGTGGGAGGGAATGCCCCCCCCCCCCACCGTCTTCCGTGTTTTTCTCTGGCTCTCCTGTCTCAACAGGGAACCTGAGAATGCAGCCGGTGATTCAGCCAGCTGACCATAGAGCTGATCAGAGACCAGAGTGGCTCCAAACATCTCTATGGCCTAAGAAACCGGAAGCTACGAGCATTTTATGACTTAGATTTCGCCGGATGTAAACAGCGCCATTGGGAAATTGGGAAAGCATTTTATCACACCGATCTTGGTGTGGTCAGATGCTTTGAGGGCAGAGGAGAAATCTAGGGTCTAATAGACCACAATTTTTTCAAAAAAGAGTACCTGTCACTACCTATTGCTATCATAGGGGATATTTACATTCCCCGAGATAACAATAAAAATGATTAAAAAAAAAAATATGAAAGGAACAGTTTAAAAGTAAGATTAAAAAAGCAAAAAAATAATTAAAAAAAAAAAAAAAAAAAAGCACCCCTGTCGCCCCCTGCTCTCGCGCTAAGGCGAACGCAAGTGGCGGTCTGTCGTCAAACGTAAACAGCAATTGCACCATGCATGTGAGGTATCACCACGAAGGCCAGATCGAGGGCAGTAATTTTTCCAGTAGACCTCCTCTGTAAATCTAAAGTGGTAACCTGTAAAGGCTTTTGAAGGCTTTTAAACATGTATTTATTTTGTTGCCACTGCACGTTTGTGCGCAATTTTAAAGCATGTCATGTTTGGTATCCATGCACTCGGCCTAAGATCATCTTTTTTATCTCATCAAACATTTGGGCAATATAGTGTGTTTTAGTGCATTAAAATTTAAAAAAGTGTGTTTTTTCCCCAAAAAATGCGTTTGAAAAATCGCTGCGCAATTACTGTGTGAAAAAAAAAAAATGAAACACCCACCATTTTAATCTGTAGGGCATTTGCTTAAAAAAAATATATAATGTTTGGGGGTTCAAAGTAATTTTTTTGCAAAAAAAAATAACTTTTTCATGTAAACAATACGTGTCAGAAAGGGCTTTGTCTTCAAGTGCTTAGAAGAGTGGGTGATGTGTGACATAAGCTTCTAAATGTTGTGCATAAAATGCCAGGACAGTTCAAAACCCCCCCAAATGACCCCATTTTGGAAAGTAGACACCCCAAGCTATTTGCTGAGAGGCATGTCGAGTCCATGGAATATTTTATACTGCGACACAAGTTGCGGGAAAGAGACAAATTTTTTTTTTTTTTTTTGCACAAAGTTGTCACTAAATGATATATTGCTCAAACATGCCATAGGAATATGTGAAATTACACCCCAAAATACATTCTGCTGCTTCTCCTGAGTACGGGGATACCACATGTGTGAGACTTTTTGGGAGCCTAGCCGCGTACGGGACCCCGAAAACCGAGCACCGCCTTCAGGCTTTCTAAGGGCGTGAATTTTTGATTTCACTCTTCACTGCCTATCACAGTTTCGGAGGCCATGGAATGCCCAGGTGGCACAAAACCCCCCCAAATGACCCCATTTTGGAAAGTAGACACCCCAAGCTATTTGCTGAGAGGTATAGTGAGTATTTTGCAGACCTCACTTTTTGTCACAAAGTTTTGAAAATTGAAAAAAGAAAAAAAAAAAGTTTTTTCTTGTCTTTCTTCATTTTCAAAAACAAATGAGAGCTGCAAAATACTCACCATGCCTCTCAGCAAATAGCTTGGGGTGTCTACTTTCCAAAATGGGGTCATTTTGGGGGGTTTTGTGCCATCTTGGCATTCCATGGCCTCCAAAACTGTGATAGGCAGTAAAGAGTGAAATCAAAAATTTTCACCCTTAGAAATCCTGAAGGCAGTGATTGGTTTTCGGGGTCCCGTACGCGGCTAGGCTCCCAAAAAGTCCCACACATGTGGTATCCCCATACTCAGGAGAAGCAGCTAAATGTATTTTGGGGTGCAATTCCACATATGCCCATGGCCTGTGTGAGCAATATATCATTTAGTGCCAACTTTATGAAAAAAAAAAAAAAAAGTGTCATTTTCCCGCAACTTGTGTCAAAATATAAAATATTCCATGGACTCAATATGCCTCTCAGCAAATAGCTTGGGGTGTCTACTTTCCAAAATGGGGTCATTTTGGGGGGTTTTGTGCCACCTGGGCATTCCATGGCCTCCGAAACTGTGATAGGCAGTGAAGAGTGAAATCAAAAATTTACACCCTTAGAAATCCTGAAGGCGGTGATTGGTTTTCGGGGTCCCGTACGCGGCTAGGCTCCCAAAAAGTCCCACACATGTGGTATCCCCATACTCAGGAGAAGCAGCTGAATGTATTTTGGGGTGCTATTCCACATAGGCCCATGGCCTGTGTGAGCAATATATCATTTAGTGACAACTTTTTGTAATTTTTTTTTTTGTCATTTTTCAATCACTTGGGACAAAAAAAATAAATATTCAATGGGTTCAACATGCCTCTCAGCAATTTCCTTGGGGTGTCTACTTTCCAAAATGGGGTCATTTGGGGGGGTTTTGTACTGCCCTGCCATTTTAGCACCTCAAGAAATGACATAGGCAGTCATAAACTAAAAGCTGTGTAAATTACAGAAAATGTACCCTAGTTTGTAGACGCTATAACTTTTGCGCAAACCAATAAATATACGCTTATTGACATTTTTTTACCAAAGACATGTGGCCGAATACATTTTGGCCTAAATGTATGACTAAAATTTAGTTTATTGGATTTTTTTTATAACAAAAAGTAGAAAATATCATTTTTTTTCAAAATTTTCGGTCTTTTTCCATTTATAGCACAAAAAATAAAAAGAGGTGATCAAATACCATCAAAAGAAAGCTCTATTTGTGGGAAGAAAAGGACGCAAATTTCGTTTGGGTACAGCATTGCATGACCGCGCAATTAGCAGTTAAAGCGACGCAGTGCCAAATTGGAAAAAGACCTCTGGTCCTTAGGCAGCATAATGGTGCGGGGCTCAAGTGGTTAAACAAGCTTAAACGCCTTATTTCCCATTGGGCACATTCAGGACTATTATTAATTTAATTATTTCTGTTTGTTTGATTAATCATTTTTTCCATTATTAATTTAATGGTCAAATTCATGGTTTCTAGCGCTACACTTTACTTTCTATACTTGTTGCTTTGGTCTATAGCTGTGTTGGCTGCTATTTACACTTTTTTGCACAGCGCTGTAATTTCCTCTTCTTTTTTTCGTCCTGATTAATTTCCCGGGATTTCGCCTTTGTCCCAGTAAAATCGGAAATGTTTTAGGAAAAACAGCCGGCGGGCTACAAAAAGATGTCCGCCGCCGTCGTCACGACTCGAGGATTATTTCCCCTTGTGTTCAGAGGGGAGGGGCACGGGAGCCGGGACATGGAGGAGGGAAGACGCCGTCAAATAGATAGATTTAAACATGGATGGATGGGAGCTCCCTGCACTGATCACACCAGCAATCTGTCAGCTGAGCTGTGACCACAGTATCATACCGTAAGTCAGCGGGGGGGTGCACAGTGGTGGGCTGGAGCGATGGGGGGGGGTCCTTGGTCAAATAAAAGTGGCAGAGGTTCTTCATGTGTAGGGTGCCCACATGACTGTGTTATTGACCAAAATCATTTGTATGTCCTAGATTTGTTGGAACTGCGTTTGTACCTTTCGAAACAGCCTTACTCGGTCTATTGATCAGTATAACCATGTTATGCTAAATGCAAAGATTGCTATTTTCGAAACTGCTCTTTTCAAAACAAGCTCCAGACTTGGGCAGCAGAAGAAAAGGGACATAAACCAGAAATCAACCTTGATCCTTAGGCTTGGCAACAATTAGTCACTAGCATCAGACCTGTGGATTTTTTATGTACTTTTGCCATGTCTCTTTTTATTCTATTCATCCTTCATTCAGCCTATTTTAGCTTGGAAGAATTCCCTGTTATGAATCCCTTGAGCCATGTGATTAAATGCAGAATACCAAAAAGTCTATAACAAATATTTTCATAAATGGATCTTAAAAATTAGACAAGCTTTGTTGGGGCTTTCGCTGCTGGCATTGTATGTACTTTTCTGTATTAGTGGCACACAAGAGACTGCTAACTTCCCTCTCACCTCATCACATGGTAGCTTTAAAATGGCGCACACTATGTATTCTCTGCCAGCACTGAATCCTTCTGCAATTCCCTGTCTAATGATTGATGGCTCTGTTCTGTAGTCTCCCATTCAATCAGAGAATTAAGAGATTAGGCTTTTTTGGTTTTGGCAGTGCACTAAACCCAGGCAAAAATTGCTCTGTGGGGATATATTACACCTCGTATATAAATTGGTTGGGGCAAACCGACAGACCATTCCACTTCTCAGCTTAAAGACAGCAATATTTAAAATAAAGGAGGGCTCTGCTGCCAGGGACACACAGGAGGACTCTGCTGATGGGTACATAGATGTGAGGCCGGCTCCGCTGCTGGGGACAGACACTGATGTGAGAAGGACTCCGCTGATGGGGACACCACGGGTATGTAAGGAGGACTGATGGGGACACAGATGTAAGGAGGACTCTGCTGATGGGGACACCAGATGTAAGGAGGACTCTGCTGATGGGGACACCAGATGTAAGGAGGACTCTGCTGATGGGGACACCAGATGTAAGGAGGGGCTCCGCTGATGGGGACACCAGCTGTAAGGAGGGACTCCGCTGCTGGGGACACCGATGTGAGGAAGGCTCTGCTGATGGGGGCACCTGATGTAAGGACGGACTCTGCTGGGGGCACCTGATGTAAGGACGGACTCTGCTGGGGGCACATGATGTAAGGATGGACTCTGCTGGGGGGGCACCTGATGTAAGAATGGACTCTGCTGGGGGTACCTGATGGCATCTGGTGGCAGACAATGGTGGCAGGTGACACGCTTAGGGCTCCCACTGATTCTGCATTATGGTGAGTTGAATGATTTCATTTGATATTACTATGTTACATAGTTACATAGTAGGTGAGGTTGAAAAAAGACACAAGTCCATCAAGTCCAACCTATGTGTGTGATTATGTGTCAGTATTACATTATATATCCCTGTATGTTGCGGTCATTCAGGTGATTATCTAATAGTTTCTTGAAGCTATCAATGTTCCCCGCTGAGACCACCGCCTGGGGAAGGGAATTCCACATCCTTGCCGCTCTTACAGTAAAGAACCCTCTACGTAGTTTAAGGTTAAACCTCTTTTCTTCTAATTGTAATGAGTGGCCACGAGTCTTATTAAACTCTCTTCTGCGAAAAAGTTTTATCCCTATTGTGGGGTCACCAGTACAGTATTTGTAAATTGAAATCATATCCCCTCTCAAGCGTCTCTTCTCCAGAGAGAATAAGTTCAGCGCTCGCAACCTTTCCTCATAACTAAGATCCTCCAGACCCTTTATTAGCTTTGTTGCCCTTCTTTGTACTCGCTCCATTTCCAGTACATCCTTCCTGAGGACTGGTGCCCAGAACTGGACAGCATACTCCAGGTGCGGCCGGACCAGAGCCTTGTAGAGTGGGAGAATTATCATTTTATCTCTGGCGTTGATCCTCTTTTTAATGCATGCCAATATTCTGTTTGCTTTATTAGCAGCAGCTTGGCATTGCATGCCATTGCTGAGCCTATCATCTACTAGGACCCCCAGGTCCTTTTCCATTCTAGATTCCCCCAGAGGTTCTCCCCCCAGTGTATAGATTGCATTCATATTTTTGCCACCCAAATGCATTATTTTACATTTTTCTACATTGAACCTCATTTGCCATGTAGTCGCCCACCCCATTAATTTGTTCAGGTCTTTTTGCAAGGTTTCCACATCCTGCGGAGAAGTTATTGCCCTGCTTAGCTTAGTATCGTCTGCAAATACAGAGATATGTAATAATAGAAATAATGTGCTTCAATCATCCTGACACCATAACAACCATGGTGCTGGGATGATTGAAGCGCTAACACCAGGTGTTTGGAGTATCTTTATCTGCTGATTGTTGAACTCTGGAATACACATTTCAATTGTGGTGTAGTATCTGGGGCTGCTGTCCCTCCATCCCTGTCCTCCCTCTCCCCCTTTCCCTCTCCATCCCTCATTGATCTCAGACTCTAACCACACCCTTTGAGCCACGCCCATTTAAGCCACGCCCACCATACACATAAACCACACCCATTTTTGGTGTATTTTTAATTTTTCCTATGCCACGCCTACAAACACATGCCCCGCCCCCTAATTATAATTCGACTCCGCCTACAGCCAAAAAAGTGTCCCTAATTTTTTTTTTACAATGTTGGCAACTATGGCTACACCCTGTGAGTGGTGTCTGGGATGCAGGACTATAGAGTCAATAGCAGGGGAGAGCTCTCTTGTTTGGAGATGAAAAGATCATGCATGCAACCACTGCTGTATTTCTCATTGTCTTGTTCCTGTGGAAGCTGATGATAGGACGTTTCTTTGGGAACAAGAGTGTATGTTTAAGTCGTGTTATTTTGTGTTTTATGTAACTTTGGCATTTTTGGTTATATTGTTTAGTTAAATAACCTATGGTATATTTTAGTCCTCCTATAGGCCTTAATTGATATAGCTTAAAGTGTTTAGTCCATATACGGTTAAGTGTTCATTTGGTGTCTCAATTGTGTAGTCAGTTTTTGTGGGGAGAAATTTCGGTTTTCTAGTGAAGAAATCTTGGTTTGTGCTGGTTTTGGCAGCATCAGCGACTGAAATTCAATTGTTAATGCTGCCATTTTGTTGTAGTGTAAATCTCATCTACCATTTTGTCGTAGACCAATTTTCGTTGGCCATTTTTTGTATTTCAATTGTTACAACTACCATTAGTTTCTGCAAAATTTTTGTTCTGGGTAAAATTACTCTGCATTTGGGGAAGTTTCAGCATTTAATGAAATTAAGTCATCTTTTTTCAAGAATTTCAGTTTTTGGCTTTTGTTGCGTTGTCGTTGTGCAATTTCCTCGAGTGAAAATGGTCTGACTGCCCAGAAGAGCCGGTATTCGAAAGGGATTTCCTCCCATTTACAATATGGGGGATTTATTTCACCCTTTCCTGGACAAAGAGGTGTTGAATTTTCCTATATTATGCTATAGTCATATTATGCTAAGTCAGGAGGGGGTATATGTTGCCATAACTATTTTTTGTGTCTTGATAGACATAATATGAAGTTAGATTTTTTTTTGAGACCATATGTTTTCAGGGAAACCAGGCTTCCCCACCCCCTCCCCCTTCCTGTCCATTGATATGCATTGATATGTAAATAAACCAGTTGGATAGGTTTTTTAGAGCTGAGCAGAGAACAGCAAGTGCTCTGCAGGATGTGATGTATGTAACAGGAAGTTCTCTGCAGGATGTGATGTATGCAAAAGGAAGTTGGTGGGAGGGGCATTGGGTCTTTTGAAACAAGCATGTGGACACAACGGGACTTATGTTTGGAAGGACAATGAAAATCACATTGAGTTTTAAAGTTAATTCCAGTTGTTTTGCGGAGTTTTATACTGTAATTCAGTTTTGGGTAGACAGTCAACATTCTGTGAGTAGACAGTATAAGGCATCCCCATTGTTGTTGTAACATCTAGATACAGATAGAAAGAAGCCACATTTTAATTTTGAATAGCAGAGGATTTTATTGTGTTTTGTAGTTGTCTGGCAAACACATTTAGAGGGCTGCCGATAACCCGCTATATAGCATGCAAATGTGAGGAGTCATTTCTAGCAGCCCGGTCAGGCCATGTATATTAATTGGAATTCCGGGGGGCAGTTATACTAATAAAGTTGCCAACAATAACCGCTTTAAAAAGTAAAGCGCAAGGGTTCTCTGGATGCAGAGTCCACCCAAAAAGTGATTTGAATCGCCATGGGTAATGTTGTCCATGCGTGGGAGGAAAAAAATGAGGCTCCACACCAAGTCAGACAGCTGCACAGCACATGAGGTCTGGTTTTGGGGCATGAGACCCCTTAAAGATTGGCATATATGGTCAGAGGGTACAGCAAAGTATATTTCTTTGGAAGGTGCTTTTGATGTCTGGAGGTACGAGACTCCAGAATAAAAGTACCTTGGAAGTAGCTCAGCTGTGGCTTCACAAATCTGTAATGATGAGTGGATTGGATGTGTAGTACACGCTTGTGTGGTTAAAATTCTCACGCCTGTTTTTCAACTTTGTGTGGCTGACCCATGCAAGGTTTTCGGTCTGCTCTCGTGTTTTTCCTATTGTATTTTTTTCTATTGTTGAAAGAGTTAAGGCAGCATTCCGTCTGGTTGTTTTTTTATTTTTGTTTTGGAAACTATGAAATATCTCCCTCACATTTGTATCTAAATGTTTGTCTCATGTTTTAGTCTTCTCATTGTTTGTATGTAGTAATATGTTAGAACCCACCGCGGCAGCCCTCCTACGTGTTGTGGCCATTGTATTTTTGTAGGAATGTGAAACTAATGCCCCGTACACACGGTCGGACTTTGTTCGGACATTCCGACAACAAAATCCTAGGATTTTTTCAGACGGATGTTGGCTCAAACTTGTTTTGCCTACACACGGTCGCACAAAGTTGTCGGAATTTCCGATCGACAACCACGCGGTCACGTACAACACGTACGACGAGACTAGAAAAGGCCGGTTCAGAACCAAGCGCGGCACCCTTTGGGCTCCTTTTGCTAATCTCGTGTTAGTAAAAGTTTGGTGAGAGACGATTCGCGCTTTTTCAGACTCGTGGCTCTCAGATCGTTTTCTGCCGTTCAGTTTGTGCTTGTGGGTTTGTATCTGCTCTTCAGTGTGTGCAAGCAAGTTCCCCGTGACTTAGTCATTGTATTCTTGTTCGTTCGTTACTGGTTTTCAGGTCGCTCCTCACAGGCCTTGCTGTTCTTCAGTGCGTTCTGTTACTTCGTTCTGAGCAGCCGACCGTTTTCTAACCATGTTTCGTATGCGTACTCCTCGTAGAGTTCGTGCTGTGCGGGGGCTTGGTGTTGGGGTCCTGACCTTGACACAAGTCCAGTCCATGAACAGGGTGGGGAGGAGTTCATGGACCAAGAATTGGTTGCTTCAGCGTGACCAGTTCTGTCATATGCCTTTGCTCCGTGAGATCCGTGAGAATAATCCTGATGATTTCAGGAACTTTCTCAGGATGATGGACCCCGTGTTTCACCGTCTGTTGGCTTCGCTGACCCCCTATATCAGCAGGCAGGATACCTGCATGAGGCAAGCCATCACTGCGGAGCAGAGGTTGGTCGCTACCTTGCGGTATTTGGCCACAGGGAGAAGTCTGCAGGACTTAAAGTTCTCAACAGGCATCTCCCCCCAGGCTCTGGGGATCATTATCCCAGAGACCTGTTCTGCCATCGTACAGGTCCTGCAGAAGGAGTATATGAAGGTAAGATTTTTATGCTTTAATATCACATTTTATTGTATTGAATGTTTGTTAATATATTGTATTTCTTCCCTCATTCCCTAATTACCATGATTGGAATATGCTGTGAATGTCCCCTTTGTTCTCGTGCATGCTGGATTTTTATGTAATTATTATTTTAGGTCCTTCATACATATTTGCCCTTCAATAACCTCTCCAGCATGGTGTCTCCTGCCCCTATATTCACCTCATGTAGTCACTTAACAATGTATTTTATTAGCTCCATAGTAGTGCTTTACCCCAAACACCCCCTAAAATGTTTGGAAATGTTATTTTAGCTTTAAATTCAGGCAGAGTGCCAGAGGCTTTTTTTGTGGTGTCCCCAAATTTTTTGTAACCCTCCCTCCCCCAACTGCTAAGTCAGCTGATCCCAATTCTCGATCCTCAATCATCTATCTGCTGACTTTGCCACACCCTATACCCATCTCTTTACTGGTCAGATTTATGGATGAATTCCTCGAAGCATGTAGTGCAAGGGCCTACCTGTATACTTTCCAATGGTACTGTTTAAAGTTTTTGTATCCTATTATTATCTTGATAGGTAATAGCAGAATGTTCAAATGTGCTCAAATGTGTACAGTGTGTATTTATATCTTTGTATTATGACACTTCTTACCTGTCCAGTGGGCTGCCAATAGTGTAACTAAGGAGGGGCTGTTCCAAGTAATACCCTGTATTTAGGCATTCATCTCTCAATGAAGTATAGAGGGTTACCTGTCCAAGAGTTCCCCCCCTATAATGTTAGAAATGCCCCATGAGAGGGGGGAGGGGGAATATGATAGGTGTACCTTATACTTTGTTGTTGTTAAATTCCCCTTAGTAAATGCTATCTGGATGTTGCCTCATAATTTGTGTATAATCTGCTTGCCATGTATCTTTGAAAAAATAGTAATGTTTATTGTTTTTTCCTCAACAGTTTCCTTCAACGCCACAGGAATGGCAGACTGTGGCCTCCCACTTTGGCCAGCGGTGGGACTTTCCTAACTGCGGAGGGGCAATTGATGGGAAACACGTCCACATCGTCCCACCACCCAACTCGGGGTCGTACTATTATAATTACAAGGGGTTTAATAGTATAGTGATGTTGGCGGTGGTGTCGGCTAATTACGAGTTCTTGTATGTGGACGTGGGGAAGAATGGCCGGATGTCCGATGGTGGAGTGATCGCCCAGACGGAGTTCTACAGGCGTCTCCAGAATGGCAGCTTGGACTTGCCACCTCCAGAGGACAATGTTGAAGGTCTCCCATTTGTGTTCGTTGCTGATGAAGCATTTGCGCTGGGGGACCACCTGATGCGGCCATTCCCGATGAGGACCCTCACCCCGGAACAGAGGGTTTTTAATTACCGGCTGGCCAGAGCCCGAAGAGTGGTGGAGAACACATTTGGAATCCTGGCCAGCCGGTTCCGATTATTTCTGACACCCATCCATATGGCGGAGTATAAACTGAACCATATAATACTTGCCTGCTGTGTTCTCCATAATTTTTTAAGAAAACATTCAGCCAACTATGCTGGCTCAGTTGGGCCTGAGGCCGGAATCCCAAATCCATCAACACTGACGGCGCTTGAAAGTGGCCGTCCTGGCTTGCCCTCCCTGAATGCCCGTGATGTCCGGTTACGCTACCTGGAGTTCTTTGCGGGTAGGGGGGCTATCAATATGCCAGACAATCTGTGACACCTTTTTCAAATAAAAAACAACCAAAAGAAATTCTTGCTGGACATTTACTGCTTGTGTTTGTTTTAGCTGACCCTGACAGAAATGTGTTGAGTGCAGAAAATGTCGTGATTGGGTAATCTTATAAAAAACAGTGTTGGCTGGTACTTCCTAAATGCAAAAACACATTTCACTACAAGTGAACTTGCAACTGCACTGAACCTGCACTTGTAGTGCAAAGTGTATTTGCCCTTAGGAAATAACCCCCATTTTTCCATAAAACAGCAATTACATCACCCCAAAAGTGTTGTAGTGTTGAGACAATAATCCACACATTCTTGAGTAAGGCACTTTTTTATATCTGTACAATCACATGTGCATTTACGAAAGGTTTTTAAAACAAACCAACATGTTTGTTGTATAACAATGTTTGCAGTAGCATTATCAAAAATCGAAATATCCATTTCAGATAAAACAGGCCTGTGTAAAACCAACAAGAAAGTAAAAAAAACTTGAACTTACAAAGTTCACATATGGTAAAACCTGAAGGCTATATCAGACATCAGTATTTAGGAACTGGGTTTGATATAGCGTTCAGATGGGGGAAATCACTCCTGGAAAAGCCAAATTTGAAAGATGCACACCAATTTACGAATGTCAACATGTGCTATCTGCCATCAGGGGGGATCAAGGGACGTGTTTTGGGGGAGCAAGTCCTTCCTCAATGCTACTTTATAATTGAGGAAGGGGTTGCACCCCCAAAACGCGTCCATTGATGTCCTGTGATGGCAGATAGCACATGTTGGCACACTGTGTGCATCCTCCAAATTTGGCTTTTCTAAACATATAAAAAATTTTGGTAAGATTGGACCACGATAAAACAGGTGATTTTGTGGGGTTTAAATTCGCCCCAAAACATCAATGATGTTATTATTTTTTTTAATAACATCACTGATTTGTTGCTGGATGTTTTGCAATTGGAGATTACACCCCATGATCTCCCCGATCAGTATCTGGGCACTTTCAGATGTGAAACGTTCTCTCTCCCTCACATCACGATCACCTAAAAAGAGATAAAGAACAAAAAAAAAGTCTCAAAAATCTGCCACCATCCATCTCTTTTACCTGAGCCTGTGGTCGCAGACACTCACCTGTTGTGGTGCCAATCTCCACCACATCTTCTTCTTCCTCCTGCTCTTCTTCTTGGGTTGGTATTTCCCCTTCTTCCAGAGGGGAGGGGCCTCTGGTCTCCTGGGATGAGGGGTGTCCTCCGAGTCTTTTCTCCCGTATGTTAAACAAAAATGGTATAATTAGCACACAGATATTTGATGGCAGAACTAGAAATAGGAAACATTGCTTGGAAGTGGGGTACAATTGTCTATTTTAGCCGAGTTCCAAGATATATTTTTTTATTGCCCTTTGTCAAGCTGCAATACTTTACCTGTTTGGTACAAGCCTCACAGATGTAGCCGCCCCTATAGTATACACTGGAGCACCTGTGTGCCCCCCCTAATAAAAATGGTGTTCTTGTGTCCCACACTAGTGCTCCAGTGTCCAGATGTGAAAACAGCTGCTCGGTGTCCTCTCCTTACACACAATCTAGTTGGCATTTCATTCTAGTAACAAACCCATCTACACAAACAAATATTTGGCATCCACAATTAATAAAAGCATATGGAGCAGAACGAACATAATAAAGACAGAAAGAATAGGAACACAGCACAACTACTTACTTTTTTGCAGCACTCTCCGGATCTTTCGGTACTGCCCTGGCTCTCTCAACTTCAGGTCCGACCACCGCTTCCTGAGCTGATCTTTAGATCTGCGTACCCCGAAATTCCTCTCAAGACTCCTGACCACTTTCACCATGACTTTGGCCTTTCGGATATTGGGGTTGGGGTAAGGCCCATATTTTCCGTCATAGTCGGACTTCTTCATGATGTCGACCATCTCCAACATCTCCCCAAATTACATATTTGTGGCCTTAAAACGTCTCCTTCTGGATCGGGACGTGCCTGGATCCGGGCTTTCCTCCTCCTCGTTGCTAGAATTAGCACGCACCTGCTGTAACTCCGCCATCATGCTCTTCCCCCACTGCGCCGAACGAAAAGGGGCGGGGAATAGACTAGAAAGAACGTCAGGGGTGGGTGGAGTTACACGCATGCGCAGTGTGTATAAAGTGTAACACTCGTGCGTATTACGTACGATCTGTGAGCGGAGGAAGAAGCATTGGATGCGCCGATCGTAAGAACGAAGGTAAGAGACAAACTTGTGCCTATACTGCTTCTAGATTGAGGTCTATATTGTAACAAGATTAGGAGAGTTTTGTTTGACATTAGGCTTTGTCTTGTGTTGTGTCTTGCAGTGAACATGGATATCTTAATGAAAGATACTGACTTCATGTCAGTATTCATAGATATGCTAAGTGAGCTGCCCTGTCTGTGGGAGATTAAACACCCCCATTTCAAGAACCAAGCAAAGAGGAAGGCAGCACTGGAGCAATTATGTGAAATTGTGAAGCAGGTGATCCCCACGGCAGACATCACTTATTTAAAGATTTTCATTGGTGGCCTGAGGAGCACATATCTGAGGGATCGCAAGAAAGTCCTGGATTCACAGAGATCCGGAGCAGCAGATGACATCTATGTCCCCAGGATGTTGTACTTTGACACGTTGCACTTTCTGGCAGGCCAGACTGAACCCATGCCATCCCTCTCCAGTCTTCCTTCCACGCTTTCTTCCCCCCTGGCTGAGGCTTCTGACGCCCAACCTGGGCCTTCCAGGCCGCATGTGGAGGAGCCCAGATTGAGCCAGGTATAGCATTCCTCTAAATATTTCTGCTTGTCCAATCAATGATGTTAACTAGATGTTAGTTGGGAGTACTAATTTAGGATTGTGATTGATGATGCAAAAACTAAAACCATGTCCCTTTTTCATACACAGGGAAGTCGCAGCCAGGAGGTGGCCGGGCCGAGCCGGCTGGCTGATATCAAGGTCCCTCCACCCCCCCTGAAAACAGAAAGTGGCAGTAGGACGAGTACCCTAGAGGAGGCGGCTATAGCATTCTTTTGGAGGGCTACAGAGGTCCTGGGAGCACCCCACACCATGCAGGAGAACATTGCTGCCTTCATAGCCTATAAAATGCAGAGGATGGAGGAGAGCCAAAAAGCCATGTGTGAGGCCCTCATATCAGAGGCTCTGGAGAAAGGTATGAGGGGCCAAATTACACCTCACACACATCTTTGGGATGGTCCTCCTCCTCCTCCTCCTCCTGCAGGTCCTCCTCCTCCTCCTCCTCCCTCTCCTCCAGGTCCCCCCAGTCCTCCTCCAGGTCCCCCCAGTCCTCCTCCTCCTCCAGGTCCTACTCCTCCTCCTGCCACATCTTCAACTGCACAGCCACAGCCCGGAAGGAAGCGTGGAAGGAAGACCAGACTGTGATTGCCCTGGGTTCAGTCTGGTCGGCCAAAAGATGCAGCCTCTTGTGGTACCACAACCTGGGGACATAGATGTCATCTGCTGCTATCCAGATCTCCGCGAATCCCGGACCAGACTGCCCTCCCTTAGATATGGACTCCTCAGGCCACCAATTTTGATGTTTAAGAATTGATGTCTGCCGTGGGGGTCCCAGGCTTCACTAATATCTTATGTTGATCCAGTGTTGCCTTCCTCTTTGTTTGGTTCTGATCCCTTAATAAAGGATTTTTGTTTTGAATTATACTCTCCTATGTGTTTTACTTCAAAAATGACAGTTGGTTTGTGAGGATTCAGGTACATTTCAAATATACAATGTGAAATGAACAAGGGACACCAACAACAAACAATCTCCTTGAGATTAAATAATAAAAGATATCAATGGTGTTGGGGTAACTTGACACACAAAACACACACAAAAATATTCTGGAGTAAAAATAAAAATAACATTGAACAAAGATCAGCCTTGGAAAAAATCCAACCATTAAAGAAAAAAAAAGGCTTAAAATCCAAAAAAAATAAAAAATAAAAAATATAAAACTGTCAGATGTGACAACTAATAACAATATATTGAGGGAATCCCACTAAAAAAACACAAATAAAAGTTTGTGAGAAGTGTGTGTGAATATGAGCAGCAAAACTACTTAATTCTTGTCACATTATAAAGAAGAAGAGAGTGCGCTGTATTAAACCATTTTTAACATTGCAGCGTGACGAAAGTGCTGTATCCATTGCGAACGCTAAGTTTACCAGAACAAGCTGTCCCATGTCGGAATTTCTTCTGAGCATGCGTGGCACTTTGTGCGTCGGAACAGGCCACACACGGTCGGAATTGACGCGATCGGATTTTGTTGTCGGAAAATTTTATCTCCTGCTCTCCAACTTTGTGTGTCGGAAAATCCGATGGAAAATGTCCGATGGCGCCTACACACGGTCGGAATTTCCGACAACACGCTCTGATCGGACATTGTCCCTCGGAAAATCCGACCGTGTGTTGTTGTCGGTTATAAGGAATGTCAGTGACAATTTACCAATGTACAGGAATGTTGTATTGTTTGCTTTTCTTTGCAGGTTAAAGATGAAGACTAGAGTAATAACTCTTGTTTATAAGTATCTTTTTCAGGTCATAGCTGTATACATGCATAAATACACACGCCTAATGCTCTGTACACATGACACTTTTTCCCGTCGGAATAAACTCAGAAGGTTTTTCCGATGGAGTTCCGACGGAATTCCGCTCAAGCTGTCTTGCATACACACGGTCACACCAAATTCCGACCGTCCTGAACGTGGTGACGTACAACATGTACGACGGGAGTTTAATAGCCAATGCGCCACTCTTTGGGCTCCTTCTGCTAATCTTGTGTTTATCTCGTGTTGGTAAAAGTTTGCTGAGAGACGATTTGCGCTTTTCAGCTTTTGTGCTTTTCAGCCCATTACTGCTCTTCAGTTTGTGCTTGTGGGGTTTGTATCTGTTCTTCAGTGCGTGTAGTCAGTTCGTATCTGTTTTTCAGTGCGTTCTTGTTTGCTCGTTTCTGATTTTCAGCTCGCTCTTCACAGGCCTTGCTGTGCTTCAGTGCATTCTGTTTGTTCGTTCTGAGCAGCCGACCGTTTTGAAGCCATGTTGCAGGGACATACTCATCGTAGAGTTCGTGCTGTGTGGGGGCTTGGTGTTGGGGTTCATACTTGTACCCAAGCCCAGTCCATGAACAGGGTGGGGAGGAGTTCATGGACCAAGAATTGATTACTCCAGCGTGACCAATTCTCTCATATGCCTTTGCTGTATGAGATCCAGGAAAATAACCCTAATGATTTCAGGAACTTTCTCCGGATGATGGACCCAGTTTTTCACCGTCTGTTGGCTTTGCTGACCCCTTATATTATAAAACAGGACACCTGCATTCAGCAAGCCATCACTCCGGAGCAGAGGCTCGTCGCCAAGTTGCGGTACTTGGCGATGGGAGAAGTCTACAGGACCTCAAGTTCTCTAAAGGCATCTCCCCCCAGGCTCTCAGAATCATTATTTCAGAGACCTGTTCTACCATCATTCAGGTCCTGCAGAAGGACTATATTAGGGTAAGTTTTCTCCTTTAACATCACATTCTATGTATTTCATATTTGCTAATGTATTGTATTTCATTCATCATTCCCTAATTACCATGATTGTAATATGCTGTGACTGTCCTCTTTATCCTCATGCATGCTTTAAGTTTTTAATGCTCCTTTTTTGTCCTTCATGCATATTTGCCTTCACTAACCTCCCCAGCATGCTATCCTGGGCCAATATACACCTAGCCTAGTCAATTAACAATGTATTTTGTCAGCTCCATAGTAGTTCTTTACCCTAAACACTCCTTAAAATGTGTCCAAATGTTATTGTTGTCCTTAAATTCAGGCAGAGTGCCAGATGCTTTTTTTTTGCTCCCAAACTCAGCTCGAATCCTCCCCCCCCTAACATTTTTACAATGGGCCATCAGAGGGGGTGAGGAATCTGATAAGTGGGCCTTATATTTTTGTCTTTAAATACTCCTTAAAATGTTATACTGATGTTGGCCAAGAATGTTTTTGTGTAATCTGCTTGCAATGTTATGTGTAAAAGTACTAAAATTTTTTATTGGTTTGACTCCACAGTTTCCTTCAACGCCACAGGAATGGCAGACTGTGGCCTCACATTTTGCCGACTGTTGGGACTTTCCCAACCATGGAGGGGCTATAAATGGGAAGCACATCCTCATCGTGCCACCTCCCCATTCGGGGTCTTGCTAATACAATTATAAGGATTTTAATAGTATAGTGTTGATGGCGGTGGTATAGTGTCGGCACAATATGAGTTCCTCTATGTGGACGTGGGGAAGAATGGCCGGATGTCGGATGGAGGAGTCTTCGCCCAGACCGAGTTCTACCAACATCTCCAGACTGGTGGCCTGTCATTGCCACCTGCTGCAGACAATGTTGAAGGACTCCCGTTCATCTTTATTGCTAATGAAGCATTCGGTCTGGGCGAGCACCTGATGAGGCCATTCCCCCAGAGGACCCTCACCCCGGAGAGGAGGGTTTATAACTACCAGCTGGCCAGAGCCAGACGAGTCATTGAGAATGCCTTCGGGATAATGGCTAGCCGGTTATGCCTGTTTCTGACAACAATACATATGGCAGACTACAAAATTAACCACATCATATTATCCTGCTGCATATTGCACAATTTTTTATGGAAAAATGCCCAAAATTATCTTGCCTCAGTTGAGCCTGAGGCTGGACTTCCTGCTAATCCCCTGACGGGCCTGGATACTGGCCGTCCTGGCTTGGCACACGAAAGCGCCCGTGAAGTTCACCAGAAATATATCAATTATTTTACAGGTAGGGGGGCCATTGCTATGCCAGACAATATCTAAATAATTTTTTAATAAAAAAAAATTATCTGATAAAATCTAGAATTTTCTTTATTGCTTGTGTTTCTTTTTAGCTGTCTCCTAGGTTCTCCTAGTGCACTTGTAGTGCCAAGTGAATTTTCCTTTAGTAAATAAGCTCCATTGTCACTGTAAACACAAATTACTTCCAAAACTGGTAATGAGCATTGAAAGAAGAAGCCACACAAATTGATTATTAAACTTTTTACTCTGTGCACATTCACATGTGCGTTATCAAATTTTGGTGTTTAATCATTTTTTTTTCTCAAGTTTCTTACAATTTTTTTTTTGGTATAAACAGGCATGTTTCAAAACATAGCATAGTTTCTGATTTTCAGCTCGCTCTTCACAGGCCTTGCTGTGCTTCAGTGCATTCTGTTTGTTCGTTCTGAGCAGCCGACCGTTTTGAAGCCATGTTGCAGGGACATACTCATCGTAGAGTTCGTGCTGTGTGGGGGCTTGGTGTTGGGGTTCATACTTGTACCCAAGCCCAGTCCATGAACAGGGTGGGGAGGAGTTCATGGACCAAGAATTGATTACTCCAGCGTGACCAATTCTCTCATATGCCTTTGCTGTATGAGATCCAGGAGAATAACCCTAATGATTTCAGGAACTTTCTCCAGATGATGGACCCAGTTTTTCACCGTCTGTTGGCTTTGCTGACCCCTTATATTATAAAGCAGGACACCTGCATTCAGCAAGCCATCACTCCGGAGCAGAGGCTCGTCGCCAAGTTGCGGTACTTGGCGATGGGAGAAGTCTACAGGACCTCAAGTTCTCTAAAGGCATCTCCCCCCAGGCTCTCAGAATCATTATTTCAGAGACCTGTTCTACCATCATTCAGGTCCTGCAGAAGGACTATATTAGGGTAAGTTTTCTCCTTTAACATCACATTCTATGTATTTCATATTTGCTAATGTATTGTATTTCATTCATCATTCCCTAATTACCATGATTGTAATATGCTGTGACTGTCCTCTTTATCCTCATGCATGCTTTAAGTTTTTAATGCTCCTTTTTTGTCCTTCATGCATATTTGCCTTCACTAACCTCCCCAGCATGCTATCCTGGGCCAATATACACCTAGCCTAGTCAATTAACAATGTATTTTGTCAGCTCCATAGTAGTTCTTTACCCTAAACACTCCTTAAAATGTGTCCAAATGTTATTGTTGTCCTTAAATTCAGGCAGAGTGCCAGATGCTTTTTTTTTGCTCCCAAACTCAGCTCGAATCCTCCCCCCCCTAACATTTTTACAATGGGCCATCAGAGGGGGTGAGGAATCTGATAAGTGGGCCTTATATTTTTGTCTTTAAATACTCCTTAAAATGTTATACTGATGTTGGCCAAGAATGTTTTTGTGTAATCTGCTTGCAATGTTATGTGTAAAAGTACTAAAATTTTTTATTGGTTTGACTCCACAGTTTCCTTCAACGCCACAGGAATGGCAGACTGTGGCCTCACATTTTGCCGACTGTTGGGACTTTCCCAACCATGGAGGGGCTATAAATGGGAAGCACATCCTCATCGTGCCACCTCCCCATTCGGGGTCTTGCTATTACAATTATAAGGATTTTAATAGTATAGTGTTGATGGCGGTGGTATAGTGTCGGCACAATATGAGTTCCTCTATGTGGACGTGGGGAAGAATGGCCGGATGTCGGATGGAGGAGTCTTCGCCCAGACCGAGTTCTACCAACATCTCCAGACTGGTGGCCTGTCATTGCCACCTGCTGCGGACAATGTTGAAGGACTCCCGTTCATCTTTATTGCTAATGAAGCATTCGGTCTGGGCGAGCACCTGATGAGGCCATTCCCCCAGGGGACCCTCACCCCGGAGAGGAGGGTTTATAACTACCAGCTGGCCAGAGCCAGACGAGTCATTGAGAATGCCTTCGGGATAATGGCTAGCCGGTTATGCCTGTTTCTGACAACAATACATATGGCAGACTACAAAATTAACCACATCATATTATCCTGCTGCATATTGCACAATTTTTTATGGAAAATTGCCCAAAATTATCTTGCCTCAGTTGAGCCTGAGGCTGGACTTCCTGCTAATCCCCTGACGGGCCTGGATACTGGCCGTCCTGGCTTGGCACACGAAAGCGCCCGTGAAGTTCACCAGAAATATATCAATTATTTTACGGGTAGGGGGGCCATTGCTATGCCAGACAATATCTAAATAATTTTTTAATAAAAAAAAATTATCTGATAAAATCTAGAATTTTCTTTATTGCTTGTGTTTCTTTTTAGCTGTCTCCTAGGTTCTCCTAGTGCACTTGTAGTGCCAAGTGAATTTTCCTTTAGTAAATAAGCTCCATTGTCACTGTAAACACAAATTACTTCCAAAACTGGTAATGAGCATTGAAAGAAGAAGCCACACAAATTGATTATTAAACTTTTTACTCTGTGCACATTCACATGTGCGTTATCAAATTTTGGTGTTTAATCATTTTTTTTTCTCAAGTTTCTTACAATTTTTTTTTTGGTATAAACAGGCATGTTTCAAAACATAGCATACACAACGATGGAACTTACAAAGTTCAACGTATAAAAACTGAAGGCAATATCAGACATTATAGTGTCAAAAATGTGTTGATATTGCAGATGGGGTGATGTCACCCCTGTAAAAGCCAAATTTTGAAGATGCACACAGTTTGGGAGTCAAAATGGGTATTTCTCTCCTGATCCCATGCCTAATGTCAATATGTGCTATCTCCCATCATGGGGGATCAATGGACGTGTTTTGGGGGTGCAACCCCTTCCTCTCACCTACTAGAGTTATGAAGAAGGGTTTGCACCCGCATCTTCAAAATTTGGCTTTTAAAATGTACAAGAAATATTTTAGTTTAGTCCAAAACAATTAAAATGGTGGCATTTGGAAGATATTTAGATTCTCTCCAACACATCAATCATGTTCTTCATTTGTTGTTCAAGAACATTGAGTTTATTCCTTATGATGTCTATTGCACGATTCCACACCATGATGTCCTGGATTAGGATTTGTGCACTGTCATTTGTGAAATGTTGAGCTTGCTCTTCCACAACCAGCACATCACCTAAAAATTTGAGTAAAAACATGTATTATAAATATGCAGGCATACATATATTACCTAAAACTGGGGTGTCAGACACTGACCTGTTGTGGTGACAATTTAGCCCACTTCCACCACCTCTCCTTCCTCCAGATCCTCGGGTGTGGTGTTGTGCTTAGTTCCCCTTCTTTCTGAGGTGTGGGGTTCCTGGTGTCCTCTGAGTGGTGTCCTCAGAGTCTTTTCTCCCCTATGAGACTGAAACAAAAGGTATACTTAGCACCCAGATATTTGAGTCTAGAAATAGGAATATGAAACATTGCTGGGAAGTGGGGTACAATTGTCTGTTTTGGGCAGAGTTCCAAGCTGAAGACATGATTTTTTACCTTACCAAAGCTGGAATACTTACCATTTTTGTGAAAACTTTCACACATGGAGACACACCAAGTATCCACTGGAGTACCTGTGTGGGACGCCTTAAAAAGTTTGTTCTTGTGTCCCACACTAGTGCTCCTGAGTCCAGAAGTGTAAACTGCTCAGTGTCCTCTCCTTACAAAACTTATTTTTATACAAATAGGCATGACCAAATGTATTTAACCTGTATCTGCCCAAAACATTGTATTCAATGAGCGAAAGATGTTTCCTACTACCGATTACTGTGCCCATGAACATGAAAGTCACCATTTTAAACTGTACAACAGTAAAGAAAAGCACATGGAGCAGCATGCAAATATAATAATAAGGATAGGAACACACGACAAGAACTTACTTTTTAGAAGCACTCTCTTGATTCTTCTATACTGATCCTGCTCCCTCAGTTTCAGGTCTGACCAGCATTTCCTCAATTGCTCCTTGGATCGTTGTACCCCAAAATGCCTGTGCAGACTCTTCACAACTTTAGTCGTGATCTTGGCCTTTCTCTCATTAGGGTTGGTGTACGGTCCTTGCTTCCCATCATAGTCGTTCCTCCTCAAGATGTCCACCATCTCTATAAAGGCCATATTTGAGGCCTTAAATCTTCTCCTCTGGGATTGGGACATTTCTGGCTCTGGGCTTTCCTCCTCCTCATCACTAGAATCAACACACACCTGCTGTGTCTCCGCTATATCGCTCCTACTGCACGCCGAAAGAGACGGGGCGGGGAATATTCTAGAAAGTACGTCAAGAAAGAACTTCAAGGGCGGGCGACGCAGACGGAGTTTCACGCATGTGCAGTGTATATCAAGCTAACACGCATGTGTCGTACGTACAATCTGTGGGTGGAGGAAGGAGGAACGGAAGTGGCGAGCGTCCTAAACAAAGGTAAAAATTTTACTTGGGCCACCAGTGGCCTATACTGCTTCAAGATTGAGGCCTATATTGGGATAAGATTATGAGAGTTTAGACTGACATTAGTGTTTTTGTCTTGTGTGTTGTCTTACAGCAAATATGAATCACTTTAAGGACCCTTGAATTCATGGCCAGTTTCATAGACAGGTACAGGGAGATGAGGAATTTGTGGGAGGTGAAACACAGCTTATATTATAATAAAAAAGCTAGGGGGTCAACGCTGGAGAAACTTCTGGAGTTTGTGAAGACTCGGGTCCTCAATGCAACCATCATGTTCTTGGAAAAGAAAATTGGGATCTTGAGGAATATGTATAAGAAGGAGAATAATAAGATCCAGAAATCACTCAGATCAGGAGCAGCAGCAGTGCAAGTGTACCCAGGCTGTGGTACTTCAACAAACTGCGGTTTCTGGATGACCAGACTGAAGCCAGGGAATCACTTTCTACCCTTCCTTGCAGCCTTCCCTCCACCCTTCCCTCAACCCCAGCAGAGGCTGACGAGGAACAACCTGGGCCTTCCACTCTGGAAGAAGTGGATGCGCCCAGCTGGAGTCAGGTATATTATTTTTAGACATATTTATTGTCCTAATATTAATGATGTTAACTAGATGTTATAATTGATAACAAATTAATGATTTAAAAAAAAGTGATTTACATATCAATAGACAGTAGTGGCCAAAAATGTTTGGGACAAGAATGAAAAATGCTGGGCTCAGAATGATAGTCTTTTCTATTTATTAACATTCAATTTGCAAGTCATGAGCTGAAAATTGTGTGTGATTGATGAACCAAAAACTATGTCCCTTTTTTATACACAGGATGAGCTCAGCCAGGAGGAGGGTCTAGAAAGTGGCAGGCAGGAGGAGGCCGTGCCCAGTGTCAGCCAGGAGGTGGCCGTGCCCAATGTCAGCCAGGAGGTGGCCATTCCCAGTGTCAGCCAGGAGGTGGGCGGGCCCAGTGTCAGCCAGGAAGTGGGCGGGCCCAGTGGCTTTCCCCAATCAAAGGTCCCCTCCGCCTTACAACAAAAAGGCCCAGGAAGGGGACGATCACAGAGAGGGGAGCACTGGGCCTCATTAGGGAAGCAAGTGATGTCCTCAGAAGCCCCCCCGATGCTGAAGAGGCCTATGACTGCTATCTAGCCACTATATTGCAGAAATTGGAGGAGGGCCAACGCTTCCTCTGTGAGGGAATTTTTGCCCGGGCCCTTCAGAAGGGGTTGAGGGGACAGCTGACTGAGAACAGCCACGTATGTGAGCTCGCCCATCCTCCTTCTCCTGCCACAAGTCCACCACCAGAGCCACAGCCTCCAAGGAAGGCTGCAGGGAAGGCTGCAAGGAAGGCTGCAGGGAAGTGTGGAGGGAAGGCTGCAGTGATAAAGAAAGTGATGACCTGGGTTCAGTCTGGTCTGATAGAAGATGCAGGCTGGTGTAGTACCAAAGCTGCTGGTCCTGATCTCTGGGACTCCTGGACCAGATTGGGCTCCAAATTATATGGACTCCTCAAGCTAACAATTTTATTTTCCACAGACTTGATGTCTGCCCTGGGGCCAAAAGGATTCACAAATCCCAAAAGTTTCTCCAGCGTTGCCTTCCTCTCTATTTTGTTACCCAGAATAAATGGAGATGTTATTTTTCACAAATACTTGCCTATGTGTTTTTCTACAAAAAGGACAGTTTTTTTTTGTGAGTAGGCAGGTACATTTCAAAAATACAATGTCAAATTAACAAGGGACAACAACCAACCTCCTTGAGGTTAAAAAATACAAGATAATAATGTTATTGTGGAAACTTGACACACAAAAAAAAATTATGGAGATCACTAGAAAATAATTTTTCAATAATACAAAAAACAGGAGATCTTGATGAAATAAAAAAAAAAAAAGATGACTACAAAAAATAATTCTAAACATTATTAGGGAGATCTGGCTTTAAAAAAATAAAATATTATTCATGAGATCACGAGAAATAATAAAGAAATAAGTTTGTCAGAACACTGTGTGAATATCAGCAGCAAAACAATTTAATTATTCTAGCATTATAAAGCACAAAAGAATGCGCTGCTTTAAAAGATCGAAGAATTTGCAGCGTGAGGAATGTGCTATCTCCATTATGAACACTAGTTTTACCAGACTGAGCGCTTACGTCTCGTACTTGCTTCAGAGCATGCGTCGTTTTTTGTGCGTCGGAACAGCACACATCACTACTGCATTTCTATTTGAATATATACATGTGTGTGATTGGTTCTTTTGAATGAATACAAGTGTCTGATTGGCTGATTCTGAAGCCACCACCTTTTTTTGTTATCAATATTTTTAGTATAAATAAAAGGAGCCTGGCTATTCTCTTGAGGATTCTGCTGAGCTCAACGTGATACCAGTGTCTGTTTGTGTTACTGAGAGACATACAAGCGCGCTTTCCCGAGATTATTTGAGAGAGCTGTATTTGTGCTTTTAAGCACAAAGAAATTATATGCTTATAGGGAGAAGCTTACATTTTCTCGGACACCTCACTGAGATGAGGCGCCCCGAAGCCCAACCCATGTACAAGACACAGAGGATCCCAACCAGTCTTCATCTCCTCCTTTAAGTCATTCCTCCTGAACAACAGTGTCTACAAATCAAAGCCGTGTTTTTCTTTTTATAGACTCACATGGACTGTAAAGACCGATTCATTTCCAGGTGTAAGAAGAAAATCAAGATTCATCTAGGGACACATGGAAGCACATGACAAAAGAGGCAGGACTGTTCTGAAAATTTTATTCAGATTTATTCAATATGTATTGTCACAGTGTCTCCCAGTGTTAGTTCTGCTGTGGCCTGCTCTAAAGAGCGATTCAAAGCAGACTGACACCGGTGGAGGCCCATTGGTTGTGAAAAGCTTCCTGAATATGTGGAGAAGTGTTTGCAGAGTGAGGCTATGTCTGCCAGCGAAGGGCCCCTGTGCAATATGCAGACGTTTGTCTGGGGGGAATGTGTTCACTCTGCAAAAACATTATCGGTCTGATACCTATCTGTCATTTTGTGTAGGAATGTACACTTATGTCTTTCTATGTGTCTAATCAGCACATTGAGGGACCATGACAGACTGATTCATTTCCAGGTGTAAGAAGAAGATCAAGATTCATCGAAGGACACATAGAAGCATATGACAAAAGGGGCGGGACTGTTGTGAAAATTTTATTAAGATGTATTCAAAATGTATTGTCACAGTGCCTCCCAGCGTCAGTTCTGCTGCGGCCCGCTCTAAAGAGCAAACCAGGGCAGACTGACACCGGTGGAGGCCCATTGGTAGTGAAAAGCTTCCTGAAGATGTGGAGAAGTGTTTGCAGAGTGAGGATATGTCCGACACTGTGCAATGCGCAGATGTGTAGGGATGTACACTCATGTCTTTCTATGTGTCTAATCAGCACACGGAGGGACCATGACATGCCCCTGCAGATAGTCTCCTATCTGCAGGAATGGTAGAATAATCCAGCTATGCGTTGTTCTCCGATCAATGCAGAATAAGGATTTGTGCAAATGGTAAAAATGGGAGTGTTTGCGTGCATTTGTCGGGCAGCATTAATGATTTCTTAGACCAAACCTTTTTTTGTCTAACTGAAGAACAAAGCTTACAGATACAAAGGGCAGAAATACACACCGCCCTGCACAAACCATGACCATACACTCCCCTAGTCATTGTTTATTGGTTGAGAATTGTATAACTCCTCCTGTTTGATGGGAGTACTCAGATACATTATACAAAAGAGCTGAATAGTGCACTTATTAGCACAGGAGACACCGGTTATGCATAACGTATAGTGGATTATCCACGTCAAATAGGAAAGCAGAGGGACTGGCAGGAACACCAGGGATTTCACACAAAGGGAACACAATGAGAACAGGATACATTTTTCATACGAGTACATGGTACAGCAGGCACATATCAGGAATATGAAATGTTGGGTTACCATATTCTTTAAACAAATGGCACAACTTGTTTTCCTACAGCTCCTGATTGTTGGGCTTACATTCTGGGCACTAGATCCAAAACACCAGAAGATAATTCCAAGAATCTACCAAAGGGACATGGTAAGTTCAAGCCACCTGGATTGCTTTCTTATTCAAGCAAATAAAACTATTAAGTAGAGTGCTGGGACCCAGTGGGATTTGTCAATAATGGTTACTGAATAATTTCCCCAAGTTTACAATGTTCTGTGGACCTGAAATATGAAGATTTCTGTTTATTTTGACCTGTACTCATTCTAGAAAAAAGAAAGCTACAAAAAATCCACCTAGACAGCAATGCCCTGTGTTATAAACACAGTAGGCATCATGACTGGAGACGGTTCCTTCAGGAACATTGGCGTCAAAAGGGTTAAGCAATGGCTTTGGGGGGGGAGGGTTGCTGAGGTGGTATAAATTTGGTGGCAGGTTATTGGTGGGGAAAAGTAAAAAGGAGGAGACTTCTGCATCACATCAAATCACGTGAATTGCTGGTCCCTCAATCTGTACAGTTCTCACGAGGGAAGTCCCCACCCTCCCTCTCTTTTTTGCTGTACTTTGTTGCTGTACTTTGTTGTTATGATAATAAAAAAAATGAGACCAAAAAAAAAAAAAAAGAAGCGTGAACTAAATAAAATAAATAATAAAAATAAATAAATTGACTTGGGCTTTGTGTTGTGTCTGTTGGGTTAATTTTGGATACTGTCGTAGTTAAATAGTGGCTGCAATGTTTACTATTGGATTATCTAATTTCAGTTTACTCTGAACCAATTTTATTGTCACAGCTGGTGGTTATCCCTTTTGAAGGCTGAGGTGGCAGGTGGTTGATGGAGTTGATTGAATGGGGAGCAGGAAGCCCTTAATAAGCCCCTGAGCCTAACCTGGACGGCTGGGGGCTGAATTGGCTCCTAATAAGTAAGGAAAGTGGAGATATGTCACTCAGCACTGCTAAAGGGATCTGGTGTTGGCTATATATGTTTACTGGTTTGATGATTAGTTTACAGTTGTCAAGCTGTAGCCAATACATATGTAATAAAAGTATCAATCCAGTCGAAAAGAATTTTATTGTCCGTGTGATTACTTAGATTAGTCTTAAGGAGAAGTGAACAGTGGACCAGTCATGTACTAAGCCATCTGTTGGACACTCCATGTTCCATACATAATATACTGAAGTGATTACTTACCTGTGTATACCGATACAGACTAAGTAACTGGACCAACGCCTGATTTGTATAAAAAGTACTGTCACCAATAAAACCAGCCACTTCTCCATCTCCTTTACAGTAATAGTTAGGAGCTTCCTTTTTTCCAGACAATATCCTTATGGCATATCCCAAAGTTTTCATTGGATCATTACATGTACTAAATATATGATAGCCCAGGGTAATATTGGGCAGAAAATTGGGGAACTTGTTAATCTGAATGACACCTAAGATCATCGCCAAGATGCTTTTGTACTCTTCAAAGTCAACACTGCAGGATATTGAGAGGTTTTCAAACCATAACCATAATAATTAAAAGTTAAAAGGCAATAGCAGACAACATAAATTGCAAACAGTAAACTGCTAATGATATCTGGTAAACACGGTAACTTTTCAAAATGTGGAAATCTCTATTGCTCGGCGCCCTGGGGGTGCAGGAAAGAACAATGCTGGAAAAGGGTTGCAGGAGGTGCAGAGGTGAGCAGTGCTTTAAGAAGGGTGCAGAAGGGGGAACGGATGAGTAGTGTGCAGGAGGTGCAGAGGTGAGAAGTTTTGGAAGAGAGTGCATAAGGAGAAGAAGAGAGTAGTGCTGGATAAAAAGTGCTGGAAGAGGGTTGCAGGGGATGCAGGGATGAGCAGTGTTGGAAGAAGGGTGCAGGAGGTGTAGAGAGGAGCAGTACTAGAAGAGGGGCGCAGGAGGTGCAGAGGTGAGCAGTGCTGGAAGAGGACAATGTGGACTACAATTGCAAAGTGCTGTGATCCTCCAGTATCTCTATGCATCACATGTCCCCTAGTACCTAGTGTTATTAACTGACATCATATTTGTGAGCCCAGCTAAAAGGATTATGGGATGAGTAGTTCCTCAGACTGGTAATTGCTCCAGATGGCCATGCACCTGGACTACATATCCCAGGGATCTTTGCTACCATCAGAAAGATTGCTGGGAGGAGCTATAGAAGAAGCCAGGGACCCGCCTGTCGCTCTCTTCTTCCTGGGCCTGATGCAAGACGGACCTCTCCGTGCATGGAGAGAGAGGTCGTGGCCTACCACGCGGTGTACAATGTTCCAGCTCGGATGAGAAGGGCCTAGCACCGCCTGCTGTTCATCCGACATCCATCCAGCACCACCTCGTTCACACTACAACCTGTGCTTGAAGCTTTGCATCGGAAGATCTTTGCAGTGGATCTGCTGCATGAGCATCGATCCAGGACCTGCTGTCCTAAGGCATTGAATCGGCCTGGTTGTTGGTGAGAGGGCAATTGCCCACCTTTGCAATCTTTCCTTATTGTTTCACTGGGACACTTTGCACAGATAGCTTTACCTTGACAATACTTTACTGAACACTGTGCACAGACATCTTTAGTTTCTACTATTTCAAGGAGTTACATTGCTTACTACTACACCTTATTGGATATAGTTAATTAACTCTGATTGCCGATAAAGACCATCATACCTGCAATGGGGACATTGTCCGTTACAACTACAAGGGCCCTCATACCGTGTCTATAAATTCTGACCTCTCCTTAGGGTTAAAATTTTCTAGGCCACCCGGTGTTCCCCCTTTAGAAAGTTGCCAATATAATTCAATGCTGCTTATCCCTTCAAGTGCTAACAGTAATCTATTGTATATATGTATAAATAATATACTGTTTATCTACAACTGTTTTGATTTGTGTTATGCGGAGGAATTTCTCTGCTGAGTTGGCGCTGTTATTCAAAACTCAGCAGATCTATTGCCTCCTCTTTGTGACAATAAATACTATATAATACAGAATATAAACGCACAGAGTTGTTTGACTTATTACTTTAAGGTGGTGCAAGGATGTCTGAACCCAGAGTGTCAGGTGTGCTGGAATGTTTATCTGGTCATGGCAATGCAGATGAGCAGGTAAATCCAAGCAGCCTCCTAGGGGAGTCGTGCTACATTTGGGGGCTCGTCCGGGATGCTATCTGCAACTGGCCCTAACTGACCCAGATAAGAGCCACAATCCACGTAGAAAGCTGCTTCAATGGCCGTGGTTGCTTTGGGCAAAAGTCAGGGAGCCCCAACAGAGAGGAGCACTGTTCTGGAGATCTCGGGAAGTGAGCATACTGAGAAAGAGATCAGAAGGTGGCTGAAAGCTCTGGCCCCAAGACACCGGGCTTACATTGTGGAACTTGAAGCCACATATGAGTTGGATCAAGTCAGAGTACTATTGGAAAGGCAGGAAGAGGTACCTATGTGTTTACAGGAGGAAGAGGTATGCCTGGCCAAAGGGGTGAATGCTCAAATGTTCCCACTCAAAGTGGGGGGAGAGCAGACTGAGAGGCAGCCATCAACCTGGGGTCAAGAGAAGGGTCCCATACTTGTGGGAGCTGACTCTCAATCGCCAAATGCCCCCCTCTCTTTTTATATTCATATGAGCTGGCTAGTCGATAGCTTAGTGAAGAATGGATCTGGAAATGCCAACCAGAGATATCAAAGATTCAAGTTTTTCTCAGGACAATTGCCAACCCCAGTGGGGGAAGATGAGTTTGAAACCTGGATGAGTCAGGCCCTGCAGGCTATGGAAGAGTGGAGTGTTCCAGAGGCTGTAAAACAGCAATGGCTTAGTGAGAACCTTAGAGGCCCGGCAGCCGATGCGATCTGTAATCTGAGGATGGGCAAGAAAACTTGTGTTGCCATGGACTACATAGATGCTTTGTATGCTGTATTTTGGAGGGTTGAAACTACCGCAGACCTGATGTACAAATTCAACCACAGGAGGGAGAGTCTGTCCGAATACATATCTCGAGTAGACAGAATACTGCATCAAATTATCCTCAAGAGGGATATTGACCCCAAAGATGTTGACCAAGCTCGCCTAGACCCGGGTTTTAGACGGGGCTCCGCCAAACCACCCTATAGTGTTAAAGTTATTACTGAAGAGAACCCAACTGGTGCCCACATACCCTGCATTGATAAGAGAAGTACAAGAGAAGGAGGCTCTATTAGAAGAGAAAAGCCAAAGACCGAGAGAATTGAGCTCAATTGCTGAAAACAAAGAGAAAGTGGTGGCTCGAGCTGTTCAGGTGAAAATGGATTTCTTGGATGAAGATACAGTACCTGACCGCGAGATTGTGTTTCCAGCGCGATAGCATCGCGCTGGTTCTCGGCGACAGGGTACTGTGCATGTCGCGCTGGCTCACTCATCGAGAAAGGAAAACTGTTTTCCTTCCGTGATGAGTGACAGGCAGTGCTGACAGCCTGAATCCTGAGGCGGGAACACCGCACCAAATTTTAAATGAAAAAAACGGCGTGGGTTCCCCCCCAGGGGCATACCAGGCCCTTAGGTCTGGCATGGATTGTAAGGGGAACCCCCTACGCCGAAAAATTGGCGTGGGGGTCCCCCCCAATCCATACCAGACCCTTATCCGAGCACGCAGCCCGGCCGGCCAGGAAAGGGGGTGGGGATGAGTGAGCGCCCCCCCTCCTGAGCCGTACCAGGCCGCATGCCCTCAACATGGGGGGTGGGTGCCTTGGGGGAGGGGGGGCGCCCTGCGTCATAAGGGGGCGTGACCCCAGAGTCCCTGCGCATGCTGGGACCATGATGTCGTAAGGGGGCGGGGTCACCGCCTATATAAACGGCTCCGCAGCTCGCACACAACATTCGAGCCGGAGAGAGCGTCGTGTCAACATTGGGGAAGAAGAGACAGCGGCTACAAGACAGCAGCGGCAAGACAGCGGCGACAAGACAGCGGCAGCAGACCGGGCCCCTCGCTGGCAATAGAGCTGAAAGAAGATAGCAGCGGGGCCCGGAGAAGAGGCCGAACACCGGGAGAAGTCGGAAGGAGACCCCCCGAAGTTGGAAGAAGACCCCGGAGCTGACTAATAAATTACTCCTAAAACCTGTGTACTGTGTTTTTTTTTTAGATTGACTCTTTTCCCTAGATGAATGGGTAGGGGTACCATGTACCCCAAACTCATTCACACAGGGTGGGGGGCCGGGATCTGTGGGCCCCCTTATTAAAGGGGGCTCCCAGATTCCGATAAGCCCCCCGCCCGCAGACCCCGACAACCAACGGCCAGGGTTGTCGGGAAGAGGCCCTTGTCCTCATCAACATGGGGACAAGGTGCTTTGGGGTGGGGGGGCCCCCGCAGGGCGCCCCCCCTCCCCCAAGGCGCCCACCCCCCATGTTGAGGGCATGCGGCCTGGTACGGCTCAGGAGGGGGGGCGCTCGCTCGTCCCCACCCCCTTTCCTGGCCGGCCGGGCTACGTGCTCGGATAAGGGTCTGGTATGGATTGGGGGGGACCCCCATGGCAATTTTTCAGCGTAGGGGGTTCCCCTTACAATCCATGCCAGACCTAAGGGCCTGGTATGCCCCTGGGGGGGGGAACCCACGCCGGTTTTTTCATTTAAAATTTGGTGCGGTGTTCCCGCCTCAGGATTCATACCAGACAGCTGTCAGCACTGTCTGTCACTCATCGCGGAAGGAAAACAAAGTTTTCCTTTCCCGATGAGTGAACCATCTCGCCGCTGGCTCCTGCGACGGGGCTCGCAGGTGTCAAATCTCGCCGAGAAATGCGGCGAGATTGACACAATCTCGCGGTCACCTACTGTAGTGGAACTGAGTCAGGACTGGTTGGATTGGCCATTCCTGACATTAAGAAGCCAGTACCCAAACTTGGGCCAACCAAATTGATGGCTTGGTAGCTCAGGCACAAACTCAAATGTACCATGCTCTGATGAGAGTGATGGAAGCCCAATCGAAGGTCCAAGGACAAGGGACTCATTGAGGGGAACCAAAACTGTCCCAAGGGCAAGAAAGGAGATGTTACGGATGCAGAGAGGTTGGACACTTCCGAGCTGAGTGCCCCAAGATTGGCATCGGTCCTCAATTACTCCCTGAAGTTTTGAGAGCCTTGCAAAAATTGCTCTTTCCAAAGCCGTCGGGAAACTTCAGGGGACCTCAGTGAAGGAGCTCAGTGAGGGAAAACTGTGCTCCAAAACCAAGAAAAGATGCAAGAAGAAGGGACACAAGTCACCTGCTCCCCCTTCCCCTCACTTATCTAGAAAAACAAGAGAAACAAAGTCCTCAGGGAAGGAAAAACAAAGGCAGGAAATTAATGCACACCTTACTGAATGAGAAGTTACACCAACTCCACTGCCTCCAAAGAGGCTGATTAGAGCACAAACTATAGAGTCACCTGCAAGAAACCTTCCAAAGAACTTAGTGGGGCCCTTCCCTATAGGCTCAGTACAAGTAGAGGGCATCTATACGCAAGCCTTACTGGATACTGGAGCTCAGGTGATGTTGCTGTATCAAGAGCATTTGACACAGTTCCCCATAACCGTTTACTGTACAAAATAAGGTCCATTGGCATGGACTATAGGATGAGTACATGGATTGAAAACTGGCTACAAGGGCGAGTTCAGAGGGTGGTGATAAATGGGGAGTAATCTTAATGGTCATGGGTGGGTAGTGGGGTCCCCCAGGGTTCTGTGCTGGGACCAATCCTGTTTAATTTGTTCATAAACAACCCGGAGGATGGGGTAAACAGTTCAACCTCTGTATTTGCAGATGATACTAAGCTAAGCAGGGCAATAACTTCTCAGCAGGATGTGGAAACCTTGCAAAAAGGTCTGAACAAATAAATGGGGTGGGCAAATATATGGCAAATGAGGTTCAATGTAGAAAAATATGAATGCAATCTATACACTGGGGGTAGAACCTCTGGGGGAATCTAGGATGGAAAAGGACCTGGGGGTCCTAGTAGATGATAGGCTCAACAATGGCATGCAATACCAAGCTGCTGCTAACAAAGCAAACAGAATATTGGCATGCGTTAAAAAGGGGATTAATTCCAGAGATAAAACGATAATTCTCCCGCTCTACAAGACTCTGGTCCGGCCGCACCTAGAGTATGCTGTCCAGTTCTAGGCACCAGTCCTCAGGAAGGATGTACTGGAAGTGGAGCGAGTACAAAGAAGGGCAACAAAGCTAATAAAGGGTCTGGAGGATATTAGTTATGAGGAAATGTTTGCAAGCACTGAACTTATTCTCTCTGGAAAAGAGACGTTTGAGAGGGGAATATGATTTCAATATATAAATACCATACTGGTGACCCCACAATAGGGATCAAACTTTTTTGCAGAAGGGAGTTTAACAAGACTCGAGGCCACACATTAAAATTAGAAGAAAAGAGGTTTAACCTTATACTACGTAGAGGGTTCTTTACTGTAAGAGCGGCAAGGATGTGGAATTCCCTTCCACAGGCAGTGGTCTCAGCGGGGGCATTGATAGTT
Organism: Lithobates clamitans; assembly: GCA_037952925.1. Classification (NCBI taxonomy): domain Eukaryota; kingdom Metazoa; phylum Chordata; class Amphibia; order Anura; family Ranidae; genus Lithobates; species Lithobates clamitans. Next base: position 440,068 of record JBBGZY010001452.1, on the reverse strand, counting down.
TCCAGAAACTATTAGATAAGCAAGCACCTGAACGACCGCAACATACAGGGATATACAATGTAATACTGACATATAATCACACACATAGGTTTGACTTGATGGACTTGTATCTTTTGTCAACCTCACCTACTATGACTGGTATAGCAAGTTAGGACTGTTTTTGTTATAAGACTTTTACCACAAGTATTTGAAGCATATCCCTCTGAGAAAACTCGAGGAGTTAGAGATTTGGGGCATAGGAACTGAGAAGTGCCCCTACGATGGATACATACCTATCAAGATAACCTTCGATACTGCTGTAGCAGGAAAGCCAGAGACTTTCAATACGTTGGCTGTTGTCTGTCCCCGACCCCCTGAAGCAGGCCGAAATTCCTTATTGATAGGCACCAACACCAACCTTGTGAGGAGACTACTCACCTCACTGGCCTTGGAGGGTGCCCCAATAGGGAAGGTTCATCCTCAACTGAGGCAGGCATTCCAGCGAGTGTTGCAGGAGAAGAAAGCACCTCTGGAAGGAGTAGGAAGACTGTGGCGACTGGACACTCGTGAAAGGGTGTTGCGGCCTGGGGAGAGGGCCTGTCTGAAACCATAGTCAAGCTGTCATGGGACCAGCTGGGTCCTTACATGGTGGTGGAAGCTGATTCAACAGAGGAGGAAGTTGGGATAGAACTGGTCCACTCAGGCCTTACTAAGAAGCGGGGGGCAAATTCCTGTCAGTGTGAGGAACGTCACTGGCCACCCAATCGCCTAAAGCCCCAGATGGTGATCGGGAAAGTGAGTGCCGGCACCCCAAAGGTGGGGGATGAGCTAGATCAGAAGAGAGATGAAAGAGGAACCACTGTCCACTACCCAAATCTGCCCTCCACATGGGAGGAAAGGATCAAAGCTCAGATAGCTCAATGGGATTAAATGTTCTCCAAGAATGACTTTGATGTGGGCTGTGCCAAGAGTGCTTAACATCGAATTCGGCTGACTGAATCAGGCGAGTCCCCTTGTGTGACCTGGAGGATCTTCGAGAGCAGTTGGCTGAATTGAAGAAGTCAGGGGTCATTAAGGTGTCCAGGAGCCCTTATGCTTCACTGATTGTGGTAGTAAGAAAGAAGAATGGGTCCCTGCGGATGTGCATCGACTACCGAAACCTTGAAGGGAAGAACTATCCCAGATCAGTACACAACCCCTCGCATAGAAGAAGCCCTGCAGTGCTTGTCAGGGGCTAAATGGTTCAGTGTGCTGGATCTAAAGAGTGGATACTACCAAATACCCATGCATCCAAATGACCGAGAAAAGATGGCCTTCATCAGTGCTTTAGGGTTTTTCGAGTTTGACCGAATGCCACAGGGATTAACAGGGGCTCCTGCTACTTTTCAGAGATTGATGGAGAACACTGTGGGTTATATGAACGCTAGCTACGCCTTTGACAACGTCGATGACGAAACGCGTAAGGCTGAGCTACGCGATTACTTCACACGCGGAAGTGGAAGGGAGTGTGGAACGCAGCTGAGGCGCACGCCGCTCGGCTGACGGCTTGGTATCCACGAGCTCTCTTTGCGAACACCACTTAACGCTGTGTGATAGCTTGGCTTGGTTTTTGTTTTTAGTTTAGTTTTTATTTAATTATCCCGTTATGGTTAACTGTTTAACCTTTTAATAAAATACATTTTTAAACGTATTACACTACGGGAGCCCTGTTTCCTTTCTTATGTGGATTACCTTGGTACAGACGGGCTTGTGGCTGAAGCGGGAGGACCCAGGAATAACATCAGTGGAGTCTAGGATACCATATCAGAGAGTAATACTACATGCCTATCACCCCTGCAGGGGTATAGGGAGCTGGTGAGTGGGGACCCTTGAGGGGGAGCACCGCAAGTCACTGGATGATTATCTGCACAAAAGTCACAAACTATAAAGAATACTGTTGAAACACTGTTGGAACACATCACAGATACTCTTCTTTGTTGAAACATTCTTTACTAGCCACGTTTGGGACTGTTAAAGTTTTTTCCTACTGGATTGTTTATTTATTTACAATTTTTTCCCCTCACATGTGGGATTGGACTTTTGAATTTATAAGGACTTTTTATGTTTCATGTGATCACTAAGTACTTTTATATTTGGTCTGGTATACTATCTAATACTCCTCTCATCAATTACCTATTGGGTCCTTGGATGGATGGAGGGTATTAAATACATGTTCTATATCAGTTCACGTATGAGTAATCAACTGGTCTGATACACTTATCCTTAAAAGGGGACTTCTGTTAATTAGGCCCCCCTTTTTTCACATATTAGGTGGGGACACATTCATACACTAGTTTATTTTATTTTATTATATTTATTATTTAGTACACTGTATTTGATTTATGGATTCATTCCATGGAGCGGTTTGCTCTTAATTATATATCTTGTACACCAGATACCCCAAAAAGGTAGCGCCACTTACCCCTTATTTGTAAAAACTCTCCAGTATTAGCCACCCTTTAGCAGGGTTGTCTAAAAAAGGGGAGGCTGCACACCTAAGTCTGTGAGCGCGGAAATCCCCTTATTCATTTATACACTGTGGGTTATATGTACTTGATAAAAGTGCTAGTGTATCTTGATGATATCATCGTGTTCGGCAGAACATTGGAGGAGCATGAAGCTTGGTTGGAGAAAGTTTCCCAGAGACTACACATTGAGGGGCTGAAGCTATCGTTTGAGAAGTGTCAATTCTACCAGACTTCGGTCACGTACCTAGGACATGTAGTGTCAGCCGAGGGAATAGCAACTGACCCTCAGAAGCTGGAGGCTGTTACCTCCTGGCCTCGTCCGAATACTGTGACTGAGTTGAGGTCTTTCCTGGGTTTCTGCTCTTACTATAGAATATTTGTGAAGAACTTCTCACAGATTGCCCGGCCATTGAACGAGCTGCTACAGAAGCAAACGGAGGGGGATCAGCAGAAATCTCAGGAAGGAGGGACCAGGAAGCCACGTGAACCTATTCAAGAACAATGGACGGTGATGTGTGAGAGGTCTTTTGAATGTCAACGCACCGGTGTTGGCCTACGCTGATCAATCTAAGCTGTATGAACAGCACGTGGATACCAGCAGAGATTGTTTTGGGGGATGTTGTACCAAGAGTCGGAGAGAAGACTTTGCCCCAGTAGCAGCCTCACCCCCCCAGAGAAGAACTATCCTGTGCACAAATTGGATTTCTTGGCCCTCAAGTGGGCTATGGTAGACAAGCTACGTGACTATTTGTATGGGGCTACCTTTGTGGTGAAGACTGACAACAACTCACTGACTTACCTATTGTCCACCGCCAAGTTGGATGCCACTGGACATAGGTGGTTGGCAGCCTTGTCTGAATTCCAGTTCAGCTTGAAATATGAACCAGGAATGGGAAGCTCTTTCTGGAAGGCCTCACTTCGCCAGTGCTGACCAGAAGAGTTGGGTCCACTTACCGTTGGAAAGAGTACAGGCTGAGTACAGGCTTGGGCGCTTACCCCGATCTGCGTGTGACGTAGGTACTGGAGGTGGGTTTGTCTATTGAGCCAGTCACCTAGCAACCAGCATGTGTGAGAGCTTTGAGCGCCATCCCCTTCTAGCCTGCGAGTGACGTAGGAGTTGGGGGCGGGTCTGTGCTTCCAGAATTTACATGTCACTCATCCCTGTACATGTGGCGACGCTTAAGCTGGGGGCGGGACCGAACGCATGACAGTGCAAGGTCCAGCGATGGCAGGGATTGGGTGATGTATGCTGGCCTCTCACCCGGAAGCAATAGGCTTAGTTGTTATGTTTGTGTAGGCTGGGATCAGAGGAAGTACAGTATGCTGGCCTCCCATCCGGAAGTGTAAAATTATAGAGGTGTTGCTGATTCAGCTGGTTAAGGTGGGTGTTTCAAGAGAATATTGGTGTGTGTGTATATCCCACTGGTCTATGAGGTCGCCCCTCACTTTTTCGCTACTCCTATCCCATTCACCAATGAAATACTAGCACACATTCAATCTATGATTGCAGGAAGGGTGGAGTGGTTTGAGATTGATTGTTTGATGAACCAGGATGATATAAAAGAACTGACGCACGGGCCCCTAATCAGATTTGCTGAGGAAGTCCTTACCCACGGATGATATGCGTGCGAGGGGCTTTGTGACGTCAGTACAGCCACCTGCCTGGTTTTTATATATATGCTGTGTATTCAGTTCTCGACAGGCATCTCCCCCCAGGCTCTGGGGATCATAATCCCAGAGACCTGTTCTACCATCATTCAGGTCCTGCAGAAGGACTATATGAAGGTAAGTTTTCTCCTTTAACATTACATGATATGTATTAAATGTTTGCTAATGTATAGTCTAAATGTCCTCCTTACCTAATTACCATGCTTGGAATATGCTGTGAATGTCCCCTTTATCTTCATGCATGCCTGTTTTTGGACATTAATCATTTACTGCCCTACATGCATATTTACCTTCAATAACCTCTCAACCATGCAATCCCGGGTCCATTTATATCTCTAGCCTATAGTCCCTTGAATAATGTATATTGACTGCTCCATTGTCTTGTTTGACCCTCCCCCACCCCTCAAATGTTTAAAACTGTCAGGTGTGTTTCTTAACCTAATTAGAACCCCTCCCTCACCCCTCAAATGTTTAAAACTGTCAGGTGAGTTTTTGACTCTAATTAGAACCCCTCCCCACCCCCTCAAATGTTTAAAACTGTCAGGTGTGTTTCTTAACCTAATTAGAACCCCTCCCCCACCCCTCAAATGTTTAAAACTGTCAGGTGTGTTTTTGACCCTAATTAGAACCCCTCCCCACCCCCTCAAATGTTTAAAACTGTCAGGTGTGTTTCTTAACATAATTAGAACCCCTCCCCCCACATTCAAATTGATCAATGGGCCATCAGAGGGGGTGATTAATCTTATAAGTGGGCCTTATGTTTTTTAGAATTTAAATTACAAACACACATATTAATAATGTTTGACTGCTGTTGTTCACTAATGTTTTTGTGTAATCTGATATCCAAGTTATGTTTAAAAGTCCTTATCTTAATTTTTTTTCCACTCCACAGTTTCCTTCCAGTACACAGGAAACGCTGACCGTTGGGACTTCCCCAACTGTGTCAGGGCGATTGACGGGAAGCATGTCCGCATTGTGCCACCATCGCATTCGGGGTCTTATTTCTACAACTATAAGGGGTTCCATAGTGTAGTTTTGATGGCGGTGGTCTCGGCACATTTCGACTTTCTGTTTGTGGATGTGGGGAAGAATGGCCGGATGTCTGATGGAGGAGTCTTTGCACAGACCGAGCTGTGCCAGCGTCTCCAGACTAGTGGCCTGGGATTGCCACCTGATGACCAGAATGTTGATGGACTCCCTTCAGTTTTTATCGCTGATGAAGCGTTTGCTCTCGGTGAGCACTTGATGAGGCCGTTCCCCCAAAGGACACTCACCCCTGAGAGGAGGGTATTTAATTACCGGCTGGCCAGAGCAAGAAGAGTTGTGGAGAATGCCTTTGGGATTCTGGCCAGCAGGTTCCGTTTGTTCCTTTCAGCAATAAATCTGGCCGACAAAAAAATCTTACGTCATACTTGCTTGCTGCATCCTACATAACTTTTTACGTGGACATTCTGCTACATATATTACCTCTGTTGGGCCTGAGGTTGGACTTGTACAAGATGAAAAAATGACAGGCCTAGAAATTGGCCGTATTGGCTTGGCCCCCCGAACCGCACGTCAAGTGCGTGAGCGATATGTGAATTATTTTAATGGTCGGGGGGCCATTGCTATTCAACAAGAGCTTTAATTTTTACAAAAAAAAATTTTTTTTTAAATATCTTGTTTTTATTCTTGTTTGCATTTAGTTTGGTCTGTCTCCTAGTGCACTTGTAGTAGTGGCAAGTGCATTTACCTTTAGTTAATAAGGCCCTTTGTCACTGTAACCACACAAAAATTTCTAAAACATATTATTGAGAAATAATCAGCCACACACATTGTAGTAGTAAAAACATTTTACTGTGTGCACATTTAAAGGTGCATTTTTTGAAACTTTGTTTTTTTTTTTTTTCAATATTTTTTTTTTTTGGAAAATATTTTTTTTTTTGGAAAATATTTTTTTTTTTGGAAAATATATATATATATATATATATATATATATATATATATATATATATATATATATATATATATATATATATATATTTTTTAGAATAACGTTATTAAAGGCATATTTAAACAGAAATAGACCTTGTTTAAAATCTTAAAATTCACAACAGTGTTTAGAAAAACATACCAAAAAATAAAAGAACTTACAAAGTTCAACATTTTGAGAATGGTGCTGGTGATGTCACCTTTGTAAATCGTTAATTTTTCAGATGCTCAAAATTGAGCATTACAAAAGGGTCAAGTCAACATGTGCTATCTCCCATCATGGGTGAGCAATGTATGTGTTTTGTGTGTGCAATTCCTTTGTTCCTCTCACCACTAAATAATTTTGAGGATGAAGGGGTTGCAAATAAAAAACAAGTACATTGATATCCCATGATGGAAGATAGCACATGATGATACACCGTGTGCATCATAAAAATATTTTTTTTACCAAAAAACTTTACAAAAAAATTACAAGAAGAAACAAACTTCACAAGGAAATGAAGAACATGATTGATGTTTTTAGGACGAACTTTATATTCTGCCCAAAACATCAATCATGTTCTTCATTTCCTGTTGCATGGAGTCCAGGCGAAGTTTCATGCTGTGAATTTGGTAACGCATTTTATCAATTTGGCCATTCCACAGCATTATCTGGCCAATCAGTCTTTGGGCACTGTCTGTGCTGAATGGCTCTGCCGCTTGGCCTTCCACAACCAGAAGCTCACCTAAAATGTGTGAAAAAAAACAAGGGTTAAAATATGCACGCCAAAATACATTAACTTAAGCTGGGGTGTCAGTCACTCACTTGGTGGGGTTGAAAGCTCGCACACTTCCTCCACCTCTCCTCCCTCCAGCTCGTCGGGTGGGCGTGGTCTTGGGCTTTGGCTATCTTCAGCCTCAGGCTGGTGACTTGGGGGGGTCCTGGGATCCTTGGACTGTTGTCTGAGTCTTTTCTCCCCTATGATAATTCAACAAAAGGTATAGTTAAAACACAGTGATATTTTAGATTTTGAACAATAATATGAAACGTTGGTTATGAGTTGTGGACAATTGCCTTTTTTTGTCCTCAAACATTTATAAAACAGGATGAACATTTCCTCTGAACAACAATACACATTTTCATGCAAGTTTCACAGATGCAGACACCTCAATGATCTCCTATGTGTATTACCCCTCTAAAATGTATTTATGGTCACATAGTACACTATAGTGCTCGTGAGTCCAGATGTGGAAACAGCTGCTGTGTCCTGTCCTTACATTACACTGAATCATTTTTGAAGAAGCATTATATTTTCCAACACATCTATACCACATCAACCAATTTTTGGAATACGAAAAATTATCAAGACATTAATGTATGTCCAACCCTGTACCATCGTATTTGGCAAAATAATAACGTCATTTTCTAAAGTATCATATGTATTTTACAAAGAACGGTCTTTACGAACGATGCTGTATAAACTTAAAAAAAATGTATCAGCATGCAAGTTAAGTATCTCAATAGGAACACACAACAAGTACTTACTTTTTTTAAGCAGCTTCTTTATTCGCCAATATTGTTCTGGCTCCCTACTTTTGATGTCAGGCCATCGCTTCCTCAGTTGTTCCTTAGAATGTTTAGTGCCAAATTTAGCTTCTAGAGCGGTGACAACTGAGGACATTATTTTGTCTTTCCGCATATTCGGGCGTGCGTCGGTCCTTTTTTCCCATCATAGTCCTCCCTTCTCAATATGGACACCATCTCCACCATCTCTTCAAAAGCCATGTTGGTGGCCTTATATCTCCTCCGGGATGTGGATGATTGTGGCTCCGGGCTTTCCTCCGCGCTACTTCCACTGATTCTCTCCGCCATCTTTCTCTATATACTCCCACTGCGCAACGAAGAGTGAAGGGGCGGGGACAAATCGTACTAAAGAACGTCAGGGGCGGGCGACGCAGGCAGAGCATGACACATGCGCAGTGTATATAAAGTTATTTCGATGGCCTACGTATGTCCGTGCGGAAGTAGCGAGCGTCAGAAACGAAGGTAAGATTAAACGTAGGGGTGTGTGTGTGTTTGGTGAATGTTTTTGGTGTGTATGTGTGTATGTGTCCCCTAGATTCTTCACAAAATAATCCTGTGAGTTCAGACTGACATTACAGTTTTTATCTTGTGTCTTATCTTTCAGCAACAATGAATCCCTTTAAAGAGGCAGATTTTTTGTCGCGATTTATTGACCTATATCAGGAAAAGAAAAACCTGTGGGAGGTCAAACACTCACTATATTACAATAGAGATGTAAGCAAGGCAACACTGGGCACACTTTTAGAATTTGTGAAGACTCGAGTCCCCCAGGCAGACCTCAAGTTTGTGGACAAGAAAATTGGTATCTTGCGAAACATGTATAAGCGGGAACACAATAAAATCCAGGAGTCGCTCAGATCCGGTGCAGCAGCTGACCAAGTTTATGTACCCAAGTTGTGGTACTACCACAAAATGCGATTCCTGGATGACCAGACAGAAGCCAGGCAATCACTTTCGACCCATCCCCCCACCCTTCCCCCCACCCTTCCCTCCAGCCTTCCCCCCACTTTTCCCTCCAGCCTTCCATCCACCCCAGCTGAGGAGTTCCAGGATGAACTGTGCCTTTTCATCCCTGATGAAGTGGATGCGCCCAGCTTCAGCCAGGTATCCTTTTTTGTGGAATTTGTGATTGTGGAAATGTTATTAATGATGTTAACATGTTAAATTTTTAAGTGCTTCATAAAAAATGACTTCATCACAAATATTAATATGTAGACATATCACTAGACAGTAGTGGCCAAAAATATACTTCTGCATAGGTGTGCGCAGCCTCTTGCATTAGGGTGTGCACCCCAAAGCTCAAATACATATGCGTGTGTATATGTACTGATGGTGTCAGTAGGGCAGTGGACAGTGTAATTTTGTTTATTTTCTTTTCCAAAAAATTATTTTCTTTTGTAACATTTTTTTTGGGGATCAAATATCAGTGGTCTAAACAGGGGGGAATGTGCACCACACAAGGCGATTAGGGTGTGCCCAGGCACACCTGGCACACCCCGTGGGCACGCCTATGTACTTCAGATATTGTTGATCACCTGAAATAATGGTGGTGTCAAATAGATAGCCTTTACTATTTGTTGAGAATTATATTTGCAAGTCATGAGCTGAAAATTGTGTGTGATTGCGTAACACAAAATTACAACTATGTCCCTTTTTTTGACACAGGATGACCTCAGCCAGGAGGAGGCCTTGACCAGTGGGAGAGAGGAGAAGGCTGTGGCTGGGCCGAGTAGAAGCCGCACGGAGTGTCAGGTGCCTCCCCTCCGCATTCTCACCAAAAGGCCCAGGAGAATGACCCAAACTGAGGAGGAATCCCTAGCCTTCATACGTGAAGCAAGCCAAATCCTGAGTACATCACCCAATGCAGAGGAGGCGTATGGCACCTATATAGCCAGCAGATTGCTGGAGTTGGAAAAGGGCCAACGCCTCCTCTGTGAGGATTTCATTTTTTCAGGCCTATCAGAAGGGCTTGAGAGGGGAGCTTACTGCTACCATGTATCTGGCAGATGAAGCCACTCCTCCTCCTCCTATTCCTGCCCCAAGTACACCACCAGAGGCCCAGCCTCCAAGGAAGGCTGCAGAGAAGCGTGGAGGGAAGGCTGCAGAGAAGCGTGCAGGGAAGGCTCCACGGAAGAGTCGAAAGTGATTGCCTGGTTTCTGTCTGGTCTGACTGTGCTCCCTGTGCTCCCTAGTTGCAAGATATCAATTTTCTTGTCCTAAAACTTGATGTGTGTCCTGGGGGACGAAAGGCTTCACAGATTCTAAAAGTATCTCCAGTGTTGCCTTCCTAATTTTTTTTTCACCAAAATAAATGGATTTTTTTGTTACCTTACATTATTGACTATGTGTTTTGATTCCAAAACGACATTTTGTTTGGGAGTAGGCAGGTACAGGTCAAAAAGACTATAGGGTTGATTTAATAAAAGCAAATAGACTGTGCACTTTGCAGAGGGCAGTTGCCCTCTGCAAGTGCAATTGCTCTAGAGCTTAGGAAATGAGGTAAGGCTTGACTTTGCAAGGAGTACCCAATCCTGTGCAAGGAAAATTCAAAAAACAGCATTTTTGCTTGCACATGATTGGATGAAGGAAGTCAGCAGAGCTTCTACTCATTTACTAAGCACTGGAGCAACTGCTCTTGCAGAGGGCAACTGCACTTTGCAAAGTGCACAGTCTTTTTCCCTTTAGTAAATCATCCCCTATGTGTGTTTTTGCCAAAAGGCTAAATCATCTCTAAAATCTAATGAAAAGTACTAGTGAAAAGTTCACTTTAGAAATTGCACAGCAAGTGCACTTGTTGGAAGTGCAGTCGCTGTAAATCTGAGGGGAAGAGCTGAAATGAGGGGAAGCTCTGCTGATTTTATCATACAATCATGTGCAAGAAAAAGGTTCTTTTTGGGGGGGGGGGGTTCCTTGCATGTGGCCCTCGGATCCACAGCGAAGGCACTTCAAAATGCTCTTTCTGTGCAATTCCAAGTAGAATTTGCACTTGTAGTGAAAAATGAATTTGCCTTTGGAAAATAAACCCCCCTATGTCTAATTAACAAGGGACACCAACCTCATTAAGATTCATTAAAACAACACAAACTATTAAGGTTATTGTGGTAACTTGAAAATACCAAAAATAAAATAAACGAAAAAAAATGTTTGTATAATTTAGCACACTTTGTAAAATAGATAGTGTTGAAATCAATAATAAAAAAAAAAGATGAGTCCAAAATCGAATTTAATAGTTTATTTATGGAGATCTGGCTTTTTAAAAATATCATATTAGTCATGGCATGAGGATAAATCATGAAGAAAGTAGTTTGTGAGAACTCTGTGTGAATATAAAGCTGAAAAACAACTTCATTCCTCTCGCATTATAAATTTAAAAAAAAAAGCGCTGTATTAAAAGATTACAGAAGAGGAATGTGCTAGCTTCAAGACAAAGGCTAGTTTTACCAGACCGAGCGCTTCCGTCTTGTAATTGCTTCAGAACATGCGTCAGTTTGAGTTCGTCGGACTAGCACACAGACGACCGGTTTGTCCGCTAGAAAGAAGAGTCCGTCGGATAGATTTAAAACATGTTTCAAATCTAAGTCCGTACAACTTTTGAGCAAACAAAGTCCGCTGGAGCCCACACACGATCGAATTGTCCGACGAAATCCAGTACGCCGGACCAAGTCTGCCGCAAAGTCCGCTCGTGTGTACGCGGCATTAGGGAGAAATCCCACTGGCTCAGGAATGGGGGGTTTCCAAAAATAACCAAGGCAGTCCACAGATGGAGCTCAGGAAGGGATAAATGCAAAGGAGGGACTTCTGCCCCAGGCAACTGCAGCCGCAGAAGCAGCTTCCCATAAGGACTTGTCTAGGTTGACAAGGGACGGCTGCAGAAGACACCCCGGATGAGCCCTCAAATGTAGCATGACCCCCTTGAGGACTGCTTGGACTTACCTGCTCATCTGCACCTCCTTGATCTTGTAAGCATTCAAATCCACCTGACAGTCTGGGTTCAGACATCTTTGCACGTCCTTAAAGTAATAAGTCAAACAACTCTGTGCATTTATATTCTATTAACGTTTACTGGAACAATTCAAAGAGGATATTGTTACACAGATGAGCAACAGATCTACTGAGCTTTGGGTAACCGTACTATCTCAGCAGAGGAATGCAAAAGGCAAGTTAATTTGTAGATAAACAGTATATTATATACACATATGTACAGTAGAATACTACTTGAACCTGAAAGGATAAGCAAAGGTTAAATATTTATTCTGGCAAAACTTCTATAGGGGGAACCCAGGACGGCCTATTAACCTTTAATGAGAGATCAGGCTTAATAGAAATGGTATGAGGGCCCTTTAAGCAGTAATGACATTAATGTCCCCTTTGCAGGCCTGATGATCTTCACTGGCTGTTGGAGCTCATTAACTATATCAAATAAGGTGCAGTAACAAGTAAAGGATTTTCTTAAAATTGCAGAAGCTAAAGAAGTCTATGTACAGTGTTCAAAGGTAGGTGCAGTAAAGTATTCCCAAGGTAAAGCTGTCTGTACACAGTGTCCCAGTGAAATAGTAAAGAAGGGTTTGCAAAAGTGGGCAATTGCCCTCTCACCAACAACCAGGCTGATTCAATGCCTTCTGGACAGCAGCTTCCGGAGCGACGCTCGTGCAGCGGATCCACTGTGATGATCTCCCATTGCGAGGCTTAAAGCACGGAATGTCGGATGACTGCAGTGGTGCTGGATGGATGTCGGATGAATAGCAAGCAGCGCTAGGTCCCTCCGATCTGGGTTGGAAAGTTGGACTCCACGTGATAGGCTGCGACCCCGCTCTCAGAGGTCCATCACAAAGCAGCCCAAGAGAAAGCGACAGTCGGGTGGGTCTCTGGCTTCTTTTATAGCTCTTTCCAGCAATATCCCTGATGGTAGCAAAGATCACTGGGATATGTAGTCAGGTGTATAGTCATGGTAAAGGAAAAAACTGCGCTCTTTAACTGAAAAACGTAAAGCTGCAGCTCAAAATGTTATACAACACCAGACAGAGATAAAGCAAAAAAGGAGCTGCGCTAACTAAATAATGGTATGAGGTAATATTCCATATCCTCACAAGGTGAGCGGAGGGTATGCTGTAACAAGTGGGATTGTGAGATAAATAAAAGAAAAAAACCTTTGGAACTAAGTGAAAAAGCAACAATATGCCAGTGAAGAAAAAATACAGTGAAAAAATATTGATGTGATGTCAATTAAATAATAAATGAATGAATTAATAATGATGTGATGTCAATAAAAAATAAATGCTGACGGGGCGCATGCGCGGCGCGATCCAGGAAGGAAGCAAGGGCTGAGAGCTCCGTGAGCAGCGGAGACGAACAGCACTTCCCCGGGGCTATAACTAAAGTTTTTATTGCTGATTCTTCCCTGCACCCCTGGCGGAACATCTAGCGCATGCCGGGACCGAAAATTCACTGCAGCAAACCGGCTCAAAAGTAACTTACAACCTACTTGCTGAGAGTGAGGAAACAGAGCATGCAGTCCCAAGATGGCGCCCAGAAGAGACAGTCACAGGCACATCCACATGCTGCAGCCTCCTCACCATCACACTCCCTAGGAGACTGTGAGTATTCATTGAAACTTACTAAGGCTGATCTGGATGAAAGTTTTACTCTGATGTATGACAAGATTGCCCAGAAATTCCAATCAGAGCTGCACAAATCTACTAACACTTTACCACTGGAGATTGCAGCTCTGGGAAGCAGAACTGATTTATTAGAGACTAAGCATGATGAGCTGTCCCTGGTATGTTCAGATTTCAGAAAGGAGCATGAGTCCTTGTCCGAGACGGTCCTGCAACTTCAAGCCCACATTGAGGACCTGGACAACAGGAATAGACGTAACAATCTTAGGGTGCGGGGAGTACCTGAATCGTTGACTGATTTACTACCTGCGATCCAGAAGCTATTCCAGTCTATCCTGCCCAATTCCCCTCTTTCAGTCTTTTCCTGTGATAGGATCCACAGGGCCCTGCGCCCACCCCCTCCCCAGATAAGCCCCCTAGGGATATAGTGCTTTGCCTCAAGGACTTCCTAATTAAAGGGGACATCCTCAGGGCCTCAAGGAACACTCTCAACATTCGCCTGGAGGGTACCCTCATTCAAATTTACCCGGATATCTCCCCCACCACCCTTGACAAGCGCAGGGAGATGAAAGAAGTTACGTCAGTTCTTCAGTCTGCAAGTATCCGCTACCGTTGGGGATTCACATTTGGGCTCCAGGTTCCTCACAATGGCATGACTTACACCGGTACCACGATAGCAGAAGGCAAGGAATTGCTGGTGAAACTGGGCTACCCTGCCCAGGCTGCCGTCCACTCTGCTTCACTCAGCTATTTGGGCCACCCCACCTCCCAGAAGAGACCACCAAGATCTATACGTTTTCTGTCTCTTTTTCAAAGTTACGAACAATGGATCTCTCCCACCATGCTTTGATGCACCTGGACTCTCCCGGCTCATCGCAAAATTCTGGTTGTGTCCGCTTGATTGTCCCTACACTCTACACCATCTGGGGCCCATCGACCTCTTATCTGTTTAGTGGTGTCCGAGCAGGTGGGCCCCTCACAGGTAAATACACACAATAAATTTGCATATATGCAAAATCTACAGTCCCAAGAATTTAGAGTGTTGGACCCTTTGGTCCGAATGGACATTTCTTTTTGGGTCTTTGGGGCCTTTTCCCCCTTGACCCCCCCAAGACTATGTATTGCCATCCTTTGGCCCAGTTTTGTGGTTACTAGTTTTTTTTTTTTTTTTTTGTTCCCTGTTTTATTTTTCTAATTCCTTTTATGCTACTCACCTCAGTTGTTTCTATCACTGTGATACATGTGTCGCTATTCCTCCAGTCGTGTCAACCAGATATTGCAAATCTCCTTAATGGGTTTTTTGCATTAGTTGTATGTTCCCCAGGGGTAATATGTACTGCTGTTTGGGTGCCCCCTCTCGGCCTGGACCCCCCTTTGATCCTAAATTCAAACAATGTTACTTCTCCACCTATGAGTCCAGGTCTAGAGGGGCAGCTATCCTTATTAAAAATTTGGTGATGTTTCGGACTCAACAGATATATAGAGATCCTAGCAGTCGCTTTGTGATAGTCAAAGGCTCCATTCAGGATAAACAATTAACCTTGGCCTCAGTTTATGCGCCTAACGCATCACAGGCTACATTTTTTAAAGAATGTTTTCAGATCCTTGACAGGTTCCACTCCCCTCACTTACTAATCGGGGGGATTTTAACCTAGTAGCCCCCTCTGTGATGGATAGAAGTCAAACATGCCCCACCTCTAACGCTTTTCCTAAATCCCTTCAACACTCCTTGAAGTCTAATCAACTAGATGTCTGGAGGGCTCATAACATAGGCTCTAGGGAATACGCTTTCTATTCTCACCCCCATAATAGTTACTCCCGCCTGGACTATATCTTCTGCACTCCTTCCCTCACTGTAAATTTTAACTCAGCTAACATACATATTTGCCCTTGGTCAGACCACCACATAGTTTTCACCCAAATTTCTTGTCTAGGCCTCCCCTATACAGCCAGATCCTGGCGCCTCAATGACACGTTACTTACGGACCCAGTGGTTCTGACCCAGTTCTCAGAACGCCTCACAGAATATTTTAGACACAACGACATAGAAGATATTTCCCCCACATCCCTTTGGGCAGCTCATAAGGCTGTGATGAGGGGCCACCTAATAGAAATCTCAACCACTAAGAAACGTCAAAAACAACATGACACTCGAAAACTCACTTCTGACCTTGAACAACTCTACCATAGACACACACAGACACCATCACAGGAGTTGCTCCTCCAGATAAATGAAAAAAGAAGGGCCCTAGATGACATACTTTCAGAACACACAGAAAAATCCCTTAGATGGCCCGTTTCCTCCTTCATAGTAACTCAGGATCCACAATATTCGTAAGCTCAAACAGACCACTCAACTGACACACCTTTACAAGCTGAAAGACCATAATGGTAACCTTACCACCCATCCCAAACAAGTTCTGAGTATCGTCTCCTCCTTTCCAGAAACTATTTTCAGGCCCAGACCCCTCCCTTCCTCCTCCCTCGCAAACCTGGTTAGACACCCTCTTGCTCCCCCAGCCATCAGAGGAGCAATTAATAATCCTCAATGCCCCCTGTACTTCAGAGGAAGTAGCCTCTATCAATTCTTTCCCTTAAACCCCCCAAAGCCTCTGGTCCAGATGGATTCTCAGCAATCTATTATAAAAAATTCACAGAATCCTTAATCCCAAACTAACTAAACTCTATAACTACATCCTCAAAGGGAAACATTTCCCTGAAAAAATGCTACTGGCCAATATGTCCCTTATACCCAAACCAGGCAAAGACCATACCCTTATCCAAAACTTCTGCCCCATTTCAGTTATAAATAATGACTTAAAAATATGTGGACAGATTTTAGCAGACTGCCTGGCCAAAGTTATTATGACCTTGATATCCCCTGACCAAACAGGCTTTATACCATCCAGACAGATCACTGATAACATTCGTTTGGCCACCAATATACTCCAGAATGCTGATATGCACTCTAGGAAGGTATTATTTTTGAGTTTGGACATAAATAAGGAATTTGATAGTGTCCTATGGACCTATCTGGACACAGTGTTATTGAAATTTGGATTTAGTGGTGCATTCATACATGGATTTAAGGCCCTATACCACCACCCCCGTACTCGTATCAAGCTCCCAGGGTGCAACTCCAATTACTTTTTCTTCAAACTTAGCCTTTATGCTGACGATGTCCTATTATTTATTTCTGACCCCCTGATCTCCCTTCCCAACCTTCTATCCTCTCTAGATTCCTTCCATAACCTCACGGGCCTAAGAGTGAACCCTTCTAAATGTTCGACTTTACCCATTCACCTCCCCCAACCTTTAATGACTAGTCTTAAAGATAAATTCAAATTCTCCTGGAATCATGACTCACTGCAATATTTAGGCATAAAACTAGCCCCTTCTCTCAAACAGATATATTCCTTAAATGACCCTCAAGCTTTCTCCAATGTTAAACACCTTTTAAATCAATGGTCCTCATACCATATATCATTCTTAGGGAGAATTCAAGCAGTTAAAATGAATATCCTCCCAAAACTCTTGTTCCTCTTTAGGTCCTTACCTCTGTATGTCTCTCGCTCTACGCTACTAACGATCCAATCAGATCTTTTCAGATTCATATGGCAAAACAAAAAACCCTGACTAGGTCCTCCATTGATGTATAGAGCCTGTATGAGGGGTGGCTTGGGATGCCCGGATCTATGGAAATACTTCCTGGCATCCCGCCTTATTCAGTTGGCGCAATGGCATACCTCCCCTACTTCTATACCATGGCTGCAATTTGAGCGGATCTCGTGGCTCCATATTATCTCTCGGGTCTTTTCTGGTCACGCTCAATATCTCCAAAAGACATTACCCCACTTAATAAAATAGTAGGCCAATCATTATACATATGGTCCCTCTATTCGAAGAAGTTTAAACTTAAATCTGACACACCACTCCTGTCTTCCTTTTTGGGAGAACCTTCATTCCCTCCGGCCTTTACCTCAGACACGTCATTCCTCATTCGGTCTGCAAGGGGATTGGTGGACCTTGAATCTCTGTTGCAGGGCGCTTCCTTTTGTTTGTACACACACTTACAGCAAACATATGCCATGGGACGATTGGATTTTCACCAATACTTTCAAATAAGACATTTCTACTCTGCAACCTTGGTTGGCGGAGTAGAACTGACAAAAACTCCATTTGAATTCCTGTGTGGGGAGGCCTCCAGGGATAGCGGGACTATCTCCACTCTTTACTGATACCTTAACGACTACAATTCCTCTCCAAAATCTATAACAATGGAGGCATGGGAGGCAGAGATGGCTCAAGAATTCCCAGTGGAGGACTGGCAAGACATGATTGACAACATGCACACATGTATATGCTCTATATCCATAAAGGAAACGGTACTTAAACTACATACCCGTTGGTACTATACTCCGGATCGTCTTCACAGAATGTACCCACTGGTACCTGGCACATGCTTTAGAGGATGCCAGGACAGGGGTACACTATTGCATACGTTCTGGAGTTGTAAGGCTTTAGATCCCATTTGGCAGAAAACAACGTCTCTCATAGCGCTTCTATCTGGTGTATCGGTTACCTTGACTTATCAAATGTGTTTGTTGTTTGCAGAGCTCCCAGCTGTCCCCCCACCCCCTCACTACAGAAATTAATTCACACTCTTTTTAGCGCTATCCAATGGGCAATAGCAATGAATTGGAAACGCTCCCATGTATCTTGGTCGCAGGTGATTTTACGCATGGAGTCCATTATGATAATGGAAAGAATACACCATACTCTCCTGGACTCCATGCACATTTTTGACCGCAAATGGAAGGTTTGGACGGCACACCTGCTTAGTAACAGACTCGAGGATCCCTCAATCCCTGCCTCAGATGCACAATAGTACTAACAATTGTAAGATTTGATATACTCTGCTTGGTAGGTACTTCTAATGCCTATTTTTCTGTGTTCTATATATTGACGATAATGGCGTCCTGGTTGAATGATGGCATTTTCCCTACACTCAGGTTGCACACGTATCACAATCACAAGTTTTCTTTGGTTTCTTTTCATTTCCCTTATTTTTTTCTTTCCCAATTAATGGGTTCATTTGTATTGTATTGAGATATTTTAATGGCAACATGTGAGATGTATTGTTAAGCTGTCTTAGGCTACCCTGTTACTGTACTTATTGTTCTCACGGTGCTTGTACACCCAGTCTTTATATTATACCTCAATAAAAACGTTTGTAAACAAAAAATATATATGCTGACACTCAAATGAATAGATGTTACCACCTAAATATAGATAAAAAATTATAAACTCCGTGAAAAACTAAAACAGCTCATGTGACTGAATGAACAAAAGTCCATGTGTGATAATAGTGATCATACAAAATCAATCATGGATTGCAACGTGCATTAAAAATGAAATAACAAAAATCCATGCAAATTGACTGATGACTCTTCTATGGTGATACAACACTGGACCTCCCAGGAAAAGTGACAAGTAGAAAGTGCCTCCACCACAGCAAATACTTCCGCTTACCGGAACACGGTGGTTCCTTATTACAGGAGACCACACTGAGCAGATAGCTATTACCCCGGGCCCAGGATCTCTGTGGCACGCAATGAACTCCTCAGCCTCAATAGCGATGGTCCACAGGTAGGTCAAACCAGGCCCAGGTATTTAAATTCCCATAAAACAACAAAGGCTTACATAGTGTAAAACCCTTCACATTTATTCAAGTAATAGAGACGAATGGACACTTACGGTTAAGCAGATAAAAACAGACATAAAAATCGAGCCGGCCAGCCTCGAATACAGCCCATGGCTTCTGGGGCTAAGCGTATAGCGGTGACGTCAGTACGTCGCTCCTCCTCCCTACACATTTCGTCATCAACAGGATGTCGTCACGGGGCACCTATAGTCATGCGGAGCAAGTGCCATGCTGAGGGACTACTATCCCCACAATCTCTTTGGTTTGGCTCACAAATAAGATGTCAGTTAGTAACACTGGGCACTAGAGGGACATGTGATATATAGAAATATCAGAGGATCACTGTACTTTGGAATTGTAGTCCACATTGCTACACCAGCATGACCTTAGGACACAATATTATGGAAGCCCCATGTATTAAATATATATTGGAGAAACACAGACTGTATTCTAATAAGGAGAGAATATATAAAACATCAGAAGATACATTTGTACATTTTCATAAAACAATACATTGAAAATGAAGGCAAAACATTATATTTATCTTTGTTGAGTTATACAGAAAGAGTAAGATGAGAAGTAGAAACTTACTCAAAACAAAAGGGAATACGATTAGAACCATCCAAACCAACTCCTACTTCATTAGTTCTTGCAATGAATTTGTTGTGAAAGTGAGCAGAGATTAATCCTCCAATGATGACATCTCCCTTCAGGTAATATTCATACTCAAAATATGGCTTTATCCTTTCAAGTCTACAAGCAGACGCTGAGCTCCGGGTAAATACTACTCCATAGGATGTGATGGGAATGAGGAGTATCGGCAGGTAACAGACACAGAAGACTGGAGAACATTTCATGGCACACAGGAGATCCTATCAGTCACCGGCAGGTCTGCTCAGAAGTAGACGCAATCACTGGGACTTTATACACATCGACTGAGACCGACTTACACTACAGAACAAAGAACAGAATAATAGTAACTTCAATCTGAAAATATACAATCTACTGTATATCATGCAGTGTAACTGATCTAATAAAGTTGGTTTATTCTTATATATCACATTCAGTACAGTTTCAGTCATTCAGAATTATATTTATTCATTTTCAGGATATACTTTCCAATATATATATAAATACAGGTGCATCTCATAAAATTAAAATATCATCAAAAAGTTAATTTATTTCAGAGATTCAATTCAAAAAGTGATACATTTCAAGCATTTCTTTCTTTTCATTTTGATGATCATGGGCTTACAGCTAGTGAAAACCCCAAATTCATTATCTCAAAAAATTAGAATATTACATAAGACTAGGGATGAGCCCAATGTTCGAGTCAAACGTAAGTTCGACTCAAACATCGGGTGTTCGCCCGTTTGCTGAATACCGAACATTATGGGGCGTTCGTGGGAAATTCGAGCGCCCGCAGGACGCGCTATAATGAACGGCCAGACCGTCAATGCACTGCGAGATCACAGTGCATTGACGGCTGCTGATTGGCTAAAGTATGCACCTGGAAAAAAAGGATAAAAATTGCAAGAAGCATAGTATCCAACTTGGACCACCATAAATTTAGAGAGTGGTGCCAAGGAGGATTAAAATAGATCTCTATTCCCCTCACAGAAATCTATAAACCAATAACGGATCGGATTCCAATGGTAATATCTATGCACCCCATAACTGAATTAAATGAGGTAGTGAACAAAAAAGCAACAAAACAAATATGCATATAACTGTTTGATTCATAACCCCATATATCTTAAGTAGTACCGGAAAGAGTCTCTATAAATGTCTATTTAGATAGAAGTTACAGGTTTTTTTTTGTGATTTAATACTAGCGCTACACTATTTATATCCATACTGTTTACAAATTTCCATACTTTGTGTGTGAGCTGCTTTGATAGAGCAAGCGCGGTGTCTTTTGAGTTAATCTAAAGTATGCACCTGACCTGCATGCTTTGGCCAATCACAGCGCGCTCTGCTGTGAGAGCCATGATTGGCCAAAGGCAGGGTGCCTTTGGCCAATCATGGCTCAGGGGGCTGAGTCCACACCCCACACTATGTAAGGCTGCTTACACGGCAGCCGTACATAGTTTTATGAATGAGAGCAGCAAAATAACATTTGTTAAGGAAATTGCTCGCGGCTGTAATGTATTGCTGGATCCCGGCAATATACATACAAATAATTGAAAAAAATGGCATGGGTGCCCCCTCAGTCCATTACCAGGCCCTTTGGGTCTGGTATAGATATTAAGGGGAACCCTGCGTCATAATTGAAAACAAATGGCATAGGGGTCCCCCCAAAATCCATACCAGGCCCTTCAGGTCTGATATGGATTTTAAGGGGAACCCTGAGCCAAAAAAAAGGGTGTAGGACCCCCCAAAATCCATACCAGAGCCTAATCCAAGTACGCAACCTGGCAGGCCGCAGGAAAAGGGGGGGGACGAAAGAGCGCACCCCCCTCCTGAACTGTACCAGGACACATGCCCTCAACATAGGGACCCCCAGATCCTGCCCCCCCTATGTGAATGGGTATAGGGTACATTGTACCCCTACACATTCACCCAAAAAAGTGTCAAAATGGTAAAAATGACAGGAGACAGTTTGGGAAAAGTCCTTTATTATTTTTTTTTAAAAAGTGTCCCTCGATGTCCATTTATCTTCTATCATAGTGTCTGACGACCCCGCCCCATTCTGACGTTACGTGATGTCACATGACATCAGAATGGGTGAGGTCCCCGGCTTATGTCACCAGGTGGCCCCGCCCTCAGCTATATAACAGGTGTCACTATAGAAAGCCTGCAGTCAACAGGAGCCTCCCATGGAGGCGGAGTTTATTTCAGTTTTTTTTTGCTCGGGTCGTCGGACGCTGTGATCAAAGATGAATAGACATCGTGGGACACTTTTTTTTTTTAAATAAAGGACTTGCCCCAAATTGTCTACTGTCATTTTTACCATTTTGACACTTTTTTTGGTGAATGTGAAGGGGTACAATGTACCCGATACCCATTCACATAGGGGGGGCCTGGGATCTCCGGGTCACCTTGTTAAAGGGGGCTTCTATATTCCGATAAGCCCCCACAACCACCGGAGTAAGGGTTATGGGGATCCCTACACCATATTTTAAAAAAATTTGGCTCGGGGTTCTGCTTAAAATCAATATCAGACCTGAAGGGCCTGGTATGGATTTTTGGGGGGGACCCCTACGCCATTTTTTTTATTTTAGTGCAGGGTTCCCCTTAATATCCATACCAGACCTGAAAGGCCTGGTATGGATTTTTGGGGGACCCCCACGCAATTTTTTTAAAAATTTTGGTGCAGGGTTCCCCTTAAAGTGGTGTTCCGGCTGAAATTATACTTTTTAAATAAAAATACCCCTATAATACACAAGCTTAATGTATTCTAGTAAAGTTAATCTGTAAACTAAGGTCTGTTTTGTTAGTTTATAGCAGTAGTTTGTTATTTTATAAACTTACAGCAGGCCGTAGCCATCTTAAGTGTGGGCATCTGAAGCCAGACTGTATTTCTTCCTGGATCTCATCCTTGCAGATCTCGCACATGCTCAGTGCAGCACAAGCAGTGTAATAGGTTTCAGGTCAGGTTTCCATAGCAACGGCAGTGTCAGAGGAAGTTGCCGCCCCTTCCCAGAAGGCATTGCAAACAGGAAATGATGCAATGGGCCACGGCCAGGGAGGAGGAAGTGAAAAATGAATACAGCAGATATACAGTAAGTGCTGAGAAAAAAATATATATCTAATTCGTTTACAGTGCACAGTTTAGTGAGGGATGCTGAAGAGTTGTAAAAGTGGGTGGAACTCAACTTTAATATCCATACCAGACCCAAAGGGCCTGGTAATAGACTGGGGGGGAACCCATGCAGTTTTTTTTCAATGATTTTATCTATATTGCAGGGATCCGACAATTCATTACAGCCGCGAGCAGTTTTAACCACTTCAGCCCCGGAAGGATTTACCCCCTTCCTGACCAGAGCACTTTTTACAATTTGGCACTGCGTCGCTTTAACTGCTAATTGCGCGGTCATGCAATGCTGTACCCAAACGAAATTTGCGTCCTTTTCTTCCCACAAATAGAGCTTCCTTTTGATGTTATTTGATCACCTCTGCAGTTTTTATTTTTTGCGCTATAAACAGAAAAACACTAAAAATTTTGAAAAAAATGATATTTTCTACTTTTTGTTATAAAAAAAATCCAATAAACTCAATTTTAGTCATACATTTAGGCCACAATGTATTCAGCCACATGTCTTTGGTAAAAAAATGTCAATAAGCGTATATTTATTGGTTTGCACAAAAGTTATAGCGTCTACAAACTAGGGTACATTTTCTAGAATTTACACAGCTTTTAGTTTATGACTGCCTATGTCATTTCTTGAGGTGCTAAAATGGCAGGGCAGTACAAAACCCCCCCAAATGACCCCATTTTGGAAAGTAGACACCCCAAGGAAATTGCTAAGAGGCATGTTGAGCCCATTGAATATTAATTTTATTTGTCCCAAGTGATTGAATAATGACAAAAAAAAAAATACAAAAAGTTGTCACTAAATGATATATTGCTCACACAGGCCATGGGCATATGTGGAATTGCACCTCAAAATACATTCAGCTGCTTCTCCTGAGTACGGGGATGCCACATGTGTGGGACTTTTTGGGAGCCTAGCCGCGTACGGGGCCCCGAAATCCAATCAAAGCCTTCAGGATTTCTAAGGGCGTAAATTTTTGATTTCACTCCTCACTACCTATCACAGTTTTGAAGGCCATAAAATGCCCAGATGACACAAACCCCCCCCCCCCAAATGACCCCATTTTGGAAAGTAGACGCCCCAAGCTATTAGCTGACAGGCATGTTGAGTCCATGGAATATTTTATATTTTGAAGCAAGTTGCGGGAAAGTGACAATTTTTTTTTTTGCACAAAGTTGTCACTAAATGATATATTGCTCACACAGACCATGGGCATATGTGGAATTGCACCCCAAAATACATTTAGATGCTTCTCCTGAGTATGAGGATACCACATGTGTGGGACTTTTTGGGAGCCTAGCTGCATACGGGACCCCAAAAACCAATCACCGCCTTCAGGATTTCTAATTGTGTAAATTTTTGATTTCACTCTTCACTGCCTATCACAGTTTCGGAGGCCATGGAATGCCCAGGTGGCACAAACCCCCCCCAAATGACCCCATTTTGGAAAGTAGACACCCCAAGCTATTTCCTGAGAGGCATGGTGAGTACTTTGCAGCTCTCATTTGTTTTTGAAAATGAAGAAAGCCAAAAAAAAACATTTTTTTTTCTTTTTTTAATTTTTAAAACTTTGTGACAAAAAGTGAGGTCTGCAAAATACTCACTATACCTCTCAGCAAATAGCTTGGGGTGTCTACTTTCCAAAATAGGGTCATTTGGGCAGGTTTGTGCCACCTGGGCATTCCATGGCCTCCGAAAATGTTATAGGCAGTGAAGAGTGAAATCAAAAATTTACGATGGAGGCGGTGCTTGGTTTTCGGGGTCCCGTACGCGGCTAGGCTCCCAAAAAGTCTCACACATGTGGTATCCCCATACTCAGGAGAAGCAACAGAATGTATTTTGGGGTGTAATTTCACATATTCCCATGGCATGTTTGAGCAATATATCATTTAGTGACAACTTTGTGCAAAAAATAAAAAATTGTCTTTTTCCCGCAACTTGTGTCACAATATAAAATATTCCATGGACTCGACATGCTTCTCAGCAAATAGCTTGGGGTGTCTACTTTCCAAAATGGGGTAATTTGGGGGGGTTTTGAACTGTCCTGGCATTTTATGCACAACATTTAGAAGCTTATGTCACACATCACCCACTCTTCTAACCACTTGAAGACAAAGCCCATTCTGACACTTTTTGTTTACATTAAAAAAATTTTTTTTTTTGCAAGAAAATTACTTTGAACCCCCAAACATTATATATTTTTTTAAAGCAAATGCCCTGCAGAATAAAATGGTGGGTGTTAATTTTTTTTTTTCACACAGTATTTGCGCAGCGATTTTTCAAACGCATTTTTTGGGGAAAAAACACTTTTTTAAATTTTAATGCACTAAAACACACTATATTGCCCAAATGTTTGATGAAATAAAAAAGATGATCTTAGGCCGAGTACATGGATACCAAACATGACATGCTTTAAAATTGCGCACAAACGTGCAGTGGCAACAAAATAAATTAAAAGCCTAAGCTTAAAAGCCTATAAAAGCCTTTACAGGTTACCACTTTAGATTTACAGAGCAGGTCTACTGCTAAAATCACTGCCCTTGATCTGACCTTCGTGGTGATACCTCACATGCATGGTGCAATTGCTGTTTACATTTGACGCCAGACCGACGCTTGCGTTTGCCTTAGCGCAAGAGCAGGGGGGGACAGGGGTGCTTTTTTTTTTTTTTCCTTTATTATTTTTTTGCTTTTTTATCTTATCTTTAAACTGTTCCTTTCATTTTTATTTTTTTTTATAATTTTTATTGTTATCTCAGGGAATGTAAATATCCCCTCTGATAGCAATAGGTAGTGACAGGTACTCTTTTTTGAAAAAATTGGGGTCTATTAGACCCTATATCTCTCCTCTGCCCTCAAAGCATCTGACCCCACTAGGATCGGTGTGATAAAAGGATTTCCCAATTTCCCAATGGCGTTGTTTACATCCGGTGAAATCTAAGTCATGAAATGCTCGTAGCTTCTGGTTTCTTAGGCCATAGAGATGTTTGGAGCCACTCTGGTCTCTGATCAGCTCTATGGTCAGCTGGCTGAATCACCGGCTGCATTCTCAGGTTCCCTGTTGAGACAGGAGAGCCAGAGAAAAACACGGAAGACGGTGGGGGGGGGCATTCCCTCCCACTGCTTGTAAAAGCAGACTAGAGGCTAATTAGCTGCTAGGATTGCTTTTACATGAAAGCCGACCGCTGGCTGAAAAGAATGATACCAAGATGATACCTAAACCTGCAGGCATCATTCTGGTATAACCACTCAAAGTCGTGAATTGCGTACCTGAAGACAAAAAAATGGTTAACAATAAAGCACAGTAAATGGTAAAGTATAAAAAATTGCATACCTGAAAAGCAAACATGATAAAACATAATAACAATAAAACATTGCAGAATAGAATACAGTGAAAACGAGCAGAACAATAGAGAGAGAATAGAGAGAGAGAGAACAATAAAACAACAACAATTTTTTTATTTTATATATTTTTTTGTGGTTTTTTTTTTACACTTTTTTTTGTAACTGTAACTTGTATAACTGTAACCAGTTCCAGGTTCGGGTCGCCCAAAATGCGATGGCATCTTGGGAGACCCTGTGTTAATGTGCCTAGTCTGTGCAATGCTGTATGCTAATACTCAACTAGTGTATGGTAGCATTCAAAACATTCACTAACGCAAAGACCAGGATTGTCAGGACAGGAGGGACAATAATAGCGGGTGTCACCCTATATCCGCGCTTGCTGTAGACACGACATCTTTTTTGGGGGGGTTCGTTGGGTAGGGGTACTCGGGAGGACATAAAAATGTCTCTCATGCAGCCGACTGCATTTGGTTGGGGATGTGAATGGGGGAAGCACGGGTGCTGCAGAAGTGGTGGGTTCCCAATTATTAGGATTGGCGAATGCAGCAGGAAGGGCACTATGGGCACGACGGGCCTGTTTGTCTTCTTCTTGGTGGCAGCGGGACACTACTTGTGCTTGCCACCTCACCAGCTTGAACTGCACTTATGGGACTCGCCACGTCACCAAGTGTTACTGCAGTGCTGGTTTGACTACGACCGGGGTGTACTAGACCGCTGGTGCTTGCCAGTTCACCGAAACGCTACCAAAAAAACTGTTAGTGATCGCAGGGATCAGGCCTGACTCTGCGAACACTGCAGTTATGTGTTTAGTGTTTTGTAAGGGACAGTGATCGATGGATACTGCACTTGGGTGGGCTGGGCTGGGCCGGGCGGAGGGGCAAAACGCAGGTGCTAGCAGGTATCTGGGCTGATCCCGCTAACACTGCATTTTTGGAAACCCTAAACTGCTGGGGACGCTAGTATAGATCTGATCGGATCAGATATTGATCCGTTCAGATACTATACCACTAAGGGAGGCGTATGCTGCGTGCGTGGGTGTTAGCGGTACTGGCGCTAATCTGACGCTGCCTGGGGTGACGCATATCACCGCCGGGCCATCAGGGGGCTAAACCTTTATTCGGTAATAAACGGCGGGTGCCCTGACACTATAAAAAATAAACTAACTAACCAGCGTCACCCGTAACAGTTATACGGTGATCACTGGTGAAAGGGTTAACTAGGGGGCAATCAAGGGGTTAAAACCTTTATTAGGTAGTATATGGGGGTCTCTGATGCTATAAAACGCTGACGGCAAACCTATATATTTACCTCCTTAACTAGCGTCACCAGTGACACTAATACAGCGATCAGAAAAATGATTGCTTAGTGACACTGGCGACGGGGGGTGATCAAGGGGTTAAAACTTTATTAGGGGGGGTTAGGGGGGTACCCTAGACCTAAAGGGGGCTAATACTAACTGCCCTACCACACTAACTGTCACAAACTGACACCAATGCAGTAATCAGAAAAAAAACTGCTTGGTGTCAGTGTGACAGGGGGGGGCAGGGGTGATAAGGGGGTGATCGGGGGGTAAAGGGGGGTGTAATGTGTGCCTGGCATGTTCTATTGTGTGTGTAGTGTTTGTGCACTCACATTGAAGTCTTCTCTCCTCGGCGCCGGAACGGAAAATACCGAGCCGAGGAGAGATGACATCATTTCCTCTGCTGCTGTTTAGCATACAGCAGCAGAGGAATGATCTGATTGGCCGGAAGCGATCGCGAGGGGGGGGGCACGAATGGTCGGCCTCCCCCTCACCTCTGATTGCCGGGGGACAAACGCCGACCGCCTCGGGCACCGGGGGGGGGATTGGACCCCCCGCCCGCGGGAGGAAGATCACATACAGGTACGTGATTCTGCCTGCCCGTGCCATTCTGCCGACGTATATCGTCGTGAGGCGGTCGGCAAGTGGTTAAATGACATTTTTCCTTTAGAAATTTAATTTTGCTGTGGTACTGTTCTAAACACGGGAAAGATGCGCTACTTTACAGGCATACGAAGGACACACCCAGGACATGATATTTAAAGAAATATTTCATTTTTTTTGTTTCACTTTAAGCATTATTAAAATCACTGCTACTGAAAAAATGGCTGTTTTTAAAACTTTTTTTTGCATTGTTACATGTCCCCTGGGGCAGGACCCGGGTCCCCAAACACTTTTTATGACAATAACTTGCTTATAAGCCTTTAAAATGAGCACTTTTGATTTTTCATGTTCGTGACCCATAGACTTTAACGGGGTTCGCACAAATTTTTTGCATGTTCTCATGTTCTGGTGTGACCCGAACTGGGGTGTTCGATTCATCCTTACATTACATAAGACCTTTGACAGACTCACCTGGGACAGAGGCTTTTGGAGGGGACTGAATGCTAGCCTCTTGCCTACCGACTATGAGCCCTGGCATTTGAGGGAGTTACAAGCATTTAGGAAGATATTCTGATATGTAATGTCCTTTAGAATTACATAACAGAATATCTTCCTAAATGCTTGTAGCTCCCTCAAATGCCTCTGTCCCGGGTGAGTTTGTCACAAGACCAATAAAACCAATAAAAAAAAGGTTTTTTAATACAGAAATGTTGGTTTACTGAAAAGTATGTCCATGTACAGTACTGTGTAAACACACCACATTGATGCAGTAATTCATGCAAAAGGAGCCCTGACCAAGTATTGAGTGCATACTATACTGTACATGGACATACCTTTCAGTAAGGCAACATTTCTGTATTATTAATTCTTTTTTTGATTGGTCTTGTGTAATATTCAAATGTTCAGAGATACTGAATTTTGGGTTTTCACTAGCTGTAAGCAATAATCATCAAAATTAAAAGAAAAAAATGCTTGAAATATATCACTCTGTGTGTTGCACATCTATATAAAATAAACGAGTTTCACTTTTTTAATTGAATTATTGAAATAAATTAACTTTTTGAAGATATTCTAATTTTATGAGATTCACCTGTATATATTCACTCTATTGTCAAAAGTATTGGGACACCTGCCTTTACACGCACGTGAACTTTAATGGCATCCCAGTCCATAGGGTTCACTATTGAGTCGGCCCACCCTTTGCAGCTATAACAGCTTCAACTCCTCAGGGAAGTCTGTTCACAAGGTTTAGGAGTGTGTCTATGGGAATGTTTGATCATTCTTCCAGAAGAGCATTTGTGAGGTCAGGCACTGATGTTGGATGAGAAGGCCTGGCTCGCAGTCTCCACTCTATTTTATCCCAAAGGTATTCTATCAGGTTGAGGTCAGGACTCTGTGCAGACCATAAAATTCCTCCACCCCAAACTCGCTCATCCATGTCTTTATGGACCTTGCTTTATGCACTGGTCCAAATCATTTGGTGGAGGGGGGATTATGTTGTGGGGTTGTTTTTCACGGGTTGGGCTTTTCCCCTTAGTTCCAGTAAAGGGAACTCTTAAGGGGTCAGCTTACCTATTCAGAGTTAGGCACAACATAGGGCAATACAGGAAGGTTCAAGCAGAAAGAGTCTTGCACGTATTGCCACTCTGTGGACTGTAAAACCTTGCTGTGCCATCTCAGTGCCCTGAGGATAATTTTTCCCTTTTGGTTTGCCATATTGTTGTCCTGTGGCCTATCTCCCTTTTGCTGTACCATATCACCACTCCATGGACTGTTAACCCTTGCCATACCATTTTACTGTCCTCAGTATTATTTCTCCTTCCTGTGCCATTTTACCACCTGAAGGATCATTGCCCCTTTCTGTATCATATTGCTGCCCTGTGGACTGTTTACCCCCTACTGTGCTGTATTACTGCCCTGAGAATAATTTTCCCTTCCTGTGCCATATCACTACTTCATAGATGGGGTAGCCCTGCTGTGCTCCACTGCTGCCCTGTGGATTATTTCTCTGTGCTGTGCCCTATTGCCTCCCCTCCTGTGTACCCAAGTCCCGCAATAAATGCAAGCATGTCTGGCATAGATTTTGTAGAAGCAATGATGAATAGTCAGATCTTGTAGAAAACTTGTTTATTCCAGCCAGCAGAGAGCCGCATGTGTAACCTTTTTCTTCTAGATTCATTTTAAACCTTCCTACTTCCTGTTCCCACCCCCAGGTCCTCACACCTCTATGTAAATACAACACATACATAGTCTACATCCAGTTATCTGTGATTTGCCTCTGTGTGCTCTCTGTCTGCACTCCCAGTTAATCACAAACTACGGGACAAGATAACTTGAGATGGCTGACGAGAGCCTGCATACCATGGACACAGACTCGCCAGAATAACGAGTAAGTAAACAAGTGACTGAAGAGCTGGTGTAGTAAGGAGGGGTTTGGGTTCCTGGAGGACTGGGCCGACTTCTCAGTCGGTAACCGGTACTATAGAAGGGACGGACTGCACCTAAATGAGGAGGGTGCAGATCAGCTGGGAATGAAGATGGCCAAAAAGTTAGAGGGGTTTTTAAACTAGGCAATGGGGGGGAGGGTCCAGAGACAGTGATAGCCAGCGCGGAAGATATTCCAGAGGGTAGTATTGGGGGCATTAGTGGTAGGTTAACCAAAGCACAAAAACACAAGGTGAGTATAGCAGCAGATCCTAGTTGCAATCTTGAAACACCCAATACGAGGACAATATGCGACCGGTCTAAACTAGGGATGAGCCGAACACCCCCCTGTTCGGTTCGCACCAGAACATGCGAACAGGAAAAAAATTCGTTCGAACACGCGAACACTGTTAAAGTCTATGGGACACGAACATGAATAATCAAAAGTGCTAATTTTAAAGGCTAATATGCAAGTTATTGTCAATAAAAGTGTTTGGGGACCTGGGTCCTGCCCCAGGGGACATGGATCAATGCAAAAAAAAGTTTTAAAAACGGCCGTTTTTTCAGGAGCAGTGATTTTAATAATGCTTAAAGTCAAACAATAAAAGTGTAATATCCCTTTAAATTTCATACCTGGGGGGTGTCTATAGTATGCCTGTAAAGGGGCGCATGTTTCCCGTGTTTAGAACAGTCTGACAGCAAAATGACATTTTGAAGGAAAAAACTCATTTAAAACTACCGCGGCTATTGCATTGCCGACAATACACATAGAAGTTCATTGATAAAAACGGCATGGGAATTCCCCACAGGGCAACCCCGAACCAAAATAAAAAAAAAAAAATGATGTGGGAGTCCCCCTAAATTCCATACAAGGCCCTTCAGGTCTGGTATGGATATTAAGGGGAACCCCAGCCAAAATTAAAAAAAAAAATTGACGTGGGGTTCCCCCTAAATTCCATACCAGACCCTTCAGGTCTGGTATGGATTTTAAGGGGAACCCCGCGCCCAAAAAAAAAAAAAAAAACGGCGTGGGGTCCCCCTAAAAATCCATACCAGACCCTTATCCGAGCACGCAACCTGGCAGGCCGCAGGAAAAGAGGGGGGGACGAGAGTGCGGCCCCCCCCCCTCCTGAACCGTACCAGGCCACATGCCCTCAACATTGGGAGGGTGCTTTGGGGTAGCCCCCCAAAGCACCTTGTCCCCATGTTGATGAAGACAAGGGCCTCATCCCCACAACCGTGGCCGGTGGTTGTGGGGGTCTGCGGGCGGGGGGCTTATCGGAATCTGGAAGCCCCCTTTAACAAGGGGACCCCCAGATCCCGGCCCCCCCCCTGTGTGAAATGGTAAGGGGGTACTTACCCCTACCATTTCACTAAAAAACTGTCAAAAATGTTAAAAATGACAAGAGACAGTTTTTGACAATTCCTTTATTTAAATGCTTCTTCTTTCTTCCTTCATCTTCTTCTTCTTCTGGTTCTTCTGGCTCTTCTGGTTCTTCCTCCGGCGTTCTCGTCCAGCATCTCCTCACCGGATGGCCCCGCCCCCCGTTATTTAAGAACCGTCAGACGAAGAGACGCCGTCACACAGCGGGAGCCTCCCTCCATGCATGGATGCGGAGCGGCCCGCAGAAGAAATGAAGAAGGAAGAAGAGATGAAGAAGAGAAGAAGAAGAAGAAGATGAAGAAGAAGATGAAGATGAAGAAGAAGATGAAGAGAAGAGCGGGAGCTTCCCCCCTCATGCCATGGGTGCGGAGCGGCCCGAGGAGAAGAAGATAGAAGATGCCGCGGAGGAGATGCTGGACGAGAACGCCGGAGGAAGAACCAGAAGAGCCAGAAGAACCAGAAGAAGAAGAAGATGAAGGAAGAAAGAAGAAGCATTTAAATAAAGGAATTGTCAAAAACTGTCTCTTGTCATTTTTAACATTTTTGACAGTTTTTTAGTGAAATGATAGGGGTAAGTACCCCCTTACCATTACACAAAGGGGGGGGCCTGGGATCTGGGGGTCCCCTTGGTAAAGGGGGCTTCCAGATTCCGATAAGCCCCCCGCCCGCAGACCCCCACAACCACCGGCCACGGTTGTGGGGATGAGGCCCTTATCTTCATCAACATGGGGACAAGGTGCTTTGGGGGGCTACCCCAAAGCACCCTCCCAATGTTGAGGGCATGTGGCCTGGTACGGTTCAGGAGGGGGGGGGCCGCACTCTCGTCCCCCCCTCTTTTCCTGCGGCCTGCCAGGTTGCGTGCTCGGATAAGGGTCTGGTATGGATTTTTAGGGGGACCCCACGCCGTTTTTTTTTTTTTTTTTTGGCGCGGGGTTCCCCTTAAAATCCATACCAGACCTGAAGGGCCTTGTATGGAATTTAGGGGGACCCCCACATCATTTTTTTTTTTTAATTTTGGCTGGGGTTCCCCTTAATATCCATACCAGACCTGAAGGGCCTTGTATGGAATTTAGGGGGACTCCCACATCATTTTTTTTTTTAATTTTGGTTCGGGGTTGCCCTGTGGGGAATTCCCATGCCGTTTTTATCAATGAACTTCTATGTGTATTGTCGGCAATGCAATAGCCGCGGTAGTTTTAAATGAGTTTTTTCCTTCAAAATGTCATTTTGCTGTCAGACTGTTCTAAACACGGGAAACATGCGCCCCTTTACAGGCATACTATAGACACCCCCCAGGTATGAAATTTAAAGGGATATTACACTTTTATTGTTTGACTTTAAGCATTATTAAAATCACTGCTCCTGAAAAAACGGCCGTTTTTAAAACTTTTTTTTGCATTGATCCATGTCCCCTGGGGCAGGACCCGGGTCCCCAAACACTTTTATTGACAATAACTTGCATATTAGCCTTTAAAATTAGCACTTTTGATTATTCATGTTCGTGTCCCATAGACTTTAACGGTGTTCGCGTGTTCGAACGAATTTTTTTCCTGTTCGCATGTTCTGGTGCGAACCGAACAGGGGGGTGTTCGGCTCATCCCTATTCACCAATGCCAGGAGCATGGCGGACAAGATGGGTGAACTAGAGATACTGTTGTACAAGGAGGATTTGGGTTTTGTGGGAATTTCAGAGACCTGGTTCAACAGCTCTCATGATTGGCTGGCAAACATTCAAGGGTATACCCTATACCGCAAGGATAGAGAGGGTAAAAAAGGGGGAGGGGTATGCCTATATATCAAGAATAATGTACAAGTGAATGTGAGAGATGACATCACTGAGGGAGCTAGAGAGGAGGTGGAATCCTTATGGGTAGAGCTTCAAAGGGATGAAGCTAAGGGGAAAATAATACTGGGAGTATGCTATAGGCCCCCTAACCTGAGAGAGGAAGTGGAGATGGATCTCCTATCACAAATTGGATTAGCAGCAAGGATGGGAAGTGTTATCATAATGGGGGATTTTAATTATCCAGACATAGACTGGGCGGAGGGAACCGCGCATTCATTTAAGGCTCGCCAGTTCCTTAATGTCTTGCAGGACAATTTTATGGGTCAGATGGTAGACGCACCAACTAGAAATAAAACATTACTGGATCTACTGATTACCAACAATACAGACCTGATCACGGATGTGGAAATACGGGGCAATTTAGGTAACAGCGATCACAGGTCAATTAGTTTCAGTATAAATCACACAAATAGGAAACATGAAGGGAACACAAAGACACTAAATTTCAAAAGAGCCAACTTCCCTAAACTACAAACCTGGCTAAAAGGCATAAATTGGGATAAAATATTAGGAACAAAGAATACGGAGGAGAGATGGGTTTGCTTTAAGAGCATATTAAATAAGGGCATTAGCCAATGTATCCCATTGGGTAATAAATTTAAAAGAGCGAACAAAAATCCTGGATGGCTTAACTCCAATGTAAAAATGCATATAAAAGCAAAGGAGAAGGCCTTCAAAAAATACAAGGTTGAGGGATCATCCTCAGTATTCAGACTTTATAAAGAATGCAACAAGAAATCTAAGGGTGCAATTAGGACGGCTAAGATAGAACATGAAAGACACATAGCGGAGGAGAGCAAAAAAAATCCCAAGAAATTCTTTAACCACTTCCCGCCCGCCCTATGGCGAATTGACGTCCGGGAAGTGGTTCTATTATCCTGACTGGACGTCATATGACGTCCAGCAGGATAACATGCCACAGCGCGCCCCCGGGGGTGCGCATCACGGCGATCGGTGGATCGGTGTGTCTGTCTGACACACCGCTACACCGATCTTGGTAAAGAGCCTCCAGCGGATCACGCTGTCAATAGGAAGAGCCGTTGATCGGCTCTTCCTCACTCGCGTCTGACAGACGTGAGTAGAGGAGAGCCGATCGGCGGCTCTCCTGGCAGGGGGGGTCTGCGCTGATTGTTTATCAGCGCAGCCCCCCCGCAGATCACCACACTGGACCACCAGGGATCGCCACTAGGACCACCAGGGAAGGGGCAACATGTGGATGGCTAGGTATGTACCCCATGCCATCCACATGTGCCCAGTGTGCCAAATCTGTGCCAATCAGTGCCCACAAATGGGCACTGATTGGCACCATTATGTTGCAGTGATGCCCAGCAATGCCACCCTTAGGGGCATCACTGCAAATAAGCAGTGTCATCAGTGCCACCCATCAGTGTCCATTCGTGCCACCTGTCAGTGCCCATCCGTGCCTATCAGTGCCCATCTATCAGTGCCCATCCATGCCCATCTGTACCAACTATCAGTGCCACCCATAAGTAACCATCAATGCCACCTACGAGTGCCCATCAATGCCACCTATGAGTGCCCATCATCAGTGCCCATCAGTGCCACCTCATCACTGCCACCTCATTGGTGCCACCTCATTGGTGCCCATCAGTGCCGCCGTATCAGTGCCTTTCAGTGCAGCCATATCAGTGCCCGTCATTGAAGAAGAAAACGTACTTATTTACAAAAAGTTTTAACAGTAACAAAGAAAAACTTGTTTTTTTTCAAAATTTTCGGTCTTTTTTTATTTGTTGCGCAAAAAATAAAAACCGCAGAGGTGATCAAATACCACCAAAAGAAAGCTCTATTTGTGGGAACAAAATGATATAAAATTTGTTTGGGTACAGTGTAGCATGACCGCGCAATTGTCATTCAAATTGCGACAGCGCTGAAAGCTGAAAATTGGCCTGGGTGGGAAGGTGTCTAAGTGCCTGGTATTGAAGTGGTTAAGTATGTAAACAGTAAAAAAGGGAGGACAGAACATATTGGCCCCATAAAGAATGAAGAAGGACATCTGGTTACAAAGGATGGGGAGATGGCAAAGGTATTGAATTTATTCTTCTCCTCAGTCTTCACGAGTGAATCGGGGGGCTTCAGTAACCAAAACTGCAGTGTTTATCCTCATGACACAACACAGGAAGCACCTCCATGGTTAACAGAGGACAGAATTAAAATTAGAGCAAGGTTTGAAACAGGAAAATCTGGATGCCGCACACCGGATAAAGTTGAAAAATCTTCCTTATTGTAAAACTTGGATCATCAAAAATACAGGGCAATCAGGCAGATAGTACAGACACAGCTGACGCATGGATTCATGAAGAATCGTTCTTGCCAAACCAATCTATTAACCTTCTATGAGGAGGTGAGTTGCCATCTAGATAAAGGAAGGCCCGTAGACGTGGTGTATCTGGATTTTGCAAAAGCATTTGACACAGTTCCTCATAAACGTTTCCTGTACAAAATAAGGTCCATTGGCATGGACCATAGGGTGAGTACATGGATTGAAAACTGGCTACAAGGGCGAGTTCAGAGGGTGGTGATAAATGGGGAGTACTCAGAATGGTCAGGGGTGGGTAATGGGGTTCCCCAGGGTTCTGTGCTGGGACCAATCCTATTTAATTTGTTCATAAACGATCTGGAGGATGGGATAAACAGTTCATTCTCTGTATTTGCAGACGATACTAAGCTAAGCAGGGCAATAACTTCTCCGCAGGATGTGGAAACCTTGCAAAAAGACCTGAACAAATTAATGGGGTGGGCGACTACATGGCAAATGAGGTTCAATGTAGAAAAATGTAAAATAATGCATTTGGGTGGCAAAAATATGAATGCAATCTATACACTGGGGGGAGAACCTCTGGGGGAATCTAGGATGGAAAAGGACCTGGGGGTCCTAGTAGATGATAGGCTCAGCAATGGCATGCAATGCCAAGCTGCTGCTAATAAAGCAAACAGAATATTGGCATGCATTAAAAGGGGGATCAACGCCAGAGATAAAACGATAATTCTCCCACTCTACAAGGCTCTGGTCCGGCCACACCTGGAGTATGCTGTCCAGTTCTGGGCACCAGTCCTCTGGAAGGATCTACTGGAAATGGAGCGAGTACAAAGAAGGGCAACAAAGCTAATAAAGGGTCTGGAGGATCTTAGTTATGAGGAAAGGTTGCAAGCACTGAACTTATTCTCTCTGGAGAAGAGACGCTTGAGAGGGGATATGATTTCAATTTACAAATACCGTACTGGTGACCCCACAATAGGGATAAAACTTTTTTGCGGAAGGGAGTTTAACAAGACTCGTGGCCATTTATTACAATTAGAAGAAAAGAGGTTTAACCTTAAACTACGTAGAGGGTTCTTTACTGTAAGAGCGGCAAGGATGTGGAATTCCCTTCCACAGGCGGTGGTCTCAGCGGGGAGCATTGATAGCTTCAAGAAACTATTAGATAATCACCTGAATGACCGCAACATACAGGGATATACAATGTAATACTAACACATAATCACACACATAGGTTGGACTTGATGGACTTGTGTCTTTTTTCAACCTCACCTACTATGTAACTATGTAACGACATTGGAAGCCAACCAGCCTTCAAGAAATGCCAGAGCCTGAGAGTTGGACCTCAGTTATAGGGGACTTAACAAGGAACAGCTGGTAAGGATGCTGGAGGAAGCCAGCCAACAGCAAGATTTTAGCACTGACATGGGTCAAGCAGTACTCAGGGAGGATATACCAAAGCTCTC
Organism: Lithobates clamitans; assembly: GCA_037952925.1. Classification (NCBI taxonomy): domain Eukaryota; kingdom Metazoa; phylum Chordata; class Amphibia; order Anura; family Ranidae; genus Lithobates; species Lithobates clamitans. Next base: position 402,659 of record JBBGZY010001452.1, on the reverse strand, counting down.
AGGGCAAGCTAGTAAGAGATCATGGGCTCTCTGGTACATAGAAGAAATGGTCATTCTGGGATAGGATGCTACAACAGAAAAGAAACTTGCAGTCGAAAAGGCACAAAAGAGGCAGAGGCAAAGAGAGTGGGAGGTTGTGAAGAACCATACAGCTAACTCTGTGCCAGCCCCTGCAGTAAGGGAGATCCCCAGAGTCTCTAGGTAGGACTTTAAACCATACCCAGAGGGTACAGGAGATGTGGAAAGGTTCTTTTAGTAATTTAAACACCAGTGTGAGCCACTGGAAACCCCAGCCACAGATTAAACCTTCCATGTTATAAAGCTGCTAGACAGGGGGGCTGGAATTATGAAAATATAAAAAGGGCAGTGCTGGACTTCTATGCAGTATCACCAGAGGCTTATTGGGCCCAATTCCAGAGTACACGCCACGTCCCAGAGACCTCTTTAAAATGTTCACACACAAAAGATTCCTAGTATGTCAGCTATGGCTGGATGAGGAGATTATCCAAGCAATCTTAAAGAAGCAATTATTTTTTAAATGTCTTTCTGAGCTATGACAGTGGGTGCCAGAACGTGAACCAGCCACCCTGGAGGGAGCAGAAGCCTTAGTGCATGAGGCCTTCATGATTATTCCCTATTGGAAGAAGACAGCTGCCGAGGCACCCTGAGTGTTACGCTTTTCCTTAATGCAGGTGATCAGGCACTATAGCTGGCTTCTATGTTCCTCACCTATAGAAGCCCTCTTTCCCATAAGGCAAGCAGGCCTACCAGTTTTTGGTTGCTCACAGGACTTATGCACAATGCTATAGTGCCTAGCTACCATGTCAGGACAGGCGCAAACTGAGCAAAGCAAACAGGTACTTGTGGTTGGTAGACAGGCAGAGTGGTTCAGTGACAGTCCAGGTACAAGGCAGGCAAGGTTTACAATAATCAGGGTCAAAGCCATAGTCAAAAGGCAGAGTTCAGAGAATAGTCAATATCCGAGGCCATAAATACAATCAGCTGAGCAGACAAACAGGGAGCTTGGGGCTTATGTTACAAGCTCAATATCACAAGCATGAGACTGCAGGCTTAGCTGGCTTAACTCAGGTTTGGTCTCCACCTAGAGACTGGGCACATCAATCACCTTGCAGGTGGACAAACAGACATGGAGAATGTATCACAATCAAAACCAGGATGCTGGAATGAGACCAGCAGCTATCAAAGATCAGGAGTGTTACACGCTCCTGACACTGAGTTTCCAGGATCCCCAGTCCTGCCTCCTCTCCACCAGATGAGTCCCTAGACAACGCTGCCCCCTCAACCAAGGCTCTCACACAAGTCTACCCTCCTGCAGTGGGCCCTGAGGCCTACCATAGAGAGACACTGTTTTGACTGTGGGCAAATCGGACAGCTGCCAAGCTAAGAAAAAGAACCTTGGGCTTTTCAGAAAGTAGACACCCCCAGCGTATTTGCTAAGAGGCATGGTGAGTATTTTGCAGAAAAGAAAATGGGGGGGGGGTGTTGGGGGGGGTGTTGTGCTATCTTGGAATTTCATGGCCTCTAAAACTGTGATAGGTAGTGAGGAGTGAAATTTACGCCCTCAGAAAGCTTGAAGGTGGTGATTGGTTTTCGGGGTCCTGTATGCGGCTAGGCTGAAAAAAAGTCCCACACATGTGGTATACCCACACCCAGGAGAAGCAGCTGAATGTATTTTGGGGTGTAATTTCACATATACCCATGGCATGTGTGAGCAATATATCATTTAGTGACAACTTTGTGTAAAAAAAAGAAAGAAAATGCTGTCATATTCCCGAGACTTGTGCCAAAATATAAAATATTCCATGAACTCAACATGCTTCTCAGCAAATAGCTTGGGGTGTCTACTTTCCGAAATGGGGTCATTTGGGGGGAGGGTTGAACTGTCCTGGCATTTTATGCCCAACATTAGAAGCTTATGCCGCGCATCACCCCTTCTTTTAACCACTTGAAGTCCTTTCTGATACTTTTTGTTTACATGAAAAAAAAAATTTTTTTTTTGCTAGAAAATTCATTTGAACCCTCAAATATTATATATTTTTAAAATCAGAGGCCCTACAGATTAAAATGGTGAGTGTTACAATTTCTTTTTTCACATAGTATTTGCGCAGTGATTTCCCAAACGCAATTTTTTGGGGAAAAAAAAACACTTTTTGAATTCTAATGCACAAAAACACACTAAATTGCCCAAATGTTTGGTAAAAAGAAATATCTTATGCCGAGTACATAGATACCAAACACAATGTGCTTTAAAATTATGCACACACGTTCAGCGGCAACACACTACATACATTTTTAAAAGCCTTTAAAAGCCTTTTTTAGGTTACCACTTTAGATTTACAGAGGAGGTCTACTACCAAAATTACTGCCCTTGATCTGACTTTTTTAAATTATTTATTTTGCTTTTTTATTTTATTTTTACACTGTCCCTTTAATTTTTTTTTATAATTTTTATTGTTATCACAGGGAATGTAAATATCCCCTGTCATAGCAATAGATAGTGACAGGTACTCTTTTTTGAAAAAATTGGGGTCTGTTAGACTCTAGATCTCTCCTCTGCCCTTAAAGCTTCTGACTACACCAAGATCGGTGTGAAAGATGCTTTCTCAATTTCCCAATGACGTTGTTTATATCCAGCCTAACTGAAGTCATGAAATGCTCATAGTTTTCTTAGGCTATAGAGATAATTGGAGCCATTCTGGTCTCCGATCAGCTCTATGGTCAGCTGGCAGAACTACTGGCTGCATTCTCAGGTTCCCCAGTGGGACAGGAGAGCCAGAGAAAACCATGAAAGGCGGCGGGAGGGGGAACATTCCCTCCCACTGCTTGTAAATGCAGTCTAGCGGCTAATTAGCCATTAGGATTGTTTTTTCATGAAAGCGAACTGCCGGCTGAAAAAAACAATACCAAGATGATGCCTAAACCTGCAGGGATCACCACTCAAAGTCCAGGCAACATACCAGTACGTTGCTGGTCCTTGTTGGGCATATATTGTAATGTTTTTTTTTTTCATGCAGCCTATGGGCTGCCTGAAAAAAGAGAGCCTAATGCCTCGTACACACGGTCTGACTTTTCGTCTACAAAAGTCCGACAGCCTGTCCGACAGACTTTCGACTGACTTTTGTCGGACTTTTGTCAGACTTTTGTCGGAATTGCGGCAGACTTTCTTACGAACGGACTTGCCTACATACGATCACACAAAAGTCCGACGGATTCGTATGTGATGACGTACGGGTTTTTGCCCGTCGGACTAGCACACAGACGAGCGGATTTCTGGGTCCGGCGTAGTTACGATGTAAAGATTTGAAGCATGTTTCAAATCTAAAGTCCGTCAGATTTGAGGCTGGAAAAGTCCGCTGAATGTCCGGGGAAGCCCACACATGATCGGATTGTCAGCCAGCTTTAGTCCGTCGGCGTCCGTCGGACTTTTGTAGACGAAAAGTCCGACCGTGTGTATGCGGTATAACAGATTCCTCTATTCACTTTGATCGATGTGGATGAAAAAATCGCTGCCAAAAAAAGTGAATAAAAATAAATGCGATCCGCCCCTGTCCACCCCTGCTCCTATGTTTCGGCATATATGTTTTTTTTTTAACGGCGGTGGTGAAATCACCTCCTACAGCGCTGGAGTTGCTGATTTACCTATCGTGAGAGCAAACCCTGTTTCTGTCAAAATAAACAAATCAGTGCTGCAGCTAAATGGCGTACCTGCAAAGCAAAAAATGGTTAACAATAATTCACAGTAACAGTACAGTAAAACAGTAGAATGACATACCTGCAAAGCAAACACACTAAAACACAGTAACAATAAAACATTACAGTATAGCATAAAATACAATAAAACAGCAAGAACAATAAAACGACAACTATTTTTGGCTTTATTTTTTTTATTTTTTTTTTTATTTTTTATGTATTATTTTATTTTTTTACACTTTTATCATAACTATAAATGTTCCAGCTTAGGCTCTCTCAAAATGCGATGGCCATCTAACATCTTTCGAGACCCTGTGTGAAAGTGTGCCCTAGGACTGTGCCGTGCTGTACCCTATACTAATAATCCACTAGTGTGTGATAGTGATGGAAACAATGCAGAGACCAGGTTGGCCAGGACAGGACGGACAAAAATAGCAGGTGTCACGCCTGTATCCGTGCTTGCTACAGACATGGGATATTTTTTGGGGTGTTCTTTGGGGAGGGGGTACCAGGGAGGACATCCGGAAAATGCCTCTCATGCAGCCGGCTCACTACATCTTGATTGGGAAATTGGGTCACAGCACCTTCTGGATACAGAAGGGCTGTGATGATCTCTTCCTGGAATTTTAGGAAGGACCCAGTTCTTCCTGACGTTTTGTATAGTACATAAGTGTTGAACAGAGCCAATTGCAATAGATATACACTTTTTTGTACCAGCGTCTGGCCTTACGGGCAACTCACCTGGTCATTGAAGACCACCCCTCCCGTTTTACGGTTGTATTCGTGGTCACAGAGGGGCTTCTCAATAACACCAGTTTCCGTAGTAATTTGGACTGCCGTAGCTGCGTGATGGGAAGGCAGAATGAAAATGTTCCATTTGTCCTTTCATCTCACTGCAAGCAATTCATTGGACCTCAAGCAGGCTCCCTTTCCCCATCTAAGTTGGGTATCTACAAGCCGTTGGGGGAAGCCCTGGCGATTAGATCGCACGGTGCCCTCCTCTCCACTCCTGGTGGAGAGGAGGGGTTTGAAAGCTGGATTGATCAGGCCATACAAGCAGTGGAAGAGTGGAGTGTTTCAGAGGTGGTGAAAATACAGGGGATAGGTAAAAGTCTTAGGAGCCCCAAGGCGTATGTCATCTGTAGCTTAAGAAGGGGGAAACCAGACTGCAAAGCAATGGATTACATTGAAGCCCTGTGTGCTGTCTATGGTAGAGTGGAGAAAATTCCTGATCTAATGTACAAGTTTGAGCACACCCAACAGTACGAGGGAGATCAGATATTGCATCAGATCATTCTGAAAAAGGGGCTTGACCCCCACGATGCTGATCAAGTTTGATTAGAATAAATCCTGCAGGGTGCAAGGCTCAACCACTCAATTGTGTTGAGGCTTTACTGAAAGGCATGCAAGAGGTCCCTACGTATCCCAAGCTGGTAAAAGTAGTGAGAGAAGAGGAGGACTTGTTGGGTGTAAAGAATCAAGGGTCTAGAGAACTGTCAAGATCTAATCCCAAGGCAAAGAAGGTTTCAACTTTGATAACGGAAACAGGGGAATACTCCAGCTCCCTTATTGTCAAGTATATCACTGAAGCAGCCCCAGTTGAGTTACTCACATATTTTGTTCAAACCCAAGATAAGATGCAACAAACTTTGCTACGAGCAATGGAAGCCAAGACTCATATGCAGATGAGGAAGCCTGACCCAAGGAAGTGTTATTGTTGTGGAGAGCCGGGGCATTTCAAAGCACAGTATTAAAGGTGTTACAGAAATGTCTCCTTGCTCAAAAGGCAGGAAACTTCAAGGGGTCTCCCAAAAACCGAGGCTGACAGAAAAAGGGAGAGAACTAAAGTTTTTTTTCAGGAGCTAGGATTAAAGAAAATAGAAGAAGATAAATATAATTTATTTGAGGGCCCCATTACAGAGGAGGAAATTAAAAAAACACTGAGGGAGACGCCAGTGGGGAAAAGCCCGGGACCGGACGGTTTCTCCGTAATATATTATAAAAAATTCCAAGACCTCCTAATTCCCAAATTATGTACATACATGAATGGGATCGGCACAAAGTGGGAGATGGGCAGAGAAGCGTCAGAAGCGATTTTAGCCATCATATTGAAGGAGGGCAAGGACAGCTCACTCTGTTCTAGCTACAGACCAATAGCGCTCCTCAATGTAGATACGAAACTGTTCGCGAAAATTCTCGCGGGGAGAGTGAAGAACATCCTGAATAATATGGTACACCCAGATCAGGTGGGATTCACCCCAGGTAGGGAGGGACGGGATAATGGGATCAGAACCCTTATGGTAACCCAAAAAATGAGGGAGAGTGGAGCCCCAGGGCTACTCTTGTCAATAGACGCTGAGAAAGCTTTTGACAGGGTAGACTGGGGCTTCATGTTTTGTATGCTGAAGGAAATAGGATTTGGGCCTATTATGACCAGACGGATAAGGGCGCTGTACACATGTCCTTCAGCAAGGGTTAAGGTTAACGGAACTTTATCTGAGCCATTCGTAATGACTAACGGAACGAGACAAGGATGCCCACTGTCCCCCCTTTTGCTTATGTTAACGCTTGAGCTCTTGCTGGAAAGGATAAGGCAGAACCCGGACATATCAGGGGTATTTGATGGAGAAGAAGAACACAAATTGGCTGCCTTTGCAGACGATATTTTTCTTTATATCACTAGAGAATAACTCTCCCTAATCTGCTTAAAACCTTGAAAGAATATGGGGAAATTTCAAATTTTAAGATCAATCCAGCCAAATCTGAAATATTAGAAATCAATAAGATGGATAAAAAAGATTGCACGGTCCACAAAGAGTTCCCATTTGCGTGGGGAAAAAAGAAGATAAACTATCTTGGGATAAAGATAACAGCGAATAGAGAGTCATTGTTTCAGGTTAATTTCGTCCCTCTCCTTAATGAGGTCAAGGGAGAGTTGGGTAGAATTACAAGAGGACAGCTGTCATGGGGGGTAGAATTAACATCATTAAGATGGCAATATTGCCAAAGATCTTATTTAAAATGCAAATGCTCCCCATTCCATTACCACAAGAATATCTTAAAAAATTACACTCACTTTTTATAAAATTTATTTGGAGGGGGAAAAAATCACGGATAAGTTATACTACACTTGTTAGGGACAAAGAGAATGGGGGTTGGGGTGCACCTGACATAAGATGTTATCACGAAGCAATCACTCTATCAAGAATTATAGATTGGGCAAAAGGAAACAAAGAAAAGCAGTGGGTGAAAATGGAAAACACGATTAGTAAAGTAGAGTTGAGTAAAGTAATTTGGATACTTCCACGTTTTAGGAAATTTAGTTCTGGGGCACATATAATCACTAGACACACTTTTAAAACATGGGACAAGTTGTATAAAAGGGAGAAATGGGAGTATAACTCCCCTTTGATCCCTTTGAGTGACACTGAATTTTTTGCACCAGGAATGGAGATTCTTAGTGGGAGATGGATCTTGCAAGAAGGAGCTCAGCTAAAGGATGTTATGATTAAAGACAAACTGTGCTCATTTCAGGAGTTAAAAAATAAAAGCGATCTTATGATCCTCAATAGGTGGAGATATTTTCAGTTAAAAAATTTTGTTGAAATGCTCCCCCAACCTATCAGAACTTTGGACAACCTCCAACCGTTAGAGAAACTTTGCGTTGGTCAGATAGGGAAGAAGGTGATTTCTAAAACTTATAGGGTATTGAGGGATCTGAAGGGAACAGATATTCCAGTATATATCAAAAAATGGGAGTCAGAATTAAACTCAAAACTCAGAAATGATGAGGCTACAATTCTATTAAAGCGAATTCACAATACTTCCGTAAACTATAAAGAGTCAGAGTTAAACTATAAATGTTTGTCAAGATGGTACATCACCCCAGACAGAGCCTCCAAATACCAGAATGAAACCTCACAATTCTGCTGGAGGGGGTGCAAAGAGCTGGGTAGAATGGCACACATTTGGTGGCAGTGTAGAAAAATAAGGGAATTCTGGGATAAGATAAGGGAAATTCTAGGCGAGATAACCCAAATAGCTATCCCGGACGACCCATGGGCATGTTTATTTCACGGATTTAGAATGCCAACCGAATCATATCTAGGAACACTTGTACCACAAATGTTGAATGCAGCAAAAAATCTTGTTGTAAGACACTGGCAGGAGAAAAGTGGCCCAACTATACAAGAATGGTATGATAAAACAAATGAAATTCAGAATTTAGAATACCTGAGATACATTGACGAAGCGGAAGTGGAGGAGTATGAGGAAAAATGGAAGGGGTGGCAAAAATTAAAAAGCTCAATAAGAGCTGTAGAGGTCTTGGGAAATCAATAGACCCACCTAATGAAGCTTTCGGGGAGTAGCCAGAGATGGGTATTGAGCAGCAGGAGTGGTGTCCACCGGGAGGGATTGATACAGTTAGTTTGGAGGTACACGGATGAAAGAAGAATAGGACTTCGAGGAGGTGGGGTGGGCTGGGGGGTGGGGAAGAGAAGGGGGGTTTAAGTTTCGACTCTACTGATAAAGTCGCTGAGGGAAGGTGCGATGCCGTAAGCATGCAGATTAAATAAAAGACATTTGTAATCAAAAAAAAAAAATCTGCAACAGATGCCACCATGATGTGAGTCGGGAAAGTATTGAACAGCAGAGCTGAAACTTTCACCCCCGAAAATGGACACTGATGTGGCAAAAAAAAAAAAAAAAAAAGAAACTTCAAGGGGTCTCAGAAAAGGAGCCAACTAAGAACCCTAACTTTAAGGAGCCCTTGCGAAAGCCTCCTGTATGTTTGGCACCGAGCTTTGCATTCCCACCCTTGCCTCCCTCACCTCCCAAGCCTCCTGGTACCGAGTCTGTCAGTGAAGTAGAACCCATGCAGTTGGGCTTCACACATCTCTCTGTGGAGGAGAGGGCCATTAAGAGGAGGGAGAGATTGTGCCTTTATTGTGGCCAGGCAGGTCACTTTTTAAAGTCTTGTTCTACCCATCAGGGAAATGCCTGCATCTGAGGTCCTGTAGGGGACAGATCTTAGGTGGCGTTGTTGCGTCCCCAGTTATCCTGAAGGATAAGCATCTAGACATGTGCAATTTGTTTAGTTTCAAATTTGTTTTTCCACGAAGTTCTTGTTCTTCTGGTTCTTCATCTGGTCTTCTTGTCCGGCATCTTCCTCAGCGGCGCCGTCTTCACTTCATCTTCTTTCCTCGGGCCGCTCCGCATCCACGATTGGATGGGAGGCTCCCGCTGTGTGACGCTTCTCCTCTTCTGACAGTTCTTAAATAACGGAGGGCGGTTGACCTCGTCCCCTCTGACGCAGGGCGGGTGTCCCTGCCCCCCTTTGACGTCACGGGGAATGCCACAGGGAAGTCCCCGTGCATCAGAGGGGGGCAAGGTCACCCGCCTTGTGTCAGAAGGGGGCGGCGTTGCGCTCTTAAGAGCGAACCAGAGCGAACCAGAACTGGTGAAGGACCACTGGTAGTGAAAAGCTTCCTGTGGATATAGAGAGATATTCGCCTTGTGAAGATATGTCCGCCAGTGAGGGCCCCTGCTTAATGCATAGACTTGTTGGTTTGGGGGGATATGTTCACTCTGCAAAGACATCGGTTTGATACCTATCTGCCCTTGTGGACGGATGCACGCTCATGTCTTTCTATGTGTTTAATCAGCACATGGAGGGACCATGAGCGTGTCCCTGCAGATAGTCTCCCATACACAGGAATGGTATTATAATCCAGCTATGCATTGTTCTCTGAACAATGCAGAATAAGAATTCACATCAATGGTAGATGCGCCAATCTCACTACATGTAGGTTACAAAGAGCGGGAAGCTGTACACACTGGCCTGCACAGACACACCCAGACAATCCCCTAGTCATTGTTACAGTGGTTGAGATTTGTATAACACCTACTGTTTGAAGGAATGCCTGGGCTTGATTGGCTGAATTGATTGGCTCTATTGTTACCCCTGTTCTCAGTCCTATAAATAAACTTCACTCCCATTGTCACACAGGACTGTCTGTGGAGCTTGCAATGTGATAACAGCTGCTGTGTCTGTTTTGATTGGGAAGCACGAGTGCACTCACAATGCATTATACAAAAGAGCTGAAAAGTGCGCTTATTAGCGCAAGCAAACTTGGTTACGCATAGCGTATAGTTGAATTTCCACCACAAGAGGAAAGGAGGACTTCCTTTCCTCTCAAGGCCCACTTTATGCAGACACCATTGTTCCTATGCCACAGAACACACAAGAGGAGGAGGAGGATTCTGGCAGTTTCGAAGGCATTGAAGCAGAGGAAGACATACGTCAAACAGTAAGAGATGGTTTTCCATCCCCAGAACCTTTGGGAGTAGTATGTGGCTGGGTGGAGGCAGTTCCAGATATTGTAATCCTGAGTGACCCAGAGGAGTCTGCTTCTTATGTCTCCGTAAATCTGCAGTGTATGGGCTCCCTCATGCTTCAAAGCCTGCGAAAGGACCCTAGAATATGTGGCGTAAAGGAGAAGGATCACTATTGGTTGGTAACCCTCCTTGACCACCGTTATGAGAGAAAAGTCTCAGAACTCCCATCCCCACAGAGAGTGCAGAAGATTAAATCTCTTGAAGACACCTTAAAGAGGAGTTTATCAAACACTTTTCCCTACTCTGGTAGGTTACAGTGTCACGGAAAACGTACAGTACCTGACCGTGAGATTGTGTTTCCAGCGCGATACCATTGCGCTGGTTCTCGGCGACAGGGTACTGTGCATGTCACGCTGGCTCACTCATCAGGAAAGGAAAACTTTGTTTTCCTTCCGCGATGAGTGACAGGCAGTGCTGACAGCTGTCTGGTGTGAATCCTGAGGCAGGAACACCGCGCCAAATTTTAAATGAAAAAAACGGCGTGGGTTCCCCCCCCCAGGTGCATACCAGGCCCTTAGGTCTGGTATGGATTGTAAGGGGAACCCCCTACGCCGAAAAATCGGCGTGGGGGTCCCCCCAAAATCCATACCATACCCTTATCTGAGCATGGAGCCCGGCCGGCCAGGAAAGGGGGTGGGGACGAGCGAGCGCCCCCCTCCTGAGCCGTACCAGGCCGCATGCCCTCAACATGGGGGGTGGGTGCTTTGGGGAAGAGGGGCGCCCTGCGGGGCCCCCCCACCCCAAAGCACCTTGTCCCCATGTTGATGAGGACAAGGGCCTCATCCCGACAACCCTGGCGGTCGGTTGTCGGGGTCTGCGGGCGGGGGGCTTATCGGAATCCGGGAGCCCCCTTTAATAAGGGGGCCCCCAGATCCCGGCCCCCCACCCTGTGTGAATGAGTATGGGGTACATGATACCCCTAACCATTCACCTAGGGAAAAATGTCAATAAAAAAAAAACACAGTACACAGGTTTAAGAGTAATTTATTAGTCAGCTCCGGGATCTTCTTCCGACTTCGGGGGTCTCCTTCCGACATCTCCCGGTGTTCGGCCTCTTCTCCCGGTGTTCGGCCTCTTCTCCCGGTGTTCCACCTCTTCTCCCGGGCCCCGTTGCTATCTTCTTCCAGCTCTATTGCCAGCGAGGGGCCCGGTCTTCTGCCGCTGTCTTGTCGCCGCTGTCTTGCCGCCGCTGTCTCGCTGCTTCGTCTCGTCTTCTCTTCTTCCCCGATGTTGACACGACGCTCTCTCCTGCTCGAATGCTGTGTGCGAGCTGCGGTGACCCCGCCCCCTTGTAACGTCATGGTCCCAGCATGCGCAGGGACTCTGGGGTCACGCCCCCTTATGACGCCAGAGTCCCTGCGCATGCTGGGACCATGACGTCGTAAGGGGGCGGGGTCACCGCCTATATAAATGGCTCCGCAGCTCGCACACAGCATTCGAGCCGGAGAGAGCGTCGTGTCAACATCGGGGAAGAAGAAAAGAAGAGAAGAAGCGTCGAGACAGTGGCGACAAGACAGCGGCGGCGAGACAGCGGCGACAAGACAGCGGCAGCAGACCGGGCCCCTCGCTGGCAATAGAGCTGGAAGAAGATAGTGGCGGGGCCCGGGAGAAGAGGCCGAACACCGGGAGAAGAGGCCGAACACCGGGCGAAGTCGGAAGGAGACCCCCCGAAGTCGGAAGAAGACCCCGGAGCTTACTAATAAATTATTCTTAAAACCTGTGTACTGTGTTTTTTTTATATTGACACTTTTCCCTAGGTGAATGGGTAGGGGTACCATGTACCCCAAACTCATTCACACAGGGTGGGGGGCCGGGATCTGGGGGCCCCCTCATTAAAGGGGGCTCCCGGATTCCGATAAGCCCCCTGCCCGCAGACCCCGACAACCAACGGCCAGGGTTGTTGGGAAGAGGCCCTTGTCCTCATCAACATGGGGACAAGGTGCTTTGGGGTGGGGGGGCCCCGCAGGGTCCCCCCCCTCCCCCAAGGCACCCACCCCCCCATGTTGAGGGCATGCGGCCTGGTACGGCTCAGGAGGGGGGGCGTTCGCTCGTCCCCACCCCCATTCCTGACCGGCCGGGCTGCATGCTCGGATAAGGGTCTGGTATGGATTTGGGGGGGACCCCCACGCCGATTTTTCGGCGTAGGGAATTCCCCTTACAATCCATGCCAGACCTAAGGGCCTGGTATGCCCCTGAGGGGGGAACCCACGCCGTTTTTTTCATTTAAAATTTGGCGCGGTGTTCCCGCCTCAGGATTCATACCAGACAGCTGTCAGCACTGCCTGTCACTCATCGCGGAAGGAAAACAAAGTTTTCCTTTCCCGATGAGTGAGCCAGCGCGACATGCACAGTACCCTGTCGCCGAGAACGAGCGCGATGGTATCGCGCTGGAAACACAATCTCGCGGTCAGGTACTGTATAACACGCACCCCAATTTAGGAGGGAATTTTAAGGAAAAAAACTTACATTGAAATGCCCATCATTGCAGCCTTGCCCCAGTGCAGCCTTGCCAGTGCAGCCATGTCAGTGCAGCCATGTCAGTGCAGCCATGTCAGTGCAGCCTTGTCAGTGCAGCCTTGTCAGTGCAGCCTTCCCCAGTGTCCATTGCAGCCTTGCCCCATTGCAGCCTTGCCCCATTGCAGCCTTGCCCCAGTGCAGCCTTGCCCCAGTGCAGCCTTGCAGCTCGCTGAGCTTCAAAATCGCCGACCGCGATTTAAAAATGGCGCCGCCGGCGCCGAAATACACAGAGCCAGTCCTCGGCTCTTCTCGGCGGCTCTCGTTCACTTTCGGCTCCACTCGGGATGGGCGCAACTGTGAGCGGAGCTATCCGAACCTAGCCGAGTACACTCGGCTAGGTTTGGACGGCACTCGAGTGAAGCTGAAAGTGGCCGAGAAGAGCCGAGGACCGGCACTGTGTATTTCGGCGCCGGCGGCGCCATTTTCAAATCACGGTCGGCGATTTTTTAGATCTGACAGCTCAGGATCGCAGGGGATCGGCGTATAACACGCACCCGCGATTTTCCCCTGATTTTAAGGGAAAAAAAGTGCGTGCTATACGCCAATAAATACATACATATATTTATATATATATATATATATATATATATATATAGCATATATATAGAGATCTATATATATCTATATATATAGATATATATAGATCTCTCTCTCTCTCTCTCTCTCTCTCTCTCTCTCTCTCTCTCTCTCTCTCTCTCTCTCTCTCTCTCTCTATATATATATATATATATATATATATATATATATATATATATATATATATATATAGATCTATATAGATCTATATAGATCTATAGATATATAGCGAGAGAGAGGGATTTTTAGGTATATTTAGATATTGATATATAGATATCGATATATCTATCTATCTCGATATGTCTTTATAAAATTAAATATTTAGGAAACTAGGAACTCTACCCAAACAGACAATTTGTACACCACTTCACTACAATGTTTGAAGATTACTATGTACTAAAATATCTGTGTGCTAAGTATATACATTTTTTGGTTCACATAGGGGAAAAAATACTCAGCCAAGAAGAACCCAGTCCCCCCCAACCAAAAGAACATACTTGGGAAATCAGCCCAAGCCCCACTGAGGATGTGGAGGAAGGAGAGGTGGGCGACATGGGCACCCCACCAGGTGAGTGTCTGACACACCAGCTTACGGTAATCTATGCATGGCTGCCTTTTATTTTATGTAATTGTTTTACTCTATTTTAGGTGATCTGGTTGTGCTTGACTCAAGCAACAGCGCCACCCCCGAGGATGTTGATGAAGTATGCAACATGGGCACCCCACCAGGTCAGTGTCTGAGACACCAGCTTATGGTAAGGTAAACTATGTCTGTCTGCATATTTCTAAACACATCTTTTTTTAATTCTATTTTAGGTCCAACTGACTATTTCACAACAGACAGTGACTAATTTCTAAAATAATGGCCTGGAATGGGGGGATTGATCAAATGCGGAATCGGCTGGATCGTATGCAGCAGGAAATGAAGGACATGATTGATGTTTTGGGTCGAATCTAAATGCCCTTTTTCAACCCCAAAAACATTGATCATGTTCTTCATTTCCTGGTTTGCTGACCCCATTTTGGGCCTTCTCGTTGTGGAAATTATATGCCTGTTTAACAACCTAAAAAAACAAAAATTACAAAAAAATGGAGGCCTGTTTAGAAAAAAAAAATTGTGTTTTTAAAAAAACCAAAAAAAAAAAAAAAACCCAAAAAAGGCCTGTTTTTAAAAAAATCAAAAAAAAGGCCTGTTTTTAAAAATCAAAAAAAAAAAAGGCCTGTTTGTTAAAATCCAAAAAATATATATATATTTTAAATTAAAAAAATATATAACTAATTATATTTTTCCAAATTTGTCAATATATTGATATATTTTTGACTATGAACCTTTTATACTAATGCTTAAGTGAATGTTTACAGAATATTAAAACATCTGTTTAGTAATAAACTAAATGTGTGGTTTGTTATTTCAATGCTCAGTATCAGTTTGTTTAAATTTAAAATAGTTGTTTACAGTGACAATGGAGCTTATTTAGTCAAGGAAAATACACTTGGCACTACAAGTGCTCTACCATAACCTAGGAGAAAGCCCAAAAGAAAGGCAAGAAATAAATATAATTCAAAATTTCATCAAGATTTTTTTATTTTGATAATTTAGATATCCAGGCCCATTGCAATGGCCCCCCTACCCATAAAATAATTGACATAATGCTGTCTAACTTGACGGGCACTTTGGGGGGCCAAGCCAGTACGGACAGTATCCAGGCCCTTAAGATTGTCACTGATAAGTCCGGCCTCAGGCCCAACTGGCACAATATAATTTTGTGAATGTTTGTGCAAAAAGTTGTGCAGGATGCAGCACGATAAAATGATAAAATTAAGTTTGTATTCCGCCAAATTAATGGAGGTTTGAAACAGGCGGAACCAGCTGACCAGAATCCCAAACGCATTCTCAACCACTCTTCTAGCTCTGGCCAGCCGGAAATTAAAAACCCTCCTCTCCGGGGTGAGGGTTCTTTGGGGGAATGGCCTCATGAGGTGCTTGCTCAGAGCGAAGGCTTCTTCTGCTATGAAGACAAAGGGGAGTCCTTCCACGTTATCCGCATCAGGTGGCAATCCCAGGCCACCACTCTGGAGACGCTGGCAGAACTCAGTCTGGGCAAATACTCCTCCATCCGACATCCGGCCATTCTTCCCCACGTCCACTTATAGAAATTCATAGTGTGCCGACACCACCGCCATTAAAACAATACTATGGAACCCCTTATAATTAAAATAGTATGACCCCGAATGGGGTGGTGGCACGATGTGGACATGTTTCCCATCTATAGCCCCTCCACAGTTGGGAAAGTCCCAACGGGTGGCAAAATGGGATACCACAGTCTGCCATTCCTGTGGAGTTGAAGGAAACTGGGGAATCAAACAAGAAAACAAAACTCAGTAATTTAAAAAAGAACATTGCAAGAACATTATACACTTAAAACATTATTGCCCAGCATCAGTATAACATTAAATAATTTAAATCTTCTTGAATAAATAATATGGAAAGGCACACTTATCAGATTGCTCACCCCCTCTGATGGCACATTGTTACATTTTAGGGGGTGGTGAAATTAGAAATTAATTAAAAGTTTAAGGACACGCAGGGTTTTATTGACTAAAGGCTACAAGACTGTGCAGTTCTCGCACTCTGCAAGTGCAGTTGCTCCACAGCTTAGTAAATGAGGTAAGGTAAAAAGGCTTTCATGTTGCAAGGAGTACCCAATCACATGCAAGGGCAATTCATCCAAACACTTTGTGGCTTGCACATGATTGGATGATGGAAATCAGCAGAGCTTCTGCTAATTTACTAAAGCACTGGAGCAAATAAACTTGCAGAGTGCAAATGCATTTTGCAAAGTGCAACATATATTTATTTGGAAAAATCAACACCACAGAACATTATAGCAAATTATTAGGGGGGGGGGTTGGAAATCAAGTTAATTACTTGCACACTATTTGGATTGAGTTTAGGTGGGGGGAGGGGTTTGGACATCAAGTTAATTACATGCACACTATTTTAATTGAGTTTAGGTGGGGGGTGGGTTTGGACATCAAGTTAATTACATGCACACTATTTGGATGGAATTTGAGGGGGAGGGGTTTGGACATCAAGTTAATTACATGCACATTATTTGGATTGAGTTTAGGTGGGGGGAGGAGTTTGGACATCAAGTTAATTACATGCACACTATTTGGATGGAGTTTGGGGGGGAGGGGTTTGGACATCAAGTTAATTACATGCACACTATTTGGATGGAGTTTGGGGGGGGTTGGAAATCTAGTTTATGACATGCACACTATTTGGATGGAGTTTAGGGGTAACAAAATACAATGCAGCTGACTAAATACATTCAAACTGAGTAGACTAGGTGGATATGTGCCCAGCATTGTATGCTGGGGAGGTTAGTGAAGGCAAATATACATGCATGACAAAAAAGAACAGGAAAAAATTCCAGTATGCGTGAGGAGAAAAAGGGGACATTCACACTATATTGCAATGATGGTAAGTAGTGTTTGGGTTAAGAAATACATTACATTATCAAAGATTAAAGAAAAGAACATGTGATGCTAATAAAAGAAAAAATTCTTACCTTAATATAGTCCTTCTGCAGGACCTGGATGATGGCAGAACAGGTCTCTGGGATAATGATCCCCAGAGCCTGGGGGGAGATGCCTGTCGAGAACTTGAGGTCCTGCAGGCTTCTCCCTGTCGCCAAGTACCGCAACGTGGCAACTAGCCTCTGCTCTGGAGTGATGGCTTGCCTCATGCAGGTATCCTGCCTGCTGATATAGGGGGTCAGCAAAGCCAACAAACGGTCAAAAACGGGGTCCGTCATCCGGAGAAAGTTCCTGAAATCCTCAGGATTATTCTCATGGATCTCACGGAGCAATGGCATGTGACAGAACTGGTCAAGCAACCAATTCTTGGTCCATGAACTCCTCCTCGCCCTGTTCATGGACTGGTCTTGGGCTGAAGAATGAACTACAGCACCAAGCACATACAATGCACGAGCTCGACGACGAGTACGTACAGGTAACATGGCTTCAAAACGGTCGGCTGGTCAGAACGCACTTAACAGAACGCACTGAAGAACAGCTAGGCCTGTGAAGAGCGACCTGAAAATCAGGAACGAGCGGACAATAAAACAAAGATTTCTCAATGCCAACTGACCAAACGCACTGAAAAGCAGATACAAACCTCACAAGCACAGACTGAACAACAGTTAAAACGAACTGAAAAATACGAGTCTCACAAGCGTGAATCGTCTCTCACCAAACTTCTACTAACACGAGATAAACACGAGACTAGCAGAAGGAGCCCAAAGGGTGTCGTACGGGCTATTGAACTTCCGTTTTATAGTCTCGTCGGACTTGGTGTACGTCACCGCGTACTAGGCTGTCAAACTTTTGTGTGATCGTGTGTAGGCAAGTCCGTTCGTTAGAAAGTCTGCCGCAAGTCCGCCAAAAGTCCGCCGAAAGTCTGTCGGACAGGCTGTCGGACTTTTGTAGACGAAAAGTCCGACCGTGTGTATGCCCCATTAGTGTAGTGAGACCTCTGCACAGTGTTCATCTAAAGCTACAAGTTAGTGCAGTGCGTCCTGCTCACAGTGTTCAGCTAGATCCATTCCTGTTATCTTCTTACTGACAGGCAGGCTTGTCTTGTTACAGTATTTACAGCTACCTGAAGAAAATTGCTGGTGTTCTTTTGATCCTATTAGTACCACAGTCAGGCAGCTAGACTATTTACAGTTAGTGCAGTGCATCCTGCTCACAGTGTTCAGCTAAAACTACAAGTTAGTGGGGTGCATCCTGCTCACAGTGTTCAGCTAAACCTACAAGTTAGTGGGGTGCGTCCTGCTCACAGTGTTCAGCTAGATCCGTTCCTGTTATCTTCTTACTGACAGGCAGGCTTGTCTTGTTACAGTATTTACAGCTACCTGAAGAAAATTGCTGGTGTTCTTTTGATCCTATTAGTACCACAGTCAGGCAGCTAGACTATTTACAGTTAGTGCAGTGCTTCCTGCTCACAGTGTTCAGCTAAACATACAAGTTAGTGGGGTGCGTCCTGCTCAAGGTGTTCAGCTAAAACTACAAGTTAGTGTGGTGCATCCACCTCACAGTGTTCAGCTAAACCTACAAGTTAGTGTGGTGCGTCCTGCTCACAGTGTTCAGCTAAAACTACAAGTTAGTGCTGTGCGTCCTGCTCACAGTGTTCAGCTAAACCTACAAGTTGGTGTAGTGAGACCTCTGCACAGTGTTCATCTAAAGCTACAAGTTAGTGCAGTGCGTCCTGCTCACAGTGTTCAGCTAAAACTACAAGTTAGTGCTGTGCATCCTGCTCACAGTGTTCAGCTAAAACTACAAGTTAGTGTGGTGCGTCCATCTCACAGTGTTCAGCTAAACCTACAAGTAATTTTTTTGCAAGCTCTGCACAGTGTTCACCTAAAGCTACCTGTAGAAGGTTGGTGGTGTTTTCCTGATCCTATCACTACCGCAGGCAGCTAAAAAAGCTACAAGTTAGTTTTTTGTGAGCTCTGCACAGTGTTCAGCTAAAGCTACCTGTAGAAGGTTGGTGGTGTTCTCATACTACAGGCAGGCAGTTGATTTTGCTAGCTGCAGTATCAGTATATATATATATATATATATATATATATATATATATATATATATATATCGCAGCTTAGTGCAGCTACAGGCCATTAGTATGTCTGGAAGGCCAAGAAGGAGAGGCAGACAGTCAAAAGCCAATAAGAGAGGGCAAGCAGGCTCTGTGTCTAGTGCTGGTCGTGGAGACGGTGCATCCTCATCAGCACGTGGCCGTGGGACACGCTTGGCCTTTTTTCGGCAGCTGGCCGTGTTGAGCCACAACATGCAGAAGACTTGATCGAGTGGATGACCAAGCCGTCCTCATCCTCCTCATCCTTTCTCACCCATGCCTAGGGTACTTTGTCTGGCAAAGCAGCGGCCTCTTCCCTTTGGTCAATGTCATCAGTGACTCCTTCCCTAGCCCCACCATGTCCTCCTGAGGAGTCCCTCGAACTGTTTGACCACAGTGTTGGGTACATGCTCCAGGAGGATGGCCAGCGTTTGGAAGGCTCTGATGATGATACTGAGCTGGATGAAGGCAGTAACATGAGCACGGACAGAGTGGGTGCCCAAGAAGGACAGCAATCTGGCAGTCATGCTCCCCCTGCTGCAGCATACTGCCAGGTTTGCTCCAGTGATGAGGAGGGAGGGGATGATGAGGTCACTGACTCAACGTGGGTGCCTGATAGGAGAGAGGAAGAGGAGGAGGAGGCGGCACATCACCAACGAGGCAGGATGCCCTCCAGGGGCCAGCCTAAGGGCAGCACATTGACTGCATCACACCCCAAAGCTCCGCATGTGCAGGACGCTGCAGTCTCTGCGCATTATTCAAAAAGTTCTTTGGTGTGGGCCTTTTTTGAGACGAGTGCTTTAGATCGCACCCCTGCTATTTGCAACATATGTCTCAAGCGTATCTCGCGTTGCCAAAACATCTCCCGCTTGGGTATCACATGCTTGACCAGACATATGTTGACCTGCCATGCAGTTCGTTGGCAAGCGTATCTAAAAGAACCGCACCAAAGAACAAAGAGGACCTCTCCTTGCTCCTCATCAGCTGAGATCTCCAACCCCTCTAGACCTTCAGTCCTCTCTGAGACCTGCACTGAGAGGAATGAAGGTGTAGAATTAGGTGTGTCACAGCCAAGTATTTGTGGGCAATCTGTTTTTGGTACACCGACGTCAGATCGTACCAGGCAAATTTCCCTGTCCCAGCTGCTGCACCGCCGAAAGAAGTTTGCTCCCAGCCATCCACATGCGCAGCGGTTGAATGCTAGCTTGGCAAAATTGCTAGCACTTCAACTGCTGCCTTTTCAGTTGGTAGACTCTGCCCCCTTCCGTGAGTTTGTGGAATGTGCGGTTCCTCAGTGGCAGGTACCCAAACGCCACTTTTTCTCACGGAAGGCGATTCCGGCTCTCTACCGGCATGTGGAAGGCAATGTCCATGCCTCGCTGGACAAGGTGGTCAGCGGTAAGGTGCATATTACTGCTGACTCATGGTCCAGCAGGCATGGACAGGGACGTTACCTAAGTTTCACGGCGCATTAGGTGACTCTGCTGGCAGCTGGGAACGATGCAGGACAAGGTGCAGTAGTGTTGGAGGTTGTTCTGCCACCAAGCCTCCAAAATGCTAATGATTGTGACACACCTCTCTCCTCCACCCCCTCCTCTTCTTCTTCCTCCATGGCCTCTTCCTGTGCTTTGTCCTCGGAACCAGAGGTGCTCCGTAGCCGTTCAAGGGGCTACGCAAGTACGCAGGCCAAAAGATGCCATGCGGTGCTTGAGCTGGTGTGCTTGGGGGACAGGAGTCACACTGGGGCAGAGGTTCTGTCAGCTCTGCAGGGGCAGGTTCAGAGGTGGTTGACGCCACGCCAACTTAAGGCAGGAATGGTGGTTTGCGACAATGGCACCAACCTCCTCTCTGCCCTCCGACAGGGACAAATGACCCATGTGCTCTGTTTGGCTCACGTCCTTAACTTGGTGGTGCAGCGGTTCTTGGGTAGGTACCCGGGCTTACAGGATGTCCTGAGGCAGGCCAGGAAAGTCTGTGTGCATTTCCGCCGGTCATATAATGCCAGTGCTCGGCTGACGGACCTCCAAAAGGAGTTTAACCTGCCCAAGAACCGCCTAATATGTGACATGCCCACCAGGTGGAACTCAACGTTGGCCATGCTGCAGCGGCTGCACACGCAGCAGAGGGCTATCAATGAGTACCTGTGCGACTATGGCACCAGGACAGGGTCAGGGGAGCTTGTTTTTTTTCCCCACGCCAGTGGGTCATGATCAGGGATGCATGCACTGTCCTGTCACCATTTGAGGAGGCCACGAGGATGGTGAGCAGTGACAGTGCATGCATCAGTGACACTGTCCCCCTTGTCCACCTGTTGGAGCACACATTAAGTGGAATAATGGACAGGGCACTAGAGGCAATACAGAGGCAGGAAGAGGAGGACTTCCTTAGCTCTCAAGGCCCCCTTTATCCAGACAGTGTTCCTGCGTGCCCTCTGATCACACAGGAAGAGGAGGAGGAGGAGGAGGAAGATTGTGTCAGTATGGAGGTGGAGCCTGGCACTCAGCATCAGCAGCAGTCTTTAAGGGATCAGTCCCAAGAAACACATGGACATGTACGTGGCTGGGAGGAGGTGGCTGCGGACCATGTCGTCCTTAGTGACCCAGAGGACTCCGGACCGAATGCCTCAGCAAACCTAAGCTGCATGGCCTCCCTGATCCTGCAAAGTCTGCGGAAGGATCCTCGTATTGGTGGTATCAAGGAGAAGGACCAATACTGGCTGGCAACCCTCCTTGATCCACATTACAAGGGTAAGGTTGCGGACCTTATCTTGCCATCGCAGAGGGAGCAGAGGAAGAAACATCTTCGGGAGGCCTTGCAGAAAGGTCTGTGCAACGCATTCCCACAGACTGGGAGGTTACAAACTCCTGTTTCTGGACAATGTGTTGCTGAGGCTTCGGTCAGTCAAAGAAGGAGCGGTGGAGAAGGTGGCCGTCTGAACGATGCGTTCAGACAATTTTTTGGTCCGCAGCCCCAAGGTATGATCGGTTCCAGCAACCATCGCCAGCGTCTGTTTTACATGGTGCAGGAATACCTAGGGGCAAGATCTTACTTGGACACCTTTCTCACCGAAAATCCTCTGGGTTACTGGGTCTTGAGGATGGGTCACTGGCCAGAGCTTGCACAGTATGCAATTGAGCTACTGGCCTGTCCTGCATCCAGCGTTCTTTCGGAACGCACATTCAGTGCTGCTGGAGGCTTTGTAACCGATCACAGGGTGCGTCTGTCCACCAACTCGGTCGATCGACTGACCTTCATAAAAATGAATCAGTCTTGGATCACCACCAGCTACCAAGCACCTGATGCTGATGTAACCGAATATTTTTTTTTGAAATCTCAGATCCCTTCAAAGACTGCCTATACTGATGCTGAGTGACTATCCCTGAGAAATTATCCTCTTCCTCCTCAATCATCATGCTGATAGCTTGTAAGAACATTTTTGGTTCTGGGCGTCACCACCAGTGCCTAAGGCACAATTTTTCAGCCCCTGTTTAACAGGGGCGTGTAATTACAATTTTTGATGCAATACTTTGCAGCAGGGCTCATTTCTGCGTTACAACTAGAGTATCTGTGAGGGGTTGCAGTGTTGTGGCACCAGCACCAGTGCCTAAGGCCCAATTTTTCAGCCCTTGTTTAACAGGGGCGTGTAATTACAATTTTTGATGCAATACTTTGCAGCAGGGCTCATTTCAGCATTCCAACTAGAGTATCTGTGAGGGGTTGCAGTGTTGTGGCACCAGCACCAGTGCCTAAGGCCCAATTTTTCTGCCCCTGTTTAACAGGGGCGTGTAATTACAATTTTTGATGCAATACTTTGCAGCAGGGCTCGTTCCTGCGTTCCAACTAGAGTGTCTGTGAGGGGTTGCAGTGTTGTGGCACCAGCACCAGTGCCTAAGGCCTAATTTTTCAGTGCCTGTTCAACAGGGGCATGTTACTACAATTCTTGATCTAATATTTCACAGCAGGGCCCATTTCTGCATCCACCAAGAGCGAGTGAGGACTTACAGTGTTGTGGCACCAGCACCACCACCACCAAAGGCCCAATTTTTCTGCCCTTGTTCAACAGGGGCATGTAATTACAATTCTTGATCTAATATTTCACAGCAGGGCCCATTTCTGCACCCACCAAGAGCGAGTGAGGACTTACAGTGTGGTGGCCACAACAACACCTAAGGCCCAAATTTCTGCTGAGTATATAGGGCAGGCCCCTACTTTCAAACATCTTACTTACAAACGACTCCTACTTGCAAACGGAAGGAGACAACAGGAATTGAGATGAAATCTACCCCTAGGAAGGGAAATTCTCTCCTGTAAGAGTTAATATGGGAAAAACATCTCTCCTTATCACTGATGCTTTCCAATCCTTGTTCCACAAAAAAAAACAAATTTTCAAAAAAAATTTGTCATTGGGACAAAATGTGAGGTGAAATCTTCTGAAGAGGAGGAAAGACAGCAAAACAAATGTCACAGGGGTGATAACCCTTCCCTATGTTTTCCAAAAAGCTTAAAAAAGATTTTTTGGCTGGAGCTAAACACGTTAAAAATGTACCCGTTCAAAATTACAAACAGATTCTACTTAACAACAAACCTACAGTCCCTGTCTTGTTTGCACCGCCTGTGTACTGCTGTTCAGAGTATATAGGGCCTGGTGGCCCCACACCTTTCCTTATTTTAATTTGGGTGCGGGGTTCCCCTTAATATCCACACAAGACCCAAAGGGCCTGGTAATGGACTGGGGGGTACCCATGCCGTTTGTCTCACTGATTTTCATCCATATTGCCAGGACCCAACATTACATTAAACCCGCAAGCAGTTTTAAATGAGATTTTTTCCTTTAAAAATGACATTTGGTGCAGGGACTATTCTAAACACAGGAAACACGCGCCACTTTACAGGCATACTATAAACCCCCCCGAGGTACGATATTTAAAGGAATATTTCACTTTTGTTTTTCTACTTTAAGCATCATTAAAATCACTGCTCCAGAAAAAACGGCCGTTTTTAAAAGTTTTTTTGCATTGATACATGTCCCCTGGGGTAGGACCCGGGTCCCCAAACCCTTTTTAGGACAATACCATGCAAATTAGCCTTTAAAATTAGCACTTTTGATTTCGAACGTTCGAGTCCCATAGACGTCAATGGGGTTCTAACGTTCGTGCGAATTTTCGGTCCGTTCGCAGGTTCTGGTGCGAACCTAACCGGGGGGTGTTCGGCTCATCCCTATTGGACACCTTTCCCACTGAAAATCCTCTGGGTTACTGGGTCTTGAGGATGGATCACTGGCCAGAGCTTGCACAGTATGCAATTGAGCTACTGGCCTGTCTTTCATCCAGGGTTCTTTCGTAATGCACATTCAGTGCTGCTGGAGGCTTTGTAACTGATCACTGGGTGCGCCTGTCCACCGAATGGGTCGATCGGCTGAACTTCATAAAAATAAATCAGTCTTGGATCACCATTTACCAAGCACCTGATGCTGAAGTAACTGATTTTTTTTTAATGTGAGATCCCTTCAAGACTGCCTATGCTGATGCTGAGTGACTATCCTGTTATGCTGAGTCACAATCCTCTTGTTCCTCAATTTTCATGCTGATAGCTTGTAAGAACATTTTTGGTTCTGGGCACCGCCACCAGTGACCAAGGCCCAATTTTTCCGCCCCTGTTTAACAAGAGCGTATAATTACAATTTTTGATGCAATACTTTGCAGCAGGGCTCATTCCTGCGCTCCAACTAGAGAATCTGTGAGGGGTTGGAGTGTTGTGGCACCAGCACCAGTGCCCAAGGCCCAATGTTTCAGCCCCTGTTTAACAGGGGCATGTAATTACAATTTTTGATGCAATACTTTGCAGCAGGGCTCATTCCTTCGCTCCAACTAGAGTAGCTGTGAGGGGTTGCAGTGTTGTGGCACCAGCACCAGTGCCCAAGGCCCAAATTTTCAGACCGTTTGACAGGGGCATATAATTACAATTTTTGATGCAATACTTTGCAGCAGGGCTCATTCCTGCGCTCCAACTATAGCATCTGTGAGGGGTTGCAGTGTTGTGGCACCACCACCAAAGACCCAATTTTTCTGCCCCTGTTCAACAGGTGCATGTAATTGCAATTCTTGATATAATATTTCACAGCAGGGCCCGTTCCAGTGCCCACCTAGAGTAACTGTGAGGACTTACAGTGTTGTGGCACCAGCACCACCACCACCACCACCAAAGGCCCAATTTTTCTGACCCTGTTCAACAATGGCATGTAATTACAATTCTTGATCTAATATTTCTGTCAGATAAGGGTACTCACTGAGGCCGAGATGCTGAGAGCGGTAACCTCTTGCGACAAAGCGCACACCACTCCTGGAGATGGTACAGGGGGTAAAGGGCACAAAGAGGCATGAGTCACCAGCAGGCTGGGCAGGTTTTGCGTGAAGGTCACCGGCAGGGAGAGAGCTGTGCAGGACTGGAAGATGCTGAAGCTCAGGAAGGAGGATGAACAGCTGATCCAACAACAGGCCGGGGTCAAACACCGTTGACTAGTAAGAGTCTCTAGATAGGCAAAAACAGTCTAGTGCAAGGACTGTTAGCAGGTCTGTCAGCAGGCTGATGACTAGTACTGAAGATTGATAGTAAAAGTCCGTAGGCAGGCCAAGGGTCAAACACAGGTGACTGGAAGCAAAGTCTGTGAGCAAGCCAGGGGCCGAGCACTGAAGACAATAGCAAAGTCCAGGAGCAGGCTGAGGGTCAATCACTGGAGACAGGACGCAATATGCGTAGACAGGCCAAGGGTCAAACACAGTAAGCAAGTGGAGAAGTCCGTTAGCCAAGCCGAGGGTCAGATGCAGGTAGAGATCAGAGCAGGTCAAGGTCAATCCGGGTCACAACAGGTGATCAAGAATCAGGATACAAAGCAGGAAACACATGGGGAGCTGAAAGACAAACCAGCAATCTGGTCATGGCACAGAGTGGCTTTTATAGGCCAGTGGGAGGCTCATGTTGTGCGCCCTATTGCGTACACCGTTACGCTGAATCGCGCGCGCCCATTAGCCGTTTCGCTGAATTGCACACAAACGTTAGCCGTTTAGCCGAATTGCGCACGCGCATTAGCCGTTTTGCTGTATTGTGCCCAGGGATGCGCTGGAATGCCGCTCTATCGCGCATGTGTGAAGGAAGGCAGTGATATTGGCGAGACTGGTACTTGCCTCTTTCCTGACAATTTCACAGCAGGGCCCGTTCCTGTGCCCACCAAGATTAACTGTGAGGGCTTACAGTGTTGTGGCAACACAAACACCTAAGGCTCCAATTTCTGCAGAGTATATAGGGCAGGCCCCTACTTTCAAACATCCAACTTACAAACGACTCCTACTTGCAAACGGAAGGAGACAATAGGAAGTGAGATGAAATCTACCCCTAGGAAGGGAAATTCTCTCCTGTAAGAGTTAATATGGGAAAAACGTGTCTCCTCTTCACTGATGCTTTATCACCAATCCTTGTTTCACTAAAAACCCCAAATTTTCAAAAAACATTTGTCATTGGGACAGAAAGTGAGGTGAAATTTTCTGAAGAGGTGCACAGACAGCAAAACAAATTTTACAGGGGTGATAACTCTTCCCTATGTTTTCCAAAAAGCTTAAAAATAGATTTTTTGGCTGGAGCTACACTTTAAAAATGTACCAGTTCAAAATTACAAACAGATTCTACTTAACAACAAAACTACAGTTCCTGTCTTGTTTGCACCGCCTGTATACTGCTGTTTAGAGTATATAGGGCCAAATTTTTAATTTGGGTGCGGGGTTCCCCTTAATATCCATACAAGACCCAAAGGGCCTGGTAATGGACTGGGGGGGTACCCATGCCGTTTGTCTCACTGATTTTCATCCATATTGCCGGGACCCGACATTACATTAAAGGCGCAAGCAGTTTTAAATGACTTTTATTCCTTTAAAAATGTCATTTTGTGCAGGGAACATGCGCCACTTTACAGGCATACTATAGACACCCCCCAGGTACGGGGGGGGGGGTATTTAAAGGAATATTTCATTTTTATTTTTTCGCTTTAAGCATCATTAAAATCACTGCTCCCGAAAAAACGTCAGTTTTTAAAACTTTTTTTGCATTGATACATGTCACCTGGGGCAGGACCCAGGTCCCCAAACCCTTTTTAGGACAATAACTTGCATGTTAGCCTTTAAAATTAGCACTTTTGATTTTGAACGTTTGAGTCCCATAGACTTTAATGGGATTCTAAAGTTCACGTGAACTTTCGGTCCGTTCGCATGTTCTGGTGCAAACCGAACCGGGGGGTGTTCGGCTCATCCCTAATCCAAAGGACAATGGGCAATCCTGGCTGCATGCTCGATCCTTTCACAGCCCAAAACAATAGAGCCTCCCCCATGCTATTGATAGTCCTGTATCCCAGAGACCATCCACAGTATGTAGTCACAGGGCGTAGCTCTCTTAACCACTAAACAGGTCCTTTTGTGAGTGATATCAGCAATACATGGCTGCACTAACCCCCCCCCACAGGCACATGGTCAATTGAATATGCAGGAGCCATTATAAAACATAACGTCAAAGCTTACTAAACCACCTGTGGGTGAGAGATATTATTACACATGTATGGGGACATGTGTCACGAATCAGTTAAACAATATCCACAACTAATACAATCTACCTGTTGGTCCCATACATAAGTAATAATTACAATTCATACATTTCTATTTCTCATAGGTGCCTAGCTTTTCTCATATACATCACGAACATATTACACAATATACAGTTACTTATACAAAACTCTTTAGGTTGTATTAACTGGGCCTATAAAGCAGTGGTCCCCAACCTTTTTGGCACCGGGGATCGGCTACGTGGAAGAAAATTGTGCCAAGGACTGGGGGGAGGTTTGTCACACAGGGGTAAACGATTTTTCGCGGGCATTGGCTGGTGGCAATCATCACGTCACCATGCTTGATATGGTGTCAGGGTGATTGAAGCGCATTCTTTCTATTATTACATTGTAGTGGTAAATGAAATAGTTCAACTCACCATAATGCAGAATCAGCCTTGAGCGTGTCACTTGCCACTGTCGCCTGCCACCAGACGTGGATTGTCACTTGTCACACCACCTACCATATTGCCTGTCACCAGATGCGGAATATTACTTGCCACCTCACCTGCCACAAGATGTGGATTGTCACTTGCCATGTTCCCTGTCACCAAATGTGGAATGTCCCTTGCCACGCCACCTACCACGTTGCCTGTCACCAGATGCAGAATGTCACTTGCCACGTCGCTGATGCGGGGGCGGAGAGAGAGACAATGTCATATCTGCTTGCCCGCTCGCTTCTTCCATCCACCGCTCTCATATGCTGGCCGCTCGGCTGTATCATGCCGCCTGCCCAGGTGGCTCATGCCAGCTGCCGGCACCCGCGGCTCGGCTGCATAAAGGCCACAATCCAGTAATTTCCCTTGCGCAAATAAGCGCACTTTTGAGCTCTTTTGTATAATGCATTGTGAGTGCACTCGTGCTTCCCAAGTAAAACAGACACAGCAGCTGTTATCACATTGCAAGCTCCACAGACGGTCCTGCATGACAATGGGAGCAAAGTTTATTTATAGGACTAAGAACAAGGGGTAACAATAGAGGCTTGGTGGCTATTCAATTCAGCCAATCAAGCCCAGGCATTCCTTCAAAAAGTAGGCGTTATACAAATCTCAACCAATTCAACAATGACTAGGGGAGTGTCTGGGCATGTCTGTGCAGGCCAGTGTGTACAACTTCCCGCCCTTTGTAACCCACATGTAGTGATATTGGCGCATCAGAAATCGTAAATGCTGTCCGGACCAAACGCGCGCACATTCCCGCTTCTACCATTGGTGTGAATCCCTATTCTGCTTTGTACTACCATTCCTGTGTATGGGAGACTATCTGCAGGGACACGCTCATAGTCCCTCCATGTGCTGATCAGACACATAGAAAGACATGAACGCGCATCCCTCCACAAAGGCAGATAGGTTTCAAACCGATAATGTCTTTGCAGAGTGAACATATCCCCCCCAAATGAACAAGTCTACACATAATGCAGGGGCCCTCACTGGTGGACATATCTTCACAAGGTAAACATCTCTCTATATCCACAGGAAGCTTTTAACTACCAATGGTCCTTCACCGGTTCGCTCTGGTTTGCTCTTAAGAGCGAGTTGCAAGTAGAACTAACACTGGGAGACACTGTGACAATACATACTGAATACATCTTAATAACATTTTTACAACACTCTTCCTCCCGCTGCTCTTCCTCGAGTGCCCTGTCCATAATACCATGCAGAGTCTCCTCCAGCAGGAACACAACAGGGATTGTGTCCCTGATGCATGCATTGTCACGGCTCAACATCCTTGTGGCCTCCTCAAATGGTGACAGTACAGTGCATGCATCTTTTATGAGCAGCCATTGGCGTGGGGAAAAAAAACAGAGTCGGCCTGAGCCTGTCATTGTTCCATACTTACACAGGTACTCGTTGACGGCCCTCTGCTGCCCTCTGCTGCATGTGCAGCCGCTGCAGCATTCTCAAAGTTGAGTTCCACCTGGTGGGCATGTCACAAATCAGGTTGTTTACAGGCAAGTGGAATTCCCGCTGAATTTCAGTCAACTAAGCACCGGCTGTGTATGACCGTCTGAAATGGCTACAGACTCTTCTGGCCTGCTTTAGTAGATCTTCCAACCCTGGGTATCTATTTAGGAAATACTGCACCACCAAATTGAGGACATGTGTCAGGCATGGCACATGTGTCAACTTTGTCTGTCTAAGGGCAGACAGGAGGCTTGTGCCATTATTGCACACCACCATTCCTGGCTCCAGCTGGCGTGGCAAGAACCACCTCTGGGCCTATTCCTGTAGAGCTGCAAGAATCGCTGCTCCAGTGTAATTCCTGTCCCCTAGACCAGTGTTTCTCAACTCCAGTCCTCAAGGTGCCCCAACAGGTCATATTTTCAGGCTACCTATTAATTTGCACAGGTGATTTGATCAGTTTCACTGCCTTAGTGTCACCACTGTCACTGATAGTACTCACCGGGGTCGAGATGCCGAGAGCGGTTTCGCCTTTGCGACTAAGCGCAGCTCGCCCCCTGGAGTTGGTACAGGGAGGGAACGGCACGAAGAGGCACAGGCTCCCCAATGGACTGCGGATGACTTGTTTGTGGAGTCTTTGGCAGAGAAGAGCCGCTGTGCAGGTACTGGTAGGCAAGGTGCAGCTGGAGACCACAGGCGGGAAGTCCAGAACCAGGCTGGAGATCAAACACCGGGATGGTGCCATGGCACTGCAGGATCTGCAAGGTAGGATGACAAGTTAAGGAGAGTCCAGGTACAAGCAATAAGGTCAGGCTAGGAGACAGGGGATAGTCCAGGTAACAGGCCGAGGGTCAAACACAGGAGATTTGGTGGGAATCCGATAAACAGGCCGAGGTCAGGTCCAGGAGAGAGGCAAAGAGAAGTCCAAAGGCAAATCCGGGTCACAACGGGTAGTCAAGCAGAGATACAGGCTACAGGTTCAGTTAGCATAGGAAGCTGAGACAAACCAGCAACTTGTGTGATTCTCTGAGCGCCTTTTATAGGCTGCCCAGGGAATCACGTTGGGTGTGCACCAACGCCAAGCCGCGAACGCGCATGCGCCGAAATGCCGTTCCGCCGGGAATCCGTGAGAAACGACCGGACCGGAACGAGGGCTTCTTCTGACACTTAGTAATTACCACAGCTGTTTCATCTGAGGGAAATCCTGAAAACATAACCTGTTGGGGAGCCTTGAGGACTGGAGTAGAGAAACACTGCTCTAGACACACCAGCTAAAGCACTGCATGGCACCTTTTAGCCTGACTCATTGAATAGCCCTTTGAATGCTTAGGGGGTACTTGAGGTTCATAGGACAATTCAGCAGAGGAGGGCATGGAGGAGGAGGAGGAGCGGGTAGAGCTGACAAATCTCGCATCATCACCAGCTGTATGGAGACGTGAGGGCACAACAAGCTGCAGCACTGAGCTTTGTCCTGCATCCTTCTAAGTTGCAAGCAGAGTTAACCAGTGTGCTGTGAATGAAATATATCGTACCTGCCCATGCTTGCTGGACCATGTGTCAGCAGTGACGTGGACTTTGCGGCTGACTGCCTTGCCCAACAATGCCACAACATTGCCTTCAATGTGATGATAGAGAGTTGGAATGGCCTTACGTGAAAAGAAATAGTGACTTGGAACCTGCCATTGTGGTACAGCACATTATGCAATTTTACGGAAGGGGGAAGAATCCACCAGGCGGAAAGGCAGAAGTTGTAGAGCCAGCAGGTTTGACAAGCTTGCATTTAGATGCTGGGCATGTGGGTGGCAGGGACTGTATTTTTGTTCCACTGCAGAAGATGGGGCAGAGAAATTTACCAGCTATAGTCTACAGCTGGTGGTGTGCTGCTGGCAGATGTGCTGCAATGATCTGGGACACCCTGCGCTATACCATCATCCTTGTCAGTGGAGGCTGCTGAGAGGTCATGAAGTATAGCAGGGACAGACTGATGTGAGTAAGGAGGAAGGACAGATTTGTGCCCCTTTTGTGTGGCTTTTAGGTGCTCTTGCCAATGGGCTGAGCAATGGGAGGTTAAATGCCATGTCAAGCATGTGGTACCCAAATGGCTGGTGTTTTTGCCATGCTTGAGACAAAGTTTGCAAATAGCAACAGTGTGATCAGCTACATATGTGCTAAAAACACCCAGACAGCTGAGCTGTGAGAAGTAGGCTGGGAGATAGCAGCTCCACAATGTGATGGAATAGGGTGGCTGCTCTCTACTCTTAAATGATGGCTGCCTCGTTGGGTTTGTGCCTCACCCTGACTTTCCTCCTCTGATCTATCTGGCACCCAAGTAGCGTCAGTGACCTCATCATCATCATCTCCTCCATCTTCATTATCACTGGAGACAACTTGGCAATACGCTGTGGCTGGGGGAACATGAAAGCCAATTTGTGTACCAGTCTTCTCCCCTCCCTGTAGGCTCATGTTCCTGCCTTCCTCAACTTCAGAACCAACATCTGAGTCAAGTAATGTGTGTGCATCATCAAGGAGCAAGTGGCTGACGCTGTGTTCAAATACTCAAAAATATGTTCAAATGACTCCTCCATGCCTGATGCTGGGGCTATGGCAGGAACAGCTGTAGAAAAAGAGGCAGGTTTAGCCACTCTGGCAGCCGCAGGGGACTGCGCACTAGTCTCTGCTTGGGTGACGGAGGATGTGGACGGTTTAGTAAGCCAGTCCACCACCTCCTCTGCATGCTGTGGCTGTATAGCATGGTCAATATCACTAAACAGATGGAATGATGCCCTGCCTGAGGACTGACCACGTCCACCTTTGCCTGTGGACACATACGCTGCTGGTCCCCTTACAGTGCCATGGGAATGTTTGCCTCTCCTTGTTGTCCTCCCAGACATGATGGGGGGTGGGGGTGCTTATTAACAAAATGTAATAAAGATGTGTAAATGTGTACGTGGATGTACTTTAATCAATAGAAAGTGGTGTAGTAACGCACATAAAAATATGGTGTTAAACTTGCAGTAACGCAATGAAATATACAACGTTAAACTTGCAGTAACGCAAAGAACTATATGGCATTAAACGTGCAGTAACAAACAGAACTATATGGTGTTAAATTTACAGTAACGCACAAAACTATATGGTGGTAAACTTGCAATAACGCAAGGAAATATATGGTGTTAAACTTGCAGTAACACATGAAATATATGGCGCTAAACTTGCAGTAACGCAATGAAATATACAGTGTTAAACTTGCAGTAACGCACAGAACTATACAGCGTTAAATGTGCAGTAACGCACAATAATATATGATGTTAAACTTGCAGTAACGCACAGAACTATATGGCATTAAACTTGCAGTAACGCAATGAAATATATGGCGTTAAACTTGAAGGAATGCACAGAACTATACTGCATTAAACATGCAGTAACACACAGAAATATATGGCGTTAAACTTGCAGTAACACACAGAACTATATGGCGTTAAACTTGCTGTAACGCAATGAAATATTCTGCGTTAAACTTGCAGTAACGCACAGAACTATATGGCGTTAAACTTGCAGTAACACAATGAAATAAAGCAATAAAACCGAAAATTGTATCAAATACTTACCGTAATTTTCTTTTCCTGACGCCAAACCATGGCAGCCTATTAGTGATAGAGCTCCGCCTCTTGACCACTCCCTCAGGACCAGTGAATAGCATAAATGAAGGCATGGTTAGCCGCCACCCCATTCTTTGTAACAAGCCACACCGGAACGCACATGGGTGGGCTCATATGCTGCCATGGTTTGGCATCAGGAAAGGAAAATTAAGTATTTGATACAATTTTCTGTTTTCCTGATGCCAACATGGCAGAATACTAGTGATAAATAGCTGATAGGGTGGGATCTGTTTGTCAAACCAATCTTCTAATTAGGATGAGACAGAGGACTGAATAGTCCTTCCTACAAAGTCCCCTGATGACAAGGCCCCCACATCTATTACGTCAAGTTTGAGTAGGAGTGTTGAACCAACCATGATACCCCTGTACAGATGGGCACCATAAATTCTCTTGTATGTGTTGCCTATGAGGCTTTAACCGCTCTGGTAGAGTGCTCCGCTGCCACTGACGGAGGCTCGCAACTTATAGTCTTATATACAAAACCCAAGCCTGCTAGGATCCAGGCAGTAACCTCTTTCCCTTGATGAGTCCCAGCTGGAATGACAAAAGGTTTATTTAGATGACCTGAAAGGGACAATTGTGGAGAGATACTCCTTTAAAGTTCTGAAAATGAACAGTACGTGTGACTTTCCTGTGTGGTGTCCTGGAAAGTCAGGCAATGTCCAGCTGTCTGTTAAATAGCAGTCTGTTGCTGCGTTTGATGCAGGATGATCCACAACAACTCTACTCTTTCTGGAAAGAAAGGAATATATATACATATATATATATATATATATATATATATATATATATATATATATATGTATTTATATATATATATATATATATTTATATATATATATATTTATATATTTTACTTTGAATCTCCAAGAGCTTGAATCTCTGATAACCTTCTGCTTGAAGTTCTTGCACTTGATACTGCCTTGTAAGTGATGGCCTGAACGCTGCTCTGTTGGAACAAATGATTAAACTGATATGAGATCCAGCAACTGCAATAGATCTTTCTTCCTTGGTGACCGACTCTTCATGACTGTCCTCAAAAGTTATGCAAACTTCAGGAAACTTGACCCATTCAAATGTGTTATTGCCAATATAGCCCACACTCGTGAGCTATGTGAGGATAGGCTAAGATATGGAGGAAGTATAGAACAGCTGACACTGGCAGGGCAGTAGGATCAATGTCTTGCCCTACCAAGAAAACTTGTTCCAGAATTAGACCTAGATGTTGAAGGTAGAATGTCTTCTCGCACACAACAAAGTAGAGATCATTCTGGAGTGAAACTGGAGCAACCGGAGTTGCCCATCCTCCCCCTTTAGTGTCCCTGCTTGCAGCCCCAGTCTGCGTATGTTATAGAGGGGAAATGTCTTCTATATCCTGAAATGAATGGCCAGGGAAAACCGAGGGCCTCCTGGTCAATACGGAGGACTGGCTATGACAACTATGTTCTACCTTGACAGCCTCAAGGGGAATCTCTTTTACGGTAAATGTTGGGGAAAAATATATAGCTTAGATTGTAGTCCCAGGGAGAGGACAGAGTATCTGCCCCTTGCGCCTTGGAATACAGACAAAATCAGACAAAAGTTTGTGATTACTGTGGGAAACGAGGAGGTCTGTCTGTGGTAGGCCCCACCTGTGGACCAGCTCAGAGAAGACCTGGGTCGTAGACCCACTTGTTGTGCTCTGGGAAGCTTGTACTTGTTCAAAAGAAACTGCTGGGAGGTAAACTGCTTCCGAAATTTTGCTGGTGATCTTCCGCCCCAGGCGTTAAGGGTTTCACCTCTTTCATTAGCATATTTCTGCGAGTTTCATCCTGGAGCTGAATATAGGTGACTGCTACCCTGTTGCTAAACTGCAAGTAGATTGGTCCTCCCTGACCATGTGTAGTAAGGCCAAAGTGCTAAAAGGGCTGTTTGAACCCCCAGCGCGTTCAAGGTTATTCTCCTTGGCTGGGAATCTCTGCTTGCCTTGACCGAAAGTCCTTCACAGTGCATGTTCCCGGCTGTCTTGTAGACATGATTCGTAGCCATTCTCCAGTCTGACGGTCCCAAAGGACCAAGACTTCCTTAATGTCTTTCCATCACCGCAGACCGCTACTCATACTGAGTAATACCTATTAACTGTCTTCTATACTGTTTCCTCCCTTGCACTAAGAATTCTAGTTGAAATTTGTGCAGGTGCCCATGCACCCCAGGCATCAGCTATATGCATGATGACATTGTGCCCAAATGACTGAGGCACTGAGAAGCCATCAAACAAACGAAAATATTGGTCCTCAGAATTCTGTTCCTGACTGTCACCACTTCCTCTGATGGAAATAAAACAGAGGAGATAGCAGAGCATCCCCCGGGTACACCAACCATTGGGATGGAGAAAGTTGGCTTTGCTTTCCCTCTAATGTGTGAGGATAGGATAGGCATCCTGACGATCCAGGAACAGCCTCCAGCCATGTGGTTATGCTGTTTAATGGACTCCGTCTTAAAGATCTGAAAGGGGGCCCAAAAGGGTTTGACCTCTTCCGATCTGCAACTGGACACTAACCAACGTCCCCTGCGAACTCCAAACAGGATTGGGTAGAAAACCTGCAATAGCTCTTGAGTCTGAGGTGTCTGTAAGCATTGTAGCAGCCCACCCACTGTTGTGGTGGACTTGGCAGCTCCGTGGGAGAGAAATGGTCTGGAGGAGGAGCAGTGAGGAATCTCCCGAAGTGACCATGCATATCTGATACCTTCATCCAAGGCTCTGTACAGCATGCTGTCCAGAAACCCGTGAAGCGTGCTTTCTAGGTCTTACCTTAAGAGTCTGGGTATGCACTTGTGTGACTGGCTCACTGATTTTCTCAGAAGTCTGCACTGAAATACAAGTCAGATTTTTTGGCATCCACTGCTACGAAAATATAATTTTTTGCAAGATACTCCCAATAGGAAATCATGTCTAGGGATGCAGACCCTGCCACTGTCCTCAGAGTCCTGCAGGTGCAGCAGCTGGTTGATAATTATTAAACCATTCCCATTAGACTCACCCAGTACATGGGCTGGATATTGCTGATCTGCCGGCACTTGCAGATGCTACAGTATGTAGGAGCAGGTTGACCATTAGCTTGTTCAGGGTACACAGTTTTGACAGCCTGTTTATATGGGCATTTTTCACGAAACCCCTTCCATTCTTCCCCACTTTTGTTTCTAGGAAGCAATACGCAGTCCAGGGTCTCAACCATATGGCCTCCCTAGCCGCCAAAGTGCTAAGGTGCTCCTCCAGTGGTTATACAAGCAACTAGGGGGGACTTCCTGGTCAGCCTCCCTATTTTTGAGTAGCAGACTGCTGCATCTTTAATATATGTATCAAGGACCCAGGACTCCTTCAGTCCAATGAGAACCTCCAGAGCCATGAGTTGTCGACCTCCCTCCTGTCAGTACTAGGATCCCTTTAGGACCCAGCACAACTCACCTGACACAGCCTTTGCCTGGGAAACAACAGTGATTGGCCAGCTCACCTTTAAATCACTTGTATCAGCATTCAATCATTGCTCGTGTTAGAGTTTACCTTGTGTTTGATCCAGTTGATATCTGCTCTGTGTATTTCGTGTATGACCCGGCTCGTTTGACCCTGTTTGCTTGCTTCTGATTCGGTACTGTTCGGTACCTTGGGCGTGCTGACGTGCTGCATTTACCGTCTGTAAGACGGGTGTTCGCTTCTAGCTGGCCGGCTATATATGCTTTTATTTATCTATCTAAATGTAAGTGCGATTTTAATAAATACTCAAGCAGGATTACGCTATGTTGCCCTTTTTCTTTCCTTTGGAATACCCCCTGTGAGAACAATCTGTAGCTGGAGGGTAATATCTCCCCAGTAGAGTGAATGCTTGGTATTTGGTGGACAGTGTACCTATCCTAAAGCTGAAGTGGTGCGTTGGCATCTCCAATCCATGAAAGGCCCCGACCGGGTTAAGGTCGCAAGCTCTTCTAAGCTTGCCATTTAGTAAGCGCGCAATCCTATTATTCTCACAGTGGTGTGGTGAAGGACTCATTCAATTTATTTGTATTTCTACCTGTCAACCGGGACTTTTACCCATCTCTCCCCACATCATCTCATCCATCTAATTGGATCACAGATTAGTACTGGTTTTTGTAATTAATTTTTAACGGTTAATCCGAATCTCTGTATCAATATGTAAAATTTGGGTTTATTTTCACTTCATGTATGTTTATCTTATGGGTTTAACCCTATAAGCAATTAACTCTCACAGCGCTGCTCCTTTTTTTGATTAATCTTCTAACATGAAAGTCTGAAAACTACAACAAAGCAAACAGCTGAAACAAACTAAAGGAAAAGAATGTACACTTTTTTTTTTTAAGTACAGAAAACTTTCCTACCAGCAGATGGAAACACAGAAGGTTGCTGAGACTGGATCCAGGAACAAACTTCACAGTCTGAAGACAGTCAGGAGGCTGTATATTGCCCATCCCACAGCAGCCCACTGACACTCTTAGATGATCCTGGGACAGGCAGAACCCGCCCCCAGACTCCTCCTGTTGTTTTTGGGCAAAACTAATCGCTTTGCCTAGAACCGAACGGCGCCCAGAGCTTCCGTCGGTCAGTGCTCATGTGCGGACCGGGCGCACATGAGGATACCCTGACACCTACTAAAAGCCAAATAAGAAAGGAGAAGAGCAGGAACTGAATAAAACAGGTAAAGACATAGCCTAATGGACAAGGAAGCCCCTAGAAAAGGAAATGACAGGCTGCCCCCCCCCCCAAAGTTCCTGGGACCAAGTCATGCTGAATGGCTGATTTCGTTCCTAAAGAGGAAACACTGCAGGGACCCATCAAGACCACACAGACGAGGGTCTCTCAGGCTTATTAGCGCGATGTTAGCAGCCCAAGCACTGAGACTATGCACTGGGAGAGGCTTGAACCCAGCCGGTTACTGCTCAGCGGCAGGGTGGGGGACATAAAATTCCTTACTTCATCACTGGTGCGTAGAGGTATGAGGAAAAAAAAGAAGAATGGGGTGGCGGCTAACCATGCCTTCATTTATGCTATTCACTGGTCCTGAGGTAGTGGTCAAGAGTGGTCAAGAGGCGGAGCTCTATCACTAGCATGCTGCCATGTTGGAAAATGTTTTTAAAAGTTCCTGTGTTCCCTGTCTTATCTCCCCCTCTCTCCTTGTCAGCTCAGGAGTAAGTATTATGACATTCTGTAATCACAAATCATTAAAGTCCTCTTGCAATTATGTATTCCGTTCTGTTAAAAGATTATATAATGTGCAGTGTGTCTCCTTGTATAACTTTATTGTGAAAAATACCTTATTTACAGCGCCGCTGGGTGCTCACGTAACCCACCGGAGCTTGTCTTCCCTACTCTGAATACTTCAGAGGGAGGGACCTGAGATCTCTGCTGACATCAGCCCCGCTCCAAGCACTGCAGAGGGAAAGGCCACTGATGTCAGCCGGGAGGAGAGGAGAAGATCTCTGGGTCACGTGAGTGCCCAGCGGTGTGATAAATAAGGTCTTTTCCACAATAAAGTTACACAAAACGGATTACATGTTTTTACAAGGACTTTAACTAGGGCTTATTTTTGGGGTAGGGCTTATTTTGCAGGCATCCTAGAAAATCACACTAGGTCTTATTTTTGGGATAAGGCTTATTTTCTGGGAATCAGGGTACTACACTCACACTGACTGCACTGTCCCTAGATTCACAATAAACTAGTATTCTACACTGACAATAGAATCACAATAGCACACTAACTAGTAGCACTGAACAGAACCCTGTTCTATCTCTCTACGCAGCAATATCACACTAAATATGGCCACTATGGAAAGAATACTTTTATAGTGTGGGGCGGGATTAAGAGCAATGATTGGATACAGTCATCTTGACAGCATCCAATCATGGCTCTAACAGTGCTCTGTGCCCTGACTGGGCAAAGCTTTCATTGCCTCAGCCTTTCAGGGATTTCAATGCACTGTGTGGCGACGCACTGCATTGTGGTTGTACGGCGGGCCGAACAGGAGGTGGAACGACCCGATAACTTGCCAAACGGGCGACCAGCCAAAGTTCGGCCCGAGCTCATACTCGGGCCAAACCGTTCACCCATCACTATTAGTAAATGTAATGAATACAAAATTATCCGAAGTTATGATTTATCCGAAAAAACGAATGTCGCATCTAAACTAATTGAATGTAACAAATTAATAATAATAATAACGTATTATTATTATTAATAATTCAAAATGTTCCATTCGCTTAGATGCGGCATTCTTTATTTCGGATAATTGGTAACTTTGGATAAATTTGTATTCGTTACGTTCACTAACAGCCAAATTTGAAAGGAAATTCCAATACTTATAATTTATTAGTTAGTTATTATTCGTTAGTCATAATTAGTTATTATTTTGGATTTTAGAATCTTCGGATTTTCATTCATATTTTCATATTTTCGAATTTTCGAATTTTCGAATTTTCAAATTTTCAAATTTTCACATTTTTGGATTTTTAAATTTCGGATTATTCCGAATTATCGAAATAACGAATACCACATAAAGAATTAAAATTTTTCTGAATTTATGAATTTATTTGAAATAACAAATTCCAATCACAACGAATTACCCGAAAAATTAAAAGAAGAAACCGAATGAAATGAAAATGAGCACACAATTTTTTGGCAGTGCACATGTCTATAAGCCTCTAGTTCCAGCTACCCTTTATTGGTCTGAGTCATCCATTGATGCACAGGCTCTAATTGACTCTGGGGCTGCAGGCATGTTCATAGATAGTGACTTTGTGATTCTGCTGCAGCTTCGTGCCACTCCACTTGCCATTGATGCTATTGATGGTAGACCTTTACAGCCAGCCCATGTGACTCATGAGACTGCTCCATTGACCATGGCCGTAGGGGCTCTTCACCATGAGATAATCCAATTTCAAGTAATTTCCTCATCTCATTACCCGGTGGTCATTGGTTATCCTTGGTTACAGAGGCAGAAAACACTCTTTTTATTGGCATCGTGCTGATGTTCTTTCCTGGTCGCCACAATGCAGTAAAACGAAAGTGGTTAAGGTCTTGTGCACCTCTTCATTCTCCTCCTTGCCAGATGAGTACCACAAATTTAGCAATGTCTGACATAGGTCAAGCTAGTACTTTGCCTCCACACTGGACGTATGATTGTGCAATTGACCTTCAACCTGGTGCCATGCCCCTTCATGTCCGGGTATACCCTTTGTCTGTCTCGGAGGATAAAGCCATGGACGACTATGTTGACGATTTACTTTCTCAAGGGTTCATCCACAGATCCTCGTCTGCTGCCGGTGCTGGCTTCTTCTTTGTGAAAAAGAAGAGTGGTGAACTGAGACCTTGTATCGATTATAGGGGTCTCAATTGCAACATGATTAAGAGCGCTTATCTGATTCCAATAATTACAGAATTATTTGACCGCCTCAAGGGAGCAACAGGTTTCAATGAAGCTTGATTTGAGAGGGGCATACAATTTTGTGAGGATCAAGCAGGGCCACGAATGGAAAACTGCGTTTAATACTAGGACCAGACATTATGAATACCTCGTAATGCCATTTGGTCTCTGCAATGCTCCTGCAGTTTTTTAGGAATTCAACACTGATATCCTTCGAGATATGTTGCAGCAATGTGTTGGTTTATCTCAACGATATTCTCATATTTTCAAAATCCCTAGAGATCCACCACACAGATATCTCCCGTATGCTACAGAGGTTGGGAGATAATAACCTGTATTTAAACACCCCTTCCCCCTTGACACATGAGAGTTAAGATATGAGCTGTGTACTATTCGTCCTTTTTGTATATTTTCTTTCTTCCATTTTATTGTGTATATAACATATGACACCATACCAAAATGAGTAACTTTCAAGGCGAGGAATGGGCCAACCTCATGCTAGGATATGAAACAGACTTTGAACAAGGGGATCAAATTGAAACCCAAATTTCCTCCTTGGCTCATAAACTCAGTCGAGTTCTTGAAAAAAAGTCTGCATTATTTAGGCATGTCAAATCATTTGATAAATACATCAAAGAAAAAAATTAACCCTTTCAGGCAGAGTACAGATTTTTCCTAACTTAGATCAAATCAGCGATGAATGCAAAAAGGAGTGGGAGGAAAACCTTAAGCTTTGCTCACAAGAGATGATGGTTATCCTAACCAGGGAATATAACAAACAGATAGCCATATTGGACGTAGAGATTAGTCATTTAGAATCAGCACTTGTTCCCTATGCGCAACATGCCCTGTGTGTGGACTTACAGTACAAT
Organism: Lithobates clamitans; assembly: GCA_037952925.1. Lineage (NCBI taxonomy): Eukaryota > Metazoa > Chordata > Amphibia > Anura > Ranidae > Lithobates > Lithobates clamitans. The sequence continues at coordinate 361,332 of JBBGZY010001452.1, read as the reverse complement.
CTCAGAGATGGACTGTCAGTCTTCAATAGGGGCATCTTGCAGAACAGAGAGAAAATTTTAGAGAGACAAGGCGGCCTTCTCCGAAGGGCGAGCATACAAATGGAATACTAGTAAAACACAGTCCAAAAAATCATATCAATCCAGGGAACCACAGGGGGGCATGGCTAAAGCATCCAAGACCAGGATCTCTGTCCCAACAGGTCAAGGGAAAACTTTCCCTTAAAAAAGATGGGGCAAACGGAAAAGGAGCCGCCATAATAGGGGCTCCGTTGAACAAGATAGTAAAAAACGCACAGTAGACACTGACTCAGAGCATGGCCACAATGTTTCGAACAACAAACGGGCCACATCTTCTAAATGTAAGGATCATCCCCAAAGTACAGGTGTGAGTGAATCAGATTCTTCATTATCTGATACCTCAAATAGTGTGGGTAACACCAGTCACCTGACAGGTCGGCTAAAAACTACTCTAGAAAAACCTTTAATCCCAACACGGGGCCCCTGCTCCTCCCAAACAAACAGGGGAGGGAGGGGTCTGGATCCATATATCATAAGGACCAAATCCAACAACTAAGTGTCATAAATCTTTCTTCCCATTCCCTGTCAGAAGCTGAAGCTCAGGTTTTGTCCCGTGGGCTAACGTTTTGCCCACAGAAAAACTTTGATCTCTTTGAGGTTTTCACGGACCTACAACTATTTGCACGCAAGCTACTACTTAAATGTATGTGACCCTTCCCTCTGCAGTGCTCAGAGCAGGGCTGTATGCAAAATATAATATTGATATCGATACCACAGATTGGTCCGTATACAGCATGAAGGAGTTTAAGGCCCTACGCGATCTAACACTTCTGTTTGAGAAAAACAATACGGTTGATCTTGGTGCTTTACTTGCTGACGTTAACAAATCTACACAAAATCCGATTACTATGTTTAAGAGGCCATCCACCAAGTTTCCTCCCTTGAATATAAATACGAGTGTAGCTATCTTCTTAAAACAAACCATTAGAGACATCTTCAAACTGCCCCGCACAAAGAGCAACCCACAGAATCCAACATTTGAAGAGAATCAAGCTCTAGAATCATTACGTAACAATGTAACTATTGTAATAAAACCTTTCGACAATGGCGGCAATGTTGTCCTTATGGACAACCAGGACTATATATCAATGTGTCAACAAATTTTAGACAACAAAGACTGGTATAGGAATATTCCAGTCAAACTAATTGATTCCTATTATAACCATTTTTACATAATGATTGATCGAGCTTCTGAAGACGATGCCATTACAAAGGACCTTTACAAATTTATCAGAACTAAACATCCCAGGGTGGCTACTTTTTATAGCCTACCGAAAATTCATAAGAAATAAAAAAAAAAACCCTGGTCGACCGATAGTCTCCGGAAATGGGGGAATTTCGGAAAATCTTAGTAGAGTCATTGACTCTTTTTTGCAACCTTTTGTCCTGGCCATGCCATCCTTTTTGAAAGACACAATTCACTTTTTACAGTCCATTGAAGAACTTACTCTTTCAGAAGAATCGATTTTAGTTGCCATTGATGTCGAGGCTCTGTATAGTTCGATTCCCCATAACAAGGGAATCGCTACTATGCAGAAAATTCTTCAACAAGGCTCCCGTTATGATCGAGCCTTGAATGAGGTCATAATAAATGGACTCAACTACATTCTTAACCACAATTTCTTTACATTCAACAACTCCCACTACCTCCAGGTGCAGGGCATTGCTATGGGGACCTGTTGCGCCCCCTCATACGCCAATCTGTACCCGGGGGAGTGGGAGCAGTCCCTCCTGGATGGCTAGGACCTTGCCGAGTATGCGAGCCACATATCCACGTGGCTCCAGTACATTGATGACGTCTTCGCCATCTGGGAGGGACCGAAGGAGACCTTGGTGGAGTTCTTCGACCTCATTAATCAAAATGATCACAATTTGAAATTTACTATAACTTATGATCTTAATGCTATTACCTTTTTGGATGTTCAGTTCAAACGTACCTCTGAGGGCAAATTATGCAGCACGCTGTTCCGTAAGAGCACAGCCGGGAACACCGCGCTGCATGCGGACAGCTTTCACCCTGAGCCACTACAAAATTCCACCCCATACGGACAGTAACTGCGCCTTCGCTGGAACTGCTCGAATGATACCCTTTTCAATGAATGAAGTGGCTATAGCCGATCATGCTTACGCAAAGCATACAACAAAACTGTTGGACAATCAAGATCTGAGTTATTGTTCAAACAGAAAGTGAAGATTAACTCCAACCCTGATGCAACCAGGATTACCCTGCATTTTTCTAGACAGCACAATGCAATCAAACAAATTGTCGGCAAACATTGGACTATACTTACCGATGATCCTAAAACAAATGCCTTTGTGTCCACCAATCCCTTAATTACTTACAAACGTGCCACTTCAATCAAAGACAAACTCGTTCAAAAATTAACTTAAAAGGAAAAATCATTGTCCAGCTTTTGGTTCATTCCCATGCGGTCATTACTCACATTGTCCTTTTATAGGAAGAGAGTTTTTTTCTTCCTAATGGTGAGACTTTCAAACCCTCACACTTCCCTAACTGCCAAAACCGTGGGGTGGTGTATCTCATAGTTTGCGAGTGTGGTGCCTATCACATAGGCAAGCCTAAACAGGAGTTCTGGCACCGTATATCGCAACATGTTTACAGCATGCAGATTGGGAACCGCCATCTCCCAATTGGGAGACATGCTGTGCTCCAACACAATTATAAAGTACCAAAAATCTCCTTTGCTGCACTTGATCGAGTCTACATTACCGATTGAGGAGAAGATTGGAATAAAATCCTACTCCAATTGGAGCAAAGATGGATTTTTAGACTACAAGCCACCTCCTTCCTCTGCGTTAATGAATCTATCTCCTTTGCCCCTTTTTTAGGGGCTTTTCCTCTAGGGAAAAAAAAAATAAAATGTTTGATGTCATTATTTCTTGGTTGTTTGAGATATCATCCACCTTAAATGGCATCATTAGGATAAATAGTGTACAGCTCCTAATATCTTCTTTACATATTTATATGAAGTAATCACATATTAATTATTTTGCTCTTAATACATAGATGTGTCTTTTATGATATTGTGATGCTGTGTGTGTATATACATATACATGTATTGTGAGCTCCATATTTTGCCCTTTATGAATTATTCCTTTATTTACTTTCCAGATCCCTGTGATGCCTCCATGGTCATGCACCATCCCTGGTTGGAGATGTCATTTTCCTGTGTGTCTTCCCAGCAGGGTGGAGAGCTTTTACATCTGTGCTCCCACTTCTACCCATTAGGTGGCCGAGTTTCCCTTCGGCCACCTGTGGGAGTGATCTCCTTGCCGGCGGCATCCCCGATCACTTCCGGATGCCCATGCCATGCGCGCACACATGTTAGTCCACGCGTGCACGCAACGTCACGACGTCACCTGTTTACAGCGGAAATGACGACAGCAGTCGGGGACTTCCGCCTTCCGGGACGCCGAGGGAGCTGCACAAGGCACGCCTCATGGCAGCCACTATCTTCCTTGGTGTGCTAGGCAAGGGGGCAGGGTACAACGGTACCTGTGGCTCATTCCAGCAGTGCCCTTTCAATTTAGGACATTATTTAATCTCTGGGATGAGGGTTGATCTGAAGATGATCCCCTCATATCCCTCCTGGATGGTCAGATTTGTCTCAGATATTGCTGGAGTAAGTTATATTTATCCCCTTACTCATCCCTTATTATACTCTACCAGACAGCAATATTCTAAACTAGCAATTTTTGATATCAGGCACAGTGGCCATAGATCCTCTATGCTAACCTGTCTCTGGCTATACTATAACCTCTGGGATAGTGTTCCCTCCATCTAATCAATAAGGTAATGTCCTATTTTTGTCACAGCTTAATTCATACCCACACAGTATTTATACTCAATTTATTCATATTTTTTTCATTCATTTATTTTTCATTTCTTTTTTTCACTTCATCCTTCACTTACTTGGTCACCATTTTTCATTCATTATTGCCCACTGCAATTTTTCTTCTCATTCCCTTTTTTCCCCACTCCTTTTCTCCCATCACTGTCTCACCTTTTTCTGTTCACGCACACATTCATCTAGCTGTTTTCTTCATGCACCATCTGTGATCACTTTTTTCCCTGCTAGTCACCTCTGCCCTTCCTCCCTTCCCCCCCTGCACTCTACTTTTCCCGTCACCTCTCCCACTCCTTCACCATCCTCTCTCTCACTCCAACTTACTTTACACCTATATTTCTTCTCCTTTTCCTTTTTCACTTTTATTTACTTTTCACGTCGCCCCCTGGTCACTTGTTCATTTTCACTTTTGTTGTTCCATATAGTTTTTTCACTTTATTTTTGGCACTTTCTTTTTTATTTTTTTTCCACTCTCGCTCATCTTTATTCACACTACTTCACTTTCTCATCACTTTTTTAATTCATATAGTTGGCACATGAGGCCATATATGGCCTTTTCAATACCATTAGTATATTTACAAATTATCAGCCTTTTATTATTTACTTATTATTTCCAATATAATGAATTAAGACACATATTAAATACAGACAACAGATCCCTGTGATATATTCTGACCGTCCAATAATATTTTTTGAATTTAATATGGGCACCTCTGTATATACCATGAGTTAACGCTCTGAGAATCTGCCGCAGGTGCTGATACCGCCCATTTTGGCGCACCATCAGGGGGTGTCTCAACTTGTGACTCCTTGTAAGCTGCATTCAGTGGATCAATGCCTTCTCCCGGGGTGCCGTTCTGGCTTGGTAGGCACGCGGGATTGTCTGGCAGTTTTTAAGGAAATTCTGGTTGAGAGGCCTTTTCCAAATACATTGGTAACTATGTGAGATGTTTACACTGGATATGTATGTATACATCTGTATGGGTCGAAACACGTCAGGCATTGTTATACATCAGGCATTATTTAACGCTGTGTATAATTTTTGTGTTTGCAACCTCTTGTATTTTGGTATGGGTATGTCCCCACCAGAGCTCATATTTTAACTACTATATATTATACCCTAATTTTTCAATAAAGAATTTATTTTTCTAAACACATGTACTCTTCATTAACTATTTACTCTGCTGCTTAAACCCCCCCGGGGGACTCTTCCCATATTGTACTATTTGGGGTGTGCAGCGCCATTATCTCTCCTTACGTGTCTTTTCCTCCTGTATTTTAAGTTTTAAAATTGCGAGTTCCATCGCAAACAGGTTACATTTCTTTGTTATGTCATTTCTACTGCCGGTTTTTCAATGGACCCAGAGAAACTATCTGTAGTTCTACAGTGGCCTCGACCCCCAGATCTATGTCCGATAGAAAGTTTTTTCTTGGCTTTGCCAATTGTTATTGGAAATTTATTCATAACTTTTCTTCTTCGGTCAAACCCTTGACTGATATGACCAGAAAGGACGGTAACCCACAGAATTGGTCTCTGGATTCCTTTAAAGCCTTTGAGTCTCTCAAGGCTGCCTTTGGTTCAGCTCCCGTGCTGGCACATCCTGATCCTACGTTACCCTTCAATCATTGATTTGTCTGAGACTGGAGTAGGTGCCCTTCTGTCTCAACGTCCTACCTCTGAGAGCGCTAGGCATCCTTGTGGCTACTTTTCTAAAAAATTGTCTCCTGCAGAATGCAATTACGAGATTGGGGACAGAGAATTACTAGCTATAATTTTAGCTCTTAAAGAATGGAGGCATCTCCTCGAGTGTACCACTGTGCCAGTTCTCATTTTGACTGACCATAAGAATCTCACATTCTTGTCTGAAGCGAAATGCTTATCTCCCAGAAGGGCACGATGGGCTCTTTTTCTGTCAAGCTTCAATTACATAGTCTCATTCTTACCCGGTACTAAGAATGTAAGGGCTAATGCATTGTCATGACAGTTTTCCTCCTCTTCCAAGATGGAGTCGGTTCCTATTCCTGTGATACCTCCAGATCACATTCTAGCCTCTTTTCGCACCAGTCTCACTTCACCTTTAACTTCTATAGTCAGGAAGATACTAGAGAGTTTAATAAAAGACCACATAGACGAGTTTTTGCTGGAAAAAAATATTTCAATCAGCAGACAGCACTGATTCATAAAAGACAGAAGTTGTCAAACAAACCGGATTTCTTTTTATGAGGAGGTAAGTAAAACCTTGGACAGAGGGGTGGCAGTGGATTTTGCAAAAGCGTTTGACACAGTTCCCCACACACGGCTCATGTGTAAGGTAAAGTCTACAGGCTTGGCAAGATCAATTTGTAAATGGATAGAAAACTGGCTAAAAGACAGAATTCAGAGAGTAGTGGTTAATTACTCTTATGCCCCGTACACAAGGTCGGACTTTGTTCGGACATTCCGACAACAAAATCCTAGGATTTTTTCCGACGGATGTTGGCTCAAACTTGTCTTGCATACACACGGTCACACAAAGTTGTCAAAAAATCCGATCATTCTGAACGCGGTGACGTAAAACACATACGTCGGGACCATAAACGGGGCAGTGGCCAATAGCTTTCATCTCTTTATTTATTCTGAGCATGCGTGGCACTTTGTCCATCGGATTTGTGTACACACAATCGGAATTTCAGACAACGGATTTTGTTGTCGGAAAATTTTTTATCCTGCTCTCAAACTTTGTGTGTCGGAAAATCCGACGGAAAATGTCCGATGGAGCCCACACACGGTCGGAATTTCCGACAACACGCTCCGATCGGACATTTTCCCTCGGAAAATCCGACCGTGTGTACAGGGCATAACTCTGAATGGTCTAAGGTTATCAGTGGTGTACCCCAAGGTTCAGTGCTGGGACCCTTACTTTTTAATATCTTTATAAATGATATAGGGTCTTGGATTAAAAGTATCATTTCAGTCTTTGCAGATGACACCAAGCTTTGCAGTGGAATAATGTCCTTACAGGATGTCTCCAATTTACAAGCTGACCTCAATGCATTGTCTAATTGGGCAACAAAGTGACAAATGAGGTTTAATGTTGATAAATGTAAAGTTATGCACTTGGGGGCTAGGAATATGCATGCATCATACATACAAGGGGAGCACAACTCAATGGTGGAGAGGGATCTGGGGGGGTTTGGTAGATCATAAGCTCAATAATAGCATGTGATGCCAAGCTGCGGTTTCCAAAGCGAGCAAAATCCTTTCTTGCATTAAGAGAGGTATGGACTCCAGAGAGAGATATCATTTTGCCCGTATACAAATCATTAGTAAGACCTCTGGAATATGCAGTTCAGTTTTGGGCACCAGTTCTCAAAATGGATATTGGGGAACTGGAGAAAGTGCAGAGAAGGGCAACCAAACTTATAAGAGGCATGGAGGAGCTCAGCTATGAGGAAAGATTAGAGGAACTGAATCTATTCCCTCTTGAGAAGGAGATTAAGAAAGGTTTCTTCGCAGTAGAAGCTGTGAAAATGTGGAATAGACTTCCTCCAGAGGTGGTTCTGGCAAGCTCAGTAGATTGTTTTTAAAAAGGCCTGGATTCTTTTCTAAATGTACATAATATAACTGGGTACTAACATTAATGCCGCGTACACACGGTCAGACTTTTCGGCTACAAAAGTCCGACAGCCTGTCCGACAGACTTTCAACGGACTTTTGGCGGACTTGCGGCAGACTTTCTAACGAACGGACTTGCCTACATACGATCACACAAAAGTCTGAAGGATTCGTACGTGATGACGTACACCGGACTAAAATAAGGAAGTTAATAGCCAGTAGCCAATAGCTGCCCTAGCGTGGGTTTTTGTCCGTCGGACTAGCACACAGACAAGCGGATTTCTGGGTCCGGCGTAGTTACGACGTAAAGATTTGAAGCATGTTTCAAATCTAAAGTCCGTCAGATTTGCGGCTGGAAAAGTCCACTGAAAGTCCGGGGAAGCCCACACACGATCAGATTGTCAGCTGTATTTTGTCCGTCAGCGTCCGTTGGACTTTTGTAGACGGAAAGTCCGACCGTGTGTACGCGGCATTATAGGTAAAGTTGATCCAGGGAAAATCCGATTGAATCTCGGGGGATCAGAAAGGAATTTTTTCCCCTGCTGTAGAAAATTGGAGCATGCTTTGCTGGGGTTTTTCGGCTTTCCCTGTGGGTGAAGGATTGTGTATATGGAATTGCATTTTTTTTATTTTTTGGCTGAACTAGATGGACTTTTTTGTCTTTTTTTTCAACCTGACTAACTATGTAACTATGTAACCTTTGGGTGACAGAATTCTTGCTGCTCAGATCCATTCTCCTTCTGAAAAACCTTGTGACCGCTGCTTTGTCCCCGAGAATCTCCACACTGCTTTGCTTCAGACATACCATTCTCCCAAGGAAGCTGGTCACCCAGGAAAGAATCAGCTCATCTGGTCTATTTGTCAAAAATTTTGGTGGCCTAGTCTCCGTGCTGATTTTTTTTTTTTTTTTTATTGCCACTTCAGAAAATTCCTAGAGAGACTAATTCAGCTTTCTTGCTCATATATGTCTCTTCTCATCTCTTCATCACTGTGGCGTATATATTTTGTTTTCAACGGAAGGACACAACAGTGGTTTACAAAAAAATAATTATATAAAACCTAGCCTCACCTGATGAGGCTCAACCCTTAGTTCCCCTTCTCTAAAATTTTATCTTTATTTATAAGTCTTTCTGTTTCAGATATCTAAGTGAGAAAAAAAAAAAAAAAAAACGTATACATATATATAGCCCCCCCTCCCTCCCATCTCCCTCCCTTTTCCCTCCCCTCTCCCCCCTAACCCTTGTGCAATGCCTATGTTCTATTTGGTAGGTAGTTAAATCCTGATTTTTTCTGCATAACTCCATGTTTTTTTAAACTCCTTCCAACATTTCCATTTGTCTACTTCTCTCTTTTCCTCTTTGTACAAAGAAAACTGCTCCATGGTGTAGGTCTCCTCCATGGCATTTATCCAGTCCCACATCTCCGGACTTTCTTTTCCCCCCCAATTTTTGGGGATTAATCTTTTTGCTGCGTTCAATAAATGTGGAACCAGAGATGCTTTATATTGTTTCACACTCCCTTCTATGCCGTGGAAGAGAACCACCCACGGATCCTCCTTCACCTCGATTTTTGTAATCTCCTTTGTCGATCTCAAGATTTTTTTCCAATATTTTTTAATTACCGGGCAACTCCACCATAAGTGAGCCATAGTACCCATCCCTCCGCAGCCCCGCCAACACTCTGCCGATTTCCCATGTTGGAACTTACTTATCCTATCTGGCGTTGCGTACCACCTTGCCATACATTTATAATTCATCTCGGCCGTTTTTATATCCGCCGCTGAGCTATGGGCCAAAAATAACATTTTATTAATCGTGCTCGTGTCTTTTTGTGTTCCCAATTCCTTTTCTCATTTTTTGATGAATGTGGGTACCTCTGCTTCTTCTTCTTTCAATATTAATTTATATAGCTTAGATATTGTGTTTTTTGTTTTTTCCGAACAACATAATTTTTCTAACGCTGTCAAATTTTCTCCGGATCTTATCGGTCGAGGTAAATTTTTCACGAAGCGGTCTAATTGCATGTACCTCCATTCATCTATCATCCAAGTGTCAGTGTTTTGTTTCAATTCAGTAATTGTGACAATTTTCCCTTTTTTAAGTATTTCTCTAAGCTGTACTTTGTCTTTTTTTATCCAGTTCCCACCTATATCTCTTTTCCCTGGTGCAAAAAACTCATTCTCCTTTAATTCTATCAGGGGAGAATTATAAATCTTATCTAACTGTTTATATACTACCTCCCATGTCTTTAAAACTATTTTTGTCAAACAGTGCGTTTCCTCATCTACCGTTCTGTGATTCGGAGGGTTCCAAATAATAGATCCTAAACGTGTTTTACTATAATAATTCTCTATATTCACCCATCTTTTTTCTTGGTTATCCCTAGCCCATTCTATTGCTCTTGATAAAATTATTGCTTTATAATATTTTAGGATATCCGGGACCGCAAGGCCCCCTTTGTCTTTATCTTGTTTTAGGGTCTTGAGAGATATTCTTGATCTTTTATTTTTCCATATTATATTAGAAATTATTGACTTCAGTTTTTTAATATATTCCTGTGGGAGTTTAATAGGTAACATTTGGAATTTATACGTGATCTTAGGTAAGAGGACCATTTTTATGGCGTTAATACGCCCCATCCATGAAAGAGGTTTTGTCTGGAGTTTTTTCCCTTCCCTCTTTATTTCATCCAAAAGATGGATATAGTTTTTTCTATATATCTTTTCCGGGGAGTTCGAGAGCATTATTCCCAGATATTTGATCTCTTTTTTCCAGCGGAATCGGAAATCTCTCTTCAGTTTTTCCTCCTCTATTTTACTCACGTTTATCTTTAGAATTTCCGATTTCCCCATATTGATCTTAAAATTTGTTATTTCGCCATATTGTTTTAATATTTTAACCAATCTTGGTAATGTATTTCCGGGGTTACTTATATAGAAGAGCACATCGTCCGCATAAGCGGCCAGTTTGTGCTCCTCTTCTCCCACCTTAAATCCTTCAATGTCAGGGTTATTTCTAATTGTTGCAAGGAGGGGCTCTAGGGCCAACAAGAAGAGAAGGGGGGACAGGGGGCATCCCTGTCTTGTCCCTCTCTTCATCTTGAAAGGTGACGACAGGGTTCCATTGATCTTAACCACTTCCCGCCCGCCCTATAGCGGATTGACGTCCGGGAAGTGGTTGTGTTATCCTGACTGGGCGTCATATGACGTCCAGCAGGATAACATGCCGCAGCGCACCCCCGGGGGCGCGCATCGCGGCGATCGGTGGAGCGGTGTGTCAGTCTGACACACCGCTACACTGATCTTGGTAAAAAGCCTCCGGCGGAGGCTCTTTACCACATGATCAGCCGTGTCCAATCACGGCTGATCGCGCTGTCAACAGGAAGAGCCGTTGATCGGCTCTTCCTCACTCGCGTCTGACAGACGCAAGTAGAGGAGAGCCGATCGGCGGCTCTCCTGGCAGGGGGGGTCTGCGCTGACTGTTAATCAGCGCAGCCCCCCCGCAGATCACCCCACTGGACTACCAGGGATGCCACTAGGACCACCAGGGAAGGGGCAACGTGGATGGCCAGGTATGTACCCCATGGCCATCCACATGTGCCCAATCTGTGCCAATCAGTGCCCACAAATGGGCACTGATTGGCACTATTATGCCAATGATATGCCCAGGATTTCCATAGCAATCCCCAGCAATGCTATATCAGTGCCCAGCAATGCTATATCAGTGCCACCTGTCATTGCCCATCTGTGCCACCAGTCATTGCCCATCAGTGCCACCTGTCAGTGCCCATCTGTGCCCATCTGTGCCCATCAGTGCCCACCTATCAGTGCCCATCAGTGCCACACATCAGTGCCACGCATAAGTACCCATCAGTGCCACCCATATATGCCAATCAATGCCACCTACGAGAGCCCATCAGTGCCGCCTATGTGTGCCCATCGGTGCCACCTATGAGTGCCCATCAGTGCAGCATACCAGTGCCACCTATCAGTGCCCATCAGTGCCACCTATCAGTGCCCATCAGTGCTGCCTATCAGTGCCCATCATCAGTGCCCGTTAGTGCCACCTCATCAGTGCTACCTCATTGGTGCCACCTCATCGGTGCCCATCAGTGCCGCCGTATCAGTGCCCATCAGTGCAGCTATATCAGTGCCCATTATTGAAGGAGAAAGCGTACTTATTTACAAAAAAATTTAACAGAAACAAAGAAAAACTTGTTTTTTTTCAAAATTTTCGGTCTTTTTTTATTTGTTGCGCAAAAAATAAAAACCGCAGAGGTGATCAAATACCACCAAAAGAAAGCTCTATTTGTGGGAACAAAATGATAAAAAAATTGTTTGGGTACAGTGTAGCATGACCGCGCAATTGTCATTCAAATTGCAACAGCGCTGAAAGGTGAAAATTGGGCTGGGCGGGAAGGTGTCTAAGTGCCTGGTATTGAAGTGGTTAATGGCCGCCTTGGGTTTTCTATAAAGTGCTTTGATCCGTCCTATCATCTTTGGGCCTATTCCTATTATTTCTAGGGTTCTAAACAGGAACTCCCAGTCCACGCTGTCAAACGCCTTTTCGGCATCACTTGACAAGAGCAGGCCTGGGAGTCCCTCCTCCCTTCTCTTCTGGAGCAACAATAGGGTTCTCACCCCATTGTCTCTTCCCTCCCTTCCTGCTATAAAGCCTACTTGGTCCGGATGAATCACCCCATTCATCAATTCTTTTATCCTCGTGGCCAGTACTTTTGAATATATTTTTGTGTCTACGTTAATCAATGATATCGGTCTATAACTAGCGCATAAAGTCGCGTCTTTGGCCTCTTTGGGGATTACGGTGATTGTAGCAAAAAGCGCCTCACTACTTAGTTCAAACTCACTTCCCACCCCGTTCATGTACTTACACATTTTCGGAACTAGTATGTCTTTAAATTTCTTGTAGTAATATGTGGTGAACCCATCCGGACCCGGACTTTTCCCCTGTGTACTATCTGCTATTGCTCTATATATCTCCTCCTCTGTTATTGGTTTCTCCAGGGCCTCTCTAGAGTTTTTTGTAATCTTGGTTAATTTGGCACTTTTAAGAATCCCTCTATCTTCCTGTTTTTATTTTCCTCACTTATCTGGTCTCCATTCATCTCCTCCGTATATAGTTCACTATAGTAGTTTTTAAATACTTCACCAATCTCTTTGGTTTCATAAACCATCTTCCCGTGTTTATCCTGTATCTTTCCTGTAAAGTTTAGGGCTTTTTTTTTCCTGAGCATTCTGGCTAGATGTTTTCCCGCCTTATTTCCCCACACATATCTTTCTTTAGCTATTTGGTTACATTTTTCCTTTGTTTCTTGTTCCATCAACTTTTTTAGTTCAGCCCGTTTATTTATCAGTGCAAGGTATGTTGTTTGGTGGTGCCCTCTGTGTTTTTTATGTTCTTGTTCTAAGTTAAAAATTTCTTTTATAACATTTCCCATCCTATTTTTCCTTTCCTTCTTTCTCCTTGCTCCCTCTTTTATTATTATTCCCCTTATGTAGGCTTTATGTGCTTCCCATGTCACCGATCCCGATGTATCTCCTGTTTCATTTGTTGCAAAATAATATTTTAGCTCTCTCTCTATTTTTTTGGAGATATCTTCGTTTTGCAGTAGGTCTTCATTTATTCTCCACAGTGATTGCCTCCCTTGGGCCCTATATATCTGCATCTCCATCTCAATAGGGGCATGGTCTGATATTGTGATTATTCCTATTTTTGAGCCTACTATCCTGTCTAAAAGTCTATGGTCTACTAAGATGTAATCAATCCTAGAGTACGTCCGGTGCACAGGGGAGTAATACGTATAATCTCGTGTTTTACCATTCATGATCCTCCAAATGTCTACCAGTTGATTTTTATGTAGTTCCTGTTTTATCTTCCTCGTCTGTCCGTTATTCGTCCCCTGTGCCCCATAACGTACTATCGATCTCTGGTTCTAAGCACATATTGAGGTCACCCTTTACTATAAGTTCCCCCTTCCTAAAATCCATTAATTTCTCCAATGTGTCCTTCAGAAACCTTACTGGGTTTTTGTTAGGGGCGTATATGTTGGCGAGGGTGCATTCTATTTCTCCAAGTATTCCTCTGATGAATAGAAATCTCCCTCCTGGGTCCTGCATCATACCTCCTAATTTAAACTGTACCCCTTTAGCCAATCCTATCGCCACTCTCCTTGCTCTTTTCGATATTGCATCTCCATAGAACCAATTTGGGAATTCTTTTGATCTTAATCTAATATTTGATTCATGTGTTAAATGGGTCTCCTGCAGGGACACCACCCCTGCTCCATAGGTTTGTAGTTCCCTCAAAATTTTGTGCCTTTTTAAGTTTGAGTTTAACCCTTTTACATTATAGGATAGGAATTTAAATGTTGTCATTTTTCTGAGTTTGCTATCTTTTGTACCTCTGGCCTACCTTGAATTACCCCTTTTTCTATCAAGGCATATGCACAATGTACCCCCCCCTACTCCCCATTCCCCTTCCTCCCACCACCTCCCCCTATCTATCCTCCCCCCTCCCCCCCCTCCTGGCCCCAAGTGGGTCCCTAGTTGTCTCCATGCCCCGAACATCAGGGCGACCAACAGACCCGTTTGTCCCACAATATGGGGCCCAGTGTCCCCTCTTCCCCCTTCCCCCCCTTCCCCTTCCTCCCTCCATCCCCACCCATCCACCCTCCCCCTCCTCTCCCCACCTGGCCCTGTATGAGCCCCTAGTTTGTCCGGCGCCCTGAAAATCAAGGCGTCTGACAAACCCATTTGTTCCAAGGTGTGGGACCCAGTGTAGCCTCTCACCCCTTCCTTAGATTGAAAATTTGAAGGGGTGTTAATCAGCCATCCTCTATTTTTTATGATCTGTGCACTCTATTTTTAATATTCCTCCTCCCCTCTCCCCTAAACATGTAAAGCTTCTCCCCTCATTTCTTTTTTTTTTTTCTCCCTTTTTTCTTCCTCTCTCCCCCCTTTTTCCCCTCCCCCTCCCCCCTAGTCCCCCCCCATCCAGCCCGGTATATCTGGTATCTGTAAGTCCAGTTTTCTACAGAACTCTTCTAGATCTTCGGGGAAGCGCAATTTCACTGATCTCCCCTCTTTGTATCCTATCAGGCAGGCTGGGAACCCCCAGCTGTATCTAATGTTTTGTTGTCTCATTTTTTCTAAGAGGGGTTTGAGGTATCTTCTTCTTGTCAGGGTTTCTTGGGATAGATCGGCATACACCTGTAACTCCGCTCCTTCATATGTCAAGGGTGGTTTTCCTCTTAATTTTCTCCAGATCTCCATTTTATCCTCATAGAATCTTCTCCCTCTTTTTCTGGGACTGATCGTAACCTTATATTCTGTCTTCTATTTCTATTTTCCTGGTCTTCCAGCTTATAGAGAATTTCCTTCTGGGTTTGTTGTGCTATTTTAATTTGCTGTTTAAGGGTTTCTAGTTCTTTCTTTTGATTTTCTACTATTTTTTCTGTTTCTTCTACCCTATCCAGGAGGCTTCCCAGATCTCCTCTCATCATATTGATGTCTGTTTTAATCGACTTTTCTAGTCTCAGTAACATCTCATTCATCTCTCCTTTTGTGGGGGGGAGAGACTCGGATGGTCTCCCCTCTATCCTACTGCTTTCCGACTCCCCTTCTGATATGAAATCTTCCCTGGAGTGTTCTGGGGTCTCACCCGCCTTCTTATCTGTCCCTTTTTTATTTTCCACCTTCGCTTTCCCCTGCTTTTCCGCTTCCATATTTCTTGGGCTGGCTCCTTGTGTCATGTAATGCTTCAATGTACTGACCCCTGGTTTGTCTTTTGGAGATTTAGGGGCGCCTCCTCTTGTTGTTTTATTTGTGCTTTTACTCATCTTTGCCCTTCTTATCCCTCTTATCCGTTTACCCAGCCTTAATTCCCTGCTCTCCCTTAATTAGGGGGGAGCAGTATGTCTTACTGGAGCAGGGGGTACCGAAAGAGGTTTATGGGGATGGGTAGTGGAGGTAAAAGGTAAGAGAGCTGTTCCAGGGTTTACCTCTATCTAGGGATATCCCATATGTCAATCCTGTTGTGTTTTATAGTAATTTAGATGTTTTCCCAGCTGGTTATGTTTATTTATTTATTTATTTTTAGGTGTTATACTTCTGGTGGTTTGTTGGTTCTTCCTGATCGTAGTTCTCCCTCTCTCTTCTGCCCCTCCCCCACCACAGCTCTAATACAGATTTTAACCATTTATCTCTTAAGCCAGTATATATTCCTTCATCATCCACAACTCAGCTACTTTATGCTGACAACACTAATGATGCTGATGGTCACATATATTCCTTTATACTTACCTGGCGTTTTTAAATGCAGTCCCTTGATGTTTTATCACAATTACCAACTTTCTCAATGATGTTCAGTTAAGTTATTTTCACTCAGAGTTTAAACTTCAGTATCTCCAGAATACACTTGACTTCTGTCCTTCAAGACTTTCACTTCACATGCTGTTAATCAGTTCTCTCTCATCCATCCACCTCTCACCCTCTCCACTCTCCACTCTTACAGGTTCTGTGTCTCAGAGAAAAACTTCCTTTGATTCCTCCGGTGCTAATGGCTGAGGATTACTGCAGACAATAAATCATCTAGCCAGCAGTTTGGGAGACAGGGGCGACGAGGGGGAGGAGGGGGGGGGGGCGGGATGCCGAGTTTCACAGCTATTTCACAGACATCCAGCCGTTCGTAAGACAGGGGGGATGAGGGGGAGGAGGAGGGGCGGGATGCCGGGGCTTACAAGCTGTTTCACAGATCACTTTTGGTTTACACTTATCTTATTGCTCCGGCCGTTCCTAGGTGTCCTGGGATGTTTCTCCAGCGGTATCTTTCTTTTCATGTAGCTGTCATCTTCCCTGCTGACAAGCAGAGGTTCTCCTCTCTTTGTGATGTATACACCGGCGGCTTCACAGAGCGTTCCTCGAGGCAGCTTCCTGCTGCCACACTGGGACCCCTCCCTTCGTGACGGACGCTATGTTCTCACGTCCTCACCTCCCATTGCCTGTGACCTCTACACCAGGGGTTCTAAACCCAATTGGATTGGGTCTCTGTGCTGATTTAACCTCCTTTGTAGCTGCTTGTTCTGTGTGTGCTCAGCACACACACCTTCCAGTGGGCTTCCTAAAACCCATACCCAATGGAGAGAGGCCTTGGACCCACATGTCTATGGATTTTAGTGTGGAGTTACCCAACCCCCAGGGCAATACATTTATTCTTATGGTGGGTGACTAGAAGATCTCTCATTGTATTCCACTTAAGAAGTTGCCTATATACAAAGAACTGGCACCATTTTCACTCGAGAGATCTTTAGGTTACATGGGCTACCCAAGGTTATCATCTCGGACAGGGGTAGCCAGTGTGTCTCCAGGTTTTGGCAAGCCTTTTGTGCACAGTTGGGAATTCAGCTTTCCTTCTTCTTGGTGTATCACCCACAGTTCAATGGGGCTTCAGGATGAGCCAACCAAGCCTTGGAGCAGTTCCTACATTGCTATATTTCTGACCACCATAACAACTGGTCAGACTTCTTACCTTGGGCGGAGTTTGCTCACAATAGTACCACCAATGCCACTTCCTGATTGTCTCCGTTTATGGCGAATTATGGTTTCCAACCATCCATGTTGCCTGACACATTTGTTTCTCAGCTAATTCCTGTATTAGAGGAGCATCTCTGTGATCTCCGTTTCACGTGGGTGCAGGTCCAAAAGTCCTTGCGATGTGCTAGAGATAGGTACAGACTTCATGCTGACCACTGACGCCTACCTGCGCCTTCCGACGAGGTTGGGAAGGGTCTGGCTGTCATCTTGTAACCTCCGACTCCGTGTTCCCTCACTGAAACTGGCACCGCGCTATATTGGGCCTTTCCGTATTCTCTGTAGGATCAACACAGTGGCTTACTCATTAGACCTTCCTTCTAACATGGGTATTTCAAATGTATTCCATGGTTCCTTATTAAAGCTTTGGTGTGCAACCGCTTCACCACCTTGGTACAACATGCTTGCCCTGTTTAAGTTGAGAACCATGAAGAGTATGAAATACAATTAATCATTGACTCCTCTTGGTTTCGTGGGCGCATACAGTACACTGTTTATTGTAAAGGGTACGGTCCGGAGCAATGCTCTTGGGTCTCATCCTCTGGCACACATGCTCCTGTCCTTCTCCATGCTTTCCATAGATATTTTACCCTTAAACCTAGTGCCCCTCTGAGGGGGAAGGGTCTTTGAGAAGGGGTTATTGTCAGGGCTGGGCTCATAGGAGCTCTCTTCTCTGTGCTCAGGCTGCTCAGCTGTTGGATAATCGTCAGCACTCTTTGATTCCTCAGTGGCTCACCTGGTTATCATTATCTGTTCTTCAGTCCCGCCTACAGCCAGTCCCTTCTGGCTATGTAAACTTCCTTGTTCATTCCTTGCCTGGCTTCGCCTGGTCAACATATCTGGAGTTTTTCTGCTGTGTTCCTGTGAAAGACTTTGCACGGCTGAGGTCCCGTCTAGTTTCTGTTCCTGTTCTTCTGCCTCTGACTATGCTGATCTCTGGTTTCCCGATTACTGGCTTGTCTGACTACCCGCTTTGGCTTCCAATCCCTGGATTATGTTTTGACTACATTTACTGATCTGTATCATTTTTATCATTATATTAAATGGTGTGATTCATAGTTCCTGACAGTAAATAACCTATAAAGTACCTTGATAGCAACAGTGAAGCTGGGATACTATGTTATGTGTTTTTTTTAATACTCTTAGTGAACTATCATTATTACTTCATAGTTTGAGGTCTCTTACCCTCCTCTACGAGAGGTTCAGTATCATATCCTATGCCCTTGGCGTAGGGCTTGTGAGGCACCATTGGAAGACCCCCCCCCTTCTGCTCCCCCTTTTAACTTTTATGTTCTTCTCCAAAACACATTTGGAGATTGGGTGCTCTGTATTTGCTTGGTAGGTACAGCCTTGCTTAAATGGTAATTTTTTTTTTTTGTTCTGTATTGCTATTGTGTTGATTTGAATACTGTGAATACTGTGATGATATGTCTTTTGTTGTTTCATTAGTATTATTATCACACTTTCCTGAAGAAGCCAAAGATGGTGAAACATGTTTATCTACAAGCGTGATGAAAACGTCTCCATCTTACATACCAACATATGGTTAAACCTATGTATCTAACTTTTAACTGTATTTTGTAAATAAAAGCCATTTTATTTCTTACAGTAGTTTGCGAAATGAAATAATGGCACCTAAAAAATCCCCTCCTGGTTACACTATCTTTCTATTATCCGATTCAAGGGATGATGGTGCTAAATATTTACATTTTTGGCAGTACCCACCAAACTTTACACCTCTAATATTATAGGCACTCTGACCTTACCTGACCCTGCGTTTGCATTACTGCATTTAGGTATTGAACAAATACCCTGTATGCTAAATTCAGGGTTCTGTACCTACGTTTTTTGCAGCTAAACCCAATATTGTTAGACTTTGGAATTTCCTTTCACAACTCAGTATATTTGACATTTGAGACCTAAACTACCGGTGTGAAATGGAAAAAATATGAGCATCAAAAAATATACTACTACCAAAAAATATGCTCTATTTCGGTCCACGTGGTTAAATTACCCAAATTGTACTGTATAAGATTGATGACATGTATTTACATTGCCTTCTGTTACTGACTGGAACGTTTTCCTCGTTTTATTAGTTCACCGCCTTATTTGATTATCCTCCCTCCCCCCACTGTCCCTCTCTCTTACCCAGGCTTAACTCCAATCCTTAATCCTCCCTCCCTATACCCCCTTCCCCCTTTCCTCCTACATCCTCAGGATGAAGACATTTGTACACCAAATGCTACTGGCTGTAAGCTTATTTTCAGTGTACTAATTCTATCTGACCTTACCTCCTGATTGAATGACTGTTTTTCTTCATAATACTGCTCTTGTCATTTATGCTGCTGTAATTTGTACAGCTTCATCCTTCTCTGTTATGGAAATTTTATAAGCTTCTCTTTATAACCAAATGATTCTGTGCGCTAATAAGCACAGTCATAGTGCACAGTCATAGCTTTCTTGTATAATGCCGGGAAAATGCGCTTCTATATCTCCAAGTAACACAGACAGACACTGGTATCACGTTGAGCTTATCAAAATCGTCTCTAGCATGATCTGCTGCTTTTATTTATACTGTAAACATGAATAACAAAGGAAGGTGGTGGCTTCAGAATCAGCCAATCAGACACTTGTATTCTTTCAAAACAACTAATCACACATGTATATATTCAAATAGAATTCCAGTAGTGACGTGTGCAGAGCCATGCGGCCAGCTTCTCGTTGAGATACAAAGTGTCTCACAATTTAAAAACTACTTACAGGGCTCTGCACACGATCGTGTGCACATTCCCACCGCTACCAATGACCCGAGACGTACTCTATCATGGCTCAGTGGGCCATAATTTGTGTATGGTTATGCTATGGTTCCGATGTACGCAGATCTGTTTGCTAGTAGCGTTAATGCAATTGCCATGAGGTGGCCAGTCTTTTGGTGAGGCATAAACGAGCATCCCTAAAATAGCAAACAGATCTGATGTGTCCATGGGAAGGTTTCCGCAGTCAATGGTCTTCCACCAACGTCTGTATGTGTTGTGGCATTGGGACCCTGTGCTACCTGGAATATTGCTGGTTTACACCAGATTTTGGAGAGAAAGGCATGCTGATTGCACAGCTGTGTGCTGGGCTATTTAGTTGTGACCTGGCTATGGCTCAGGGCCCCACCAAACAGACAGGAAGTCTGTGCATGGGAGTCAGGTGGACTCCCATTCCTCTGAGAGGAGTCAGAGGCTGCAGGGGGCAGCCAGGGTATGCATGGCTGCAAGAGGCAGATGTACTTGGTGACAGAGCAGCAAGTAGTAAGCAGCAGGAGTAAGTTAGGAGAGAGCTTCACTCTAGGAAACTCTTTTGGGTCTGAGGAGCAGACCTAAGGCCTAGGCTAAAGGCCTGAATCAGCCGTATGGCAAGAATGTAAGCCAGGAGGCTAAAGTATTGAGTGTGCAAGATACAGTAATGGTGGAACCCCCTGCGTGGGCTACTGATGTCTTTGTGAACTTTTCCGTGCTTTTAAATAAAAGTGGGCTACCAGGCCCTTAAAAATACAGTTTTGTACTGGAGTACTCACTGACAACGCACCTACCGTTTGAGTCTGATACCCCAATCTTACAGTGTGAATACGCTCGCATGAGCGTATTGCAGCAAAACGGACACTGGGGGACATATAACAACATACATTAATACAAATTTTCACAACAGTCCCTCCTCTTTGTCATATATGCTCCCATGTGTCCCTCAATGAATCTTGATCTTCATACACCTGGAAATGAATCAGTCTTTACAGTCCATATGAGTTCAGAACACGGCTTGACTTGTAGACTCTGTTCTTCAGGAGGGATGACTTATAGAGAGGACACGACATCGTGAGCTGTAGTAATCGTTGATCGGTCTGGGATCCTCTGCGTCTGGTACGTGGGCTGGGCTTCGGGCATCTCATCTCAGTGAGGTAGATGTGGTCATCTGCTCGGGCTCTGTTCACTTGTCCAATCAGGCAACAGGAGCACCATATCATGACATATAGAAGGAATAGAAACAAAAACAACATGAGTATATATACCCTTACTTCCTTCAACCATGATCCAAAGGAAAATAAAAAATCCTCAAAGTTTCCCAAACCCTTAAAAGGATTCCAACCTTCACTAGCTATAGCTCTGGCTTTGCCTTGCAGGGATCTAACCTTATCCATATGGGCCTGAACTTTGTCACTGGTATCCTCGATCCAGGTACAACAATCTCCACCTATGAATTCACAGAAACCCCCCTTGGATGCCAACAGATAATCAAGGGCCATCTTTTCCTGTAATAGAAGGGTCTTGATCTGTTGTTGTTCCTGTGAGATCTCCCTTACAGCTTCTACGGTTTCATTGAATATCCCATCCACAATGGATGAGAAATTGTTCAATCGTTTCATATGTTCAGTCCCCCACCCCATCCAAGCAGGAAACCATGCCCAGGCCTGGTCGGAGTTAGTGAACAATTCCCTTCTAGCTTTTCCTGCCGTTCTTACCTTCTCTCGCGCCATCAGATCCTCACAATCATCCGCAATGTAAGATGATGGGACGAGTTTCACCAGGACGCATGAACCTCTTGAATTAGGGGGAGTTACCTTATAAGCTGTAGACCCGCATAAGTACCAAACTAAAGTTGAAGCGCACTTGTGGGCTACCTAGTTGTCCCGATACCCAAACTGGCAGGAACCAAAGCTATTGTTAAAACTGTAACTAATTTTACCCTCTAGGAATGTATTGTTAAGTTCTATTGACAAGTGTCTGTTTGGAGTTTTTACTCGTTTTTCAAAATTCCTCATACCAATCTGAACGTCATATATAGCATGTACCGCTGTCATCGCTGGGGTACTAAAGCTCGGTGGAGATTCAAAGTAGACCCAGCAATTGGTCCTGTTCGCTTTCTTAGCTAGTTGGAGAATACACTTTAAACAATAAGTTGGGATGCTTTTCATCGTTACCCTTGCTAAAATGCACTAAACTAAAGATATAAATAAAAAAATACTCCTCATTCTTTGGTGTAGATGAGCAGTGTCTTGCAGTGGCTCCCGTGGATCCAGTTGTCCTGTCCTTCAAGCTTTAGAGAGGTAGGCATGGTTAGCTGAACCTGGAATGGCCAGAGGTATCTTGACTCTAATCCCATCTTCTGATGTTTTCTTTACAATGACCCAGTTACCTGGTTGGATATAATGAAAACGGGTTATCGAGTCAGGGTCTGTAAGGGACTCATGAACCCTGTGGTGGATTTTTTGTAGCTCACGCTGCAGTAACTGCACATACCCCTTCAGCTGAGAATGTAAAGACGACAGTTGCTGAGTAAAGTACAACCCTGTTTTTGATTGACTTCCAAACAAACCTCTTATGGAGATAAACCAGACATGTGGAAACTTAATAAACCCTTTTTTACTTTTCACCGACTGTGGTCACTGAACCTGTGTGTGGCTTACCATCTGGGTTGTAATACCAGGAACCATTGACAAAAAGGTTCTTAGCGTCTGGGATGGGAGCCTCCTTCACTTGGACTGCTGGTTGCTGATTCAAATTCCATCAAAGAGACTGTCGTGGAACATGTCATCCTACTAGTTCACAAACTTGGTTAGAATTAGAAAGAATAGTGTTGTTAGTTTGAAAATTTTGTCATTTTGATTTTGTCGTTCTTATCATTTTCTCCCCCCCATTTTCTTCTTCATTACAAACCAGAGGAAGAGATGCAGGGTTTAGAATGGTGCAGAAAAAAAAAACAATGAAACAGCCTATTATACTTTTACCTTCTTTCAGGCGTGTGTATTTATGCATTTGTACTGCTATCTACATACACCTGCTTTCTATGTCATACACTTTCAGAAACTCACTGGACCTGAAAAAGATACTTATAAACAAGAGTTATTACTCTATACTTCATCTTTAACCTGCAAAGAATGGCAAATAATACAACATTTGTGTACATTGGTAAATTGTCACTGACATTGCTCAAAACCGACAACAAAACCCTCTAACTCTTATGCCGCGTACACACAGTCAGAATTTCCGACAAAAAATGTTCAATGTGAGCTTGTTGATGGAAAATCCGACAGTGTTAATGCTCCATTGGACATTTGCTGTCGGAATTTCCCACAACGGGGGGAGGGGGGCGCATGGGCGGTGCCTGAGGGAGAGGACATGTTTCCTTATAGCTCCACTCCTGAGCTGGACGGACCGGAGAGCCACAGACACCAGTCGCTTAAAAAGATTACCCATCACATACCGCCACTGTTATCATGGTCTTAAAGACCCCTAAACTGAAGTTTAAAGATAGGTACACCTAAAGTAGCACTGTCTAGACCATCCTCTAAGATGGCAGAGTCAGTTACCTCACAGACCAGTGCACTGCGCGCTCTCACAGCCCTGTCACACAGCCTGAAGTCACAGGATTACACTGGTGAGTCTGATTCAGATGCTGACAGTTCACAGACAATTCACCCTAAGTTGTTTAACCACTTCAATACCAGGCACTTAGACACCTTCCCACCCGGGCCAATTTTCAGCTTTCAGCGCTGTCGCAATTTGAATGACAATTGCGCGGTCATGCTACACTGCACCCAAAATTTTTTTTTATCATTTTGTTCCCACAAATAGAACTTTCTTTTGGTGGTATTTGATCACCTCTGCGGTTTTTATTTTTTGCGCAACAAATAAAAAAAGACCGAAAATTTTGAAAAAAAACATGTTTTTCTTTGTTTCTGTTAAAACTTTTTGTAAATAAGTACGTTTTCTTCTTCAATGACGGGCACTGATATGGCTGCACTGATGGGCACTGATACGGCGGCACTGATGGGCACCGATGAGGTGGCACCAATGAGGTGGCACTGATGAGGTGGCACTGACGGGCACTGATGATGGGCACTGATAGGTGGCACTGATGGGCACTGATAGGTG
The DNA here is from genome assembly GCA_037952925.1 of Lithobates clamitans. Taxonomy (NCBI): domain Eukaryota; kingdom Metazoa; phylum Chordata; class Amphibia; order Anura; family Ranidae; genus Lithobates; species Lithobates clamitans. The sequence goes on along the minus strand of JBBGZY010001452.1, from coordinate 337,269 downwards.
GCACTGGTATGCGGCACTGATGTGCATTCATAGGTGGCACGGATAGACACTCATAGGCGGCACTGATGGGCACTCATAGTTGGCATTGATGGGCACTCCTAGGTGGCATTGATGGTTACTTATGGGTGGCACTGATAGTTGGCACAGATGGGCATGGATGGGCACTGATAGATGGGCACTGATGGGCATGGATGGGCACTGACAGGTGGCACGAATGGACACTGATGGGTGGCACTGGTGACCCTGCTTGTTTGCAGTGATGCCCCTAAGGGTGGCATTGCTGGGCATCACTGCAACATAATAGTGCCAATCAGTGCCCATTTGTGGGCACTGATTGGCACAGATTTGGCACACTGGGCACATGTGGATGGCCATGGGGTACATACCTGGCCATCCACATGTTGCCCCTTCCCTGGTGGTCCTAGTGGCGATCCCTGGTGGTCCAGTGTGGTGATCTGCGGGGGGGCTGCGCTGATAAACAATCAGCGCAGACCCCCCCTGCCAGGAGAGCCGCCGATCGGCTCTCCTCTACTTGCGTCTATCAGACGCGAGTGAGGAATAGCCGATCAACGGCTCTTCCTATTGACAGCGTGATCAGCCGTGATTGGACACGGCTGATCACGTGGTAAAGAGCCTCCGCCGGAGGCTTTTTACCAAGATCAGTGTAGCGGTGTGTCAGACTGACACACCGCTCCACCGATCGCCGCGATGCGCGCCCCCGGGGGTGCGCTGCGGCATGTTATCCTGCTGGACGTCATATGACGCCAAGTCAGGATAACAGAACCACTTCCCGGACGTCAATCCGCCATAGGGCGGGCGGGAAGTGGTTAAACAATTTGAACGTATGTTACAGAAAGCCCTGAAACAAACATCTGACCATATTACTGACACATTAACAAGAGAAATTAGAGAATTGGGGCAGAGAACAGCAGAATTGGAAGTGAGAGTGGATGAATTAGAGAACCATTCACAACATTATGCCTCTGAAATTGAACATCTTAAAGAAGAAAATCGAATACTACAGTCCCGCTTTGAGGACCAAGAAAATAGGGACCACCATTCCAACTTGAGAATCAGAGGGATTCCTGAAACTATTGTGGATATCCAAGCTTCCATGTTAGCACTCTTTCAGTAATTACAGCCTGGCATACCTGTTGAGAGGTTAGAAATGGATAGAGCACACAGAGCCTTAGCTCCACGTAAGCCTAACGGTCCCCCCCAGGGACATAGTGGTGAAGCTACATTATTATCACAGCAAGGAACAATTACTTGCCGCAGCCAGAGGGAAGGACCCACTCAATTTTCAGTGTAATACTTATCAACTTTTTGCAGATCTATCCCCTCTGACTATAGCTAAGAGACATGCACTCAAACCCCAGCTTCAATCAAATTGCATATAATTGGGGTTTTCCATTTTCTCTCCACTTCACTCACCTTGAAACTAAATACACTTGTTGAACCCCTGTTGAACTACAGTCGGCCTTAATAGAAATGGGCTTTGTGGATCGAGTTTCACCCAGTGATCACACTCACAGACAATCAGCCTCTCATTCCCCTTCACAGCAAAAGATGACAGAATATGGTTCTTCCAGCTCTACACGGCAAAAAATTACATAGGCGTGGACGCTATGATAATTCATCCCCAACCAATGAAGATACGATGGATTGAAAATTTTTTTGCTGCGCAAACTCTTTTTTTTGTGTTTGCCTTCACTATACAGCAATTTACATCAATTGGGGTAGCACAGTGGTGTAGTGGATAGCACTCTCGCCTAGCAGTAAAAAGGGTCACTGGTTCAAATCCCAACCACAACACTACCTGCCTGGAGTTTGCATGTTCTCCCTGTGCCTGCGTGAGTTTCCTCTGGGTACTCTGGTTTCCTCCCACACTCCAAAGACATGCTGGTAGGTTAATTGGCTTCTGTCCAAAATTGGCCCTAGTACATGAATGTGAGTTTGGGGACCTTGGATTGTGGACTCCTTGAGTGTGTAATGTATGTGTGGAGCGATGCGTAAATTGAGGGTGCTATATGAGTACCTTAAATAAATAGGGATAATTGTAGACACGCACACTTGCTCAGGTTGAACTGGATGGACTGGTGTCTTTTCTCAACCTTACTAACCTTGTAACTATATACGCCTTTAATAACAATGCTACTTTTTCTGGCCTAGATACTTATCCTGACTTGGTTTATGTGACTCTGCCTTTTGTTTGATATGTGTTCACTAAACATTATATAGTGCTCCCACGTAGCACCTGGTGGTGCACACAGTGTACATGAGCTCACGCTCTGCGTGTGGATGCAATTTTATGTACGTTGAAGCTACTTTTTAATTAAATAATAAATACAATTACTTTTATATACATAACCTGTCGTTGACTCATTGTTGCCTAAGTAGCCACTTTCTTTGATCCCTGTAGTGATACAGGGGTCAATTTTGTCTATTATATACTTATCCTGACTTGACCTAATATTTTGATCCTTTACCAGGAACTTATCCAGGACCTTTTCCCCCCCTTTTTTTTTCTTCATATTTTTTTTTATTATTATTATTTATTTTTTTTTGTGTGTGTTTTATGTGTTTGATTTTAATTATTCTTGTATTTTATCCAAAAGCATTTGTTAGGTCTTCTTAGGTTGGTGAGCTGCATTGCTATTTCATGCCTTGTCTCTGTATGCAGAGTCTCTGCATGAATAAGAATCAATATGCCTTTGGGTTTATTGATACAAGTATATTTTTCTTTCTATACACCTGTTGCCCATTAGATCTTGTTAACCCTCATAATCTAAAAATTTTGTATTCCTAACAGCTTAAGATGCTTTTGTCTTTGAGTTTTGTTTTTTTTTTTTGTCTTATTTAAATTTTTCTTTTACCTAACAACAGGTATTTTACATTTTTGGTCAAATCTGGCTAAATCAAATTTGTTTTAATTAGGGATGAGCCGAACACCCCCCTGTTCGGTTCGCACCAGAACATGCGAACAGGAAAAAAGTTTGTTTGAACACGCGAACACCGTTAAAGTCTATGGGACACGAACATGAATAATCAAAAGTGCTAATTTTAAAGGCTTATATGCAAGTTATTGTCATAAAAAATGTTTGGGGACCCAGGTCCTGCCCCAGGGGACATGGATCAATGCAAAAAAAAGTTTTAAAAATGGCCGTTTTTTCAGGAGCAGTGATTTTAATAATGCTTAAAGTCAAACAATAAAAGTGTAATATCCCTTTAAATTTCGTAGCTGGGGGGTGTCTATAGTATGCCTGTAAAGGGGCGCATGTTTCCTGTGTTTAGAACAGTTTGACAGCAAAATGACATTTCGAAGGAAAAAAGCCATTTAAAACTACTCGCGGCTATTGCATTGCCGGTCCGACAATACACATAGAAGTTCATTGATAAAAACAGCATGGGAATTCCCCACAGGGGAACCCCGAACAAAAATTTAAAAAAAAATGACGTGGGGGTCCCCCTAAATTCCATACCAGGCCCTTCAGATCTGGTATGGATATTAAGGGGAACCCCGGTCAAAATTTAAAAAAAAAATGACGTGGGGGTCCCCCTAAATTCCATACAAGACCCTTCAGGTCTGGTACAGATTTTAAGGGGAACCCCGCGCCAAAAAAACCAAACGGTGTGGGGTCCCCCAAAAATCCATACCAGACCCTTATCCGAGCACGCAACCTGGCAAGCCGCAGGAAAAGAGGGGGGACGAGAGAGCGCCCCCCCCTCCTGAACCGTACCAGGCCACATGCCCTCAACATTGGGAGGGTGCTTTGGGGTAGCCCCCCAAAACACCTTGTCCCCATGTTGATGAGGACAAGGGCCTCATCCCCACAACCCTGGCCGGTGGTTGTGGGGGTCTGTGGGCGGGGGGCTTATCGAAATCTGGAAGCCCCCTTTAACAAGGGGGCCCCCAGATCCCGGCCCCCCCCTGTGTAAAATGGGAAGGGGGTACAAAAGTACCCCTACCATTTCACTAAAAAACTGTCAAAAGTGTTAAAAATGACAAGTCACAGTTTTTGACAATTCCTTTATTTAAGTGCTTCTTCTTTCTTCTTTCTTCTATCTTCCTTCATCTTCTTCTTCTGGTTCTTCTGGCTCTTCTGGTTCTTCCTCCGGCGTTCTTGTCCAGCATCTCCTCTGCGGCGTCTTCTATCTTCTTCTCCTCGGGCCACTACGCACCCATGGCATGGGGGGAGGCTCCCGCTCTTCTCCATCTTCTTCATCTGCTTTTCTTCTCTTCTTCTCTTCTTCTCTTCTTCTCTTCTTCATTTTCTTCTCCGGGCCGCTCCGCATCCATGCTGGCATGGAGGGAGGCTCCTGCTGTGTGATGTCATCTCCTCGCCTGACGGTTCTTAAATAACGGGAGGCGGGGCCACCCGGTGACCCTGCCCCCCTCTGACGCATGGTGACATGACGGGACTTCCCTGTGACGTCACGGGGAATGCCACAGGGAAGTCCCGTCATGTCCCGTGCGTCAGAGGGGGGCGGGGTCACCGGGTGGCCCCGCCCCCCGTTATTTAAGAACCGTCAGACGAGGAGACGCCGTCACACAGTGGGAGCCTCCCTCCATGCCAGCATGGATGCGGAGCGGTGAAGAGAAGAAGATGAAGAAGATGATAAAGATGAAGATGAAGATGAAGATGAAGAAGATGAAGAGAAGAGCTGGAGCCTCCCCCCATGCCATGGGTGCGGTGCGGCCCGAGGAGAAGAAGATAGAAGATGTCGCGGAGGAGATGCTGGATGAGAACGCCGGAGGAAGAACTAGAAGAGCCAGAAGAACCAGAAGAAGAAGAAGATGAAGGAAGATAGAAGAAAGAAGAAGCATTTAAATAAAGGAATTGTCAAAAACTGTCTTGTCATTTTTAACATTTTTGACAGTTTTTTTAGTGAAATGGTAGTGGTAAGTACCCCCTTACCATTTCACACGGGGGGGCGGGATCTGGGGGTTCCCTTGTTAAAGGGGGCTTCCAGATTCTGATAAGCCCCCCGCCCGCAGACCCCCACAACCACCGGCCAGGGTTGTGGGGATGAGGCACTTGTCCTTATCAACATGGGGACAAGGTGTTTTAGGGGGTAACCCCAAAGCACCCTCCCAATGTTGAGGGCATGTGGCCTGGTACGGTTCAGGAGGGGGGGCGCTCTCTCTTCCCCCCCTCTTTTCCCGCGGCCTACCAGGTTGCGTGCTCGGATAAGGGTCTGGTATGGATTTTTGGGGGAACCCCCACGCCTTTTTTTTTGCGCGGGGTTCCCCTTAAAATCCATACCAGACCTGAAGGGTCTGGTATGGAATTTAGGGGGACCCCATTTCTTTTTTTTTAAATTTTGGTTCGGGGTTCCCCTGTGGGGAATTCCCATGCCGTTTTTATCAATGAACTTCTATGTGTATTGTCGAACCGGCAATGCAATAGCCGCGAGTAGTTTTGAATGGCTTTTTTCCTTCGAAATGTCATTTTGCTGTCAGACTGTTCTAAACACAGGAAACATGCGCCCCTTTACAGGCATACTATAGACACCCCCCAGCTACGAAATTTAAAGGGATATTACACTTTTATTGTTTGACTTTAAGCATTATTAAAATCACTGCTCCTGAAAAAACCTCCATTTTTAAAACTTTTTTTTGCATTGATCCATGTCCCCTGGGGCAGGACCCAGGTCCCCAAACACTTTTTATGACAATAAGTTGCATATAAGCCTTTAAAATTAGCACTTTTGATTTCTCCCATAGACTTTTAAAGGGTGTTCCGCGGCATTCAAATTTGCCGCGAACACCCTAAATTGTTCACTGTTCGGCGAACTTGAGTTTGACTCGAACTCGAAGCTCATCCCTAGTTTTAATATATCTATAATTGAGATTGTATTTGCATTCATATATTTTTTTTTTTTTTACACGGTTTGTGGTTCTCCGGTAATGTCCGGCCTTTGGGAGTGTCTTCTATCTATACATATATATATATATATATATATATATATATATATATATATATATATATATATATATATATATATATATATATATATATATATATATATAATTTTATTCCCATTAGGGTTGATCAATTTTATTCTGTTTTTTTTTTTTTTCCTATTTTCCTCCCTCTCTTCTTCCTCTCCCCTGGTGATAGTTGTGGCTCTCGTCTCAGAATTTGCTTTTTCTGACATGATACTAGTCTTGTATATGTTATGGCACCCCTAAATATTATATCTTTAAACGTACAAGCCTTCAACATTCCACATAAACATATTAAAGCTATGAGCTTTTTCCCAGCCAAAAAAGCACAAATTATATGTTTAAAGGAAACCCATTTTACAAAACTTCTCCTAAATTTCTATTTGCCTCCTATCCTCAATTTTTCACAGCTTCAGCCACAGTCAAGCAACGAGGTATATTTGACTGGTTTCCATTGTAATGTTCCATTTACTCTTAACTAGGGATGAGCTTCGAGTTCGAGTCGAACTCATGTTCTACTCGAACATTGGCTGTTCGCAAGTTCGCCGAATAGCGAACAATTTGGGGTGTTCGCGGCAAATTCGAATGCCGCGGAACACCCTTTAAAAGTCTATAGGAGAAATCAAAAGTGCTAATTTTAAAGGCTTATATGCAAGTTATTGTCATAAAAAGTGTTTGGGGACCCGGGTCCTGCCCCAGGGGACATGGATCAATGCAAAAAAAAGTTTTAAAAACGGACGTTTTTTCAGGAGTAGTGATTTTATTAATGCTTAAAGTCAAACAATAAAAGTGTAATATCCCTTTAAATTTCGTACCTGGGGGGTGTCTATAGTATGCCTGTAAAGGGGCGCATGTTTCCTGTGTTTAGAACAGTCTGACAGCAAAATGACATTTTGAAGAAAAAAACACATTTAAAACTACCCGCGGCTATTGCATTGCCGACAATACACATAGAAGTTCATTGATAAAAACGGCATGGGAATTCCCCACAGGGCAACCCCGAACCAAAAAAAAAATGATGTGGGGGTCCCCCTAAATTCCATACAAGGCCCTTCAGGTCTGGTATGGATATTAAGGGGAACCCCAGCCAAAATTTAAAAAAAAAATTGACGTGGGGTTCCCCCTAAATTCCATACCAGACCCTTCAGGTCTGGTATGGATTTTAAGGGGAACCCCGCGCCAAAAAAAAAAAAAAAAATACGGCATGGGGTCCCCCCAAAAATCCATACCAGACCCTTATCCGAGCACGCAACCTGGCAGGCCGCAGGAAAAGAGGGGGGGACGAGAGTGCGGACCCCCCCCTCCTGAACCGTACCAGGCCACATGCCTTCAACATTGGGAGGGTGCTTTGGGGTAGCCCCCCAAAACACCTTGTCCCCATGTTGATGAAGACAAGGGCCTCATCCCCACAACCCTGGCCGGTGGTTGTGGGGGTCTGCGGGCAGGGGGCCCCGCCCCCCGTTATTTAAGAACCGTCAGATGAGGAGACGCCGTCACACAGCGGGAGCCTCCCACCATGCCAGCATGGCTGCGGAGCGGCCCAGAGAAGAAATGAAGAAGAGAAGAAGGAAGAAGAGAAGAAGAAGAAGAAGAAGATGAAGAAGAAGATGAAGAAGAGAAGAAGATGAAGAGAAGAGCGGGAGCCTCCCCCCATGCCATGGGTGCGGAGCGGCCTGAGGAGAAGAAGATAGAAGACGCCGCGGAGGAGATGCTGGACGAGAACGCCGGAGGAAGAACCAAAAGAGCCAGAAGAACCAGAAGAAGATGAAGGAAGAAAGAAGAAGCATTTAAATAAAGGAATTGTCAAAAACTGTCTCTTGTCATTTTTAACATTTTTGACAGTTTTTTAGTGAAATGGTAGGGGTAAGTACCCCCTTACCATTTCACACAGGGGGGGGGGCCGGGATCTGGGGGTCCCCTTGTTAAAGGGGGCTTCCAGATTCCGATAAGCCCCCCGCCCACAGACCGCCACAACCACCGGCCAGGGTTGTGGGGATGAGGCCCTTGTCTTGACAATAACTTGCATATAAGCCTTTATAATTAGCACTTTTGATTATTCATGTTCGTGTCCCATAGACTTTAACGGTGTTCGCGTGTTCGAACAAATTTTTTTCCTGTTCGCATGTTCTGGTGCGAACCGAACAGGGGGGTGTTCGGCTCATCCCTACTCTTAACTCACAATTGAAATCCTGAGGGCAGATATATTCTACTTACAGGTTATATTTTAGATATGGCAATTACGATTATACCTTATTATGCCCCTAATAAACGCCCAGTGGCTTTTTTGTCACACCTTTTCCAGGTTGTAGAAGCGCATACATTTTGAACCGTAATCTTATGTGGAGATTCAAATGCGACTATTTTCCCTTTTCTTGACAAATCCCCTTTAGTCTCTCTCAATACCTCCAATAAGCTCACATTCCAACTGTAGCAATAACTCTCGGTGGAGCTGCTGGTTTAAGCGGGCTTGTTACCTTCACTCTCGATACCTCTGTTTCACCGGCACCGGGTCTAGGGTTCCGTTGAGTTTACCTCCGGACGATATAAGCACCAAACACGTGAGTAGGTTTTCCAATGCTTTAATAAAATGAACAAGGGAAGTAGCAGGAAAGAGGTAGAAGGAAAGCTGCAGGGAAGCTCAAATACCTTTTTGTAGTATTTCTTCAGAACATTCTTTGTAATGGAACACTTGTAATTGAATAGTCTCCCCTTTCGTAGGATTTAATCTTTGCCCGCCTGGATAGACATCTCTCACTTGCCTAGCAGCCAGCACGTAGCACGAACAAAAGTTTCTGCCACAGACTTATCTGGAATAAAACCCATACGATCCTCTGCCACAGGATGTATTGGTTTGTGATGAATGTCAGATACAGTACTTGAACCTTTAAGCCAACCCGGCAGTACTATACTGTAAGATTACTTCGGAATGCGTCCTCCAACCGAGTCACCAGGCCCCTCTCCAGACCAGCACTCTGCGTGATCCTTCCATGACGGTTCCTCCCCTGGGATCTTCTTGGTTGTCCAGCTTCTTCACTCAGGATAGACAGCTCAGGACCATTCCTCCGCTGCTGTGGTAGGCCCCAGACAGGCTTCTGGGCCCACCCACACGCCGCAGCGAAGCAAGCCTCCAGAACAGGGGTATTTCTAGTGCATACCTGTCGGCCAGGAGGGCCAGCAGGTGGCTGAAAACAAACCCTAAAACATGGCGTCTGTCCCATAAATGCCCTCTCCCAGAATGCAACTCGGAGGACCACCTCCACCAAGTTATCCCCGGGACAGAGGAGCACTCATACGCTTCAATACGTTGCTTTTCCAACACCTGCCGATGGTGACAACGACACCCACCGGCACAATGTGGAACTACACGCAATGTCAGCCAAGCTGGAACAGAGGCAAAACTAACTTCCTATAATAAGCGACCCACTAAATTTACCTATCAGCGGTAGATGAAAATCTACCAGCGCTACACAACATTTACTTACCACGCATAAATTGGTAGATACATGGCGTGAACTTAACCAAACTAGTAGATGCTTCACATATTCTTATCCACATAATTCCTTTTCACGCATAGACCACATTTTTGTCCTATCTAGTATGATCCCGGAAATACTCTCCTCTAAAATCATTACCTCCCCTTGGATGGATCATTGTGCAGTCTATACTACCACAGCCTCTCTTAATACCCAGGTCACAGGATAGGACTTGGCATATCAATGATACTACGTTAACTCACCCTTCTCATCGTTTAGAGATTGAAAAGGCACTCACAGAATATTTTTTGGTTAATGACACAGCAGATGGGAAGTTCACAAAACTGTAATTCAAGGTAAATTAATACAACAGGCTTCAGCCATTAAAAGAACAAGAAAAGTCTTATTTGCTAAGCTGGACGCTAAATTTAACGCATGTCATTTGGCTTTCTAATCCTCCCCGACTGCTACCAATAATGCAAAACCAGATAAAGCTCATCTTGACCTAGACCTTTTTCTAACAGACCCAGCGGAAAGACTTATGTGTAAACGTCAGCATACCCAATACCTTAAAGCTAATAAACCTGATACCTATATGGCATGTAGTTTAAAGGCGATAAAATATTCTCAGACACCAATAAGATTGAAGACGTCATGAGATGCATATACTAGTAACCCTGTTACAATACTTGAGGTATTCCGTTCTAATTTAGCTAAACTTTATTCTCACATCTCAGATTTTGATCAGACGAAAGCAGATACCCTATTTGCTTCTATCAATCTTCCCACTATAGACAATGAACAGCTCACACATCTCGAGAGTCCCATTACAGAATTAGAAGTTCAAAATGCCATAAAAACTTTAAAACCTCATAAACGACCAGGCCCGGATGGGTTTTTAGCATCTTATTATGAATTGTTTGCTCCCATACTGACACCTATATTAACCAGAGCTTTCAATCCTATACTTAATGGGCACACATTTAGAACGGAAACGTTGACCTCCATAATAACTATGCTCCCTAACCCAAGATCAGACTCCACCTCTTGGACCAATTTCCGTCCTATATCGCTACTAAATTTGGACATTGTTGTGGAAATGTTTATTAATGTATGTTGTCAGATGCCCCCCAGTGTCAGTTTTGGTGCAATACTCTTATCTTAGGGTATTCGCACATACAGACGCTGGTGGAAGACCATTGGATGCGGAAACCTTCCCGTGGACACGGCGGATCTGTTTGCTCTTTTAAGGATGTCTGTTTATGCCTCATCAGGGAACTGGCCACTCCATGGCGACCGCATTTCAACTCCTAAGTAAGCAAGTCTGCATACTTTGGGAACCATAGCATAACCATACAAAATTATGGCCCACTGGGCCATGGTATAGTACGGTTCACATCACTGGTAGCAGTGGGAGTATACACCCGGTTGTGTTCAAAACCATGTGCTTGCCGCATGGTTTTGCACACCACCATCTGCACACGTCACTACTGCATTTCTATTTGATTATATGCATGTGTGTCATTGATTTTTTTGAATGAATACAAATGTCTGGCTGATTCTGAAGTCAGCAGCCTCTTTTGTTATTGATGTGTTTAGTATAAATAACAACCACTTGGCTACCTGTTCAGGATTGCACTGATCTTGAGGTGATACCAACAACTGTTTGTGTTACTTGAAGAGATAAATGAGCGCACTTTCCCGGCATTATATAAGAGAGCTTTTTGTGCTTTTAAGCGCAGAGAAATTGTATGCTTATAGGGAGAAGCTTAGATTTTCCTTGACATTTATGGCGGGCCAGAAAGGAAGCCAACAGATCTTCTTAATTCAGCGGACCTCGAGGGGGAAGAGACCTCTAGAACCAGACCAGCAAATGCTGGCCTATGGTAAAACAACCATACTTCAAGTTTTTTGAACATTTTTGCTGTTCTGTGTTCGGGATCTTGATTCTCTGTCCGCTGAATGAGGTAAGAGCTGCCAGGCAAAGAACCTTATGTATGTTTGTCGCTTTCTTTATAATGATGGGACTTTTATTGTAGGTTATATTTTTGTCATTGTAAGTAGGTCTATTAATTGGGGAAGCACCTATATTTAAATCCTCTATAGGTCCCATTTAATACAAACCCAAACTGTATGCTGTGTCCAACTGAGCAGACTGTGTAATTGTATGCTGTGTGATATGTTTGTGATGTATATGAGAAATAGAAATTGATGAATTGTGATTTTTACCTTTGTATGGGACCAAGACACATGTCTCCATAAGTGTAAAAATATTTTAAAGGTTTTGGATTCAAGTTGAAATGCCTGTCGCATATCCAAGTGGACATGCATTGTTGGGACATCACAATAGGAGCTATTTACACCCTGTGGGGGGTCTCAGGTTTCTAGGTAATAGCATGGGGGAGTTCTGTTGACTTTCTGTCTTTCAGAGTCAAATATTGTGTTGTATTTGGAACAAGTGTGTATGTTTAAGACGCTTTATTTCTTATTTTATGTAATTTTATGTAACTTTGGCATTTTTGGAAATATAACATGGTTAGATGGTTGGTGGGATTGAGTGGAGACACCGGTCCATCCAGTTCGGCCTGGGTTGGTGTGTGTCTGCTGTTGTCCCTGTCCCTGTGCATTGTATCTCATTAAGATGCTCATATTTGTTTAAAGGTACCCATATATCACCATCGGTTTGCGCAGGGCTCCACGCGTGCATCGCACGCTCACGTCAATCCCTGCCCTCGAGGAGCCCACAGTCCGGGGTCCCCGGTTTGCATTCATGTACTAGGGCAAATTTTGGACGGAGGCCAATTGGCCTGCCAGCATGACTTTGGAGTCTGGGAGGAAACCGGAGTGCCCAGAGGAGACCCATGCAGGTGCAGGGAGAGCATGCAGAGACCTGGCGGGTGGTGTCGTGGTTGGGATTCGGACCAGCGGCCCTTTTTGCTGCTGAGCGGGGGTGCTAACCACTACACCACTGTGTCACCCAATATTGCTTAGTTAAATATGCCTATATTTCAGTATGGGCCCTAATTGACATAGCCTAAAGTGTTTGTCTAGGGATAAGTGTTAATATTGGTGTCTCAATTGTATAGTCAGCTTTTGCAGGGAGTAATCCTGGTTTGTCTTGTCATTTGTTAATGTCGGCCATTTTTCTGTAGTCCGGGTTTCATTCACCATTTTGCCGTGGACCGATTTTCAATTGCTGCAACTGCCTTTTTGTTTCTGCTGATTTTAGTCTCGGGCGAAATATCTCTGGTTTTGTACTGAATTCCATTTCCAGTAGAATCGTTTAGGTTTTTATTCCAGTTGTTTTAAAGAAGTTTATGTTTCTAGTGAAGAAATCTCAATTTTGGCGGGATCAACAACTAAATTTCATGTGTTAATGACGCCATTTTGTTGTGGCCTGGCTTTCATCTGCCATTTTCCATTCTTGAAGTCACCATGTGGCCATGTCTTGATTTTCGTTTGTCCTGGCTGCCATTTTGTGTCCGCTGTGTTTGGGTGGAATTGCTATTTTGGTTTATAGAGACACCGTTTCCTTTTAAGTGAATTCAATCTTTTCAGTTTTTTGTACTTTTAAAATGGTGTGTGTTTTTGATTGTTTGTGTCCTGCAGTGGAAGGGGAAGACTTTGGTTGACCTCCTTCAGCCGTCTTTTTGCAGGAGTTTCAGTTTTGGCTTTTGTTACACTGTTGTGTGGTATTTCGGTCTCAAAACTTGCGGTTTGACTTCCCAGGGGATATGTGACTCAAGGGGGATTCCCTCCCATTTGCAATATGGGGGTTTATTCCACCCACTCCTGGACAAAATAAATTTTTATTTGTTGATGTTAGCCATAGATTTTTCTAATGTCTTGATAGACAAAATATGAAGCTATTCAAGGCTTCCCCTCCCGCTCCCTCTTCCTACTCAGGTGTGCAACAAGAAGTTGGTGGGAGGGGCTTGGGGTCTTTTGACTTGTGTTTGGAAGGATGAAATCATTTTGATTATTAAATTAATGTTTATACTGTAATACAGTTTTGGGTAGAGAGCAAACAGGAGGTTATTGTTGTAATATCTAGGTACAGATAGAAGCCATAAGATTCAAAAAAAGATTGTTTTGATAGTGGAGGATTTCATGGTGTTTTTGTAGTTGTCGGACGAACACGTTTAGAAGACTGTATATCGTGGGACTGGTTGGGCCGTGTATAATAGTCGGAATTCCAGTGCGCAATTGTATTAGCATAAACGTGAGGAGTAGTACGCTAACTGGGCAATGGGTCATCCATGCACCCCAGTCAGACAGCTGCATAATACATGAAATCTGAGTATAGGGGTTAATTAAACCCCAGAAAAATTGACATAGGTGGTCTAAGGATACTATTTTGAGTATCCTTCTGGAGTTGATGTAGCGCGACTGTGGCTTCAGAAATCTGTAATGTTGAGTGAGTTGATGGATGCGTAGTACACGTTTGTGTGATTAAAAATACACAGGCCTGTTTTTGAACTTTGTGTGGCTGGTCTATGAGAAGATTTCGAGATGCTCTTGTGCTTTTCAAATTGTATTCTTTTTCTATCGCTAAAGGTGTGAAGGCAGCGTTCCATCTGGTCGTTTTTAATTTAACATTTTTTGTTTTGGGAACTATGAAATATCTCCCCCACATTTGTATCTAAATGTTTGTCTCATGTTTTAGTCTTCTCAACGTTTGTATGTAGTAACATGAAGAATAAGATTTACAGAGGGTTTAGTTATTATCGGTTTTGTGGAATGTCGGTGACAATTTACCAATGTACACGAATGTTGTATTGTTTACCATTCTTTGAAGGATAGAGTAATAACCTTTGTTTATAAGTATCTTTTCAGGTCCAAGGCGTTTATGTACATAGAAAGCAGGTGTATAAGAAGGTAAAAGTATCATAGGCTGTTTCACAGTTTTTTTTTTTCTGCACCATTCTAAACCCTGCCTGTCTTCCTCCAATTAGTAATGAGGAGGAAGAAAAGGGGGGATGAGAGTGGTGAGTGACAAATTTTTCAAACCAATAATACTAACCGCTCTAATTCTAGCCGAGTTTGTGACTGTAGGAATGACAGGTTCCAAGACTCTTTATTTCCTTTGATGGAATTTGAGTTTGCAGTCTGGTGAAGGATGCTCCCATAAGAACTTTTTTTTTTTTTTCAATGGTTCCAGGTGTTACACCCCAGATGGTAAGATGCAGTGACCACAGTCATTAAGTTCCCACATGTCTGGGTTATTGCTAAATGAGGTTTGTTTGGAGGTCAACCAAAACCGGTGTTGTACTTTCCTCAGCAGCTTTCAACATTCTCAGCTGATGGGGTAGATGCAGTTACTGTAACATGACCTTCAAAAGGTCCACCACAGGTTTCATGAGTCCCTCCTGGACCTTGACACAATAACCAGTTTACATTCTTTCTAACCAGATGACTGGGTCGTTGTAAAGAAGCTTGAGGGACAAGACCAGGCCAGCCACTGCAAGAAGCTGCTCAACTACACCAAAAGGATGAGGAGTATCTTTGTTCATTTATATTTTTAAAGTGTATTTTCCAACTACAGTAGGTGACCGCGATATTGTCGCTGTTATTTGACACCTGCGAGCCCGATCGTGGGAGCCTGCGCCAAGCTGGCTCGCTCATCGGGAAAGGAAAACTTTTTTTTTTTTCCTTTCCCGATGAGCAACAGACATTGCTGACAGATGTCTGGTATGACTCATGAGGCGGAACGCCACACCAAATTTTAAATAAAAAAACGGCGTGGGTTCCCCCCCAGGGGCATACCAGGCCCTTAGGTCTGGTATGGATTGTAAGGGGAACCCCCCTACGCTGAAAAATCAGGGTGGGGTCCCCCCAAAATCCATACCAGACCCTTATCCAAGCACGCAGCCCGGCATGTCAGGAAAGGGGGTGGGGACGAGCGAGCACCCTCCCTCTTGGACCGTACCAGGCCGCATGCCTTCAACATGGGGGGTGGGTGCTTTGGGGAAGGGGGGCGCCCTGCGGGCCCCCCCACCCCAAGGCACCTTGTCCCCATGTTGATGAGGACAAGGGTCTCTTCTCGACAACCCTGGTAGTTGGTTGTCGGGGTCTGCAGGCAGAGGGCTTATCGGAATCCTGGAGCCCCTTTTATTAAGGGGGCCCCCAGATCCCGGCCCCTTACCCTATGTGAAAAAGTATGGGGTACATGGTACCCCTACCCATTCACCTAGGGAAAAAAGTGTCAATAAAAAAACGCACTACACAGGTTTTAAAAGTAAAGCTCTGGGGGGTCTTCTTCTGACTTTGGGGTCTTCTTCCGTCTCTGGGGGTCTTCTTATGACTTTTCCGCTCTCTCCGGGCCTCTTCTCCCGGTGTTCGGCTTCTTCTCCCGGTGTTCCGCCTCATCTCCCGGTGTCCGCTATCTTCTGCCGGGCTCCTCCGATATCTTCTGCTCTTTTGCCGCTCTTTTGTTCCTTCTTCTCTTCTTCTCTCCTGCTAGAATGCCGTGTGCGAGCTGCGCAACCATTTATATAGGCGGTGACCCCGCCCCCTTGTAACGTCACAGTCCCAGCATGCGCAGGTACTGTGGCGTCACAAGGGGGTGGGGTCACTGGGTGACATCACCCAGTGACCACGCCCCATGCCTATATAAGTGGTCGCGCACCGCTCACACAGCATAACAGTGGGTGACAGCGTTGTGTCAACATCGGGAGAAGAAGGAACAAGACACAAGACGGCGAAGACTGGGCCACCGCTAGCAAAAGAGTGGCAAAAGAGCAGAAGATAGCGGAGGTCAGAAGAAGACCCCCGGATCTGTCTAATAAATTACTTTTAAACCCGTGTAGTGTGTTTTTTTTATTGACACTTTTTTCCCTAGGTGAATGGGTAGGGGTACCATGTACCCCATACTCATTCACATAGGGTGGGGGGTCGGGATCTGGGGGCTTATTAAAGGGGGCTCCCAGATTCCGATAAGCTCTCTGCCCGCAGACCCTGACAACCAACGGCCAGGGTTGATGGGAAGAGGCCCTTGTCCTCATCAACATGGGGACAAGGTGCCTTGGGGTAAGGGGGCCCGCAGGGCGCCCCCCTTCCCCAAAGCACCCACCCCCCATGTTGAGGGCATGCGGCCTGGTACGGTCCAGGAGGGGGGGGGCGCTCGCTCATCCCCACCCCCTTTACTGACAGGCCGTGCTGCGTGGGGGGGAACCCACGCCGGTTTTTTATTTAATATTTGGCGCGGCGTTCCCCCTCATGAGTCATACCAGACAGCTGTCAGAACTGCCTGTCGCTCATCGCGAAAGGAAAAAAAAGTTTTCCTTTCCCGATGAGCGAGTCAGCGCGACATGCACAGTACCCTGTCGCTGGAAACACAATCTCGCGGTCGGGTACTGTAGCTCAGAAAGCGAACAGGACACATGGTGTTGTCTGCTCTGAATCTCCACCGAGCTCTAGTGCCCCAGCGATGACAGCGGTACATGCTATATGTGACGTTCATATTGGTGTGAGGAGTTTTGACAAACTAGTAAAATCCAATCAGACTCTTGTCAATAGAACTTAAAGATACATTTCTAGAGGGTAAAATTAATTATTATTTTAACAATAGCTCTGGTTCTTGACAGCTTTGGTATCGGGATAACTAGGTAGCCCACAAGTGTGCTTCAACTTTAGTTTGGTATTAATGCGGATCTACAGCTTATAAGGTAATTTCCCTAAGGCAAGAGGTTCATGTGTGCTGGTGAAACTCGTCCCAGCATCTTATTTTGCGGCCGATCGTGAGGATCTGATGGCGCAAGAGAAGGTAAGAATGGCAGGGACAGCTAGAAGGGAATTGCTTGTACACGGTGGGGGCTTGAGTTTATGAAACGATTGAACAATTTCTCATCCAATGAGGATGGGATGTTTCATGTAACTGTTGAAGCTACAAGGAAGTTCCCACAGTCCAAGGGGGGTTTCTGGGAATTCATAAGTAAAGATTGTTATACCTGGATTGAGGATACCAGTGACAAAGTTCAGGCCCATGTGGATAAGGTTAGATCCCTGCAAGGCAAAGCCAGAGCTATAGCTAGTGGAGGTTGGAATCCTTTTAAGGGTTTGGGAAACTTGGGGAATTTTTTATTTTCCATCAGATCATGGTTGAAGGAAGTAGGGGTATATATACTCATGTTGTTTTTATTGCTATTCCTTCTATATGTCGTGATGAGGTGCTCCTGTTGCCTGATTGGACGCGTGACCAGAGCCCGAGCAGATGACCACATCTTCCTCACCGAGGTGAAACGCCCCGAAGCCCAGCCCATGTACAAGACACAGAGGATCCCAGACCGACCGACGATTACTACAGCTCACCATGTCGTGTCCTCCCTATAAGTCATTCCTCCTGAAGAGCAGAATCTACATATCAAGCAAGATTCATTGAGGGACACATGGGAGGATATGACAAAGAGGAGGAGCTGTTGTGGAAATTTTTTTAAATTTTTATTAATGTATGTTGTCAGATGCCCCCCAGTGTCAGTTTTGCTGCAATACTCTCATGTGAGGGTATTCACACATACAGACGCTGGTGGAAGACCATTGGATGCAGAAACCTTCCTGTGGACATGGCGGATCTGTTTGCTCTTTTAAGGATGTCTGTTTATGCCTCATCAGGGAACTGGCCACTCCATGGCGACCGCATTTCAACTCCTAAGTAAGCAAGTCTGCATACTTTGGGAACCATAACATAACCATACAAAATTATGGCCCACTGGGCCATGGTATAGTACGGTTCACATCACTGGTAGCAGTGGGAGTGTACACATGGTTGTGTTCAAAACCATGTGCTTGGTTTTGCACACCACCATCTGCACACGTCACTACTGCATTTCTATTTGATTATATGCATATGTGTCATTGATTTTTTTTGAATGAATACAAATGTCTGGCTGATTCTGAAGTCAGCAGCCTCTTTTGTTATTGATGTGTTTAGTATAAATAACAACCACTTGGCTACCTGTTGAGGATTGCACTGAGCTTGAGGTGATACCGACAACTGTTTGTGTTACTTGAAGAGATAAATGAGCGCACTTTCCCGGCATTATATAAGAGAGCTTTTTGTGCTTTTAAGCGCAGAGAAATTGTATGCTTATAGGGAGAAGCTTAGATTTTCCTTGACAACATTAAACTTTTAGCTAAAATTACAGCGAATCGTCTCAATCCCATTATAGGCTGCCTAATCCATCGTGATCAAACAGGATTCATGCCCACACGACAAGCAGGAAAAATTATTCGACGGGCCCTCTTACTCACGCATGCTGCTAAAAATAGACACATCCCAACCTGCCTCCTTTCTTTAGATGTCAGGAAGGCATTTGACTCTGTCACTTGGCCATACATGCAATATATTTTGCATAAATGGGGTTTTGGGAATCATTTTTTGACCTGGATCTCCTCTCTATATGATAATCCAAGGGCATATGTTAAATATGCTGGCTACAAATCAGCAATGATAGACATTAGGAGAGGTACGAGGCTAGGTTGCCCCCTCTCCCCATTGATTTTTACCCTTCTCATAGAACCCTTAGCACTATTAATTAGAGCCAACCCTGTTATTAAAGGTATTGAGTTGGGAGGATTACAGCATAAGATGCAGATGATGCTTTAATTTTCCTAACTCATCCACATGTTTCTGCTCCAAATTTACCAGACTTACTAGATAAATTTGCTCATATTTCTGGTCTGTTTGTTAACCCTACAAAATCAAATGCACTTAATATTTCTTTAACACACACTGAACTAATGAAAGCTAAATCTTCTTTACCTTTTAACTGGGTATCTCACCAACTTTTATATTTAGGAGTCCAACTTACAAACACCTTGACAGATTTCTTTGCAGCAAGCTACCTTCCATTATTGAAACAAATCACCGGACTAATGAAACAGTGGTCTACTCTCCCCTTGTTGTTAGGGCGAATTAATGCTATAAAGATGACAATATTACCGAAATTTCTGTATTTATTTAGAGTACTTCCTATTTCAATGCCATTGTATTTCTTAAGACTAGTACAAAGAAGCGTTATGTTATTTATATGGTAACCTACCAAACCCCGAATACCTCTTGCAACACTTTATCTTCCTAGTACATAGAAGGGTCATGTCATTTATATGGGGACCTACCAAACCCTGAATACCTCATGCAACACTTTATCTTCCTAGTACAAAGAAGGGTTATGTCATTTATATGGGGACCTACCAAACCCCGAATACTTCTTGCAACACTTTATCTTCCTAAAAATAAAGGGGGGCTGGGCGTACCAAATTTTTCTTCCTATTATTACGCGGCTCAATTATCACAGCTCCCTAAATATCATGCTACTAGAGAAATCCCCTTATGGGTGGGTGTCAAATCCATTGACAGTGACCCCATTTCTGTGGCTAATCTGCTATGGCTTCAACCCAAACATAGAGCCCACCTTTCCAATCCCATTACTAAACATTGCTTGGCTATATCCTTGGCTATAATCCCCTCCTTTCTTTCCTCAAGAATCCAGCTTTCTACCCTGCCTGGAAATCCAAACTCTTTTGAGCATGGTCAACTACGAATTTGACCCGGCTACACAAATTTGACATCTTCCACTGATTTTCATACATTCCCTACACTTTGTGAAACTTTTGGGCTTCCTAGGACTGAATCTTTTCATTATTTGCAAATCAAGAATTTTTATACACCTCTCATTAATACAGGTTCAATTCTTAATCTAATGTCACAATTTGAACGTATTTGCAAGAGTGACCCACATATTAGAGGACTGATTTCACTCCTATATCAACATCTCACCGCTATACCTAATGACTCATTTCCCTCAAATGTTGCCAAATGGTCACATGATTTGAATCGTACATTTGACGAAGATGGCTGGTCCAATATTTGGTTGGCCACCAAAACTTCTTCCCCAAATTGTTATGCATTAGAAACCAATTTCAAAGTTATGGCACGTTGGTATTTGGTACCAGCAAGGATTGCTAAATTTATCCCAGCATACCCAGAAAATTGTTTTCAATGATGTTTCTCACCAGGTACGCATTTCCATATTTGGTGGCAATGTCCGGTAACCCAAGATTTCTGCGGAAAGATATTTGATATGATTTCTAAATCCTTGGAAATCTCTATACTCCCAGACCCAGCTGTGACCCTCCTAAATCTTAAACCAGCTGCACTTACTCATACTCAATTTCAACTCCTCATTAATTTTACAACCCCAGCCAAACAAACTAAAGCCAAGGCTTGGAAATCTCCCACCTTAATTGTGGCTGAAGCCAAACAAAGGATGTTGAAGGCCCTTCTATTTGCCAAAATGACGGCCATAGAAAATGATAATATTGGTAAATTCAACAAAATTTGGAAACCTTGGGTTAAACATTTTTTGACCTATGAACGAATGATTATTTGTTTGTTGTTATTTGTTGTTGCTGCAATAATTCCTTTATATATATATATATATATATATATATATATATATATATATATATATATAATTTTTTTTTTTTTTAACGATATGCATTTTTTGGGTGTGGGCCACACTACCACCATGGAAGACCCGTCCTTTCTCTTTCTTCCCTTTTTTCTCTCTTCTTCTTCTTCCTATCTTTTCTTATTACGATGGATAAGGGAATCTCTCTTCTTACACATATGGTTTTATATTTTGAAATTGAAAAGCACTGTCTTTTTTTTATTTTCTCTGATATTTCTCTTAAATCTTATATTTTTGATCTAATATAAATGGCATTTGTAATCTATGATTGGAATACCTAGACCCCTTATGTCTTTTGCAATATTTAAAATGATTTTGGTGTAAATATTCCTGATTTATACAACTTTGCCCCCACCCATCCACAGTTTGTGCCCATCAGGGATGGATGGGTGGTCTGGAGGCATGTTTCATTAAAAACGCCGACATTTTTAGGGTTCTAATGTTGGCTATTTAAGTGAATGTATATTATAATATTTAGGGCTTTTTTTCAGGGGGAACTTGTTGGAACTCAGTTCCACCACCTCTGGCTCAGACCCTTTGGTGTCTGCTCACCACAATCACTTGTAAACACAGAAGTCTGGTTTCTGTGTTTATAGGTGACAGCTCTGCACTCTGTGTGCAAATCCCATGAACTCTGCACTCTGTATGTAATGCAATCCTGATAATTAATGCCCCTTTAAGACCCTTCTACTGTTTGTGAAATATGACCACACCCACTATTTGATGTGATTTGGAGGGTGTGTGTGGGGGGAGGGGTTTTGGGGGGTCGTGGTTGAGTTACAGCACCTATTGTGTGAGAAAAAAAGCCCTGATTTGTTTAATTATCCATGATTTGACTGTTTCCCATGTATAAGCCTACAGATTGTTATGTATATCTCATGTAAACCTTAATAAAATATTGAACAAATGTTTGAGAGCTGGTTCTCAAATTTTCCGACAACAAAACTTGTCGGAAATTCCGATCGTGTGTACACAATTCCGACGCACAATTTCACGCATGCTCGGAATCAAGCAGAAGAGCCGTACTAGCTATTGAACTTATTTTATCTCGGCTTGTTGTATGTCACCGCGTTCTTGACGTTCGGAATTTCCAACAACATTTGTGTGACCGTGTGTAGGCAAGACAAGTTTGAGCCAACATCCGTTGGAAAAAAATCCATGGTTTTGTTGTCGGAATGTCAGATCGTGTGTACGCGGCATAAGTTTCACGTTCCTACAAAAATACAACAGCCGGGACGCGTAGGAGGGTCTCCACGGTGGGTTCTCACTTATTGCTACATACAAACAATGAGAAGACTAAAACATGAGACAGACAGACAGAGATATTTCATAAGTTCCAAAGCAAAAATAAAAACAAAAACAACCAGACAGAATACTGCCTTCACTCTTTTAACAATAGAAAAAAAATTACAATGGGAAAAATACGAGAGCAGCTCGAAAACCTTGCATGAGCCAGCCACACAAAGTTGAAAAAGAGGCGTGATAATTTTGACCACACAAGCATGTACTACACATCCAACCCACTCATCACAGATTTCTGAAGCCACAGCTGAGTTACTTCTGTAATGGAAATTTGTACGTTCTGTATATAATTGTATTGTATTTTGTATGTATTGCACACTGCCCTCACTGTGCACACAGCACTAATGTTTTCAGTAAATGTTTACATTCTTTCGAGTCCTGATTAGAAGTAGCCTGCCTATGTAATGTCCCTTGTTACCATAAACGTACAATTGTAATATTAATGTGATACCTACGTAATCATGTGCATAAAAACCTTCAATTTCGTCATAATAAAGCAGAACAGTTATTTGGAAAGATGCTGAGCGTATCTTTTGTGTCTGTTCCCTACTGCAGTAGTTATTATTAATTTGGAACCACTAATCAATATGAGGAGAGGAGTTGCCTATCATCAATTTAACCGAGTCAGCATGGCAAGCTTTGCCTTAGGAGGGGATTCCAGGTGACCCTGAGTATCCGAAACGAGGAGCTTGAGACGATCCGGGAATTTCTGATAATCAGCCGGCTGAGGTAAGCCTTTTGCTTACATTTGAGTTATCAGATTTCCTTGATCGGTAAGGCATTTTCGGGACAAAGGGTACCTATTTTACTCCCCTTAATCGAACTGTATTGATTGGTGGTTATATGTTATGTTATCCCTGTCTATTGTCCATTGAAGTGTTATAGAAAAGAAAGGGAAGAATAGTGCTGTTCACAGGTCTATGTAGTAAATCTGCTATATATAGTAGTTTAGAGGCAAGAGGGTATAGGCACATGTAGAGAAGACTGGCCAGTCATTATGGGCATTGAATTAAGTAAGGGAATGAAGGGTAAGAGACCCTCAAAAATGCCCAGCGCAAGAGGAGCGCTATATATGAACCAAAGGTGCGGTTCCGCCTATACTGAGCCCATAGATTAATGGTTAAAGTGGACAGTGATCCACATTGGGTAACTGGGTTACCAAAGGCCATAGGGACTAAGAATCATGCAGAGTAAACAGCTAGAGAAACAGCTATCTATGTGAGCAGGATGGATCAAGGGTGACATTAACACTAGACAGAAAGGGATATTTTCATGTTAAGTTGTGGGATGAATTTGGGGTCAGGCACTACAACTATTAGAGTCAGAAACAGAGAAATAAGAGTTAAAACAGAATACTTTATATGTTGTCAGAGAGGGAAGATGGGATGAGCACTCTGGCTGCCCGTCTGATCATAGAAGCTAGATATAAAAGATATCTGAACAAAATAAGGAATGTAGAATTTAGGCAGGGAAATAGTAAAGTGTTAAAAGAAAGTGAGAGAATGATATGCATGTGTTGTGTACAAATGGGAAAAATGTAAGCGATTTTAGAGAGATATTGGTGTATGTGTGTGCGAATGCTGGGACCTTTAGTTCTGTTGCTTGTGTGTGTTGTGTGCGCGGGTGTGGCCCCCTCCTTTGTGCTCTCCTGAAAGAAATGTGGCTGGGATGAGAGGTCAGTGATAAGCTGGAAGGACACCATGCCAATTCCAGTTTTTTAGACAAAACATTTATAACAAAATGTTCCGGGTTAACGAATCTAATGGTAAACAATGTGATCACAATTATTTTGAATCTGTTTTCCAAACATGGTAAAATGAAGGTTACATTTAACCGTGTATTACACAATTTGAATATCCTTTGATAGTGGAAACAGTGCATTTAAAAAAGGGAAATTAAGTAAAATTAGGTAATAATGAGTATTCATTTCTAATATGAGTTTAACAGTAATATAGATACATTGAAACTGGTTTAGACAACCTTTGGTTGGAAATGAAATCCAGGTTATTGGGGAAATTTGTAAAAATGGGATTAGTTTAGATTAAGATAACAATTTTTGTAATTTTACATTTATTCAATAAGCTCTTATTTAGAGAAAAAAAGATTAAGATGAGGTTGTTATTTGGAATAAAGCTGCCATAATATTTAACAAAGCCAAGATGGGATACATAAGAAGTTTTTCTACAAAAATGAAATTTCAAGGTTCTTGATAATAACTTGATGTGCGGTCCATGATGTGAGAGTAATAATAAATAAAATTTAAATATAACAGACCCATCACATCTAGTCCACACATCCTGTTAGGATAGATGCCACCTGCAGCCAGTTGTTTTTTAGTTTTTGATGCTTTGTGGTCCATCACACAGATTGTTGATCCTTTTGTTTTTATTTATTTTTATTTTTGAAATCCAAAGCAGAATGTGTGGATTGTGAAATGATGTGCCCCTTTTTCTTGTAAGTACAGTGGTATAAGCAGAAGAATAGTTTGGATTTATGGGCATCTCTCCATGACCGCAGGGTATTGTTATCATTTATCATATTATTGCCAGGAAAAAGTTGTGTTTTGAAACATGAAACTGGAGTTCTTACACAAACAGCGTGATAGAAAACAAGCCATTGTAATATATTTATGGAAGCTGGACCCAGTAATGAAGGGTTCATCCCGATATATCAGAGCTGTAGCTTTATGCAAAGGTGCTATTAGACAAAGTTAGATATTGTATTGGTCAAACATTTAATTTTGAATGGTCCGACATTCTGTGCAGCAAATATACAGCTAACTAAATGTTTGTCTAATGAAAGGTTTAAACCATGCGTTTGTTTATGTACAAATCTAACAATGAAATATGCGTACATTTGAATCGACACCTTATTGCCTCTATTGGAGGAGGCTGGATGACAAAGGAAGACACACGTGTTAAATTGATGTGGGAATCAGCTGCTGTGAGCCCAGTGCAGGACACACTCCCTGAAGACCCAGATATTACATTTTTTGTAGATTTGAGTATGCAGTTTATCACCCAGAAGGATACTCTGTATTCAAAGTCATTGAATCCTTTTTCCCCAGCTCAAGAAGCAGAGCTCCATGTTTTAGCAAAGCCTGTGAGCTATAAAAAGAGTGTATATTTATATAGATAGTCAAGATATAGAGAGCTTTTGGTTCCATTTAAAGGGCCAGAAGTTTGTTTTTACTTCGGCAGGTAAACCAACCAAGCATGCCAAGTTAATTTGATCGGCTGTTTTCAGCCTTCCAGGTTCTTGCTGAGGTAGCCATATTAACTTTAACACATGGAAGTAGACCAGGTGACTAACGATGCTGCATTACAGCCCCGGACACTTGATGGGTCTGTGCAACTCACAGATTCCACCCTAGTTCTGGCCCAGTATAGCTGGGATTAATAATTAAACTTTAAGGACCCCAGAACGAGAAGAACAAGTGGTCCACAGGGGGCAACTTCTTATGAAACAGGACTTTGGAAAAGGTGATCATTTATGTCTGCCAGCCACTCTTTTCCCTCCAGCTTGACACATGGACCGTGTCATCAGGCACAAGCAGTTATGGCTGCCTTAATAAATGAGCGTGGGATAGAGCCAAGGTTCACCACAGTTGTTTTTATAACATACCACTTCTTGTTTTACCTGTTACCAAAGGTGTTACCAAAAGCTGAACATCCCTTCCGGAGATTACAAAAAGATATATCCAGATGCCCAAGTCAGGATCTTACAAGTATGCATTTTGTCTGTATGGACATGTTTTTTGGATGTCCAGTGGCAAATGCTACTGCAAAGGCCACAGTAAAAAGTGTTATCAGAAGTAGTTTGTAAGTGCAGAGTGCAGAAAGTACAGAGAGTAACAGGGGAAATCATTTTTTATAGGAGAGTCCTTACTAGAAGTTTTGAGGTTTTATTTTTACACCCCCTACTGTCTACAATGTAGCGGAAAAAGTAGAGTAAGAAACTAGAAAACTTTTGCCTGAATGTTTTCTTATATTTGATGAAGCCCCTAAGGGAGATGTTGGACTCTCTCCCTATGGGCTTTGGTTTGGGAGTGTGTTACTTGCTTATATTTTGTCTCAGCAGCTGAAGGCCTCCTTTGGGATCTCACAGAGAATGTTGCTGATCTTTTAAGGTTTTTGACAAACTAATTTATGTGTTTTCTCCCCAATTCCAGATCCTAAAAGTTTGGAAGGATCTAAAACTAAAGCCAGGTGACTTTTGGATTGTTAAGAGACCTTTATAAAAACAAGGAAATGTTTGGAGACTTAATACAGCATCTATTTCATGTACAGTTTTTGCAAAACTTGAAGAAAAAGTCACCTGGATCCACACCAGACACTGCAAAAATGACTAAATTAAAATCTCTGTGTTTGATTTGTTTCCCTCTTGTGATCACAGTCTATGGTACTTTTTGATTCAATTACTTTAATTGTAAGGGATATATATATTTGAAAAGTAGTTTAGCCATGTTGAAGTCATATTTGTCTTTTGTATGTCTTCTATTTTATGTAGAATTGTCTGTGTTTACATATACTGATAAGTCAGCATGCCCACAATTCAGCTAGAAGGCCATTCTGGCCACAGGAGTGTACAGCCAGTACTCTGTAAATATGTCTTATCAATCATTTGTTTTTCACAATGAAAAGTCATTTGGTAATGAAAAAGTTGCTCAGCTATTATTTTCTCCACAATGGAGTTTTTTGCCTCTTTGGCCAGGACTACCTCCACCTAAGTGTGTGAAGGTTCCAGTTTAAAGGTGATAGCAGGTGTAGTTAGTGATCAAAATATTGATCAAAAGAGGGGAGACTGTAATGGAAATTTGTAAGTTCTGTATATAATTGTATTGTATTTTGTATGTATTGCACACTGCCCTCACTGTGCACACAGCACTAATAATGTTTTCAGTAAATGTTTACATTCTTTCGAGTCCTGATTAGAAGTAGCCTGCTTATGTAACGCCCCTTGTAACCATAAACGTACAATTGTAATATTAATGTGATACCTACGTAATCATGTGCAAAAAAACCTTCAATTGCGTCATAATAAAGCAGAACAGTTATTTGGAAAGATGCTGAGCGTATATTTTGTGCCTGTTCCCTACTGCAGTAGTTATTATTAATTTGGAACCACTAATCAATATGAGGATAGGAGTTGCCTATCATCAATTTAACCGAGTCACTTCCAAGGTATTTTTATTCTGGAGTCTCGTACCTCCAGACCTCAAAAGCACCTTCCAAAGGAATACAGCTTACTGTACCCTCTGACTATATATGGCAATCTTTAAGGCGTCTATAGGCCTTAGCCCCATACCCAGATTTTATATACTATGCAGTTGTCTGACTGGGGTGCCTGGTTCCACCCCTGCATGGACGGCCCATTGCCCATGCAATTCGAAACGCTTGTTTTGTCGGAATCTGCGTCCAGAGGACCCTGTGCTTTACTTTCGGAACAGTTATTGTTTGCACCTTTATCACTATAACCGCCCCCCGGATTTCTGATTATTATACACCGCCTGACCGGGGCTGCTAGAACTGTACTCCTCACGCATATGCTAATACAATCGCGCACTGGAATTCCGACTATTAAACACGGCCCGATATACAGCCCTCTAAACATGTTCGTCAGACAACTACAAAGCACCATGAAATCCTCCACTATTCAAAACAATATTATGGCTTCTATCTGTATCTAGATGTTACAACAATAATGTGGATGCCTTCCGTTTACTCACAGAATGTTTACTCTCTACCCAAAACTGAATTACAGTATAAAGCTCTGTAAAACAACTGGAATTAAATTTAACAACCAAAGTGATTTCTATCGTCCTTCCAAACACAAGTCTCTATCTATGTGTCCACATGTTTGTTTCAAAAGACCCCAAGCCTCTCCCACCAACTTCCTGTTGATACATCACATCCTGCAAAGATTTTCCTGTTTTCTGTTCTGCTCTAAAAACCCATCCAACTGGTTTATTTACATATCAATGGACAGCAAGGGGGAGGGGAAGCCTGGATGGTCTACGAAAGTGGGACCACGACAAAATGGTGGATGAAATCCAGACTACAGCAAACTGACTGACCAAAGCTGGACCACGACAACATGGTGGATGAAATTCAGACTACAACAAAATGGCCGACCTTAACAAATGAAAAAAACAGTTTCTGATCCCGCCAAAACCAACACAAACCAAGATTTCTTCACTAGAAAACTGAAATTTCCCCCCACAAAAACTTACTACACAATTGAGACACCGAATGAACACCTAACCATAGACAAACACTTTAGGCTACATCAACTAGGGCACATAGGAGGACTAAAACACAGTCTATCCAACCAAACAACGCATCCAAAAAACGCCAAAGTTACATAAAACCCAAAATAACATGGCTCAAACCTACACTCTTGTTCCCAAAGAAAGGTCATTTACTTAACTCTGGCATCAGCTTCCACAGGAACAAGACATTGACCCTTCACTCTCCCTTTTTTATTCTCACCCCTCTATTCACTTTTTTGTCTTTTTCACTTTTTGTCCGCTATTCCATGTCATTCACACATTCCCCCTTTTCTCCATTTCACTATCCCTTTATGACACATTTCATGCTATTCACTCTTTCCTCTCCTCTCCCTTTTCATTTCATCACCTTGGTTTATCTGTCCTTGTTTTGCTTTGTTTTGTTTGGTTTTGTTTTGTTTTGTTTTTTTTCTCTATCCTCCCCTTGTTTTCCCCCCCTTCCCTTTCCCCTTCTTTCCACTTCATTTTCATATTCACATTCCATCATCTACTGTTTGTTAGTCCACTCACCCTTCATTCACACACACTTTTTAATTATTTATTAATCTTCAACTTTCAGATCTTCCACTCCTTCATCCACACACTTGGTCATTTTTTCATTTTTCCATTTTTTCCCCCTTTTTCATCCCCTTTCACTGATTTGTCCACACACAATTTTTATCCCTCTCCCTCTTCCCACACACTCATCCCTTCACTCCACCCCCCCCCTTTTCACATTAACACGCTAGCTCCCCACCCCTATATCCATTCCCCTTTAATCTTTAATTTAATTTTCTTTCCCTTCCCCCATCACTGGTTCCCATTGATTAACAGATAGACACTATAGGCCCATATTAAGTAATACCTGATCCCACATACATATTGCATGGGCCCGCTGGATGTGACCCAACAAGCAATATGCATCTCTATTTCACCTTATATATGCCCACTGATATGGATACACACTAGACCAATATGTGCATGTGGACTTTGCTCTAAGGTGTTTTCAACCGCCACGGCATTTTCAAAAAACATTTGTCATTGGGACAGAAAGTGAGGTAAAATCTTCTGAAGAGGAGCCCAGACAGCAAAACAAATGTCACAGGGGTGATGACCCTTCCCTACGTTTTCCAAAAAGCTTAAAAATAGATTTTTTGGCTGGAGCTACACTTTAAAAATGTACCAGTTCAAAATTACAAACAGATTCTAGTGAAACTGTTTGTGAAACAAGGATTGGTGATAAAGCATCAGTGGAGAGGAGACACGTTTTTCCCATATTAACTCTTACAGGAGAGATTTTCCCTTCCTAGGGGTAGATTTCATCTCACTTCCTGTTGTCTCCTTCCGTTTGTAAGTAGGAGTCGTTTGTAAGTTGGATGTTTGAAAGTAGGGTCCTGCCCTATATACTCTGCAGAAATTTGGGCCTTAGGTGTTGGTGTTGCCACAACACTGTAAGCCCTCACAGGGCCCTGCTGTGAAATATTAGATCAAGAATTGTAATTACATGCCATTGTTGAACAGTGGTAGAAAAATTGGGCCTTTGGTGGTGGTGGTGCTGGTTCCACAACACTGTAAGTCCTCACAGTTACTCTTGGTGGGAGCTGGAATGGGCCCTGCTGTGAAATATTATATCAAGAATTGTAATTACATGCACCTGTTGAACAGGGGCAGAAAAATTGGGCCTTTGGTGGTGGTGGTGTTGCCACAACACTGTAAGCCCTCACAGTTACTCTTGGTGGGCACAGGAATGGGCCCTGCTGTGAACTATTAGACCAAGAATTATAATTACATGCCCTTGTTGAACAGTGGTATAAAAATTGGGCCTTTGGTGGTGGTTAGGGATGAGCTTCGAGTTCGAGTCGAACTCATGTTCGAGTCGAACATTAGCTGTTCGCAAGTTCGCCGAACACCGAACAATTTGGGGTGTTCGCGGCAAATTTGAATGCCGCGGAACACCCTTTAAAAGTCTATGGGAGAAATCAAAAGTGCTAATTTTAAAGGCTTATATGCAAGTTATTGTCATAAAAAGTGTTTGGGGACCCGGGTCCTGCCCCAGGGGACATGTATCAATGCAAAAAAAAGTTTTAAAAACGGACATTTTTTCAGGAGCAGTGATTTTAATAATGCTTAAAGTCAAACAATAAAAGTGTAATATCCCTTTAAATTTCATACCTGGGGGGTGTCTATAGTATGCCTGTAAAGGGGCGCATGTTTCCTGTGTTTAGAACAGTCTGACAGCAAAATGACATTTCGAAGGAAAAAACTCATTTAAAACTACCCGCGGCTATTAATGAATTGCCGGTCCGACAATATACATAAAAGTTCATTGATAAAAACTGCATGGGAATTCCCCACAGGGAAACCCCGAACCAAAATTAAAAAAAAAAAAAATGACGTGGGGGGTCCCCCCTAAATTCCATACCAGACCCTTCAGGTCTGGTATGGATTTTAAGGGGAACCCTGCGCCAAAAAAAAAACGGCTTGGGGTTCCTCCAAAAATCCATACCAGACCCTTATCTGAGCACGCAACCTGGCAGGCCGCAGGAAAAGAGGGGGGGACGAGAGTGCGGCCCCCCCCTCCTGAACCGTACCAGGCCACATGCCCTCAACATTGGGAGGGTGCTTTGGGGTAGCTCCCCAAAACACCTTGTCCCCATGTTGATGAGGACAAGGGCCTCATCCCCACAACCGTGGCCGGTGGTTGTGGGGGTCTGCGGGCGGGGGGCTTATCGGAATCTGGAAGCCCCCTTTAACAAGGGGACCCCCAGATCCCGGCCCCCCCCCTGTGTGAAATGGTAAGGGGGTACTTACCCCTACCATTTCACTAAAAAACTGTCAAAATAGTTAAAAATGACAAGAGACAGTTTTTGACAATTCCTTTATTTAAATGCTTCTTCTTTCTTCTATCTTCCTTCATCTTCTTCTTTTTCTGGTTCTTCTGGTTCTTCCTCCGGCGTTCTCGTCCAGCATCTTCTCCGCGGCGTCTTCTATCTTCTTCTCCTCGGGCCGCTCCGCACCCATGGCATGAGGGGAGGCTCCCGCTCTTCTCTTCATCTTCTTCTTCATCCTCTTCTCTTCTTCACCTTCTTCATCTTCATCTTCTCTTCTTTTCTTCTCCGGGCCGCTCCGCACCCATGCTGGCATGAAGGGAGGCTCCCGCTGTGTGACGGCGTCTCCTCGTCTGACGGTTCTTAAATAACGGGGGGCAGGGCCACCCGGTGACCCCGCCCCCCTCTGACGCACGGGACATGACGGGACTTCCCTGTGGCATTCCCTGTGACGTTACAGGGAAGTCCCGTCAAGTCACCGTGCGTCAGAGGGGGGCTGGGTCACCGGGTGGCCCTGTCCCCCGTTATTTAAGAACCATCAGACGAGGAGACGCCGTCACACAGTGGGAGCCTCCCTCCATGCATGGATGCGGAGCGGCCCGGAGAAGAAAAGAAGAGAAGATGAAGATGAAGAAGATGAAGAAGAGAAGAGGATGAAGAAGATGAAGAAGAGAAGAGCGGGAGCCTCCCCTCAAGCCATAGGTGCGGAGCGGCCCGAGGAGAAGAAGATAGAAGACGCCGCGGAGAAGATGCTGGACGAGAACACCGGAGGAAGAACCAGAAGAGCCAGAAGAACCAGAAGAAGAAGAAGATGAAGGAAGATAGAAGAAGCATTTAAATAAAGGAATTGTCAAAAACTGTCTCTTGTCATTTTTAACTATTTTGACAGTTTTTTAGTGAAATGGTAGGGGTAAGTACCCCCTTACCATTTCACACAGGGGGGGGCCGGGATCTGGGGGTCCCCTTGTTAAAGGGGGCTTCCAGATTCCGATAAGCCCCCCGCCCGCAGACCCCACAACCACCGGCCACGGTTGTGGGGATGAGGCCCTTGTCCTCATCAACATGGGGACAAGGTGTTTTGGGGGGCTACCCCAAAGCACCCTCCCAATGTTGAGGGCATGTGGCCTGGTACGGTTCAGGAGGGGGGGACCGCACTCTCGTCCCCCCCTCTTTTCCTGCGGCCTGCCAGGTTGCGTGCTCGGATAAGGGTCTGGTATGGATTTTTGGGGGAACCCCACGCCGTTTTTTTTTTTTTTTTTTGGCGCGGGGTTCCCCTTAAAATCCATACCAGACCTGAAGGGTCTGGTATGGAATTTAGGGGGAACCCCACGTCATTTTTTTTTAAAATTTTGGCCGGCGTTCCCCTTAATATCCATACCAGACCTGAGGGGCCTGGTATGGAATTTAGGGGGACCCCCCCACGTCATTTTTTTTTTTAAATTTTGGTTCGGGGTTTCCCTGTGGGGAATTCCCATGCCGTTTTTATCAATGAACTTCTATGTGTGTTGTCGGCAATGCAATAGCCGCGTGTAGTTTTAAATGTGTTTTTTCCTTCCAAATGTCATTTTGCTATCAGACTTTTCTAAACACAGGAAACATGCGCCCCTTTAAAGGCATACTATAGACACCCCCCAGGTACGAAATTTAAAGGGATATTACACTTTTATTGTTTGACTTTAAGCATTTTTAAAATCACTGCTCCTGAAAAAACGGCCGTTTTTAAAACTTTTTTTTGCATTGATCCATGGGGACCCAGGTCCCCAAACACTTTTTATGACAATAACTTGCATATAAGCCTTTAAAATTAGCACTTTTGATTATTCATGTTCGTGTCACATAGACTTTAACGGTGTTCGCGTGTTCGAGCGAACTTTTTTCCTGTTCGCATGTTCTTGTGCGAACCGAACAGGGGGGTGTTCGGCTCATCCCTAGTGGTGGTGGTGATGGTGCTGGTGCCACAACACCCTAAGTCCTTACAGTTACTCTTTGTGGGCCCTTCTGTGAAATATTAGATCAAGAATTGTAATTACATGTTGAACAGGGGCAGGAAAGTGGGCCTTTGGTGGTGGTGGTGGTGGTGCTGGTGCCACAACACTGTAAGTCCTCACAGTTACTCTTGGTGGGCGCACAAACGAGCCCTGCTGTGAAATATTAGATCAAGAAATGTAATTACATGTCCCTGTTGAACAGGGGCAGAGAAATTGGGCCTTAGGCACTGGTGCCACAATATTGCAACCCCTCACAGATACTCTAGTTGGAGCGCAGGAATGAGCCCTCCTGCAAAATATTGCATCAAAAATTGTAATTGCACACCCCTGTTAAACAGAGGCTGAAAAATTGGGCCTTAGGCACTGGTGCTGGTGCCACAACACTGCAACCCCTCACAGATACTCTAGTTGAGCACAGCAATGAACCCTCCTCTAAAATATTGCATCAAAAATTGTAATTACATGCCCCTTTTAAACAGGGGCTGAAAAATTGGGCCTTAGCCACTGGTGGCAGCGCCCAGAACCAAAAATATTCTTACAAACTATTAGCATGATCACTGAGGAGGAAGAGGATAGTCACTCAGCATAACAGGATAGTCACTCAGCATCAGCATAGGCAGTCTTGAAGGGATGTGACATTTCCAAAAAAATTATTCGGTTACATCAGCATCAGGTGCTTTGCATCTGGTGGTGATCCAAGACTGATTCATTTTTATGAAGGTCAGTCGATCAACCGAGTCGGTGGACCGGCGCACCCTGTGATCAGTTACAAAGCCTCCAGCAGCACTGAATGTGCGTTCCAAAAGAATGCTGGATGCAGGACAGGCCAGTAGCTCAATTGCATACTGTGCAAGCTCTGGCCAGTGATCCATCCTCAAGACCCAGTAACCCAGAGGATTTTCAGTGGGAAAGGTGTCCAAGTCAGATCTTGCCCCTAGGTATTCCTGCACCATGTAAAACAGACGCTGGCAATGGTTGCTGGAACTGATCATACCTTGGGGCTACGGACTAAAAAATTGTCTGAACACATTGGTCAGATGGCCCCCTTCTCCACCGCTCCTTCTTTGACTGACCGAAGCCTCAGCAACACGTTGTCCAGGAACAGGAGTTTGTAACCTCCCAGTCTCTGAGAACACATTGCACAGACCTTTCTGCAAGGCCTCCCGAAGATGTTTCATCCTCTGCGATGGCAAGAGAAGGTCCACAACCTTACCCTTGTAACGTGGATCAAGGAGGGTTGCCAGCCAGTAACGATCCCTCTCCTTGATACCACGAATAAGAGGATCTTTCCGCAGGCTTTGCAGGATCAGGGAGGCCATGCAGCGTAGGTTTGCTGAGGCATTAGGTCCGGAGTGCTCTGGGTCACTAAGGACGACATGATCCGCAGCCACCTCCTCCCAGCCACGTACAAGTCCATGGTTTCTTGGGACTGTAAATGATCCCTTAAAGACTGCTGCTGATGCTGAGTGCCAGGCTCCACCTCCATGCTGACACAATCCTCCTTGTCCTCTTCCTGTGTGATTGGCGGGCATGCAGGAACACTGTCTGGATAAAGGGGGCCTTGAGAGCTAAGGAACTCCTCCTCTTCCTGCCTCTGTTCTGCCTCAAGTGCCCTGTCCATTATTCCATACAGTGTATGCTCCAACAGGTGGACAAGAGGGACAGTGTCACTGATGCATGCACTGTCACTGCTCACCATCCTCGTGGCCTCCTAAAATGGTGACAGGACAGTGCATGCATCCCTGATCATGGCCCACTGGCGTGGAGGAAAAAAAACAGGCTTCCCTGACCCTGTCCTGGTGCCATAGTCTCACAGGTACTCATTGATGGCCCTCTGCTGCATGTGCAGCCGCTGTAGCATGGCCAACGTTGAGTTCCACCTGGTGGGCATGTCACAGATTAGGCGGTTCTTGGGCAGGTTAAATTCCTTTTGGAGGCCGAGCACTGGCATTATTTGACCGGCAGAAATGCAGACTTTCCTGACCTGCTTCAGGACATCCTGTAAGCCCAGGTACCTACCCAAGAACCACTGCACCACCAAGTTAAGGACGTAAGCCAAACAGGGCATATGGGTCAGTTGTCCCTGTCGGAGGGCGGAGAGGAGGTTGGTGCCATTGTCGCAAACCACCATTCCTGCCTTAACCACTTGCCGACCGCCTAACGCATATATACTGCGGCAGAATGGCACAGGCAGGCAGAATCACGTACCCGTACGTGATCTGCCTCCCGCGGGTGGGGGGTCCGATCGGACCCCCCCGGTGCCATAGGCGGTCGGCTCTCGTTCGCGGGCGATGAGAGGTGAGGGGGAGGCCATCCATTGTTGGCCACCCCCTCCCGATCGCTCCCGGCGAATGAAAACGCTTCCTTTCCCTCTGTAATGTAAACAGAGGGAAAGGAAGTGATGTCATCCCTCCTCGAGCCGGTCTTTTCGTCCCGGCGCAGAGGAGAGAAGACATCCAAGTAAGTGCACCAACACTACACTAACAGTAGAACACGCAGGCACACTTTTCACCCCCCAGTCACCCCCCGATCACCTCCCTGTACCCCCTGTCACTCTGACACCAATAGCAGTTTTTTTTTTGCATTGGTGTCAGTTTGTGTCAGTTACAAGTGTTAGGGCAGTTAGGTTAGCCCCCTTTAGGTCTAGGGTACCCCCCTTTAGGTCCAGGAAAGCATTTTATCACACCGATCTTGATGTGGTCAGATGCTTTGAGGGCAGAGGAGAGATCTAGGGTCTAATAGACCCCAATTTTTTCAAAAAAGAGTACCTGTCACTACCTATTGCTATCATAGGGGATATTTACATTCCCTGAGATAACAATAAAAATGATAACAAAAAAATAAAAATGAAAGGAACAGTTTAAAAATAAGAAAAAAAATCAAAAAATTAATAAAGAAAAAAAAAAAAAAAGCACCCCTGTCCCCCCCTGCTCTCGCGCAAAGGCGAATGCAAGCGTCGGTCTGGCGTCAAATGTAAACAGTAATTGCCCCATGCATGTGAGGTATCACCGCGAAGGTCAGATCAAGGGTAGTAATTTTAGCAGTAGACCTCCTCTGTAAATCTAAAGTGGTAACCTGTAAAGGCTTTTAAAGGCTTTTAAAAAGTATTTAGTTTGTCGCCACTGCACGTTTGTGCGCAATTTTAAAGCATGTCATGTTTGGTATCCATGTACTCGGCCTAAGATCATCTTTTTTATTTCATCAAACATTTGGGCAATATAGTGTGTTTTAGTGCATTAAAATTTTAAAAAGTGTGTTTTTTCCCCAAAAAATGCGTTTGAAAAATCGCTGCGCAAATACTGTGTGAAAAAAAAAAGGAAACACCCACCATTTTAATCTGTAGGGCATTTGCTTTAAAAAAATATATAATGTTTGGGAGTTCAAAGTAATTTATTTGCAAAAAAAAAAAAAATTTTCATGTAAACAAAAAGTGTCAGAAAGGGCTTTGTCTTCAAGTGGTTAGAAGAGTGGGTGATGTGTGACATAAGCTTCTAAATGCCATCTTGGCATTTTATGGCCTTCAAAACTGTGATAGGTAGTGAGGAGTGAAATCAAAAATGTATGGCCTTAGAAATCCTGAAGGCGGTGCTTGGTTTTCGGGGCCCCGTACGCGGCTAGGCTCCCAAAAAGTCCAACACATGTGGTATCCCCGTACTCAGGAGAAGCAGCAGAATGTATTTTGGGGTGTAATTCCACATATGCCCATGGCATGTTTGAGCAATATATCATTTAGTGACAACTTTGTGCAAAAAAAAAAAAAATTGTCACTTTCCTGCAACTTGTGTCAAAATATAAAATATTCCATGGACTCAACATGCCTCTAAGCAAATAGCTTGGGGTGTCTACTTTCCAAAATGGGGTCATTTGGGGGGTTTGTGCCTTCTTGGCATTTTATGGCCTTCAAAACTGTGATAGGTAGTAAGGAGTGAAATCAAAAATTTATGCCCTTAGAAATCCTGAAGGCGGTGCTTGGTTTTCGGGGCCCCGTACGCGGCTAGGCTCCCAAAAAGTCCCACACATGTGGTATCCCCTTACTCAGGAGAAGCAGCTAAATGTATTTTGGGGTGCAATTCCACATATGCGCATGGCCTGTGTGAGCAATATATCATTTAGTGACAACTTTTTGTCATTTTTTTTTTTTTGTCATTATTCAATCACTTGGGACAAAAAAATAGATATTCAATGGGTTCAACATGCCTCTCAGCAATTTCCTTGGGGTGTCTACTTTCCAAAATGGGGTCATTTGGGGGGGGGGGGGTTGTACTGCCCTGCCATTTTAGCACCTCATGAAATGACATAGGCAGTCATAAAATAAAAGCTGTGTAAATTCCAGAAAATGTACCCTAGTTTGTAGACGCTATAACTTTTGCGCAAACCAATAAATATATGCTTATTGACATTTTTTTTACCAAAGACATGTGGCCGAATACATTTTGGCCTAAATGTATGACTAAAATTGAGTTTATTGGATTTTTTTTATAACAAAAAGTAGAAAATATCATTTTTTTTCAAAATTTTCGGTCTTTTTCCGTTTATAGCGCAAAAAATAAAAACGGCAGAGGTGATCAAATACCATCAAAAGAAAGCTCTATTTGTGGGAAGAAAAGGACGCAAATTTCGTTTGGGTACAGCATTGCATGACCGCGCAATTAGCAGTTAAAGCGACGCAGTGCCAAATTGTAAAAAGTGCTCTGGTCAGGAAGGGGGTAAAACCTTCCGGGGCTGAAGTGGTTAGGCTTGCGTGGCGTCAACCACCTCTGAGCCTTCCCCTGCAGAGCTGACAGAATCTCTGCCCCAGTGTGGATTCTGTCCCCCAAGCACACCAGCTCAAGCACAACATGGCATCTTATGGCCTGCGTACTTGCCTAGCCCCTTGAACGCCTACGGAGCACCGCTGGTTCCGAGGACAAAGCACAGGAAGAAGCCATGGAGGAAGTAAAAGAGGAGGGGGTGGAGGAGAGAGGTGTGTCAGAATCACCAGTAGTAACATTTTGGAGGCTTGGTGGCAGAACAACCTCCAACACTACTGCACCTTGTCCTGCATCCTTCCCAGCTGCCAGCAGAGTCACCTAATGCGCCGTGAAAGATACGTAACGTCCCTATCCATGCCTGCTGAACCATGAGTCAGGGGTAATATGCACCTTACCGCTGACCGCCCTGTCCAGCGAGGCCAAGACATTGCCTTCCACAT
This sequence comes from Lithobates clamitans, assembly GCA_037952925.1. Taxonomy (NCBI): domain Eukaryota; kingdom Metazoa; phylum Chordata; class Amphibia; order Anura; family Ranidae; genus Lithobates; species Lithobates clamitans. Next base: position 298,798 of record JBBGZY010001452.1, on the reverse strand, counting down.
GCCGGTAGGGAACAGGAATCGTTTGGGAACCTGCCACTGAGGAACCGCACTTTCCACAAACTCACAGAAGGGGGCAGAGTCTACCAACTGAAAAGGTAGCAGTTGAAGTGCTAGCAATTTAGCCAAGCTAGCATTCAACCGCTGGGCATGTGGATGGCTGGGAGCGAACCTCTTTCGGCGGTGCAGTAGCTGGGGCAGGGAAATTTGCCTGGTACAATCTGACTTCAGTGTACTGATAGCAGATTGCCCACAAGTACTTGGCTGTGACACACCTAATTCTACACCTTCATTCCTCTCAGTGCAGGTCTCAGAGAGGACTGAAGGTATAGGGGGGTTGGAGATCCCAGCTGATGAGGAGCAAGGAGAGGTCCTCTTTGTTCTTTGGTGTGGGTCTTTTAGGTACACTTGCCAATGAACTGCATGGCAGGTCGACATGTTTGGTCAAGCATGTGGTGCATGTGGTGTCCAAGCGGGTGATGTTTTGGCCACGCGAGATACGTTGAGACATATGTTGCAAATAGCAGTGGTGCGATCTGATGCACTCATCACAATAAAGGCCCACACCAAAGAACTTTTGGAATAACGCGCAGAGACAGCAGCGCCCTGCACATGTGGAGCTCTGCGGTGTGATGCAGTCGGTGTGCTGCCCTTAAGCTCGCCCCTGGAGGGCCTCGTTGGTGATGTGTCTCCTCTCTCCTATCAGGCACCCACATGGAGTCAGTGACCTTATCATCCCCTCCCTCCTCATCACTGGAGCAAACCTGGCAGTATGCTGCAGCTGGGGGAACATGACTGCCAGATTGCTGTCCTTCTTGCGCACCCGCTCTCTCTGGGCTTACGTTACTGCCTTCCTCAAGCTGAGTATCATTATTGGAGCCTTCAAAACGCTGGGCATCCTCCTGGAGCATGTACCCAACACTGTGGTCAAACAGTTCGGGGGACTCCTCAGGAGGACATGGTGGGGCTAGGGAAGGAGTCACTGATGGCATTGAGCCAAGGGAAGAGGCCGCGTTGGCAGCTGCTTTGCCAGACAAAGTACCCCGAGCCTGGGTGAGAAAGGATGAGGAAGATGAGGACGGCTTGGTCATCCACTCTACCAAGTCTTCCGAATGTTGCGGCTCAATGCGGCCAGTTGCCGAAAAAAAGGACGATCATGTCCCACGGCCACGTGCTGATGAGGATGCACCGTGTCCACGACCAGCACTGTTGCCTCTAGACACAGAGCCTGTTTGCCCTCTTTTATTGGCTTGTGACTGTCTGCCTAACCGTTAATGTCATTGTGCTATGGTCTTTATCATTAAAGGCATAATTTATGAATTACATCTACTACCATTATTTTTAATCTCAGCTCCTTGAAAAACCCTAATGGGGAAAACTTACCATTTTTTTGCCACTACCCGGGGTGTGCAGCACCATTCTCTTTTCTCCTAGAGGTGTCTTCCCGTCCATTACAAGACATTGAGAAATACAAACAGCGATGGTTGCATGCATGATCAAAACAATAGAGCTCCCCCATGCTATTCTTGATGCTATTGCCCAGAAACCTGTAAAACATGTCCCAGCAATGCATTGTCGCCCTTACCCCCTCAGCCACATGGCCACTTGAATATGTGGCAGCCATTTTTTTTAAAAACAACTTCCTACAGTCATTTCAAAACAACTTCCCACCAAACTTTTTCTAAAGGACATCAAAGTTTACTAAACCATTTGTAGATGAAAAATATTATTTCAAATTTATGGGGACATGTGTCTTGCATCAGTTAAACAATATACACAACTGACTTGTTGGTCCCATACATAGGTAATAATTAGGGATGAGCCGAACACCCCCCGGTTCGTTTCGCACCAGAACCTGCGAACGGATCGAAAATTTGCACGAGCGTTAGAACCCCATTGACGTCTATGGGACTCGAACGTTCGAAATCAAAAGTGCTCATTTTAAAGGCTAATTTGCATGGTATTGTCCTAAAAAGGGTTTGGTGACCCGGGTCCTGCCCCAGGGGACATGTATCAATGCAAAAAAATTTTTTAAAAACGGACGTTTTTTCGGGAGAAGTGATTTTAATGATGCTGAAAATTAAAAAAAAAAGTGAAATATTCCTTTAAATATCGTACCTGGGGGGTGTCTATAGTATGCCTGTAAAGTGGCGCTTGTTTCCCGTGCTTAGAACAGTCCCTGCACAAAATGTAATTTTTAAAGGAAAAAAGTCATTTAAAACTGCTTGCGGCTTTAATGTAATGTCGGGTACTGGCAATATGGATGAAAATCAGTGAGACAAACGGCATGGGTACCCCCCAGTCCATTACCAGGCCCTTTGGGTTTTGTATGGATATTACGGGGAACCCTGCACCCAAATTAAAAAAGGAAACAGCAGTATACAGGCTCTGTACTCTGAACAGCAGTATACAGGCGGTGCAAACAAGTCAGGGACTGTAGGTTTGTTGTTAAGTAGAATCTGTTAGTAATTTTGAACTGGTACATTTTTAACGTGTTTATCTCCAGCCAAAAAATCTATTTTAAGCTTTTTGGAAAACATAGGGAAGGGTTATCACCCCTGTGACATGTTTTGCTGTCTGTGCTCCTCAGAAGATTTCACCTCACTTTTTTTGTCCCAATGACAAATGTTTTTTGAAAATTTGGGTTTTTTTGGGAAGCAAGGATTGGTGATAAAGCATTAGTGGAAAGGAGAAAAGTTTTTCCCATATTAACTCTTACAGGAGAGAATTTCCCTTCCTAGGGGTAGATTTTATCTCACTTCCTATTGTCTCCTTCCGTTTGCAAGTAGGAGTCATTTGTAAGTTGGATGTTTGAAAGTAGGGGCCTGCCCTATATACTCAGCAGAAATTTGGGCCTTAGGTGTTGTTGTGGCCACAACACTGTAAGCCCTCACAGGGCCCTGCTGTGAAATATTAGATCAAGAATTGTAATTACATGCCCCTTGAACAGGGGCAGAAAAATTGGGCCTTTGGTGGTGGTGCTGGTGCCACAACACTGTAAGTCCTCACTCGCTCTTGGTGGGCGCAGAAACGGGCCCTGCTGTGAAATTTTAGATCAAGAATTGTAATTACACGCCCCTGTTAAACAGGGGCTGAAAAATTGGGCCTTAGGCACTGGTGCTGGTGCCACAACACTGCAACCCCTCACAGATACTCTAGTTGGAATGCAGGAACGAGCCCTGCTGCAAAGTATTGCATCAAAAATTGTAATTATACGCCCCTGTTAAACAGGGGCTGAAAAATTGGGCCTTAGGCACTGGTGGTGGCGCCCAGAACCAAAAATGTTCTTACAAGTAGGGATGAGCCGAACACCCCCCTGTTCGGTTCGTACCAGAACATGCGAACAGGAAAAAAGTTTGCTCGAACACGTGAACACCGTTAAAGTCTATGGGACACGAACATGAATAATCAAAAGTGCTAATTTTAAAGGCTTATATGCAAGTTATTGCCATAAAAAGTGTTTGGGGACCCGGGTCCTGCCCCAGGGGACATGGATCAATGCAAAAAAAAGTTTTAAAAACGGCCGTTTTTTCAGGAACAGTGATTTTAATAATGCTTAAAGTCAAACAATAAAAGTGTAATATCCCTTTAAATTTCGTACCTGGGGGGTGTCTATAGTATGCCTGTAAAGGGGCGCATGTTTCCCGTGTTTAGAACAGTCTGACAGCAAAATGACATTTCGAAGAAAAAAAAACATTTAAAACTACCCGCGGCTATTGCATTGCCGACAATACACATAGAAGTTCATTGATAAAAACGGCATGGGAATTCCCCACAGGGAAACCCCGAACCAAAATTAAAAAAAAAAAATGAGGTAGAAGTCCCCCTAAATTCCATACCAGGCCATTCAGGTCTGGTATGGATATTAAGGGGCGCCCCGGCCAAAATAAAAAAAAAATGACGTGGGGTTCCCCCTAAATTCCATACCAGACCTGATTTTAAGGGGAACCCCGCACCAAAAAAAAAAAAACGGCGTGGGGTCCCCCCAGAGATCCATACCAGACCCTTATCCGAGCGCGCAACATGGCAGGCTGCAGGAAAAGAGGGGGGACGAGAGTGCGGCCCCCCCCTCCTGAACCGTACCAGGCCACATGCCCTCAACATTGGGAGGGTGCTTTGGGGTAGCCCCCCAAAACACCTTGTCCCCATGTTGATGAGGACAAGGGCCTCATACCCACAACCCTGGCCGGTGGTTGTGGGGGTTTGCGGGCGGGGTCTTATCGGAATTTGGAAGCCCCCTTTAACAAGGGGACCCCCAGATCAAAAATGTTAAAAATGACAAGAGACAGTTTTTGACAATTCCTTTATTTAAATGCTTCTTCTTTCTTTTATCTTCCTTCATCTTCTTCTTCTTCTGGTTCTTCTGGCACTTCGGGTTCCTTCTCCGGCGTTCTCGTCCAGCATCTCCTCCGCGGCATCTTCTATCTTCTTCTCCTCGGGCCGCTCCACACCCATGGCATGGGGGGAGGCTCCCACTCTTCTCTTCATCTTCTTCTTCATCCTCTTCTCTTCTTCCTTCTTCTCTTCTTCTCTTCTTCATTTTCTTCTCTGGGCCGCTCCGCATCCATGCTGGCATGGAGGGAGGCTCCCGCCGTGTGACGGTGTCTCCTCATCTGATGGTTCTTAAATAATGGGGGGTGGGGCCACCCGGTGACCCCGCCCCCTCTGACGCAAGGGAAATGACGGGACTTCCCTGTGGCATTCCCCGTGATGTCACAGGGAAGTCCCGTCAAGTCACCATGCGTCAGAGGGGGTGGGGTCACCGGGGGGCCCCGCCCCTCATTATTTAAGAACCGTCAGATGAGGAGACGCCGTCACACAGCAGGAGCCTCCCTCCATGCCAGCATGGATGCGGAGCAGCCCGGAGAAGAAAATGAAGAAGAGAAGAAGAGAAGAGGATGAAGAAGAAGATGAAGAGAAGAGCAGGAGCCTCCCCCCATGCCATGGGTGCGGAGTGGCCCGAGGAGAAGAAGATAGAAGACGCCGTGGAGGAGATGCTGGACGAGAACGCTGGAGGAAGAACCAGAAGAAGATGAAGGAAGATAGAAGAAAGAAGAAGCATTTAAAAAAGGAATTGTCAAAAACTGTCTCTTGTCATTTTTAAAATTTTTGACAGTTTTTTATTGAAATGGTAGGGGTAAGTACCCCCTTACTATTTCACACAGGGGGGGAGGCCGGGATCTGGGGATCCCCTTGTTAAAGGGGTTTCCAGATTCTGATAAGCCTCCCGCCCGCAAACCCCCACAACCACCGGCCAGGGTTGTGGGGATGAGGCCCTTGTCCTCATCAACATGGGGACAAGGTGTTTTGGGGGGCTACCCCAAAGCACCCTCCCAATGTTGAGGGCATGTGGCCTGGTACGGTTCAGGAGGGGGGGAGCCGCACTCTCGTCCCCCCCTCTTTTCCTGCGGCCTGCCAGGTTCCGTGCTCGGATAAGGGTCTGGTATGGATTTTTGGGGGGACCTCGTGCCATTTTTTTATTTTTTGGTGCGGGGTTCCTCTTAAAATCCATACCAGATCTGAAGGGTCTGGTATGGAATTTAGGGGGACTCCCACGTCATTTTTTTTTTAAATTTTGGTTCGGGGTTTCCCTGTGGGGAATTCTCATGCCGTTTTTATCAATGAACTTCTATGTGTATTCTCGGCAATGCAATAGCCGCGGGTAGTTTTAAATGGGTTTTTTTCCTTTGAAATGTCATTTTGCTGTCAGACTGTTCTAAACATGGAAAACATGCGTCCTTTTACAGGCATACTATAGACACCCCCCAGGTACGAAATTTAAAGGGATATTACACTTTTATTGTTTGACTTTAAGCATTATTAAAATCACTGCTCCTGAAAAAACGGCCGTTTTTAAAACTTTTTTTTACATTGATCCATGTCCCCTGGGGCAGGACCCGGGTCCCCAAACACTTTTTATGACAATAACTTTCATATAAGCCTTTAAAATTAGCACTTTTGATTTCTCCCATAGACTTTTAAAGGGTGTTCTGCGGCATTCCCCAAATTGTTCGCTGTTCGGCAAACTTGCGAACAGCCAATGTTTGAGTCGAACATGAGTTCGACTCGAACTCGAAGCTCATCCCTACTTACAAGCTATCAGCGTGATCATTGAGGAGGAAGAGGATAATTACTCAGGATAGTCACTCAGCATCAGCATAGGCAGTCTTTGAAGGGATCTGAGATTTCAAAAAAAATGATTTGGTTACATCAGCATCAGGTGCTTGGTAGCTGGTGGTGATCCAAGACTGATTCATTTTTATGAAGGTCAGTCGATCGACCGAGTCGGTGGACAGACGCACCCTGTGATTGATTACAAAGCCTCCAGCAGCACTGAATGTGCATTCCGAAAGAACGCTGGATGCAGGACAGGCCAGTAGCTCAATTGCATACTGTGCAAGCTCTGGCCAGTGATCCATCCTCAAGACCCAGTAACCCAGAGTATTTTCGGTGGGAAAGGTGTCCAAGTCAGATCTTGCCCCTAGGTATTCCTGCACCATGTAAAACAGACGCTGGCGATGGTTGCTGGAACCGATCAAACCTTGGGGCTGCGGACCAAAAAATTGTCTGAACACATCGGTCAGATGGCCACCTTCTCCACCGCTCCTTCTTTGACTGACCGAAGCCTCAGCAACACATTGTCCAGAAACAGGAGTTTGTAACCTCCCAGTCTCTGGGAACGCGTTGCACAGACCTTTCTGAAAGGCCTCCCGAAGATGTTTCATCCCTCTGCTCCCTCTGTGACGGCAAGAGAAGGTCCGCAACCTTACCCTTGTAACATGGATCAAGGAGGGTTGCCAGCCAGTATTGGTCCTTCTCCTTGGTACCACGAATACAAGGATCCTTACGCAGGCTTTGCAGGATCAGGGAGGCCATGCAGCGTAGGTTTGCTGAGGCATTCGGTCCGGAGTCCTCTGGGTCACTAAGGACAACATGGTCCGTAGCCACCTCCTGCCAGCCACGTACAAGTCCATGTGTTTCTTGGGACTGATCCCTTAAAGACTGCTGCTGATGCTGAGTGCCAGGCTCAATCCTCCTCCTCGTCCTCTTCCTGTGTGACCGGCGGGCATGCAGGTACACTGTCTGGATAAAGGGGGCCTTGAGAGCTAAGGAAGTCCTCCTCTTCCTGCCTCTGTTTTGCCTCAAGTGCCCTGTCCATTATTCCACGCAGCGTGTGCTCCAACAGGTGGACAAGGGGGACAGTGTCACTGATGCATGCACTGTCACTGCTCACCATCCTCGTGGCCTATTCAAATGGTGACAGGACAGTGCATGCATCCCCGATCATGGCCCACTGGCGTGGGGAAAAAAAACAAGCTCCCCTGACCCTGTCCTGGTGCCATAGTCGCACAGGTACTCATTGATGGCCCTCTGCTGCGTGTGCAGCCTCTGCAGCATGGCCAACGTTGAGTTCCACCTGGTGGGCATGTCACAGATTAGGCGGTTCTTGGGCAGGTTAAACTCCTTTTAGAGGTCTGCCAGCCGAGCACTGGCATTATATGACCGGCAGAAATGCACACAGACTTTTCTGGCCTGCCTCAGGACATCCTGTAAGCCCGGGTACCTGCCCAAGAACCGCTGCACCACCAAGTTAAGGACGTGAGCCAAACAGGGCACATGGATCATTTGTCCCTGTCGGAGGGCAGAGAGGAGGTTGGTGCCATTGTTGCAAACCACCATTCCTGCCTTAAGTTGGCGTGGCGTCAACCACCTCTGAATCTACCCCTGCAGAGCTGACAGAACCTCTGCCCCAGTGTGGCTCCGGTCCCCCAAGCACACCAGCTCAAGCACAATATGGCATCTTATGGCCTGTGTACTTGCCTAGCCCCTTGAATGCCTACGGAGCACCGCTGGTTCCAAGGACAAAGCACAGGAAGAGGCCATGGAGGAAGAAGAAGGGGAGGGGGTGGAGGAGAGAGATGTGTCACAATCATTAGTAGTGGCATTTTGGAGGCGTGGTGGCGGAACAACTTCCAACACTACTGCACCTTGTCCTGCATCCTTCCCAGCTGCCAGCAGAGTCACCCAATGCACGGTTAAACTTAGGTAACGTCCCTGTCCATGCCTGCTGGACCATGAGTCAGGGGTAATATGCACCTTTCCGCTGACCGCCCTGTCCAGCAAGGCATGGACATTGCCTTCCACATGCCGGTAGAGAGCCGGAATCCCCTTCCATGAGAAAAAGTGGTGTTTGGGTACCTGCCACTGAGGAACCGCACATTCCACAAACTCACGGAAGGGGGCAGAGTCTACCAACTTAAAAGGCAGCAGTTGAAGTGCTAGCAATTTTGCCAAGCTAACATTCAACCGCTGGGCATGTGGATAGCTGGGAGCGAACTTCTTTCAGCGGTGCAGCAGCTGGGGCAGGGAAATTTGCCTGGTACAATCTGACGTCGGTGTATCGAAAGCAGATTGCCCACAAGTACTTGGCTTTGACACACCTAATTCTACACCTTCATTCCTCTCAGTGCAGGTCTCAGAGAGGACTGAAGTATAGTGGGGTTGGAGATCTCAGCTGATGAGGAGCAAGGAGAGGTCCTCTTTGTTCTTTGGTGTGGATCTTTTAGATACGCTTGCCAACGAACTGCATGGCAGGTCAACATATGTCTGGTCAAGCATGTGGTGTCCAAGCGGGAGATGTTTTGGCCACGCCAGATACGCTTGAGGCATATGTTGCAAATAGCAGCAGTGCGATCTGATGCGCTCGTCTCAAAAAAAGCCCACACCAAAGAACTTTTGGAATAACGCGCAGAGACAGCAGTGCGCTGCACATGCGGAGCTTTGGGGTGTGATGCAGTCAGTGTGCAGCACTTAGGCTAGCCCCTGGAGGGCATCCTGCCTCATTGGTGATGTGCCCCCTCCTCCTCCTCCTCCTCCTCCTCCTCCTCTCTCCTATCAGGCACCCACATTGAGTCAGTGACCTCATCATCCCCTCCCTCCTCATCACTGGAGTAAACCTTGCAGTATGCTGCAGCAGGGGGAGCATGACTGCCAGATTGCTGTCCTTCTTGGTCACCCCCTCTGTCCTTGCTCACGTTACTGCCTTCATCTAGCTCAGTATCATCATCAGAGCCTTCTAAACTCTGGGCATCCTCCTGGAGCATGTACCCAACGCTGTGGTCAAACAGTTTGAGGGACTCCTCAGGAGGACATGGTGGGGCTGGTGGGGCTAGGGAAGGAGTCACTGATGCCTTTGAGCCGATGGAAGAGGCCGCGTTGATCGGGGGGTAAAGGGGGGTGTTTTGTGTGCCTGGCATGTTCTACTGTGTGTGTGTGTTTTACACTCACATTGCAGTCTTCTCTGCTTGGTGCTGGAACGGAAAATACCGAGCCGAGAGATGACATCATTTCCTTTGCTGCTGTTTAGCATACAGCAGCAGAGGAATGATTCTATTGGCCGGCGGCGATTGCGAGGGGGGGCCACGAATGGATGGTCTCCCCCTCACCTCCGATCGCCGCTGGACAAAAACGGACCGCCTCGGGCACCGGGGGGTGTCCGATCGGACCCCCCACCCGCGGGAGGCAGATCACGTACATGTACGTGATTCTGCCTGCCCGTGCCACTTTGCCGACGTACATCGGCGTGAGGCGTTCCTTAAGTGGTTATACAGAAAGAGACAAAAAACAAACTTTTTTTTGCCTAGCAGAACTTATGCCATACAGCGGACAGAGAAATCAAGATCCCGAATAGGGATGAGCTTCGAGTTCGAGTCGAACTCATGTTCGACTCGAACATTGGCTGTTCGCAAGTTCGCCGAACAGCGAACAATTTGGGGTGTTCGCGGCAAATTCGAATGCCGCGGAACACCCTTTAAAAGTCTATGGGAGAAATCAAAAGTGCTAATTTTAAAGGCTAATATGCAAGTTATTGTCATAAAAATTGTTTGGGGACCTGGGTCCTGCCCCAGGGGACATGGATCAATGCAAAAAAAAGTTTTAAAAACGGCCGTTTTTTCAGGAGCAGTGATTTTAATAATGCTTAAAGTCAAACAATAAAAGTGTAATATCCCTTTAAATTTCGTACCTGGGGGGTGTCTATAGTATGCCTGTAAAGGGGCGCATGTTTCCCGTGTTTAGAACAGTCTGACAGCAAAATGACATTTTTGAAGGAAAAAACTCATTTAAAACTACCCGTGGCTATTGCATTGCCGACAATACACATAGAAGTTCATTGATAAAAACGGCATGGGAATTCCACAAAGGGGAACCCCGAACCAAAATTTAAAAAAAAAATGACGTGGGAGTCCCCCTAAATTCCATACCAGTCCCTTCAGGTCTGGTATGGATATTAAGGGGAACCCCGGCCAAAATTAAAAAAAAAAATGACGTGGGGTTCCCCCTAAATTCCATACCAGACCCTTCAGGTCTGGTATGGATTTTAAGGGGAACCCTGCGCCAAAAAAAAAAAAAAACGGCGTGGGGTCCCCCCAAAAATCCATTCCAGACCCTTATTCGAGCACGCAACCTGTCAGGCCGCAGGAAAAGAGGGGGGGACGAGAGTGCGGCCCCCCCTCCTGAACCGTACCAGGCCACATGCCCTCAACATTGGGAGGGTGCTTTGGGGTAGCCCCCCAAAACACCTTGTCCCCATGTTGATGAGGACAAGGGCCTCATCCCCACAACCCTGGCCGGTGGTTGTGGGAGTCTGCGGGAGGGGGGCTTATCGGAATCTGGAAGCCCCCTTTAACAAGGGGACCCCCAGATCCCGCTCCCCCCTGTGTGAAATGGTAAGGGGTACAAAAGTACCCCTACCATTTCACTAAAAAACTGTCAAAAATGTTAAAAATGACAAGAAACAGTTTTTGACAATTCCTTTATTTAAATACTTCTTGTTTCTTCTATCTCCCTTCATCTTCTGGTTCTTCTGGTTCTTCTGGCTCTTCTGGTTCTTCCTCCGGCGTTTTTGTCTTCTTTTTGTCTTTGTCTTCTTCATTTTCTTCTCCGGGCCGCTCCGCACCCATGCTGGCATGGAGGGAGGCTCCCACTGTGTGACGGCGCTCCTCGTCTGACAGTTCTTAAATAATGGGGGGTGGGGCCACCCAGTGATCCCGCCCCCCTCTGACGCACGGGACATGACGGGACTTCCCTGTGGCATTCCCCGTGATGTCACAGGGAAGTCCCGACAAGTCACTGTGTGTCAGAGGGGGGCGGGGTCACCGGGTGGCCCCTCCCCCGTTATTTAAGAACTGTCAGACGAGGAGCGCCGTCACACAGCGGGAGCCTCCCTCCATGCCAGCATGGGTGCGGAGCGGCCCGGAGAAGAAAATGAAGAAGAGAAGAAGAGAAGAAGATGAAGAAGATGAAGAGAAGAGCGGGAGCCTCCCTCCATGCCATGGGTGCGGAGCGGCCCGAGGAGAAGAAGATAGAAGACGCCGCGGAGGAGATGCTAGACGAGAACGCAGGAGGACGAACCAGAAGAGCCAGAAGAACCAGAAGATGAAGGAAGATAGAAGAAAGAAGAAATATTTAAATAAAGGCATTGTCAAAAACTGTCTGTTGTCATTTTTAACATTTTTGACAGTTTTTTAGTGAAATGGTAGGGGTACCCTTACCATTTCACACAGGGGGGGGGCCGGGATCTGGGGGTCCCCTTGTTAAAGGGGGCTTCCAGATTCCGATAAGCCCCCCGCCCGCAGACCCCCACAACCACCGGCCAGGGTTGTGGGGATGAGGCCCTTGTCCTCATCAACATGGGGACAAGGTGTTTTGGGGGGCTACCCCAAAGCACCCTCCCAATGTTGAGGGCATGTGGCCTAGTACGGTTCAGGGGGGGGGCGCACTCTCGTCCCCCCCTCTTTTCCTGCGGCCTGCCAGGTTGCGTGCTCGGATAAGGGTCTGGTATGGATTTTTGGGGGGACCTCATGCCGTTTTTTTTTTTTTTATTTGACGCGACCCTTCAGGTCTGGTATGGAATTTAAGGGGAACCCCAAGTCATTTTTTTAAAAATTTTGGCTGGGGTTCCCCTTAATATCCATACCAGACCTGAAGGGCCTGGTATGGAATTTAGGGGGACTCCCACGTCATTTTTTTTTTAATCTTGGTTCGGGGTTCCCCTTTGGGGAATTCCCATGCCGTTTTTATCAATGAACTTCTATGTGTATTGTCGGCAATGCAATAGCCGCGGGTAGTTTTAAATGAGTTTTTTCCTTCAAAATGTCATTTTGCTGTCAGACTGTTCTAAACACAGAAAACATGCGCCCCTTTACAGGCATACTATAGACACCCCCCAGGTACGAAATTTAAAGGGATATTACACTTTTATTGTTTGACTGTAAGCATTATTAAAATCACTGCTCCTGAAAAAACGGCCATTTTTAAAACTTTTTTTTGCATTGATCCATGTCCCCTGGGGCAGGACCCGGGTCCCCAAACATTTTTTATGACAATAACTTGCATATTAGCCTTTAAAATTAGCACTTTTGATTATTCATGTTCGTGTCCCATAGACTTTAACGGTGTTCGGGTGTTCGACCGAACTTTTTTCCTGTTCGCATGTTCTTGTGCGAACCAAACAGGGGGGTGTTCGGCTCATCCCTGATCCCGAACACAAAACAGCAAAAATGTTCAAAAATCTTCAAGTATGGTTGTCTTACCATAGACTGGCCTTTTCTGATCTGGTTCTAGATCCCTATTCCCCCTCGAGGTCCGCTGGATAAGAAAGTTCTGTTGGCTCTGAAATTCATGGCCCGCCATCTTTGTTATGGAAATATTATAAACTTCTCCTTATAAGCAAATAATTCCATGCGCTAATAAGCACAGTCATAGCTTTCTTGTATAATGCTAGGAAAGCGCGCTTCTATATCTTAAAGTAACACAGATAGACGCTGGTATCACGTTGAGCTTATCAAAATCGTCTCTAGCATGATCTGCTGCTTTTATTTATACTGTAAACATGAATAACAAAGGAAGGTGGTGTCTTCAGAATCAGCCAATCAGACACTTGTATTCTTTCAAAAGAACCAATCACACACATGTATATATTCAAATAGAATTCCAGTAGTGACGTGTGCAGATGGTCGTGTGCAGAGCCATGCGGTCAGCTTCTTGTTGAGACACAAAGTGGTTCCGATGTACGCAGATATGTTTGCTAGGAGCGTTAATGCAATTGCCATGAGGTGGCCAGTCTCTTGGTGAGGCATAAACGAACATCCCTAAAAGAGCAAACAGATCTGCCTTGTCCACGGTAAGGTTTCCGCAGCCAATGGTCTTCCACCAACGTCTGTATGTGCGAATATGCTCGCATGAGCGCATTACAGCAAAACTGGCACTGGGGGACATCTGACAGCATACATTAATAAAAATTTCCACAACATTCTGTATCCCACTATTGTTTTATTAAGTTAATAAAAACTATTGAAAAAAATGAAGTCAACTCATTATTTAAAATGTAAACTTACTGAAAATACGACTCATCAACTTCAACTAATATTACAAATTATTGTAGAATACACCAAGCCAAATTAATTTATTAACATAGCTGGATACATCTGCATACAATAATAAATATTAATTATGACATTACAAGCAGCTTATAAAAGAACATGCTTCATATTTACCTTTCTGGAGGGTGGTGGGTGAAATTTTTACCATCCTGAAGAGCGATGGGTGGTGCTGGAATCTGACACTTTGTGATGGTTTTGTTCCCCTCTGGACACTATGGTTACTCCTGACTAAGTGTCAGGAGATGTAAGATGTAAGACTAAAATGTAACAGCCGATAGGAGGAACTACTACACCCAGCAGGGGACAAGGTTTCCAACAAACCCAAAGCGTCAGATACCGGTGGTGTCCTTAGTTCTTTAAGAGAGCAAAAGACTCGCCATCTACCGTAGAAGTATTAAATGTTTAAATGTAACAATGTTCATTCTCAATATGCTAACAAAATACTAAAATTAACAATAATAGAGGTAAAGCTATAACTACTGGTAACCCAGTGTTCCTCCATAAATATTAGTGGATAACTATCTTTGTATTCAGGTCAGGTCTGAACAGAATTATGTAACATTTGTGGAAAAATATACAGCCAAGGAGTCCAGTACTTGATGCCATTATAGCAAAAACCTTCACAGCCACCATGTATTTCCCTCTGGTGCTCAGATAGGCTGGAATCATGGAAATCCAGACACTGCAGAACACCAGCATGCTGAAGGTGATGTACTTGGCCTCATTAAAACTGTCCGGTAATTTCCTGGCTAAAAAAGCTATAATGAAGCTCACAGCTGCCAGAAGCCCCATATATCCCAGGACAGAGTAGAAGCCGATAACCGAACCCTCATTACACTGAATGATGATCTTTCCCTGATAAGAGTGAGTGTCCTGATCCTGGAAGGGGGGAGAAATAGACAACCAAGAGACACAGATTGTTACTTGAACCAGTGAGAAGACACAAATGATACAATTGGGCAGTTTGGCTCCCATCCATTTCTTCCAGGGATTTCCAGGTTTGGTGACTTTAAAAGCAATACACACCATGATACTTTTGGCCAGTAGAGAAGAGACAGCAACTGAGAAGATGACTCCAAAAGAGGTTACACGCAGCATGCAGGTTACATCTACTGGACGGCCAAGGAACAAGAAGACACAGGGGAAGCTCAACATGATGGAGACTAGCAGAACATAGCTCAGGTTCCGGTTATTAGCGTTAACAATGGGGGTGTCCCGGTAATGTATAAATATCCCCAATATTAAACCAGTCAGAAGACAAGAGAGTATGGAGACCGGTGAAAATACTGCAACAATTGTATCATCAGTGTAAGAAAGAAATTCCACCAATTTTGGAACACACCGATCCTTCTTCTCATTTGGCCATTCATCATCAGGACATTTCATGCAGTTTTCACTGTCTGTAGGAAGAACAATACAAACACAATAAGCATCTGGGTCAGAGCTTCTGAGAAAACATAGTTACATAGTTAGTCTGGCTAAAAGAAGTCCATCTAGTTCCACCAATAAAAGGGGAAAAAAACGAAATCATACAATTCTTTGTACACAATCCTATGTCTACAGTTGGTCCAGAGGAAGGCAAAAAACCCCAGCAAAGCATGATCCAATTTGATCCAGCTGGGGAAAAATTCCTTTCTGTTCCCCCGAGAGGCAATCTTATATTCCCTGGATCAACTTTACCTATAAATGTTAGTATCCAGTTATATTTTGTACATTTAAGAAAGAATCCAGGCCTTTTTTAAATCAGTCTACTGATGGGAGGAGCAGACGTGTGAGGTGTGCTCTCTCACACACGCCCGGACTGTGTAGAGAGAGATAGCTGCATGGACGTTTGGCTGTGTAATCAGAAGCTGATAGCAGGCATGGATATCCAGGGACTGCAGTGAGCGGTGAGCAGAGGTGGTGTGTACGTGCTGGCGTGGGTGGAGATGACTACCCGCAGACGAGCGGCTCTTCAACCTGCTGGAGGAGGAAGCAGGAGCTTGGTCGGTGGGTTGAGAGCTTACATGACACCGCAGACGCCACAGAGAGGAGGCCACGCTGGTGATATGAGTCGGGATACAGCTCTCGACTGCGAGGGAGGCTACGGAAGCCCAAATACTGGAGGATCGTACAGGAAAGCAGGACGAGGCTCACCGATCCTGCTCCACAGCGCACAGGCACAAGGGATTCAGAACCGAAGTCCACCTGCAGGCGGAAGAGGCAACCACATCCTTGGAGGAGGTGAGAGGAGAGGAGGTAGAGGTGGAGGAAATATGGGGACGGATTAGAGGGTGAATCCGTAGACCCAAAAAGGTATGGATGAGAGTGGCAGGAGGGACAGATTTAACAGGGGCAAGGAGGGACTACCAGTGCTAGGAGACAACCCGACGGATACTCCAAGAGATACCCCAACAGAGCAAGAGATAGAGCTGTTAAATCCCCCAAAGGACAGAGCAAGCCAGTTGGCAAACAGCCAGAGTATGACACTAGGGGAGGATTTAACAGACCAACACAGAGCCCCTACCGCCATACCAGAACTAATAACAGACCCAAGGGGAAATGACCAGGCTCGTATGAAAGTAGGGGAAGTAACTCAGGAGACAAACTATATATCAGAAATAAATTCATTTACACCCCTACTCTCAGTCGAGCTGGTGGAAGAGACTTATGAGAAACAAAATGGTAGCTGTGTAATTAATACAGATAATGAACTGGTAAGGATAGGAGAAGACCAGGATATTAGAGACCTTATTAGAGCACTGCCCACAAAAACAGACATACAACTAATAGCCACGGTGGAGCGATCATGTAAACAAGCAGTGGAAGACCTCAGGGAAGGAACTACTGGTAGTAGTAGGAAGCAGAGCGGAAAGTCTGGAAAATAGACAAGATGAGATCATACAGGTAGTGGGGGAAGTCCAAGATAATATCAAACAACACGAAGAGTTGCTGAACACTTATAGGGACCAACTGGACGATTATGAGAACAGAGATCGCCGCCAGAACATAGGTATACGGGACTTACATGTGAAATATAATAGTAATGATCTAGTTGTAACAATACAAAACCTTTTCTCGCAGATCATGGGGCCAAATGCAAGTGAACCTATAGATATAGACAGAGCCCACCGCATTACTCCTTTTGCAAGTCAAATGAAAGAGAGACCAAGGGATGTTATATGTAAAATTCATAAATATACTGTGAAGGAGTTGATAATGAGGACTGTTCGAGATACACCCAGGATTGAATATGAAGGGGCACAGATTTCTTTGTTTCCTGATATATCAAGACGCAAGTTAATGCAACGCAGAATGGTGCGCCCTTTATTGGAAGTAATGTTGGTGGCGGATATTACGTACCGATGGGGATTCCCTTTCTGTCTAATAGCTTCAAGCAATGGGAAAACCGTGATACTCTGTACGAAAGATAATTAAAAAAGGTTCCTAGAAAAACTGGATCTTCCCCTAACTGACTTTCCAGACTGGAGAACAGGGAAGGCAAATGACACGCTAATACAATGACAAGAACCCTGGTCTCAAGTACCTAAAAAAAGCCGACAAGGAACTTAAATAGAAAGCAAGAAGTAAAAAGTTACGAGGAGCTGGGGGGGGGGGGGACAGAGGGAAGAGAGAGGAGGAATATACCCTATTCATTTTTTTTTGGTATTCAGATAGTCTCTGTGCCTCCCTCCCCTCTCCTGCTTTTTTTTTTTGCTGTTTTTTTGTTATTACAATTAGGATGGTCCTGAAGAGGGACTGGAAAATCTGCATTAAGCAGATGGGTGGGAGGGTTTGGAGGGGTCAAGGGATACCCAGAAGGGACAAACCTCCTGATAGCTGGTACACACTACTTAGTAGGGTGTTATGTTGTAGTGAATTGGGATTTATGAAAATTGTTTTAGGTGATTTAAAGGAAGAGGAAAATGAGAAGGATGGCAAAAGGTTAAGAAAATATAGAATATGGGTATTCACTGTAAAATCAGGTGATGGCTAGCACAATAAAAGTTATGACATATAATGTTAGGGGCCTGAACTCACCCCAGAAAAGGGGACGTCTATTGCAGGAAGTGCGCCACCATGCCACAGATATTATTTTTATGCAGAAGATGCATTTAATGCCTGGACAGGTACCTAAACTTCCACTATCTTTTTACAATCAATGGTTTCATACACTATCCCCGATAGCAAGGGCAAGAGGGGTAACCATGGCTTTCGGTAAGACGTGTCCCTTAATCTCGACGGCAGTACAAATAGACCCGGAGGGGAGGTTTTTATTTGTTAAAGGCACACTTTATGGAAATAGCTACACCTTTGCTTCTATATATGCACCAAATACCTGCACAGTAAACTTTATAGTAAAAACTTTAGGAATACTAGATACATTTGGGGAGGGATTTGTTATTTTAGGGGGAAATTTTATTATCCTGGACCCCAAATTAGATACAACGGCTGGTAAAACAGCAATATCATTTAAAGCAATTAAGCACCTGAAAAAGCATTTTCGAACCCTCCATTTGGTAGACAGCTGGCGGGCTTTTAATGAAGGGTTAAGAGACTATAGCTATTATTCCAAGACCCATAGAGTATACTCAAGGCTAGATCTGTTTATGGTGGACCAATATTATTTGGACTGCGTGAAAGCTGTGAGAATAGAACCGATAACAATATCTGACCATGCACCAGTGGTGATGACGATTCTGCCGGTGTCTGTGGGCCCCCAGGATATGGACGTGGCAATTAAATGAATCACTACTGGATGATAGAAAGATAGTGGAAGATATACAGCTTAAAATGATAAGATTCTTTGAAACAAATACAACAGGAGAAGTTTCAGAGCAAACCATATGGGAGGCCCATAAGGCAATTATTAGGGGGGAACTTATAGCTCATGGATCCCGAGTGAAAAGAGAAAAAAGGTGGAAGATAGAGGGCATGATAGGGAAAATAAATGAACTGGAGACTAGACATAAAGGGAATCTTGACCCCAGTAATGACAGGCGGCTGGAGATACTCAGAGAGAGGCTCTCCACATGCCTGGATAGAAGGGCCAAAGATAAACTTAGATTTTTTTGTGCACAGATTCTATGAACATGGGAACAAATGTGGCAAATTATTAGCCAAACAACTAAGAAAGCAGCAGGAATGTTCCCATGTTCACAGTATCCAAATGAACAACAAACAGGTTATGGAAACAAAAGCCATAGCTACAGAATTCCAGCGTTTTTATATGGGATTATATAATATAGAAAGTACTTTGTTGAGAGAAGAAGAGGAGGGTCAAGTGAAGGACATAAGAGAATATATTAGGGGGTCCACATTACCATCCCTTCCTTTGGAGGTGACTGAGGAAGTGAAACAACAGTTTACTATAGAGGAAATAAAGAAAGCAATACAAAAATTACCGTTAGAGAAAAGCCCAGGACTGGACGGTTTTACGAATGTGTATTACAAAAAATGTATTAATGCACTGGCCACCCCACTATGTAATTACTTGAATAATATTACAGCAACTAGCCCGTTATCCCAGAAGCATTATTAGCTTTTGTGACAGTGATACCAAAACCTGGGAAGGATCCACAATACTGCGCAAACTATAGACCTTCTAAATTCAGATACCAAATTACTATCCAAATTATTAGCAACAAGATAAAGTAACACAGCTGGTGCATTTTGACCAAACGGGGTTTATGAGGGGACGAGAAACTAAAGACAACACTATCTACATGTACTCCACTGGATGCAGAACAGTCCTAGTAGGTTGCCAGGAGTAATTCTATCAATAGATGCTGAAAAGGCATTTGATAGAGTGAATTGGGTATTTCTGATGGAAGTATTAAGAGGGATAGGTCTGGGAGAAAGGATGATGGGGTGGGTAACAGCATTATATGCAGGACCAAGACCAAGAGCAAAGATCAAAGTCAATGGTACCCTATTAGAATGTTTGGATATACGGAATGGCACAAGGCAGGGTTGCCCATTGTCCCCAATATTATTTGCCCTTGTTGTGGAACCTTTTTTATGCAGAATAAGGGAAAATAAAGGTATAATGGGAGAGGAAATTGGCAAGAGAGAGCATAAAGTGTCAGCATATGCTGACGATTTGTTATTATATATGTCAAAACCACTAAAATCTATACAAGTACTGATGCATGAAGTGAGGAGATATGGGAAGCTATTAAACTTTAAAATAAACCTAGAGAAATCAGTAATATTACCTAGCCATGTACCACCATTGCTGGCCACATCCCTGCAAAATAGATATCCGTTCATATGGAATAGAGAATCGGTATACTATCTAGGAGTCCATATCACTGCAGATGCAAAACTCATATATGAATTAAATTACAGCTCCCTGATCAAGGAAATAATAGAGGATTTGAATAGATGGAAAGGACATACACTAACATGGTTCGGTAGAATTAATACCCTTAAGCTGAATATAATACCTAGATTAATTTATAACCTGTATACAGTACCCATTTCACTCCTACAAATTTTTTTTAAAAGGATACGTAAAGCATTTATATCATTTACAGTTGTGCTCATAAGTTTACATACCTTGGCAGAATGTATGATTTATTGGCCATTTTTCAGAGAATATGATTGATAACACAAAAACATTTCTTTCACTCATAATTAGTGTTTGGCTGAAGCCATTTATTATCAATCAACTGTGTTTACTCTTTTTAAATCATAATCACAACAGAAACTACCCAAATGACCCTGATCAAAAGTTTACACACCCTGGTGATTTTGGCCTGATAACATGCACACAACTTGACACAAAGGGGTTTGAATAGCTATTAAAGGTAACCATCCTCACCTGTGATCTGTTTGCTTGTAATTAGTGTGTGTATAAAAGGTCAATTAGTTTCTGGACTTTTGACAGACCCTTGCATCTTTCATCCAGTGTTGCACTGACGTTTCTGGATTCTGAGTCATGGGGAAAGCAAAATAATTGTCAAAGGATCTACAGGAAAAGGTAGTTGAACTGTATAAAACAGGAAAAGGATATAAAAGGATATCCCAGGAATTGAGAATACCAATCAGCAGTGTTCAAACACTAATCAAGAAGTGGAAAATGAGGGGTTCTGTTGAAACCAAACCACGGTCAGGAAGACCAACTAAAATTTTAGCTACAACTGCCAGGAAAATTGTTCGGTATGCAAAGAAAAACCCACAAATAATTTCAGGTGTAATACAGGACTCTCTGAAAACATGTGGTGTGCCTGTTTCAAGAAACACAATAAGGAGGCACTTGAAGAAAGATGGGCTGCATGGTCGAGTCACCAGAAGAAAGCCATTACTATGCAAATGCCACAAAGTATCCTGCTTACAATAAGCCAAGCAGCACATAGACAAGCCTCAAACCTTCTGGCACAAAGTCATTTACAGTGATGAGACCAAAATTTAGTTTTTTGGCCACAACCTTAAACACTACATTTGGAGAGGAGTCAACAAGGCTTATGATGCGAGGTACACCATTCCTACTGTGAAACACAGAGGTGGATCACTGATGTTTTGGGGATGTGTGAGCTACAAAGGCACAGGAAATTTGGTAAAAACTGATGGCAAAATGAATGCAGTATGTTATCAAAAAATACTGGAGGAACATTTGCATTCATCAGCCAGGAAGCTGCGCATGAGTTGTACTTGGACATTCCAACATGACAATGATCCAAAACACAAGGCCAAGTCGGCCTGTCATTGGCAACAGAAAAATAAAGTGAAGGTTCTGGAGTGGACATCTCAGTCTCCTGACCTCAATATCATTGAGCCACTCTGGGGAAATCTCATACTTGAAGTACATGCAAGACAGCCCACAAATTTACAGGAACTGGAGGCTTTTTGCCAAGAGCAATGGGCAGCTTTACCATCTGAGAGGATAAAGAGCATCATCCACAAATACCACAAAAGACTTCAAGCTGTCATTGATGTTAAAAGGGGCAATACACGCTATTAATAACTAGGGTATGTAAACTTTTAAGCGTATAACATCTTACGTAGAAGTAAGGAGGAGGGAGGAGTAGGCCTACCAGACATTGCACTGTATTACAGAGCAATGTCTTTGGTACGCATCCTAAACTGCTGCCATGATTCCGCAAGTTTGGGTTTCGACAGAGGAAAATATGGCAGGTAGGAAATTAGCGGGAGCACCCTGGATACCATCCAAAGCCAGGAGACTGTCCAAGTTGGTGTTTGACACCAGGGAGGTAACGCACAGCCCATTCACTGGATACAGACACACAACACCACACTTACAATCATACCCACACATGTGGAATGTGTTCCAGCAATCGGGCATGCTATGTGGAGGTTTTCTTGGCTGGGGTGGGGTTCCTGGCCTCAGCTCTGGAACAGGCAACTATTTGGGGTTACATGCTTCTTGATGCCAGCCAAGCACAGTGCTCCAGCCGACCTTTTACTTCTGTACCCAACTCCTGATGAATGGCATGTAGCCATGAAACACGTTGAGTTTCCATGGGGTGCTCAGACAAGTCTGGCTTATTACTTTCTTACTGGCCCATATATACTTTTTATACATCCAAAATTCATTGAGTACTATGTAATTATCCATGTGTATGTGTACCTATCTTATATAAAGAGAAAAAAAGGAAAGGGGGCGAGAGAAGGCCCCCTAATAAAGATGGTCCGCTCAAGAACAACCTTTTGTGAACCTAAAGAATTTTATTGTGTCATAATACTAAATAGAACAATAATCCACTAACCATGTGTATTTAAAAAATAGGGCAAAAAAGTCCTATTGTGTGCTGGTGGCCACCACAGACATTACACATACATCATAGATTCATGCACTCACACTCATCAATTAAGTGTCACTGAAGACCCGGGTCTATGCGATTTTCATGAAGTTCCAAAGTCAAAGTGGCTGCATGAATAATAGACTTTCGGTCCTTCTTAAGTGAGGTGCAAGTGCTGGTGAAAAATGAGGGTCCCTTCAGATGTGAACCGATAGCCGGTTAGACATATGTATGTGTCACAACCGACACGATGGAGGGCAAGGGTGTCCTGGTCGGCTAGTAAGGGGTGACAACTCCAATGGTGCAAACTCACATTAAGTACATAGAAGATGGACGGAGAATGGCCATTAATAAGGTGCCTCCTATATGTGAGGGTACAGCTTAGCTCACCGTCTGGCGTCTTCAGCAAGGTGAAGCTTGGAAACAAGCGAAACGCGTAAGCGCCTAGCATCTGACCTATGTGCAGGTGGCACACAGACCTTTACACATCAATGAGGATACCCCCGTAACTGGATGTGAACATCCTGATTGTCTCGATCGGATTTCGGACATCAGGTTGAGCCCTTGCGGTGAATACTGACGTTGAGCGTCTCTTCTGATTGCCTAAACCTACTGGGTATGAAACGCCAATACGTTTGAACCCTGTGACTCACCTTACACCTTGCTGGAGGAGACCCGGAAGCAACAGCTCATGTCTATTACAGACCAACACGCCGCATGATCGTGTCCTCAACCCACACGAGTGCAGCCATCAGCAACTCCCTTGGGCTCCATCACCTTTCCATTGAAGATGCCAGACGGTAAGCTAAGCTGTACCCTCACATATAGGAGGCACCTTATTAATGGCCATTCTCCATCCATCTTCTATGTACTTAATGTGAGTTTGCCCCATTGGAGTTGTCACCCCTTACTAGCCGACCAGGACACCCTTGCTCTCCATCGTGTCGGTTGTGACACATACATATGTCTAACCGGCTATCGGTTCACATCTGAAGGGACCCTCATTTTTCACCAGCACTTGCACCTCACTTAAGAAGGAATGAAAGTCTATTATTCATGCAGCCACTTTGACTTTGGAACTTCATGAAAATCGCATAAACCCGGGTCTTCAGTGACACTTAATTGATGAGTGTGAGTGCATGAATCTATGATGTATGTGTAATGTCTGTGGTGGCCACCAGCACACAATAGGACTTTTTTGCCCTATTTTTTAAATACACATGGTTAGTGGATTATTGTTCTATTTAGTATTATGACACAATAAAATTCTTTAGGTTCGCAAAAGGTTGTTCTTGAGCGGACCATCTTTATTAGGGGGCCTTCTCTCGCCCCCTTTCCTTTTTTTCTCTTTATATATGCCCTTATGGTCCATTGAACAACCAATTGATTGCTTGTCAGCCACACATCGTTGAGTCAATCAACAAATAATATGGGTGACGTTAGGGGCACAATAATTTAAATAAACTATTTTAGCGGGTGGAAAATTCCCCTTTTCCCCCCATCCCTCCCCTATCTTTCTCCCTTCCTCCTAGAACCTATTCTTGGATGAATTTAAGGTGTCCTACTCCCCCTTCTCTTTATGTACCTATCTTATAGCAGCTCTTTTGCATATGATGTACTAATGCCTGCCAATATGAAACCTCTTGTAGTATATTTATTAACATTTGCTATCTTTTATGTGTTGCCAAGCTAATGTATATGTATCCATTATGTTTATGCCATTGTGCATGTATGTATATGAAAATACTTTTATACTATTGTTACAAAAAAAAAATATATACTCAACCTCCACAAGTCAATTGCCTCATTTAAAGTCCCACACTCCCTTTTTATGTGCACTAACACGAAATACATTGGCAGTGTGGGACAGAATAAATAAAACTGGTAAATATGCACCAAGTACATCACCATTAGCCCCATTGGGAGGGTATCCATGGTTCCCCCCGGAGAAGAAAAGGGAGCATTAGGCCCATGGGAATCAGATGGGAACGCAATGTGTATGAGGTTCGCCCCATTGGGTGTTCTTATCCCCCAAGCGGAATTGATATCATCACAGGGGGACATGGTGATGGCAGGATGGAGGTACTATCAATTAGCACATTTTTTAACAAGATAGAACCCAAAGTGAGGACTCTGAATTCGCTAACGACATTTGAAAAATGTGTATGAAGATGTCCAAACCCAATCATTTACTATCCCAAATGTACAAATTAATACTTAGTGAATACAACACTACTACACCTTATTTTATTAAAGAATGGGAAAAAGAACTGGGCTGTACATTTTCCTCATTACAAACAAGGAAATTAATAAAAGTAACACACTCTGCAACTGTATGTTCATCCATTCAGGAGACGACATATAAGTTCCCAGGTAGATGGTATCGGACCCCGATGCGATTAGCACAGATATACCCAAATACAGATAACTGCTCCTGGAGGGGATGCAAACAAAAGGGTACTTTCCTTAATATCTGGTGGTCCTGCCCAAAGATTCGAGTATTTTGGGAAGAAATAACCCCATGGATCAAGAACATGTCTGGGGGACCAATAGAATTAACACCTTTGCACTTCCTGTTTCATGGGAGTATGGGCTCTATAAAATTATATAAAAATGGTGCAATACCACACTTATTAAACGCAGCCAAAAGGCTGGTACCCAGATACTGGAAACAGGTTGCATGCCCTACACTAGCAGAATGGGAAAAGGGAAGTGGAGGTAATAATGGAACCAGAAAGATGGGTCTATGAGACTAGAAATCAACAGGAGAAATTTTAAAGCATATGGGGAGGCTGGAAAAACTGTGCCCAAGATATAGTTAAAGACGAAACGGATTAGAAAGTAAAAAGCCGAAAGCCAAGAATTCTTAAATTAATTTTTTTTTTTTCATTTTTATTCTTTCTCTTTTGAGGGACACCTACAGTGGGGGCTGAAAGTATTCAGACCCCCTTAACCACTCACTTACTGGGCACTTAAACCCCCCTCCTGCCCAGACCAATTTTCAACTTTCAGCACTGACACATTTTGAATGACAATTGCGCGGTCATACAACACTGTACCCAAATGAAATTTTTATCATTTTTTCCCCACGAATAGAGCTTTCTTTTGGTGGTATTTAATCACAGCTGGGATTTTTATTTTTTGCTAAACAAACAAAAAAAAATGGAAAATTTTGAAAAAAAAAAATCACGTTTCATAGTTTTTTGCAAACAGGTAATTTTTCTCCTTCATTGATATGTGCTGGTGAGGCGGCACTGATAGGCACAGATAAGGTGGCACTGATGGGGACAGATAAGGCGGTACTGAGGGGCACAGATAAGGTGGAACTGATGGCCACTGATGGGCCCTGATGGGTGGCACTGATGGGTGGCACGGATGGGCACTGATAGGTACCACTGATATTCGATTGGGGGGAAGAGGGAAAATTGGGACTTTAAATGAGGCCATGACTGGGTAGAGCCATGTGCCTCCATCCCTGTAACTCAAGCAGTAAAAACACAATTGCGGCCAAAGGCAGCAAAGCAACTAAAAAGTGGGACTTTAAATGAAACCCATGATGACAAATTGAGTAAGTTGGTGGAACATAAAATTTGTTTATTAGGGTGTAAACAACATGTTTAATAACATTGAATCACAGGTACAAAAGGTGACTTGCATCCAATTTCATGGTGCCGATTCCAAATAGGTGAATACTAGTAATAACACGTTTAACAAACAAGCATACACATGATAATTTTTAGGGGGTCCACCAATTCTCAAAACAACATAGAAAGGTTTGAGTAGATAGCATCTGTACAATCAATAGTCTAAAAACCCCATTGAGGTAAAGGTTATGAATATATGTCATGATGATAATGTAACTAAAAGATACAATGTCAGATAGCGCGACGCGTTTCGCGGCTTTAAGCCGCTCTTCAGGAGCAGACAGATGCAATATCTGAAATAAGAGGTATACTGACTAAGTAAGTTAGCTATCTCTAGGCGGGGGGGGGGGAGGGGGTAGATACCCTCCCAAACCAAACCACTGAAATAACACAACTCACAGATATGTGTACACTTGGAAGGAGAATGCCGCCCGCCATAAGCCAACTGATGACACCGGTGCCGGGAGCCGAGGTAGCACATCTAATGGCGACACCCACCACAGGCGAGAGCCCTGGCGGATCCGGGCCCTCTGATCGCCCCTAGTGTATGGCAAAAAAAATAAGGTGTGTAAGTGGTGTGTATTGATAGACATGGGGAATGGATGGAAGGATAGTGGTGATTGTGAGCATGTGGAGAGAAAGTGAGTATAGAGGTGGAAGAAACACTGGTGGGTAACCGGGAGTGAGGGTAGAGGACCATGGTGAGAGGTCCACACCAAAACACCCCAGTGTGGGGGAAAAAAGGGGGAAAAAAGGAGAAAAGGAAAGGGAAAGGTTGGGGAAAAAAAGTGACCATGGGTGTCATTGTACCTGTGTGGAGGAGAAGGGAAAAGGAGCAATGCAGCAGTGCATGTGAAGTCATTGTGGAGGAAGGTTCGCTCAAAGAAGCCCGGACCAAACCAGGGCGGTCGCCCATATGTGGACGCCGCCAAGGACACGCCCCCATTGTCACAGACACGAGCAAGAAGAGGGCAGCGGCGGGGGTCCCCACGTGCGGGCGATGGTACGCCTGGCAGTAGGCCCCGCCTACCACCTACAGCTCATGGAGATGGTTAGTATGCAGCCGGTGGGTGTGCGTCAACACACCATACACAAGGGGCGCTCGGAGGGCCCGGATCCGCCGGGACTCTCGCTTGTGGTGGGTGTCGCCATTAGATGTGCTCCCTCGGCTCCCGCCACCGGTGTCATCGGTTGGCTTATGGCGAGCGGCATTCTCCTTCCAAGTGTACACATATCTGTGAGTTGTGTTATTTCAGTGGTTTGGTAGGGTATCTACCCCACCCCCCCTCCCTGCCTTGACATAGCTAACTTACTTAGTCAGTATACCTCTTATTTCAGATATTGCATCTGTCTGCTCCTGAAGAGTGGCTTAAAGCCGCGAAATGCGTCATGCTACCTGACATTGTATCTTTTAGTTACATTATCATCATGACATGTATTCATAACCTTTGCCTCAATGGGGTTTTTAGACTATTGATTGTACAGATGCTATCTACTCAAAGCTTTCTATGCTGTTTTGAGAATTGGTGGACCCCCTAAAAATTATCATGTATATGCTTGTTTGTTAAACGTGTTATTACTAGTATTCACCTATTTGGAATCGACACCATGAAATTGGATGCAATTCACCTTTTGTACCTGTGATTCAATGTTATTAAACATGTTGTTTACACCCTAATAAACAAATTGTATGTTCCACCAACAATTTGTCATCACGGGTTTCATTTAAAGTCCCACTTTTTAGTTGCTTTGCTGCCTTTGGCCGCAATTGTGTTTTTACTGCTTAAGGTACCACTGATAGGTGGCACTGATAGGCACTGATGGGCAGCACTAATGGGCGGCACTGATGGGCAGTGATGGGCGGCACTGATGGGCACTTATGGGCACTGGTAGGTGACACTAATGGGCACTGATAGGTGGCACTAATGTGCAGCACTGTTGTTGAGTCACTGATTGTGGGCACTGATGGGTGGCACTGTGGGCACTGATGGGTGGCGCTGGTGGGCACAGGTAGGCTTCACTGCTGATGTCCCTCTCACGGCTGCCGGTGATCGGATTTTTTTTTTCCTCCTCGTGCTGTCAGCGCGAGGAGAATAAATAGCCGATTACCAGCTCTGTTGACATCACATGATCAGCTGTCATTGGCTGACAGCTGATCACGTGGTAAGGGGTCGGGATCCGATCTGTGATCAGGCGAGTCACATAGACTTGCTGATCACAGAGCGTGCTGCGCGCACCCTGCAGGGGGTGCGCAGGCCGCACGGGATGACGTCAATAGACGTAGTCTCGGCAAAGCAGGTCCGCGCTGTAGCCGTCATTCGGCTATAGTGCGGATCTCAAGTGGTTACATTTTTCACTCTTTGTTATATTGCAGCCATTTGCTAAAATCATGTAAGTTCATTTTTTTCCTCATTAATGTACACACAGCACCCCATATTGACCGAAAAACAGAATTGTTGACATTTTTGCAGATTTATTAAAAAAAAAAAATGAAATATCACATGGTCCTAAGTATTCAGACCCTTTGCTCAGTATTTAGTAGAAGCACCCTTTTGAACTAATACAGCCATGAGTCTTTTTGGGAAAGATGCAACAAGTTTTTCATGCCTGCATTTGGGGATCCTCTGCCATTCCTCCTTGCAGATCCTCTCCAGTTCTGTCAGGTTGGATGGTAAACGTTGGTGGACAGCCATTTTTAGGTCTCGCCAGAGATGCTCAATTGGGTTTAAGTCAGGGCTCTGGCTGGGCCATTTAATAACAATCACGGAGTTGTTGTGAAACCACTCCTTCGTTATTTTAGCTGTGTGCTTATGTTCATTGTCTTGTTGGAAGGTAAAGCTTCGGCCCAGTCTGAGGTCCTGAGCACTCCAGAGAAGGTTTTCGTCCAGGATATCCCTGTACTTGGCCGCATTCATCTTTCCCTCGATTGCAACCAGTCGTCCTGTCCCTGCAGCTGAAAAACACCCCCACAGCATGATGCTGCCACCACCATGCTTCACTGTTGGGACTGTATTGGACAGGTATGAGCAGTGCCTAGTTTTCTCCACACATACCGCTTAGAATTAAGGCCAAAAAGTTCTATCTTGGTCTCATCAGATCAGAGAATCTTATTTCTCACCATCTTGGAATCCTTCAGGTGTTTTTTAGCAAACTCCATGCGGGCTTTCATGTGTCTTGCACTAAGGAGAGGCTTCCGTCGGGCCACTCTGCCATAAAGCCCCGACTGGTGGAGGGCTGCAGTGATGGTTGACTTTCTACAACTTTCTCCCATCTCCCGACTGCATCTCTGGAGCTCAGCCACAGTGATCTTTGGGTTCTTCTTTACCTCTCTCACCAGGGCTCTTCTCCCCCGATAGCTCAGTTTGGCCAGACGGCCAGCTCTAGGAAGGGTTCTGGTCATCCCAAACGTCTTCCATTTAAGGATTATGGAGTCCACTGTGCTCTTAGGAACATTAAGTGCAGCAGAATTTTTTTGTAATCTTGGCCAGATCTGTGCCTTGCCACAATTCTGTCTCTGAGCTCTTCAGGCAGTTCCTTTGACCTCATGATTCACATTTGCTCTGACATGCACTGTGAGCTGTAAGGTCTTATATAGACAGCTGTGTGGCTTTCCTAATCAAGTTCAATCAGTATAATCAAACACAGCTAGACTCAAATGAAGGTGTAGAACCATCTCAAGGATGATCAAAAGAAATGGACAGCAACTGAGTTAAATATATGAGTGTCACAGCAAAGGGTCTGAATACTTAGGACCATGTGATATTTCAGTTTTTCTTTTTTAATAAATCTGCAAAAATGTCAACAATTCTGTGTTTTTCTGTCAATATGTGGTGCTGTGTGTACATTAATGAGGAAAAATTGAAGTTAAATGATTTTAGCAAATGGCTGCAATATAGCAAAGAGTGAAAAATTTAAGGGGGTCTAAATACTTTCCATCCCCACTGTGTATATAGAATGATAAAAGAAGAAGGAACTACAACATTCTTTTTAATTTTTTCTTTATTGTCTCTTAAGTAATGTGTTGTTGTTAAAATGATATATGTGGATTACGGAGTGCGCTCCCCCCTTAGAATATTTTGGTCTAGTTTTTCCCCTCCCTCCCCCTTTCCTTTTTTTTTTTTTTGGGGAGTTATTATGGGAAGGGGGATATGGAGAAGAACAGGAAGAGATATAATTTACCCACATAACACACTCATTTGAATTTTAAAAACACAAGTTGGAATATAAAAATAAACACTAACATTTTGAAATTTGAATAAGAAGAATATACACAATAGAAGGAAGGGATAATAAAGGTTTTTTTTGGCACTTATAAGGATATAAACAGCACACAAAGTAATAACATCAGGGGATTGAAAGTAAAACATCGCACTTGGGTTTTCCCCTTTTTTTTTCCCCCACACAGATAGGTGGAAATAAATATAACACATAAGACACTAAGACGAGAAGAACACAAGTAAATGGGTTTCCCTCTACATCCTTCGCTTCCTATTCCCCCTTTCCTTTCCTCCCCTTCCAAACGTCCCCCCTTTTTTTTTCTTTTTTTTTTCCCTAGAGAAGAAATAACAGGGGGGCAAACCCACATAAATATCATTGTTTTGTCTGATACATGTTATTTATGTTATCTGTAAGTAAAATTTTGTTGATAAAAGATTAATTATAAAAAAAATCAACCTACTGAGCTGGCCAAAACCAGCTCTTGGGGGAGTCTATTACACATTTTCACAGCTCTTATAAAGAAACCTTTCCGTATTTGGAGATTAAATCTCTTTTCCTCTAGACGTAAAGAGTGCCCCCTTGTCCTATGTGATGAACTTAAAGTGAATAACTCAACAAGTTCACTATATGGATCACTTATGTATTTATGTAAGTTGATCATATCCCCCCTTAATCTCCTCTTCTCAAGAGAGAATTAATTCAGTTCCTCTAATCTTTCCTGATAGCTGATCTCCTCCATGCCTCTTATCAGTTTGGTTGCCCTTCTCTGCACTTTCTCCAGTTCCCCAATATCCTTTTTGAGAACTGGTGCCCAAAACTGAACGGCATTTTCCAGATGAGGTCTTACTAATGATTTATACAGGGATATCTCTTTCTCTCTGGAGTCCATACCTCTCTTAATACAAGAAAGGCTTTGCTTGCTTTAAAAACCGCAGCTTGGCATTACATGCTATTATTGAGCTTATGATCTACCAAAACCTCCAGATCCTTCTCCATCATTGATTCCCCCCCCCATTGAAACCCAATTCGTGAAATCTGCCCTAGGCACATATATATGTAGTGTTTATTTATCTCTCTTCAAAGCTCTGAACCACATGTCTTTCTGCTGCTTCGTTCCTCTGTTATCAGAATGATAACTTCAGACAAGCTCTCCAACACAAGAGATAAAAGCAGCTGGAAATTTGTTTTAGGGTGGTTGACTAGAGATAGATTAGCAGAGAGCTTGTCTATTCACAGCACAGCTCTGCATGTTTCTTTATTCCTCTGCCTATGTGGGGGGGGGGGGCTTTCTTCCAATCAGCTGTCACACAGTGTATGCCTAGACTCCACTCCCACAGCTAGAACAGGAAGAAAATAACTAACACAATGTGAACTTTCTAAAGAATGTAGAAAGCTGAAGACAGCAGATTTACAACTAAAACTTATGTAGGGAGATTTGTTTAATCTCTGTGTATCATCTGGGGCTGTTCACTTCACTGAGTATAGGAGAGGGTTTACATCCACTTTAAACCTCATTTGCCACATAGTTGTCCAATTAAACAGTGCATTGAGGTTGGCTATTAAGTTAGAGACATCCTGTAAGGACATTCTTGGAGACATACTAAAACATTTAATGTGAAAATGGCTTAATGTAGCTTAACTGTAATAAAGTATCTAAACCTCATTTAATTGCCCTGAAACTTTGCACAGCCTAAGTTTTTACCTTTCCAAACCTACCCTATAAGTTTTATGCATTTCAGTGTTTCACAAGGCAAACTAGGGACATTACACTTGTTTTTTGGGGAGCTTAATGTAGCTTAACGTACAAAAAAGATCTTAAAGTTTAACCAATTAACCCCAAACTTCACACAATAGAAGACTCTATCCATGCCAACATATTCTGAAAATTTCAGCTCACTTTATTAATCACACCAAAAGTTATTCACGTTAAGCTATATTTTATAATGCTAAAACATTTAATGTGAACGGCGTAATGTAAAAAGAGCTTAACGTACCATAATGTGCATTAAGCTCAATCAATTGGCTTGAAACTATGCGCAGCCTAAGATCTCAACGTCCCAAACCTATCCAAGAATAGGGATGAGCTTTATGTTTGGGTCGAACATGAGTTTGACTCGAACGTTGGCTGTTCACCCGTTTGTCAAAAACCGAACATTATGGGCCGTTCGTGCCAAATTTGAGCGCTGCGTAATGCTCCATAATGCATTGCGGTAGCGCAGTGCATTGCTGTATGATGACTGGCCAAAGCATGCACCATGACCTGCATGCTTTGGCCAATCCCAGCGCCCTCAGCTAAGAGAGCCATAATTGGCCAAAAGCAGGGTGCCTTTGGTCAATCATGGCTCAGGGGGACTAAGTCCACGCCCCACACTATATAAGGCTGCCCGCACGTCGGCCCCATGTAGTGTGTTGTTGGCGTGAACGGACAGAGAGTGTCATTTGGATTGAGCAGACAGGTTATTCAGTTTGCTGCAGTGTATTTAATATATATACAGACAGTCTCATATATATATATATATATATATGTATATCCACTGCATCTAGTGTAGCCAAGCCTATATGTGACTGCAGGCCATTCCTGGTGTACTTTTTCTAATATACTTCAGGCGGTGTACAGAGCACACAGTACTGTGCACCCATAGTCCATTTGCTACTACTTTTCTGGTGGTGTACACAATACAGTACACCCATAGTTGTTATTACACTTCTGTTGGTGTACACAGTACCGTGCACCCATAGTGCAGTTATTACTACTTTTCTGGTGGTGTACACAGTACACAATACATATAGTGCACCCGTAGTTGCTATTAGACTTCTGGTGGTGTACACAATACCGTCCACCCCTAGTGCAGTTGCTACTACTTTTCTGGTGGTGTACACAATACATACAGTGCACCCATAGTTGCTATTAGACTTCTGGTGGAGTACACAATACCGTTCACCCCTAGTGCAGTTGCTACTACTTTTCTGGTGGTGTACACAATACATACAGTGCACCCATAGTTGTCATTAGGGATGAGCTTTGTGTTCGAATCAAACGCATGTTCGACACGAACATCGTGTGTTTGGTTGTTCACCGAATTACGAACGTTATGGGCTGTTCACACCAAATTCGAGTGGTGGCATCGCAGTGCATTACTGGCTGATGATTGGCCAAGCATGCACTACGACCCGCATGCTTGGCCAATCACAGCGCTGTGTGTACAGAGAGCCATAATTGACCAAAACCAAGGAGGCTTTGGACAAATATGGCTAAGGGGGTTTAGTACACGCCCCACACTATATGTATCCCAGGTGTTGTATATATGTATATACACTGTATTCAGTTTAGCTAGATCCGTTCCTGTTATTCTCTTCCTAATATACTGACAGGCAGGCAGGTGTTTTTACAGTAATTCCAGTTGCACCTACAGTATAGCTACCTGAAGCCAGGTGCTTGTGTAGGCTCTTGACTTAGTTCCAGTTACTGTACTGTGGACCCTGCACAGTTGAACCTACAGTATAGCTACCTGAAGCCAGGTGCTTGTGTAGGCTCTTGACATATTTCCAGATACTGTACTGTGTACCCTGCACAGTTGCACCTACAGTATAGCTACCTAAAGCCAGGTGCTTGTGTAGGCTCTTGACTTATTTCCAGTTACTGTACTGTGTACCCTGCACAGTTGCACCTACAGTATAGCTACCTGAAGCCAGGTGCTTGTGTAGGCTCTTGAGGTATTTCCACTTACTGTACTGTGTACCCTGCACAGTTGCACCTGCAGTATAGTTACCTGAAGCCAGGTGCTTGTGTAGGCTCTTGATGTATTTCCAGTTACTGTACTGTGTACCCTGCACAGTTGCACCTACAGTATAGCTAGCTGAAGCCAGGTGCTTGTGTAGGCTCTTGACATATTTCCAGTTACTGTACTGTGTACCCTGCACAGTTGCACCTGCAGTATAGCTACTGGAAGCCAGGTGCTTGTGTAGGCTCTGGACGTATTTCCAGTTACTGTACTGTGTACCCTGCACAGTTGCACCTACAGTATAGCTACCTGAAGCCAGGTGCTTGTGCAGGCTCTTGACATATTTCCAGTTACTGTACTGTGTACCCTACACAGTTGCACCTACAGTATATCTACCTGAAGCCAGGTGCTTGTGTAGGCCCTTGACATATTTCCAGTTACTGTACTGTGTACTCTGCACAGTTGCACCTACAGTATAGTTAACTGAAGCCAGGTGCTTGTGCGGGCTCTTGACTTATTTCCAGTTACTGTACTGTGTACCCTGCACAGTTGCACCTACAGTATAGTTACCTGAAGCCAGGTGCTTGTGTAGGGTCTTGACTTATTTCCAGTTACTGTACTGTGTACCCTGCACAGTTGCACCTACAGTATAGCTACCTGAAGCCAGGTGCTTGTGTAGGCTCTTGACATATTTCCAGTTACTGTACTGTGTACCCTGCACAGTTGCACCTACAGTATAGCTACCGGAAGCCAGGTACTTGTGTAGGCTCTGGACGTATTTCCAGTTACTGTACTGTGTACCCTGCACAGTTGCACCTGCAGTATAGCTAACTGAAGCCAGGTGCTTGTAGGCTCTTGACGTATTTCCAGTTACTGTACTGTGTACCCTGCACAGTTGAACCTACAGTATAGCTACCTGAAGCCAGGTGCTTGTGTAGGCTCTTGGCGTATTTTCAGTTACTGTACTGTGTTCCCTGCACAGTTGCACCTACAGTATATCTACCTGAAGCCAGGTGCTTGTGTAAGCTCTTGACGTATTTCCAGTTACTGCACTGTGTACCCTACACAGTTGCACCTACAGTATAGCTAACTGAAGCCAGGTGCTTGTGCGGGCTCTTGACTTATTTCCAGTTACTGTACTGTGTACCCTGCACAGTTGCACCTACAGTATAGCTACCTGAAGCCAGGTGCTTGTGTAGGCGCTTGACGTATTTCTAGTTACTGTACTGTGTACCCTGCACAGTTGCACCTACAGTATAGCTACCGGAAGCCAGGTACTTGTGTAGGCTCTGGACGTATTTCCAGTTACTGTACTGTGTACCCTGTACAGTTGCACCTACAGTATAGCTAACTGAAGCCAGGTGCTTGTAGGCTCTTGACGTATTTTCAGTTACTGTACTGTGTACCCTGCACAGTTGCACCTACAGTATAGCTACCTGAAGCCAGGTGCTTGTGTAGGCTCTTGACGTATTTCCAGTTACTGTACTGTGTACCCTGCACAGTTGCACCTACAGTATAGCTACCTGAAGACAAGTGCAGGTGTTCTCATACTAATAATACTACAGGCAGGCAGTTGATTCTGCTAGCTGCAGTATAATTGGTATATATATATACATCCCAGTTTTGTGCAGCTACATCTCACTGCAGGCCAATAGTATCTGGAAGGCCAACAAGGAGAGGCAGACAGTCACAAGCCAATACAAGAGGGCAAGCAGGCTCTGTGTCTAGAGGCAACAGTGCTGGTCGTGGACACGGTGCATCCTCATCAGCACGTGGCCGTGGGACATGATCGTCCTTTTTTTCGGCAACTGGCTGCATTGAGCCACAACATGCCGAAGACTTGGTCGAGGGGATGACCAAGCTGTCCTCATCCTCCTCATCCTCTCTTACCCATGCTCAGGGTACTTTGTCTGGCAAAGCAGCTGCCAACGCAGCCTCTTCCCTCGGCTCAATGCCATCAGTGACTCCTTCCCTAGCCCCACCATGTCCTCCTGAGGAGTCCCCCGAACTGTTTGACCACAGTGTTGGGTACATGCTCCAGGAGGATGCCCAGCGTTTTGAAGGCTCCGATGATGATACTCAGCTAGAGGAAGGCAGTAACGTAAGCCCAGACAGAGGGGGTGCCCAAGAAGGACAGCAATCTGGCAGTCAGGTTCCCCCTGCTGCAGCATACTGCCAGGTTTGCTCCAGTGATGAGGAGGGAGGGGATGATGAGGTCAATGACTCCACGTGGGTGCCTGAAAGGAGAGAGGAGGAGGAGGCACATCACCAACGAGGCAGTATGCCCTCCAGGGGCCAGCCTAAGGGCAACACACTGACTGCATCACACCGCAGAGCTCCGCATGTGCAGATTGCTGCTGCCTCTGCGCGTTATTCCAAAATTTCTTTGGTGTGGGCCTTTGAGACGAGTGCATCAGATTGCACCACTGCTAATTGCAACGTATGTCTCAAGCATATCTCGCGTGGCCAAAATATCTTCCGCTTGGGCACCACATGCTTGACTAGACATATGTCGACCTGCCATGCAGTTCCTTGGCAAGCGAACCTAAAAGACCCACACCAAAGAACAAAGAGGACCTCTCCTTGCTCCTCATCAGCTGGGATCTCCAACCCCACTATACCTTCAGTCCTCTCTGAGACCTGCACTGAGAGGAATGAAGGTGTGGGACTAGGTGTGTCACAGCCAAGAACTTATGGGCAATCTGCTATCGGTACACCGGCATCAGATTGTACCAGGCAAATTTCCCTGCCCCAGCTGCTGCACCGCAGGAAGAAGTTCACTCCCAGCCATCCACATGCCCAGCAGTTGAATGCTAGCTTGGCAAAATTGCTAGCACTTCAACTGCTACCTTTTCAGTTGTTAGACTCTGCCCCCTTCCGTGAGTTTGTGGAATGTGCGGTTCCTCAGTGGCAGGTTCCCAAACGCCACTTTTTCTCACAGAAGGCGATTCTGGCTCTCTACTGGCATGTGGAAGGCAATGTCTTGGCCTCGCTGGACAGGGCGGTCAGCGGTAAGGTGCATATTACCGCTGACTCATGGTCCAGCAGGCATGGACAGGGACGATACCTAAGTTTCACGGCGCATTGGGTGACTCTGCTGGCAGCTGCGAAGGAGGCAGGACAAGGTGCAGTAGTGTTGGAGGTTGTTCCGCCACCACGCCTCCAAAATGCCACTACTGGTGATTCTTACACACCTCTCTCCTCCACCCCTTCCTCTTCTTCTTCCTCCATTGCCTCTTCCTGTGCTTTGTCCTTGGAACCAGCAGTGCTCCGTAGGCGTTCAAGGGGCTACGCAAGTGCGCAGGCCAAAAGATGCCATGCGGTGCTTGAGCTGGTGTGCTTGGGGGATAGGAGCCACACTGGGGCAGAGATTCTGACAGCTCTGCAGGGCCAGGTTCAGAAGTGGTTGACGCCATGCCAACTTAAGCCAGGAATGGTGGTTTGCGACAATGGCACCAACCTCCTCTCCGCCCTCCGACAGGGACAACTGACCCATGTGCCCTGTTTGGCTCACGTCCTTAACTTAGTGGTGCAGTGGTTCTTGGGCAGGTACCCGGGCTTACAGGATGTCCTGAGGCAGGCCAGGAAAGTCTATGTGCATTTCTGCCAATCATATAATGCCAGTGCTCGGCTGCCTGACCTCCAAAAGGAATTTAACCTGCCCAAGAACCGCCTAATCTGTGACATGCCCACCAGGTGGAACTCAATGTTGGCCATGCTGCAGCAGCTGCACACACAGCAGAGGGCCATCAATGAGTACCTGTGCGACTATGGCACCAGGACAGGGTCAGGGAGCTTGTTTTTTTTCCCCACGCCAGTGGGCCATGATCAGGGATGAATGCACTGTCCTGTCACCGTTTGAGGAGGCCACGAGGATGGTGAGCAGTGACAGTGCATGCATCAGTGACACTGTCCCCCTTGTCCACCTGTTGGAACACACGCTGCGTGGAATAATGGACAGGGCACTTGAGGCAGAACAGAGGCAGGAAGAGGAGGACTTCCTTAGCTCTCAAGGCCCCCTTTATCCAGACTGTGTTCCTGCATGCCCGCCGATCACAAAGGAAGAGGACGAGGAGAAGGAGGAGGAGGATTGTGTCAGCATGGAGGTGGAGCCTGGCACTCAGCATCAGCAGCAGTCTTTAAGGGATCATTTACAGTCCCAAGAAACCCATTGACTTGTACGTGGCTGGGAGGAGGTGGCTGCGGATCATGTCGTCCTTAGTGACCAGGGGGACTCCGGACCGAATGCCTCAGCAAACCTACGCTGCATGGCCTCTCTGATCCTGCAAATCCTGCGGAAGGATCCTCATATTCGTGGTATCAAGGAGATGGATTGTTACTGGCTGGCAACCCTCCTTCATCCAGGTTACAAGAGTAAGGTTGCAGACCTTATCTTGTCATCGCAGAGGGAGCAGAGGATGAAACATCTTCGGGAGGCCTTGCAGAAAGGTCTGTGCAATGCGTTCCCAGAGACTGGGAGGTTACAAACTCCTGTTCCTGGACAACGTGTTGCGGAGGCTTCGGTCAGTCAAAGAAGGAGCGGTGGAGCAGGTGGCCGTCTGACCAATGCGTTCAGACAATTTTTTAGTCTGCAGCACCAAGGTATGATCAGCTCCAGCAACCATCGCCAGCGTCTGTTTTACATGGTCCAGGAATACCTAGGGACAAGATCTGACATGGACACCTTTTCCACCGAAAATCCTCTTGGTTACTGGGTCTTGAGGATGGATCACTGGCCAGAGCTTGCACAGTATGCAATTGAGCTACTGGCCTGTCCTGCATCCAGCGTTATTTCGGAACGCACATTTAGTGTTGCTGGAGGCTTTGTAACCAATCACAGGGTGCGACTGTCCACCGACTCAGTGGATCGACTGACCTTCATAAAAATGAATCAGTCTTGGATCACCACCAGATACCAAGCACCTGATGCTGATGTAACCGAATACATTTTTTTGAAATGTCAGATCCCTTCAAGAACGCCTATGCTGATGCTAAGTGACTATCCTGTTATGCTGAGTGACTATCCTCTTCCTCCTCAATGCTCATGT
This sequence comes from Lithobates clamitans, assembly GCA_037952925.1. Lineage (NCBI taxonomy): Eukaryota > Metazoa > Chordata > Amphibia > Anura > Ranidae > Lithobates > Lithobates clamitans. The sequence continues at coordinate 259,983 of JBBGZY010001452.1, read as the reverse complement.
TGATAGCTTGTAAGAATATTTTTGCTTCTGGGCTCAGGGGCTAAGGCCCATTTTTTCAGCCCCTGTTTAAGAGGGGTGTGTAATTACAATTTTTGATGCAATACTTTGCAGCAGGGCTCATTCCTACGCTCCAACTAGAGTATCTGTGAGGGGTTGCAGTGTTGTGGCACCAGTGCCTAAGGCCCAATTTTTCAGCCCCTGTTTAACAGGGGCGTGTAGTTACAATTTTTGATGCGATTCTTCGCAGCAGGGCTCGTTCCTGCACACCAACTACAGTATCTGTGAGGGGTTGCAGTGTTGTGGCACCAGCACCAGTGCCTAAGACCCAATTTTTCAGCCCCTGTTCAACAGGGACATGTAATTACAATTCTTGATCTAATATTTCACAGCAGGGCCCGTTCCAGCCCCCACCAAGAGTAACTGTGAGGACTTACAGTGTTGTGGCACCAGCACCACCACCACCACCAAAGGCCCAATTTTTCTGCCCCTGTTCAACAGGTGCACGTAATTACAATTCTTGATCTAATATTTCACAGAAGGGCCCGTTTCTGCGCCCACCAATAGTAAGTGTGAGGACTTACAGTATTGTGGCACCAGCACAACCACCATCACCAAAGGCCCAATTTTTCTGCCCCTGTTCAACAGGGGCATGTAATTACAATTCTTGATCTAATATTTCACAGCAGGGCCCTGTGAGGGCTTACAGTGTTGTGGCAACACCAACACCTAAGGCCCAAATTTCTGCAGAGTATATAGGGCAGGACTCTGCTTTCAAACATCCAACTTACAAACTACTCCTACTTGCAAACGTAAGGAGACAACAGGAAGTGGGATGAAATCTACCCCTAGGAAGGGAAATTCTATCCTGTAATGCCGCGTACACACGGTCGGATTTTTCGTCTACAAAAGTCCAACGGACGCCGACGGACTAAAGCTGGCTGGTAATCCGATCGTGTGTGGGCTTCTCCGGACTTTCAACATACTTTTTTAGCCTCAAATCCGACGTACTTTAGATTTGAAACATGCTTCAAATCTTTACGTCGTAACTACGACGGACCCCGAAGTCCGCTCGTCTGTATGCTAGTCCTATGGACAAAAAAACGACGCATGCTCATAAGCAAAAACTAAACGGAAGCACTCGGTCTAGTAAAACTAGTGTTCATATTGTAGGTAGCACATTCATCACGCTGTAAAATCTGTGATCGTTGAATGCAGCGCATTTTATTTCTTCTTTACGAATGTTCTAAAGAACAAAGGTGTTTTGCTGTTCATAATCAGAGTTCTCCCAAACTGATTTCTGGATTCTTTTTCTCTTTGATCTCATGAATGATATAGTATGCTTTTTAAAAACAATGTTTCCATACTAATAATACTTTTTCCCTTATATTTTTTTTTTTTTAGGTTTGTAAAGTTACCACAAAGAACCCATTATTCTATTTTTTTTTTCTAGTGATTATTTTTTAGTTTTTAGATAAAGTTAACCCAAAGCACCGTTTTTGGTTATGTAGATTTTTTTATTTTCAAGACTTACCACTTGAACATTATTAACATTAGTAATGTATTTTTGGTGTGTTTTTTTCAAACTCAATGAGATTGTTGTCCCTTGTTAATTTAACATTGTGTGTAAAATCAATGATTTAAAAGAAAACACATAAAGTCTTTTGCTAAACTCAAAAAAGATCCATTTATTCATGGTCAAAATAAAATAAAGAGGAAGTCAACGCTGGAAAAAGTCGGTGTACAAGAAAATTGGGATCTTGAGGAGTCCATATAAGAGGGAGCACAATCTGGTCCAAGAATCCCAGAGATCAACAGCACCAGCAGATGATCTAGATGTCCCCAGACTGTGGTCCTACAACAGCCTGCGTCTTCTGTCAGACCAGACTGAACCCAGGTCATCACTTTCTTCTCTTCCCTGCAGCCTTTCCTCCACGCTGCCCTGCAGCCTTCCCTGCAGCTTTCCCTGTAGCCTTCTTTTGAGGCTGTGGCTCTGGTGTTTCAGTTGTGGCAGGAGGAGGAGGAGGAGGAGGAGGAGGAGGGGGGGCTGCCTCATGTAGTTGGGTGTTTTGTGTTAGCGTGCCCTGCAGCCCCTTATGGATTGTTTCCCCAAATAGTCGCTCACAAATGAGGCGCTACTCCCAATCCATCTGAAGAAGCCTGCTGGCTAAGTAGCAGCCATAGGATTCTTCCGCTTCGGGGGGGCTCGTTAAAAAACGGGTGGCCTCTTGCATGAGGCGCAGGGATGCGTCCTGTGTGACCATCCCCTTCCTGGCCCTTTTTTTGGGAAGGTGGAGGGGAGGCACTTGGGATTCGGTCAGGCTCCTACTGGGCCCAGCCACCTCACTTGGCCCAGCCACCTCACTTGGCCCAGCCACCTCACTGGGAGCAGCCACCTCCTGCCTGACACTGGGTCCAGCCTCCTCCAGGATGATGGTGAATCCGGCCTCCTCCAGGCTGTCCATGGGCCTGGTCTCCTCCTGCCT